>CP139508.1:330589878-331955820 GCA_021014915.2 Artemisia tridentata subsp. tridentata | reverse complement strand
TCATTAGATCAAAGTTTCACTCCTAAATGTTGTAAAAAATTTTTAAATTTGGCACTAAAATTACCCTAACAGGTATTTATCTCAGTTTTATTACACATCTACTATTAAACAAAACAAAAATCAAGCGTAATAGCATTCTCTAATCGTACTTTTACCCCCCCCCCCTTACATTTAAGATGAACATTGTCCCCAATGTTCAAATAACAAGATGTAAAAGAAAAAAGTAAAAGAATGAAATCAAATACTCCCCTGATTCGCTCGGTGGATAATGAAGTAACACGGTTAGATCTTCTTCCAAAGTAATGTTGAAGCTCCATGACTAATGCATCGCCAAAAGCTTGATCCAACAAACATTTCCTTGTCCAAAATAACCTGTTAAACCTGAGAAAACAAACACGAAAACCTGCATAACATCGGCGGGATAAACTCTATATAAGGATATAATGCTTGTGGAATGATAATTTTGCAGATTCCTGGAGATTATAAGTTAGAGATTTAATAAAAACTTTTTTATGAAAACAAAACTTTCAAAAATTTTCAGAAAATTAAGACTGACGCCGTCAGGTTGTAAATCCTGACGCCGTCAGAAATGATCTAACAGAATTCTCATGTTAAGTTTCCGGAAAAATTTTGGAAAAACCTATACCTTACTTCCTGGAAATCCTGCAAAAGATCATTATGACTCGATACAAGCATTTGACTCAAACAAATACGAATATGTATGTTAATTTAATATTATTACGATTCATGTTCATTTGTTCTACTAAACCGATTTAGATTTCCCTTACACTTAACTTTTGCAAAATACCTTTATATGTAGTTAAGACGAAGTTAAAAACAAGATAAAGCATTTTCACAAATTAGTTTTGAACATGAATCAATAATAATAAAATTTAAACATACATACGGAAACAAATAAAATCAAACAAACAAATAAACACACAAAGCAAATAAAACTTGGGTTGCCTCCCAAGAAGCGCTTTTCTTTATTAACGAGTCTTGTAGCTAGACTCAAAGTCACGTACATTATGTGATTCCATCATTCATAATGACGTATCCCTGATAGATATAATCCTTGTTATCAGGGTGGTGGTGTCTCAATCGCTCGACATTCACAGTCACTTCACCTCCTCCCTTGCTAGTCAAGCTCACTACCCCATCTTGGTGTAGACTTTTAATTGTGAATGGTCCGTACCACCAGGGACTTGGTTCATCGGTAGGTGCTTTTGTTTCTGAATGCCTTAGGAGTACTGAGTCTCCTTTTGTAAATTCCACGGGGTTATTGGTCTGCTTTTCAGCCTCAATATAATCGTCATTTCCGCCCTTACATTCTCTAATCTCATTTTCCTTGTAATTCTTAATCCTTGCCTCCCATGCACGGATCTTCTCTCGAACCTTACCACGGATTATATTGGGGTTCGCCTCCATCTTCTTTTGTAGAGCAACATCTCGTATATGTCGTGGGATCGTTGGGAAGTTTATTGTTTTCTTCCCCTTCTTCATTTGAATGGTACTTTTTTCGTAATTGATTTGTGCCCTAGTGGTCGCGAGAAAGGGTGCCCCAAGGATTATTGGCATATTCATGTCATTTCTTTCAATAATCATGAAGTCGACCGGATACAGGAATCCGACAACGTTGACCAACACATCTTCCGCAATTCCTAACGGGTACTCATAAGAATGTTTTGCAAAGGAGAGTTTAGTACGGGTGATGGATGGCAGTTCGTCGGTTAACTGGACATAAACGGATAAAGGCATCAAATTTACGTCGGAACCTTGGTCAGCTACCGCATCCAGATACTTGAGTTTCCCAATGCTGCATGGTATTTCGAAGACCCCGTAGAATTCCTGCTTTTCCAATAACTTTTGTCTTATGAGGCACTCATACAATTGCCCTCCGGGTAATGTGTCGGATTCATCATCCGGTTCCATCCTCTTGGACTCCTTGTTGGGTAGATGAGTACGTCGATAGTTTCCCACCCAATCGTTTATGGTTTCCTTGTTTATTTCGTGCTTCAAGTAATGCCTCACTTGTTGTGACTTTGGTGGTTCTTCCAATTGGCGCTCCTTAGTGGGCGCCTCCTTTCCCTTGTCGGAATTGCATGTGTAGGCATTGGTGTTTCCGTCATTAAGTGGGATGAGGTCAATTTTGTTAACTTCCATAGTTATCAACTTCCCTCTTCCATCATTTTCGCCCTCTTGGACGACGGAGACGGCATTAACACATTTAGTGTTGGGAACTTAAACATCTTTTCGCACTAGCACATTTTTAGGAGCTTTTGTATTTGTGTATTCTTTCAAAAGGTTCATCATCTCCGCCATCTTCTCCTCCATTTCCTCCTTTTGTTTGTAGACGGCTTCCTCAAATTTTGCCAACCGTTCGGAGTGTTTTGACATGTATTCTCTCATTCGAGCTTCGAATGTTGGACTAAGTTCCTGAGGTGGTGAGTTGGGTTGAGGTGTCCTATGGAAGGGTTTAGTATTTTCCCTACGGGGTGATTCGGACAATGGTATTTGCTTAACGCTTGAGACCGAGTTAATTGTTGCTTTTTGTGGACTTAAGGGTCTCTTTTGCTTTTCCATAAGATATGCAACCCTTTTCTCAAGTTCACTAACGCTTTCCTCAGTGATTTGATTGGCTGTATTGGGCGATGAATATGTCTTGACCGCAGAGCGTACGTCGTGGGAAACTTGCCACAATTCATCATCGTCGGATGCAAGCTCATCAATGATCTCCCATGATTCCTCGGCGCTTTTGTCGCGCAATCTGCCCCCGGCGGCTCGATCGATGGCACGCTTGGTGTGGTAATCAACATGGTCATAGAAGATTTGGATTTGAAGCCAGAGATTTATGCCATGATGAGGGACTTTTTGGAGTAAGTCCTTGAATCGAATCCATGCCCCGTAGAGGGTTTCGCCTCGACGTTGTTCAAACATCAAGATATCCTTCCTTAGCTTGGTGGTCCTTCCTGGTGGGAAAAACTGAGCAAGGAAACGAGTAGTGAGATCATACCAAGAGGTGATGGATCCTGCGGGTTGACGCTCTAGCCATTGACTAGCTTGGTCCCGCAAAGAGAATTGAAAGAGACGCAGTCGGGTCGTCTCTCGAGTGGCAACATCAAGGTCTATAGAATCAACGATTTTGAGAAAGTCCTTGAGATGTTGATTAGGATCTTCAGAACGAAGTCCATGGAATGCGCATCCGCTTTGCACCAACCGGATGGTGTCGGATCGCAAGGGAGTGACATTGGCTCCTTGAGTGAGCTCAATGGTGTTTCGATAGCCATGGTGGCTAGGATGGGAGTACTCTCCTAAAGTACGGGCTCTAGGAGGTGGTGGTGGTTGTTGTGGTGGGTTGTTGGGATCAAGGATATTACCACCTTCCATGATGACGGATGGTAATGGTTACGAACAAAGAAATGAAGAAAAAAGATAGACTAAAGAAAACCTAGAAAAATAAAATAAAAATCTCACTAGAAAGGAATCTAGTGAGTAGACCTATAAAAATAAAAATTCAACCTAAACAATAACTATTCCCCGGCAGCGGCGCCAAAAACTTGATGCGTGGTTTTGCAACCTTACAACAGGTTTTACCTCTCGAGGGATCTCAAGAGGCTTACAACCCCACCAGGCAGTGTACCTGACCGATGTAGTATAGTGTAGTGGTAAGTACGGGGGATTGATCGTTCTCCACAGGGAATAGTGTTCGTTAGGTATGAAAAACTACTCTAATAGGTCTAAGGGTGAGAGAAGATTCTTTTTATTTTTTATAATTTTATGAAAGCAAGTAAAATCTCGGGTTTGAAAGAGTGGGCGGAATTAGTTGCTAGTCAACTAACCCAAATTACTACGAATGCAAATAAAATAAAATAACTGAAAATGAAAAGGTGGTGAAATTTATATGGAGAGAAATGTGTTTACTTAGATTTCCTTACTCCCTAACTATCTTTTACCGATTGATTAGTGTGTATTAATCGCGTGGATGACGGGTGTATTCCTTAATACCATTCGTGGGGTGGCGTACGTACTTCCCCAACTCTATGAACTCCTACTTCACTCCTATGTCGAGCTGGCTAGGAAGCTCCTAACATGGGATCACTAGAATTCGCTCATGCATTAAATACAACCATAAAAACCTTTAGTACGCATTGGTTCATGTTTCTTAAGACGTTCAAGCAAGTTACCGAATAGGAAGTTAGCCAGTTTTCTTAAGCCTAACATAGATGAACAATAATCCCATACAACTAATAACACACTAATAACCAATAATCAATAGCTAGGTTTCATTAGATCTAAGAAAACACAAAGAAAACCTAGCCTAGCATGTTAAACAAAAGACAAGAACAAGATAGAATCAAACAACACATAGACATATTGAATGATTAATTGATAACTTATCTTCAATGTAACATGGAAGATCTCAAGGCAAAAAGCCTTGAAAAAGCTGCTAAAATCGTCTTAGGGTTTTTCACACACAAAGTTCCACACTAATGACAAAAAATTGCAAAACTATATATAGAGATTAAGGTCTGACGGCGTCACGTTGTAGATTCTGACGCCGTCACCTCGCCGCTTTTAGGGTTCCCGGATGGCCTTCCTGACGCCGTCCCTCTTTAGACCTCCAAAATCCGTTCTGGCTTATCAAGGCTTGACGCCGTCAGATTAGTGCTTGACGCCGTCCCTCTTTAAATTAAGCCGTGACGACCTTGATCACTTCAAAGGGTGACGCCGTCAGATTTTTCATGCAAAATTCTCTGGCTTATCATGAGTAATTTTCATATCCACCTTTTTCTTGCCAAGCCGTGACGCCGTCCAGGGCAATCCCTGACGCCGTCAAAGGTACTTTTCAGCCGATTTTGAGACTTTGTCGTTTTCTTCACTTTTATGCTCCAAAAACGTCCAAAATGCTTCCTTTTCCAGATTTCTTCTCAAAAGTACCTAAAATGACAAAAGGAACGATTTAGGGCAATATTTGATCAAATAAATACGATTTAGGGCTTAAATGACCCCTTAAAAGTGGTACACTTTTCGCTTCATCAAGTGGCTTAGGGAATCTTAAAATGAATCAAGATCAATGAATCATGAGAAAGAGACACCCTTACTGAAAAAGGGTAGAATATCTGTACCTTAACCGCCAACGAAACATAACATAAGGATAAGAAATCACTCCTCCTTCAGCGAATCTACACGAATTACTGATCGGCTTATTATTAATAACTTACTTTAAATCAGATTACTTGTTTTAGTCGGCTTTCCCTTTTTGTAACTTTCCATTTATAGCAGGTTTCTAACATTAGTAAGTTTCCATTTTTAGAAAGTTTTCTTATTTAGTAAGTTTCCAAAAATAGCCCTTTCCATAATTAGACAAATTCCACAAAGTAATCAGGTTAAGTCATTAAATTAGGATTATTATGGTCATAATGTATATTTTAGCAAGTTACCAAAGTTTAAGGTTATATATAACCAATTTCCATATTTTAGGGTTTTAGTGGTAAATATTCCAAAGTCAAATGTCTAACATAAAAATATCTCAATTACTCATTTAATACTGAACTTATTCAGAATGACACTTTTAATCCCTTAAGTTTAGCAATTTACGATTTATACCCCTTTAGTTATTTAATTTACAAAATAAACCTTATAATTACATAAATCACAATTTAACCCATATTATATCCTTAATTACACAACTACCCTTTACATTTGCTAAATTACAGAATATATCCTCTATTTTATGTATGGTACGAATTTAGCCCCAAGTTTTGCATAATTACACCTTTAGTCCCTTTAGTTTATAAAACTTATAATTTAAATCATAATTCCATTATAATTACACATTAACCCCATAAATACCCAAAATTACATATTACCTTTCTAATAACACTATTTACACAGAAAAACCATAAGTTTCTTGAATTTACACTTTTAACCCCTCTATTTAATTAATTTGCAAATCGAACCCTAATTTCACAATTAAATCCCTATCTTGATAATTTTGCACATAAAGACCTCATGTTATATTTTTTATACTTTAGTACAGACCTAATTAACATTATAAAAATAACCCACAAGTTTCATTAATTACAAAACACCCCCTTACATTTTAAAAACTAAATCGTACAACCTTTTAAAACCAAAACCCTAACCCTAACATCTCTAATCATTTACCACTCATTACTATATCATTATTTCATCATTTATTAACATAATTCCATATTCAAAACCCTAGATCAAGATCAAAACCCTAGGGTTTGATTTCTTTTCATTCGAAAATAGAAAACCCGATTATGAACAAAATTAACCCACGACATATTTGGACCTCTATAATTCGAACCATCATTTTTCCCAGATCATATGAATTATATAGAGCTTAGATAAAATAAGTTCCATGCCCAGAAAATTCGTATTGCATATTTTGGATTTTATACACGTTTTAACCATTTATAATTCAAACGACCAAACAACCTTGCATGATTCAATTAAGCATTTTATATGAGTCATATGTGATCTAAATAACATTAGAAAAATACCAAATCGAATTTAGAACATACGGATTAGTTGTAGGAATTATTACCTTGCGGATGAACTAATTCGAACAAATAAAGGAACCACGATCGAACCAAGCTTCTAAAAATCAAGATCCTATTTTTCTAGCCTTATTTGGATGTGAACAAACCCAGAAAAATTATGGGAGAAGCCTCCAAAAATCGGATGGGATGGGAGGGATTTTTGGGATTGATTGTCGACTTTTATTTTAGGTTTTTGGTTGTAATTAAGTAGGATTTGCAAAAGAAAGGAAAGAAGCCGAAAATAGGGAAAGGGGAGGGCTGGAAATCTGGTCTTCTATTTGACAAAATCATCTTTTGAAAACTTGCTTCATTTACTAATTTATTTGTTAGTTATCTTGATTCTAATAATTATAAATATAATGTAATTAATTAAATAAAGTTTTCGGCCCATGTACATATATATTGTGTGGTAAAAATAATTTTAGTACTTCTCAAAATGTTAAAGGTAGTAGTCGAAATAATTTTACTTCATGTCTTGATCATCTTCAGAAGTTTGGGATTCATTTGGTACTTTATAAGCTTATTAATCAAATTTTTAAAATTGTAGGGGCATTTTTGTCTTTTTGCATGTTTTAGATTTTGGGTATTACATAACAGGTATATGAGTCTCCATATTTGACAAATCAGCTCTAGCTCCAAATACATCCACTATTTCATCATCAGTGTCTTCATACACTTCCTCTAATTCAGGCATTTCATCAAAAGAATCATCAAAGAAATTTCCATCTTTGTCAGTAGTAGAATGCTTGGGAATAGCAGCAGAACCACTATGCTTAGCAGCAGAATGTTCTGTACTACTACTAGGCAGAGCAGCAGAATGATTTGGCTTAGCAGCAGAATGGGAGAGACTGCTGCTAGCTTTAGTCCCCTGGCTTCCTTGATTTGCTGACCTTTGATTCCTTACATCATTATCATTCTTGCCATCATTTGAAGGTTTATTGATGCGCGGTTTTGCAACCTTACAACAGGTTTTACCTCTCAAGGGATCTCAAGAGGCTTACAACCCCACCAGGCAGTGTACCTGACCGATGTAGTATAGTGTAGTGGTAAGTACGGGGGATTGATCGTTCTCCACAGGGAATAGTGTTCGTTAGGTATGAAAGACTACTCTAATAGGTCTAAGGGTGAGAGAAGATTCTTTTTATATTTTTATAATTTTTTATGAAAGCAAGTAAAATCTCGGGTTTGAAAGAGTGGGCGGAATTAGTTGCTAGTCAACTAACCCAAATTACTACGAATGCAAATAAAATAAAATAACAGAAAATGAAAAGGTGGTAAAACTTATGTGGAGAGAAATGTGTTTACTTAGATTTCCTTACTCCCTAACTATCTTTTACCGGTTGATTAGTGTGTATTAATTGCGTGGATGACGGGTGTATTCCTTAATACCAATCGTGGGGTGGCGTACGTACTTCCCCAACTCTACAAGCTCCTACTTCACTCCTATGTCGAGCCGGCTAGGAAGCTCCTAACATGGGATCACTAGAATTCGCTTGTGCATTAAATACAACCATAAAAACCTTTAGTACGCATTGGTTCATGTTTCTTAAAACATTCAAGCAAGTTACCGAATAGGAAGTTAGCCAGTTTTCTTAAGCCTAACATAGATAAACAATCATCCAATACAACTAATAACACACTAATAACCAATAATCAATAGCTAGGTTTCATTAGATCTAAGCAAACACAAGATAAATCTAGCCTAGCATGTTAAACAAAAGACAAGAACAAGATAGAATCAAAAAACACATAGACATATTGAATGATTAATTGATAACTTATCTTCAATGTAACATGGAAGATCTCAAGGCAAAAAGCCTTGAAAAAGCTGCTAAAATCGTCTTAGGGTTTTCACACACAAAGTTCCCCAATAAGTTTCACACTAATGACAAAAAATTGCAAAACTATATATAGATTTTCAGATCTGACGGCGTCACGTTATGGAGTGTGACGCCGTCACCTCGCCGCTTTTAGGGTTCCCAGATGGCCTTCTTGACGCCGTCCCTCTTTAGCTCTCCAAAATCCGTTCTGGCTTATCAAGGCTTGACGCCGTCGGAATTAGGCGTGACGCCGTCCCTCTTTAAATTAAGCCGTGACGACCTTGATCACTCCAAAGGGTGACGCCGTCAGAATTCCCATGCAAATTTCTCTGGCTTATCATGAGTAATTTTCATATCCACCACTTTTGCCAAGCCATGACGCCGTCAAGAACAAATCCTGACGCCGTCCAAGGTACTTTTCAGCCGGTTTTTGAGACTTTGTCGTTTTCTTCACTTTTATGCTCCAAAAACGTCCAAAATGCTTCCTTTTCCAGATTTCTTCTCAAAAGTACCTAAAATGACAAAAGGAACGATTTAGGGCAATATTTGATCAAATAAATACGATTTAGGGCTTAAATGACCCCTTAAAAGCGGTACACTTTTCGCTTCATCAAATACCCTTACACTTGAGATTTGCTTGTCCTCAAGCAAATGCGCTTTTATTCTAATCAAAATACAAGTTAGGGGTCATTTAATGCTAATATAAAAGTAATTGCAACAAATAGTCGTTCCACTTTAATCATAATAAGCACGGAGATTACAAACTAGCACCTCACAAGTAGTGTTTAGATACTCACATCTCTCAAGTGTCATCAAAATAAATCTCATAAATGAAAACGGATAATATCTCTCACTACCTGTCATAGCAAATAGATTACCATAGGCTTGGGAAAGGATCGAAAACCTCCTCCACTAGGCGTAAGCACCTAAGATAAACTATCAAAGAGGGCTTTTACATGGGTTATAACATTAGGTGTAGGGATATGATAAACACGGTTTTGTTGGATAAAGGATATTTTACTGGTGGCGAGTTAAAGATCTTGATTGATTACATGTACTATACAATGTTGCTAAGCCAAGACTAGACTCGACTTAAGCTGATGAAAAAAAAATAACAAAAACATAAAATAAACATAAAATGAAACGGGATGGTAGTCCGTATGTTTTTTCTACTTTTCTTTTTCTCATTTTTTTGTATTTTTCTTGATTTTTTTTTTTTTTTTTTTGCATACACTTTTGCCCTACCATCCAAAATAATACATCATAGGGGCATTGCATTCCCCTTACACTTGAACTTTTACATAACTTTACAATTAACTATTCTAATGACTCGAATTAAGAAAATTGAAAAACTTGGAGTACTTTTAAAATATTTAGCACATATGGGGGTAATAAATGATGTTCTTCCCCATTACTCCATTACACTAGTACTTTACCCATGAGTCCCAATCGTCCCAAAACAATATGTACAAGGATATGACTCGACTTAGCAACCATGTAATCAACTAGATAATTAACTTGGGTTTTAAACAAATGTTGTCACAATAATGCACTAAAAATGAGTGCATACAAGGTAGGCTAAGGCGATTTGGGTGTACATTTTAGTGGGGTGTAACAAATTCTTCCTTTAAGTAAAATGCTTAAAGGTCGAAACGAAAAGATAGGCTCTGAGGGGTGTACTAGGGGTATCGTGTACTAAAAATGAGTACAACGCAAAGGGTGTGGGAGAATTACTTGACCAATGTAGCCAACGTAATTATAACAAAAACACAGGTGTAAAACAATGGGTTAATCCTAATGCCTCTTATCATGTAGTAAATCTAACTACACGAATGTAGTCTCACTTGTGGCCTTGGAATGGTCCTAACGCAAGTTCTAGAATCTAAGTGCTACCGGTACACACATCATAGCATAAATGCTTTTCCTACCAATTCTAGGGGCGAACCTCACATATTTGGGGGTGGAAAATTTTTTTAGTGGTACGGTTTTTTGTGCTAGTCATATAACTCCTATCCGTGAGACGCTCATTAGAACTAAAGTTTTACTCCTAAATGTTGTAAAAAATTTTAAATTTGGCACTAAAATTACCCTAACAGGTATTTATCTCAGTTTTATTACACATTTACTATTAAACAAACAAAAATCAAGCGTAATAGCATTCTCTAATCGTACTTTTACCCCCCTTACACTTAAGATGAACATTGTCCCCAATGTTCAAATAACAAATGTAAAAGTAAAAAAATAAAAGAATGAAATCAAATACTCCCCTGATTCGCTCGGTGGATAATGAAGTAACATGGTTAGATCTTCTTCCAAGAGAATGTAAAAGCTCCATGACTAATGCATCGCCAAAAGCTTGATCCAAAACATTTCCTTGTCCAAAATAACCTGTTAAACCTGAGAAAACAAACACGAAAACCTGCATAACATCGGCGGGATAAACTCTATATATATGGATATAATGCTTGTGGAATGATAATTTTGCAGATTCCTGGAGATTATAAGTTATAGATTTAATAAAAACTTTTATGAAAACAAAACTTTCAAAAATTTTCAGAAAATTAAACCTGACGCCGTCAGGTTGTAAATCCTGACGCCGTCAGAAATGATCTGACAGAATTCTCATGTTACGTTTCCGGAAAATTTTTGGAAAAACCTATACCTTAATTCCTGGAAATCCTGCAAAACATCATTATGACTCGATACAAGCATTTGACTCAAACAAACACTAATATGTATGTTCATTTATTATTATTATGATTCATGTTCATTTGTGTTCTAAATAAACCGATTTAGATTTCCCTTACACTTAACTTTCGCAAAATACCTTTATATGTAGTTAAGACGAAGTTAAAAACAAAATAAAGCATTTTCACAATTTAGTTTTGAACATGAATCAATAATAATAAAACTTAAACACACATACGGAAACAAATAAAATCAAACAAACAAATAAATAAACACACAAAGCAAATAAAACTTGGGTTGCCTCCGAAGAAGCGCTTTTCTTTATTAACGAGTCTTGTAGCTAGACTCAAAGTCACGGGTTCTACGTTTTTCCGTTTTGCTTCTCAATTGCCCCTTTAATCATCCTAACAACCTCCATATCAACTTTGTATTTAGGTCCTAGGTTCAAGCAATCTTTATAATAAAGGCTTCTCTTATTCCAAACATAGTCCATGCCTTTCTCTTTATCCTCATCATTGATGTCCTCCATCGCACCAATGTTGTCCTTGTCAAATCGAGGCACAAAACGAAATTCATTTACCCGATAAGGCATCCTATATGTGATCCTATCTATGTGATTAGAAAACTGAACAGTGCCTCTCAAACGATCATACCTTAAATTGGATGCTTCAATAAATGGCTTACCTAACACCACGCGAGATAGGCGGCAGTCAACAACACTTGCCAAATCTTCTAAGATCATGAAGTTGGTAACAAAGGTAAAATTCCCAACAAGGATATGCATATCCTTAATCCTTCCAACGAAGTTACAAACTTCGCCTGGGCACTTGGGGTCCATCCTAGGCTCAAGTGGTGTGTTTATGATCTGGCTATAAAGGCCTGAGGACATCACGTTGATTGGGGATTCACAGTCAATGTAAGCATGCTCAACGTATTGGTACCCAATCATACATGGTATCTTCACATTCCCGGGATCACCCCTCTTAATCTTTGGGTCAATTCTAACAAAAGGTGGTCGAGGGTTATCAACTAGGTTGTTATAGTAAGCAATCTCCTCCTTAGTGGGGTATTCATTGAAATAATCATCAAACCTAGGATCTACCTTCACTTCATCAATTTTCTCAATCAACTTCTCAACCGTAAGATTATTACGTTCTAAGTAATTATCTGAGTATATGGCGGTCTCTAAGTTGTTCAAGGCATAATCAAGCTCTATATCAATCATTCTATTGAGCTATCTAAGCTCACTAATCTCATTCTCAAGTTGGCTACGCAACAAAGCTACTTCGCCAGGTGTAAGGGGCGGATTCGCGTTTTCCATAATGGCAAACTGAATAGTCAATGAAAATCTTATACGAACAGAAGCACGAAGAAAATAGATAGACTAAAGAAAACCTAGAAAAATAAAATAAAAATCTCACTAGAAAGGAATCTAGTGAGTAGACCTATAAAATAAAAATTCAACCTAAACAATAACTATTCCCCGGCAACGGCGCCAAAAACTTGATGCGTGGTTTTGCAACCTTACAACAGGTTTTACCTCTCAAGGGATCTCAAGAGGCTTACAACCCCACCAGGTAGTGTACCTGACCGATGTAGTATAGTGTAGTGGTAAGTACGGGGGATTGATCGTTCTCCACAGGGAATAGTGTTCGTTAGGTATGAAAGACTACTCTAATAGGTCTAAGGGTGAGAGAAGATTCTTTTTATATTTTTATAATTTTTTATGAAAGCAAGTAAAATCTCGGGTTTGAAAGAGTGGGCGGAATTAGTTGCTAGTCAACTAACCCAAATTACTACGAATGCAAATAAAATAAAATAACAGAAAATGAAAAGGTGGTAAAACTTATGTGGAGAGAAATGTGTTTACTTAGATTTCCTTACTCCCTAACTATTTTTACCGGTTGATTAGTGTGTATTAATTGCGTGGATGACGGGTGTATTCCTTAATACCAATCGTGGGGTGGCGTACGTACTTCCCCAACTCTACAAGCTCCTACTTCACTCCTATGTCGAGCCGGCTAGGAAGCTCCTAACATGGGATCACTAGAATTCGCTTGTGCATTAAATACAACCATAAAAACCTTTAGTACGCATTGGTTCATGTTTCTTAAGACGTTTAAGCAAGTTACCGAATAGGAAGTTAGCCAGTTTTCTTAAGCCTAACATAGATAAACAATCATCCAATACAACTAATAACACACTAATAACCAATAATCAATAGCTAGGTTTCATTAGATCTAAGCAAACACAAGATAAATCTAGCCTAGCATGTTAAACAAAAGACAAGAACAAGATAGAATCAAACAACACATAGACATATTGAATGATTAATTGATAACTTATCTTCAATGTAACATGGAAGATCTCAAGGCAAAAAGCCTTGAAAAAGCTGCTAAAATCGTCTTAGGGTTTTCACACACAAAGTTCCCCAATAAGTTCCACACTAATGACAAAAAATTGCAAAACTATATATAGATTTTCAGATCTGACGGCGTCACGTTATGGAGTGTGACGCCGTCACCTCGCCGCTTTTAGGGTTCCCGGATGGCCTTCTTGACGCCGTCCCTCTTTAGCTCTCCAAAATCCGTTCTGGCTTATCAAGGCTTGACGCCGTCGGAATTAGGCGTGACGCCGTCCCTCTTTAAATTAAGCCGTGACGACCTTGATCACTCCAAAGGGTGACGCCGTCAGAATTCCCATGCAAATTTCTCTGGCTTATCATGAGTAATTTTCATATCCACCACTTTTGCCAAGCCATGACGCCGTCAAGAATAAATGCTGACGCCGTCCAAGGTACTTTTCAGCCGGTTTTTGAGACTTTGTCGTTTTCTTCACTTTTATGCTCCAAAAACGTCCAAAATGTTTCCTTTTCCAGATTTCTTCTCAAAAGTACCTAAAATGACAAAAGGAACGATTTAGGGAAATATTTGATCAAATAAATACGATTTACGGCTTAAATGACCCCTTAAAAGCGGTACACTTTTCGCTTCATCATTTATCACCACCTTCTGCATTATCCTTTGGTACTTCTTCATAAACAGCATCATCCTTTGAACTCTTGCCCTCTTTATCTTATGCTGTGAAAAGTTGATTAAGCTTCCATTTCTCAATCAAGACAAACTCCTTTGCAAATTCATCATCTTTAGCTTGTGTACCTGCATTAGGGTTAGCTTGTGTACCTGCAGACATGTTAGTTGTACCTGCAATCACTGGTTGATAATTCATACTCTTGGTTAGGGAATCAATATCAAACAGCCATTCAGGTCCTTTTCTAGCAACACTAGGTGTGGTTTCACTAAACCTAACATGTAGGTTTTCTTCCACATGCTTTGTTCTTTGATTAAATACCCTAAAAGCTTTGCTATTAGTTGAGTATCCAACAAAGAAACCTTTGTCTGCTTTCTCATCAAACTTGCCTAGTGAATCAATGGTATTTAAGATAGTAACAGGACACCCTAATGGTTTCAAGAAATCTATCATAGGTTTCCTACCATTCAATAATTCATAAGGGGTCTTGTTATGAGGCTTCACTACCTTACTCCTATTTTGCACATAGCAAGCAATGTTAACTATTTTAGCCCAAAAAGTAGTGGGTAATTTTGACTCTGACAACATTGTCCTAGCAGCCTCAATTAATGTCCTATTCCTCCTCTCAGCCACACCATTTTGCTGAGGAGTTCTAGCCATGCTAAACTGCCTTAAGATACCTTTTTCAACACAGAACTGATTCATCACATTATTCTTAAATTCAGTTCCATTGTCACATCTGATTATCTTAACTTTGTGATTAACTAAGTTTTCTACCCTTGTTATAAAAGCCTTAAGAATGCTAGATGTCTCATCCTTAGTTCCTAAGAAGAAAACCCAAGTAAATCTGCTAAAATCATCAGTGACCACTAAGCAATACATCTTTTTATTCAAGCTTTTCACAAAAGTTCGACCAAATAGATCCATATGTAACATATGCAAGGGCTCAGAAATAGAGTTCACCACTTTGGACTTATAAGAAGCTCTATGTTGCTTTCCCATCTGACAAGCAACACAGGTTTCAGGATTTTCAAAATTTTTTGAAGGTAAACCTCTGACAAGGTTGCCCTTAACCAATTTATTTATTGTTTTGAAATTCAAATTGCCCAATCTTCTATGCCAAAGCTTGGATTCATCAATTGTGGCTTTGGCAAACAGACAAGTTAAATCTCTTTTGGGAAGGATGTTCTTTATGTCCACATTGTATATATTGTCTTTTCTAGGGACTCTAAGTTGCACTAATTTATCATCAGGCAATTTGTAGTTGGGAGATAAGACAAGACACTCAGTGTCTGTAAAAAGAACAAAAAATCTTTTTGTCACACATTTGTGAGACACTAAAAAGATTGAACTTAAGTCCATTGACCAAATACACTTTTTCAAAATCCAAGGTGCCTGTTCTAATAGTACCTTTCCCAACAATTTTACCTCTTTTGGAGTCATTCCCAAAGGCAACATAGCCACCATCCAAAGCTTCAAAATTTTCCAGGTTGCTTTGGTCTCCAGTCATATGTGAAGAGCATCCACTATCAAAAATGCATTTATCCTTTAGCTCCTTTTGTAGATTGCCCTACAAAAAAAGTAAGAGAGTTAGTTTCTCTTTGGGACCCAAGCCATTACTGACTTGGATCTGCCTTGTGCATCAAAGTAATCAAATTTCTTGAAGTTCATTGATGCACTGCTGTGACTGGTTTTTGGTTTCCAGACCTAGCAAGCTGAGGCCTTAACAACATAGAAATGAGTGCCCACAACAGTATCAGTAACCACTTTTGGCTTAGCAGCAGAATGAGAAGTACTGCTGCTAGCTTTAGTAGTAGAAAACTCTGTTTTCTTTGGAATGGGCCTTGGTGGTGCAACAGGAGAAATAGTCCTAGAAACACCATCTCTTAACAAAATCTCCCTAGGAACCATGTTTCTTTTGGGGTGTGGGTAAGTCTTTCTAGCAAAGTTCCTATGGTTCACCCTAGTATAATGGTTCCATACAGGTTTTGGAGCACTAGTTCTCATAGGTATTGAATAATAACAATCTTCTTGCAAGTGCTCAAAACTACCACAGCTGTGACATGCCTTCTTAACCAGTTCAAAGTCACTACCTATGTAACACCCCAACCCGATAAGGGTAGAAGTATCACGTTATGGTGACATAACAAAGCAAACAAAAGCATATGACTAAATAATACAAAATGAATTTCAAAGGTTACAAGGGAAAATCTGAAATTACAAGATTACAAATGAATTACAATAATTACTAAGTCTAAAATATCGTCTCTTCTAGTCATCTCTAATCCAGAATGGCTTCTAAGTCAAAGACACTCTCCACTCATACCCAGCTTCCTACTAAAAACCTGCCGCATGAAAAGAAATGCGGCTGAGCTTAAAAAGCCCAGTGAACGGATATATACGAATAACAAATCATAAGGGTAAATAAGCATAAGCACCGAAGGAAAGAAAGATACGAAAGCATAATCATAAGTCATACGAATCAAAGCATATCAAAAGATAAGAGCGCATGAGAACTGAATATAAGAACGAAATGGAAATAAAGAAAATGTCATATAAGGATGTGCCATATGAACTCCAAACAAATTCCGTCAAATCATATCATATCATATCATATAAGTGCACGAAGAGGGGAGACCTCTAAGTACTAATCCAAAAGTGTGAGAAGGAGTGTAAGGCACACACCACCTGGTCACCATAATCATACATACACATAAATCCTAGGATGCATCCATACGCTCCCATCAAAAGTATGTATGCCAGTACTAGACTGGTCACACACACGCATAAATGGCCAATAGTGATCACAAATAATACATACACATAAGGGGGAACGCCGTAGATCTATCACACCTCTACGGGAGTGTCATGCCTAGGGTGCCATCCTAGACATGGTCCTGGTACCTCCAGAACTAGTTAAGCTCAGGCACGGATCTATCATAGCATACATAATCATAATCAAAGCATAGCAAGAGAAACGAAAGTGTATCTCAACAAAGCATGGCAAACAAATAATCATATCATAGCAGAGACATTTAAAATAAATGTCAGAATGAATCATATAGGATTGGCAGTCATACAATGAGAGCCAAGAATCAAACAAAAGGGAATCATAGCAGTCATCGGATCATAAGAAATATCCCTAGTGAAAAGGGAAAGCATATATGTATGAAGCAAAGTGTCTTAGAGTAAGACAGAATATCCGTACCTTAACACAGCACACAACGAAAGCAAATGAAATCAAAAGAAGCAGAAGGTCACTCCTTCTTTACCCGATCTACAAATAATCATAAATTCTCTTATAAGTTTCATATGATCGTAAGGTTTCATTTTAGTTCTCATTCCATTTGAGGTAACTTTGATTATTAACATTCTCGTATGTCAAATTAAATTATTAAGGATGATCATATTCGTAGTTTAGGGTTCATGATGTCTTTTACAAAAATTTAGGGTTCATAAAGTAGTTTCCATAACTTTAGGGTTTATTATGCAATTATCATAAGTTTAGGGTTTAATATGAAATTCTCATAACTTTAGGGTGTAAAGTGTAATTACTATAAGGTTACAGGTTTTCACAAGTTAGGTCCATTAATTTTAGCAATTAACCATTTAAACCCTTTAGTTTATAAAATAAACACAAAACACCTTTTAATTTTCTTTTTAACCTTTTTATAATTTCTCACAGTTTTATATACGAAATTATTAGGTTTTCTATAAATTGTAAACCGTATAAGAACTCAGTAATAAAATTCCCAAAAATTCCCAGAGATGCTAAATGTCCTTAGTATTTTATCTAATTTTTCCAGATTTTATTAAGTAGCATAGCTATGGATTAAAATTCACTTAAACCAACTCGTCCAGATTTCTGAGTAATTTTACTATACGAAAAGTTATTAATTAAAAACCTTTTAAGAAAAATTCAAAAAAATCTAAAAAAATTCCAGAAAGTAATAGACATGCTAAAGATTACCCAGTACAAAGAAAACCTCCTAATTCGACACGGTGTGGAAATTAAAATTCAAAAACCCGGACTGATTTTCCAGACTCACAAATCCGATCAGACACATAATTTTCTAAAAATCAAAAAGTAACCCTCCATGCCTCTAAAAATTACAAACTAAATTTTATCAGGTAGCCATTTCATTGAACTTAGTTTTAGACTCTTAAAACACCCAAAAATTCGATTCCATCATTTTGTTATAGCCGGTTAAAGTCGAATAAAAATCCAGCTCAGAAGCAGTTATCACAGAACCATGTTTATCTTAGGGTTTTCGTCATTCCATTCATTAGTTCTTGACACCAAACGATTTTAGGTGAGTCCATAACATATTTAGGTCAATTAAAACAAGTCTTAACATAATCAAATCGAATAATTTCACCATAAAACCCTGGTTCGATTCATACATAACAGTTTTTAGGGTTTTTGATTCAATATTTTATGTGTCATTTTATGTGTCATAATTCGACTAGAACACAAAGACATGAACAAGGATTGAACAAAGAAGATACAATACCCTCGAAGACAAGACGAAGAACACAAACAACACAAGCTTTAATCAACACAAAGCCTTCCTTCTCCTTTTTATTTGGATCGACAGCAGAAAACACAAGAAAAACACAATTGTTTGATTAATTCTTTTGGTTCAAGAATTCGTATAGATTAAGAGTTAGTATTACATGATTACCTACGAACAAGGATGATCAAAGACTCCTTTTTGGCTTGGTTAGATCGAATGGCAGCAGCAAAAGAAAAGAGAGCCGACACTTTGAAGAGTTAGGGTTTTTGTTGTTGTTGTTTTATTTGTGATGTTCGGTTCTTATCAAAAAATAAATACCGGTTCCTTTTTTTTTTTTTTTTTTTTTTTTTTTTTTTTGGGCCAATTAGGGAGTGATGGGTTTAATTTGGATCTTCATAATGGGCTAGACAAACTTTAGTTATCTATTCTTGATCTAGTTCTTTGGGCCGAAATTTTCATAGTTAAGGACACCCAAAATTCTCGACTAGCATAAGCTAGTATTTGTACATTTTATTTGTGATATCTAAATTATAGTATAAGGTTTTTATTGGTAGCTTAGTTCCTCAATTAACTTAGGACGAAATTTATCTTAGGTTAAATGCACTTAATGTTACTTACATAATTTCATAAATTCTTAAAAGTTCAAATTCGGGGGGGTATTTTAGTCTTTTTGGATCATATTAATTTTGGGGTTTTACAACCTAACTTGTGTGAGATCACATGGTGCAAGTTTCTCTGGTTTCCTCTGGGCAAGTCACATGTCTTCCTAGGATAATCTCTAGGTTTATCATCATACTCAGCCACTTTCCTAGAGATTCTACTTCCTAGCACAGGTTTTACAAATTCAACATTTTTTGCTTTAGATTCAGCTGTGTTAACCTGTGTGACTTTTGGTTCAACAGTCCTAAAAATTTCTCTCTTTTCAGTTTTGGGTGTTGAATCAGTCTCATCATCCTCACTATCTGACACCCAATCTTCAATGATCACTGTATCAGATTTCTTTTCAACCTTAGGTGCATTAGTTCTATCAGGTTTTTCATTACTTGACTCACCTACTGGTTTGGCTTCAACCTCAGTTAAGAATGATAATTCCTTTTTGGGAGGTGCAAAAGCACTTTTGACTGGGGGTGGTATTTCAGCATATCCTAAACCACTCCCTCTTCTAAGTATTTGACTTCCAATAGATTTATTGATAAGATCAGTTGCAAGCTGTTGTTTTTCAACTAGTATGACATGTTTTTCCTTACCAGCTAAAGCTTCATCCCTAACTCTCTCAGCTTCTTCAACTCTTTTATTAAGAACACTAATCTCAGCATCTTTCTTAATAATTTCAACTTCTAAACCATTAATCTTATCAACATACTCTACTTCATTTTGTTTAAGAAAGTCAAGTTTTGCTTCTACTGATTTTAGGCCATATTCATAACCTAAATTATCAAGTTTTAACTTTTCTACTTCCATTCTTAAACTTTCATTCCTAGATTTTAATTCTTCAACAGTATCTAGGCATGATTTAAAAGAACAAGATGACTCATTGGATACCTCAGAGTCTGAACCAGAGGATGAAGAAGCATAGGCCATTAGAGCAAAATTGTGTCCCTTCTTTTCTTCTTCAGCCATGAAAGCAGCATTTGGTCCATCCTCTGCATGATCACTCCAGTCAAACTCTCCCAATCCATCACAAGACACCATAGCAGTAGTGGGCTTTGCTTCTTCAATAGGAATTTGCCTTTTGTTTTCCTTGTTCTTCTTTGGCGCTCTACACTCCCTGGCAAAGTGACCCTTTCTCTGGCAATTGTAGCACTCCATCTTTGATTTATCAAACCCCACATTGGTTTGACCTTTGTACCTGAGTTCTCTACCAGTCTTTCTCAAAAACCTCCTAGCTCTCATAGTTAGCATTGCAAACTGCCATTTCAGATCAATCTCCTCAAGGTCATCTTCATCAATTTGATCCAAATCTTGATCAGTAACAGAAGTACTTGTGGGACCTCTGGTAAGATCAGCCAAAAAGGCACAAATAGCACCATCCCTGATGTTATCATTATTTGTACTAGCAGTAGGACCAGCAGCAGAAACCATATGACCAACAGCAGAATGATCTTCTTGAGAACTACCAGATCCTTTGTTGTTTGAAGACACAAAGGCTAAGTTGTTTGCACCAGAAGATGAACTAGAGACTCCCTTGACTTCAGATTCATACACTTTGAGATTGTTGTACAAATCATCCAAAGTCATTGTTTCAAAATCACTCTTATTCCTCCAAACCACTGTATGAGTATTCCATTCAGAAGATAAGCTTCTCAGAAACTTCAAATTAATGTCTTCTTGAGCCAGTGATACCTTCATAAGTTGTAATTGACTCACCAACCTCTGAAGTCTATCATAGGTAGCATCAATGTTTTCTGAACTTAAAGCAGTAAACGTTTCAAATTGATGCTTGAGCAAATTCTTCCTAGACTTTTTGGTGGCCTCATTCCCACCAAATCTGAGTTCAATAGCAGCCATTAATTCCTTAGCAGTCTTTGTGTTACTGAAGCTCAGTTGATACTCATTAGGTATCCCTAGCAAGAGGGTATTATGAGTCTTAATCTCCAGTCTCCGCTGAGCCTTCTCCTCATTAGTTTTAATGGGTACTAGAGTAACCCCATCAGCAGCCTTAGCAGGTAGTTTATCTCCATCTTCAACAATTTCCCACATGGAGGAGTCTAACATCTTCATGTATTGCTCAATCCTCATCTTCCAGATTTCGTATTCACCAACCTTGAGCATTGGTACCTTGGATGCAGTCACCATATGATGAGATTCCGATTCCATTGCAGAAGTAGATGTTGAACAGATCTGGATTAACAAAAATTCTTCTCGGTATCAGTCTCTAGATCACAAGCTCTGATACCACTTGTTGATCCCAGTTGAGCTTAATCGATCTTGTTAATTATCCTAGATGTGGATCTAAGATAATAGGTATAGAGACTGTTCTTGAACAATCTATTAATTACTACGCGGAATTTAGTAATTAATCTTAAGAAGAATTAACAATAACACACAGTAATTCTCTCAACCTTCACCTCAATATATGTGACATTTCGTAATTTCATGTCACTATTTTTTCTATTTTAATTACCTAACTATTTTATTTTTATTATTTTTTTAAGTGACTTCGTCGGAAGTTATCCGCGTACGACATAACACGTTCAATTATTCAACCGACACTAGACTATGTCCAGTCTACACTTTTTATACACTTTTGGTTCCTTACAATTCTATTTTAAAAAGTCACTTTTCACTTTTTTTCCATTTTTACGTAAACCTTGCACCTTTTACGTTTTACGCCATTTAAATTCACGTTTTAAGGTTTTAACCTCGTCTAAACCCTCCAATAAATTCACCACTCATTTATATTACTAAAATATATTATGAAAATAAGTTCTTATATTTTTAGAAGTTTTACAATTTTACATTACCCGGTGTTACGTTATATGTCTTAAAAACCCTACGTTTTAAATACCGGGGATCAAAATACACTCTTTAAACACTCAATATCCTAATTCACTAATAAAATCTGCATTACTCTTTCCCTCCCCTTGTTGTTCATGCCCCAAGTCATCACCTCACTCCACACTTGTCTAAAGTGTGGACAAGTGTTGGAGTTTTTCATCCAAGTAGTTGATAACTCCTATATTCCTCCCATCTAATTCATTTCTCATGCAATAACCTCAAAAATCTGCTCTCCCTTGTCCTTGTTGCTGCCATGACTTTTCAAGATCAAGATCAAGCTAGATTGTGGTGGTTAGGTCGTATTTGGGTTCTAGGTTTCTGCTGTGATTCGTGTGATGCCACTGTCCCACCACCATCGCCATGTTCAGCCCTCTATTTCCCTCGTATTATTGGTATGATAAATCACCAATCTCATCTTGTTACTTCTTTTTATTTAAAAATCGATTTTTAAATCGATTTAATAGTTTTCGTGGATTAAAAGATGGATTTAAAAATGAGTCTTAATTCGTGTGGTATAATTTAATAAGTGGCTTTTGGTTGATTTAATTTTGATGTCGGGTCTAAACCCGTACTTGTTTCACAGCCAAGATCCTTATGGGTCTTGTGATGATTTGTTTACTTATCTTCCTTGTGGTTTGATTTATCTCTTGTAAGATTAATCTCAAATGGTGGTTATGTGTTTTGGCTTACATGTTAAGTGGTTTATTTTGCTTAATTAGTTTGTGGCTTATTTGTGTATGTTTGGTCTGGGTATAAAACAGCCCGTATAGGGTGTTTGTTGATCTTGGGTCTCGGCCAAGAATCACCCAAGAGGGTGTGCTTGTTGTTGTGGCTCACCACCGAGACCACCAGGAGTGTTGTTGGCTGCTAAAACAGCCCAACAAGGGATGTTTGGTTACTTCAAATCAGTCCCAACAAGGCCACGTTTGGTGCAGATTTTCTACACATAATAAGCATGTTACTGCTGTTTTCTTTTCTGCATATATAGAGTGTGTTGCTGCTGTTTTTACTGCACTTAACATGGGTATTTGTATGCTGATTTTCCAGCATATATAAGGGTGTTTATATGCTGAAAATCTGAAATAAATAGTAGTGTTTACATGCTGAATTTTCTGCACTTATAGTAGAGTTTGTATGCTGATTTTTCAGCATGTTTAGTGCAGTTTTTCTGCACAAAAAGGACATGTTTGGTTGCTGATTTTTCAGCATATACAAGGGTGATTGTATGCTGATTTTTCAGCATATATAAAGGGTGTTATATGCTGATTTTTCAGCATGTATAATATAGATTATATGCTGATTTTTCAGCATGTATAACGGAGTTTAATTGCTGATTTTTCTGCATGTTTAAGTGTGTTTAGTTGCTGATTTTTCTGCATGTTTAGGGGTGTTTGGTTTATAATTTTTTAGCATATATAAGTGTATGTATTGTGTTTGGATTTAGCTCTAGTGACGGCTTATGTGACTTTTGTGGCTTGCACTTGTTTTGGACGCATTAGTGGATTCTTGGTTAAGCTTATTATATATTGCTTATCATTGAGCTTATGTGATATTGAATATATATATATTGCTCGGCTTATTAACTTATTTGGCTAAAATGGGATGACTTATGATTTGTTAACGGCCAAACATATAAACCTTAATGGGCTAAATGTATATAACTTATTTGACATCTTTGGACTTTAATAAACTTAGCCATCTTCATATCATTTGCCTTGTTGCTTAATTGGTTCTTACATGTTTATTTGCCTTGTATGCTTGTGTTATATGATTTATGTTTGGCGTGCGTTTGTCTGAGTCTATGACTTAATACCACCACACGAATGAGATACTAAACTTTTTACAAACATTAATGCAAATATACCACGAAAACTAAAACGCTCTATCTTTTGAAACTCATACGTATCGATTACCTTCCGCGTGTATACATCTAGGTTGCTCGTAGGATTCTTGCGGTTTATTCTTCACTACTTCATTTTGATCGTTCACTTTGCTTACGGTGAGTTCATAGCCTCGCCTTTACTCATCTTAATGTTTTATAAACCTCGCGAGGGGGATAAATGCTAGGTTTTTTTTTTTTTTTTTTTTTTTTTTTTTTTTTTTTTTTTTTTTTTAACTGAATACAAGTAGTTTTTTGTATGCTGGACCCGATTACATGATTATAGTTTTTGAGTAGCTTTTGCCATTAAAAGTCCCTAACATCATGAACCGTTAATTCCGTGGGAAACGCTAATATTATGAATATGCATATGGGGTTTGACAAGCCTGTCTGGATGAGTCGCACTCATATATAACGGGTAGCATAATATTGAGAGATTTTAGGTAAATTGGCAAACTTACCTCCTTAGGGCATATTAAATTACGTCAAGGTTCGGGGTCATGAGCTTGATACTATAATCATATTATACGACTTGTATATGCATTACTTGTCGCCCGAAGAATAATACTTGTATTCAACTTATTACTTATTAAACTCTATGGATTCACTCAACTTTATGTTGACTTTTTAGCATGTTTATCTCAGGTTCGCAAAGTGTTAAATGCTTGGATGGGCGTGCAAGGACATGGATGGTTGGACACGTGTTATTTCACATTCGATGGAACTCAAAAACTTATATTGTGTCTAAATTATGAACCTTTTGGACTCTTGTCCTGTTTAAAACTTTTAGGACCTAAATTCGTTAAACTCTGATTATATCAAATGAGAACTTTGTTTAAAAACATCTTTAAATTATTTTGATGTTTTCTATGATTTCAACTTCGATCCACAAATAACACCCAATTAAGTCTTCCGCTGTAAAACAAGTCTTCTGATTTAGTATTTTTGTTCCAAAGGAAAAGGCAACGTATGCGTTTTCCCCGGGTCGTGTCCCAACGAAGGTCGAATATCGAGTTGTCGTTAACGTTGTCGAATTGTGTGGTGAATGTGTGTGAAAAGAGTGATTGATTGGTGATTTTACACTACGAACAATGAAATATGAAATAAAAACAACTAATTATGCTAAGGAAACAACTAAGCTAAGCATGAAATCCTAAGAACGAAAATTGAATTTAAAAACGTTACGCGACTAAATTTAAAACGTAAATAAAAAGTGATTTTCTAAAATTTAAGCCCTAAAAATATAAAAATAATTTTCCTAAATTAAAACTGATAAAAGAAAATTTCTGGAAAAAGAAAAATATTTTTTTGACTTTTTATGAATTTTTCATGAATTAAAAACTAAATGAAACAATTTAAATGATTTAAAAATATTAAAACAACTAGGAAAAATCTGAAAATTTTTGAGTAATTCTAAAATTAAATTTCTAATCTATGAAAAATAAATTCAGAAAGCAATTCAGCTTAAATAAGCTGAACAGTCAAATAAGCACTTATGAAATAAGCCAAAAATAAGCAAATGAGTTCCAGAAATTATCAAAAGCTCAGGAAAGTAGCAATGGACTATTTAAATCTTAAAACAACTCAGAGTGAACAATTAAGCACAAGTACAAGCAGAATAAGCAGATGAGCAGTAGCAAATATATGGAAGAAACAGTGATCAATCAAGCACTTTGCAACTTAATTATAAGCCAGATTAAAGCAATATAGTGAAATCCAGAAGCAGAAACTTGAACCCTAGATGAAAAACTACTCTAAAACCAAAATTCCCCAAAAGTTGACCTCAATTGCTACTCTAATTCAAGCTCTTAAACAGATGGCTTATGAAACTAAAAATGAGTGCAGGCACAAAACAGACAAAGGGGCTTATTGCAGACCTCTATTAAGCTATTAACTAAGCTGAAAAGTCTGATCCCAGATTATGAACTCAAAACCTACTATATGAACTAGCTATAAACCAAAAATAAAAGCTTCAGCTTGATTCAATAAGCTACAAACTAAGCTAGATCAGCAGCTTAAAAACCCTGGCTGCAAAAACTTTCTGATTCAGCAGACTTGTATTTTGGCACAAAAATTCTTCTAATTCCTAACCAACCCAAACCAGCCCCTTGCATACTTACTTAAACAATTGAGAACAACTTAGAAATGCAAAAGCTAAGCTCCAAATAAGCTCAGCTTATGCTGAGCTTATTGAAGGTAGATTTGTCCTTAAAAATCTCCTATAGACCAAAACCTCTAAATGAGCTTAAAACCTAAAAATTCCTACTGATTCATGCTAATAACAACTTATCTAAGCTTAATCAAGTTTTGCTTATGTGCAATTGAACAGTAGTAGGCCAGAAGCCCTATAAACCAAACACTCCTTCGATAAATCTGTTTTTGCAATTTTCCCTACACCTAGTTGATCTGGCCTAATTTATTCTAAACTTATGATGATCTGAACTACTTTTGATTGTAAACGGCAGAAAACAAAAGCAAACAAGCTGACAATTAAGCTGATACAATATTAAGCAATAAGCTAAAATGAAATAGCACTTACAATTTATTCCAGCTAAAGAAAATGAACTCAGGATCCTTTTTAACCCAGGCTTATCTTAATAAGCCAATAATACCCCAAGATCCAGCTTATTCACCACCAAGCTTATGCTGACCACCACAGTTGACTATTTGTTGACTTTTTAACCTAATGGAGATAAGAACTGATTTGGACCCAACCAATACTTACAATAAGCTACTGAGCTTTTATAAGCTTATATGTTTCAGAAAAAAGCTTATTTGAAAGCTGGATTATTAGTATATATATTTTTGAGTTTTTCTCTATTTTTGGAATTATCAAAATGATTTTGGAAACAAAACTAATAAGCTGAACAGGAATTGAAAAGAACTACTATCATCATAATAAGCTAATAACAAAAACAACAATAATATAGAGACAGAATCAAAGTTGAACTAAATAAATTTTTTCATTAAGTAAATTCAAAAATTACAAACCAAGGACTATAACTCAGAAATTAAAACAGAATTTTAACCACTACTTAACAAAACTACAAGTAATACTAGAAATTACAAAGGAGTCAAAAATTGCTCCCATACGTGATGAAGAGGGGCTATTTATAGGCTTCAGATGAACCTTCTGGGACTCTCTTCGATCAAAATCAGCCCTTGGATCCAAGCTTGCTCTCCACGCTTGATCATCCACCGTAGGATCAAAATAGTGATGTGGCCTCTCCAATCCTTGGCCTCCACGTGTTCCTGGCAGTTGTCAGACCCTTTTAGATATTACCAATCATGAGGTAATTAATTAGTACGAGGTAATTTGAGGGCGTGGTAAATTAGGGTTCCATAAACAGTGAAATTTGGGGATAAAATGGGCGCGTGTGTTGTGTGAGGGATAGAGGGTATTTTTTATTTTTTATTTGACTGAGGGTGTTTATTCTTTGGTTGACCGGGTTAGGGAAATAGTTGGGTTGGGTATAGGGTTTTAGGTGATGGGCTGGGCTAGTGATAAGAATGGGTTGGACTAGATAAGGATATGGGTTGGATTGTATTATAGGTGTGGGTTAGTGGGTTCCGGGTATAAATAAATTTAAGGATTTAAGGTTTTTTTGATTCTAGGGACCATTTATGTAATTGCTGATTTCTCAAGGGACTAAACTTGCTTATTTTTCAAAGTGAATCCAAGGGCTGAACTTGACAACTTTTGATAATTTGAGGACCTTGGTTGACTTTTTGACCATAATTTCCTTTCCGGCTCCGGCTTTTAATATCTTTTCCATGACTCGTGCTCGTTTTTCTGATTTTCTTGTGTCTTATGTTGTATTTTTCGCGATATCCGTCCTTGCATAGACAAAACACAAAAACACGAGATATTTGGCATAATTTGTTAGTTTTTGGTCTTTTTGGGTCCGGTTTTGGTCAAGAAAAGGTATGTGTTTAAGCACATACCAAATTCCCCCAGACTAAGCTATTGCAATGTCCTCATGCAATGTCATAAGAACACGTTTTTTAAAACCGAAAATTTTCAATCTCTTTTTACTAACTTTGAGAAGTAGCAAAATTTTCAAAAGAGATTAAGAAATCTTAAGTTCTAAAAACTCCCCGATTTTCCATTTTATTTTATTTTTGTATTTTTCTCATTATTCATGTGACGGCTTTGTTGACAATCATTATCTATCGATAATTTTTAGGGTCTTCGAGCAGGAAACACGACTCATAAAGAAGTGACCATATGGATAAAATTCGTCGTCCCCGATTTTTCACGAGTCCCCAAACTAAACTTAGAAACGAAATCATTGTCATTTACAAGTTAGATTGCCGACACTACTCATAAAAGCTAATTGTGTATTACTTCTTGTTCCCAAATTCCTATTTTCCTCTATTTATTTTATTTTTGGTGAGAAATGAATTTCTTCAAATTCTCATTTAGATAATTTTTAGTCCGATAAAGATACCTAGTTTAGACGCTAAGTAGTTTCCAAACCTTCCCTCGAAAACCGTTGCATACAAAAATGAGGTCCACATCAAGGTCTCTGATTTAACACGATTTTGAGGATATCCCTTTTATATATGACCGAAACAACTCATCTACGAGTCCAGAGACAGAAGCTTTTATTAGGATACCCCCGGAGTCGAAATTTGGCATTTTTAACATTATTAAGCACATATTATTATTCCTCGGCCTTTTAAACAACCTAGACAACGGCAGCAAACCGTCAAGAATCGGGAGTCTTATTTTGACCTTGGATATTTTTCCTCTGCCTTTATTAGAAGTCTACAACATCGGCTGCGAACCGGCAAGATGTAGAAAACTTTTTATGGCTTTGGATTATTATTATTATTATTCATTATTCATTATATATTTTGCCAAATCCCAAGTCCTACGGCTTTTATAACAATCCCAACATCGGTTGCGAGCCGGAAAGATGGAATAGTCTATTACACCGTAACACTGACAGTACCTTGATGTGTACCCAACTTTCATAAGCAAGAATTCTCTAAGGAAGAAATAAAAACTAATTATCGCCAAAACTAAAATACCTTTAATTATTCATAGATTACTATTATTGGGTGAAACAAGCTTATGGGAACAAAAAGCCACAAATAACTTCGATGAGCTCTAAAGAGATCCAACTACTCCACGTTTAGCAATCTAACTTATGAACAACTCTATCATTTCTCGTTCTTCGCAAATTTAAAATCTTAAATAATAAGATCCGTGAATGCTTAGCCTTATAATCAAGCCATGCGTATATAAAGTCGATACCGGAACTTGCAAACTCTTAAAAAGAATTCGCATTTTATAGCTCCTTGTGTAAAAGACTAGCACGAGCTTATGGATTATAAATGGTTAAGGAGACAAGCTAGGGCTCAACACGCCCGGTCAAGTCAGAATTTTATTCCTACTCTCACCAGCGAAAAGTCAACAAAAATGTCAAAAATTATTATATTTTTGTAAAATTTTTAAAATTTTCTCATTTTTTGGGATTTTTTTCAATTTTTGGAGGAAAAACGGGGTTGCATGAGAAAACGGCAAAAATGCAAGGCAAAAATCAAATCGACAGATTACCCCCCCAGACTAAAACGAGACATTGTCCTCAATGTCTTAAAGGTACGGGTTCTCCTACATAAATCTAAGGCCGTTTATGAATTATGCCAAAAGATAGATGTAAAACGATAAGATTTAAGGATATCAGATAAGCAACGAATGATGAAACTCGAGTGGAGAGAAGCAAACACCGAGCACGAGAGTCTTCATCAATCGGGCAAACCTGGACACATCACAGAAAACCACGAAACACAAGATATGGAAGAGGAAGACCTCTTCATTTTTTATTAGAAAAGAGATAAGAAGATATATGGATAAGCATGGGGTGCCTCCCACGAAGCGCTTGTTTTTGGTAACCTAGTCACATGAGCTTGACTCGACCCCGAATTCATTTGTCCTTGGGGGAGCATGTGGAAAAAGAAATCTCCATCGGACTTTCGTTCAAGATGTTTGGATAAACCTGAAGCATACGAAAGTTCCACTCCGATGAGATACCCACGGTATGTTTAGAAAGAAGAACCAGAAATGGTAATACCGGGGTCAAAGATGGTATCCTCACTCCCGAAGGAGTGAAGAAGCGGAGAAATTTCAGAATATGTGATGAATGGAAGAAACATTTTTATAACAATTAATATCAGTTCTTCATCCTCAAAAGCAGATTTTTTAAAAGTCTCGGGAGGGAGGGTCGGGATGAAATCTTCAATGGGTAAATACTTATGAGAAAGTACACCTCCCCCCAGACTAATATCTTCCTCAAGATCAAAGTAAAAATGATCATATTCCGGAGGAGATAGGATGTGAGTGAGTTCATCGGAGAACTCCTCAAAGATAAACGAATCATGCTTGGGAAAAGAGATATGAGAAGTGGTACTGCCACTACTCCTCTCTTCTCCCCCCGGCTCAATTTCCGATGAAATTGAATTATTCTCAACAAAAACCTCGATCTCTTCCAAAGTGAAATCACTTCCCTCAACCGGTGTGAGAGAAGGGGTAGAGTCGGAAATGACTGGATCAGAAGTGGGAGTGGGATTGCCACTCGAAAATTTAACCGAGGAAAAGTCACAATCCTCAACGGGGATAGGAGATAAGGAGGGAGAATTGAGCATAGAATCAGTAGATGGAGTTGGATTGTCATTCAATGATTCGATCTTAGAAATGAGAAGATTGATATTCAATAATTTCTCACGAAGTATATCATCCTTGATCGTCAAAGAATATCAGTGTTAATCTCTCCATCAACGAGCTCAAAATGGGGAGGTGATGCCTCAACATAATCGATGTCTCCGTAAGAATCGTCATCACTCGAAGTACAATCATCGGAAAAAGTCTAAAAAGTATCGAGAGGAGGCAAATCACATATTTTGTCAGAAATACCCTCGGACTCACTTTGGATTGGGACAAGGTCCTCAACACTAGACTTTATTACTTTGTCCGATTCCGTTGCCGGAATAGTGCTGAGATGCTCGTCCCCCATTATGAGAGAGTCCTCTGGGTCCATCGTCGGTAAGACGGGCGGGATTGCAGCTGACGAATTCTCATAATACTCCTTCATTTGGATAGAATCCTCATCATCATCGTCAATGTGAACGAAAGTCTTGCAAAATTGGGCACTCACTTTAGCTGCTTGCTCTTCGGCTAGGAATTCTCCAATTGATTCTTCATTGCGAAATTGGGAACTTACTACCGGTTTGTTTTGTGCAGTGCGAACTTTCGATTTATTTTTGATAATCGTCATGAGGTCCTTCGGAGTTCGACAATAAATATTGCCACCGGCGGCAGTATTAAATGAATCTTGATCCGATTGAGTTAAAGCATTATAGAATATATCAACTTGTTGCAATTCCGAAAAACCGTGATGTGGGCATTTCCATTTTAAATCTTTGAATCTCTCCCAAGCCTCGGCAAAAGTCTCATCAAAACATTGTTGAAAATTCATGATTTCTTTTCTGAGCTCAAATGTTTTGGAATGAGGATAAAATCGATTTAAGAACTTTGATGCAAGATCATTCCAAGTGGTGATGGAGTTAGGAGGTTCGTAATCAAGCCATTTCCTGGCTGCTCCTTTAAGTGTTAACGGAAACAAGATTAACTTCACCGCATCATCAGGCACTTGATGTAGTTTGAAAGTTCCAGTTATTAGAAGAAATCTGCTGATGTGTGAATAAGGATCATCATTTTCAAAACCATGGAAAGGATTTATGAAATTAAGTAACTCGACGTTTATTTCATATTCATCCGCAGGAATTGGTGGAATAACGATGGCCTTTTCAAATCGTACGATAGGTATGCGAAGTAATTCCTCCATAGAACGCGTGTCCGCCATAAGAATTAAACAATATAGAGGGATAAGAGGGGTAGAATTAAACAGATAAGAGGATAAAGAAGATTATTTTTGGGATTTTTAAGTTTAGAAACATGAAAAATCACAAAAGAAGAATGGAAAAATAATTTTGATGAGAAAATCTTTTTGGATTTTTATATAAAAATTAATCACATTATTTTTGGATTTTTATTTTTAAGAAAATTTAGAATTATTATCTTTTTGGTGATTGTTTGATCAACCGTACTCGTTTCTTTCCAAACTACGCGCAGCGTGGCGGAGAAGCAAAGGTCCACTCGAAGGTGATTAAAAACCCGCCTCTTCGGTCTGCAATTTAATCTCAAGACCATCCTTAAATCCCGTGTATAGGTTGTAGCAAAGAAATAATCCGAGAAACGTTTAACTTCACGATCTATTTTGTTGTTTATTCGGAATGGTTTACAACGCCCTCTCGAGAGCGAGGATTTATTATTAATGGTGAAAACACTTTAGGAAAAGTGTTTTTTTTTTTTTTTTTTTTTTTTTTTTGTTTTTTTTTTGTTTGTATTTTTTTATTTTTCAAAAACAAATAACTTCCGAGGAAGGGTCTTCAAAACACGATCCAACGAACGAAACTCCAACTCTTCTCAAGCCTTCCCCGGTAGCGGCGCCATTTTTTTGATGTAGTATTTTTGTTCCAAAGGAAAAGGCAACGTATGCGTTTTCCCCGGGTCGTGTCCCAACGAAGGTCGAATATCGAGTTGTCGTTAACGTTGTCGAATTGTGTGGTGAATGTGTGTGAAAAGAGTGATTGATTGGTGATTTTACACTACGAACAATGAAATATGAAATAAAAACAACTAATTATGCTAAGGAAACAACTAAGCTAACCATGAAATCCGAAGAACGAAAATTGAATTTAAAAACATTACGCGACTAAATTTAAAACGTAAATAAAAAGTGATTTTCTAAAATTTAAGCCCTAAAAATATAAAAATAATTTTCCTAAATTAAAACTGATAAAAGAAAATTTCTGGAAAAAGAAAAATATTTTTTTGACTTTTTATGAATTTTTCATGAATTAAAAACTAAATGAAACAATTTAAATGATTTAAAAATATTAAAACAACTAGGAAAAATCTGAAAATTTTTGAGTAATTCTAAAATTAAATTTCTAATCTATGAAAAATAAATTCAGAAAGCAATTCAGCTTAATAAGCTGAACAGTCAAATAAGCACTTATGAAATAAGCCAAAAATAAGCAAATGAGTTCCAGAAATTATCAAAAGCTCAGGAAAGTAGCAATGGACTATTTAAATCTTAAAACAACTCAGAGTGAACAATTAAGCACAAGTACAAGCAGAATAAGCAGATGAGCAGTAGCAAATATATGGAAGAAACAGTGATTAATCAAGCACTTTGCAACTTAATTATATGCCAGATTAAAGCAATATAGTGAAATCCAGAAGCAGAAACTTGAACCCTAGATGAAAAACTACTCTAAAACCAAAATTCCCCAAAAGTTGACCTCAATTGCTACTCTAATTCAAGCTCTTAAACATATGGCTTATGAAACTAAAAATGAGTGCAGGCACAAAACAGACAAAGGGGGCTTATTGCAGACCTCTATTAAGCTATTAACTAAGCTGAAAAGTCTGATCCCAGATTATGAACTCAAAACCTATATATGAACTAGCTATAAACCAAAAATAAAAGCTTCAGCTTGATTCAATAAGCTACAAACTAAGCTAGATCAGCAGCTTAAAAACCCTGGCTGCAAAAACTTTCTGATTCAGCAGACTTGTATTTTGGCACAAAAATTCTTCTAATTCCTAACCAATCCAAACCAGCCCCTTGCATACTTACTTAAACAATTGAGAACAACTTAGAAATGCAAAAGCTAAGCTCCAAATAAGCTCAGCTTATGCTGAGCTTATTGAAAGTAGATTTGTAATTAAAAATCTCCTATAGACCAAAACCTCTAAATGAGCTTAAAACCTAAAAATTCCTACTGATTCATGCTAATAACAACTTATCTAAGCTTAATCAAGTTTTGCTTATGTGCAATTGAACAGTAGTAGGCCAGAAGCCCTATAAACCAAACACTCATCGATAAATCTGTTTTTGCAATTTTCCCTACACCTAGTTGATCTGGCCTAATTTATTCTAAACTTATGATGATCTGAACTACTTTTGATTGTAAATGGCAGAAAACAAAAGCAAACAAGCTGACAATTAAGCTGATACAATATTAAGCAATAAGCTAAAATGAAATAGCACTTACAATTTATTCCAGCTAAAGAAAATGAACTCAGGATCCTTTTTAACCCAGGCTTATCTTAATAAGCCAATAATACCCCAAGATCCAGCTTATTCACCACAGCTTATGCTGACCACCACAGTTGACTATTTGTTGACTTTTTAACCTAATGGAGATAAGAACTGATTTGGACCCAACCAATACTTACAATAAGCTACTGAGCTTTTATAAGCTTATATGTTTCAGAAAACAGCTTATTTGAAAGCTGGATTATTAGTATATATATTTTTGAGTTTTTCTCTATTTTTGGAATTATCAAAATGATTTTGGAAACAAAACTAATAAGCTGAACAGGAATTGAAAAGAACTACTATCATCATAATAAGCTAATAACAAAAACAACAATAATATAGAGACAGAATCAAAGTTGAACTAAATAAATTTTTTTCATTAAGTAAATTCAAAAATTACAAACCAAGGACTATAACTCAGAAATTAAAACAGAATTTTAACCACTACTTAACAAAACTACAAGTAATACTAGAAATTACAAAGGAGTCAAAAATTGCTCCCATACGTGATGAAGAGGGGCTATTTATAGGCTTCAGATGAACCTTCTGGGACTCTCTTCGATCAAAATCAGCCCTTGGATCCAAGCTTGCTCTCCACGCTTGATCATCCACCGTAGGATCAAAATAGTGATGTGGCCTCTCCAATCCTTGGCCTCCACGTGTTCCTGGCAGTTGTCAGACCCTTCTAGATATTACCAATCATGAGGTAATTAATTAGTACGAGGTAATTTGAGGGCGTGGTAAATTAGGGTTCCATAAACAGTGAAATTTGGGGATAAAATGGGCGCGTGTGTTGTGTGAGGGATAGAGGGTATTTTTTATTTTTTATTTGACTGAGGGTGTTTATTCTTTGGTTGACCGGGTTAGGGAAATAGTTGGGTTGGGTATAGGGTTTTAGGTGATGGGCTGGGCTAGTGATAAGAATGGGTTGGACTAGATAAGGATATGGGTTGGATTGTATTATAGGTGTGGGTTAGTGGGTTCCGGGTATAAATAAATTTAAGGATTTAAGGTTTTTTTGATTCTAGGGACCATTTATGTAATTGCTGATTTCTCAAGGGACTAAACTTGCTTATTTTTCAAAGTGAATCCAAGGGCTGAACTTGACAACTTTTGATAATTTGAGGACCTTGGTTGACTTTTTGACCATAATTTCCTTTTCGGCTCCGGCTTTTAATATCTTTTCCATGACTCGTGCTCGTTTTTCTGATTTTCTTGTGTCTTATGTTGTATTTTTCGCGATATCCGTCCCTGCATAGACAAAACACAAAAACACGAGATATTTGGCATAATTTGTTAGTTTTTGGTCTTTTTGGGTCCGGTTTTGGTCAAGAAAAGGTATGTGTTTAAGCACATACCATCTTCCGCTGTAAAACATGATTTTTGGGGGTGTTATAGATTGGTACCCGAGCATAAGTTTTAGTAAACTAGGTCATTTTTTTTAAAACCTAGACTATAACCTTTTAACTTTTCAAAAGTCATGAGTTCCATCATCTTGTCCGATATCCATGCGCGCCTGCTTCCTAAATTTCCTATTACTCTATTGAGTATATATCGATATTATATTATACTAAGGATAATTATAGGAGCACTATAATTATTTCTTAACATGTCCGATAATCCACGAAAGTATCACTTCTTTTATATGTAAGCTTTTGTGCACTAAACTTCCTTGGTGTAATATATGCTATTCATGAGCAGGAAATTTATACACATCTTCAAGTTATATCAGACATTGTAGGTGATTACAATTATCTCTCTTATTTCTCAGACATTGTAGGTGATTACAATGATCTCTCTTATTTCTTTGACATTGTAGGTGATTACAATGATCTCTCTTATTTCGCAGACATTGTTTGTGATTACAATGGTCTCTAAACTATCATTTCATATAACATCGAAACATGTTACAATTTATCAATTTCTATTGATTGTCTTACTTTTCGTGAACTCTTGTTTTCTGAGCATTTCTGCTTACTTTTCGATGCACCGCTATTGATACTATATATATAAAGATTATTCATATACACTTTGTTTACTCTCTACTACTTATAGTTATAAATATTTTACCGATTCTTATTCTTTATATACTCAGTCTATCAATTCCTCTTGATTATCTCACTATCCACCTCTGAAAATGAATTTGAATAATTGTCCTAAACTTTTGAACACTACATAACCTCGTAACCCATCACCTAGAAACAAATGAACTAAATTGAACACGACTTTAACATATCATCTTATAACATTTTTACTCCAAGTGGTGGGATTTATTCAACCCATAATTATCTACTATTTTGCATCAACATGTTGCGACAACTTCTGTCCGTTGCACTTGCTATTTCACTATCGTTTTGTAAACAATTTTATTATTATTTTATAAACTATCCTTTCACTATATTTCAAACGGATTTACTATGCTCTTCAAAATTTTCTTACTAATACCTTATAAATTAATAACCAGACTTACTATCAACTTATAAACTGTTTTGTTAATCACATATAAACTATTTTGTAAACACCTTACAAACAAGTTTTGTCATTACCTTGTGAAACTATTTTACTATCACTTTATAAACCATTTAGCTAAAATTTTATACACAAATTGTCACTATCCAATCAAAAATTTCGTCATTCTTTTACAAGATACTTCACCACCATCTTATAAACTAAATCACTGAGATACTGCTACTACATAAACTGTTTGGACGAGTTTCAGATATACTATCTTGTTATCATCTTGCAAATCGTCCCGTCAATTACCTATTACCCAAATTGTCACCATATTATAAAGTAGCGTATACATTGCTTCGTAATCCATCGTCTTGAACTCTTCCAGTTGGTGGGAGTTTGACTTAAATGGTTACCTCAGATCGTGCCGTCTTTTGAAACTTACCTTTGAAACGTGATTGACTAACGTCTCATTCTTTTTCTCGTTATTTCTTATAATCTTGAAGAATAACATTTGTTGTTGTTCTTTTTGTGTTTTGTGATGGCAATATATAAGTAGGATGATTTATAATCATCTTATTGAAATGGATTGGGACGCCTCTTCATTTGAATAAGAAAATTATAAACCGCCAAACCATAAGTTTATAAATCCTTACTTACATGGATTGGGACGCCTCTTTATGTAAGTGACGAATTATAATGAGTGGGCTGATGTGTATCCGTCATAGCGTGCGTACGAATCATTCTTTGGGCTATGAACTCCTCTCGACTCGTAATTTGTTACGTGGACTTTTCCAAATTTGTATCGACCGCCGCGACCTTCACAAGCTAATAGTAATGTGCTATTATCCGCTTTCAAGAATTGACTACTTGTTAGAATTCTTCAATTCATTCCCTCTTGTTCATTGAACATATTTGATGCTTTGGCTTTTGATCATTTAACTCTCGTTGCGAATTTTCTGAGGCTTGTTCATAATTTTTTATCATACGAATTAAAAAGATCAAAAACACATCTAAAATCCAAACCGATCTATGCGAATTTTTTGAGGCTTGTTCATAATTTTTCTGAGTTCTATGATGATCATATAAGTCTGGAAAAATAGCCTTTGATTTATTGAAACCTAAATGATCTGTGGTGAATTTATCTTATAATCGGATTTAAAGAAAAAGAAAGAAAAAATTAGAAAACCCTAGCTATTCGATGAGGGTTTGGTTTTCTGGATTGAATCTGATCATTTAAGGTTTTTAATGATGTTTTAATGATTGTAAAATGAATGGATCAATTAGGGTTAAGTTTTGTTGAATTAAAATGCAAACCGATTTGAAATAAAAAGTATAAGGGTGTGTTTTGCCAACTTTGAAACTTGTAGGGTATTTTTGTAAGGTTATATAAGTCTGTGGGAATGTAGGAAAAATATAACATAAGGGTCCTAAGTGTAAATATTGCAAGAAAAGAATTTAATTGTAATTTTATGGGTCGAATTGTAAATTATTTAAAGTAGAGGGACTAAAAGTGTAAATTCTGGAAACTTGATGTTATTCTGTGTAAATAATGTTATTAAAGGAGTAATGTGTAATTTTGAGTATTTATGGGCTTAATATGTAATTGTTAATAAATTATGGTTTAAATTATAAGTTTTGTAAAGTTAAGGGACCAAATGTGTAATTTCTGAATTCTAAGGGATCTGATTCGTACTACATATAATTCTGAGGTTATGTTCTGTAATTTTGTAAAATAAGGGGCTTGTTTGGTAAATATGAATATTGTAGGGATTTAATTATGAATTATGTAAATATAGGGCTTGTTTCGTAAATTATATAATTAGAGGGGTATAACTTGTAAATTGTGAAACATAAGGGATTAAAGTGTCATTCTGAATAATATGTGAATTTAAATCAGTAACTTGAAGTATTTTCATGTTAGACCTTTGAATTTGGAATATTTGCAATTAAAACCCTAAACTATGAAAGTTTGTCATAAATATCCCTAAAGTTTTGTAACTTGATAAAATATACCAAAATTCCATAATAATCCTTATATAAGGACTTAACCTAATCTGTAATATTAATATCTTGCAAAATATAGAAATCTGTTAATTCTGGAAACCTGCTAAAAATAGAAAGTTACTTAAAATGGAAAGATAAACTAAAAGTAATAATCTGAGTTAGAATATTTTGTAATTCCGTCTTCTATTCCTTTAGGTGTAAAAAAGGAGAAGCCTTGATCTGTTCAGTGTTTGTTTGCTTTCTTGTTTATATGCTTTGCTAACAAGGTACAAATATTCTGCCCTTTTTCAGTAAGGGTGTTTTCTCTCCCTTCCTTCTGATTTAATTTTGTTCCATATTAGGATTTCCCATACCATTGTTATGTTCCCTTCTGTTTGTGAACCTTTCATGTGATCTCTTTGTTTTGTGAGCCTTCTATGATCTCTCTCATGTTCTGATCTGTTTTACTTCTGAGTTGATGTCCTTATTATAATCCTCTTTGCTTTGAACCTTTTTCATGATTCCCTTTTGTTACGACCTTTGATATAAAAATCTGTTATGTGAAAACCTTTTTAATTATGACCTGGAAATGTTTTGAGAAAAATCAGTTATTTTAAAAGAATGATTATGAATGGTGATATGATACTATTTTTATATGACATTTGTTAACTTTTGTGGAAAACTAGTTTAAAGAATATTTTTATGAAAAACCGTTTCGCAAGATTATTTTATGAAAACTATTCTGAAAGATCATTTTATTGAAAACCATTATTAAAGGATTGCTTTAAATGAACTTTTGACAGGAACTTCTAAAATGAACTTTTGCTACGAACTTTAATTATGAACCTGTGAAATTCTTTTCTGAACCATTTAATATAGTCCTTTTAATCTGAACTTAAACTTTGATATAAAAACTTAATCTGATAAACTCTGATTTGAACCTTTGATATTTAATTCTGAAACTACTTGACATGAACCTTTTGCCATGTACCCTTAAGATATGACTTTTGATTATTTTGATAGTACATCTGACCTTTGACCTACAGTCTGATATCCGAGCCAATCACTAGGCATGAGGGTTTCATGTCCATGTCATTGATGCACCTTTGACATGACTCTAGGGCAGGAGAGTGATGACCTGTTCCGTCCCTTATTTGTTATCTGCTATGGCCATTATGATTATGATTTGTCTGCGGGGGCGTATGGATGCATCCTAGATTTGATCTGTATCTGGTTAATTGTTATTTGTTAATTGTTATATTTATCTAGTGAATGATGGTGTGTGCGATACACGTCTTTCACATATATCTGGGAGCTGATCACTCCAATTTGATACATGAGGTCACCCCTCATATTATCTGGTTACTTGAGAGGTATCCCCTCTAGATTGCTTATATAGTTACATTGTTATGATATTATCTGTTATCTGGGCTCGTGATGGATTTCTGTTTTCCTTATCTTATAAATCTTAATTGTTTCCTTTTTCTTGTTTTTTTTTTCATTTTTCCTTAAACCTGATTCCTTATTTATTCCTTACTCTTATTTCTTCACTCTGATTATATCTGTATAATCTGTATTCCTGATTTTCTTTGTACTGCCATCTGTTACTGTTTTGTTATCGTTATATCTGTTCACTGAGCTCTCGTAGCTCAGCCGCATTTCTTTTCCTGCGGCAGGTTTTAGTAGGAAGCTGGGAATGAGTGGAGAGTGTACCTTTGGACTTAGAAGATTGGATAGCTATTCTGGATTAGAGTTGACTAGAAGATAATATATTTTAGAATTAGTGTTTTTGGAAGTTTTCATTTGTAACCTTGTAGATTCAGTATTTCATTTGTAATCCTTTGAGATTTTTGTATTACTGTAGATGTATGCTTTGTTTTGATCTGATATGAATCCATTATTGTGATATCTTTACCCTTGTCGGGTTGGGGTGTTACAATTTATGGTATCAGAGAGATAGGCTGCGACTCGTAATACATTTACCCTTGACCTGTGAAGTCTTGACCACTAAGTTTCCACTGTAGACGCTCGTAGGACAACCTTTGAGAATTTGCTTTAGGATTTATCTATAGGAACTTAATTTCTGACCAGTGAGGAATGGGTAGACTATAAGTCATATGTTTAAGTAGCATTGCTTCCGCATCACTCTGATTCGTGCCTTGCTTTTGGTTAAAGACTATTGAAATCACATTTGGAAAATTAGAGCTTATGCCTTGCACCACCTAAGAATTGAAACCTAATTAAAACCTGAAGCATTGAAATTGCATGGTAATTGTCTGACACTATTTGATCCTTGCCTTCAGATTCCGGCTCCAACCTCTGAACCTTTTGTTAATCATTCTGATGCCTCTTCGGGCATTCTGAGAATTCCCTTGACGATGATATACTTGATACATTCCGTTAGTTGCTTCTTGTTTCTAATAATCATCTATGAATCTTCTGACACTATTTGATTTCATTTTAACCATCTCTGTTCCCATGAGAAGCCTTGTGGTATTTTAACCACGAATATACAGATGTTTTCCCTCTCATTCTGAACGATAAGATTTTTCCTTGTTGATCCGTCTTTCTTTGATAGTAACCTTGATTTTATCCTTATAAGGATTGATTGATTAATCATTTAATATTGACGACTATCTTCCTATGTCTCACTTTGGCGTTGAAACAATTTTGAAAACCCCTACCATGATTACCGATTGTTAAATTTTGCTACCGCTACCTGATTTTGACCTTCACTTCCGATCTGTTTGATAAACAGTCTGATATCTTTCCGACCATCCCGAAGGCCGTTTAACCCTAATGTGTTTGACACCTTCTATTAATTCATTACCTATACTGGATATAAATGTATCACCTGATACTATTCTGTCTTGCAAATCTATTACTACTCCTATTAAAACTCTAATGATTATTAACCATGAATATAGGAAGTTTATTCCCTCCCTTGAATGATGAATCTTATTTGCCAATCAGTTTTCCTTTGGAAGGATTTGATGCGAATACTATCTCTGTATGAAATTGTTAAATGAGCATGATGATGCTGATAACTGATATTTCTATACTCCTCACTTTGACAGTATACGATGTTCGTATTACCGATTATTCGCAACCTACCTGCCACTTGTGCTAAATAGCTAATAAGATTCCAACACCTTGAATTGTTCGCCTATATATCTCCACACTATACTGAACCATGTACTTGACTCTGACATATGAACTATCCGTCTGGTAAAAATAACCATATTCGTTCTGCGGATCTGTTTACTTTTGATATATTCGATTTCGAGGTCTTTTGTTGACTGGCTCCTTATAATCTACCAGAGACTACCATATCTGATATGAGACCTATTGAAATCTGTTTTCATCCTACTTTTGTTATGACAACCTTTCCCGGACACCCAATAATATCCATCCTTAGAAAGCTTTGGCATTGGAAGTCTTGCTGTACGATTTTCTGATGTTTCTGATGAACCTTTTTGATTCCCTACTACTCGGGAGATGGAGTTGGCATTGAACTGATCCCAGTTGACGAACCATGATGCTATAGAAGTTGAGAGATTGAAGAAGCTGATGAGATATGTTTTTGTCCACCTCAGTGTTCCCCTTGAACACCCCTATTAAATTATGAAAAAGAAAGAGAAAATTTTGCGTCTGCATATCAACTATCGTAAACCTAACCGTAATTCTAACCGTAACCACTTTTCATTTCTGCGTATCAATGATTGATTTGTTCCACTTTGAAACTCTGTATCAGAAGACCTCATTTAATGTTTGAAGGACTGAAGAAGCAGCCACAAGAACTCCTAAGATAGGAGATGACTAACTGAGAGCAACTCCGTAAAGTATTTCAGTTTTATTCGTAAAGATTGGCGATGTGAATTAGATATGAAGTTTTCCCTGAAACGATTCATGAAAACTGTTTTCGTACTCATTGTGACCATCATGAGTTTTAAATAATGCCAATTGTATTGGCTAATGGAATCATGTTTTCGTGAGTAATTGGACAACTGTCATAGTATGACAGCATGTTTGTGCTCTGAGACGAACAAGGAACAATAGACCATTTTCGTATTAAGTAGAATGACCCTCTGTTCTGGAAGAGTAGATTTGATTGGCGTTCAGAGATGGTAGCAGACAAACACTACCAGGCATCTGGTGACGACAGCAATCTGAGTTGGCGAATTTCGAATTGTGCCAGGAGACCTGTCAAGGACACACAGCCTTACTTCTCTATTCATTTTAGTTGTACTAAGATGAATTGAGAGCAGAAGCAGGCTCGTGAATGGGTGATGCACAGTGACTATGTCGGAGATTCACGTTACTACACCACAGTTCCAAGAAGAAGTGCCGAAGGCTTGAGGGATCAGACTCAGGTTATAAATCCTTTTCACCCGATGATCCTATGGACAAACATAGATAGACTGCTTGGAATTGAGAGAGACTTAAGAGTATGTATTGAATGGATGACGTAGTTCGCTTCCGTTTGACCTATTTAAATTTCTGTTACCTGATGATAAGATTCTTTGAATGATTTATGTCCCCTGTTAGTAATTCCGTTCGGTGTTAATTCTGCGTATGTTGGATGATGGTTTTGTTATGCGAAATTGACGAATTATGAATGATCTGATGCTTTTAATGATGTACCAAATTCTGATAAACATTCTAGATCTGTTCCGTTAACTCCTTCGAGTGATTCGTTCTCCTCTTAGTTAGGGTATTTGATTTTGATGACCTCTGAGACCGTAGGGAGACTAGGTGGATTAAGATAAGTTGTTCTGTTCACGACTAGAAATAAAGTATGACCATCGTGAGGACATATTTATATGATGCTAGTATTATGACGTCTGGCCAACGTGATAATACTTACATCATATAACGTGCACTTGTTGTGGTCATAGGATATTTCGAGAAGTGCCTTAGAACTTTAGAGATTCTGATAACTGTTTGGGATTATCTGCATTAGTGAGACTTTAAGTTCATTCTAACTGTACGCGTAATCTGCTTTCACTGTTATGCGAATTGATATGTCTGGATCCTCGTCACGCACTCTGCTGACCTCTGACCTTCCGATAATAATCTTAGGTTTTGTTATAGAACTTCTACCAATTGATGTTATCGATAATCTATTTCTGTACGTTCTAATCTGATTTGCCAAATCAAATTCTGTGGACGGCATACCCGTCAAAATCCCATGTATTTCCTGCGTCTCTTCCGAGAAGATCCGATTATCATCTGTTACGTTCGCTATATTATTCTTTTGATCTGGATTCGGTATGATTTGTCTTTCTGAGGAAACCAAAGTTTTGACCTACAATATAGAGTCATGAGAACAAAGTCTTTCATATTTCTGTTCACAGTCAGTTGTGTTTCCGTTTCGTTTTCCCTTCAAATTTCGAGGACGAAATTTTTTTGTTAGAGGGGAAGAAGTTGTAATACCTGAAATTCAGATAACCTGTAAAATGACCAAATTACCCCTGAAACCATAAAACCTAAATACATAACTTATAAAATTCTGAAATGATTCCAAATTTCTGAAAACGAACTACATATGAAACAAAATAAATTCTGGGACAACATTATATTATTTTGAATGTCCAAAAAAATTATAAATTCACACATATGCTTATATATAATCCGAAATAATAATTAATTAAATTAAATATATTTATAAAATCATTTTAATTAAGATATATATCAAATTAAATTAGGAAAATGATACCAAATCAAATCCTTTTGATTTTTATCTGATTTAGGCCGGTTCTTAAGCCCATTCCCCCTCCTAAGTCGGCACTATTCTATTTATTTAACAAATTCTATTATTTTCTAAAACCTTTAACCGAAACCCTAAAGTTCGACACAAACAAAAATCCCTCATCCCTCCATTCGACTTCTGGACATGATCTAGTAATTTTCTGGAGTTCATTGAGGTGTAAGAGAGCTAATAAAAATAGGAATTGGATTGTAGAAGCTTGGTTCGAACGTGGACAATTCTTTTGTGTCGATTATTCAATCCGTGAGGTATTAAATCCATTCGATCAAATCACACGTTCTAAAATCATTTTGGTATTTTTCTCTTGCTCCTTATATCATATATAATCTGTATAAAATGCTCAAATTGATTCATGCATGATTTATTTATCATACGAATTAAAAAGATCAAAAACACATCTAAAATCCAAACCGATCTATGTGAATTTTCTGAGGCTTGTTCATAATTTTTCTGAGTTCTATGATGATCATATAAGTCTGGAAAAATAGCCTTTGATTTATTGAAACCTAAATGATCTGTGGTGAATTTATCTTATAATCGGATTTAAAGAAAAAGAAAGAAAAAATTAGAAAACCCTAGCTATTCGATGAGGGGTTGGTTTTCTGGATTGAATCTGATCATTTAAGGTTTTTAATGATGTTTTAATGATTGTAAAATGAATGGAACAATTAGGGTTAAGTTTTGTTGAATTAAAATGCAAACCGATTTGAAATAAAAAGTATAAGGGTGTGTTTTGCCAACTTTGAAACTTTTAGGTTATTTTTGTAAGGTTATATAAGTCTGTGGGAATGTAGGAAAAATATAACATAAGGGTCCTAAGTGTAAATATTGCAAGAAAAGAATTTAATTGTAATTTTATGGGTCGAATTGTAAATTATTTAAAGTAGAGGGACTAAAAGTGTAAATTCTAGAACCTTGATGTTATTTTGTGTAAATAAAGTTATTAAGGGAGTAATGTGTAATTTTGAGTATTTATGGGCTTAATATGTAATTGTTAATAAATTATGGTTTAAATTATAAGTTTTGTAAAGTTAAGGGACCAAATGTGTAATTTCTGAATTCTAAGGGATCTGATTTGTACTACATATAATTCTGAGGTTATGTTCTGCAATTTTGTAAAATAAGGTGCTTGTTTGGTAAATATGAATATTGTAGGGATTTAATTATGAATTATGTAAATATAGGGCTTGTTTCGTAAATTATATAATTAGAGGGGTATAACTTGTAAATTGTGAAACATAAGGGATTAAAGTGTCATTCTGAATAATATGTGAATTTAAATCAGCAACTTGAAGTATTTTCATGTTAGACCTTTGAATTTGGAATATTTGCAATTAAAACCCTAAACTATGAAAGTTTGTCATAAATATCCCTAAAGTTTTGTAACTTGATAAAATATACCTAAATTCCATAATAATCCTTAAATAAGGACTTAACCTAATCTGTAATATTAATATCTTGCTAAATATAGAAATCTGTTAATTCTGGAAACCTGCTAAAAATAGAAAGTTACTTAAAATGGAAAGGTAAACTAAAAGTAATAATCTGAGTTAGAATATTTTGTAATTCCGTCTTCTATTCCTTTAGGTGTAAAGAAGGAGAAGCCTTGATCTGTTCAGTGTTTGTTTGCTTTCTTGTTTATCTGCTTTGCTAACAAGGTACAGATATTCTGCCCTTTTTTAGTAAGGGTGTTTTCTCTCCCTTCCTTCTGATTTAATCTTGTTCCATATTAGGATTTCCCATACCATTGCTATGTTCCCTTCTGTTTGTGAACCTTTCATGTGATCTCTTTGTTTTGTGAGCCTTCTATGATCTCTCTCATGTTCTGATCTGTTTTACTTCTGAGTTGATGTCCTTATTATAATCCTCTTTGCTTTGAACCTTTTTCATGATTCCCTTTTGTTACGACCTTTGATATAAAAATCTGTTATGTGAAAACCTTTTTAATTATGACCTGGAAATGTTTTGAGAAAAATCAGTTATTTTAAAAGAATGATTATGAATGGTGATATGATACTATTTTTATATGACATTTGTTAACTTTTGTGGAAAACTAGTTTAAAGAATATTTTTATGAAAAACCGTTTTGCAAGATTATTTTATGAAAACTATTCTGAAAGATCATTTTATTGAAAACCATTATGAAAGGATTGCTTTAAATGAACTTTTGACATGAACTTCTAAAATGAACTTTTGCTACGAACTTTAATTATGAACCTGTGAAATTCTTTTCGGAACCATTTAATATAGTCCTTTTAATCTGAACTTAAACTTTGATATAAAAACTTAATCTGATAAACTCTGATTTGAACCTTTGATATTTAATTCTGAAACTACTTGACATGAACCTTTTGCCATGTACCCTTAAGATATGACTTTTGATTATTTTGATAGTACATCCGACCTTTGACCTACAGTCTGATATCCGAGCCAATCACTAGGCATGAGGGTTTCATGTCCATGTCATTGATGCACCTTTGACATGACTTTAGGGCAGGAGAGTGATGACCTGTTCCGTCCCTTATTTGTTATCTGCTATGGCCATTATGATTATGATTTGTCTGCGGGGGCGTATGGATGCATCCTAGATTTGATCTGTATCTGGTTAATTGTTATTTGTTAATTGTTATATTTATCTGGTGACTGATGGTGTGTGCGATACACGTCTTTCACATATATCTGGGAGCTGATCACTCCAATTTGATACATGAGGTCACCCCTCATATTATCTGGTTACTTGAGAGGTATCCCCTCTAGATTGCTTATATGGTTACACTGTTATGATATTATCTGTTATCTGGGCTCGTGATGGATTTCTGTTTTCCTTATCTTATAAATCTTAATTGTTTCCTTTTTCTTGTTTTTTTTTTCTTTTTTCCTTAAACCTGATTCCTTATTTATTCCTTACTCTTATTTCTTCACTCTGATTATATCTGTATAATCTGTATTCCTGATTTTCTTTGTACTGCCATTTGTTACTGTTTTGTTATCGTTATATATGTTCACTGAGCTCTCGTAGCTCAGCCGCATTTCTTTTCCTGCGGCAGGTTTTAGTAGGAAGCTGGGAATGAGTGGAGAGTGTACCTTTGGACTTAGAAGATTGGATAGCTATTCTTGATTAGAGTTGACTAGAAGATAATATATTTTAGAATTAGTGTGTTTGGAAGTTTTCATTTGTAACCTTGTAGATTCAGTATTTCATTTGTAATCCTTTGAGATTTTTGTATTACTGTAGATGTATGTTTTGTTTTGATCTGATATGGATCTATTATTTTGATATCTTTACCCTTGTCGGGTTGGGGTGTTACTGCTGCGACCTTCACAAGCTAATAGTAATGTGCTATTATCCGCTTTCAAGAATTGACTACTTGTTAGAATTCTTCAATTCATTCCCTCTTGTTCATTGAACATATTTGATGCTTTGGCTTTTGATCATTTAACTCTCGTTGGAAACCAAGACGATGACTTGTCTATACCGTCATCTCTTCACCATTAAACCATACGGCGATTAAGAAGAATTGAGCACCGGGACGTCGCTTTCTTAAGGAGTGTGTACTGTGACATTTCGTAATTTCATGTCACTAATTTTTCTATTTTAATTACCTAACTATTTTATTTTTATTATTTTTTTAAGTGACTTCGTCGGAAGTTATCTGCGTACGACATAACACGTTCAATTATTCAACCGACACTAGACTATGTCCAGTCTACACTTTTTATACACTTTTGGTTCCTTACAATTCTATTTTAAAAAGTCACTTTTCACTTTTTTTCCATTTTTACGTAAACCTTGCACCTTTTACGTTTTACGCCATTTAAATTCACGTTTTAAGGTTTTAACCTCGTCTAAACCCTCCAATAAATTCACCACTCATTTATATTACTAAAATATATTATGAAAATAAGTTCTTATATTTTTAGAAGTTTTACAATTTTACATTACCCGGTGTTACGTTATATGTCTTAAAAACCCTACGTTTTAAATACCAGGGATCAAAATACACTCTTTAAACACTCAATATCCTAATTCACTAATAAAATTTGCATTACTCTTTCCCTCCCCTTGTTGTTCACGCCCCAAGTCATCACCTCACTCCACACTTGTCTAAAGTGTGGACAAGTGTTGGAGTTTTTCATCCAAGTAGTTGATAACTCCTATATTCCTCCCATCTAATTCATTTCTCATGCAATAACCTCAAAAATCTGCTCTCCCTTGTCCTTGTTGCTGCCATGACTTTTCAAGATCAAGATCAAGCTAGATTGTGGTGGTTAGGTCGTATTTGGGTTCTAGGTTTCTGCTGTGATTCGTGTGATGCCACTGTCCCACCACCATCACCATGTTCAGCCCTCTATTTCCCTCGTATTATTGGTATGATAAATCACCAATCTCATCTTGTTACTTCTTTTTATTTAAAAACCAATTTTTAAATCGATTTAATAGTTTTCGTGGATTAAAAGATGGATTTAAAAATGAGTCTTAATTCGTGTGGTATAATTTAATAAGTGGCTTTTGGTTGATTTAATTTTGATGTCGGGTCTAAACCCGTACGTGTTTCACAGCCAAGATCCTTATGGGTCTTGTGATGATTTGTTTACTTATCTTCCTTGTGGTTTGATTTATTTCTTGCAAGATTAATCTCAAATGGTGGTTATGTGTTTTGGCTTACATGTTAAGTGGTTTATTTTGCTTAATTAGTTTGTGGCTTATTTGTGTATGTTTGGTCTGGGTATAAAACAGCCCGTATAGGGTGTTTGTTGATCTTGGGTCTCGGCCAAGAATCACCCAAGAGGGTGTGCTTGTTGTTGTGGCTCACCACCGAGACCACCAGGAGTGTTGTTGGCTGCTAAAACAGCCCAACAAGGGATGTTTGGTTACTTCAAATCAGTCCCAACAAGGCCACGTTTGGTGCAGATTTTCTACACATAATAAGCATGTTACTGTTGTTTTCTTTTCTGCATATATAGAGTGCGTTGCTGCAGTTTTTACTGCACTTAACATGGGTATTTGTATGCTGATTTTCCAGCATATATAAGGGTGTTTATATGCTGAAAATCTGAAATAAATAGTAGTGTTTACATGCTGAATTTTTTGCACTTATAGTAGAGTTTGTACGCTGATTTTTCAGCATGTTTAGTGCAGTTTTTCTGCACAAAATGGACATGCTTGGTTGCTGATTTTTCAGCATATACAAGGGTGATTGTATGCTGATTTTTCAGCGTGTATAATATAGATTATATGCTGATTTTTCAGCATGTATAACGGAGTTTAATTGCTAATTTTTCTGCATGTTTAAGTGTGTTTAGTTGCTGATTCTTCTGCATGTTTAGGGGTGTTTGGTTTCTAATTTTTCATCATATATAAGTGTATGTATTGTGTTTGGATTTAGCTCTAGTGACGGCTTATGTGACTTTTGTGGCTTGCACTTGTTTTGGACGCATTAATGGATTCTTGGTTAAGCTTATTATATATTGCTTATCATTGAGCTTATGTGATATTGAATATATATATATATATATATATATATATATATATATATATATATATATATATATATATATATATATATATATAGGGGGACTTTCTTACGAGAACCATTTTATCTGCGAGAACTAAGAGAACCACAAAAAACATACATGCACGCCTTTTAAAATAAAATAAAAATACATGCAAATCATCAATAATCGTAAGTATCCACCTATGTTCTTCAATATCATCATGAACTCATCCTCTTTTTTCACAAAAACCTTACACAAGGCCGCAATATTGTCGTTGCACTCCTTATAAGAACATACATGCACACCTTCAAAGAAAAATGTTGTATTTCCAATTTCTTATCAAATTCTTTAGAACAACTATGTTTTTTTAAAAACATATATGTTGTTTTTAGAACATATGTGCAAAAATACAATTATTGAAGGCGTGCATGTATGTTTTTGGTGGTTCTCTTAGTTCTCGCAGATAAAATGGTTCTCGCAAGAAAGTCTCACTATATATATATATATATATTATATATATATATATATATATATATATATATATATTGCTCGGCTTATTAACTTATTTGGCTAAAATGGGATGACTTATGATTTGTTAACGGCTAAACATATAAACCTTAATGGGCTAAATGTATATAACTTATTTGACATCTTTGGACTTTAATAAACTTAGCCATCTTCATATCTTTTGCCTAGTTGCTTAATTGGTTCTTACATGTTTATTTGCCTTGTATGCTTGTGCTATATGATTTATGTTTGGCGTGCATTTGTCTGATTCTATGACTTCATACTACCACACGAATGAGATACTAAACTTTTTACAAACATTAATGCAAATATTCCACGAAAACTAAAACGCTCTATCTTTTGAAACTCATACGTATCGATTACCTTCCGCGTGTATATATCTAGGTTGCTCGTAGGATTCTTGCGGTTTATTCTTCACTACTTCATTTTGATCGTTCACTTTGCTTACGGTGAGTTCATAGCCTCGCCTTTACTCATCTTAATGTTTTATAAACCTCGCGAGGGGGATACATGCTAGTTTTTTTTTTTTTTTTTTTTTTTTTTTTTTTTTTTTTTTAAAAAAAAACTGAATGCAAGTAGTTTTTGGTATGCTAGACCCGATTACATGATTATAGTTTTTGAGTAGCTTTTTCCATTAAAAGTCCCTAAAATCATGAACCGTTAATTCCGCGAGAAACACTAATATTATGAATATGCATATGGGGTTTGACAAGCCTGTCTGGATGAGTCGCACTCATATATAACGGGTAGCATAATATTGAGAGATTTTAGGTAAATTGGCAAACTTACCTCCTTAGGGCATATTAAATTACGTCAAGGTTCGGGGTCATGAGCTTGATACTATAATCATATTATACGACTTGTATATGCATTACTTGTCGCCCGATGAATAATACTTGTATTCAACTTATTACTTATTAAACTCTATGGATTCACTCAACTTTATGTTGACTTTTTAGCATGTTTATCTCAGGTTCACAAAGTGTTAAATGCTTGGATGGGCGTGCAAGGACATGGATGGATGGACACGTGTTATTTCACATTCGATGGAACTCAAAAACTTATATTGTGTCTAAATTATGAACCTTTTGGACTCTTGTCCTGTTTAAAACTTTTAGGACCTAAATTCGTTAAACTTTGATTATATCAAATGAGAACTTTGTTTAAAAACATCTTTAAATTATTTTGATGTTTTCTATGATTTCAACTTCGATCCACAAATAACACCCAATTAAGTCTTCTGCTGTAAAAGAAGTCTTCCGTTGTAAAACATGATTTTTGGGGGTGTTATAATATATTAATATACGGTTAATCAAAAGTAACAGGGTTACAACGAACCTTGAAGTGAATACAAAATAATACGTATGCTAACAATCGTATTCTAACCCTAACCCTAGATCCTCCTTTTATACTCTAAGGAGTTCTAGTCGGTTACAAAACTTTCTATACAAGAATAATATCTATACGTATCTTTACCATAAACAAACTATACATATCTAATAAGCAGCAGCATCATTACTCTAGCAGCAGAATCCTCGTAGGCTAGCAGTAGAATGAGACTTAGCTTATTTCACCATTCGTCAGTTATCACCAGCAGCAGAATAAATATACTAGTAGCAGGATGTTTATGCCTAGCAGCAGAATCATACTTAGTATATTTCTATTAAAACCATGAGCAGCAGAATAACATTCATAGCAGCAGCATCTTCAAAGTAGCAACAGCTTCTTTTAAACCCAACAGATCCCATCCTCCACTCTTGGGACTGAGACAGTGCAGCAAATTATGGATTAAAAACCTCCACTGAGGTGAAAAATAGCTTTTCCAAAATGTAAAACCACCATCAGTGGGATATCCTGTGTTACCTATTCCCTCTAAAATCATATTATTTGACAACATAGTTTCCCCTGAAGCATCATCCAATTTAAGACTACTTCTAATGGATGCTTCAGAGACAGAAACTTCATTATTATCAATGGTTGCCCTTAAATGTAGAGTTCCATTAGCAAGAGTTTCGGAAGTAGCAGTCTCCCAAAACTGTTTGACTAGGGAATCATAGATAGTGGGATTATGAGTCAAGGCATACCTGAGCTGAGAGTCTTTTAAGAAGTCCACTATCTGTTCAAAGCCGTCACTTTTGATTGGTTTCTTCAAGAAACCCACTTGGTTATGCTTGTCACAGTATTTGAGTTAAGCCATTGAAAGATGGTTTGTAAGTACTGGTTGACTGGTGAATTAGGGTTTTTATGCTGGTAGTTGAGAAACAGAGTAAATCTTGGCCGAGAATAAAAATTTGAAAAATAGAAGTAAATAATGGATAAAGATGAAAAATGAATCAAATATTATCCATATATACCTTTTTTTTCCCGAAAAATAGTAACGGTATTATTTAAACAGGAAAAATCATTAAGTGTATGACCAGACCTAACGGTAAAAAATTAATTACAGTTTAACACTACCAGACTTAACATTGGTAAACCAGTATTAATAGAGAAGCACTAGACTTAACAAAAATACCAGACAAACACAAATAAAAACTCATTAGTAAAGCTTCCAATCACCATCCATCCATGCTTTTCCTGGAAAAATTAGTCTAAAACCAAGAAAATATACAACCATATGTTGTTGCAACCAAAATTAAAACATACTAACTACCAGAATTAACTCTAAAGCTACCAGATTTAACTTCTACCAGAATTAAATCTACTTAATACTTGTACTATTTTATAAACTATACATTTAACCTCCCCTTAAATGTAGCTATGGGTTTACCATTCCAATATTAACCACTAAGAAATTGAACCTAGGTCCATCAAAAGCTTTGGTCAATAGGTCAGCCACATTAAAGTCTGTGTGTATCTTTTCCACCCTAATCAATTTCTTTTCAAAGCAATCCCTTATAAAGTGATGCCTTATTTCTATGTGTTTAGTCTTAGAGTGATACACTGGGTTCTTTACTATACAGATAGTACTTTCATTATCAATGTGAATTATAGTATTTATGAAATTCAAACCATAATCCAGCATCTGATTCTGAATCCACAAGACTTGTCCACAGCAATTAGCAGCAGCTACATACTCAGCTTCAGTTGTAGATGTAGCCACAATGGTTTGCTTCTTGCATTGCCATGAAATCAATCTTCTGCCAAGAAATTGACAACCTCCAGTTGTGGATTTCCTATCAAGACTTGCTCCAGCATAGTCACTATCTGAATAGGCTTCCAGGTCAAATGATGACTCTCTAGGATACCAAAGACCCAAATTGGGTTTGCCCTTTAGATATCTAAAGATCCTCTTCACAGCATGAAGATGTGAAGTCTTGGGAGTAACCTGAAAACGAGAACAAGCACAAACTGCATACATAATATCAGGCCTAGAGGTAGTTAGATACATAAGAGAACCTATCATAGATCTGTATAGATGCATATCTACATCATCACCTTGTTCTCCATTGGAGTGACTGGTGTCTTCACATTTGCAAGATCAAACTTCTTCAGCATCTCAGCAACATACTTGTCTTGAGAAATGAAAAGTCCATCTTCCTTTTGTTTCACTTGCAGTCCAAGAAAGAATGTGAGCTCACCCATTGAACTCATCTGAAATCTGCCTTTCATCAATGCCTCAAATTCTTCACACCAAGACCTTTTTGTGGATCCAAAGATGATATCATCTACATACACTTGCACTAGAATGATATCCTTCTTGTTCCTTTTAATGAACAAGGTCTTGTCAATGACACCCCTCTTGTATCCATGTTCCTCAAGAAATTTAGAGAGTGTAGCATACCAAGCTCTGGGAGCTTGATGTAATCCATACAAAGCTTTGATTACTTTGTAAACCTTCTTGGGATGAGCAGGATCAACAAAATCAGGAGGCTGATGAACATACACTTCTTCTTCTATAGTACCATACAGGAAAACACTCTTGACATTCATTTGATAAACTATGAATCCCATGTAGGATGCAAAGGTCAAAGATAACCTGATAGCTTCAATTCTAGCCACAGGTGCAAAAACCTCATCATAGTCTATCCCTTCCTCTTGTCTGTATCCTTGGGCCACCAGTCTTGCCTTATTTTTGACCACAACCCCTCTTTCATCCTTTTTGTTTCTGAAGACCCACTTTGTGCCAATTACTTTTGCTCCATGTGGTAGATCTACCAGAACCCATACTTTTTGCAACTTAAACTGCAACAACTCTTCCTGCATTGCTTCCACCCAACTCTCATCTTCTAATGCTTCAGAAACCTTGGTAGGTTCCTTTTGAGAAAGGAAACATGCAAACAGACAGTGTTGTTGATCTTTGTGATTGATCCTTTGCTGCTTCTTAACAAAACTGAGAAGTGCATGAGCTTCAGGTTGCTTCTGCACTTTGCTTCTAGTTTGAACTGCTAACTTAGGATCACCAAGTATTTGACTTTTTGGATGAATATTGTGAATCCTGAGTGTAGGAGCTGGACTTACATCCACTTCTGTGGGTAAGTTGTTGAAATCAGCGATTACTCCTTCATCATCATAAGAAGCTCCATCAAAGATCCCTTCACTTGGCTTGTCAAAGAATTCAAGCTCTGGCATCTCAGAATCATCAAGAACTTCAGTTTGAGTAGGATCAGGCTCAGCAGAATTAACAAAGTCACTACCTGACTTAAGTGGGGAAGTACTGGTAGCCTTCTTTCCAAGATGCTTGTCAGCCAATGCATTCAATTCATCTCTGAAAGATGGAGTATCTACTGAAACCTTTGTAGGAGAAGCCTCTTTTCCTTGTGCTTGAGGCTTGGGAACAGTCTCCTTCTTCTTTGAAATAGTAGAAGATTTCTTTGTGCCTTCATGAGCTGTATCAATCTTGACTACTGTTGTAGGAACAACAATGAGTTCCTCAGTCTCCTCTTCTTGGTCAGAAGCATTTGCATCAGAACTAACTTGAGTACCTGCATTGTTAGTTACTTCTATGGAACCTGCATGAGGGTTAGCTTGATTCTCCTTAGAGACAGGAATATAATTCGTAGAATCAGTCAGATAATCAATATCAAACATCCATCTATAACCTATTCCTTTCACATTAGGTTTCTCCTCAAGAAAGTCAACATGGAGATTCTCTTCTACTCTTTTTGTCACTAAGTTGTATACCCTAAAGACTTTACTACTTAATGAATATCCTACTAAGAACCCCTCATCAGATTTTCCTTCAAACTTGCCAAGCACACTAAGAGTATCTAGAATGGTAACATGGCACCCAAAAGGTCTTATGTAACTAATAACTGGTTTAAGGCCAAATAAAAGCTCATAAGGAGTTTTGTTCTGAGGCTAAGTCACTCTCACCCTATTAAATATGTAGCAAGCAGTATTAACTGCTTCAGCCCAAAAAGTGGTTGGTAAGAGTGAGTCTGCTAGCATAGTCCTAGCTGCCTCAATGAGGGTCCTGTTCATTCTTTCAGCAACTCCATTTTGTTGTGGAGTTCTAGCATTACTATACTCTTGTTTTATTCCCTTGTTACCACAAAATTCAAGCATGCTTCTATTCTTAAACTCTGTGCCATTATCTGATCTAATAATCTTAACCTGATGAGGCGAAAAGTGTACCGCTTTTAAGGGGTCATTTAAGCCCGAAATCGTATTTATTTGATCAAATATTGCCCTAAATCGTTCCTTTTGTCATTTTAGGTACTTTTGAGGAGAAATCTGGAAAAGGAGGCATTTTGGACGTTTTTGGAGCATTAAAGTGAAGAAAACGGCAAAGTCTCAAGAATCGGCTAAAAGTTACTCTTGACGGCGTCACAATTAACATGGGACGGCGTCATGCCTTGGCAAGAAAAGTTGGATGTGAAATTTACTCATGACGGGCCAGTGAGTTAGCATGAGAATTCTGACGGCGTCACGCTTTAACTAAATCAAGGGCGTCACGGCTTAAATCATAAGGGGACGGCGTCACGTTCATGATCCGACGGCGTCAAGACTTGATAGGCCAGAATGGATTTTTGAAGAGCTAAAGAGGGACGGCGTCAAGAAGGTCACCCGGGAACCCTAAAAGCGGCGAGGTGACGGCGTCACAATGCATAAGGTGACGCCGTCAGATCCAAAAATCTATATATAGTTTTCTAATCTTTTGTCATAGGAGAGAGCTTAGTGTGTGGAATTTTGGGATAAAACCCTAAGACGATTTTAGCTACTTTTTCAGGGCTTTTTGCCTTGAGATCTTCCATGTTTCATTGAAAGATAAGTTATCAATTAATCATTCAATATGTCTATGTGTTGTTTGATTCTATCTTATGCTTGTCTTTTGTTTAACATGTTAGGCTAATTTTATCTTGTGTTTGCTTAGATCTAATGAAACCTAGCTATTGATTATTGGTTGTTAGTGTGTTGTTAGTTGTATTGGATGATTGTTTATCTATGTTAGGCTTAAGAAAACTGGCTAACTTCCTATTCGGTAACTTGCTTGAACGTCTTAAGAAACATGAACCAAACGCGTACTAAAGGTTTTTATGGTTGTATTTAATGCACAAGCGAATTCTAGTGATCCCATGTTAGGAGCTTCCTAGCCGGCTCGACATAGGAGTGAAGTAGGAGCTTGTAGAGTTGGGGAAGTAAGTACGCCACCCCACGAATGGTATTAAGGAATACACCCGTCATCCACGCAACTAATACACACTAATTAACCGGTAAAAGATAGTTAGGGAGTAAGGAAATCTAAGTAAACACATTTCTCTACACATAAGTTTCTCACCACTTTTCATTTTTGTTATTTTATTTTATTTGCATTCGTAGTCATTTGGGTTAGTTGACTAGCAACTAATTCCGCCCACTCCTTCAAACCCGAGATTTTACTTGCTTTCATAAAATTATAAAAACATAAAAAGAATCTTCCTCAACCCTTAGACCTAATTAGAGTAGCCTTTCATACCTAACGAACACTATTCCCTGTGGAGAACGATCAATCCCCCGTACTTACCACTACACTATACTACATCGGTCAGGTACACTGCCTGGTGGGGTTGTAAGCCTCTTGAGATCCCTCGAGAGGTAAAACCTGTTGTAAGGTTACAAAACCACGCAATCAAGTTTTTGGCGCCGCTGCCGGGGAGTAGTTATTGCTTAGGTTGAAATTTATTTCTATTAGGTCTACTCATTAGATTCCTATCTAGTGAGATTTTTATTTTCTTTTTATTAGCTTTCTAGTAGTCTATCTTTTTCTTTGTGCCCTTTGTTTGTAAAACCATTTTCATTTGTCACTATGGCGGATGAAATTCCATTTAAATCATTGACAATAGATGAACAATTATACTTCACCAAGAGATATGTTTCCTATCATTCCTATGAATTGTTTTGTGATCTTTGTGATATCCAAATGAAGTTGGGGGTAAGGTTAGATGGGTTTAATGAATTCTATGCATGTGATGATTCTCTTAGACGATCGTTATCTGGATCAATTCCTTTTAGTAAGACCCTTTGGATGAATTTTGAGAAAAGCCTCCTAACCATGACCCATAAGTGGAACGAATTAGTGGATTTGTATGAGCAAAAAGACCTAGTTTCTAAGAACATGGACTTAGAGTCAAACCAAGATTCTGAGATGGTTAGTGTTGAACTACCTAGTTGCATGAGTGGGATAGATTTCACCAAAACGTACGACACACATGAGGGCAGAGTTGAGCCACCTAAGTGCATGTCATGGTTAGGCACTACCATAATACATGATGAACACATAGGTAATCTTGATGTGATGGAGGATATAGTAGAAACCCCAAGCCCACCAAGTACCCCACAAGTCCAAGCATCATTTGAGGCATACACACCGCCCGTGACTTACCCGGAAGAAGTTGAGGAGACTATAGGAACCCCAATAGAGGTAGAGCCCTTGGACCAAACACAACTAGAAGAAATAGGTTTGAATGCTTTTAGTGATCACAACCTTTCTTTTAGTCCTATGGAAGTTCCTAGTTTTGATGAGCCGGAGCCTCAACCAAATCCGTTACCTAATCTTCCATCCTTGGATGAAAATTTAGGAATTGAATTAGGTCCTGATCCACCCATCAAAACATATAGTCCGGGTAGTCTTAAGTTTAAGGTAGTAGACATTAAGCCTTGTAGTGAGGAAGACAATATAGGAGTGAACCATGACCTTACATACTTACATCACCCATTTATGATTGATCACAAGAAACATTATGGGTTTAAACCGGGTTTATTAGGTCAAGATGGATTCCCAACTAGGAATCTCTCGAAGTTGATAGAAGATGATCCCTTTTTAGGAGAAAACTTTAATTCACCCATTGACCAAAGTGAACTAGGCAAGGTTATGATGAAAGAAGCACACCCTTTGAGCATATAATTCATCCACCACTCTTTCCTCACGTGGCATACTCCTACCGAGCTGGTGTGTATCGCTACTTTCACCCACACTTAATCCTAAGTGTAGGGAAAACCTCCCCTATTTCCGTTAAATAAGGGTAGAGTCAGGCTCGTGACTCGAACAAAAACAAGCGCTCTTGGGAGGCAGCCCATGCTTTATTTGCTTTGTGTGTTTATTTATTTGTTTGTTTGATTTTATTTGTTTCCGTATGTGTGTTTAATTTTTATTATTATTGATTCATGTTCAAAACTAAATTGTGAAAATGCTTTATTTTGTTTTTAACTTCGTCTTAACTACATATAAAGGTATTTTGCAAAAGATAAGTGTAAGGGAAATCTAAATCGGTTTATTAGAACACATATGAACATGAATCGTAATAATAATAAATTAGCATACATATTAGTGTTTGTTTGAGTCAAATGCTTGTATCGAGTCATAATGATGTTTTGCAGGATTCCCAGGAAGTAAGGTAAAAGGTTTTTCCAGAAATTTTCCGGAAACTTAAAACGAAAATTTTTGTCAGGTCATTTCTGACGGCGTCAGGAGTTATAACCTGACGGCGTCAGATTTAATTTCCAGAAATTTTTGAAAGTTTTGTTTTCATAAAAAGTTTTTATTAAATCTCCAACTTATAATCTCCAGGAATCTGCAAAATTATCATTCCACAAGCATTATATCCTTATATATAGATTTTTCCCGCCGATGTTATGCAGGTTTTCGTGTTTGTTTTCTCAGGTTTAACAGGTTATTTTGGACAAGGAGATGTTTTTGGAATCAAGCTTATGGCGATGCATTAGTCATGGAGCTTCAACATTCTCCTTGGAAGAAGATTTAACCGTGTGATTTCACTATCCAACGAGCGAATCAGGGGAGTATTTGATTTCATTCTTTTACCTTATTTACTTTTACATCTTGTTATTTGAACATTGGGGACAATGTTCATCTTAAGTGTAAGGGGAGGGTAAAAGTACGATTTTAGAGAATACAATTGCGCTTGATTTTTGTTTGTTTAATAGTAGATGTGTAATAAAACTGAGAGAAATACTTGATTAGGGTAACTTTAGTGCCAAATTTAAAATTTTTTACAACATATAGGAGTGAAACTTTGATCTTAATGAGCGTCTCACGGATAGGAGTTATATGACTAGCACAAAAAACCGTACCACTAAAAAATTTTCCACCCCAAATATGTGAGGTTCGCCCCTAGAATTGGTAGGAAAAGCATTTATGCTATGATGTGTGTACCGGTAGCACTTAGATTCTAGAACTTGCGTTAGGACCATTCCAAGGCCACAAGTGAGACTACATTCGTGTAGTTAGATTTACTACATGATAAGAGGCATTAGGATAAACCCATTGTTTTACACCTGTGTTTTTGTTATAATTACATTGGCTACATTGGTCAAGTAATTCTCCCACACCCTTTGCGTTGTACTCATTTTTAGTACACGATACCCCTAGTACACCCCTCAGAGCCTATCTTTTCGTTTCGACCTTTAAGCATTTTACTTAAAGGAAGAATTTGTTACACCCCACTAAAATGTACACCCAAATCGCCTTAGCCTACCTTGTATGCACTCATCTTTAGTGCATTATTGTTACAACATTTGTTTAACCCCAAGTTAATTATCTAGTTGATTACATGGTTGCTAAGTCGAGTCATATCCTTGTACATATTGTTTTGGGACGATTGGGACTCATGGGTAAAGTACTAGTATAATGGAGTAATGGGGAAGAACATCATTTATTACCCCCATATGTGCTAAATGTTTTAAAAGTACTCCAAGTTTTTCAATTATCTTAATTCGAGTCATTAGATTAGTATTTGTAAAGTTATGTAAAAATTCAAGTGTAAGGGGAATGCAACGCCCCTATGATGTATTATTTTGGATGGTAGGGCAAGAGTGTATGCAAAAAAAAAAAAAAAAAAAAAAAAAAAAAAAAAAAAAAAAAAAAAAAAAAAATCAAGAAAAATACAAAAAAATGAGAAAATGAAAAATAGAAAAAACATACGGACTACCATCCCGTTTCATTTTATGTTTATCTTTATGTTTTTGTTATTTTGTTATTTCGTTTTTAGCTTAAGATCGAGTCGAGTCTTGGCTTAGCAACATTGTATAGTACATGTAATTGATCAAGATCTTTAACTCGCCACCAGTAAAATATCCCGTATCCAACAAAATCGTGTTTTCCTTTTCCCTACACCTAACGTTATAACCCATTTAAAAGCCCTCTTTGATAGTTTATCTTAGGTGCTTACGCCTAGTGGAGGAGGTTTTCGATCCTTTCCCAAGCCTATGGTAATCTATTTGCTATGACAGGTAGTGAGAGATATTTTCCGTTTTCATTTATGAGATTTATTTTGATGACACTTGAGAGATGTGAGTATCTAAACACTACTTGTGAGTTGCTAGTATGTAATCTCCGTGCTTATTATGATTGAAGTGGAACGATTATTTGTTGTAATTACTTTTATGTTAGCATTAAATGACCCCTAACTTGTATTTTGATTAGAATAAAAGCGCATTTGCTTGAGGACAAGCAAATCTCAAGTGTAAGGGTATTTGATGAGGCGAAAAGTGTACCGCTTTTAAGGGGTCATTTAAGCCCGAAATCGTATTTATTTGATCAAATATTGCCCTAAATCGTTCCTTTTGTCATTTTAGGTACTTTTGAGGAGAAATCTGGAAAAGGAGGCATTTTGGACATTTTTGGAGCATTAAAGTGAAGAAAACGGCAAAGTCTCAAGAATCGGCTAAAAGTTACTCTTGACGGCGTCACAATTAACATGGGACGGCGTCATGCCTTGGCAAGAAAAGTTGGATGTGAAATTTACTCATGACGGGCCAGTGAGTTAGCATGAGAATTCTGACGGCGTCACGCTTTAACTAAATCAAGGGCGTCACGGCTTAAATCATAAGGGGACGGCGTCACGTTCATGATCCGACGGCGTCAAGACTTGATAGGCCAGAATGGATTTTTGAACAGCTAAAGAGGGACGGCGTCAAGAAGGTCACCCGGGAACCCTAAAAGCGGCGAGGTGACGGCGTCACAATGCATAAGGTGACGCCGTCAGATCCAAAAATCTATATATAGTTTTCTAATCTTTTGTCATAGGAGAGAGCTTAGTGTGTGGAATTTTGGGATAAAACCCTAAGACGATTTTAGCTACTTTTTCAGGGCTTTTTGCCTTGAGATCTTCCATGTTTCATTGAAAGATAAGTTATCAATTAATCATTCAATATGTCTATGTGTTGTTTGATTCTATCTTATGCTTGTCTTTTGTTTAACATGTTAGGCTAATTTTATCTTGTGTTTGCTTAGATCTAATGAAACCTAGCTATTGATTATTGGTTGTTAGTGTGTTGTTAGTTGTATTGGATGATTGTTTATCTATGTTAGGCTTAAGAAAACTGGCTAACTTCCTATTCGGTAACTTGCTTGAACGTCTTAAGAAACATGAACCAAACGCGTACTAAAGGTTTTTATGGTTGTATTTAATGCACAAGCGAATTCTAGTGATCCCATGTTAGGAGCTTCCTAGCCGGCTCGACATAGGAGTGAAGTAGGAGCTTGTAGAGTTGGGGAAGTAAGTACGCCACCCCACGAATGGTATTAAGGAATACACCCGTCATCCACGCAACTAATACACACTAATTAACCGGTAAAAGATAGTTAGGGAGTAAGGAAATCTAAGTAAACACATTTCTCTACACATAAGTTTCTCACCACTTTTCATTTTTGTTATTTTATTTTATTTGCATTCGTAGTCATTTGGGTTAGTTGACTAGCAACTAATTCCGCCCACTCCTTCAAACCCGAGATTTTACTTGCTTTCATAAAATTATAAAAACATAAAAAGAATCTTCCTCAACCCTTAGACCTAATTAGAGTAGCCTTTCATACCTAACGAACACTATTCCCTGTGGAGAACGATCAATCCCCCGTACTTACCACTACACTATACTACATCGGTCAGGTACACTGCCTGGTGGGGTTGTAAGCCTCTTGAGATCCCTCGAGAGGTAAAACCTGTTGTAAGGTTACAAAACCACGCAATCATAACCTTATGGTTAAGCTGGTTTTCTATTTGCCTAATGAAAGTTTGAAGTAAGCCAGTGGTTTCATCCTTTTTAGACATAAAGAATACCCAACAAAACATAGTGCAATCATCAGTAATGACAAGGCAATAACTAGCATGATTTATGCTTTGTACAGAAGTAGGGCCAAAAAGATCCATATGCAAGGTGTGTAAAGGCTTAGTGATGAACCTCTCTAATTTAGCCTTACATGAAGCCCTATGCTATTTACCCTTATGACAAGCAACACTTGTATGGTCATTCTTAAAAACCTTGGAAGGTAAGCCTCTAACTAGGTTATTCTTCACAAGTTTGTTTAGATTCTTAAAATTGATGTGACCAAGCCTTCTATGCCATAATTTAGATTCATCAATAGTGGCTTTTGCAATCAAACAGGCAAAACCTTTCGCAGGTTCAGGTGTCTTCATATCAAAGCTATACATACTGTGTTGTCTTGGGACTTTTAGGAGTATCTGACTTTCATCAGGCATCTTAAAGTCAGAAGTCAACACAAAACATTCAGTTTCAGTAAAAAGAACCTTATGCTGCTTATCACAAATTTGTGATATTGAGAAAAGATTAAATTGCCCAAGTTCTTTCACAAAAGACACATTACCAATTTCTAAATTGCCAACTACTATTCTACCTTTACCAGTAATGTAGCCTTTGCTACCTCCAAAAGTAACAGAACCTCCTTTGAATTCTTCAAAATCTTTTAGGTGATCCTTGTTACCAGACATGTGCCCTGAGCATCCACTATCAAATATGCCTCTATCTCCCATGTTTTTGAGTGGAAGATCCTGCACATAAAGAAGAGAAATTAGTTTCTCTTAAAGACCCAGGCCTGAGCAGGCTTGGGTCTGCCTTGTCGATCAACATATTTGTATGTCTTATATGAACATGATCCACTGTTGCTTTGGGATTTATAAGTAAGTTCATTCTGAAATGGATCCCAAGACCAACATGCTGAGGCCTTAACAGCAGACCCCCCATGTCCCTTTACAGCATTAGAGTTTGACATTTTTGCTGTATTCTTAACAATGGGTCTCCTCACAGGTGAGTGTGATTTAACAAAATTATTTCTTTGATTAGATTTGTTCACCTGTGGTCTATGTGCAACTGGTTGTTTCGGTCTAAATGAATTAACATACCCAGAATTAACTTTGGGCTTAATAGTATTAACTTTTTGCCCAACAGACTTAATATTTTGCCTACTAGTATTAACATTTGGCCTAACAGAATTAACATGTGATCTACCAGCATTAATTTGTACTGATCTAGGAACAAATTGATTTGCATGATTAACTCTGTTTACATTATTCCACACTGGTTTGGCCATCACATTACCAGTATTATCACATCTTTGTTTCTTAAGTTTAGCCTCTCTAATCATTCTCTTTTCATAAAAATCACAATATTTAATTAAATGACTAAGGCTACCACAAACAAAACATCTTTTCGGAGTAAAAGAGTAATCTTTCCCTGTTTCTCTTTTCATTCTATCAACCTTGGGTGACTCTTGACTTTTAACATGTTGCCTAGGAGTTTTTATGTGTAAGACACAACTAGGTTCAACTGTTTTAGGTTTTGGTTCAGACACGACTAGTTCACTAATCTTAACAGGTTTAGACTTAGACACCTCTTTTGGTACATCTTCTGGTTCTGACTCAGAATGTTCAAAGACATTTCCAATGGACCCTTCACTGTCATCAGATTGACAGGTAGAATACTTACTGGATTTGTCATCTGAGATACTTGTTTCAGGCTTTTGAGGTCCCTTCTTACCATAAACATACAAAGACTCGTCAAACTCTTTCTCTGGTTGAGGAGTGTAATCTCCATTTAATGGAGGTGGAACTCCTTTGAAGTTGTCAGTTTTTGAGAATCTGTTGTATATAGGTTTACCAGCAAAGTCATCATCTGTACTAGTGAACACAGTTCTTACCATTTCTTCCTCATAACTTAAAATCTCACTATCTGATTTTATTTCATATCCTAGACCAATTTTGCAAGTTGAGCTCATACCAGAATCTATTAATCTATCCAGATTTTTAGCAGACTTAGTCCATGTGTCAATTCTTTTCTGCAATTCTTCCTTATCTTTTACAGCTTTCATTCCAATTCTCCTATATCTTTTAAGCTTTTCATCTTTTTCATAGATTTCATTTGCTTGAAATGTAAGCTTTTCATTTAAGGTTAATTGTTGTTTTTGATAAGTGAAAATTTGAGCTTCTAAGGTCTTAACAGCATTAGTGTAAGCAAGTATTTTAGCTTCCTGATCACCTGTTGTCACAACCCGTAATTTCAGGTCCTTTTTCAAGTTTCAAAATTTCACTATTCATCTCGGGAAATTACTATTCATGGGTTACTATTTATCATTTCACTATTCATCATTTTTTAGGTCGGTTTGAGACTTTGAGAAGTCGTCAAGAATTTTACTATTCACGAAACACTATTCATTCTCGGAGAAAAATCACTATTCATAGTCATCATTCATCATCTCGTAAACTAGGTTTACGGGTATTCAAATTCGCGTAACCAGTAAGGTTTAGCTGCGTATTCACGCATCATCATGTAGGGCACATCATATAGACTGGGGTAGTCTATAAGTTTTCAGAGCATCATCTGCATGATAGGTCATGCACGAGTTCGTGTGATTTTCATTAACGTATGTTCATTGATTTTAATTAACGTTACCACTCAGTCATTAGTACTAACATTATACCCGACACTCCCAAAAGTGATCATAACATATTTTCATACTCATTATAATGATATAGAGAATTCATTATTTATTTACCCAGTGTTTTTAAATCTTTTGCTATATTTCTCGTTAAACACTTATAACCGACGTGGTTTGCGAAATTTCAACCCGATAAACATTCTAACACCCGATTCTTGCAAGGAATATAATTTTACAACTTTTACAACATCGTCGTATTTTATTCCAACTCGTCAAGATTTATTTCAAGATAACTCGGTACACGATAACACCTAGTGTATACATAAAACAACTAATACACATAAAATGGGGGACAAGATCATTAATTGGGCAAATATTTTCTTCTTTCTTTTCCACATGCCGCCCCCCCCCCCCTAACATCCCTAAACCCCATTTTACTTTTGCTAGACATGACTACATTTAATGTATATGTTCTTATGTCTTTTGGATTTAATTTCCATAACACCTTTACATACAATTTCACTAGCTAATATTCACCTCAAACTCTCTCTTTTCCTTCCTCTTTGTTCAGCCAAGACAAGATCACCAAGAACAATCCACCATTTTTTGAAGATCAAGTATTAAACAAGCTCTAATTTCATTCCTAGTTAGGGTTTTGTGGTAAAAACCCTAGGTTCTTATACATTTTCTCATCAAAACTCTCCAAATATTCAAGTAAGCTTCAAGAACAATTTTTGATCATCTCATACTTCATTTTATCTATATATTGATGTATTATCAAGTTTTATTGTAGCTAGTCATGCAATACATATGTTATATATATATATATATATATATATATATATATATATATATATATATATATATATATATATATATATATATATATATATATATATATATATATATATATATATACCACTTTACTCATTTTCTTTACAAACAATAGATCCATAAGTTTTATTAACAATCTCATGAAATCCACCAAGGTTAGTGATGTTTAGGACCCCATGACACCCTAAGAAGGTGTATGGTAGGATTTGCGAACATGTGGAGTTGATTTGAAGTGGTATGATCAAGTTTAGAATCAAGAAAATGAGTTTTTAACAATCTAAATATCCTACTGTCCAAAAATGCAAAATCTGAAAATATCAGTAAATCTTGGACTATTTTGGCCTTAAGATTTAGAAAGTTCTTTCAAAAACGAAACCGTGGCCTCTTGAATCACTAAAAACCGACTTATAACAAAGGAGATATGGTTTTTCCAAGTTAGATGATGAAAACTAATTTTCTGAAAATAAGCTTGCTGTTTGCCGAATTTCAAAGGACCATACGAGGCGTTAGAAGTGATCTAGGAGAGCCGACCTACTGAAAACATGTTAGTTCATGTTATGACGAATCCGTGGTTATAAAGAACGTAGAAATCGAGCTTATAACGATCAAGATATACGCGTTTGAAACCCGACAAACCATATATACTTTTGACAGCACTTGAATAGAAAATATTCTAAGTATAAAAACTAGTGTTTCTACAAGACATAACATTGATAGCCGATTTTCTACTTGATCGAGATGCGTATGATCAAAAGTCAAATGACATGACATTTAGACATTGTTACAAGGTTTTCAAAGACGTCGAGTTTATTCACTAACACATAACGTACACCATTTCGTGACTAGTTTTGTGAGGCCATTTAGGCATATTTTTCAAGTAATGAAAATGCTATTTTTGCGACGAAAACATTATATTTACCGATAGAACACCAAACGAGGATCGTGGGATATCGTTTCAACATAATTACACGAAAAGTGTTTGTTAACTTAACACGACGTCAAAAATGTATTTTTCGACGATAAACGTTATTTTCAAAATATCGAGTGGTATCGATAACATACGTATTTGCATGTGTAGCATCATTTCATTTGCTTACATTAGATCATATCATTCATATTAGGTTGCGGTTAGAGATTGTGCCTCATTTCAGTGTATCCACCTTTGTCATCATAACTATTGCATCAGGTGAGTTTTCATAGCCCCTACTTTTACTTGTTTTGTAACCGTTTTGGGGGAGAATACATGCTCATTTCCATCTAAATGAAATACTTTCTTTTCTTGAAAATGCTACTTGTTTAGCTAAACCATTACTTACTCTACCTATGAATTTGTTATTCATTCGAATGTATTGTATAATCACATGTATCATACTTAATTCTTTTTACTCATGGACCTAAGCACTTTAAATGAATATGCATACTTAACCGAATGAACTGGCCCCACCACTATGTACATACATGACAGAATGAATGGGTCACATAACCAGATGTACAGGTAACATGACAGAATGAACGGGTCACATGACAAATGAACGGGTCACATGACATAATGAACGGGTCACATAACCAAATGAATTGGTCACGTAACCGAATGTACTGATCGAACTAAATGTATTTTAAATCTTGTGGTCCACATATTACTTTTTTCTACCTAAACCAGATCTTATTTGGCAGTGGGTTGTAAACACACAGGTTGCAAGTCTTGTATGGGCGGGGCTTGGAACTGGGTGGATTTACAAGGCCTTTGCTGGGAAATCATTGTTCAAATGCATTACATTTTACACTAAACTCTATGAACTCACCAACCTCGTGTTGACACCTTTAGCATGTATTTTTAGGTATTAAGCAATAGCACGCTACAGGAGGCTTTTGGCAGGGCATGACATGGTCATAGAAGACTCTGATAAACATTTGGGACCGTTTAACTTATTTAAAGGCCTATTCCCGCACTACTTTCAACAATGTAAATTCAATATTTTTGTTAAAAGAATTTTATTCTAAATGATTGAGACCAAAACCGTTCTTTTCACTTGTGTTATGATACCAATTGAGTTACACCCCAACGACATGTATGCTTCCGCTGGACCCGAATTTGGGGGTGTGACACCTATCTGTTGCATTTGCTCATCACACAATGTTTTAAGACTATTATATGATTTCATGCATGTTTTAGAACATAAGGATACCTCAGTACTAGAGCCAATAGCCATGAAGGCATGATTTGGTTCTGTTTCCTCATATGTGTGCTCTCCCCAGTTAACAGCACCAGCTTCCAAAGTCAGCATACCCATTTGACTCTTCTCCAGCTTGTCTGCTTCTTGAGAGTCTGAATCTTTCTTCTTCTTCCCATCAGTAGTCACCTTTGATGTGCACTCCCTAGCAAAGTGACCAGTGTTGTGACACCTATAGCATTCGACATTCTTCTTATTAAAACCAACTGGTGCCCTTCCTTCAAATATTATATTTCTACCAGTTTTCTTATAGAACTTCTTCACTTTTAGAGCAATCATTGCTATCTGCCATTTTATGTCCATCTCTTCAATGTCAGCATCATTTATCTGTTTAAGGTCCTCATTAATGAGGTCCTTGTCTTCTGATCTCTTTGCAAACAGTGAATAGATGACTTCATCAGCAAAACTAGCAGGAACTTCTCTTTCTTTCATATTGCTTGAAAGAGTACCAGAATTAACTTTGCTAGTACTACTCTTGCTTTGGTAGACAAAAGCAACATTAGCAGAACTTGAAGATGCCTTTGAAACACTTTTGATTTCATGTTCGAATACCCTAAGATTATTGTACAAATCATCATTTGACAAGGTGTCAACATCTTCTTTCATTCTCATGCTCATTGCCAGATTTGACCATTCTTTTGGCAAAGATATGAGAAACTTATGATTTGCATCTTCAGTAGATACAGCAGCACCATGAGCTTCCAACTGTGAGAGGAGATGTTGGAATCTATCATACCCTTTCTCTAATCCTTCAGAACTGGTCACAGTGAATGCTTCAAACTGTTGTTTGAGAACAACTTTTTACATCTTCTTCGAATTAGCATTTCCTCCAAACCTTGTTCTGATTGCTTCCCAAATCTCCTTAGCATCATCCATTCCATGAAATCTTCTTAAGTGCTCCTTGGGAAGAGCCATCAGTAAGATGGTTCTTGCTTTCCTTTCCTTCTCTACAGCATGAATCTCTGCAGCAGAGACTGGTGGAAGCACTCTAACAACACCATCCTTACCAATAGAGATCCTCTTCTTTGAGTTTCCATTCTGAATCACCTTCCATACATCATTATCAATGTACTCAAGGTAATGCTCCATCTCCATAGCCCAGATATCATACTCCTCCTTTTTCAGAATTGGGAGTTTGATGTTTGAGATAGTGGTTGTTGCAGGAATGTTTTGTTGTTGTCGTTTAGGTCTACTGGTGTCTGATGCATCATCATCATGATTCGAAACTTCATCATCACTAATATGAGTAGAGTACTCATCATAGGCCGGTTCAGACATTATGCAGAATTTTGAGTGAATGAGTGTTTGTGGTTTGTGTTTCTTCTTACTCAGAGTCCCTCTATAGGCTCTGATACCACTTGTAGGTCCACGGTTTATGGATCTAAGTAGCCTGTGTAAGACAATAGATAACTTGAATAAATCCAAATTAATCTATATGAGAAACTCTTAACAATATATTGATTGTTAATGCGGAATCTTAACAACCAACAAGTATGAAGAACACAATGATAATAACTAACTTCGTATTACTATTAAACTTTCAATTTTCACTAATGTCACTCTAAACATAATGTCGTAGGGTTCCTTTTATACTCTAAGGAAACCCTAATATTACAAAACGTGTGAAAGGATAAACATATCTTCTAATAAGATAACTAATTCATCTATATCCTTTCCTAACATATAGCTAACTAACTTTGCCATTAAACATAAACAGACTTAACTAATACGAATGACCAGTACTAACTATGTAACTATGTCTGCCAGACTTAACTTTGTACTGGCAGACTTAACTAAGACTAACAGACTTAACGAGTACATCAGCAGACTTAAGTCTGTTCTTCAATAATTCCCAACAGTTCTTGTAAGACTAGTGTTGACACTTTTCATATTATGTCACACTTGATCGGGTGTTTGATACAAAAGTTTTTAAGTTTTTAAACGAAAACGTATTAACCCCCCCCCCCCCCTCTACGGTTTCCACAAATACTACCGGCACACTCACTATTTGGTGGATTAAGGTAAATAAGGAAAAACGGAAAGGCTAAATCTTACCATGGAAATCAAGGGTTATAGTGTGCTCGGCTAAGGTCTATTCTAGTTAGGTTAAGAAAAACATGTCAAAATTTTAAAAATGGCACAATTTTTCAAAATAAACTAGAAAAATGAGGGCAAATAAGTTCAAGTAATAATTCTACTCGCTTCCCCCCACTTGAAATGTACAAAGTCCCTTTTGTACTAAACATTAAAGAAAGGTGAGATAAAAGTAGAATTGGAGCGAGAACTTCCCTTAAATTTGCTTCAAAATGAAAGAATGATCACGTTGAACAAGCGTGCCTTCGTCTTATCTCCGTGAGCAAACTTCAATTCCCTGAAATCACTACACTACCACAAGCATAATTCTAAAATAGAAAGGAAAAAATAAAAATAAAAATAAATAAAAACCTAACTCACTTTCGTAGGAATCACGGTTGCATTTAACGTATGCAACAAGCTTTTTAAACCACTCGGTGTCCCAAGTGGACGAGTGAAGTCTCGTGAGGGGATTACTTAAATGTTACCACATAGATTAGTTGAGTGATTTCATTTTCCTATTTCGTGAGGTGTTTTGTTGTGCAATTGAGATACATTTTCATAAGTTTAATCTAAGATTCACTTGAGGACAAGTAAAGTTCAAGTGGGGGGATATTCGATGACATCAAATGAGTGGTAATTATTAGCATTATTTATCCTAAATATATATTGCTTGTTTTATACCATTATGTATAAGAATTGGTACTTAATCGCTTAAATGTTCATCTTTCAGTTATTTACAAGCAATTGGTGAAAGTTAGCAATTTTGGACGTAAATTGGAGCAAAACGGATCAGGTTAGAAAAGTCTACTGAATCGACAAAGAATACGCCGTATCATTCTAGATAGATATGCCGTATAACAAGACTTGGACGGATATGAAGACCATTGCCTAACTTTGAAGAATACGCCGTATGGATTTCTCCCATACGCGGTATATGAAACTTTGATCATTGAGAAGATCTGACATGTTTTACTCCAGATACGCCGTATGACATCAACAACACACGCCGTATCTATTCTTAAGACTTCACCATAATTACAAGATATTGAAGACAAGATGCGTCGTATAAAGATTAGTGATGCACCGTATCACTATGGCGGTGTACGAATATTCTAGAATATAATAACCTTGGACCCCACTCGAAGTTACCTAGATACGTCGTATCAAATAACCTGATACGCCGTATCAACTCTGTTTCCAGAATGTATAAATAGAAGACTCGCAGTCAAATTTTGATAGACATAATAGAGGCGAACAAGCATATAACCACCAAGTATGAGATCAGAGTAATAAAGAAGACCACGAAGGTCCTGCTAGTGCATAATTACATAGGAAGATTCACTTAATTCATTTTAGTACTCTTTAATCGTTCGGTTAGCGTATTTTTCTCTTTCGATTTATACTTGAATATTTCCAAACATGTTATCTTGTGCTATTACAGAGATTATGGGCTAATACCTGTAGGTATTAGCCATGTTTAATGATTATATGATGTTTTGATATTTTACTAATTCGAAAGGCAGCTCAGGCTTGTGTTTTGATTACATTTATTACTTCATTAATACTGTTTTGCATGTTAATGTAAGCCCTAGGTGGTTAATTAATAAACTGATAATCATTAAGGTGAACTTTATGTGGATTTGGACTAATCGTGACAGGATTAGATCAGTGTACAACTTAAAAGTAGATCTAGGCGTCTAGGGGTACCTATTCCCAGGAATGAGATACGGACAGTTGTGAGTACCGTCGCTACACGTCTTAGACTTATCAATCATCATATATGACTAAACAATGGCTAATACGTTTTCCTTACTATCGGCTTAACCTCTTCTTTATTATCTGTATTTCTGCTTGTGTTTGTTATTTGTCTCCTAGCTATTATTTACTGTTTTCATTAAATCTAAATCTTATGTCAGTCTCTCAAGCTGAAAACCCTTTTGCTGCGTTAGATTAGGTTTAATTAGACTAACTGATAGAATTAAAATACTGATAGATATTTAAGTGTTAACGTTTCACTCTTAGTGATCGACACCCTACTTACCAACTAGCTCACCATCGACCGGGTAACTGCCCGTTAGTGTTTGTTATAGGTAAAGTCGGAAAAATATAAATGTAAAACTTGATAACTAATTACCGTATATTGGCCGTACAATAGCAACGTACTTTTTCAAATGTACCGATCTAGTACGCGTACTATTTTTTGTCCCACTTAATGTAACGAACTTTCAAGTTTTGTTCCATTCAACCCATAAGTTGACTGGCTACCGAGAAAAAAGTTTGAAAACCGGAAAAAATGCCTATGTGACATATTTAATACTTGAGTAAAATGCATGGATCGTCCTTCTAGTTTGGCCCCAATTGCATCTAATGTCCCTTGTAGATTCATATTGCATTGACAGTCCTCTTTTTTTTTTTTTTTTTTTTTTTTTTTTAATAATTTTAGAACGACAACTAACTATCTCACAATATACACACCACATACTTTTCTGTACGTTTTAATACGTTTGTGTACGTTTTTATATGTTTGTGTACGCTTTTATACGTTTTCATGCGTTTTTGTCTGTATTTATACGTTTCATCCATCTTTAAACGTTTTCGTCCGTTTTTACACGTTTTCGTCCATTTGTGTACGTTTTTATATGTTTTCTTACGTTTTCATACGTTTTTTGTCAGTATTTATACGTTTTCATCTGTTTTTAAACGTTTTCTTCCTTTTTACACGTTTTTGTCCGTTTGTGTACGTTTTTTTAAGTTTTCTTACATTTTCGTCCGTACTTATACGTTTTCATCCGTTTTTAAACGTTTTTGTCCGTTTTCACACGTTTTCATCTGTTTTTACACGTTTTAATTCACTGTTATAAGTTCTTCTTTTGTTTTCATACTTAATTATCCATTTTTATACCTTTTTGTTGGTTTTTATATGTTTTATATGTTTTTGTCAATTTTCTTATATTTGTGTACGTTTTCATATGTATAAAAACGAACAAAACAAACTAAAACGTACAAAAAAAAGCATGAAAATGCATAAAAGACATGCAAAAACGGAAAAAGATTGACGAAAACGCATAAAAACGTATAAAAACGGATAAAAACGGATAGAAACGTAAGAAAACTTATAAAAACGAATGAAAACATATAAAAACGGATAAAAGCGAAGCAAAATGATAGAGACATATGAAAATGTAAGAGAAAATATAAAAGTGGACGAAAACGCATAGAAACAGACGAAAACGTATAAAAACGTATAAAAGACGGACAAAACGCATAAAAACGGACGAAAATGCATAAAAACAAACGAAAATGAATAAAAGCGGATAAAATAGATAGAAACGTATAAAAACGGGCAAAAACACATAAAAGCGGATAAAACGGGCGAACACATATAAAAACAGACAAAGATCTAAGAAAAAAAGTCTATGGACGATTTTCGTTACACCCGGCAAACCACAGGAACGTAACATGAAAATATATCTTAGTGGAAATCCAACGTGGCTAATTATGTGGCAAAAAAAATTTGGTGCCGGTAAAACAAGTTTGGTGGGGTAGATTGGTACAAAACATGAAAATACATTACATTAAGTGGGACAAAAAATAGTACGCGTACTAGATCGATACATTTGAAAAAGTACATTGCTATTGTACAGCCAAAACCCTAAAATAGAAAAGGAAAAATAAAAAGAAGAAGAACGGTGTGGAGTAGAACTCTTGACCTCTAGAACAAGAAGAATAGGCATTACCACGCCATTTCGAACCTCCCATCATTTTTTTGCATTGTAAATTATTATAATACAAGTTGGTGTTGTGAATAGGATGTAATACAGTAACGGTGAAGTTGAACTTGTGTTTTTTCAGTCAAATTTGTGTTTTCAAAGACATATTTAATATCATGTTCGTATAAAAAAAAAAAAAAAAAAAAAAAAAAAAAAAAAAGCATTGAAGAAGTATCATGCAACCTTATTTATTTAAACTTTTGAAAAATAATAAATAAAAATATTATTCATTGAACGTTAACTTTTATTAATTAATTAATTTATTATTATTATTTATTTATTTTAATTTTTTTTATTATAAACATCACTTTATTAAAAACTCATAGGATTTACAAGAAGTTAGTAGAAAGACGAGATACTAACTGGGCCCCCACTCCTCTAGCTATAGAAAGGCTAATCCTACTAAAAATATGAGCAGCAACACATGCTCCAATGTCTTGAGTTATCGAGAACTTTCGAATTCGCTTCAGTAAATATATTATAGGAGGGAGTTTTTGCTAAAAAAATAATAAACTAATCTTTTATATAATAAAACAAAATCCCAAGTGGGGACTTTCGTATTTCAAAAAAATCAAATCATTCATTTTTTAGTAATAATTTAATTATTATTATTGTTTTTCTTTTATAAATATTTAGTAAAAAACTTAAATATTTATTGATTTAGCAAAAGTGTTATCAAAATTCGTTTTCTTTTTTTTGGTAAACTGGTAAAAAACTACATGTGTCAAAAGTATAAAAAAATAAAACTTGGAAAAGGCAGAGTAATTTATAAAAGATTTAAGTGGTTAAAATAAAAATTACAATAACAAAACTCTGAACAATTAACTGTCGATCCACACTTCCGATTCAAACCCTAAATCAAAAAGTGAGCGATTCTAAAATAAATTAAAAAAATATGTTTCAATATAGTTGTTGTAGCAGTGATTAAGAAACTCCTTCAATGGTATGATCTCATCTAATTTCTTGATTTTGTCTAAATTAATATAGGGCTTTTAGTTATAGTCTATTTTTTTTTTATGATTTTGCTGATAATTTTGTTTCAATTATGGGGAAAAAAACTAGGGTTTGATTGAAGCTCTAATTTGATAATAAATATCAGGTAGTATAAGAGGATTGGTGGTTCTGAATTGGTTATCTAATTTTCACAGGTATATAAGAGGATTGATTAATTGAACCTGTGTTTTGGTTTATAAGTTAGTTTTGTGTTGAAGCCTTAATACACTTATCAGTTTCGGGAACGAGTGTTAAGTGGTAACTTACGTTAATATGTTGATGTCATAGAAACGACAATTCTTTGATTGTATTGCGGTTTAATAAGAATATGTAATTAGAATTGGGATAGGATTCTGGTGTGATTTGGCATTGATCATCACCACGGCTTACACCTGGACCAAATACAACCCCATAAATTAAACTATAACCCTATACGCGAGAGCGATAAACAGTTCGTGAAGAAGGTGACAAGGAGGGTCTCAAACGTGTAGGATCATTTATTTGAGTTTCTACTCCATATTCATGTTAGCCGTTAAGGTAATTGACGCTTAACCTACAAATTGAACAAATTAATAACGATGATATATGGATTAGTAGATTAGTCGAGTTTCATGTGTTTCTAACGTGTTTACGGTTATAGAAGTAGTTGTGATAAGTAAGTTTAGTATGAGGTTTCGTAATGGCATTATAAACCAGTTTTTGATAAATATTGTTGTGTTAAAAGATGGAGATGAGTCGTTGGGTTGTTTGTTAAAGCTTTATGAATTTCATTTCTGAATGTTTGATTTATGTAGTTTTTATTTGTTTAATTATATAGTTTTGTTCATATACAATTGTGACAAAAAGGGAATTTTATATGAACATAATATAGGAATAAGAGTCTTCGCAAGGCAATTGGGATTGATAGAAGGGGTTCTAATCATTATTGGCTATTTCTACCGATGATAACAACCAACAAGGTATCTGGTATAGACAATATACATTTAGTATAACTTTAACCAATGTGCATGTATCTTTGGTTTGCAGGCTAGGCAATATTTTAGTTAGCAAGAGACTAAATAACGATAATGACCATGTTCATTGACTACGCAAAATAAATGGATCAGGTCAAAATTGGATCTGACCGATACTTGGTTGCTTGGAAGATCCAGTACTATAGGTTAACTTTTAGGATTTATTTAGGTGTCATATTTTTACATTAGGTATAGCATTATACAGCTAAATCATTTTTGAGGATTATCATTGAGCATACCTTAGAATAAAGCAAACTACAAAGTTAATCATTACTATATGTTAATTGTTGGGAATTATGTGTTTTTGAAGTTTCAACTGTTGGTTATAGTTAGTACTGTTAGTTATGTAGTTAGTACTGCTAGCTTTGATTTAGTACTGTTCATGTTAAAAAGGTACTGTTAGCATGTTTAGTTAGTACTGCTTATGTGATATGCATGAGTTATTATTAGAATAGATATGCAGAGATATGCATGGAGTTATATTAGGAAGAGATATGTAATATCTCTTTACACGTTATTGTAAGCTGTTAGGGTTTCCTTGGTGTATAAAAGGAACCTACGGCATTAGAACAAGGGTAACATAGCGTGCGTATTATCTTGTGTTTAGTTAGTAATTTGTAACCTAAGCAGATTAATAGTAATAAAAGTTCTTTTAGTATTCATTGTTCTTCTTAGCAATACAAGTTAGATTCCGCATAACTTATATTGTTCATAGTCGGTGTTTCTCTTGTAGTTAGTTTGGATCTATCCAGATTAGCTACGACCCTTAACAGGCTAGAAGGATCCATTCAGATTGGGACCAACAAGTGGTATCAGAGCTTGTTGAGAAACTCTGAGTAAGAAGAACCTAAACCAAATCCGAGATAATGTCAGGAGAAGAAGAAATTAATAAAATCGAAACCAATGAAGACAACAACTAGAAATCTCCACAAAACACCACCACCACAAACACAACCAATCCTTCATACCATGTCATCCATTAAACTTCTTGTTCTGAAGAAGGGTGAATATGACATATAGGCCATGAAGATGGAGCATTACCTAAGTCACACTGACTATTCTCTGTGGGAAATTATACAGAATGGCAATGGTCCTGTTAAGATTGCAACAGATACCCAAGGGAATGTTAAGGTTTTGCCTCCTAAAACTGCTGAAGAGGTTCAAGCCAGAGAAAGAGAATGAAAGGCTAGCACCACCTTATTGATGGCTATACCAGAAGATCACTTAGCCAAGTTTCACAAGATGACTGATGCTAAAGAGATGTGGGATGCTATCAAATCCAGATTTGGAGGGAATGATGAATCCAAGAAGATGCAGAAGTATATTCTGAAGCATCAATTTGAAAGCTTTTCTGTATCCAACTCAGAAGGATTGCACAAGGGGTATGATAGGTTTCAAAACCTTTTGAGTCAGCTTGAAATTCATGGTGCAGGTGTCTCAACTGAAGATGACAATCAGAAGTTTCTTAGAGCTTTACCTTCTTCCTGGTCACAAGTATCCTTGATCATGAGGACTAAGCCAGGAATTGACACTCTCAGCTTTGATGAACTGTATAACAACCTTAGGGTTTTTGAACGTGATGTTAAAGGCTCAACTGGATCATCTTCAAGCACACAGAATGTGGCATTTGTGTCTTCTGAAAGCACTAGCAGTACAAATGGAGTTAGTACTGCTCATGGTGTTTCTACTGCTTCTGGGTATAACTCACAAAAGGAAGGCTCCTCATCATATACTGATGATCTTATGCACTCTTTCTTTGCTAATCAATCCAGTGCTCCACAACTGGATCATGAGGATCTAGAACAGATTGATAAGTATGACCTAGAAGAGATGGACTTGAAATGGCAGGTGGCCATGATTTCCATGAGACTAAAGAAGTTTCACAAGGAGACAGGAAGAAAACTGAAGTTTGATGCAAAGGAACCAGTTGGCTTTGACAAGACCAAAGTTGAGTGCTTCAATTGTCATAAGTTTGGGCACTTTGCTAGAGAGTGCAGATCAAAGGGCAATCAAGAAGGCAGAAGGAGAGATGCTGGAAAGAATGGATACAAGGAACCTGCAAAGTTTGATGAAGCCAAAGCATTTGTGACTGTTGATGGAGATGAGATAAATTGGTCAGGCTATGCTGAAACAGAACTGGCTTTGATGGCTTTCAATGAGGTACAATCTTGTTCAAAAGAATGTGTAGAATCTTATGCCAAACTTAAACAATTATATAATGAACAAAGAGATAAAATTGCTGATGATAGCATAGAAATACTGCTAGTGCAAAGTTATAAGACATTCAAATAATGATCCACAAGGTAGACTCAAGTCATCTGTGGCTTGGGTCCCAAAGAAAAACTGATTTTTCTTATTTGATGTGCAGGGAAATCCTTATGGAGCTTTAAGGGATAAAGGAATTGTTGATAGTGGATGTTCCTGGCATATGACTAGAAACAAGGCTTACCTCTCAGATTATGAAGAATTCAGAGGAGGATCAGTTGCTTTTGGAGGTAGCAAAGGTCAAATTACTGGTAAAGGAACTATAAAAACAGGAAATTTATATTTTGAGGAAGTATATTTTGTGAAAGAACTTGAACAATTCAATTTCTTTTCTGTGTCACAAATTTGTGACAAGAAGAACAAAGTTCTTTTCACTGATACTAAGTGTTTTGTATTGTCTCCTGATTTTAAGTTATTTGATGAAAATCAAGTATTACTTAAAATCCCTAGGCAAAACAATATGTACAGTTTCAATCTAAAGAACATTGTTCCTTCTGTAGATTTATCTTGTTTGATTGCAAAAGCTACAGTTGATGAATCTAATAAATGGCACAGAAGGCTTAGTCATGTCAATTTTAAAAATATAAACAAACTTGTGAAGGGAAATCTTGTTAGAGGCTTACCTTCCAAGATTTTTCAAAATGACCATACCTGTGTTGCTTGTCAGAAAGGAAAGCAACACAAGGCCTCCTGTGAGGCTAAATTAATGAGTTCTGTTAGTAAACATTTAAAGATCTTGCATATGGACTTGTTTAGACCCACATCTGTAAGGAGTATAAATCATAAGACCTATTATTTGGTAATCACTGATGACTTCAGTAGGTTTAGTTGGGTGTTCTTTTTGGGTTCTAAGGATGAAACTGCTGATATTCTTAACAGCTTTGTTAGGCAGATAGAGAACCAATTAGATCACAGAGTTAAGGTTTTTAGGTGTGATAATGGAACAGAATTCAAAAACAAAGATCTCAATGAATTCTATTATCTCAAGGGCATAAAAAGGGAATATAGTAATGCCAGAACTCCACAACAAAATGGAGTTGCAGAAAGGAAGAATAGGACCTTGATTGAGGCTGCTAGAACTATGCTAGCAGATTCATTTTTACCTAGTATATTTTGGGCTGAAGCAGTTAGTATTGCTTGCTATGTTCTTAATAGGGTATTAGTGACCAAACCTCAAAATAAAACACCTTATGAGCTTTTAACTGGCAAGGTTCCTATTATAAGTTACTTAAGACCTTTTGGGTACCATGTGACCATCTTGAATACTTATGGCCACTTAGGAAAGTTTAAAGGGAAAGCTGATTCTGAATTCTTGGTTGGATACTCTCTAAGCAGTAAGGCATTTAGGGTGTATAACTTGGAGACTCAGAAAGTAGAAGAGAACTTGCATGTAGAGTTTCTTGAAAATAAACCTAATGTTGCAGGAAAAGGACATGCTTGGATGTTTGATCTTGAATATTTAACAAATTCTATGAATTATATACCTGTTGTTGCAGAGATTCAAGCTAACAAAAATGCAGGTCCACAAGAAGCTAACCTAAATGCAGGTACACAAGAAGATATCAATTCAAGTGACTCTTCTGAGGAATCTTTTGTACTGTCCTTCTTGTCCAATTGCTCTCCAAATGTCAAGAACCCAAGTGGAAAGGTTGATGCTGATTCAAAGTCTGATTCTAAGCCTAATGACACAGAAGATCAAGCTTTTCTGGATGAGCTTGAAAGGCTTACAAGACAAGAGAAGGAAGCCGATGAAACTTTTTCAAAGAAATCAACTAGCAGTACAAACTCACTTCCTACTGCTAGTATACCAGTTTGTACTGCCAGTCCTTCAAAAGTTTCTGATGATGATTTGTCATATCCTGAGCTAACCAAAGATGTTCTTCAAGATGATGATGTAATGCCTGATCTTGAAGATATTTATGCGAGTCTAAAAGATGGGATTTTCTCTCATGCATCCAAAGATGATGAAGGAATAGTGACTGATTTCTCAAATTTGGAAGACATAGTGGATGTTGATCTTATTCCTACATCAAGAGTACATACTGTTCATCCTAAATCTCAAATTATTGGAGATCCAAGTTCTGCAGTTCAGACTAGAAGCAGAGTAAACAAGAATTCTGGAGCTCAAGCATTGGTCAGCTACATTCAAAAGCAGGGGAGAAACAATCATAAGGACTTTCAACATTGTTAGGAATATAAATATTCATATGAAGACTCGGTCACCCCGAGTATCTATTTAGCATTTATGTAGCTCGTAGGCTTATTAGAATTATTATTATTAGTTTAGTTATATTAATATTTGTGGAGTTGGGTCGGGTCTTTACCCACTGTCAGCTCACTCCATAGCCCACTAGGGGCACCTTAGCTAGTAACTATAAATACCCCTTCCCAAGTGTAGGAAGGGTTGGAACTTCAAACATTACAAGCTAATACATTTCCAGTCTCTCTCACTAAGTTCCCTACTCTCTCTACTATCTCTCTCTAACTCCATCATGGATTTGTTCTTCCATAACCCAAGACCTCCCGATTCCCACACAATCAACATATAAACCGATCCTACAATTGGTACCAGAGCCAAGGTTGAATTACTTGTTGATTTGTGTGGTGTTCGAATATGTTTTGAAGCTGTTTTTTTTACAACTTTTTTGGATCTGAAATTTTGTTTTTTTTCCTGGTAAACAGGTTCATTTCATATTTAGTGTATCTAAATATTCTAACAATCTTTTGTCTAACAATCTTTTGTCCACTTTTGTTATAGTATTGTCTTGTCCACTGTTGTTATGATATTGTCCTGGTCACTGGACTGTATACAACTTTGTTTGAGATTGTTCCTGAGATTGCCCTGGTCGAATATATGGGTCAGAATTGATATTCTGGTCATATATGGGTCGCTACAAGGTGGTCAGTACAGATGGTCGGAATATTTGGTCAGAATCTCGCCAGATTCTTGGTTGCGGTTTGTGTCAAAAAGAGCAGTTCAATGTTGCGGTTTGCCTACTTCCAAAACTGAGCTTTGGTTGTTTACTTGAAAGGGGAAAGTGACAAACTGGTACGAAAGTGACTGGTTAACAGCGGTTTGACTGGTCAACAGCGGTTTGATGTTGCTGTTTGACAATTGAAGACCAAATATTGCAATTTACTAAGGCGAAGTGCTGCCAAAATTTCAAGAAAAGTTGCGGTTTGACCATGAAATATTAACAGCCACAAAGTCCAAATAAGATGTCAAATTGAAAAGGAAACATAAAAGATAAAATGTTAAGAAAATGATATACACTTTTATTATTTCAATCAACAACAATCTCATTTCTCCATCATCATAACCTCACGTCCATACAACAACATCAATACCAATATCAGTATCCCATGAACTCACATCAATTCCCAACATACATCTACTATAAAATGAAAAATAAAACGGAAAATGATCTCAGAGTGTTTCTTTCGTGAAATATATCGATCTTTTCAGATCTATACGAATCGAAAATCATCTCATCATAGATCTAAAACATAATAGACAAACAAAAATCAAACCTACCCGTGAGCTATAAAAGATCGTGTTCCGTGGACTTTTTGTTTTTCAAATATCAAGAAAGTAAACGGAGGTTTTGTAATTGTTTCGTTATGTGGGGTGTTGTTCGGTTTTAATTCGAGTGTAGGGTGTGACTGATGCGCTTATTTTGATGGAGCTATAAGGTGGGATAAATTTACGTGGTGCTGCGTTTCTCATTAAGGAGTTATAAGGTTGTGTTTTTCAAAGGAGATATAAGGAGTGTGCTTTGTTGATGGTGATATATGGTCGAATGATTGCTGCTTCATTGGAGGGATAAGGTTGGAAGATTAAAGGCGGCAGGAAGAAGATGGGAGCTGCATTTTTTTTTGGTTGGAGTGATAAGGAGAAGTGTTAGATTTATTTTTTGGAGAAAAAGTTAGATGGTGGCGTGTTTGTTATGTTTAAGTGTGATTAGGGTTCCGAAAAGTTAGCACTTTATATAACTCTTTGATTAGGGTTAGGTATTAGTGTGATATGGTTTTGGATCATCTGTTCAAGAGTTGTAAATGGGCTGCTAACCTGATTTTTATACGGGCTGTTAAAATGGTTGTAGGCAATTGATAAATGGGTTATGCGCAAAGTGGAACCTATATGGAGCATTAGTTATTTGATGATGTGGTAAATTTTTTTTTATTTTTTTTTTGATTGATTGATAAAAGATTGATCGTGGAGGAGTGTTTAAGGTGGAGAGTGATTAAGGTTATTGCAAATGCACTTGATTAGGGTATTATAACACTTAAATACCGGTTGTCATTGTGGTGGACTGGATCTGCTCATTTCTCCTATTGGACCTTTTTGAACCGGATATATCATTTTAGGTTCGGGGATAAATGATTTAATACACATTGGACTGCTTATTGACTTGGACTGGATAAGTGATTTGCATTTTGGACTGAAAAAAAATGGTGCGCTGCAACCAATTAATGTTTTGTCCAACCTTTTGTTTACAAATCATTTTGGATACAAAAGTTACAATTATTATTGTTAATGTTGGTATAATTGGATTGCAATTTTCTATCCAAGAATTTGCATCATCATGGGTTGGCTTGATCTTAATTTTTGACATATTGGACTAAGGTTGGACTTGGATTTGGACGTAATAAAACTTACGGGGTTTGATTATTTTTTTGGGATAAGTTTTTGCTACGAGATCGGTAGGAATTGAGAAATTATGGTAGCTTGGTTGGTTTGTTAATTCACGGGTCCGTGTACTTAGTATCTCAAATATCTCGGGGTTGATTGGATGAACGATATTTGATGATCATTGTTCGAGCGTACTTACAGTGATTAAACTTGGCTATCTAGTTATATTTGTCAAAGGAGGTACGCTTAAAGGAGTTACATTGAAGTACACAATGTCACACGAGATGTGGATAGTTCAAGAGGCGGATATATACAATAAAGGATGGACGGTTGGGTATATACCACCACCTATAATTTAAGGAGTAATGGTGGTCTGCTCCAGATAGGTTCTTAATCACAAATTTAGTGCAAGTTTAAGTCGCAGATTTGTCTATTATCAAGCTTCATTAAGGGATCGTCGTTTCTCGAGCTTCTAATGGGATTGTAGTACAAGATCTTCTCAAGAGGTGGTCAGACTTAAAGACACGTGGTGGATTGGTTTGAGCAAGTGGTAACAGCAATTCTCATGGGATATTCGACACTACAGAACGTCAATGATACTTCACAGTCTAAGCAAAATCTTTCAAGAATCTTCAATGTCATTCATGATTTTTCAAGATGTTTGCTTAAGACAAGAACTTCTCGTGTATATGGCCGCACACGTCAATGATGCTTTCGAATGTTCGAAACCATCATGGGGGAGAAAGGTGTACTTTGATGTTATAAGGTCAACTTCCAGGGGGAAGTAGTTTATACTACTTTACTTAGTATGGTTTGTGAAGTATTCTACGTATGGGAGAAGAATTGTAGTTGATCTCTTGCATGTTCCCCCAAACAGATATTCACCAAAACCAAATTTGTCATGACACATTCAATTTATCATTGTCTCACAGTTTCTTCTTGGTTTTGTAAAATCCCGCGAAAGAATCTATTTCTCGGTTTAAATAATAGATTTGTAAAATCCCGTGATGATGGGTTATGCGCTTTTGACAAAGATCGGGATAAAACCATTTTCAAATTTCATTTAAAACATCGAAAACGGCTAGATCTGGGCAGTTAAACCACAAGATGTGACTACGGCGTTAATTCATTATTATTTATTTGAGGTTGAAGTGTAATTTCACGGGTGCGTGTACTTAGTATCTGAAGATATCGGGGTTGGTTGGATGAAGATTCTTCGAGATCCTTGTTCGAGCTTTTAAAATTTACAATGACGAAGACTTGGATATCTAGTTATTTTTGTGATTCTTCCTCTCTATTACCACAAAATAACTATCACTTTAAGGAGTTACGTTGTAGTGCTCAGTGTCACACGAAGTTGTGGATATTCAAGAGGTGATGTACGTCTTATACTTGATGGTTGGTTGGTTGAAGAGTATAGAGTACTTAGGGATTCGAAGTTGCACAAACTCTCTACACCGCTCTTTGTCAGGCATTAGTGCAAGTTTAAGTCACAAGTTCGGGTTATGTTACTTCAGTCTCAAGTTCATCATATTGGGTTTTCTCCATCAGTAGTCACGACAAAGATCCGAATGAATGATAATGGGGTTGGTAACGAGTTCGCTGAGAGAAGTAGAAAAGAGAGAGATGACGTCTGTTCACATCAGTTCAGGCCTCGCTCTTCATCGACTATGACATTTGAACACGGCAGTTCAAGCCTCGGGCCTCAATGTCAACATAATGGCGTCTGCAGATAACACTTCAAGCCCCGTTCCTCAAAGAAAAGAAAGGTGTACGCTTAAGTGCGCTTTATCTTCGGAAGAAGAGAAATCTTCTTTGTTAATACAAATATCGTACTAAAAATGTTATTTATATTTTACGATCTTTACTTAGTTTTGTTAATGACAATTACAAAGCATATCTATTAGCAAATTATAAATACTAGCTAAAGTCACTTTAAAACACATTTTACATTTCACAAGATTACTTAGAATTACAATTTACACATCTACTAGTTTATTTCCTTAAAAGGAAACTTTAGTTTCAAAATGATACAATGACATCATGGCATGCATCATACATAGATTATGTGATATCTTAGTTAGATCTTCAAGCAAGATAGTTGACTTTGGAAGATCTTGATATGACAACACAAAGATATAGAAAGATTGTGGAAGATTTGGAGAGATTTGATAAATCTCTTAGCTGTCATACCTGCGGAACCAAACGACTACAAAGACGGATCCCTTTTGTGGGATCCGCCGGATCCGTGGGCTGTTCACCAAGTTTGCCTATAAATAGAAGACTTATCATTTGTGCATTTTATCACTTAAAAAGTAGAAAACATTCATCCATTTATTTACTAACCCATATTAGTCATATAATTGATCTCTCTTTTATAGCAAAGAAGATCAAGCTAAAAGAACTTCAACAAATATACTGTTGCAAGTTGTAGTAGCTAAGCACCGTGTGATATAGTTGTAGTTCACACATCATTATTTGTATCATTTATCTCAGTGAGTGTGGTTAGTGTTTTAGTCCTCAAAACACAAAGAGTGTAGGGATTGGTTGTACCCTTGTGAAAGAACCAAACGGGAGTGGTTGAACCCTTGTAAAGAACTCGACATCTAGCTTAGTGTTGGTAATTGTATAGGCGACGTTAGATTGGTTCTGCCTTGAAATAGAACCCGGTGTTTAGCTTAGTACCGGAAAAGGAAGTAAGCAACGTGTAAAGGTTTTCTCCACCTAGAAAGGAGTTTGTTTCTTAGTGAAGGATTCCTCTCGAGTTAAAGGCTCGGGGAAGTGGAGTAGGGCAAGGAAAAAAGTCCTTGTAGCCGAACCACTATAAACATCCGTGTTATGTGGTTTGATCATTCCTCTCTTTACTTTTCGGATATATTGTTTGATTATTTTTTGCATAGTTCCATTGAATTCACATAAGTTACAAAACGGTTTAAATTAATTTTAAACGGTAAAACTATTCAACCATCCCCCCCCCTTCTAGTTTTCCACAATTGGTATCAGAGCAGTGTTACTCAAGAAATTTAAAATATATTGTATTTTAAAACTTGAAACGATCAAATGGATTTTGAAAACTTTAAAGAAAGGCAATCTATGCAAAGACCATCACTTTTTGAACCAAACAATTTTATATACTGGAAAAATCACTTTGAGACTTATGTGAAGTCAAAGAACCGTAGGAAGTGTTTTAGATGCAGGAATTTTAGTCACTTGATAAGAGATTGTCCAAAGCCTCCAAAGAACAAATCTCAAATAGGAGATTGTAAAGATAATGACAACAAACCAAAGATCAACGAAGTTGCTCTCATGGCCAATGACACAGAAGAGGTATTTTCTGACTCATCATACTCTTTCATAAATGATAACACGTTAGATATAGAATATAACAAATTATGTAAAATCATTCTAAAAATCATAAGTAAAAATAAGTTCTTAAAAACCAAAAAGGAATTTTTAGAAAATAAAATTCATCAGTTAAAAGAAAAAGTCATAGGATTAGAAAAAGGTAAAAGTACTAAAACATGTGTCTTATGTCAAGAACTAAAACATGAATTAGAAATACTAAAGCTTACCCAAGAGAATCTTATAAAACAAAACTCCGTTTTTAAAAGATTCGATAAGCACATAAACTGTACAAATGATACAATGAGGTTACTAAAAATACCTTATGGTAGTTTCAAGCCAGATTTCATGAAAAATGGTCACTTAAATGATTTTCAGATTCAAATGACAAAAGAAAATAAGACTACACCAACTGAGTCAGTGACCCACGGATCCCACGGATCCAAAACTTTGGATCCGCGTGGTTTAACCAAAGGATCCGTAGGAACAGTACAGAAAAGTCAAAACTTAAATAGTATTGAACCTGTTAAGATATCTAGAGAGCCTAACACTAATTCAATTAGAAGAAAAGATAAGAAAGAATTTAAAACGACAGTAGACACTTCATTATATAAAGGAACAATGCTTAGTGAACATATTCCATTTGATTACCTCCAAGATATTAGTGAACCTTGGTAATATTTTGATTAACCCAAAAGGACCCATGAGATATTGGGGACCAAATACTTGAGCTTTCATTAGGTATGCTTGAAAGAAAGGATTAGATCCAAATAAATGAATGAATGGAACTTCAAGATACATTGCTGAAAACAAATGTATCTTCTCAATCCACAAAGTGTCCAACGGAGGTTACATTTTGTTAAATAGCATTCTTAGAAACAATCATTGGAAAAAGGTACGGTTCCTCATAACTCCTCATGATAATTGCTCTCATAGATAATTCAGATTTCATACTCACTTAATATAAGTTATGGGTACCACATCTTTAATATAATATTTGAAAGTTAGCATGATGAGTAGGAAAAGGTTCTTAAACCTTTATGACATAAAATTAGATTAAAACACCTAAAGACAAGTATTGTTTTAACTTGGATTATATCTCAACAATATAGCATCAATACTTAGATAATGTCAATAAAATAGGATAAGTATATAGCATATTCTCTCGGTATTGCCGTAATCACAAACTTAAGCAAGCATCAAAAGTTTGGAATGATCAACTTGTCAAAATAAACAGTAAGTACACCTAGTAGAGAACACTCTTTACTAAGTAGGATCATGTGCTATTAGGATGACATCGTCTCCAAATCAACTTGTCAAGATATGCCATGACTTCTCAAAAATCATGCATAACAAGTCTTGAAATAAGTAGATGAACTTCATCTAAGATCTTAAAAGTTAACAATTAGGAAAAAGGATATTTTCAACCAATTTGAATATATTACGGATATGCATAAGAAAATTTAGACTGGAAACCATTTGAAAAACACTCACGTTCTGCTAAACCAGACTCACCAAGGATTAAGATAGTAAATACACAAGATGACCCTAAACATATAGATGCATCAGGTAGAATATTCTATCCCATAGCTCCAAATATTATATATATCTACACTTTCAAGAAAATTCGAACTTGAAGCCATCAAACATTTAGGAACTTAAGAGACATTTAGTGTATCTCAAAGGTACGGGTGTAGAAACCATAATATATGTCAACTAAGATCATCCCGGTAATTAGAGATATAGGAATAGTTCAAACAATATGTGTACCAATGTGAGACATTGTATCACATCATGATTTACTAAGAAACAAATGGTCCTTGCTACCTTAAGGCAAAGTGTGGAGAAAACTCTAGTGATCTATAATATTAACCTCTTTTCTCTTGTTGACGACCCTTATCATCCCAAAACTCAAAAATTTCATTCGCCACAATTAACTCGCACCTAATCGATCATTGTAAGTATCCTAATCCATCTTAATCTCTTATTTGTGTCTAGAGTTCATATAGGTTGCACTAAATTAAATTAGGGATTATCAAAAATAATGAGGCACTTCAAAAAATAACTATCAAATCATGTTTTCAATTAGACACTACAATAATCATCAAATACTCCATTAAGATTACTTTTTCACAACTAGGAAAAACTCCTTTCAATCATTGTTCATACAAAATCAAAAATGTTATAATCCATATGTATTTTTGGATCAGGAGTGTTTGGATTATCTCATATTTTACTACAAAAATCTTTGCATCAAAAGAGTCAAGATAATCATACTCCACATTATTCTCATTCAGACACATATGAATACATTATGTGATTCTAACTTAAATTGTATGTCTAGGAAAACCATGCCTCCCGCTACTAACTATGATCACAAAAAGACCACCAACTACCTACCCAAACATCATCAAACAAAGGGACTCTCAGAATCTCAAGTCAAAATTTTTAAAGCTTTAGAAAGTCGGTACGTTCATGAAGGCAGAACTGTAGATTCATCATTCTTAGAAGAAACGAACATCCGTGAGCAAATGACTGTCATTCAATTTAATGGACTCCTAGACATAGATGAGCCAATCATCCCTAGGTTTATTCTCAAGTTTTATGCTTCCGTGAAACTCATCACTGATGACCTTGGATCTTTTAGCATCCATTTCAAAATAAACCAAAGTCCCTACAATTTCCCATTAGATCATTTCAAGGAAGTATTAGGCATTCCTAGAGAAGGAACTTGTTTCTACTCAGACAAATGGCCTTTAACCATTCTTGATTCAAACCTAGGTCGTGAAATCCCATATGATACTCCTCTAACTCCTAAAGAAACAATCCGTGATCATCTTTTCAAGCCTAGAAGCAACCAAACTAAGAAACTCCGAGGAAAAGATGTTAGTCGTGATCCATTCGCTATGGAACTCAATGAACTTAAACCCGAATTTAAGAAACTTGAAGAGATTCTTAGAGCAAATGTCATTAGCACTATTGGAAACAAAGATCATGTGAATGCAAGCTTATGTTACATGCTCTATTGTGTGTCTACTCATCAAAAGTTCAATCTAGCCTACTATATCGCCAAAAGAATGGTCGATATACGTGTCTTAGGAAAAACCTCAATGCCATATGGAATGCTTCTTACACGTTTGTTTAGAGCTTCCATTCCTATTCCTCTAGACTCATTCGGCTTTGTTCCAGACTACATCGAAATCAAACACACCTTCGTTCCGCTTAGTGACTATAGAGTGGCAGTAGGAAAAGGGAAACGGGCTCACACCTCATCCTCACCTTCATCATCATCATCGGCTAGTGATGAAGATGGTTTACCGAACTCTAAGCTTCCTCCAATCGACTACTTGAGTCAACTTCCTTCCCTTGATGATGAATCTGCGGAACATCGACAAGCAAAGGGAATTTTAAAGAATGTAGGACGATGGATGATGAAACTCCGCAAGGATCAGAAGAAAATACTTAAATTATTGAAAGATAAGTAAGATTTAAAGAGTGTTTGGTATAATACGTTATTAGACTATGTATTGTTAAATTTATGTGCTTACTAAGACCTTATGATAGTACTTGACTCTTTTGTGGTTTAGCTCAACTTAAACTAATGATAACATGTATTGTTATCAATTTTCCGAATTTAAGCCACTGTTTGGCTTGGCTTAACTTCCTTTGTGATGAAGTTTGATGATCAACTTTATTTATAACGTGTGTTAGAATCTACATATTTGGTATCTTCGCTTTACATAATAGACAATAGATATGTTCCAGGAGAATTTACGGGTTTTCATCGAAAAACGCGAAATTTGCATTGCTCTCTGTTTGTCTTAGGATTTTTGTTCGGCGGATCTGGCGGATCCCTCAGTTTGGATCCGCCTAGTGTTAACGTTGGCTCCGCCCATCTTAAACATGCGGATCAGACGGATCCAAAAGTTTTGGATCCGCATGCTTTGTCAATTGGATCCGCAGGAATACACAGTAATCTTTTTCACAAAATCCAACTCATTCCAATACTTATATTGTTGTTTAGCTTTCTTAGACATCTTAGAAAATTAGGAAAATCCACTTCCCACCAAAATTTGAATATTTTGTCCTGCTCATAACTCACAGACACTTTCATTACCTTCTCAAAAACCGTGAATCAATCACATTTCTCCCTTTTGAGTCATCTTTCTGCATACCTTCATGTCAACTCCATTTCTATGGATTGACTTTGTCAATAGGACAAACTACTTTATCTTGTTCCAAGTCTTTGAAATTTACACATCATTAATCCAAACACCAACTTCTATAAAAATGGGAAGTATAAATTAGAACCTTAAGATGATCATAACACACTAAATCTTCAGCTTCTTTGCACATCATACCTGTAAACCTCTCACAATGCACAAATCAAACAAATCTCATATGTCTAGACCATACAGACAAACCGCTAGAATTAGTGTTAGACCTTACTGGCTCGTTAATCCAGTTCCAAACTTAAGTTCACCAATCATATCCACTACTACCACTACAACTTCTATCATAACTCCTATAGTCAACATGTCTTCATCTCCAAAATCACCATCACCAATCATAATTCCACTAGGTACAACATCATCACCCACATATAGCACACCACCACCTGTAACTACACTAATAGCTTCCTCACCATCACCTTTACCATCTGAAGAAAGAAAATCATCATCACCACTAAATCCACCCAACCTTCAACCACATGATCTACTTACCACACTTCAACACATTGATGATTCAATGTGGCTAAATCAAACAAACACTCAAGAAAATGAAGAACATAACACTAACCTTTGTAACACTAAGTATTTAGAAACTATGTGGCTAGCTTCCATCATATCTCCATCAACACCAACAAATTCCTCTTCATAGAAGCTATTAGCTTTTCCTAAGTATCATCTTAGTGTACTTCGTAGAATTATTCTAGGATTTCTTCAATTTTTAGGGACTTTCTAAATGTAACTTCAAGCTTGAGACGTTTGTCACAAACAAATTTTCAATGAATAAAAGTTACATTTCAATATTTGTAGGTGATCAAATATTTGTAGTACTATCTTACTTTAATACATGATAGATTTGGCCTCTCATATTTTAGACAATTTTTTCTATAAGAAACTAACATTTTTCCTACAAGCTTAACGACGGATCTGGCGGATCCCTCATTTTGGATCCGCCATGTGTTAGCCTTGGCTCCGCCATTCTTCAACCTGCGGATCAGGCGGATCCCAAAATTTGGATCCGCACGCCTTGTCGATTGGATCCGCAGGTGTAACAGTAACAATCCCAAATATTTTCGACTCATCCCGATTCTTAGATTTTAGTTTCTAGTGTTCTTTAGAATAGGTTCACTGATCATTATACATCTTAGAATGATTTAGAAACTCTTAGAAACTTAAGAACAACATTTCCCACCAAAATTTGAATCTTTAAATTTAAGGAGTGAAGTTACCTTTCTAATACAAACAAGGAACCCTTTTTAGGGATCCTTCAAATCCGTGGGTACATCACATCACAGGATTTTCCACTATCTACACCTACACCATCCAATGTTGTCATACAAACTCCACCTCCAACCTTAACTCCAATAGCAACCACACCACCACCCGCTCCATCACAGCCTGTTAAATCAACATCACCCCCAAAATCACCCAAGTTGCAACCTATGGAGCTATTTAGAACTCCACCTACATCACCTCATCCATACCTTGATGACTTGGAGGATCTCCCACCAAGATCAACCAATCCTCCACCCATGACCTTTGAAGGTCAAGAGCCTATGCTTTTTCATCCGATTTTCCCGGATATCCATGGTCCTTTATACCATGATGCACCATCATCTCAACCTCAAATACCACCTCTCTCACCCATATCAACTCTCATTGCCATAGACGAGGCAATGTGGATCAATTTGCCTCAAACCCAAGAGGAGATTAGTGAAGAGCTCAACCGTCTCTACACTCTCTCGGGTATGGTAGATCACCGCCTCAATGAAGCCATGGACCTTCAAACCATCCTCATGAACTCCATCCAAACACCACCACCAACCAATGAACAAGAACAACATCCACCACCCAACAACCAATCACCACCACAACCAAATGAGGCTACTTTTTCGCCCGGTTTTCCTCGCCATTATTGCAACATGTGTGAAAGAACCGCTCACATAGCTCAAAGGACAAACATTTTGGTGCACGAGCTCCAAAATGAAATGAGGTTCATATTGAATCACATTCTTGAGCATCTTAACGCCATCTCTCATCCTCCTCAATAGGAGTATTCTAGTCTCATTATATAGGACCTTTAAGGATGTTGTCGTAGGATTTTTAAGATGTATTTTTCATTTTCTTGTAACTTCATATTTTTGTGACTTTGGTCACATATTTTCAATATATATGAATGTTATATGTTATGCTTGTGAGTGATCAAAATTAAACATATTATCATTATTTACGTGACTAACATCATTATATAGCCATTTGGAATCTACATTATAGTTTGATCGCTTGTACTTTAGGTACAAAATTTTGATCAGACACTACATTTTGAGTTTTTCAAGTCAACTAGATTAACATTCTTATTTGGATGACCATTTCATATGCATTATGCTTCTCCATTGAAGCTATTCACAACTAACATTTTTTTTGTAGAATCTCATACCCTTCAAATGTATATGTTGGGACTCTTGTAATGGGGAGTATACATCGAGGGGGAGCATTTCATTTTTCTAACCATTTGTTTTGTAAGTTCATGCATCATTACCTTGTTACTCCATTTAGGGTGAGTATCAAACAAGGGGGAGCTCTTAAAGTTTTCAAAATCGCATTCCGCTACGCAACTCTTCTTTTTGTTTCAACAAAAAGGGGGAGAAAGGGTTAAGTTTGCATAACTGTGAATCATCACAGTACATACACTTTTGCATAAAAATAGTTTTTAAACTCAAATAAAACAAACTTAATCTATATTTTAAATAACTCATGCTATATTTATTCCTTTGCTCAAAAATATACTTTATGTTTTGTCATCAACAAAAAGGGGGAGATTGTTAATACAAATATCGTACTAAAAACGTTATTTATATTTTACGATCTTTACTTAGTTTTGTTAATGACAATTACAAAGCATATCTTTTAGCAAATTATAAGTACTAGCTAAAGTCACTTTAAAACACATTTTACATTTCACAAGATTACTTAGAATTACAATTTACACATCTACTAGTTTATTTCCTTAAAAGGAAACTTTAGTTTCAAAATGATACAATGACATCATGGCATGCATCATACATAGATTATGTGATATCTTAGTTAGATCTTCAAGCAAGATAGTTGACTTTGGAAGATCTTGATATGAAAACACAAAGATATGGAAAGATTGTGGAAGATTTGGAGAGATTTGATAAATCTCTTAGCTGTCATACCTGTGGAACCAAACGACTACAAAGACGGATCCCTTTTGTGGGATCCGCCGGATCCGTGGGCTGTTCACCAAGTTTGCCTATAAATAGCAGACTTATCATTTGTGCATTTTATCACTTAAAAAGTAGAAAACATTCATCCATTTATTTACTAACCCATATTAGTCATATCAATGATCTCTCTTTTGTAGCAAAGAAGATCAAGCTAAAAGAACTTCAACAAACATACTGTTGCAAGTTGTAGTAGCTAAGCACTGTGTGATATAGTTGTAGTTCACACATCATTATTTGTATCATTTATCTCAGTGAGTGTGGTTAGTGTTTTAGTCCTCAAAACACAAAGAGTGTAGGGAGTGGTTGTACCCTTGTGAAAGAACCAAACGGGAGTGGTTGAACCCTTGTAAAGAACTCGACATCTAGCTTAGTGTTGGTAATTGTATAGGCGACGTTAGGTTGGTTCTGCCTTGAAATAGAACCCGGTGTTTAGCTTGGTACCGGAAAAGGAAGTAAGCAACGTGTAAAGGTTTTCTCCACCTAGAAAGGAGTTTGTTTCTTAGTGAAGGATTACTCTCGAGTTAAAGGCTCGGGGAAGTGGAGTAGGGCAAGGAAAAGAGTCCTTGTAGCCGAACCACTATAAACATCCGTGTTATGTGGTTTGATCATTCCTCTCTTTACTTTTCGGATATATTGTTTGATTATTTTTTGCATAGTTCCATTGAATTCACGTAAGTTACAAAACGGTTTAAATTAATTTTAAACGGTAAAACTATTCAACCCCTCCTTCTAGTTTTCCACATTCTTGTTTAGAACCATTCTCATCAACAAGTTTCATGCTCTTCCTATGCTCACTCAGTCATCAAGTGGATCAACGTACATTTGAGTATATTCTTATTCACTTGTTCTATCAAAAATTGCATTCATATGCAATTTTTGAGGGGGGGAAAGGGTGAATAAACAAAATGTCAGTCATCAAGTGGATCTACTTACCGTTGATGGTATTCTTATTCACTCGTTCAATCAAAAATGGCAGTCATATGCAATTTTTGAGGGGAAGGGGGGAAAGGGTGAATAAACAAAATGAAAATTATCAAGTGGATCTACTTACCATTGATGGTATTCTTATTCACTCGTTTAATCAAAAATGGTAGTCATATGCAATTTTTGAGGGGGGGGAAAGGGTGAATAAACTACATGTTGATTGATGTTTGAGAAATGGTCATACGACTCCTGAATACATCAGTTCAGGAGTCGTGCAAACCAAGTTTCTTCAACACTATATGTTCCACCGTCCATGAAGAAGAAGATATGCTGTTTCAACCATTGGTTTGAAGAATACTTTCAGCTCCATCAAGTGTTGTATCTCCTATGTTTCCAGCTGATGCACAGATATATGCTGATACAACCGGTACTCCTTCTTGAACCACTATGGTTCAAGAAGTACCATCTGGTAGTACTTCTCCAACAACTCATGAAAGCATATCTCTAGTCATTCATCAAGGTGTTGAAGAACAAGGTCATGGAATTCTAATCGACATCTTCTCACGGGCTGATATAATCAGTGATAAAGGGCTTCTAGTTAATGCTTCATGTACACATCATTATGCTTCATGTACACATCATTATGATGATTCCGATTAATCGTAACCATCAGGGGAGAGAAATGTGTACACCAAGGACGCACAACAAGTTCACGTGATCGGGATTAATGTCTTATGATACAAATTAAAGATGATCAGTGTTTCAACTTGTTACCTTGGTATTATCATTTCATGTGTACGCCACGGGCTGATTAATCATAACCATCAGGGGAGAGAAATGTGTACATCAAGGACGCACAACAAGTTCACGTGATCGGGATTAATGTCTCATGATACAAATTAAAAATGATCAGTGTTTTAACTTGTTACTTTGGTGTTATCATTTCTTGTGTACGTTACGGGCTGATGGGTTATATGTAAGATTACTGGAATGCATTTGGTGAGATGAAGATGTTGGTATTCTGTTCCCCCAAATGGACAATCTTGAAGAAGTTCGAGTCTACAGTCTATTCTACATTCTCAGCTGTGTGTTAGAAGACTAAAGACGGCATGCATTTGGTTATCAAAAGACTTCTTCATATTATGGGCATTCATCAGAAAGGTGGTCAGTTTGGGGGAGAGCACTAATTAGGGAAGAGTGAAAAGCCCGAATTAATCCCTAATTAAATGTGCTCACATTGCTCTTCAGCAAGTAAAGTGACGGCAGCCGAGGAGATTCAGGAAGCTGAGGAGTAATGGATTTGCCTCGTATACTTGTATATATTTGATTCATATATATCCTTTAATATATTTGTATATATCTTAAACCAAAAAGAAAATAGAAAAAAATAAAACCTATAAAAACCATAAAAATCAGAAAAATCACAAAATCACAAAATACCAAAAATAGTTCGTCTAGGCATGTCTTCTGTTTATCGATAACATTTACGGTCCTAGAAATGTCATTTAATAATGACACAAGACTTTAAATGAAGCTCGAGCAGAAGTTATACTAAATGGTTAAAACATGTCATATTGGCTTGCAGTTACTTTAGACTGCAACCCGTGCTTTATTATAGGGAAAGCATGTCGCCAAAAGGACAGCTGTTCCTCTAACTGGGTGAAGTTCACCTAGGCATGGATTACTTTATATCCATGTTTCTTCAATCTGATGTACGATTCAGTGCATCATTTCTTGTATTAGAAGAGAAGTCTTCTTTACATCACAAACTCTTTCTCTTCTATGATTCTTCAAGAGAGTTTTGGTGTTTCACAAGGTGGTAACTGGACTTAAATTTTTACAAATACTTGACGCTCAATAGAATGACTACAGCTCTTTAAATAGAAAACGGGTCATTTATTGAGGGGGAGAGTATTTGTTCAAATTTCTGACACCTTTTTAAACTATTGTGCAACATCAGCAGTGACACTCTCTCGTGGTTTATGGGGGAGCATAGTATGCTCCATAATCAGAATATATCTAACCTGACCACATTTTCTCCTATAATTTCTAACTTATTTAAATTAATTGGGATCACTAATCTCAAATGGTTTGAAATTTTTGATCAAGGGAGAGAATGTGATCTTTTGAAACTCAAGTATAGGCTCTCCCATATGTGCTAAACCTTTTTGTATATCGATGCACATATTGAGGGGAAGCGAATGATTTATGATGGCAATTATGGAAGAACACCAAAGACCGACCATTTTATTTAACATACTAGAGTTATAAGGATGGTAAGGTTAGGTATAGGTTCCCACGATCCCGCCAGAACCGGAGGGATCTACCCAGGGACAATCCACTAGTTAGTGTAGAAGTCCTTAGGTACGATTAAAAAAAGGAGACAAGTGAGAATAAGGGAAAAGTGCCGACTAAGATGGAGCTAGTACTGGAACAAACCCAACAAGGTGCTAGTGATGAAGTCTCGGTAAGTGCTGAAGGGGTTGAAGAATGAAAAAGAAATGTAAAGATAAAGGGTGAAAAGAAAGAAGCCCTCCTTACACTTTAGGCAGAAACCGGGTCAATACATATGCTGTCAGAATCACTTAGTTGATTGCTGACATTGAAGACAAAGTATCATGGACCCAGTGATACGCTGCACAACCCTCCCTAGACACTCAAGGTCCCTTAAAGGACTCTTGTTTCATTTGTCACGGAGATCAATACATGTCTATCGTCTTTCTCACTCTGAGTTAGACGATATTGAAAAGGTGGCAGTCCTCTCCAGCCTCCGATCACTAAATCAAAATGCACTATTGAGTCTAGAGCCAAGAGATCATCAATAAATCTCAATAGGACACACTTCCAATATGCTTGTTGTTTCATACACCGTGAAAAGTAAGAAAATATATGTTAAGAGTCCTACGCATTATTCTTGTGGTATTGCCAGAACATCCGAGTAATACGTAAGTATTCACAATGAAGATGGAAAACCTTCTAGAGCCAACATCAAACAAGCTCTTGGTAGGTGACATGTGAGATCCTTCATGGATCAAACTTGTGACAACTGGAAAGAAACGATGGAGCGATTCACATTTGAATCAATCTTGTTCCAGGAAATGAATTGACGGTCTCATCAATCAGTAAATTCTAATTCACTTATTCACTCTACCGTGTTGTCTGCTTTGAGACGTTCTGGTATGAGAACATGCTTGTATGACGATTCCAAGGTTAATTCGTTGGATGAGTCCTTACAACAAGCTGGAAATTCCTGTCAAGGGGAATTTTCTTTAAAGAGAATTCTACCTGATCACAGGTCGGTCCTCACGGATCCGAAGGTTAATCCAACAACACCGAACGAATGACAAAGCCATATTCGTTCTCCAACTTTATTGCTAACTGTTTTATTTCAGATTCATATAAAGATGGTGATAGTGGTTCCTGATTCCAGAAGAGACGTGTCAACTCACGCTTCATGCTCACACTCCCAATTAAATTTCAAATACATCATGATAGCTGAAAGACTTACAACACAGCTTCTGCAACTCTGATGATAGCTATCATGATCCAGAAAAGTGTGAACATGCAGTCCAAAGGTCACAACTAATTACATGGAGGTAATATCACTACAATGGATGAGCTCAGAGATTTTCGGTGGCTGATGATCTCAAAGAAGGCTCAAAGATTACAACGTCACATGGAGATGATACTGCAAGATGACTTGAAGACATATGTTGGATGATAATCTCAAAGAATACACAAAGATCATCCAAGACAAAGATCAGTCATCAAACATTCACTGCTGAAGGTACAAAGATCAAAGACTTTGAAGAATCAAAGACTACGAGCTACGAAGTCAAATTCATATGATAGAATGCTAGAATTCATAAATATTATTTCCGGAGTGACCTCCCTTAGGGGGAGATTGTTAGGAATATAAATATTCATATGAAGACTCGGTCACCCCGAGTATCTATTTAGCATTTATGTAGCTCGTAGGCTTATTAGAATTATTATTATTAGTTTAGTTATATTAATATTTGTGGAGTTAGGTCGGGTCTTTACCCACTGTCAGCTCACTCCACAGCCCACTAGGGGCACCTTAGCTAGTAACTATAAATACCCCTTCCCAAGTGTGGTAAGGGTTGGAACTTCACACATTACAAGCTAATACATTTCCAGTTTCTCTCACTAAGTTCCCTACTCTCTCTACTCTCTCTCTCTAACTTCATCATGGATTTGTTCTTCCATAACCCAAGACCTCCCGATTCCCACACAATCAACATATAAACCGATCCTATAAACATTGTCTGTTTGCCTATTTTCTCTCTCAGATTGAACCCAAGAGTATATCTCAAGCTCTTGCAGAAGAAAGTTGGGTTGATGCAAGAAGAGCTCTTGCAATTTCAGTTGCAGAAGGTATGGATTCTTGTAGATTTGTCACCTGGAAAGAAAGCTATTGGTACCAAGTGGGTTTACAGAAATAAAAGGGATGAAGGAGGTGTTATAGTGAGGAATAAGGCAAGACTAGTTGCTCAGGGCTACAAACAAGAGGAAGGGATAGACTATGATGAGGTATTTGCACCTGTGGCTAGGATTGAAGCCATCAGGATCTTCTTAGCATTTGCTTCATACAAGGGGTTTATAGTTTATCAGATGGATGTGAAAAGTGCATTTCTGTATGGCACAATTGATGAAGAGGTGTATGTGACTCAACCTCCAGGATTTGTAGATCCTAATCCCCAAAGAAGGTTTACAAAGTTGTGAAGGCTTTATATGGTTTACACCAAGCTCCCAGAGCCTGGTATGCTACTTTATCTTCATTTCTGTTGAAGAATGGTTTTAGAAGAGGAACCATTGACAAGACTTTATTCATAAAGAAGGACAAAAATGACATTCTGTTGGTGCAAGTTTATGTAGAAGATATTATGTTTGGTTCTACTAAGAAGTCTTGGTGTGAATAGTTTGAAGCCTTGATGAAAAGTCAATTCCAGATGAGTTCCATGGGAGAGCTCACCTTCTTTCTTGGATTACAAGTGAAACAGCAAGAAGATGGAATTTTCATAAGTCGGGATAAATATGTTGCAGAAATCCTGAAGAAGTTTGATTTGGTTAATGTGAAAACTGCTAGTACCCCCATGGAGTCACATTAGTCAAGGATGAAGAAGTTGCTGATGTGGATGTACATCTTTATAGGTCCATGATTGGATCTTTAATGTATTTGACTGCTTCTAGACCTGACATCATGTTTGCAGTTTGTGCTTGTTCTAGGTATCAAGTAACTCCCAAGACTTCACATCTTCATGCAGTGAAAAGGATCTTTAGATATCTCAAAGGCCAGCCTAAATTAGGTCTTTGGTATCCTAAAGTCTCCTCATTTGAGTTGGAAGCTTACTCTGACAGTGATTATGCTGGTGCAAGTCTTGATAGGAAATCCACAACAGGAGGTTGTCAATTTCTGGGTAGAAGGCTTATCTCATGGCAATGTAAGAAGCAAACCATTGTAGCTACTTCTACAACTGAAGCAGAATATGTTGCTGCTACAAATTGTTGTGGACAAGTTTTGTGGATTCAAAATCAGATGTTAGATTTTGGTTTCAACTTCATGAACACAAAGATCTACATTGATAATGAGAGCACCATCTGCATTGTGAATAATCCTGGTTTCACTCCAAAACCAAGCACATTGAGATTAGGCATCACTTCATTAGAGATGCTTATGAGAAGAAGCTGGTTCAGGTGCTTAAGATTCATACTGATGATAATGTGGCTGATCTATTAACCAAAGCCTTTGATGTTAGCAGGTTCAATTTCTTAGTAGTTAACATTAGAATGCTAAATATATAGCTGCATTGGTTCAGGGGAGGTAAATAGGCAGGTTATGAAATGATTGTTATGGAGTATGTATCCAAACAGGGGAGGAAAATGTTATAAATGATGGTTTTGCTAAGGGGAGGAAATTGAAGAAAAAGTTGAGATGATTTTGATTGGAGAACTCTATGTTTTCTGGATGTCTATTACCAGCTGTCTAATACCCTTTATATATATATATATAGGGTTTACAAGAAAACCTAGATTGAAGAAGTAGAATTTTTTTTTCCTATTGCTAAGTATAACAGTTTGTACTGCTGCTTGAAAAGTTTCTACAGCTGAGGAAAAGGATGTCTTTTAAGAAACAGAATGAAGAGTTGTGACATGTTTTTGGAAATATGGAAGCTGTGATGGAATGAGAAGGATCTTTGAGTGTTGGTACCTCTACCACACAACAAATGGTCATCAGTTCACCATGTCTAACAGACATCAAGAACTGACTAGTCCAGATCAAACGGTGTCTGGTAAAGACTTCTCAAATCCGTTAATGGCTGATAGTTTACCAAAAACTATATGGTTATCAACTCACCATGCTTCACAGTGAAGAGTTAGCTAGTCCAAAGCAAATGGCTTGCGAGGATGCTTCGATACACTATTGAAGATGTTAGTCCTTTAGTACGAGTGTATGTGATACTTTGAATGAATATGATTAAGTATACGGAATCTACTTAATCACAATTAGAAGGTTATTTGGTTATGGAAATGGAATAGTTATGTTTGTTATTGAACAATGAACAAAGAAAGTTTATCACCAAACGATTCAATATTATTCAAAATAATACGAGTGATCTTCACTATCACTAGGGTTACAAAACCTTGAATCTTAATGTTCTTATGACTTGTGATATTGTTATGTTTGTTCTTTTCTCTTAACAGATGTTCAAGTTCTATTCTTTGCACACATCTAAGTCATACTATATCTAGTCTAAGATCTCCCTTTTATAAAAACAAAGGAGATCATTACAATTATGATAAGTCTTGTCGAACTACTTGTTTGAGTATGTCAGTCATTAAGATACAACATGTATCTGTGTTTACAATTTGCTCTGTGTAAACCACATGGAGACTGATCACATTGTCTAAGATATTATCTACCGTATATACTTGACTTTAGTACAAAATATCTTCGTATACTTATCCAACCAGCAATAGAATACTCGACACTTATCCATCTAGCAGCAGTATCTGTTGCACTAGCAGTAGAATGTTTGCGGCAGCAGAATCTTAACGCTAGCAGGAGAATGAAATGCACTAGCAGTAGAATGATACTTAGTGTATTTCCTTGAGCAGAACTGATCTTGTAAACCTTTAATTCCCGATACTAATCTTCAGAATATTTAATTCCCAACAATCCTCCCCTAAACATGTGAATCCTTTTCAACATGTTTCTTTAGAATTAAATTATGATTGCGAGAATCTTTCAAACACTTTATAGTCAGATTCTTGATCTGAGCTATCTTCTGTTCTTCAAGATTAAATATCTATCTGTCTAACTCGTCTACCTTCTGTGAAACTATTTCAGCAATAACATCATCTTTCTTTTTCTTGAACACAAAATCAATACTTTGAATAAAAGATGGTGCAATTTCCTTGGATGGAGGAATTATAAGAGGCAATGGTGCTGTGTATCTTGGATGCTTGTTTCAACAAATGAAATCATCTTCCAGCATGCCTTTGCAAGTGATGAACAAACGTAGTGAACTGAAATTGAAACTGGAAGCTCCTAGATAGAACTTTCTCCTTTTGAATGCTTCATCCCTTCTGAATATATATAATACTCCAGAATCTTCATTTGAAATTTCTTCATTTGAAGAGCTTATTCCCAGTTTCCATCAACTGAAAAAGCTTATTCCCAGTATCCATCAACTGAATGCTCATTCTTATTATTGGCTGAATAATAAGACATTTTAGCTTCTCAAAAAGCTAACATCATCATCTTGTATGCTCTTGTCTTTTCCATTGTAAGATCATTTTCCTTCCCTGAATCCTAAGCATACTTCCTTCCCTTATTGGTTAATCTTCCTCCCCTGTGGGTTTTATTTCCTCCCCTTAGCTTGAGCTTGGAAGATCTCTCACTATGTACCAAAATATTTGTCCTCCCCTGAGGTTTATCATTTCCTCCCCTGTTTGGAAGATCTCTCACCATCATCTAATCTACCAATGAGAACATGTTTTCAGACAATGGTGTACATGTTGGCCATCAATTCCTTAAGAGTTTAATTAGCTGCCCTCATCACTTCTAGGTGTGTTAACTCCTATGAGAGGTGATTCATGGGGCTCTGACTCATTGTCCATCATTTGATGGTTTTTCTGAGCCTTTTTGAAAATCCTTTTTAAGAAACTTTTAGCAGTATGAATATGATTTTATTATTGAAAAATCATACTGCTTTCAACCATTTTGAAGGGATTAAGTGTGTAACAGACACTTAATCTAGAATTCAGTTTAAAGTAACCTCTGGTTGTGTGAGAACCAATATTTTCAGTTATAAATAACTGCCTGTGTAAAGATAAACCTATTCAAAAGGCTTTCTTGACAGGGTTTCCAGCTCATAGCAATTGTTGCCTCTAACACAAGTGTTAGATTCACTTTTGCTAGCTGTTCTTTCTATCAGATGTCCTTAGACTTGCTCATTATACTTAAAAATATAAAATGATAGAAAGTGAGTTGTATCAGTTACTATCTGACCAACTGAGCCATCAAGTCAATGTGAAACATGATAACTAGGTTTCAAGAAAGAAGTTTTAAAGAATCAATTAACTTAGGTGTAAACCTTTGTTAAGAATCCCCAAACTCAGTCCATCATAAACCTATTATTTTAGCAACTAGAATCATTCTGATGCTTCCATTTCACTTGAAACTTCTTTTGTGCTCAATGTTCATACCTGGAAATGTTAGTCCAAAACCAAGAAACAAAATGCAAAGCATTTATCTTATAGCAGTATCATAATATGACTAACAAATATGAACTTAACAAACAAAAATTTGTACTAACAGCACAAACTTTTCACTAACAGTAGTAACTTATAAAGCCAGTAGTACAATCAAAAATTTATATACAAAAACACATAGTTTTAAATCATTGAGGATTAAGCATCCCAATACTTGCTACCAAGTACTGAAACCTTCCAACATCAAAAGCTTTTGTAAGAAGATCTGAAAAGTTGTGATCAGAATCAATTTTAAGAACTTGAATCAACTTTTTCTCATTACAATCTCTAATAAAATGATGTCTTATTTCAATGTGTTTTGTTTTAGAATGTTGCACTGGATTTTTAATTATGCAAATTGTACTACTATTATCAATATGTATGACAGTATTCATGAAATAGTACCCATAGTTAAGAAGTTGGTTTTGAAGCCATAGGACTTGACCACAGCAACTTGCAGCAGCTACATATTCAACTTCAGTCGTTGAAGTAGCCACAATTGTTTGCTTCTTACACTGCCATGAGATAAGTCTACACCCAAGGAATTGACATCCTCCAGTTGTTGACTTTCTGTCCAAGCTAGCACCAGCATAATCACTATCCGAAAATGCTACTAAGTCAAAAGGTGACTCTCTAGAATACCATAGACCCAACCTTGGTTGACCCTTGAGATATCTAAAAATCCTCTTGACTGTTGTTAAATGAGAAACCTTTGGAGTTACTTGAAATCTTGCACAAGCACAAACAGAGAACATGATATAAGGTCTTGATGATGTGAGATACATCAAAGAGCCTATCATAGATCTGTATGTGTGTACATCTACATTGTCTCCATCTAAATCTTTAAGAAGTGGCTTCTCAGAGTCCATTGGTGTGCTTGCCACTTTTGAATCAGCAAATTGAAATTTTCTAAGTATCTCTGCAACATATTTATCTTGACTAATAAATATGCCTTCACTAGATTGTTGAACTTGCAGACCCAAAAAGAATGTAAGTTCCCCCATGGAACTCATCTGAAACTTATCATGCATAAGTTTCTCAAACCCCAAACACATCTCTTTTCTTGTAGATCCAAAGATGATATCATCCACATACACCTGAACTAGCAAAAGATCACTCTTTTGCTTCTTGATGAATAATGTCTGATCAATCTTGCCTCTTTGAAATCCATTTTCAATTAAGTAGGAATCTAGTGTTTCATACCATGCTCTAGGTGCCTGATGAAGGCCATAAAGAGCCTTAACTACTCTGTACACTTTTTCTGGATGGTCAGGATGAATGAACCCTGGAGGTTGTGAGACATACACCTCTTCTTCAATAGTACCATATAAAAAAGCACTCTTGACATCCATTTGATAAACTGTGAAGCCTATAAATGAAGCATAAGCCAAAAATATCCTAATGGCTTCAATCCTTTCTACTGGAGCAAAAACCTCATCATAGTCTATCCCTTCTTCTTGTGTATACCCTTGGGCTACTAATCTAGCCTTATTCCTAATCACTATGCCCCTTTCATCCCTTTTATTCTTGAAAACCCATCTAGTGCCAATTACCTTTTCATCTTTAGGAAAATCAACTAGCACCCATACCTTCTGAATCTTGAACTGAAGAAGCTCCTCTTGCATAGCTTCTACCCAGCTTGAATCATCTAGGGCTTTAAGAATGTTCTTTGGTTCTGCCTGTGAGAGAAAACATACAAACAAGCAAGAGTTTTAAAATTCATGCTGCTTTGAAGCATAAAGGGCATCAAGAAGCCCTTGTTGGTCTGAATACATCAGTTGTTTCCTTGTCTTCACACTTGATTGTACATCTCCAATCACATTTTCTAGGGAGTGGACTTTGTGAATCCTGGTATGTGGTGTAGAAGGAACTTGATAGTTAGGTGGGAGATTGTTGAAATCCACCTCTTCATCTGAGAAATCTGCTTCATTTGAGTCTGAAGGGCCAGCAGTAGAAACATTTGGCTCGGCAGTAGAAAATTTTAGCCTAGCAATAGAATGCTCTGTCTCAGCAGTGCTATCATCAGTAGAAACATTCTCTTGTTCCTTTGTTCCATCTTCCTTGTTTTCATCTTCAATCCCTTCTTGAGCTTCATCAGAAGAAGGTTCATCAATTTTTGAAGTTGAAGCCACACTGGTACTTATTGGCATCCATAAAGAATCTTGATCTGCCTCCTTTTCTAACCCTGCCTCATTTGTTGTTTGTGAACCTAAAAAATCATTAGTTTCTGCAATAACAGGCACACAATTCATAGAATGGGTTAGAGTCTCAAGATCAAATAGCCAATTAGGACCTTGACCTGCTACATTGGATTTTTTCTCTAAAAATTCCACATGCAGGTTTTCCTCTACTCTTCTAGTTCTTGAGTTGTATACTCTAAAAGCTTTGCTATTAAGAGAATATCCAACTAAGAATCCTTCATCTGCTTTACCATCAAATTTTCCAAGATGGTCTAAGGTATTCAGAATTGTCACATGACATCTAAAACGTCTAAGAAATCCTATTGCAGGAGTTCTACCTTTAAAAAACTCATATGATGTCTTATTGTGAGATTTTACAACCAAAACCCGATTTTGAACATAGCAAGCAGTATTAACTGCTTCGGCCCAAAAAGTGATAGGCAACTTAGAGTCGGCTAACATGGTTCTAGCAGCTTCTATGAGAGTTCTATTTCTCCTTTCAGCAACTCCATTTTGCTGAGGAGTTCTAGCTACACTAAATTCTCTCCTAATACCTTTTTCCTTGCAGAAGTCATCCATAACTCTATTTTTAAACTCTGTGCCATTATCACATCTAATGAGTTTTACTCTTTTGCTTACTAGGTTTTCTATCTCTTTAATGAATGTTTTAAGAATGCTAGAAGTCTCATCCTTAGAACCTAAAAAGAAAACCCATGTAAATCTACTATAGTCATCAGTAACAACTAGACAAAATCTTTTATGCTTTAGGCTACTAACAGAAGTAGGTCCAAATAAATCCATATGAAGCATAAACAATGATTGATTGATAGAGTTAAAAATTTTGGGCTTACAAGTGGCTTTGTGTTGTTTGCCTTTAAGACAAGAAATGCATGTTTGGTCATTTTCAAATCGTTTTTGAGGTAAACCTCTTACCAAACCATTCTTAACAATCTGATTTATGGTTTTGAAGTTAATGTGACCAAGCCTCCTATGCCATTTCATAGATTCATCGAATGTGGCCTTTGCAACTAGACAAGTAAGTGCCTCTTTAGGAACAATCTTCTTCATATCAACACTGTACATGTTGCCATTTCTTGGAATTTTAAGAAGTACTTGATTTTCATCAGGCATCTTAAAATCAGAAGAAAGTACAAGACATTCAGTATCAGTAAAAAGAACTTTGTTCTTTTTGTCACACATTTGTGAGACACTAAAAAGATTATACTTTAGCTCTTGCACATAGTACACATCTTCAAAATCTAATTTACCAGTTTTAAGAGTACCTTTACCAGTAATCTTGCCACCGATACCACCTCCAAAGGTAACATAGCCTCCATCTAATGTTTGAAAATCGGAAAGATAGGACTTGTTGCCTGTCATGTGTCTTGAACACCCACTATCTGAATAACCTTGATCTTCATGATCTGTTGGTGAATGTTCCTGCACACAAATAAGGAAATTAGTTTCCTTGGGGAACCCAAGCCATTACTGACTTGGATTTGCCATGTGCATCAATGTAATTAAATATTTTGAGAACAGTTGATGCACCATTGGATTTGAGAGGTTTCCAAATCCAACATGCTGAGGCCTTAACAGCATTGGCCTTCTTTTCCCTAGCAGTAGAACCCTTTGGTTTCCAAATTTGTTTTAGAGAAACTGCTTTTGATGGAAAAGGTCTCTTAGCAGTTGTTTGTGTATGTTTGAAAGATGTTTTTGCACTTTGTACTGCTGATTTAGGGTAAACAGAGTAAAAAGGTCTGGCAGTAGAAACTGTTTGTCTAGAAGTAGAATCTTTTGGTCTAGCAGTAGAAACTGCTTTTGGTCCAGACTTTGATGAAACTGCTCTGGGGGTTGTTCTTGTGTAATTAGAGTGACTTTTAGGTGTTTGCCTTTTTAGATTCACCCTAGTTTTGGAATACCCAGATACCCTTTGGTTGCAGAAAGCTGCAAGATGGTCAAATTCTCCACATATAAAACAAGCTTTGTTATAAAAGTCAAAGTCATCACCTAGTTGGTGAGACATAAGGCCATTCCAATTCCTTTGGTTGCCTTTAGGCTTGTTTGTGGTTCTGTATTGTTCACAATATCTAACTGGTTGCCTAACATGTTTAATGTTGATTTTAGGCCTATCAGTATTTTGTTTGACTATCTTAGGAACACTTGTTCCTGCTTTCTTAACCACTTCAGGTTTAGACATAACCTGTTGATCTTCATCATCATCAGATACCCAGTCTTCAATGAGTACTCTATCTGATCTTCTATCAGAGGACACCTTGTCCTCAGGAAGTGAAGTTTTACTAAAACTTTCAATTACTTTCTTAGGTTCATCAACAACTAGCTTTGTTTTTTGCAGTACACCATATTGTAGCTCTGGTTGTTGAAATTCAGCTACACCTGAATTTTCTAGGTCAATCCTTGGGGGTTTAGGGATTCCTCTGTAAGGGGGTGGGACAGCATTATATCCTAACCCTGACTTGGCTCTATTAATCACTTGACATTCTATCATGTTGGTCACACCTCTAGAAGCATATTCTAGTGTTTCTACAGTCAAGTGAATGTTTCCATTTTCCTTTTTGATTCTATCATAAGCCTCTCTCAAAAGCTTCATTTCAGCATCTCTAAAGAATATGTCTTGTCTAAGAAGAGTTTTGTCATCAGAAAAAGCAAATTCATTTTGTTTGTAATGAATGGTCTACTTCTCTAGGGATTCTAAACCACATTTATAATCTACTAAGTCTTGTAACACCCCAACCCGGCAAGGGTAAAGATGTCACATTAATGGTTTCATATCAGATCAAACAAAGCATACATTCCAAAGTAATACAAAGATTCTCAAAGGTTACAATTGAAATATTGAATACATAATGATAACAAGGAAAAATAAGACTGATTACTAAGTCTGAAAGTGTAATCCTTCTAATAACTTCTACTTCTGAAAATAATATCAAGTCTTCTAGGTCCAAAAGTCTCTTCACTCATACCCAGCTTCCAACTAGACCTGCCGCACACGAAAAGAAAACGTGCGGCTGAGCTTACAAAGCTCAGTGAACAGATACATAAACAAGCAAAGATAACGAAACAGATATATAATGAAGTACAGAAAGTCATAAGGCATAGTCATAGCAAAAGGATAAAGGAATAAAGGATAGTCATCCACCACGAGCCCAGAAACAGATCATATCATATAGTAACCATAAATCTTCATAATCGTATAGAGGGGAGACCTCTCAGATAATCAGATAATATGAGGGGTGTCCTCATTCTTCAAAAGGGTGGAGTAGCTAGCTCCCAGAAATATGTGAAAGGCGTGTATTGCACACAGCACCAGTCACCAGACAAGTCATATCATATCAGATTAAATCTACTAAACAGATCAGATCTAGGATTGCAATCCATACGCCCCCCAGAAACATATATAATCCATAATCAAAGTAATGCGCATATCATAATCAGAATGGGGACGGTGTGAGGAATCACTCACCCACACATGAGTCATGCCAGTGGTGCATCACAGACACGGCCAGGTTACCTTCCTGGCTAGGTAACAGAAAAGTGGCTCGGGTATCAAACTAAGAGTCATAAGTCATGTCAAATCAGATGTGTCATAATCCAGGGTTCATCATAATAGTTTCATAACAGAGGGTTCATATCAAAGGTGCAGAAATAGTATCAAGGTCCAAGTCAAAGGTTCATCAGATCATGGTTCACAAGCAAAGGATCATAAACAAATAGGGATCATAGCAATGGCTTGGGAAACCTTAACAGAATCATAAGTCAACATCAATGTATAGTGTATAGGAACCCTTACTGAACAAGGGCAGAGTATCCGTACCTTATGACGAAAGCAAAACAGAAACGAGCACAGAATATGGAAACGGTTCAAGGTCTCTCCTTCTTCACACCTAAAGGAGTAGAAGGGAATTACAATTCATTCTTAATTAATCGCCTTTCCATTCTAGTAACTTTCAATTTATAGCAGTTTTTCAAAAATAGAAACTTTTCGAAAATAGTCAGTTTTCATAATTAGTGAGTTCCTCGTTTTAGTAATTTAATATTTTAAGGGTATCATTAACAATTAACAATATTGAAGGGTTAAATTGACAATTATATTAGTTTAAGGATCTAAAGTGTTAATGTTACAAAGTTTGAGGTCCGAAAAGTAGACTGTACCAATACATATCAAGTTTTTATATTAGTAACCCTTCTCCTTGTACTAAAATAATTTGAACATTCTCACTGTACCACATAACCCAAGTTACTCTTTATTATATTTAGATTTGAAAACAGAAGGGAGACTTGGCCATGCATGCACTGTTTCGAATTAGTGGTTCTCATCTCATTTTTTTTTTTTTTTTTTACATGACACTCTATTATGTGACAATATCCTATGCGTTTACTTCTTTTCCTTTTCTTTTAACTCATTCACAAGTGAAATGTTAATGACCCATATTGAGTTTTATTTGATCGCGAGCTACATAACAAACATTGGTGACACTATCCACATCAAACGAACACACTTTAGACTTCTCAAATCCCATACACTTGTACTCCATTTAATAGCTTACCAACGAAACACACACACGCGAGATCCGAAATTGACTCGAAATGCACATACCTACACGGTTCACACACACTGCCCTTTTAGATCGACTCGACTCGCATCCAACACCAGTTTTTAACGTGAGTAGCCAAACACACACACAATACCACTTGTTTCCCATTCTCATTACACGAGTGTTTGACGGGTTATTAAGGTGTGTTTTAGTTAATACTAAGGGTGTGTTTCAAAAGTATTTTAGAGCGACATGGGCTAATCCCTCAACACACATCGGTTCTACAAAAACATGAATAAAATTTCAGTTCTTCATTGTATATATACGTGATCAAATGTATGCTTTTGCATCAGATTAATAAGCCTCAAAACTGATTTTAAGAACAGACTTAAACAGTGAATATTGACCTCTATCTTTCCATATTACAACGATTGAAACATAACATTTTATGAGTCCCTTTTACTCTTCCGTTCGTTAGCATTATAAGTTAAAAGATTTGCCTTTCCTGTGATCAAGTCGAGAGGGGAAATGAGATCAAGAGGGGATACCTTGAGTCGAATGAAATCAAGAATAAATGAGGACAGGAGGGAGCTGAAGATCGAACCCCAAGCACACTCATACGAACCCAAGAATGCCCCGTACTATACAAATAGAATTAATCACGATCAACTCAGCCTCTTCACACCTTCCTGAAACCACCTTTGACGCCTCCCTTTGTACCACTTTTGCACCCTTCGAAGGAGATCAACTATGCCGCCGACTGGTGTTCTTGTCTAGGGTTTCTAGTGTGAGTTTATTGTTTGTGGATGTTCGGTTGGGAAGGACAATATAAGAAGACAGTAGCATGCAGAATCTTTATAATTCCCAAGCAGACGTGGGTATGGACATGGTATTATAATATGGGTTCCAAGGTATTGTGTGTTTATTCTCAAGATGGCGTATGGAACAAGCTGTGGAGATATGGGAGCCATTTAATAAAATATAAGGCAAGTTGTCAAGAATAATTTGATTTGGTCGATATAATGGGAGATTGGGTGATTGCTTTAGCCGAAAATCATGGGGAGGTGATAAGGCATGATTATCACTTTCAAAGTTTCCTTATATTGCTTTCAATTAATTGTGTGTACACAGTGTTAAATCTGTCTATGGTACTTCTAACGTGTGATATATGTTTTCTCAAAACCTAGGTTATAACGTTATTTCTTACTTGCATAATTTAGAGTTTCATATGATTTCCAATCTTAAATATAACGTACAACTTTATTATGTATCGAACGTAAAAGTTAAATTCGAAGTTCAGGTCGTTAAAATTCTTAGGTGAAACTTAATTATAATGTAATGTTTTAAATGACATGTGGTTAATCCTCATACTCGAAATAAATAAATAAATAAATAAATAAAATAGAGGGGCGAAATGGGAATTTTAAATGGATGGAAATTTAGGGTTTTACAACTCTTCCCCTCTAAAAGAAAATTTTCGTCCTCGAAAATTGAAGGGAAAACAAAACAGAAAACACAGCGGTCCGTGAACGGAAGTGCGAATGACTAGTTTCTCATGACTCGATCTTGTTGATCAATTAGCTTCGGCTTCCTCAGAAAAGACATACCATACTGAATCTCGAACCAAGGAATAATATACCAAACATAACAGATGATAATCGTATTCTCTCGGAAGAGATACAGGGAATACATAGGATTTGACGAATATGCCATCCGTGAAATTTGATTTGACAAACCAGATAAGAACGTACAGAATCGCAGAAATATGAGGGTGATAAATATGCTTAACTCTTCAGATTTTCAAATAGTCTCATCTTTAATATCACCCTTTCAAAAGTATTCTCATAAACAGACATGTCTTGTTTTCTCAGAATCCAAAATCTCATATCTTATTTCATAACGGATTATCATGAACAGATTCATCGAATGTGAGACGTATATATAGTAAAACATAGGTGTACTCCTTCATAGTAACAGATCGAATCCATACAGATAGAAAAAACGGATTGTTTGATAACGTCAAACGGCAGAAGCTCTACCACAGAACCTAAGATTCTTATTGGAAGTACAGAGGTCAGTAAAACACGCGTCGAGTATCCAAACGTATCAAGTCGAATATCCAGAACAGCAGATTAATTGGATAGGTAGAATGAATCTAAGGTCTCACTAAACGCGGATGATCTCAATTAGATATCAGAAATTCTAAGGTTCTTAAGGCACTTCTCGAAATATCCTATGCCCACAACGAGTGCACGTTATATGATGTAAGTATTATCACGTTGATCAGGCGTCATAATACTAGCATCATATAAATATGCCCTCATGATGGTCATACTTTATCTCAAGTCGTGAGCAACACAACTTATCTAAATCAACCTAGTCCACCTACAGTCTCAGAGGTCACCAAAATCAAACATCATAACTAAGAGAACGAAAAATACTCGAAGAGTAACGGAAATCCGAAAATGTCCATCAGAATTCAGGTACGTCATTAATAGCGCCACGACTTCATAACTTACCGAAATCAATTCAGCCAAAATAAGTGGTTACTTCAACATCCGTCGGTTCATAAATATCAAAATTTCTTCCATAGCTCGTCAAAATTCTCATGCAACTCGTTATTCAACAAACGCAGAATGAACATAGAACGGAATAGAGAACCAAATCATTCGAAGGACTTCATTATCAGGTAACGGAATTTAAGTAGGTTGAGAAGAAGCGAATACGTCGTCGATAGCTTCATTCTTCACAGAATCATCTCGTCTAAACACAATTGTCCGCTTCAAAATTCATCCATTCACATACAAAATTTTAAAATTTCTTCCAAGTTGGAGTAGTTTGACGCTTGTCCATCTTATCTCATGGCGAAAAGGAATCACAAACTTGAGTCTGGTTCCTCAAGCCTTCGGCAACTCCTCTTGATATTGTGATGTCATAACGACAGTCTCTGTCGCGATCATTGTGCATCCCTCCATCCGCAAGTCTGCTTCTGCTCTCAATTCATCTTAGTACAACTAAAATGAATAGAGAAACAGGATTGCGTTTCTTCGACAGGTCTTCTAACACAGCTCCAGGTCTTAAGGAAAACACCGCTGTCGTCGACTCCAGATTATGTGTTGAATGGTTCGTCTCCTACTATCTGGTTGTCTTGATGCCCGAACTGTAATCTTCACGGGTCGCATAATATATGATCGAATATTATCCCAGTTCCTTTCTTCTTCCTATATGCTTCATCCCTGGTAATGCTCGTCGCCACCGTCTTCTACTACTCTTCCACCAAGTTTCTCACTCTGATAGCTGTCTTCGATTTCGGGTCTTCCTGGGAAAACTCTGTATTCACAACATACAGGGTAGTGTCATCTACAATGGTTTCTGCATGTCAACCAATTTCTCTTCCAGCTCAAGTGGTCGTCTCATCAATAATCTCTATGTTCTTCTTTCGCCTTTGAACACCACGCATTGTCATACTATGACAATTTGTCCCAAACACTCGAAGACATGATCATCTTAGCCAATACCATTGGCATCATTTAACTCCTAAGGTTATAACGAGTGCAAGGACAGTTTCTAGAATCATTTAGGGAAAACTTTCACATACTCTTCATGTCGCCTTCCTTCTTCTTCAAAATAACTGACATACTCCACAGAGGTTACCCTCGGTCAACTAACCCCCTTCTTAGGAGTTCTTGTGGTTGCTTCTCCAGCCCTTCAAATCCAGAACGATGCAATCAGATACGAAGTTTCAAAAGAATGACCAATTCAATTATTGATACGCGGAAATGGATGATGATTACTGATAGTGGTACGGTTGAGTTTACAATAGTCGATATGACATCACATACTTCTTCTTTCTTTCTCCTTCATAAACCAGCAAGAACATCCAAGAGAATCGCTGAGGTGAACAAAAATCATATTACATCGAAAATACCAGAAAATCTTCGTACAACGAATTACTTCCGATGACAGAACTTTCCAAGGGTAGATAGTAATGGTTGTCAGGAAAACTTGATAATCATACGAGTTTCAGGGTTGGTATTTCCATAGCGACAAAATTTTAGCAACTCAGGTGTAGAGATTCATCATAACGAAATAGGGTGAAGTAGATCGGCAAGATCACATTTCATATACGGTAGTCTATGGCAGCTTTACGAATGGTCATCCAGTCCATAACCAGAAGACCATACAATAAGACATAACAAGATCAAAAGATTCATAGAACGAATACAGTCATCAGATTAGACGGATAGTTCATATATCGAAGTTCAGCACGTGCTTCAATAAAAGTGTTGAGACGGATAAACGGACAGTTCAGCTTCTTAGCATAAGCGGTATGTGGGGTGCGTTGTCAGAAATACGAACATCGTATAGTTGTCAAAAGTGAGATGTACAGAATATCCGTTATTAGCATCATCATGCTCAGTTAACAACCCATACAGAGATAACATAACATCATATCCTTCCAAAGGAAATGGTTGGCAGTACAAGGTTCGTCATTCAAAGGAAAGGAACATAACTTCCTATATCCATGGTTAATAATTACCGGAATTCTCATAGGAGTAGTAATGGATCTATGCAAAGTTAAGTAGTATCGGATGATACATTTACATTCAGCATAAGCAATGAATTCACAAAATGTGTCGAACACATTATGGTTGAACGACTTATGATATGGTCGGAAAGGTGTCAAACAGCTTGTCAAACAAGTCGGAGGTGGAGGGCAAAATCTGGAAATGAAACTTAAATGGTGTAAGGTATCCAGGTGGGTTTTTTTTTTTTTTTTTTTTTTTTTTTTTTTTTTTTTTTTTTTTTTTTTTGCGAGGCATTCCACTTACTTGGTTTCTAGGCTTTAAGTTACAAAACTTCTAAAGGCAGAGGCACGAATCAGAGTGATGCGGAAGCAAATGATACTCACATATATGCCTTAGTCTACCCATTCCTCAGTGGTCAAATTTAGGTTCCTATAGGGAGATCCTAAAGCAAATCTTACAGGTTATCTTATGAGTGCTTACAGGGAAACTTAGTGGTCCTAACTTACACAGGCCAAGGGTAAATGTATTACGAATCGCAGCCTGTCTCTCTGATACCATAATTGTAACACCCCAACCCGGCAAGGGTAAAGATGTCACATTAATGGTTTCATATCAGATCAAACAAAGCATACATTCCAAAGTAATACAAAGATTCTCAAAGGTTACAATTGAAATATTGAATACATAATGATAACAAGGAAAAATAAGACTGATTACTAAGTCTGAAAGTGTAATCCTTCTAATAACTTCTACTTCTGAAAATACTATCAAGTCTTCTAGGTCCAAAAGTCTCTTCACTCATACCCAGCTTCCAACTAGACCTGCCGCACACGAAAAGAAAACGTGCGGCTGAGCTTACAAAGCTCAGTGAACAGATACATAAACAAGCAAAGATAACGAAACAGATATATAATGAAGTACAGAAAGTCATAAGGCATAGTCATAGCAAAAGGATAAAGGAATAAAGGATAGTCATCCACCACGAGCCCAGAAACAGATCATATCATATAGTAACCATAAATCTTCATAATCGTATAGAGGGGAGACCTCTCAGATAATCAGATAATATGAGGGGTGTCCTCATTCTTCAAAAGGGTGGAGTAGCTAGCTCCCAGAAATATGTGAAAGGCGTGTATTGCACACAGCACCAGTCACCAGACAAGTCATATCATATCAGATTAAATCCACTAAACAGATCAGATCTAGGATTGCAATCCATACGCCCCCCAGAAACATATATAATCCATAATCAAAGTAATGCGCATATCATAATCAGAATGGGGACGGTGTGAGGAATCACTCACCCACACATGAGTCATGCCAGTGGTGCATCACAGACACGGCCAGGTTACCTTCCTGGCTAGGTAACAGAAAAGTGGCTCGGGTATCAAACTAAGAGTCATAAGTCATGTCAAATCAGATGTGTCATAATCCAGGGTTCATCATAATAGTTTCATAACAGAGGGTTCATATCAAAGGTGCAGAAATAGTATCAAGGTCCAAGTCAAAGGTTCATCAGATCATGGTTCACAAGCAAAGGATCATAAACAAATAGGGATCATAGCAATGGCTTGGGAAACCTTAACAGAATCATAAGTCAACATCAATGTATAGTGTATAGGAACCCTTACTGAACAAGGGCAGAGTATCCGTACCTTATGACGAAAGCAAAACAGAAACGAGCACAGAATATGGAAACGGTTCAAGGTCTCTCCTTCTTCACACCTAAAGGAGTAGAAGGGAATTACAATTCATTCTTAATTAATCGCCTTTCCATTCTAGTAACTTTCAATTTATAGCAGTTTTTCAAAAATAGAAACTTTTCGAAAATAGTCAGTTTTCATAATTAGTGAGTTCCTCGTTTTAGTAATTTAATATTTTAAGGGTATCATTAACAATTAACAATATTGAAGGGTTAAATTGACAATTATATTAGTTTAAGGATCTAAAGTGTTAATGTTACAAAGTTTGAGGTCCGAAAAGTAGACTGTACCAATACATATCAAGTTTTTATATTAGTAACCCTTCTCCTTGTACTAAAATAATTTGAACATTCTCACTGTACCACATAACCCAAGTTACTCTTTATTATATTTAGATTTGAAAACAGAAGGGAGACTTGGCCATGCATGCACTGTTTCGAATTAGTGGTTCTCATCTCATTTTTTTTTTTTTTTACATGACACTCTATTATGTGACAATATCCTATGCGTTTACTTCTTTTCCTTTTCTTTTAACTCATTCACAAGTGAAATGTTAATGACCCATATTGAGTTTTATTTGATCGCGAGCTACATAACAAACATTGGTGACACTATCCACATCAAACGAACACACTTTAGACTTCTCAAATCCCATACACTTGTACTCCATTTAATAGCTTACCAACGAAACACACACACGCGAGATCCGAAATTGACTCGAAATGCACATACCTACACGGTTCACACACACTGCCCTTTTAGATCGACTCGACTCGCATCCAACACCAGTTTTTAACGTGAGTAGCCAAACACACACACAATACCACTTGTTTCCCATTCTCATTACACGAGTGTTTGACGGGTTATTAAGGTGTGTTTTAGTTAATACTAAGGGTGTGTTTCAAAAGTATTTTAGAGCGACATGGGCTAATCCCTCAACACACATCGGTTCTACAAAAACATGAATAAAATTTCAGTTCTTCATTGTATATATACGTGATCAAATGTATGCTTTTGCATCAGATTAATAAGCCTCAAAACTGATTTTAAGAACAGACTTAAACAGTGAATATTGACCTCTATCTTTCCATATTACAACGATTGAAACATAACATTTTATGAGTCCCTTTTACTCTTCCGTTCGTTAGCATTATAAGTTAAAAGATTTGCCTTTCCTGTGATCAAGTCGAGAGGGGAAATGAGATCAAGAGGGGATACCTTGAGTCGAATGAAATCAAGAATAAATGAGGACAGGAGGGAGCTGAAGATCGAACCCCAAGCACACTCATACGAACCCAAGAATGCCCCGTACTATACAAATAGAATTAATCACGATCAACTCAGCCTCTTCACACCTTCCTGAAACCACCTTTGACGCCTCCCTTTGTACCACTTTTGCACCCTTCGAAGGAGATCAACTATGCCGCCGACTGGTGTTCTTGTCTAGGGTTTCTAGTGTGAGTTTATTGTTTGTGGATGTTCGGTTGGGAAGGACAATATAAGAAGACAGTAGCATGCAGAATCTTTATAATTCCCAAGCAGACGTGGGTATGGACATGGTATTATAATATGGGTTCCAAGGTATTGTGTGTTTATTCTCAAGATGGCGTATGGAGCAAGGTGTGGAGATATGGAGCCATTTAATAAAATATAAGGCAAGTTGTCAAGAATAATTTGATTTGGTCGATATAATGGGAGATTGGGTGATTGCTTTAGCCGAAAATCATGGGGAGGTGATAAGGCATGATTATCACTTTCAAAGTTTCCTTATATTGCTTTCAATTAATTGTGTGTACACAGTGTTAAATCTGTCTATGGTACTTCTAACGTGTGATATATGTTTTCTCAAAACCTAGGTTATAACGTTATTTCTTACTTGCATAATTTAGAGTTTCATATGATTTCCAATCTTAAATATAACGTACAACTTTATTATGTATCGAACGTAAAAGTTAAATTCGAAGTTCAGGTCGTTAAAATTCTTAGGTGAAACTTAATTATAATGTAATGTTTTAAATGACATGTGGTTAATCCTCATACTCGAAATAAATAAATAAATAAATAAATAAAATAGAGGGGCGAAATGGGAATTTTAAATGGATGGAAATTTAGGGTTTTACAACTCTTCCCCTCTAAAAGAAAATTTTCGTCCTCGAAAATTGAAGGGAAAACAAAACAGAAAACACAGCGGTCCGTGAACGGAAGTGCGAATGACTAGTTTCTCATGACTCGATCTTGTTGATCAATTAGCTTCGGCTTCCTCAGAAAAGACATACCATACTGAATCTCGAACCAAGGAATAATATACCAAACATAACAGATGATAATCGTATTCTCTCGGAAGAGATACAGGGAATACATAGGATTTGACGAATATGCCATCCGTGAAATTTGATTTGACAAACCAGATAAGAACGTACAGAATCGCAGAAATATGAGGGTGATAAATATGCTTAACTCTTCAGATTTTCAAATAGTCTCATCTTTAATATCACCCTTTCAAAAGTATTCTCATAAACAGACATGTCTTGTTTTCTCAGAATCCAAAATCTCATATCTTATTTCATAACGGATTATCATGAACAGATTCATCGAATGTGAGACGTATATATAGTAAAACATAGGTGTACTCCTTCATAGTAACAGATCGAATCCATACAGATAGAAAAACGGATTGTTTGATAACGTCAAACGGCAGAAGCTCTACCACAGAACCTAAGATTCTTATTGGAAGTACAGAGGTCAGTAAAACACGCGTCGAGTATCCAAACGTATCAAGTCGAATATCCAGAACAGCAGATTAATTGGATAGGTAGAATGAATCTAAGGTCTCACTAAACGCGGATGATCTCAATTAGATATCAGAAATTCTAAGGTTCTTAAGGCACTTCTCGAAATATCCTATGCCCACAACGATGTGCACGTTATATGATGTAAGTATTATCACGTTGATCAGGCGTCATAATACTAGCATCATATAAATATGCCCTCATGATGGTCATACTTTATCTCAAGTCGTGAGCAACACAACTTATCTAAATCAACCTAGTCCACCTACAGTCTCAGAGGTCACCAAAATCAAACATCATAACTAAGAGAACGAAAAATACTCGAAGAGTAACGGAAATCCGAAAATGTCCATCAGAATTCAGGTACGTCATTAATAGCGCCACGACTTCATAACTTACCGAAATCAATTCAGCCAAAATAAGTGGTTACTTCAACATCCGTCGGTTCATAAATATCAAAATTTCTTCCATAGCTCGTCAAAATTCTCATGCAACTCGTTATTCAACAAACGCAGAATGAACATAGAACGGAATAGAGAACCAAATCATTCGAAGGACTTCATTATCAGGTAACGGAATTTAAGTAGGTTGAGAAGAAGTGAATACGTCGTCGATAGCTTCATTCTTCACAGAATCATCTCATCTAAACACAATTGTCCGCTTCAAAATTCATCCATTCACATACAAAATTTTAAAATTTCTTCCAAGTTGGAGTAGTTTGACGCTTGTCCATCTTATCTCATGGCGAAAAGGAATCACAAACTTGAGTCTGGTTCCTCAAGCCTTCGGCAACTCCTCTTGATATTGTGATGTCATAACGACAGTCTCTGTCGCGATCATTGTGCATCCCTCCATCCGCAAGTCTGCTTCTGCTCTCAATTCATCTTAGTACAACTAAAATGAATAGAGAAACAGGATTGCGTTTCTTCGACAGGTCTTCTAACACAGCTCCAGGTCTTAAGGAAAACACCGCTGTCGTCGACTCCAGATTATGTTGTTGAATGGTTCGTCTCCTACTATCTGGTTGTCTTGATGCCCGAACTGTAATCTTCACGGGTCGCATAATATATGATCGAATATTATCCCAGTTCCTTTCTTCTTCCTATATGCTTCATCCCTGGTAATGCTCGTCGCCACCGTCTTCTACTACTCTTCCACCAAGTTTCTCACTCTGATAGCTGTCTTCGATTTCGGGTCTTCCTGGGAAAACTCTGTATTCACAACATACAGGGTAGTGTCATCTACAATGGTTTCTGCATGTCAACCAATTTCTCTTCCAGCTCAAGTGGTCGTCTCATCAATAATCTCTATGTTCTTCTTTCGCCTTTGAACACCACGCATTGTCATACTATGACAATTTGTCCCAAACACTCGAAGACATGATCATCTTAGCCAATACCATTGGCATCATTTAACTCCTAAGGTTATAACGAGTGCAAGGACAGTTTCTAGAATCATTTAGGGAAAACTTTCACATACTCTTCATGTCGCCTTCCTTCTTCTTCAAAATAACTGACATACTCCACAGAGGTTACCCTCGGTCAACTAACCCCTTCTTAGGAGTTCTTGTGGTTGCTTCTCCAGCCCTTCAAATCCAGAACGATGCAATCAGATACGAAGTTTCAAAAGAATGACCAATTCAATTATTGATACGCGGAAATGGATGATGATTACTGATAGTGGTACGGTTGAGTTTACAATAGTCGATATGACATCACATACTTCTTCTTTCTTTCTCCTTCATAAACCAGCAAGAACATCCAAGAGAATCGCTGAGGTGAACAAAAATCATATTACATCGAAAATACCAGAAAATCTTCGTACAACGAATTACTTCCGATGACAGAACTTTCCAAGGGTAGATAGTAATGGTTGTCAGGAAAACTTGATAATCATACGAGTTTCAGGGTTGGTATTTCCATAGCGACAAAATTTTAGCAACTCAGGTGTAGAGATTCATCATAACGAAATAGGGTGAAGTAGATCGGCAAGATCACATTTCATATACGGTAGTCTATGGCAGCTTTACGAATGGTCATCCAGTCCATAACCAGAAGACCATACAATAAGACATAACAAGATCAAAAGATTCATAGAACGAATACAGTCATCAGATTAGACGGATAGTTCATATATCGAAGTTCAGCACGTGCTTCAATAAAAGTGTTGAGACGGATAAAACGGACAGTTCAGCTTCTTAGCATAAGCGGTATGTGGGGTGCGTTGTCAGAAATACGAACATCGTATAGTTGTCAAAAGTGAGATGTACAGAATATCCGTTATTAGCATCATCATGCTCAGTTAACAACCCATACAGAGATAACATAACATCATATCCTTCCAAAGGAAATGGTTGACAGTACAAGGTTCGTCATTCAAAGGAAAGGAACATAACTTCCTATATCCATGGTTAATAATTACCGAAATTTCTCATAGGAGTAGTAATGGATCTATGCAAAGTTAAGTAGTATCGGATGATACATTTACATTCAGCATAAGCAATGAATTCACAAATGTGTCGAACACATTATGGTTTGAACGACTTATATATGTCGGAAAGGTGTCAAACAGCTTGTCAAACAAGTCGGAGGTGGAGGGCAAAATTGGAAATGAAACTTAAATGGTGTAAGGTATCCAGGTGGGTTTTTTTTTTGTTTTTTTTTTTTTTTTTTTTTTTTTTTTTTTTTCGAGGCATTCCACTTACTTGGTTTCTAGGCTTTAAGTTACAAACTTCTAAAGGCAGAGGCACGAATCAAGTGATGCGGAAGCAAATGAACTCACATATATGCCTTAGTCTACCCATTCCTCACTGGTCAAATTTAGGTTCCTATAGGGAGATCCTAAAGCAAATCTTACAGGTTTTCTATGAGTGACTTACAGGGAAACTTAGTGGTCCTAACTTACACAGGCCAAGGGTAAATGTATTACGAATCGCACAGCCTGTCGCTCTGATACCATAATTGTAACACCCCAACCCGGCAAGGGTAAAGATGTCACATTAATGGTTTCATATCAGATCAAACAAAGCATACATTCCAAAGTAATACAAAGATTCTCAAAGGTTACAATTGAAATATTGAATACATAATGATAACAAGGAAAAATAAGACTGATTACTAAGTCTGAAAGTGTAATCCTTCTAATAACTTCTACTTCTGAAAATACTATCAAGTCTTCTAGGTCCAAAAGTCTCTTCACTCATACCCAGCTTCCAACTAGACCTGCCGCACACGAAAAGAAAACGTGCGGCTGAGCTTACAAAGCTCAGTGAACAGATACATAAACAAGCAAAGATAACGAAACAGATATATAATGAAGTACAGAAAGTCATAAGGCATAGTCATAGCAAAAGGATAAAGGAATAAAGGATAGTCATCCACCACGAGCCCAGAAACAGATCATATCATATAGTAACCATAAATCTTCATAATCGTATAGAGGGGAGACCTCTCAGATAATCAGATAATATGAGGGGTGTCCTCATTCTTCAAAAGGGTGGAGTAGCTAGCTCCCAGAAATATGTGAAAGGCGTGTATTGCACACAGCACCAGTCACCAGACAAGTCATATCATATCAGATTAAATCCACTAAACAGATCAGATCTAGGATTGCAATCCATACGCCCCCCAGAAACATATATAATCCATAATCAAAGTAATGCGCATATCATAATCAGAATGGGGACGGTGTGAGGAATCACTCACCCACACATGAGTCATGCCAGTGGTGCATCACAGACACGGCCAGGTTACCTTCCTGGCTAGGTAACAGAAAAGTGGCTCGGGTATCAAACTAAGAGTCATAAGTCATGTCAAATCAGATGTGTCATAATCCAGGGTTCATCATAATAGTTTCATAACAGAGGGTTCATATCAAAGGTGCAGAAATAGTATCAAGGTCCAAGTCAAAGGTTCATCAGATCATGGTTCACAAGCAAAGGATCATAAACAAATAGGGATCATAGCAATGGCTTGGGAAACCTTAACAGAATCATAAGTCAACATCAATGTATAGTGTATAGGAACCCTTACTGAACAAGGGCAGAGTATCCGTACCTTATGACGAAAGCAAAACAGAAACGAGCACAGAATATGGAAACGGTTCAAGGTCTCTCCTTCTTCACACCTAAAGGAGTAGAAGGGAATTACAATTCATTCTTAATTAATCGCCTTTCCATTCTAGTAACTTTCAATTTATAGCAGTTTTTCAAAAATAGAAACTTTTCGAAAATAGTCAGTTTTCATAATTAGTGAGTTCCTCGTTTTAGTAATTTAATATTTTAAGGGTATCATTAACAATTAACAATATTGAAGGGTTAAATTGACAATTATATTAGTTTAAGGATCTAAAGTGTTAATGTTACAAAGTTTGAGGTCCGAAAAGTAGACTGTACCAATACATATCAAGTTTTTATATTAGTAACCCTTCTCCTTGTACTAAAATAATTTGAACATTCTCACTGTACCACATAACCCAAGTTACTCTTTATTATATTTAGATTTGAAAACAGAAGGGAGACTTGGCCATGCATGCACTGTTTCGAATTAGTGGTTCTCATCTCATTTTTTTTTTTTTTTACATGACACTCTATTATGTGACAATATCCTATGCGTTTACTTCTTTTCCTTTTCTTTTAACTCATTCACAAGTGAAATGTTAATGACCCATATTGAGTTTTATTTGATCGCGAGCTACATAACAAACATTGGTGACACTATCCACATCAAACGAACACACTTTAGACTTCTCAAATCCCATACACTTGTACTCCATTTAATAGCTTACCAACGAAACACACACACGCGAGATCCGAAATTGACTCGAAATGCACATACCTACACGGTTCACACACACTGCCCTTTTAGATCGACTCGACTCGCATCCAACACCAGTTTTTAACGTGAGTAGCCAAACACACACACAATACCACTTGTTTCCCATTCTCATTACACGAGTGTTTGACGGGTTATTAAGGTGTGTTTTAGTTAATACTAAGGGTGTGTTTCAAAAGTATTTTAGAGCGACATGGGCTAATCCCTCAACACACATCGGTTCTACAAAAACATGAATAAAATTTCAGTTCTTCATTGTATATATACGTGATCAAATGTATGCTTTTGCATCAGATTAATAAGCCTCAAAACTGATTTTAAGAACAGACTTAAACAGTGAATATTGACCTCTATCTTTCCATATTACAACGATTGAAACATAACATTTTATGAGTCCCTTTTACTCTTCCGTTCGTTAGCATTATAAGTTAAAAGATTTGCCTTTCCTGTGATCAAGTCGAGAGGGGAAATGAGATCAAGAGGGGATACCTTGAGTCGAATGAAATCAAGAATAAATGAGGACAGGAGGGAGCTGAAGATCGAACCCCAAGCACACTCATACGAACCCAAGAATGCCCCGTACTATACAAATAGAATTAATCACGATCAACTCAGCCTCTTCACACCTTCCTGAAACCACCTTTGACGCCTCCCTTTGTACCACTTTTGCACCCTTCGAAGGAGATCAACTATGCCGCCGACTGGTGTTCTTGTCTAGGGTTTCTAGTGTGAGTTTATTGTTTGTGGATGTTCGGTTGGGAAGGACAATATAAGAAGACAGTAGCATGCAGAATCTTTATAATTCCCAAGCAGACGTGGGTATGGACATGGTATTATAATATGGGTTCCAAGGTATTGTGTGTTTATTCTCAAGATGGCGTATGGAGCAAGGTGTGGAGATATGGGAGCCATTTAATAAAATATAAGGCAAGTTGTCAAGAATAATTTGATTTGGTCGATATAATGGGAGATTGGGTGATTGCTTTAGCCGAAAATCATGGGGAGGTGATAAGGCATGATTATCACTTTCAAAGTTTCCTTATATTGCTTTCAATTAATTGTGTGTACACAGTGTTAAATCTGTCTATGGTACTTCTAACGTGTGATATATGTTTTCTCAAAACCTAGGTTATAACGTTATTTCTTACTTGCATAATTTAGAGTTTCATATGATTTCCAATCTTAAATATAACGTACAACTTTATTATGTATCGAACGTAAAAGTTAAATTCGAAGTTCAGGTCGTTAAAATTCTTAGGTGAAACTTAATTATAATGTAATGTTTTAAATGACATGTGGTTAATCCTCATACTCGAAATAAATAAATAAATAAATAAATAAAATAGAGGGGCGAAATGGGAATTTTAAATGGATGGAAATTTAGGGTTTTACACTAAGTCTTGTTGAGTTCTGCTTAGGACTTCTTTTGTCATCATAATGTTTGATTAAAACTTTGTAGTTCTGAAAGAGCTGTGCAAGTATTAGAAACAAACTTTATGATTTTGTAACCATCAGTAGAGAAAGCCATGAGTGCCATCTGTGAAATCTTCTTCTTCATCAGCATGAAACTCCAATCAAAACCTAGCCATCAATAGCTACAATAGCTTTTGTGTTTGGCTCAAAAACCTCCCTTGTTTTGGATGTGCTTTTGGTATGTGCTTAAAACATACCTTTTCTTGACACAAAACCGGACCCAAATAGACCAAAACTAACCAAAATGCCAAAAGATATTGTGTTTTTGTGTTTATGTATGTGCAGCAACGGATAAACGAAAAAGGACAAATGACAGAAGAAAAATCGGAAAACAGGGACGAGACGTCTAAAAAGATATTTATGAGCAGAAGCGGAAAGTCGTTTTTCATGCGGATTTGATTCAAGCTCAAGAATATCCACAAACGCCTTGGATTATTTAATATGGCAAAAATTGGTCCCTAGACTATCTTTGAAGAATGGCATTATGGTCCTTGATGTTTACATATTTACAAAACTTGGTCCCTAAATTAAACCAAACATTTATCCTAAACTCTAAACTACCAAAACCGGATCCACAAAACATTAAACCAAACAACCCCAAAGCCCAAGTAAACTACACCCACCAAGGCCCAATCATTTTACCCTAAAGCCACACCCAATTATCACTCTAACTAAAAACCCGACCAAAGTTTTTATTTATAAACAACGGTTAAGGGTCAAACACCCAATTCATTTCGGTCAAAATCCCTAATCCTAAACCAATCACTATTTCTTCTTCTTTTCCCTAATTCCCGCCCAATAAACCATACTCTGTAAATCCCACTCTCACCACCTCACCACTACCACGCCCAACCTTCACATGGGTTTGCTTTGGTCCCCTTCCTCAACTCAGCAATCGACAGGGCATAAGAAAGATCAACGATCAAGATGTAAAGATGTGTGACAAACATGATCCAAGGGCACGAATGGAGCAAAGAAGCACAGGGAACACACTCCACGAAAAAACAACCAATTCTAGGTCTTTGTAATTTTTTAGTATAAATGTCGAGTAGAGTTGAGTCGAACTAGGTTTATTTTAGCTTTTTAAGGTAATTTGTAATTTTTTTATGCAGTTGTAATTTACTTTTATTTTAATATAATTCCAAGTTTTTTTTAAAGTTCATTGTTATTGACTGCTTAGTTGCTCATCTTGTTTTTTTGTTTTTCATGCACTCTTTGAACTCTGTTATGATTAGTTAGGATGAGTTAGAATGGTTTAGTTAAGCTTAATATAAAAATTAGAAATAGGCTGTTTGACTTTTAAAGTTCAAACGGGTCATAGGGTAGCACACTATTCATTGAGTTGTTTAGATTTGGTTAGATATCTGAGGTTAGACATACTGATGTTGTGGAAATTTGAGATACTTTTAGTGTTTTTGAGGTTTGAGTTTTAGTGATAACTTGGATTTTAAAAGCTTCTTATAAGCTCTCATCAGCTGAGCTTGTTTTGTGTCATTTGTTTTCATTTCATCAAGTTTTTATGTATGGGTTAGTTATGTTTTGTTTTGCAAGTTCTAAGGCACAAACCTTTTTCAGCAGACTTGAAACAAGCTTGAGCTTGTTTTGAGCTTCTTGAAGCTTATTTCTGTTTTTGTGTTATTTGGATTCTGATTTAGTTAGATTGTACTTGTTTACTTGTTTCAGCTTTTGTTAGTAGCTGTAGTAGGTTTAGCTTGTTTAAATTAGCTTGTTCATTTTTTTTCTAGCTTCATCAAGATAACTCATTCTGAACTTGGCTTTGAATTTCAAAAAGTTTTTCAGCTTTTAAAAATGATATTTAGTATTAGTTATTAGAGTTTTTTTTAAGAAAACCAAAAAAAAAAACTAAAAAAACTAAAAAAAATAGTAATAAATCAAAAACTACCAGCCTGGGATTCGAACCAGGTCTGTCAGTCCACAACCCTCAACATCCACTGCAACCTTTCTTCTTTATTACTTTAAATTTGCAATATTTAATTCAAAACCCTTTATCTTTTCTTTTTTAAGCTTATCCAACCTTGTCTGCTTTTTCCCAGCTTATGAAATAAGCTGGGGCACTTTTTATATTTTTCATACTTCATTTAAGTTTAAAAGTATTTTAAAAAAAAAATTTCAGAATTTTCATTTTTCACATTAGTATTTTAATCAATTATTTTCTTTAAATAGTTTTTAATTATAAAAAATATTAAAAAGTCTAAAAAAAATATTTTTCTTTTTTTCAAAATTTTTTTTATAATTGGACGTAGGAAAATTATTTGATATCCGTAGGGTTAGTTTTTAATAGACTTGATGTTTTACTCGTTCGTAGTTTAACGTTCGCGTTATTTTAATTTCGTTTTAAGTAGATATTAGTAACCAATCAACCTCGTTATTTCAAAGCATTTAATTCCGAACCTCAAAGATATTCTCAATTTCACGCCTCGTTGGGACCTCGACGGTATTCTTATCGGTTATTAAATCGATTTTGCGTTAAGTGTTCCGAGTTGACCTTTTATTTTCTAAAGGGTTGACTTGTGATATACTTCGACCATAATCATTTTGGCGCCGCTGCCGGGGAGGTGTGTTGCGACAATATCGTCACGGTTTGACGATTAGTGACTTGAAGAACCTTCCTCGTGAAGTTTCGTAAATATCTTGTGAATATTTTTTATCCAAAAATCCAAAAAAATTGAAAAATCCAAAAAACCCAAAAATATTCTTCTTTCCTTTTTAACCTAATGTTCTTGGTGCATGCGCACACGTTCTTCTTCGTCATCGAGTCCCTTTCTTGAACTCGTCGCAATTCCGCGAAGACGTAATCGTAGACGTGCTGCCTCATTAGTCGAACCCGAGATTCGTACTAATCCCGATCCTCCCATTGCCGAAATGGCCGAGGATCAACGTACCATGCAAGAGTTGCTCCAATGTCCCACCGTGGGATACGGAGATGCTATTGTTATACCCCCGATTCAAAACACAAACTTTAAACTCGAAACCGGTTTAATACAACTTGTCACGGGAAATCAATTTCATGGTTTTGAGAGGGAGGATCCCCACGCACACATCCGATGGTTTAACCAATTGACATCCATACACCATCATAAGGATGTCCCTCATGACTCTATCAAATTAAGGTTATTCCCATTTTCCCTCGAGGGGGCAGCCCGATTTGGCTTGAAAAAGAACCCCCTCAATCGATCCATACTTGGGAAGATCTCGTCAAGAAATTCGTGAATTATTTCTTTCCTCCATCCAAAATGACTAATGCCAGGAATGAAATCACAAATTTCAAGCAACGATTTGATGAAAACTTTGGTGAGGCATGGGAACGATTCAAGGATCTCCTACGGAAATACCCACATCACGGTTTCTCGGAATTACATCAAATCGATACGTTCTACAATGCCTTAACTCAATCAGATCAGGATTCACTCAACGCAGCCGCCGGTGGCAATATTTTGAGTCGAATGCCGAAAGATATCTTAACGATTATCGAAAACAAATCCAAAGTTCCCACTTCACGAAAAAAACCGGTTGTTTCGAAAGTGAATTCTTCCACCCCTTCTTCTTCATCGGACCATCCATCGGAGATGGCCGAGCTTGCCGATGCTATCCGGATGATGATGAAAGAGTTTAAGCTCCAGAATCATAAACCGGAGCTCGTCAAAGCAGTTACAGAAACTTGTGTTATATGTGGTGGTCCCCATCCTTACTATAATTGTGCAGCTACCGATAGCCAAGTTTACAATGCTACCGTAGCAGCTGCAAACTACAATCAAAATGAAGGATTTTGTCCTCAAAATGTTAGCAACCAAATGGGACCACCCGGTTTTCCACCCGTTCAAAACAACCAAAACCGTTTTCCTCAAACCAATCAAGGTTATCAAGCTAATCAAAATTACAACCAAAATCGGGGAAACAATTATCAAGCTCAACCGCAACAAGTCTATCAACCTCCTCCTCCCCAAGTTGCACCTTCTCCCGACTTTGCGAGTTATGTGAAAGCAACCGATGCTAGCATACGAACTATGCAAGGTCAAATCAACAATATGAGAGCTGACTTACGGAAGGAGATTGATACGACGATATCTCGACAAACAAACGAGCTTAAACAAATGATGAGTGGTTTTCTACAAATGAATCAACCCTCAACCTCGGGAACATCTTCTCTTCCTAGCAACACAATTGCTAACCCGAGGGGTGATATAAAAGCAATCACCACCAGAAGTGGTGTTTCATATGATGGACCCACGGCTCCGACTACCGCTTCTTCTCTTCCTCCCAAGGGAGTCGTCCGTGAGACCGAGGTGACAAAGGACACGGAACTTCCTACTAACAACGGAAGGACCGAAAACGTCCAACCTCCGGTTGTCCAACCTTCTAAACTTAAGGATGTGCTTGAGCCCGAAAAAGCTCCCATGAAAACAACACTTCCTTATCCATCGAGATTGAATGATCAAAAGCTCCGCGAAAAAGCTTCAAATCAAATGGAAAAATTCTTCCAAATCTTTCAAGAATTGCATTTCGATATAAGCTTCGCGGATGCTTTACTTCTGATGCCTAAGTTTGTTTCCACCATCAAGAGTTTATTGAGCAACAAGGAAAAATTAATTGAATTAGCAAAAACTCCGTTAAATGAACACTGCTCAGCGGTTCTCCTAAAAAAGCTTCCGGAAAAGCTTGGAGATCCCAGAAAATTCCTCATTCCATGTGAATTTCCGGGGATGGTTGAATGCTACGCCTTGGCCGATCTTGGTGCAAGCATCAACCTAATGCCGCTCTCCGTTTGGAAAAAACTTTCTCTGCCCGAATATACCCCCACTTGCATGACCCTCGAGCTTGCGGACCAGACCATAACCCGTCCACTTGGAATAGCCGAGGATGTCTTTGTCAAGGTTGGGAAATTCCATTTTCCCGCCGATTTTGTGGTGGTTGATTTTGATGCTGACCCCCGGGTTCCTCTAATTCTCGGAAGATCATTTTTGAGGACCGGGCGGGCTTTGATTGACGTGTACGGAGAAGAAATAACTCTAAGAGTTGATAATGAAAAAGTCACGTTTCAAATCAATCAGAACTCTAAACCGCTAACCACCAAAAGCAACGTTGTTGTGGTTCATCAAAAATCTGATCTCGTAATTGCTTCCAAAAGAAGTGATTCGATTCTCTCAAGATTTGCGGTTAAGAGTATGTCTGAAAAACGTGCTGAGCTAAAAGCTATGAAAATTACACCCGGTTCAAGCAAATGGTTTGCAAGTTGTTTCGCGGATGTTAAGAGTATTCTTGATGATGATGAATCAGATTCGGAGATCACAACGGAAGTGGTGGAAATTGCTAGCTCTAAGAGCACACCACTTGTCCCACCTCCGGAATCGATTTATAGAATTGAGATTGTTGAACCAAACCTTTCCGACTCTTCCCATCCTTCTCCTCCGATTGAGGGAAGTGATCTCTCGAGGGAAGAGCTGGATGTGTTCTTTGATGATGCTCCAATTTCGTCAGAAATTGTTGACACCGATAGTGATCCCGGGGAAGATGTCTCGTTATTACAAATGAAATTTGATGAACCATTATTTTCCCTTCCCCCGGAAGATGTTGAAGAAAAGCTTCCTAAATCCGTTCAAGTTGTTGTTTCAAAATCAGAAGAGCAAAGTAGTGGCAGTACCACTTCTAGTATTGATTCTCTTCTTGAGGAGTTCGCCGATGAACTCGCTCACATCGATCCAATCCCACCGGGGGATGAGGACGATGAGTTTGATTTTGAATCTGATCTTAAAGAATTGCAATTTTTGCTGAACCGTGATCCGTCTAAATGTGATTCTTATCCCGAGGAGTTCACTAATGAACTCGCTCACGGCGATCCAATTCCATCAGAAAATGATGATGATCTTTTCGACTTTCATGCTGATTTTAAAGAAGTTGAAAAACTTTTATACCATTCTCCATCATCTGATTCTTACACCGACCTTAATGATTTACAAGATGATGATGACCTCTTCGATTTTGGGGCCGATCAAACCGAATGGAAAAATCTTTTATATGGGAAACCTACTGATAAAAAAGGCCCTAAAATGGAAACCATAATTGAGGATGCTACAATTGTTTCTAATGATTTATCTCCTCATTCTCCCGAGGATGATTTCCTTTTCTCCATTGAGTCTCCCATCGAGTACCCTGCTGAGTTTTCTTGTGAAGACAAAGTGTTTAATCCAGGCATACTCGATGATGGTAAAATTCATCCTTTGATGAATTTGACTCTTGATAAGAATTTAAAGTTTCCCGCCTCATCTAAGGAACTTTTAATTCTGGAGAAAAATGATTCCCCTCTACTTCTTTTCACTCTACTTCTTTCTGGTCAAAAACTCCCGTTCTGCATGGAGTTGTCTCTGATTGAAACTTTACTATCATTTCTAGCCGGAAATGAAGACAAAGTTTTCGACCCCGGCATCACCGCTTTCATCATCTAAAGCCGTGGGTATCTCATCGGAGTGGAACTTTCATATGCTTCAATGTTTATCCAAACATCTTGAATGAAAGTCCGATTGAGATTATCTCTTCCACTTGCTCCCCCAAGGACAATTAAATACGGGGTCGAGTCAAGCTCATGTGACTCGGTTACCAAAAATAAGCGCTTCGTGGGAGGCACCCCATGCTTATCCATCTATCTTCTTATCTATTTTCTAATAAGTGTAGTGAGGAGGGCTCCCTCTTCCATTTCTTGTGTGTCGTGTTTTTCTGTGCTATGTCCAGGTTAGCCCGATTGATGAAGACTCTCGTGCTCGTGGTTTGCTTCTCTCCACTCGAGTTTCATCATTCGTTGCTTATCCAATATCCTAAAATCTTATCGTTTTACATCTATCTTTTGGCATAATTAATAAACGGCCGTAGATTTTTGTAAGAGAACCCTTACCTTTAAGACATTGAGGGCAATGTCTCGTTCTAGTCTGGGGGGGTAATCTTTCGATTTGATTTTTGCCTTGCATTTTTTGCCGTTTACTCACGCAACCCCGTTTTTTCCTCCAAAATTGAAAAAAATCCAAAAAAATGAGAAAATTTTAAAAATTTTTTGCAAAAATATAATAAATTTTGACATTTTGTTGACTTTCCGCTGGTGAGGGTAGGAATAAAATTCTGACTTAACCGGGCGTGTTGAGCCCTAGCTTGTCCCCTTAACCATTGATAATCTATAAGCTCGTGCTAGTCTTTTACACAAGGAGCTATAAGATGCGAATTCTTTTTAAGAGTTTGCAAGTTCCCGTATCGACTTTATATATGCATGGCTTGATTATATGGCTAAGCATTCGTGGATCTTATTATTTAAGATTTTAAATTTGCGAAGAACGAGAAATGATAGAGTTTATTTAGAAGTTAGATGCTAAGCGTGGAGTAGTTGGTTCTCTTTAGAGCTCATCGAAGTTACGTGTGGCCTTTTGCTCCCGCAAAATTGTTTCACCATTATAACTGTAAGGATAATTAAAGATGTTAGGTTTTGCCGATGATTAGTTCTTGGTCTTCTTAAAAGAATCCTTGTTTTAAAAATTGGGTACACATCAAGGTTCCTTAATAAATAAGTTTAATAATAAGTTAAGTGCTCTAAGCCACAGATTCGAGATCGGGCCTTGGATCCTTATTTTCGGAAGGCGTTTAGGTCTTGGCTACCCTCTTGCACCGACCCTTGGACCTCTAGTTCAGGAATGTGTGAGGTCTTGGTCTAACCACCTTGGATCCTCATTTCAGGAATGTCTAGAGTCTTGGAACACTCCGTTGTAACGGCCCTTGGATCCTTTATCCCGGAAGGTGTAAGGTCTTGGAATTAAACCGTGAAGGTCCGTCGTTTAGGGTACGCAAGTGAAAAGTTAGTAATGAAGAAAAAAAAATGATGAAAAATGAAGAAAAAAAAATGCAAAAGTCAAAAATATAAATAAAAACCTTGATGTGGACCTCATTTTCAAAAGAAACGGTTTTCGAGAGAAGATTAAAAACTACTTAGCGTCTTAATTTAGTATCTTTATCGTACTAAAACATATCAAAACGAGAATATGAAGCAATTCATTTCTCGCCAAAAATAAAATAAATAGAGGAAATTAGGAAAAATGGGAGCAAGAGGTAATTACACAAGTAACTTTCATGGGTAGTGTTGGCATCTAACTTGTAAATAGACAATGATTTCGTTTTTAAGCTTAGTTTGGGGACTCGTGAAAAATCAGGAACGACAAATTTTATCCGTATGGTCACATCTTTATGAGTCGTGTTTCCTACTCGATGACCCTAAAAGTTATCGTAAGATAATGATTGTCAACAAAGCCGTCACATGATTATGAGGAAAATACAAAAATAGAATAAAAGGAAAATCGGGGAGTTTTTAGAACTTAAGATTTCTTAATCTCTTTTGAAAATTTTGCTACTTCTCAAAGTTAGTAAAAAGATATTAGAAATTTTTGGATTTAAAAACGTGTTTTTATAACATTGCGTGAGGACACAGCAATATCTTAGTCTGGGGGAATTTTGGTATGTGCTTAAACACATACCTTTTCTTGACCAAAACCGGACCCAAATAGACCAAAAACTAACCAAAATGCCAAAAGATATTGTATTTTTGTGTTTATGTATGTGCAGGCAACGGATAAACGAAAAAGGACAAAAGACAAAGAAAAATCCGGAAAACACGGGCACGAGACGTGGAAAAGATATTTATAGAGCCGAAGCCGGGAAAGTCGTTTTTCATGCGAATTTGATTCAAGCTCAAGAAATATCACAATGGCCCTTGGATTATTTAATATTGGCAAAATTGGTCCCTAGACTATCTTTGAAGAATTGGCAGTTATGGTCCTTGATGTTTACATATTTACAAACTTGGTCCCTAAATTAAACCCAACATTTATCCTAAACTCTAAACTACCACAACCGGATCCACAAAACTATTAAACCCAACCAAGCCCAAAGCCCACGTAAACTACACCTCACCAAGCCCAATCATTTTTACCCTAAAGCCCACACCCAATTTCACTCGAACTAAAAAAACCCAACCCAAAGTTTTTATTTATAAAACAACGGGTTAAGGGGTCAAACACCCAATTCATTTTCGGTCAAAATCCCTAATCCCTAAACCAACTCACTATTTCTTTTTCTTCTTCCCTAATTCCCGCCCAATTAAACCATAACCTCCTGCTAATCCCACCTCTCACCACCTCACCACTACCGGCCAAACCCTTCACGTGGGTTTGCCTTTGGTCCCCTCCCTCCACCTCAGCAATCCAAGGGCATAAGAAAGATCAACGATCAAGATGTAAAGATGTGGTGAACAAGAAATGATCCAAGGGTCACGAATGGAGCAAAGAAGCACAGAGAGGAACACACTCACACGAAAAACACACTCATTCTAGGGTTTTGTAATTTTTTAGTATAAATAGTCGAGTAGCAGTTGAGTCGAACCTAGGTTTATTTTAGCTTTTTAAGGTATTTGTAATTTTTTTATGCAGTTGTAATTTACTTTTTATTTTAATATAATTCCAAGTTTTTTTTATTAAGTTCATTGTTATTGACTGCTTATGTTGCTCATCTTGTTTTTTTGTTTTTCTGCTTCTTTGAACTCGGTTATGATTAGTTAGGATGAGTTAGAATGGTTTAGTTTAAGCTTATATATCAAACTTTTAGAAAATAGGCTATTTGACTTTTAAAGTCAAACGGGTCAATAGGGTAGCACACTATTCATTTGCAGCTTGTTTAGATTTGGTTGAGATTATCTGAGGTTAGACATACTGATGTTGTGGAAATTTGAGATACTTTTAGTGTTTTTGAGGTTTTGAGTTTTTAGTGAAAACTTGGATTTTAAAAGCTTCTTATAAGCTCTCATCAAGCTGAGCTTGTTTTGTGTCATTTGTTTTCATTTCATCAAGTTTTTATGAGTATGGGTTAGTTATGTTTTGTTTTTGCAAGTTCTAAGGCACAAACACCTTTTTCAGCAGACTTGAACAAGCTTGAGCTTGTTTTGAGCTTCTTGAAGCTTATTTCTGTTTTTGTGTTATTTGGATTCTTGATTTTAGTTAGATTGTAGCTTGTTTACTTGTTTCTAGCTTTTGTTAGTAGCTTGTAGTAGCGTTTGGCTTCTTTAATTAGCTTGTTTCATTTTTTTTCTAGCTTCCCAGTCAAGATAAGCTCATTCTGAGCTTGCCTTTGAATTTCAAAAAGTTTTTCAGCTTTTAAAAATGATATTTAGTATTAGTTATTAGAGTTTTTTTTTAAGAAAACCAAAAAAAAAAAAAAAATAAAAAAAATAGTAATAATCAAAAACTGACCAGCCTGGGATTCGAACCCAGGTCTGTCAGTCCACAACCCAACAACATTACCACTGCACCCTTTCTTCTTTTTACTTTAAATTTGCAATATTTAATTCAAAACCCCCTTTTCTTTTCTTTTTTAAGCTTATCCGACCTTGTCTGCTTTTTCCCAGCTTATTGAAATAAGCTGGGGCACTTTTTATATTTTTCATAGCTTCATTTAAGTTTAAAGTATTTTAGAAAAAAATTTCAGAATTTTCTTTTTCCATTTAGTATTTTTAATCAATTATTTTCTTTTAAATAGTTTTTAATTTATAAAAAATTATTAAAAAGTCAAAAAAATTATTTTTCTTTTTTTCAAAATTTTCTTTTTATATTTAGGATGTAGGAAAATTATTTTGATATCCGTAGGGTTAGTTTTTAATAGACTTGACGTTTTTATCGTTCGTAGTTTAACGTTCGCGTTATTTTAATTTTCGTTTTAAGTAGATATTAGTAACCAATCAACCTTCGTTATTTCAAGCATTTTAATTCCGAACCTCAAACGATATTCTCAATTTCACGCCTCGTTGGGACCTCGACCCGGGTATTCACTTATCCGGTTATTAAATCGATTTTGCGTTAAGTGTTCCGAGTTGACCTTTTATTTTTTAAAGGGTTGACTTGTGATATATTTCGACGCTAATCATGCTTCCAAAACCTCTATTCTTGCTATCTTGCTGCCTTGGCCTTCTACATTCTCTTGAGAAGTGCCCCATCAAGTGGCAGTTATAGCACTCTATCTTTGACTTGTCAAAACCAGTAGTATCATTATTGCTGATTGTGAGCTTCTTCCCCGTTCTTTGATAGAACTTCTTGGCTCTCATGCTAAGAAGAGAAATTTTCCATTTTAGGTCCATTTCCTCCAGATCATCATCATTGATCTCTTGGAGGTCTTCATAAGTGAGCATGGACCCATCATTTCGACTTGTTAAAAATGCACAAAAAGTCTTCTCATCCAAAATACCCATGGTACTGCTTGATGAACTAGCAGCACCAACACCATCAACAACTTTCACCTCTTCACTTGGATTTGAGGTACTAGGAGTTGACATAAATGCCATGTTCCCAGTACTAGAACTAGTACCTCCAGTTTTCTTCAAATCTTGTTCCACAATCTTAAAGTTGCTATACAAGTATATCAGTTCCATTGTGTCAAGGTCTGGCTTGTTCTTCCAGACAACAACATGTATAGCCCACTCTTCTGGTAAGCTTCTCAGAAATTTTGAGTTCAAATCTTCTTAAGGTATTTCAACCCAAAGAATAGCAAGTTGGCTCACAATATTCCGAAGCCTATTAAACATGTGGTCAAGAGATTCATTGTTGGTAGAGGAGAAGTTTTCAAACTGCTGCTTGAGCAGTGTCTTGTGGGTTTTCTTGGTGGCTTCATTTCCACCATATCTGGCAACAATAGCTTCAAATAATGACTTGGCATCTTTGAACTTGTTGAAGTTTAAAAGTTGATCATTAGGAATGGTCATCATCAGCATGCTTCTTGCCTTTAGGTCATTTTTCTTCTTTATTCTGTCTTCTGCAGATGTTGGGTGGAGCTGCAGAGTTATCACCACTTTGCCTTCCACTGTTGATGAAGTGGTTGTAGGCTGGTAAGAGTTTCCATCTTCAATAATTTCCCAAAGTGCATAGTCTTGCACTTGGAAATACTGCTCTATTCTCAGCTTCCACATCTCAAACTCATTCTGTTTGAGCATGGGTAATTTTGCAGCAACATTGGTCTGAATAGATTCAACGTCCATTTCTTCTTCTTCTTCTTCTAAATCAAAGATATAAGCCTGGTTCTGATACCAATTGCGAGGATGCTTTGATACACTATTGAGGATGTTAGTCCTTTAGTACGAGTGTATGTGATACTTTGAATGAATATGATTAAGTATGCGGAATCTACTTAATCACACTTAGAAGGTTATTTGGTTATGGAAATGGAACAGTTATGTTTATTATTGAACAATGAACAAAGAAAGTTTATCACCAAACGATTCAATATTATTCAAAATAATACGAGTGATCTTCACTATCACTAGGGTTACAAAACCTTGAATCTTAATGTTCTTATGACTTGTGATATTGTTGTGTTTTTTCTTTTCTCTTAACAGATGTTCAAGTTCTATTCTTTGCACACATCTAAGTCATACTATATCTAGTCTAAGATCTCCCTTTTATAAAAACAAAGGAGATCATTACAATTATGATAAGTCTTGTCGAACTACTTGTTTGAGTATGTCAGTCATTAAGATACAACATGTATCTGTGTTTACAATTTGCTCTGTGTAAACCACATGGAGACTGATCACATTGTCTAAGATATTATCTACCGTATATACTTGACTTTAGTACAAAATATCTTCGTATACTTATCCAACCAGCAGTAGAATACTCGACACTTATCCATCTAGCAGCAGTATCTGTTGCACCAGCAGTAGAATGTTTGCGGCAGCAGAATCTTAACGCTAGCAATAGAATGAAATGCACTAGCAGTAGAATGATACTTAGTGTATTTCCTTGAGCAGAACAGATCTTGTAAACCTTTAATTCCCGATACTAATCTTCAGAATATTTAATTCCCAACACGGCTCTTGGTAAAGACATCTCAAATCCATTGATGGTTGATAGTTTACCAAAAACTATATGGTAATCAATGCACCATGTTTCTATAATAAAGCATTGGCTATTCCAGAGCAAACGGCTACTGGTAAAGAAATATCAAATCCGTTTATGGCTGGTAGTTTGCCAAAAACTACAAAGCCACCTTAGTTGGTACTGCTGTGAACAGGTTATTGTTTCTGTTTATGAAGATCATCTGGATAGCTGGATAAAGATAAAAGAGTTCAAAATCATCAAGAAGATATTTGAAGAACAGAGTGTTAGGACACATCCTCCACAGAAGAAATCAAAAGTAACCACAAGAGTTAAAAAGAGTTCAAGAGAAATCAAGAAATCAAGAGAAGCTTAAAGACAACACATAATCTGAAGAAACTTAGTGATTTGCAAAGAAATCATAAGTTTAGGGGAGGATTGTTATGAATTATGTGTTTCTGAAGTTTCAACTGCTGGTTATAGTTAGTACTGTTAGTTATGTAGTTAGTACTGCTAGCTTTGAGTTAGTACTGTCCGTGTTAAAAAGGTACTGTTAGCATGTTTAGTTAGTACTGCTTATGTGATATGCATGAGTTATTATTAGAATAGATATGCAGAGATATGCATGGAGTTATATTAGGAAGAGATATGTAACATATCTTTACACGTTATTGTAAGCTGTTAGGGTTTCCTTGGTGTATAAAAGGAACCTACGGCATTAGAACAAGGGTAACATAGCGTGCGTATTATCTTGTATTTAGTTAGTAATCTATAACCTAAGCAGATTAATAGTAATAAAAGTTCTTTTAGTATTCGTTGTTCTTCTTAGCAATACAAGTTAGATTCCGCATAACTTATATTGTTCATAGTCGGTCTTTCTCTTGTAGTTAGTTTGGATCTATCCAGATTAGCTACGACCCTTAACAGGCTAGAAGGATCCATTCAGATTGGGACCAACATTAATGCACGTATATACAGCAAGTAAAAGCATGATTATGTAAACAAGCCTGTAAGAGTACTAATGTTTATATATTAGTTTTCCTAAATCTGTCTGCGGCATTTTGTTGCTCATAATAGTCGCATGTCCTGCTTTTTCTTCGCAAACTACAGTACTTTAGTTCCATTGCTACCTGATTCAGTTGCAGAGGTGAATATGTAATGTGTTGCCATGTTTTAGCTTTGTTTATTCAGCATGTGCGTTTTGTTTTTGCGTACCACAATCAGTTGTGCCTTTCTTATAGCAGCAATAAGGAACTTAACTTCTTAGAATGATTAAATTAGGTTGGAACTAAAAGATGCATGGATGCTTACATCCATAAGTAATTTGTATTAAGATGTATTTTGAAGTTTACATGTTAAACGTAGTTCTGAAACATCTGGCCATTTAGTAAGTTGTAAGCGATGTGCCGATGTGTTACCTTTTCATTAATATAAATCGTTGTACTCCCTTTTAAGGCAGCCTACTGATTATTGTTTGTCTCCTTATTGAACATTGCTGCTAATACATACAGTATCTCTTGATGCTTTAAAGAACATTTATGCTATCTGTATTCTTAAATTTGTTTGGAAACAAGGTGAGAAGATCAACATAAGATGCATAAAAATTACAGATATTTTATAAACCCTTAATATGGTGTCTAATATTCTATTACAGGTGTTCCCCTTAAAATCTGAGCTCTTGAAGCCACCAGAGCAGATGGAAAGGCATATAACCGATTTGGTTAAAAAAGTATGTCCCTAATGTTAATCATTTACTTAACGACATATTTTTTTATATTATTCAGCATCTGATTTCTACATGTACTTCATGAAGATGTTTTGGATGCATACATCTTCATTTAGTATAATTTTGGCAGCATCGTTTATAAACTAAAAAATATGTGAACAACTAAATAGTTGCAAAAGCGACTATTATAGACTTATTAAATTAGGCGAGTTAGGTACGGATCAAATGGGTTGAAAAATGACATGGCTAATTATGGGAAAAGGGCAGTTTGGAAGTGGAAACAGGTTAAGAATGAGTTATGTAGTGCGGCCAGTATAGGTTTTTATATTGTGCTCGGGTTTTTATATGTTTCTAATAAAAACTTATGCTTCATCTAATTGAATTTGATCAGTTTACTTTCTTGCATTTGTATGTGAAACAATAGTTCCTTCAAACTATAGTATGTGAAAAACTATGATTATGAACATTTAGAAATACAAAAACATTGTTGTTGAAATGATACAAACTCCATGCCTATTTTAAATTTAAGCTACCTCTAGGTAATTTAGTTAGTTGAGAACTTGATATATTACATGAATCTGCATGATTAAAGATTAAAAGGTTCAGGATTTTACTTATTCATTCATTTTAGAGAGTTTATTTCCTTTTGGTAGTTCCAGCTAGAAGAACTGAAGAAGCAATAGAGAAAGAAGATTTCCAAGAGTCTATAAAGCTAAAAAAAGCTATAGCAGAAGCAACGTCAAAGGATAGTGTTGCTGAGATCATGTATGAGTTGAAGGTCATACCAGATTTGAGTTAATAAAAGGGCTATGAATGTCCATATATCATGTGGCTCACAGGTTCCTTTGTTTGCAGAATGCAATACATGAAGAGCGTTATCATGATGCTTCGAAGTTGTGTAAAAATACCGGAAGTGGTCTGGTAATATTATTAATACTCCTATACAGAGATGACACGTGTTTTATATTATTGAACGTGGGTCAAGTAAAAACGTAGTTAAAAAGGAAACAGGCCAGGTGAGCCAAATAGGTTGAAAGGTGCCCAAATATTTTTCTAAAAATGTTTACAAACTCTATTTACTTTGCATTAAGTGAAACCACTTGCTCAACAGCTTGTGCAGGCCCTGTAGTGACTCCTTTTACTAAATCATAAGTATGCATGATTCACGTTCGACTATAACTATGTTTATATGAGGAGGATTGTTAACTAATAGAACATTAGTAATTAGTTTACTAATAAAGAATAGAAAATAAAGTGTTTGTGGGTCAACGAGACCTGACCCGTTTCAACCCGTACTAATAATTTGTCCCCAGCCTAACCATCTTGGTAATGAATTATTACTTAATACTTCCAGGTTGGTTGGTGGGTGGGTTACTCAAAAGATTCAGATGATCCGATTGGCAGACTCATATGCATAACACCATGTGTAGGCAGCTTTATTGGCAAAAGTTGTAACCCAAGGTATAGCTATAAACTAAAGATGATAATGACAACACCATATTTATCTGCTTATGGTTTACTTAATAGTCACAACCATATATTTTCATTACAGACAATTGGTATCCGCATCTCATGGAACTCCGTTGTTTGAATTTTTTTGTCGTCAAAGAGAATGATGAAACGCACATGATGCAGGTAACTTACAGTTCATTATTTATCATGATAGAAAAGATGAATCTTGCATTAGTGCTCTTACATAATAATGTTTTGGCTCAAGCTGTAACACCCCAACCCGACAAGGGTAAAGATGTCACACTAATGGTTTCATATCAGATCAAAACAAAGCATACATTTACAGTAATACAAGGGTTACAAATGAAATACTGAATACACACGGTTACACAGGGAAATTTTAATAACTACTAAGTCTAAATATAATGTCTTCTAATCCCTGCTAATCCATAATAGCTATCAAAGTCTTCTAAGTCCGAGGTCTTCTCCACTCATAACCCAGCTTCCATCTAAAAACCTGCCGCACACGAAAAGAAAACGTGCGGCTGAGCTTAAAAAGCCCAGTGAACAGATATAACGATAACAAACAGTAATAGAGAATAATGCAGAATAACTGAAACCATGGTCAAACAGGTGTAATATGGATCACGGAATAAGTCAATGAATAAATATAAAGGGGAGAGAAAGGGATAGTAATCCACCACGAGCCCAGAAACAGAACATATCATATCGTAACCATAAATCTTCAAATCATATAGAGGGGAGACCTCTCAGATAATCAGATAATATGAGGGGTGTCCTCATTCTTCAAATGGAGTAGCTAGCTCCCAGAAATATGTGAAAGGCGTGTATTGCACACAGCACCAGTCACCAGACAAATCATATCACATCATGTTAAATCCACTAAACAGAACAGATCTAGGATTGCAATCCATACGCCCCCCAAACAGAAATCATAATCACATAATCATAATAGCCGGCAGATAGCAGAACAGGGACGGTGTGAGAAATCACTCCCCCACACAGGAGTCATGCCAGTGGTGCATCACAGACACGGCCAGGTTACCTTCCTGGCTAGGTAACAGAAATGTGGCTCGGGTATCAAACTAAGAGTCAGATATCATATCATAATCAGAGTGTCATAACAGATGGCTCATAACAGATAGTTCATAACAGATGGTTTATATCAAATATCATCAGAAGTAGTACCAAAAGTCCAAATCAGAGTTTGTCAGGTCATGGTTCATATTCAAAATCAAGTTAAGGTTCAGATCAAAAGTTCATTTCAAAGGTTTCTATCAAAAGTCAATTTTAAGCAATTCTTTATTCATAATTTCCATAAAACGATCCTTTAAAACGGTTTCCATAAGTAATCTTTCGAAACAGTTTTTATCAAGATAGTCTTCAAAATATAGTTTTCGTAAAAGTTAGTAACTTTATAAAAGTAATTTCGCACTACTTATAAACATCCTTTTTAAAATTAGTTTTTCTCAAAACATTTCCATGATCTAATTAAAAAGGTTTTCATATCATAGGTTCATAACAGAGGTCATGTCACAAGGGATCAACAGAGAAGATTCAAACAAAGGGAATCATAGCAAAGGCATCAAATCAGAACTAACGGATCAGAATACGAAAGAGATCATGAGAAACCTTATAAAGAAAGGTCAGAATATCTGTACCTTATACCGCAAACGAAAACACAACAGAAAATATCAAGGTCGGAAGCAAACTCCATCTCCAGCGAATCTACACGAATTCATGACTGTCTTATTATTAATATCTTATTTAAATCAGATCACTTATTTTAGTCGGCTTCCGTTTTTGTAACTTTTCATTTTTAGGAAATTTCCAGAAATAGCAAATTAATACTTTAAGATTATACTTGACAATTAATAATATTTAAGGATCAAAATGACAATTATAATGGTTTAAGATTTAATATGCCACTTTAGTATAGTTTTGGGTTAAAGTGTTAATATTGCAAGGTTCGGGGTCTAACATGAAAACTTATCATTGTTGAGGGTTAAAGGTGTCAATTTAGGCTTTTAGGCCTACATAGCACAAGACTTAGCTACACTGACAATATCACATGCAACTTTCATTTCCAATATTTTACTTAGAGCTTCTTACTGTTGATAGTAATGTATATAACATCTCGCTATTATCCTCTACGTAAGAGTTTAACCGGACTTGATTTGCACTCTCTTGACCTCCAAACAATACCGAGACACCCCTACCCAACACACCCACTCGTTGCACTTTTTAAACAAGGTCCAAACAACCCTACTTTAACCAACCTATACTTATGACTCTTATTAGACCCATAATAACCGACACAACCCTTGTTATAAAATCACCATTTTTGAACCATGATCAACCCAAAACATGACCCTCTTGTTTTCCCATAGTTCGACACACCTTGAACGCGACCCTCACTTGAATTCCTTGAACGCGACCAACTCACCGCAAACACACTCCCTACACGACCCTTATAAGAACCAGACCAGACTTCATTATGCAACCCCCATGTGACATGTCCAGCCAACAAGACACACCAATAGCCAAAACATAGCCTACCAACAACCTTAACTCTATCCTTATACGACCCACTTTCATGCATACACACACGTTATCTCTTGCTAGCCCATATACTACCACAACTTTAATTCACCCATGCGTATTTCATGCAAGAATAAAAACACCACAGCCCCATTTTTAACCCAAAATAGTAACACAAACAACCCTTTTTACCGGCCCAAAATCACCCATGTCCGACCCTTGTTTACCACAGCAGCCAACGACCCAAAACAACCCCATGCACAAATACACGTTTTGTCTTTTGATAACAAACTTCTATTGAGTTTCATTAATGGTAATATTTACATATATACTATTGGGTCTTTCGCGTAATAATGGCTAATCACAGATAAAGGGAAGACAACACTTGCAAGAGTCTTATTTGTTTTTACGTATGACATGCTTCTTATAATACTTTCATATATATACATTCGTATGACAGTTTGAACGCGATGGGAGTACATAGTATGTCATAGATTAAAGTTATACCTCGGAATGACTTGGAGATCGAAACAAGAACAAGGAGAACCAAAACCCAGACCCTGATTCGAACCAACATCACCCCCTTCGAACCCAGGATACATCATGATCCACCACTTTCATTACACCTTCACGAACCACCCTTGTCGTACCTCTTTTTGCACCTTCGAATGAGATCAAGCTAGGCAGTCGACTGGTGTGTTTTATTTGGGTTTTATTATCGAACAGCAGGGATACAAGTAGCAGCAGTAGCCGGATTTTTGTGGAAGAGTTTTTAAGGTTTACTTTGGATCGGATGAGAGGAGAGGGACAAAGAGCAGCCGAAAATTTTAGAGAGAGGGAATTAGGGTTTTGTAATGTTTCGGTGTAAAACAAAATATGGGGGAACCGTGTTTTGTGTTGGCTAAACAAAGAGTGGGTCATGTATTATGGGCTTGTGATCATGTCAATATCAATCCATGATTATCTCTTCACATTTGGGCCGCATTTTAAAAGCTATGGGCACAAAAATTTCGACTAACATAAGTTGAATATGTGGGGATTTTTATTTTGTACATATTATGTATAACGTAAAGTTTTCATTTGGAGCTTAATTTGTTACATAACATAAGTCGTAATCATTTTAGGTTAAGATACAAATAATGATGTTAATTATATAATTCTCATAAGTTCTTAAAATGTTAAAATTTTGAGGGTGTTTTGTCTTTTCGGATTGTTAAATTTTTGGTGTTTTACAACTCTTCCCCTCTTAAAAGAAAATTTTCGTCCTCGAAAATTGAAGTCGCAAAGCTAACGAAGTCGTAGCAAGTCGCAAAAGATCGTTACAAATATTCTCACGCCCGGGGCGGTCCTTCCAAAAGGTCTTCAGACCAAAATAGTTTCTCATGACTCAAATCAAAATGAGGTGGGTTCAAATTTCTCAGAAGGAGGCAAAATAAGCTGATTCCGATCAAAAGTCCATGTAACATAAAATGGACGATAGGCGAATCTTTAGAATGCTCATATAGAATACGAACAAGATTTCAAATCGAATTACCTGTATCAACAGTATGGAGTTCTAAAAGGATTTCAAGATTTATAACTGAGGTCAACGGAATGCAAATCGAGAGTTCAAACTCATCCAGATTATTAATGAATGGAAACAGAGTATACGCATAGGTAGAATGAACCTAAGTCTCACCAACCACGGATAATCCTACCGAGATTCAACTTTTAAACCTCTTAGGTACTCCCAAAGATATCCTATGGCCACAATGAGTGCACGTTATATGGTGTAAGTATTATCACGTTGATCAGGCGTCATAATACTAGCACCACATAAATATGCCTTCATGATGATCATACTTTACCTCAAGTCGTATTCAACACCACCTATCTTAATCCACCTAGTACTTCTACAGTCTCATAGGTTATCAAAATCAAACACCATAACTAAGAGGAGAACGAACTACTCGAAAGAGTTAACGGAAGTCTCAGAATGTCTATCAGAATTTGGTACATCGCTAAAAGCATCGGGTCGTCCGACATTCATCAAATTTCACATAACGAAACTATCGTCCAACATACGCAGAATGAACTCAGAGCGGAATTACCAACAAGGAATATAAATCATTCAAGGGGTCCTATCATCAGTTAACGGAAATTTGAGTAGGTCAAGAGGAAATGAATAACATCATCCATAGCTTCACTCTTCACAAAATCAACCCTTCCAAACACAAACGTTCGCTTCAGAATTATCGACAATTCAAATACATGATCTTAAACTTCTTCCAAGTCCATGCAGTCAATCGTATGATCATAGGGTGGAAAGGAAGATATAACTCGAGTCTGGTCCCTCAAGCCTTCGGCACCTCCTCTTGGAACTGTAGTGTAGTAACGTGAATCTCCAGTATGTTCACTTGTGCATTCTTCCATCCGCGAGTCTGCTTCTGCTCTCAATTCATCTTAGTACAACTAAATGGATAGAGAAGCCAGACTGCGGTTTAAGACATGTCTTCAGCATAGTTCAAAATTCGCCCACTCAACTGCCGTCATTGCCAGATGCATGGTAGAGTTGTCTGCTACAATCTCTGAACGCCAATCAAATCTACTTCTTTCAGAATAAAGGGTCATTCTACAAGATGGTCTACATGTTCCTCTTCGTGCATAAAACTGAAATACTTCTCGGAGGTTACTCTCAGTTTGTCATCTTCCTTCTTAGAAGTTCTTGTGGTTGCTTCTTCAGTCCTTCAATCATCCACAGAGGTCGTCTGGTACGGAGTTTACAAAGATAGAATCAATCATTGATACACTGAATTGAAAGGTGGTCATGGTAGTGATACGATTAGGTTTACGATAGTCGATACTCCAAAGTTTTCTCCTCCTTCTTTACAAGCTAACAGGGTACTCAAAATGAAACACCGATGTGAACAAACTCATATTCCATCAGCTTCTCCAATTTCTCAACTTCTATGGCGTCAGGGTTCGTCAATTCAGATCGGTTCCAATTTCATTCTACTTTTCAACCAGAAGGGAAACCCAAAAGTTCCATCGGAGAACATCAGAAAAATTTTGTACAACAAAACTTCCAATGCCAAAACTTCTAAGGATGGGTAATAGGTGTCAGTAGACAATCGACAATCAAATGAGATCGAGGTAAAGGTTTCCATAGCGGCGTTAAGCTTAACAGATCTGAGCGGTTACCGGTGATCATAACGAAGTGGGATGAAACATATTATTAAAGGTCACAAATCAGATACGGTAGTCTCTGGCAGCATATGAGGGCCAGCCAATCCATAACTTAAAGACCACAAAATTGAATATATCAAAGCAAACGGATTCGCAGGATGAGTACGGCCACCAAGCCAGACGGATAGTTCATACATCAAGGTCAAGTACATGGTTCATCAAAGGGTGGAGATAGATAAATGAACAATTCAAGGTGTTGGAGTCTTGTTTAGCTATTTAGCATAAGTGGCAGGTAGGTTGTGAGTCATCAGAAATACAAACATCGTATAACTGTCAAAAGTCAGGCATATAGAATATCAGTTATCAGCATCATCATGCTCAGTTAACAAATTCATATCGGGACAAAATTATTGATGCGCGTGATGTGTCGTTGCGGTGTAGCAGTTTTAATGCCTACTCAAGTTTTAAATTTATATTTAGCCGACTTATCAATAACACACACACTTAACGAGCAGTGTACCCGGTCAGTATGAAGATAATGGTAAGTAGAGTGTCGATCACTAAGAGTGGAACGTATTATCTAGTTATTCTAATCAGTATTTTAATATCCTAACGCAAGGGGGGTTTCAGCCTGAGAGACTGGCACGATTTGTTGCAATTAAAATAATAAAATAAACCAATAGGCACGAATCAGCAAGTAGCACACACGTACACAGATAAATACTCGAGACAATAAGAGGGCTGTCCTTATAATTAAGTAGATTGTCACTTGTTTTATTGATAGCTTTATATGAAGTGTATGTAGTTAATCCTTTCTCGTTGGTCCTATTCTTATCGGCGAGTAAACCCTTAATGATTACTTATGTCTAAAAGTTATTCCTAAGTGATCAATTTAGAAACAACCGTGGGAGCCACATTATGTCCCGCAGTCAAATGCCCGTAAGCCACTAATAAACACAGAGGTTATCAATGCACTAATAAGTAGTAACCAAAGACATCAACATATAAACTTTAATTGATGGGAAAGCAAGTATTAAAGGGAGTGCAATCTTTCCGTTGTCACATTACACAAGCCACCAATCCTGATGAATTAAAGTTTGCTAACACAATAAAACAAAACTACTTAATGAATTAAATACATGCAGCACCTTCTTACAGCTCTTGTATCTTTGATTTGGGTGTGTCTTGTGCTGCCTCCTTGACAGAATTCGTCCTTTGTTCCTACTGTTCGGTCTTCGGTGTTAGGGTTTTTGGAACTCCTTAATTCGTCTGGTCTACGGGGTATTTATAGTTTCTGTCTGAGGGAAGATGCGGCGCATCTACTAAGTAGATGCGGCGCATGTACTTAACTTCGCTTGGGGTCCAAGATTATAATATTCAGGAATATTCGTACACCGCCAGAAGATGCGGCGTAACTCTTTATTAGATGCGGCGCATGTCCTCTTGTATCTTGGATCGTATCTGGTGATATCTTGATAGAGATGCGGCGCATGTTGAGAGTGAGATGCGGCGCATCTGGAGCAGAATTGACTTGATCTTGTCCATGTCAGTAGACTTTCACTTTATGCACGTTTTGCTCCTTAATTAGTCCAAAATAGCAAAGTTTCACCAAATGCTTGTTTTTACCTGAGAATTACAAAAGTAAACAATTAAGTATCAATCCTCATACATAATATAGTAAAACAAGTCAAATTAATAGGATGAGTTCATCAATTATCATCACAGTCCATGGCTAATAATCACCAGAGTTCTCATAGGAGTAGTAATGGACTTTACAAGTACAGAGTAATATCAGATGATACATTTTATATCCAGCACGGATAATGAATTTATAAAATGTGTCAAACACATTAGGGTTAAATGACCTTCGGGACGGTCAGAGGAGTATCAAACTGCTTATCAAACAGGTCGGAAGTGAAGAACAAAATTAGGTAGTAATAGCAAAAGTTTAACAATCGGAAATCATGGTAGGGAGTTCAAATGGTCTCAAACACCGAAGGTGAAACATAGGAGGGTAGTCGTCAATGATCAATCAACCTATCCTTTATCAGGATACACATCAAAGCTAACTATTCAATGAAAACATATCGGCAACGCAAGTCTTATCGTTCAGAAGTGAGAGGAAAACATTCTTATACTCGTGGTCAAAACACCACCAGACTTCTCATGGGAACAGAGATGTTTAAAACGAACTCAGATAGGGTCAGAAGATTCATAGATTATCAAAAGCAAATAACAGGATGTATCCAGTAGGTCATCATCATGGAGATTTTCAGAATACCCGAAAAGGCATCAAAATGATTTACAAAAGAATCAGAGGTCGGAGTCGGAATCTTAGGTGGTGCAAAGCGTGAGCTTTCAATCTCCAAAAGTGATCTCAACAAACAGGGCATAAATCAGAGTGATGCGGAAGCAATGATACTTAAACAAAAGCCTTAGAGTCTACCCGTTCCTCACTGGTCAAAACTTACGTTCCTATAGGGAAGTCCTAAAGCAATTCTTACAGGTTATCTTATGAGCGCCTACAGGGAAAACTTAATGGTCCTAACTTACACAGGTCAAGGGTAAATGTATTACGTATCGCAGCCTGTCGCTCTGAAACCATAAATTGTAACACCCCAACCCGACAAGGGTAAAGATGTCACACTAATGGTTTCATATCAGATCAAAACAAAGCATACATTTACAGTAATACAAGGGTTACAAATGAAATACTGAATACACACGGTTACACAGGGAAATTTTAATAACTACTAAGTCTAAATATAATGTCTTCTAATCCCTGCTAATCCATAATAGCTATCAAAGTCTTCTAAGTCCGAGGTCTTCTCCACTCATAACCCAGCTTCCATCTAAAAACCTGCCGCACACGAAAAGAAAACGTGCGGCTGAGCTTAAAAAGCCCAGTGAACAGATATAACGATAACAAACAGTAATAGAGAATAATGCAGAATAACTGAAACCATGGTCAAACAGGTGTAATATGGATCACGGAATAAGTCAATGAATAAATATAAAGGGGAGAGAAAGGGATAGTAATCCACCACGAGCCCAGAAACAGAACATATCATATCGTAACCATAAATCTTCAAATCATATAGAGGGGAGACCTCTCAGATAATCAGATAATATGAGGGGTGTCCTCATTCTTCAAATGGAGTAGCTAGCTCCCAGAAATATGTGAAAGGCGTGTATTGCACACAGCACCAGTCACCAGACAAATCATATCACATCATGTTAAATCCACTAAACAGAACAGATCTAGGATTGCAATCCATACGCCCCCCAAACAGAAATCATAATCACATAATCATAATAGCCGGCAGATAGCAGAACAGGGACGGTGTGAGAAATCACTCCCCCACACAGGAGTCATGCCAGTGGTGCATCACAGACACGGCCAGGTTACCTTCCTGGCTAGGTAACAGAAATGTGGCTCGGGTATCAAACTAAGAGTCAGATATCATATCATAATCAGAGTGTCATAACAGATGGCTCATAACAGATAGTTCATAACAGATGGTTTATATCAAATATCATCAGAAGTAGTACCAAAAGTCCAAATCAGAGTTTGTCAGGTCATGGTTCATATTCAAAATCAAGTTAAGGTTCAGATCAAAAGTTCATTTCAAAGGTTTCTATCAAAAGTCAATTTTAAGCAATTCTTTATTCATAATTTCCATAAAACGATCCTTTAAAACGGTTTCCATAAGTAATCTTTCGAAACAGTTTTTATCAAGATAGTCTTCAAAATATAGTTTTCGTAAAAGTTAGTAACTTTATAAAAGTAATTTCGCACTACTTATAAACATCCTTTTTAAAATTAGTTTTTCTCAAAACATTTCCATGATCTAATTAAAAAGGTTTTCATATCATAGGTTCATAACAGAGGTCATGTCACAAGGGATCAACAGAGAAGATTCAAACAAAGGGAATCATAGCAAAGGCATCAAATCAGAACTAACGGATCAGAATACGAAAGAGATCATGAGAAACCTTATAAAGAAAGGTCAGAATATCTGTACCTTATACCGCAAACGAAAACACAACAGAAAATATCAAGGTCGGAAGCAAACTCCATCTCCAGCGAATCTACACGAATTCATGACTGTCTTATTATTAATATCTTATTTAAATCAGATCACTTATTTTAGTCGGCTTCCGTTTTTGTAACTTTTCATTTTTAGGAAATTTCCAGAAATAGCAAATTAATACTTTAAGATTATACTTGACAATTAATAATATTTAAGGATCAAAATGACAATTATAATGGTTTAAGATTTAATATGCCACTTTAGTATAGTTTTGGGTTAAAGTGTTAATATTGCAAGGTTCGGGGTCTAACATGAAAACTTATCATTGTTGAGGGTTAAAGGTGTCAATTTAGGCTTTTAGGCCTACATAGCACAAGACTTAGCTACACTGACAATATCACATGCAACTTTCATTTCCAATATTTTACTTAGAGCTTCTTACTGTTGATAGTAATATATATAACATCTCGCTATTATCCTCTACGTAAGAGTTTAACCGGACTTGATTTGCACTCTCTTGACCTCCAAACAATACCGAGACACCCCTACCCAACACACCCACTCGTTGCACTTTTTAAACAAGGTCCAAACAACCCTACTTTAACCAACCTATACTTATGACTCTTATTAGACCCATAATAACCGACACAACCCTTGTTATAAAATCACCATTTTTGAACCATGATCAACCCAAAACATGACCCTCTTGTTTTCCCATAGTTCGACACACCTTGAACGCGACCCTCACTTGAATTCCTTGAACGCGACCAACTCACCGCAACCACACTCCCTACACGACCCTTATAAGAACCAGACCAAACTTCATTATGCAACCCCCATGTGACATGTCCAGCCAACAAGACACACCAATAGCCAAAACATAGCCTACCAACAACCTTAACTCTATCCTTATACGACCCACTTTCATGCATACACACACGTTATCTCTTGCTAGCCCATATACTACCACAACTTTAATTCACCCATGCGTATTTCATGCAAGAATAAAAACACCACAGCCCCATTTTGAACCCAAAATAGTAACACAAACAACCCTTTTTACCGGCCCAAAATCACCCATGTCCGACCCTTGTTTACCACAGCAGCCAACGACCCAAAACAACCCCATGCACAAATACACGTTTTGTCTTTTGATAACAAACTTCTATTGAGTTTCATTAATGGTAATATTTACATATATACTATTGGGTCTTTCGCGTAATAATGGCTAATCACAGATAAAGGGAAGACAACACTTGCAAGAGTCTTATTTGTTTTTACGTATGACATGCTTCTTATAATACTTTCATATATATACATTCGTATGACAGTTTGAACGCGATGGGAGTACATAGTATGTCATAGATTAAAGTTATACCTCGGAATGACTTGGAGATCGAAACAAGAACAAGGAGAACCAAAACCCAGACCCTGATTCGAACCAACATCACCCCCTTCGAACCCAGGATACATCATGATCCACCACTTTCATTACACCTTCACGAACCACCCTTGTCGTACCTCTTTTTGCACCTTCGAATGAGATCAAGCTAGGCAGTCGACTGGTGTGTTTTATTTGGGTTTTATTATCGAACAGCAGGGATACAAGTAGCAGCAGTAGCCGGATTTTTGTGGAAGAGTTTTTAAGGTTTACTTTGGATCGGATGAGAGGAGAGGGACAAAGAGCAGCCGAAAATTTTAGAGAGAGGGAATTAGGGTTTTGTAATGTTTCGGTGTAAAACAAAATATGGGGGAACCGTGTTTTATGTTGGCTAAACAAAGAGTGGGTCATGTATTATGGGCTTGTGATCATGTCAATATCAATCCATGATTATCTCTTCACATTTGGGCCGCATTTTAAAAGCTATGGGCACAAAAATTTCGACTAACATAAGTTGAATATGTGGGGATTTTTATTTTGTACATATTATGTATAACGTAAAGTTTTCATTTGGAGCTTAATTCGTTACATAACATAAGTCGTAATCATTTTAGGTTAAGATACAAATAATGATGTTAATTATATAATTCTCATAAGTTCTTAAAAGGTTAAAATTTTGAGGGCCTTTTTGTCTTTTCGGATTGTTAAATTTTTGGGGTTTTACACAAGCGGTCTTGGTTTAACACTTTAACCTATACGATACCGATTTTGACATGATTTATCATGCCCCATATAAGGTCTCGTGTTTTAAAACTAATCTTCGGTCTATCTTGATAGGTAGTGTTTATGTAGCGAGCTAAATCAAGCAACTTGAAAGCCACATCTCCATCCAATTCTTCATCCACAAAAGGGACATCAGTAACTGATATTGATAAGTCATATATAATTGATGTAAAAGTGAACGAGGATAAAACTAGGTAAAAATGATGAGAAAAGTATAATTTTTGAGGGAGCTACTGGGGACGGGATAAGAAGCATGCTATTTTTTCGAATACAAATAACTGGAACTAAATTAAAAAGATCTTTAAGTTGAAGTTGATGTTGAAAAAGTATTGGAGGACAGTTACCCAAGTTGTATATTGAATATGTAGAACCTCCTAAATCATGTAAGTTTGTTAAAGCGCAAATATGGCAACTGGAGTGATGTGAATGACGTTGAGTTCTTTGAGTATGTTGAAGCTGTGAAGTGACAGGTGATTTGAATGTTCCTGCTGGCCAGGTTAGTGGCTTTTAAGTTTTGTTTTTGGTCTTAAGTCTCAACAATACCGGATTTTTTGTAACAGAGGTTATGTGGATGCAGTAGCTAATAAGGAGAACCAAATGCAAGTAGCACTTAAGAACTTTAGCGAAGAGGTGGTGATATGACTACACTTTATGGACATAATGTTGACGTTGACATTGGATTGAAGTTTAACCAAAGTTTTCGAAAAAGTAAGTTTGCTTATATATATTAGTTTATTACTATCAGAATCAATGATCAAAACTTTATTTTCTTGCTTGTAAGTGACACTGAGCATTAGGCTGCAATGGAGGTTGCGAGTCAGTTTCAGTTTGGTACTTAGCCTTTAAGTGATAAACAAGTATTCAGATTCCACTTTGGATAGTTTATGGGATTTTATAGGTTTGGCTTTTGTATACTTGAAAGTGTACTCTCTTTTGTATGATATATATTTGATATGATATTTCGTATTTCAAAAGTGTTAAATCATATTTTGTATCTTCCAGATATATATTTATTTATTAAACACAATATCTAAAGTTCTTCGCGCTTGGGAGCGGAATAATTTTCCCAAAATCCTCACTTTAAAAAATGTGAAGAATTATAGATACTTCACTTAGAAGTGTGAATAATTTTTTCAAATTCCTCACACTTGAAGGTGTGAAGAATTAAAAGCTCACATTTAAAAGTGTGAGGGATTGTTTTAAAATCATCACACTTAAAATGTAAAGAATTGTGAATCCTCGAACTTGAAATGTGAATAATTAAAAGCTCATCCTTTAAACGTGAAGAATTATGAGTCCTCACACTTAGAAGTGTGAAGAACTATTTCAAAAGTCTCACACTTGAAAGTGTGAAGAATTAAAAGCGCACACTTAAAAGTGTGATAAATTGTTTTAAAACCACCACCCTTCAAAGTGTGAAATTCATTATAAATCTTCACATTTATAGTTGTTTTGTTGCAGCCACATAACAAAAGGTAAGTAAACTTGGTTTATAAAGTTTTGTGATTAAACTTTTTTAAAGTATATATACGACCCTTTACTACGTCAGTTAAAAATAATTAAAATCCAAAATGAAGAACCATAAGTAAAAATATATTATTCAAAAAATTAGAAAAAATCTCGTGCGTGGACGGGCGTTATAACTAGTGATTATAATACAATATTTTTAATAAAAAAAAATGTTTTTCTTTTTTACGCTGGTAGTTTAGCCCTTTTTGTCGATTACTTGAGGCCCAATATCAGGCGACCATTGTTAGAGCAGTAGGTGTGGATCGTTTCGTGGCTCGCCGTGTGCAGACGTGGCAGCTCGCCGTTCTCCGCCGCCACACCGCCCTCATTCGCCGTGATTCGCCGTGCAGCAGACGTCGTGCAGACGACGAAGACTTTCCCTGACAATTTGAACGTTAATTTGTATATTAAATTGTGATAAGAGCAGTAGTTTATTTGATTAGTTGAAAAAAAAAAGAAAAAAAATAGTGGTGGGGCCCGAATGAGTAAGTTGTGGTGTGTTGTGATAAGGGGGGTTGTTAGTTGTGTTGTGTTGTGGTGATGAACGTTAATTTGTATATTAAATTGTGATAAGAGCAGTAGTTTATTTGATTAGTTGAAAAAAAAAAGAAAAAAAATAGTGGTGGGGCCCGAATGAGTAAGTTGTGGTGTGTTGTGATAAGGGGGTTGTTAGTTGTGTTGTGTTGTGGTGATGTGGCACCCGTGGGGCCTGAATGAAGAGGAAGAAGCTAGCCATGACACCTACTGGTCTTATATGTGACAAAAACATAAATTACTAAAAGAAACAAAAGTACAACAACTAAAAAGATGGTACCATGCCAACCAAAAGAAGAACAAAAAAAGAAGGGAAAATTTCATAAATACCCCCATTAGTACAATGTCTTCACCTTAGATGTCCCAAAAAAATTTTTTCCCCAAACACTCCAGGGGATCAGGTCGCTCAAAAAACTTGGGCGAATCTCATATAATAGTGACATGTGTCCCTATGTATGTCCCCACCAAAATACTAAAATGTACTACTTGCAGTATGTACTTATTGAGCGACTAGGACCCACATATCTTGGGCGACTTTGGATTTTTTTATTTTTTATTTTTTGTCAAAAAATTAATAATAGAGTTAATTACATTTCGGTTCCTTGTAGTTTGATTGTTGTTTCATTTTTGTTACATATATTCTTTCATTTTTATTTTCTTCATCAAAAAATCATATCCAAAACTACATTCTTACACTTATCAAAACCGGATCACAACCATTTCCATTCTTACACCTATCAAAATTTAATCATGAGTAAATTACATGGTTGGTCCCTGTGGTTTGTCCAAAATAACAACTTTCGTCCCTCGAAGTTTAAAGTTGCATTGGTAGTCCCTAAGTAGGTAAACAAATAACACCACAGATCCCTTGGTTTAACTGGTGTTAACTAGGTTAGTTAAAATTTACAGGTTAACCCCCTTTGGTTAAATAGCGCTGCATCGTTAATCCTTTTAGAGTAAATTACATGGTTGGTCCCTGTGGTTTGTAAATTACTTAACGGCTGTTATAATTTACTTAACGGCTGTTATAATTTACGTTTTCGCCCATTTTCTTTCATTTTCATACGTTTTTGTCCGTTTTTTTTTACGTTTTCGCCAGTTTTTGTCCAAATTTTTTAAGTTTTCGTCCTTTTTTTGTTCATTTTTTACGTTTTCGCCCGTTTTCGTCCTTTTTTTTTACGTTTTCGCCCGTTTTTTCCGATTTTTTTATGTTTTCGCCCGTTTTTTGTCCATTTTTTACACGTTTTCGCCCGTTTTTTTCCGATTTTTTATGTTTTCGCCCGTTTTTTTACGTTTTCGCCCGTTTTTGTCCATTTTTTTACGTTTTCGCCCGTTTTCTTTACATTTTCGCTAGTTTTTGTCCTTTTTTTTTCGTTTTCGCCCGTTTTTGTCCTTTTTTTTACGTTTTTCTTCCTGTTTTTTGCCCTTTTTTTACGTTTTGGCCCGTTTTTGTCCATTTTTTTTACGTTTTCGCCCGTTTTTTTTATGTTTTCGCCCGTTTTTGTCCTTTTTTTACGTTTTTGCCCGTTTTGTCCATTTTTTTACGTTTTCGTCCGTTTTTCGCCCGTTTTCTTCATTTTCGCCTGTTTTTGTCATTTTTTTCGTTTTCGCCGTTTTTGTCCTTTTTTTACGTTTTGGCCCTTTTTGTCCCTTTTTTTACGTTTTCGCCCGTTTTGTCCATTTTTTTACGTTTCACCTTTTTGTCCTTTTTACATTTTCGCCCGTTTTTGTCATTTTTTTCATTTTCGACCGTTTTTGTCCATTTTTTTACATTTTCGCCCGTTTTTGTCATTTTTTTCACATTTTCGCCCGTTTTTGTCTATTTTTTTACGGACAAAAAATTCAATAAAATATAATTTTGAATTTTTTTTAAATAATCATCGAAAAAAAAATTTTCGAAAAAAAAATTTGGGTAAAAAAAAGTTTCTAAAATATATTTTTCGAAAAAAAAATTTGGGTAAAAAAAAGGGACAAAAACAGTAGAAAACGAAAAAAACGGACAAAACAGGAGAAAACGAAAAAAAACGGACAAAAATGTAAGAAAACAGGCGAAAATGTAAGAAAATGGACAAAAACGGGCGAAAACGTAAAAAAAAACAGACAAAAACGGGCGAAAACATAAAAAAACGGAAAAAACGTAAAAAAATGGACAAAAACGGGTCAAAACGTAAAAAAAGGGACAAAAACAGGAGAAAACGTAAAAAAAATGACAAAAACGGGCGAAAACGAAAAAAAATGACAAAAACAGGCGAAAATGTAAGAAAACGGGCGAAAACGTAAAAAAATGGACAAAAACGGATGAAAACGTAAAAAAAAGGACAAAAACGGGCGAAAACATTAAAAAACGAGCGAAAACGTAAAAAAATGGACAAAAACGGGCCAAAACGTAAAAAAAAGGACAAAAACAGGAGAAAACGTAAAAAAAGAGACAAAAACGGGCGAAAACGATAAAAAAATGACAAAAACAGGCGAAAATGTAAGAAAACGGGCGAAAACGTAAAAAAATGGACAAAAACAGGCGAAAACGTAAAAAAAGGGGACAAAAACGGGCGAAAACATAAAAAATCGGAAAAAACGGGCGAAAACGTAAAAAAAAGGGACAAAAACGGGCGAAAACATAAAAAATCGGAAAAAACGGGCGAAAACGTAAAAAAAAGGGACAAAAACGGGCGAAAACGTAAAAAAGGGACAAAAAAAGGACGAAAACTTAAAAAAATTGGACAAAAACGGGCGAAAACGTAAAAAAAAAAACAGACAAAAACGTATGAAAATGAAAGAAAATGGGCGAAAACAGCCGTTAAGTAAATTATAACAGCCGTTAAGTAATTTACAAACCACAGGGACCAACCATGTAATTTACTCTAAAAGGATTAACGATGTAGCGCTATTTAACCAAAGGGGGCTAACCTGTAAATTTTAACTAACCTAGTTAACACCAGTTAAACCAAGGGATCTGCGGTGTTATTTGTTTACCTACTTAGGGACTACCAATGCAACTTTAAACTTCGAGGGACAAAAGTTGTTATTTTGGACAAACACAGGGACCAACCATGTAATTTACTCTTTAATCATTGTACATACATTATCAAATGAAGTTTACTTGATCCTTTTTTATGTATCAAAACTCAAAAGTACTTAATCTTTACTTTAGCTACATTTCCAAGCAGAGGCGGAGCCATAAAAAATTTCAAAGGGAGGCAAAATATGATAATTTTTAAAAACTACACTAAAAATTGGTCCATTGGATGGGCAAATTACAAAAATAGCCGAAAATTTTCAAAAATTTACACTACAATTTTTTTCGCCGGGGTCACGTGACCCCCGGACCCCCCGTTGTCTCCGCCCATGTTTCCAAGTACCTTCAATTTCTTGACCACCAAATGAATAAAACAATAATCATCATCTTCTGATGTATGTTGTCTAGACTTAAGAGCTTTTCGTTATAAACAATAATCATCATCTTTCTTATAATAGCAGTAGGCGTGGTTTTGGCCGGATAGTGATACATAAACAATAATCATCATCATCTTCTCCGGCCGATGATTATAATAGCAGTAGGCGTCCCTTATAAAACTTTCGAAGAAAGTGATATGATGATTTATGTATTAGATTATGTGGCTGGTATTTCAAGTATTATATTATGTGATGCAGATGGGAATATTCTTACACCTACCTTCCTCTTACCTTTTCCTCTTTAATGACCCATTTCCACCATTATCTTTCATGGAGTTTTAATGACCACCATTATCTTTCATGGAGTTTTAATTAAATTAGGTTTTTGAAAATATTAAATAAAAAGGGGAAGGGGCGCGTGGGAGGTGTTGCCGAAGGGAAAAGAGGTGGTGGGGTTAAACTGTGGTGGCGGCATGGTGGTGGCAGTGGCGGTGGTGGTGTGTCACGGGGTTACACAGCGCGTCAAGAGCTCACGAGCTCCAGAAAGGTTCTAGGTACACCGATCTATCGAATCGGCAAAGAAAAGGTCTCGCCGGAAAATTTTCCGGCGATGGTGGTTGCCGGACGGCGGCGTGGTTTTGGCCGGAGAAGAGGGCGGCGAGGAACGAGGACGGTTCTTGAAACTAAAATAGAATGACAAACCTGGTTTAGTGATGTGATTTACTTTGACACAACATATTTGTCCAACAAATATGAGATCCCGCTTGTGATGTTTGTTGGGATGAATCATCATTGTCTGTCTGTGTTACTCCCTCCGTCCCACTATAAGTGTCCACAATGGAATATTCAAAGTCTTTGTTTTTCAACTTTGACCGTAAATATTTTTGTTTGTGTTATATAATACTTGATGAAAAGTATACCCAATGAAAACACATCTAAAACTAAATCAATTCATATAACTTTCATCAAGTATTATATAACACAAACAAAAATATTTACGGTCAAAGTTGAAAAACAAAGACTTTGAATATTCCATTGTGGACACTTATAGTGGGACGGAGGTATTAGGTTGTGGTTTTCTTTGGTACATGGAACAGAGAGAGAGAGTGTGTTATTGTGTTTGTGTTTTTGTTTATAAAAGAGAAAGAAGAAAATGAAATACCAATCAAACCACAACGATTCAAAATGTAATTAACTCTATTATTAATTTTTTGACAAAAAGACAAAAAAATCCAAAGGCGCCCAAGATATGTGAGTCTTAGTCGCTCAAGAAGTACATACTGCAAATAGTATATTTTAGTATTTTGGTGGGGACATATATAAAGACACATGTCACTATTATATGCAATCCGCCTAAATTTTTTGAGCGTCCTAATCCCCTGAAATATTTGAGGAAAAAATTTTTTTTTAGGCATCTAAGGCAAAGACATTGTACTACTGGGGTATTTACATACTTCAACTTTGTTTATACACGTTATACTCACCCACCGTTACACACGTCACATACACCGATCATTTATAGCAAAGGATAAGTTCACTGACTAGCATTACTCTTTTTTGTAATCGAGTCACTATATAATACCACAATACACATATCTCAAGAAATAACCAACTAGACAATTTCACCCCTTTGTTACTAAACTCATCTATCAACACAAAGCACCTAAAACATGAAAAATACACAATGCCAACAATGTAAATAAACATAACACTAGTGGCAATATCAACTTTTGTGCCAATATAAATAAACACCGACTTTTTCTTTACCATGAGGTAAACTACTAAACTATTAGCAACCATGAACTCTCACCGTTGCAATGATCACCGATTAAATGTTGTACTACTTTTTCTGATCGTGTCTTTTGCTACGAATTTCGTTTCGTCGTCTGTGGCGTCGTGAATTGTGGTTAATAAGGAGGAAAAAGTGAAGTTGGAACTATACTATGAAGCTTTGTGTCCAGATTGTGAGGATTTTGTGGTTAACTATTTGTACAAGATTTTTGAAAATGGGTTGATTTCGATAGTTGATCTTAAGCTTAGTCCTTACGGAAATGCTAAGATTAGTTCTGATGGATCCATCGTTTGCCAGGTTATATTTTTAATTACTCTCCCTAAATTAGTTTTACCATATGTTTATCCGTATCAATGTTATATATTGTCCATCTTTTTTGTTGTGCGCCTGAAATAGTTGTTATCTTAAAAGTTACCCTATCAAAAAGATTTGAAAAGTTAAAGATAAAATTTTCTATTGATGTTATGGTGTAATAATCGCAGTTTTTTAAGCTGTCTTGTTAGTTTTTGTGGAAAGACTAATATTTTGCAAATAGTTTGTATTTGGAAACGCTACGAAAACACTTCTTTTACTTTATAGTGTAGATTATGATGTATTGTGTATGACCCCAAAAATGACAAAGAGATTGGTAAATACAGCGTAGGGATGTACTATATTTTTCGAGAGTGTGTATATATGAAACAGAAAATATTTACGGTTTGGTGTACAAATTTTGAAGAATAAAGAAGTTTTACCTGGGTCGTGTAGCCCAATCCAGTTTAAGACGAAACCCAAAGATAAATCCGCCCAAATCTGTAGCCCATCAATTTAAGTCTGCTAAGTATAACACACAATTTAAAAATCTCGAATGTGATTGTTAACCCAAAGCACAAATAGTCGTTAAAATATTATATCTTTCTAAACTTATTTTTAAGTTGTTAGAAAGTTATGTTGTACATGTTTAAAAATTTACAAAAGAAATGATTAGCGTTTCATGTTTAATAAATACTACTAGCAGGGTACCCGCGCATTGTGGCTACGGGTACCCTCTAATTAAAACTTTCAGCGAGCATTATTTTACGATTATACGTTTTTCATAATAATAACTTTACGTATAGCGAAAATTTCAGGTTAAAATAAATGAGCAATGACAAACTTTTTCATATAATCGTAATCGTAAGCGTTAGCGTTGTTAGCGTTATACTAAAACTACTTATATGTACGGTTCATAAATATCAAGCATAAGTTATTGAGATATGAGAATAAATATACAAAATCTGAACTACAACTTTTTATATTGAAAAATCTTTACAATAGTGTTATGAAATTAAAATTAATTTTTATACTAAAACTTTATGTATGTACGAGATTATAACATATATAAAAATAAATATTCACTATATTTAACTTATGTCAAAATTTTAATAGTGTATAGGACTCAAAATCTAGTATACTTAGAAACATGTTAAAACATTAGATTAGTGATTATAATATATATGCAGACATGCAGTACTCTATACTCTATAGTATAGATATACTTTGTAATACTGAGTATTTGTTTGGTGGGCTTTCTAGAAAAATATATATATATATATACACTAAATCATCTTATTGTACGATCGTAATTTATAACATTTTAGGTTTCTAGGTTTTCATTTGTTTCTCTATGAACTTTGAAATGATGTTTATATATCCCGTTAAATGACTTTCTTTCATTACTAGTTTTACACGTTTTGACCACAATGATTCATCCAGGAACATTAAACTGGCTGCACATCCGGTTTTCATTTTATGTGGTCTGACTAGTTTTCAAAGCACGTAAAGAATATGTTATATTAGGTTATTTATTTATTTATTTATTCCTCTTTAAAGGTGGGTTTTGGAGATTTCGATTTTGTGTGGCTACTTAGGCCTTGTTTGTTTACCTCTGAACAGCATCTGACCAGCCTCTTAATGGCACTGTGTCTGAATCGGTCAGACCTTTTTTCCGTTCAGACCGTTTGTTTTTTTTTTTTTCCGTTCAGACGCGTTCAGATGCAGTTAGATCTTAATGGTCAAGACGTGAGAGGGGTGTCTTAACCAAGGTTGTCAGGATCGGGATCCTACTTAGGATCGTTTTCGGCTTTGCAAGATCGGGATCGTAGGATCGTAGGATCGGATCCTACCTAGGATCGTTTTCGGCTTTTCCTTTACATATGTATACAAACCATTTTTAAAAACCTTCCTCTAAAAAAAAGTAAAAAAAAAACAGGATCGGATCGTTCACGATCCTACGATCCTACGAGCGATCCCACGATCCTGTAACGATCCTACCTGAAAAAGGGTTACCAACAGGATCGGATCGTTCACGATCCTACGATCCTACGAGCGATCCTACGATCCTGTAACGATCCTACCTGAATTACGATCCCGTAACGATCCTGCTCGTTTTGTGTGTGTAGGATCGTAGGATCGTACGATCCTACGAGCAGGATCGCGATCCTGACAACCTTGGTCTTAACGCGTCTGAATGACTCTTGTTGACACAAAATAACCAAAAAAAAAAAAAAAAAATTTTCCCGTTCAAACATGAGTTTTTTTTTCTCGTTCAGATGCGTTCAGATTCAGACATTTACGCATCAGATTCAGATTCAGACGTGCGATTCAGATTCAGATTCAGACCCTCTTAATAAACAAACACTGTGTGGCACCTTAGTGGGTCAAATAGTTTATTACAAGACATGAATAAAAGTCATAGTTGATATCAGATTTATTGGATTCAACGTGGGAAGAATAATGCTTTAATAAAGTACATACTTAACTGTTTACCCTTCTATTACCGTATTGACTATTTGAGTGTAAATTGAGCATAAAATAAATGGTTATAAATTATTGTACATTAAGCCTTTTCCGTTTTACTGCTTGAATTCTAATTTTAGAAATGTCTTAAATATAATTATGACAAATTGGAAGCTTATAAAATTAAGAAATTATAATTACGGCAAGTAGGTAAGCTTAAGTGGTAGTTTCAATAATAATCAAGGACAAATTAGTAATTTTCGTTTGCTGAATATTTCAACATTTCAACAATATGGTTCGTGCATTATATGTAGTACAGATAGATATAGATCACAACACATGAAATAATCAGCGGCCCTCATAAAGAGGGTACATAAAATACATACTCCACTTGTCATACGTCGTATAGATTAGTCTCAAATTTAGGGATATAAATTAGTCCTACGCATCATTTTCCAAATTTACAAAGTTGTTTGGATATTTTATTTGAGATGAAATAAGTTTCAGCAGTGAATATAGAAACAAGTTTAACCTGAATGAAGGTGCTTGTAAATGATGAGTTTCACTGACCAAACAAGGCCTATTTGTATATTTGGGCCTTTTAAACACAAGTGTTTGGTAAAAAAGATATCAATTGGAATTACTTAATTGAAGAGTGTAGCATGCCTCCTTTTGTTAAACGTCATTCAAATGTACTAAGATGATTTAATGTTTTATGTTGCAGCATGGTGAATGGGAATGTTTGCTTAATACTGTAGAAGCCTGTGCAATTCGTGCCTGGCCTGCCGTGGTAAGATTCAAACTTTCAATTCTTACACATGTATGTTATACCTCTCCACTTTACAAGGCACCAAGTACACAACCTTTCTATGGCTGAATATTTTTAAACTTCCATAAAGTTGACAAAAATAATCTTAATGACCATTAATTACACAAATGGCAAATAAAGGACGGAGGGAGTAAAACGATAACTAGAGTCGAGGTTAATGACTGTCACTTTGCGCCAGGGTGCAAATATCTTCTAGTGATTTTTATGACTTTTGATTCTTTGTTAAGGCATGTTGGTTTTCTATTACCTTGTAAACTGTAATATTGCTCCTTCTAACACATATATTTGATGCAGAACGACCACTTTCCTTTTGTGTATTGCGTGGAAAAGTTGAATTACGATGGGAAGTACAAAGAATGGGAGACTTGTTTTGAGAAATTAAACTTGGATCCAAAACCTGTTACTGATTGCATCAGTAGTGGAGCTGGACACAAGGTTAGTTATCGTGGATGATGGCACGTTGTCGGAAACTCGGCATATTATTACATCTAGTCTTATACGGAGTACTTCCTAAGTGTGTCATAGTTTAATGAGAGCCTTAGGTTCATCAGTGGTAATCTACTGAAAATATTGATTGCGTGTTTTCGCATATCAGACTTACAACACTAGGATGTTTATTGTATACTCTTTTGAGTATTCCATTGCTTTTTCGAATTGTTCTTATCACAAGTCTTGTTTCTTTTTCTTTTAAAACTCTTAACTATTATTGCATAACATGATTATGCAGCTTGAGCTACAATATGGAGAAGAAATAAAGGCTCTTGAACCTGCTCATACGTATGTGCCATGGGTCGTCGTTGATGGACAACCACTTTATGATGTGAGTGTATCCTAAACATTTCAACCCTTTCATTATCGTCAATACTTTCTGAGCTCCAATAATTATTTCAAGTTTAATATGCCCAAACGACAAAAAAAGTAATAATTATTTCAAGTTTAATATGCCCAAACGACAAAAAAAGTAACTTATTGAACATCTGGAAGTAAATTAGTTAACATGATTCAAAAATAAAGTACACTCTTTTTTGATTGCCTTTATGGCTATGTTTGAACTCTAAAAGTTACATATATATAAACTGGAAAGCGGAAAATGATCATGTATAGTTGCTTGTGTGAGTAGCCACCGTCCCAGCTGAGATTGGCCACTTTTTCACCAAATTATGGGGGTGTTTAGGATTGCTTATTAAAATTGCATATTTGCGTATTGTGTTTTGATACAGCTGAAAAACAGTTTTCACTCCTAGGATTGAAACAAACTACTTTTTTGATGGTAAAATGAGCGGTTTGTTCAGACTAGTTATCTGCTTCTCATTATTTTACGCGCTTAAACCATTGTTTATATAACCACTGTCCTTCATTATAGCTGAAACAAACAGAAGCACTATAAACACTTTTAGTGAGCAGTGCCGCTCCTCCCATTGTTAAGATTAATTATTTTAGTAAAAATGTTTATTAAGGTTTATTTCTTGGGATATGGAGTTTATTTATCAAGTTTAAGTTCTTTGAGACTTATATCTCTTATTATAGTGTGTGAGACATGGTGACGAATCCGTACTCTAGAGAAATTACATTATTTCTGTCTTGCAGGATTACAATAATTTCATTAGCTACATCTGTAAGGCTTATAAAGGCACCAACGTTCCCCAAGCATGCCTTGGTTTATCCCACTCCGTTACCGCTTCAAAGGACAGTATCAGTCATGTCTGCCACAGCGACGAAGAGACTGCAAAGTCAAAGTCGACGATTTCTGGAATCATCTCGTCAATTGTAGCTTCCTGGATGCACCATGTTGGCATGGCAGAGTTTATGTAAGATAAATGGCATGTTTAAATATTCTGTTTCGAGTAACTAAACAAAATAAGTTGTAGTCTAGTTATGATACTTATCCACATGTAATCGTTGTGTCAATGTGGTTTAGAATGTTATAAGCCTATTCTAGACAATAAGTCGTGGTTGTGTTATTTGAAACTTACATAATTCCATAGAAATCGACTTATATAATACCATCGGTCCAAATAACGCTTCTTATTCAAGAAATGTGAAACAGTTGCGTAAAATATGAACATAGATTGTCGCTCATTTAAATTTTGTAAAATTTATGGTTTCGGCCATTTACATTCTTGGCAGCGCATACATGTTTTCTCGTTGCGTGTCCAATGAACGACTAAAAACTATGGTATATGGGTTCTTAGTGTTTTTAACTTTTTACTGTCATAAGCGTCTTGACACGATATGAAATGATTTTTAGATAACTTTTTATTCCTCTTCAATACAAACTCGTGTAGCGTGAAGAGACGTTGTCAAGTTCGTAGCATGATTCAAATCTATGTATGTTCAACTTAGAAGAGGTGGTTATACTGGTTAATCAAGCAATAGTTCAAAAAAACGGCTACTTATTATATGTATCCGGTAGTCACTAATAACATCTTGATATGCGACACACATATTCCTTAGTCGCTAAAACCATCATGATATGTTGTACTCACACGTGCTCCTAAGCCGAACGTCCATCCTTTTGTATAATGAACATATGTATTGTAATGAACACGAAACTAAAATTACAAAATGAAACACAATAAGGTAACGAAATGCATATATATTAACATTGACTGAAAACTAAAATTACAAAATGAAGCACAACAAGGTAACTGACTAACCCAGTCTCCTGAAAACTGAAAAGGAAGGGGTTTACATGGTTTAAATCTGTGTGATTGTGGGTTCAAACCCCGTAAATTAATCGGCTAAAAGGTCCAAAACTTTGGTTACTTAAAAAAAATACTTTGCGCAAATTCTTTCTTTCTTATTACTATGATCCATGTTAAATGTCTTAATTAAGTTTCTACAAGTGTTCATATAAAAAAGTTCCAACATGTACAATGTAGAAAGATTTGTAATCTTTTTTTTGGACTAAGAAAGATTTGTAATCTAGCTAAGATGGTATTAGTGCATGTGGACAACTCTCAAATAATAGAAGCCCATGTAGTTCAAAATATCCATTAAACAAGATAACAAGGTGATATAACTATACAAGTAGGGGTGTTCATCGGTTCGGTTCTCGGTTATTCGGTTTATTCGGTTCGGGTTGTTCGGTTAAAAAAATTTTTTGGGTCATAACCGAAAACCGAACCGAACCGAAAATATTTGTGACCGAACCGAACCGAGAACCGAACCGAAGTTCGGTTCGGTTATGGGTCAAAACCGAAAACCGAAATTTTCCTAAAAAATAACTAATCATAGCACATGACCCCATGACGGTATGCCAAAATATATGCAAAACGACATACCTAGACAAGTTTTAACATTTATTGAACACAAAATACCCTAACATCATAGGACCTAGGGTTAGTCAAGTTATATTTTTTTAATTAATATATAAAAAATATTAAATATTAATTATAATTCGGTTTTCGGTTCGGTTCGGTTGTCAATATCCTAAACCCATAACCGAACCATAAACCGAATAAAATGTTCGGTTCGGTTCGGTTTTTACCAATTCGGTTCGGTTAAGAATTCGGTTCGGTTATTTTCGGTTCGGTTTCGGTTTCGGTTTTCGGTTACTGCGGATATTACCCGATCCATGAACACCCCTATATACAAGTACACGAGTAAATTACATCATTCATCCTTGTGGTTTATCCTAAATCATTAGTTCAACCCCTCAATTTTTGTTTTTGCATAAACAATCCTTTAAATAAAGTTGGGTAACATCATACGTCCTTTAATATCATTAACGCTCGTTAAATATGTCTGTTGAAACCCTTCACGTGCCTTGCGCATAAGGGTTAAATAGTACTCCGTAACTTTATCTCTTGATCTTTTATATAAGTCCATCAATTCCAACCAGTAATGCACAAGCAGATTTTTACCAAAACAATCCCAAACACCTTTTTCTGCTAGTGTACTCACAGTTCTTGAATTTTTCACATTCCTAAAAGTTCCCAGCTCAGATACCCAAATATAAATGTTCAACAAAAATTAGCATATGTAAAACCACCGTCAAGACCAACATCATCATCTTCACCACTTCCTAAACTTATCAACTTAAAAAAAATATCAAATCAATAACATTAACTCAAAACTTATAAGCGTCAACACCGTTAAAACTAACATCAACAATTTCACCACTGCCTACACCTGCCAGCCACCATTGAAACACTACTATGGGGTGGCACCATTGAAACACTACTATGCATGAATCAAATCATTCTATAAGGAAGAGAAACATTGTAAATGTCTGTTGTGGATAAACTCATCACAAACTGTACTATTTAATCTTCAAAAACTCCAAATCCGTTTTCTTCATTTTTTTTCTTAGATCTGTACGCGTTACTCAACAACGCAGATTAGTTCAAATCGATAGAGTAGCAGTGGTAGCAGGGCTGGAGACCGGAAGTTCAGTGGTGGTGGCCGGTTGTGAGAGAGAGAGAGAGATTAGTAGGAGGGAGAGTGAAATGAGGTGGGAGTTACGCTATGCACAATGGTTACCAAGGGCGATCTGGATTTTGTCTGCCACATCAGCCTTCTCTCTCCGGCGACTTTCAAACGAACAAGTTGCCAAAGCAGCGACTTTTTCTTTTTTATTTTTTCTTTTTTATTTTTTTTTAAATTCAAATTTTTTAAACAACAAATTTAAACTTCATTAATAATAAAAACATTATATATAACTTACATTCATTGGCCTAATTTAGCCCCCTTTTTTTCCCCACCCGGTTCATCCATACCCTGAATAATAAGTGCTTGACCCGCCCTGTTCATCCTCACTCACAACCTCCGTTTTCCTTTGAGCTCCGAAAGGTCCAAGTCTAGCACCAAAACCAGACGGCGATTCAAGTTTTTTCGATCCGAGCATATGGGTTTTGTGGCAACTACAGTTGCCTGTGGGAGGGTGTACAGTAAAAGCAATAGTGAAACTATTTTTTAATGCTTTTGTGGCTGTGGTCTCGCCATATGTTACCACGTACAATTTTATCCTTATTTGTAGCCACATTTTTTTTGTGTGTGAGATGATAAAGGTGGGTTTTGGATTTATCTTCTTGAAGCTTCTTACCTCATACATGTTGAGCTTTGAAATCCGAAGAAGATCCATTACAGTAGCTTTGGTATTTTTTTTTTTTTTTTTTTTGAGTATTAGGTTAAAGTTTGTTGATCCCAGTTAAGCTAACGATCTTGTTAATTATCTTAGATATAGATCCAAGACAATAGGTATAGAAACTGTTCTTAAATAAACTATTAAATATTATGCGGAATCTAGTACTTAATCTTAAGAAGAATGAACACAAAACGAATTCTCTCAACAATCACCTCAATATATTAATGCGGTTACTCAAAAGTAACAGGGTTACAAAAACCTTGAAGTGAATCGACTAATCAATAATACGTATGCTAAACCTAACCCTAGATCCTCCTTTTATAGACTAAGGAGTCCTAGTCGGTTACAATAACTTTCTATACAAGAATAATCTTTTCGTATCTATTCCATAATTTTCTTAACATACTATACATAGTTATCTAATAAGCAACAGTATACTAACTCTAGCAGTAGAATCTTCGAAGCCTAGCAGTAGTATCCACTTAGCTTATTTTCTTGATCATATCGAATACTCCAGCAGTAGAATAAAATATACCAGCAGTAGAATGATTTAGCCTAGAAGCAGAATCATACTTGGTATATTTTCCATTTAACACAATAAGAAGTAGAATCCATTCTGAGCAGCAGCATCTCAAAAGCCAACAATCCTCCCCTAAACTTGATATTTTCTCCCAAAATCATCAAGTTTCCATTAATCCTTAAACCATCACCAGGAGGATGCTTCCAAACACTACTTCTTTTTCTTTCTTCTATAATCCTGCCCATAGAGTTTTCTTTGAATCTTCCTTATCAGATCAACAACTACTTGATTCCATCGATCAACATGAAGTTTAATATCTCCTTCAATCAGCATCTTAAGTGTAGACTTAGCCAGAGGGTAATCCTTTTCAATCAACATGTACATTTGAAGTCCTCCATGCATTACTACACTGTGAACTCCACATGACTTATATAATCTCCAAAGACTAATTTTAGTGCTTCTACCCTGTTCCATCTACACTCTGTCATTAGCACAAACTTCAAACATGATCTTCAGATCTCCCCAGAGTACTCTATCAATCTCATCTTGTGGCCTGTTTTCACCATATTTGTTCTTGACTAATCCCCAAAAGTTCTCCAAATCTTCTCTATCAATATTTTTAAGCAGTTGAGAAAATGACTTAAACCTTTGAATTCTTCCACCAACTCTGTAGATCTCATACCAAGGAATCTTCTTATCATATTTAGGGTGTGTTTGGTAAAAGTAGAAGTGAGCAGTAGCTGTAAGCTGTGAGCAGTGAGCTGTAGCTGTGAGCAGTAGCCACAGCCCACCGCTCACAGCTTCTTAAAGAAGCATTGGAAAAATGAGCATTCCTAAAAAATCGCAAAGCTCACCGCTCCTTCTCCAAACGAACAATAAAAATCAAAAAGCTCATTGATCACCGCTCATCGCCCCAAAAAGCTCTAAAAAGCTCCGCGCCAAACATAACCTTAGTCTTCCAACTAGTAATAGGAGTTTTAGAACTTAATGGAGCAGTATCAACAAAAGTATCATCATCAGAATCTACAATTGTAGTCATTTGTTGTAATTCAATTGTTTCTTTGTAAAACTGCTCTGATTGCTTTGTTTTCTTTGTTGCTTCACTGCCAGACTCAGAACTTTCCACAATTGCCTTTGACTTGTTGGATTTTCTTTTCTTCTTCCTTCCAACACTTTTCAATACTCTTCCTGTTCTCTTTTTACCAATATCAGGATACTCTTTTTTCCTCTTCCTTTACAACCTTTTCTTTTACATTTTCTTTTTGCACATTTTCTTGTTCTTTCTCAACTTTAACCTCAGTCTCAATTTCAGGTTCCTTCATCTTCTTAAACCTCTTTATAATAACTTCTTTTTCCCATTCAGACCCCATTGGCATGAAATTCTCAACTTGTTTCTTGGCTTTCTCAAACATCTTCTGAATTTCCTCATCTGAAAATGGTTTCAACTGCACAAGCTTCCATCCCTTCATATTTTTCAAGTAATGCTCTTGAAAATTTCTTATTTGCTTGACAGTTGGAGGTTTAAGCAACTTCCTTCTCTTTCTCTTAGCAAGATACCATTGTCTTCTTTGTTCTTTGAACTGTTTCAATCTTGCATCTACAATTTTCATATCTTCCATTGGTTGTACATCTTGCTGTTCCTGTTTCACCAACTTAGAAAACTCAACTTCTACATCACATTCAACTCTCTCCTCATCCCAAGCATCCAAAAACTCCTTTGTTTTTCTTTCATCCTCAGCATGTTTCTTTTGTCTTTCAAGTTCAGCTTGATTTTCTTCCTCATACTGATCAGCCAACTTCTTTGCAGCTTCTTGATCATGCCTTTCTTGAAGATGTTTTGGCCAGTACTCAAAAGGAATATCTTCAGGATAAGGTTCAGGCTCATCAACCATGATCCCTTTGCCTTTCCCAGTATATGTATGAGCTTGAGTAGGCTTTTTGCTTGAAATAGGTTCTCTTATGGTCACTCCTTTGACAGGAACTCTTGGAAGTGTAGGTGGTTGTGTTTGAGTTTCAGGTTGTGGTTCAGGTTGTGATTTAGGTTGTTGTTGTGGTTGTGGTGATTTTGGTGTTTTAGATTTCTTAAGTTGCAACATCACCTTAGCCAAGCTAATATTATCATCTGACTCTTGCTCTGGCTCAGCAGCAGTTTGATTAACACCAGCAGCAGAATGCTCTGAACCAGCAGCAAAATCTCCCTTGGCCACTTTTTCCTTACTTTCAACAGCAGTAACCTCTTTAACTTTAGCACCATCATCAACCAAACTTTTGACAGCATCAACCATAACCTCAAGATGTTTATCCAGTTGTTCTTCATTCAGTGTTTTCAATTTCTCTCCAAGCTTTCCAGCAGTAGAACCAACTTGAACCATCTTGCTTGAAGCAGTATCAAGAGTATCTTCTTGCTCTTCCAAAACCAACACCTCTGTATCAGCATCCTGAGTAATTTCCTCTGTTTGTTCTTGTTGAATTTCTTCTGTGCCTTCATTATTACCTATATCCATATCCACATCAAAATCAGCAGCAGCACTTTCAAAAACAGTTTCAGCCTCCCCTGAAGTTTTTGTCTCTTTCCTCCCCTGTTTGGGAGCATCCTCCCCCAAACTCATGCCTTCTGAGGAGCTGACTCTCTGAGCTGTGCCAACCTTCTTTAGCCTTTTGGATACCCTTGTTCTTGATCTCTTTTGACCCTCCAAATGTCTGATTCTCATCTTCAACTTTTTAACTGTTTGTGTGAGATCAAGAACTTGGAACTCTAATGTGGTACATCTTTCCATCAATTCATTAATTTGTTGCATGCTATCCTCACCACTTCGACCTGTGTTACCTGGTCCGAGAGGTGGATCCTTGGATTTGTCATTTTGTACATTTTGTGTTGCCAACAATTCATCAGTTTCATTTCTAGCCTCACCACTTCGACCTGTGTGACCTGGTCCGAGAGGTGAATCATAGGCATTGTCATTGTGTACATGAGTGTCCATCAATTCAATTGTTGCAGGTCTACCCTCATCACTTCGGGATGTATTACCTTCCCTGAGAGGTGAATCAATGGGTCCAAACTCAGTATCAACCCTGGGTTGATCATCTGAGCCCCCCATGTTTGCCATTTGGCTGGGATTACAATCCTTTGTTTCTGGTTCATGAGAACCTTCAACAGTGGATGTTGCCATGGTTGAGGTCTTAGCTATGTTAACATTGTCCTGCCCAGTTACTAAACCAGAAGCAATAGTGTTAGCCTCTTCCATCATGTCACCTACATCACCTATGACAGCCTCATCTGCATCCATCCTAACACTGGCCTGAGGTTGCTTAGTGTCCTTAGTTTGTGAAATCCTAGGGGATTGGGTCTTTTGGGGTTGTTCAGATGAATGTTCAGAGTTAGGTGTGTGATGGGTAGCTGTTGTGATTTCAGCACCTTCACCCTGAGTAGCAGCCAATTGCAACATATGTGGGAACAATGGAGTAACAGTCCCAGAGAAATCATTACCATTCTTTTTCAAATAAGAAAATAATTTCCTTTTAAGAACAGGGCAATCATGTGTCCTTGTATGTACCATAGGTTCTGATATTAGATTATTCAGGATTAATTGTAAAAACCTTGGGTAAATATAAATTTTTCCAGAAACATTCTTTTTCAACCCATCCAGTATCAAAGCCGAAAAATTAAAGGGTTGTCCTGTGGCCAGATAAATCATAGCAGATGCTTGAGTTGTACTGAACTCATTCCACCCTGTAGTTTTAGGACTTAGACAATGAGAAGGGTGTGAAGAAGAAATTTCCATTGAGGGCAGAGAAGTCTTTTAAAAAAATTTAAACCATTATTTTTCTTCTCATACCCCATATTTTCAAGTTCTTGAAAAATGATAGAATTATCAAGGCAAATTATTTTCTCATCATCTGTAAAATGAAGTGCTTCTCTGACAGATGATTCAGAAATAATTATCCTTCGATCATCTACCACAGCCTTTAAATATTCTTTCCCATTTTTAATTTTGATCTTAACAGTAGACCAGAACTGTTTCATGTGGGAAATGTATATAGTGGGATTTGCTGTTAATGCATACCTTATATGAGTAGCATTAAAAAAGTCAATAACTTCAGCAAAACCCTCAGCCTCTTGGGTCTTTTGAAGAAACGCAACTTGGTTGTGGTTATCAGAGAATGTTCTTGCCGCCATTTTGAAATTAAGGTTTTGATTTTGGGGGTTTTTCAAATCAGATGTTAAAAAGTGTGTGAGGGTTTGAAATAAAGTTAATTTTGGGCACACAAAGTTAATTATGAGATCCAATTAGGTTTTAAAGCCCTTCGGATCGATTTAAGTTTTATTCGCGCCAAATTTACAAAATCAACCCTTAACTTTGAAACTAAGCAGTAGAATCCCAAAAGTTCCAAAGCGAGCAGCATAACTCTAGCAGCAAAAAGTTTTGCTTAGCAGTAGAAACTTTTTCACTTGCAGTAGAATGTCTGCTGATCTTTTCAAACATCTTTTTCTCATCTGATAAGCTTTCCCCTTTGACTTTTCCTGCAAAAGGTTAGTCCAAAACCACAAAACACAAGAAGGCATATACCACAATAATCACAATCCATAGTTATACTTAGCAGGAGAATTAACAACTAGCAGCAGGCTAAATTTAACTAACAGCAGAACCAACCATACATTATAGCAAGCAGTAGAAACAACTTATTGACTAATAACAGTACAAATTCTTACAAAACATTACAAAAACACAAAGAGATAAGAAATTTTCAAAGATTGATCATTCCAATACTAGCAATTAAAAATTGAAATCTACCCACATCAAAACCTTTTGTGAGCAAATCTGCAACATTATTGTCAGTATGGATTTTAACAATTTGAATTAATTTCTTTTCAAAAGAATCTCTTATAAAGTGATGTCTTATCTCAATATGTTTTGTTTTTGAATGAAAAACAGGATTTTTAATAATACACATTGCACTGTTATTATCAATGTAAAATTTGGTGTTCATAAAGTTCTACCCATAATCCAGCAATTGATTCTGAATCCAGAGCACTTGTCCACATTAACTAGAAGCAGCTACATACTCAGCTTCAGTTGTTGAATTAGCCACCACAGTCTGTTTCTTGCATTGCCAAGAGATCAACCTATGTCCAAGAAATTGACATCCTCCAGAAGTTGTGTAACACCCCAACCTGGCAAGGGTAGAAGCATCACATTATGGTGACAAATCAAAGCATACATAAATACACAGCGGAAGTCTTAAACATACATTCAGTAAAGAAAGTCAAGCCAACACGGCTTAAGCCAAATACATAGGTTCGAATGATAATAATAATCCAAGGAACAAACAAAAGAAATGGAATCCAGTCTAATCGAATGTCATAAACAAAGGTGGTAAACTAAGGTAGAAACTCCATCTAATCTTTACTCTCATCCCATAGCAAAAACCCCAGCTCCTAGCTTAGATACCTGCCGCAGGAAAAGGAAATGCGGCTGAGCTTAAAAAGCTCAGTGAACAGATACATAAACAAAGTAATGATAACGAAACAGATATAAGATATGGTGCACAGGGAAGTATCATAAGGTATAAACAAAGTGAAAGTATATGGAACAGAGTAGGATAGTAATCCACCACGAGCCCAGAAACATATCATATAGTAACCATCATAATCTAGAGGGGATACCTCTCAAGTAACCAGATAATATGAGGGGTGTCCTCATGTATCAAATGGAGTGATCAGCTCCCAGATATATGTGAAAGGCGTGTATTGCACACAATCACCAGTCACCAGACATATAACAAATCATATATAGATAATCCACTAAACAGAACAGATCTAGGATGCATCCATACGCCCCCACAGACAAATAGTGGCCAAAATAATATAATGCGCATATCAGATAACAGATAAGGGGACGTGGCGGAACATCACTCTACCGCCCTAGAGTCGTGCCATTGGTGCATCAATGACACGGCCATGTTACCTTCATGGCTAGGAAACAGAGTTTGGCTCGGGTATCAAACTAAGAGTCAGATATCATATCAAAACAGACTGTCATATCAAAAAGGGTCATATCAGATGGTCCATAACAGATGGTTCATAACAGATATATCAGATGTAATGCCAAAGGTCCAAATCAGAGTTTATCAGATCAAAGTATCCAAAGCAAAGGATCATATCAAAGGTTCACAACAAAGGGAACATAGCAATGGCTTTGGGAATCTTAAACGAATCAGAAATCGAAATCATATCAAGGAAATAAGACACCCTTACTGAAAAAGGGCAGAGTATCTGTACCTTATTACGAATGCAACAAAGACAAAACAAATACAGAACAGGGATCAGTGCCTCTCCTTCTTCACACCTAAAGGAGAAGAAGACAAAATTACTAAGGGGTTCAAGTTCAGATTACCGTTTCTAGTTTTCTTTCCATTTTAAGTAACTTTCCATTTATGGCAGGTTTCCAAATTTAGCAGGTTTCCATTTTTAGAAAGTTTCCTTATTTAGTAAGTTTCCAAAATTAGAAAGATTTAATTATAATAAAGTAGGTTAAGTCAAAATATAAGCATATTATGGAGATAATGTATATTTTAGCAAGTTATGATAGTTTAGGGTTAAATATGACAATTCTCCAAAGTTTAGGGTTTTAATTGTAATTACACCAAAGTTAAAGGTCTAAAATGTAATTATTACAAATTATCCATTATCATCCATAACTTAACAAGGTATACGATTTAAGTACCTCAAGTTTGACCATTTTACATTTTTTTACCCTTTAGTTTATAATCTTCCAAATCAAACCCCACAGTTCCTTTAATCTCATTTTAACCCTTTACATAATAATATTAACACAACAAGCCTTCAATTAAACAAAGTTACAGAATACATCCTTTATTTTAATAATGGTACGAACAAACCCTCATCTTTGTGCCATTTACAAAACTAGTCCTTTACTTAATAAAAGTACAATTCGATTTATACATTAACCATATTTACACATTAAACCCTCAAGTGTCCAATTTTACATATTATACCCTCATTATCTTTATTTATACGACACTCCCCCAAGTTTCCAGAATTTACAATTTAGTCCCTCTAATTTATTTAATTTCAAACCGAATTACACATTTTACACAATTTACAAATTAAATCCCTAAGTTGCATAATTTACGAAAAAGGCCCTTAATTGACCAAGAATTAATGGGCTTGATTTTGTTTTAATTTGTTAATTATTTTGTAGGTTATAATAAGTTAAATGTAATTTAAATGGAATTAATTTAAATAAAATTGCATTAGGGTGTTTTGTACATGTAATTATGTAAGACAATGATTTTTGAACATGCAGAAATTATTTCATTTCATGTATAGCTTGTTACTTGAATTTTGGATTCATTTTGGCACTTTAATATCCTTAAATAATTTTTTTTAAACTTGTAGGGGCAATTTGGTCATTTTACATGTTTTGGATTTTTTTGGGTTTTACAACTCTTCCCCTCTAACAGAAAAATTTTGTCCTCAAAATTCGCAAAGAATCAGAAATGAAGCGGAACGGAAAACAAACAAGGACATACCAGATCAGAATACGAAATGCGGATAACTAGCTCGTATCGATTCCTCGGTTTCCCAGGTAGCCTCACGCTCTGGGTGGTTCTTCCAAGGAATCTTTATGAACGGAATAACTTTATTTCTCATAACTCGCTCCTGGCGATCCAGAACCGCTTCCGGCTCTTCAGACAAAGACATATCAGGCTGAATCTGGTCAAGCGGATAAGATACCACATGTAGAGGATGATAATTGTATCCCCTCAGAAGAGATACATGGAAGACGTCATGAACATGCGATAACTGAGGAGGTAGAGCCAAACGGTAAGAAACTTCTCCAATACGATCAAGGATCTCAAATGGTCTGATAAATCGAGGACTAAGCTTGCCCTTGATTCCAAAACGTTTAACTCCACGAAACGGCGATACTTTAAGGAACACACGATCCCCAACACGAAACTCCAAGTCACGACGATGCTTATCAGCATAACTCTTCTGACGAGCACGAGCCTCCTTCAACTTTTCCCTAGCAACAGCTACCTTTTCGTTGGTGATCTGAACCAACTCTGGACCCTCAATAATACGCTCCCCTACTTCATTCCAACAAACCAGCGCTCTACACTTACGCCCATACAACATCTCGAATGGAGCCATCCGGATACTAGCATGCCAACTGTTATTATACGCAAACTCCACCAAACATAAATACTCGTCCCAACTACCGGTCCATTCCAAAGCACAAGACCGTAACATATCCTCCAATGTCTGAATGGTCCTCTCCGACTGACCATCAGTTTGGGGATGGAATGCAGTACTAAACTTAAGGCGGGCGCCCCAAGATTTATGGAGTCCTTTCCAGAAACGCGAAGTGAAACGAGGATCTCTATCAGAAATAATAGACGAAGGAGTACCATGCAATCTAACAATCTCCTGCTGAAAGATCTCCGCCAACTTACTGATACTATAGGTCATACGGATAGGTAAGAAATGAGCAGATTTAGTTAGCCGATCAACGACCACCCAAATCGCATCATGTCTTTTACGAGTCAAAGGCAGACCAGAAACAAAGTCCATAGAAATCTCATCCCACTTCCAAGTCGGAATCTCTAACGGCTGCAACAACCCACTAGCCCTCTGATGCTCGATCTTGACTTGCTGACAAGTCATACACTTAGATACAAAAGAAGCCACGTCATGCTTCATACCACTCCACCAGAAATGCTGCTTAAGATCCCTGTACATCTTGGTGGAACCAGGATGAATAGTGAATGGGGAACTATGAGCCTCAGATAGAATAGCCTCACGAAGCTCGAATCATTAGGAACACAAAGACGATCCTCAAACCATACCACGCCAAAATCATCCACCTTAAACTCTGTCTGCTTACCTTCCTCAATATTCTGCACAATAGACCAGAGCTCACCATCATCCTTCTGGGCTTCCTTAACCCGTAGGATAAGATTGGACTCAACCTTCAGGCTGGCCCAATATCCAACATCACGTCGCATACACAACTCGACATCCAACTGCTCCAAATCCCTAATAACACGGGGATCAATCTCCAAGCTAGCAATCATACCCGACTTCCGGCTAAGAGTATCGGCAACTACATTAGCCTTACCCGGATGATACTGGATGTTCGTGTCATAGTCCTTCAGAAGTTCCAACCACCGTCTCTGTCTCATATTAAGCTCCTTCTGAGTGAAGATATACTTGAGACTCTTGTGGTCAGTGAAGATATCACATGACTCGCCATACAAATAATGCCGCCAGATCTTTAGAGCAAAAACTACAGCAGCCAACTCTAAATCATGCGTCGGATAGTTCTCCTCATAAGGTTTCAATTGCCTCGAAGCATAAGCAATAACCTTTCCATGTTGCATAAGAACACAAACCAGACCCTTATTTGACGCGTCACTATAGATCTGAAAACCACCCGAACCAGATGGAAGAGTCAATATGGGAGCAGACACCAAACGCTTCTTCAGCTCCTCAAAACTATTTTCCCGCTCCTCAGTCCAAACAAATTTCTCCCCTTTCCTCATCAATTGCGTTAATGGCAAAGCTAAACGCGAGAAACCCTCAACAAAACGTCTGTAGTAACCAGCAAGTCCCAGAAAACTCCTCACTTCAGTCACAGTGGTAGGTCTTGGCCACTTGGTGATAGCCTCAACCTTCGATGGATCCATGGTGATACCATCAGCAGATACAATGTGACCAAGGAAAGCCACCTGACTCAACCAGAACTCGCACTTAGAAAATTTGGCATACAACTTCTGCTGCCTAAGAATCTCCAAAACAATCCGAAGATGCTGCTCATGCTCCTCTTCAGATTTCGAATACACAAGGATGTCGTCAATGAAAACAATAACGAACTTATCGAGATACTCGTGGAATACTCGGTTCATAAGGTCCATAAAAACAGCAGGAGCGTTGGTCAAACCGAAAGGCATAACCAGAAATTCATAATGACCATAACGAGTGCGAAAGGCAGTCTTGGGAACATCCTGCTCCCTCACCCGAAGCTGGTGATAACCTGACCTCAAATCAATTTTTAAAAAATGCTTCGCCCCTTGCAACTGATCAAACAAGTCGTCGATACGCGGAAGAGGATAACGATTACGGATCATGATGCGGTTAAGCTCACGGTAGTCGATACAGAGACGCATGCTTCCATCCTTCTTCTTCACAAACAAAACAGGTGCACCCCAAGGAGAAACACTGGGTCAAATGAAACCATTCTCCAAGAGTTCCTGTAACTGCTCCTTCAACTCTTTTAATTCAATGGGCGCCATATGATAAGGAGCTTTGGATATAGGTTCAGCACCTGGAATCAGATCGATGCTAAACTCAACTCCCCTAGCAGGAGGAATGCCAGGAAGTTCATCGGGAAACACATCAGCAAAATCACGCACAATAGGAATATTATCAATGCTCAGAACTTCCACAGAGGTATCCTTAATGGATGCCAGAAAACCAAGACAACCATGAGAAATCAGAGTTCTGGCTTTCATAGCCGAGATGATCTTAACAGACTTAAGAGGTTGCGAAACATGATAAACAAAGTCAGGATGATGAACATTGCCAAAGATCACATTTCTGGCATGACAATCAATGGTAGCCCTATGAGAAGCCAACCAATCCATGCCCAGTATCACATCAAAGTCAATCATATCAATGGGAAGCAGATTTGCCAGACGAACACAATCATCAAAACGTAGAGGGCAATTCACATATTCACGATCAATAATCACTTGGGTTTTCATTGGGGTTGCGATGGATATACGATTAATTAATGGTGTTGGTTTCAGATTAAGTTTCTTAACAAAGTTTACAGATATAATAGAATGAGTAGCACCAGTGTCAAACAATACGAAAGCCGTACGATCTCCAATATAAAGTATGCCAGTAATGGTACCTGATGTGTTGGCCGCCTGATCCCGAGTAGTAGCATAAACTCGACCCATAGTGGGAGCTGGTCTAGTCGAGTTCACTGGCACGATAGGGTTCCTCTTGGGACAGTCCTTGATCCTATGCTGAGTAGAGCCACAAGAAAAACATCCACCAGATGCCTTAAAGCAAGGACCCGGATGAGCCTTTCCGCAAGTAGTACATATGGGTGGAGGAGGTAGAAGCTCAAGAGGCCTCTTCTGACCTGAAGAACCCGAATGATGACTCTGCTTAGAACCCCGACGCGGGTTGTTACCACCATGACCCTGCCGGTCATTGCCATACCTACCAGAATCCCGTCGATCCTGACTCCTGTGCTCCTGACGCCTCTGATCATATCCCCGGTCCTGAAGACCCCTCTGATCATATCCCTGGTCCTGACGACCCCTATAATCCTGACTCTGGCCCTGATGACCCTGCACCCTGTAGTTCACCCGATTTCCATCCCTGTCTCTCTTATTCGAACCTCCATCAGCATGCAACATCTCAATGTTGCGGGCATCGTTCGCAACTGCAGCAACATCCTCATACTCGGTGTTCACAATACGATCCAACACCCACTTCTTCAATGCCCATTTAAAGTGTTTAGCCTGACGATAAGCATTACCCGTAACCTCTGGTCCAACAAAACTAGCCAGCCTCATGAACCTCTGCATGAATTCCCCAGACGACTCTCGATCCAACTGACGAATAGTCCCATACTCACGTTCGTACCTCTGCTGCTCAGACACCGGAATATACTGCTTATAGAATATGCCACAAAAATCCTCCCAAGAACAAGTATCAGCGAAATCCTCTTCCTGTGACTGAACATAAGCTGTCCACCAACTCAGCGCATCACCCTCCAGTTTAAACGTAGCCAAGCGCGTCTTGAATTCATCCGCGCAACCCAAAACCCTAAACAACTTCTCAACATGAGTGATCCAGTCCTCCGCCTCAGTGGGAGTGGCAGCAGACCTGAAAGATAAAGGCTTGAGCTTATTGAACCTTTCGATCCAAACATGAATACCAGCAGGTGGAGCAGTGGGTGGAGCACCGCCACCACCACCACTTGATGAACCCGCACCATTTCTGATGTTATTGGTGACTTGGGTCACCAACTGAGGAAGAGCAGCAGCCATCGCAGCGGCTATCATGGCCTCGAAATCAGGGCCATCCTGTCCATCAGTGTACTGGGTAAAACGCGTATTCACCATCTGAACGATCACGAAAATGATTAGCAAAATATAGGAAGGATAAGCACGAAAGGAAAGACAAAACAGAATCCTAACGTCTACCCATATCCTCACCAGTCAAATCTTAAGTCTTAAGGGTCAAATCCTGGGGTCCACATGATTCACAGGCCATGGCTTATGTACTACAGGTCGCAACCTGGGCTCTGATACCATAATTGTAACACCCCAACCCGGCAAGGGTAGAAGCATCACATTATGGTGACAAATCAAAGCATACATAAATACACAGCGGAAGTCTTAAACATACATTCAGTAAAGAAATTCAAGCCAACACGGCTTAAGCCAAATACATAGGTTCGAATGATAATAATAATCCAAGGAACGAACAAAAGAAATGGAATCCAGTCTAATCGAATGTCATAAACAAAGGTAGTAAACTAAGGTAGCAACTCCATCTAATCTCTACTCTCATCCCATAGCAAAATCCCCAGCTCCTAGCTTAGATACCTGCCGCAGGAAAAGGAAATGCGGCTGAGCTTAAAAAGCTCAGTGAACAGATACATAAACAAAGTAATGATAACGAAACAGATATAAGATATGGTGCACAGGGAAGTATCATAAGGTATAAACAAAGTGAAAGTATATGGAACAGAGTAGGATAGTAATCCACCACGAGCCCAGAAACATATCATATAGTAACCATCATAATCTAGAAGGGATACCTCTCAAGTAACCAGATAATATGAGGGGTGTCCTCATGTATCAAATGGAGTGATCAGCTCCCAGATATATGTGAAAGGCGTGTATTGCACACAATCACCAGTCACCAGACATATAACAAATCGTATATAGATAATCCACTAAACAGAACAGATCTAGGATGCATCCATACGCCCCCACAGACAAATAGTGGCCAAAATAATATAATGCGCATATCAGATAACAGATAACGGGACGTGGCGGAACATCACTCTACCGCCCTAGAGTCGTGTCATTGGTGCATCAATGACACGGCCATGTTACCTTCATGGCTAGGAAACAGATTTTGGCTCGGGTATCAAACTAAGAGTCAGATATCATATCAAAACAGACTGTCATATCAAAAATGGTCATATCAGATGGTCCATAACAGATGGTTCATAACAGATAATCAGATCCAAAGGTCCAAATCAGAGTTTATCAGATCAAAGTATCCAAAGCAAAGGATCATATCAAAGGTTCACAACAAAGGGAACATAGCAATGGCTTTGGGAATCTTAAACGAATCAGAAATCGAAATCATATCAAGGAAATAAGACACCCTTACTGAAAAAGGGCAGAGTATCTGTACCTTATTACGAATGCAACAAAGACAAAACAAATACAGAACAGGGATCAGTACCTCTCCTTCTTCACACCTAAAGGAGAAGAAGACAAAATTACTAAGGGGTTCAAGTTCAGATTACCGTTTCTAGTTTTCTTTCCATTTTAAGTAACTTTCCATTTATGGCAGGTTTCCAAATTTAGCAGGTTTCCATTTTTAGAAAGTTTCCTTATTTAGTAAGTTTCCAAAATTAGAAAGATTTAATTATAATAAAGTAGGTTAAGTCAAAATATAAGCATATTATGGAGATAGGGTATATTTTAGCAAGTTATGATAGTTTAGGGTTAAATATGACAATTCTCCAAAGTTTAGGGTTTTAATTGTAATTACACCAAAGTTAAAGGTCTAAAATGTAATTATTACAAATTATCCATTATCATCCATAACTTAACAAGGTATACGATTTAAGTACCTCAAGTTTGACCATTTTACATTTTTTTACCCTTTAGTTTATAATCTTCCAAATCAAACCCCACAGTTCCTTTAATCTCATTTTAACCCTTTACATAATAATATTAACACAACAAGCCTTCAATTAAACAAAGTTACAGAATACATCCTTTATTTTAATAATGGTACGAACAAACCCTCATCTTTGTGCCATTTACAAAACTAGTCCTTTACTTAATAAAAGTACAATTCGATTTATATATTAACCATATTTACACATTAAACCCTCAAGTGTCCAATTTTACATATTATACCCTCATTATCTTTATTTATACGACACTCCCCCAAGTTTCCAGAATTTACAATTTAGTCCCTCTAATTTATTTAATTACAAACCGAATTACACATTTTACACAATTTACAAATTAAATCCCTAAGTTGCATAATTTACGAAAAAGGACCCCATCTTATATTTTATACGAACACCCCCTAGTCTAAACTATATTATAAAAATAGCCCACAAGTTTTATAAATTACAAAACACCCCTTTTTATTTTTAAAAATCCGATCGATAAATCAAATAATTAACAAAACCCTAACTCTAATTTCCCAAATCATGTTCCAAATCATTTTTCCATCATTGTTTCATCATTTAGACCAGATCTAATCCATAAAATAAACCCTAGGTCGATTGTTAGGGTTTTTATCCATTTATACGATATATACATAAAACCCGATTTGAAACAATAATTCAACATGGCCTTTTAAACTATAACAATTCGAATGGACATTTTTCCAGAGTCATATGGGTCGAATAGGTCTCAAATAAAATAGATCTTGCACCCAGAAAATTCGTATGAAATATATTAGATTTTATACGTGTTTTAATCCTCAAAATTTATTACGATCGATCCAAGCCATAACAAATCAAACAAGCATTTTTCCAGACTTATATGCTGATTATGGAACCCATAAACTTTATGAATATGACCCAAAAAATCCGTATAGATCGATTCGTATTTTATGTGTGTTTTCATTATTAAAATTTCGTATGATCAATCTAGCTTGCATGATTCGTTTTATACAATTTATTTGAGTCGTACATGATGAGAGAAACATAAGAAAAATACCAGATCGAAGATTGAACGTGTAGATCAAGGGCAACGAATTTGTACTTATCGGATGTAAATATCGACCAAAGAAAAACGCCACCGATCGAACCAAGCCTCCAACAACCCAAACCTTATTTTTCCCAGCTACTTTTGATGATGACGAACCCCAAAAAAATACTAGATCACCTCCAGAAATTCGTATGGCTTGTGGGTGAATTTTTGTGTGTGTTTTTGAATAGTCGGTTTATGTTTTAGGGAAACAAATAAATGGGGTAACTAAATAAAGTAAATTGCCGATCATGGGGGGGGGGGTTATGGGCTTAAGAATCGGTCCTTAATTGACCAAGAATTAATGGGCTTGATTTTGTTTTAATTTGTTAATTATTTTGTAGGTTATAATAAGTTAAATGTAATTTAAATGGAATTAATTTAAATAAAATTGCATTAGGGTGTTTTGTACATGTAATTATGTAAGATAATGATTTTTGAACATGCAGAAATTATTTCATTTCATTTATAGCTTGTTACTTGAATTTTGGATTCATTTTGGCACTTTAATATCCTTAAATAAATTTTTTTTTAAACTTGTAGGGGCAATTTTGTCATTTTACATGTTTTGGATTTTCTTAGGTTTTACAAGTTGACTTCCTATCCAAACTTGCTCTAGCATAATCACTATCTGAGTATGCTACCAGATCAAAAGGTGAATCCTTAGGATACCAAAGGCCCAACCTAGGTTGACTCCTTAAGTACCTAAAAATCCTCTTCACAGCATTCAAGTGAGAAACTTTAGGGGTCACTTGAAATCTGACACAAGTACACACAGGAAACACAATGTCTGGCCTTGAAGCAGTTAGATACATTAATGAACCAATCATTGATCTGTAGAGATGTACATCAACTTCTTCCCCATCTTCATCCTTGATCAGAGGTTTGTTGGTCTCCATGGTTGTCTTTGCTGGTTTCACATCAGAAAAGCCAATTTTCTTCAAAATATCAGCCACATACTTATCTTGGCTGATGAAAATCCCATCTGCCTTCTGCTTAACTTGAAGCCCTAGAAAGAAAGTGAGTTCTCCCATAGAACTCATCTGAAATCTGCTATGCATGAGCTTCTCAAATTCCTCACATAACACTTTATTTGTAGACCCAAAAATGATATCATCTACATATACTTGTACTAACAAGATATCCTTTTTGTCTTTCTTGATGAATAGAGTCTTGTCAATGGTTTCCCTGCTAAAACCATTGTTTAACAAAAACTTGGATAAGGTGTCATACCAAGCTCTAGGAGCTTGATGTAAACCATACAATGCTTTCTCCACCTTGTAAACCCTATCAGGATAACCAGGGTCTTCAAAACTAGGTGGTTGCATCACATAAACTTCCTCATCAATTTTCCCATACAAGAAAGCACTCTTCACATCCATCTGATACACAGTGAAGTTCTTGAATAAAGCAAATGCCAAGAATAGTCTGATAGCCTCTACTCTTGCTACAGGTGCAAATACTTCATCATAATCAATGCCCTCTTCCTGAGTGTATCCTTGAGCCACCAATCTTGCCTTGTTTCTGATCACAATTCCTCTTTCATCACTTTTGCATATGAACACCCATTTAGTACCAATTGCCTTTTTCCCTGAAGGAAAATCAACCAATGTCCAGACTTCTTGAAGCTTGAACTACAATAACTCCTCTTGCATAGCTTCAACCTAACTTTCATCTTTTAAAGCTTTGTATGCATTCTTGGGTTCCACTTGTGACAGGAAACAAGCAAACATACAATTCTGTAGATCCTTGTGGCTCTTTTCTTTGATGAAGAAATTGAGCAAATAATCCTTGATCAAACAAATCTCTGGAACCTTTTGTTTTACTTCTTGTCTGAACAGCAGAATGAACATCTCCAATAATTTGCTTCTTTGGATGATCCTTGTGTATTCTAGTGGTTGGAATAGGACTGACTGGAATTGCATTCTCCATATTGTTTAAGTCATCCTCTGCACCAAACCCTTCCACAACTTCATCATCAGTGTCTGTATAGACATTAACTAATCTAGGCATATTAGGATCACTTGGATAGTTAAAATCATCAAAGGATCTTCCTTCTTCATCAGCAGTAGAAACTTGTGGTGCAGCAGTAGAATTAAAAGGCTTAGCAGTAGAATCAGAGTTACTACTGCTAGTCTTGTTCTGCACATCATCAGCAACTTGTGGTCCTTCAGTAACCACCTTTTCAGCATTAGAAGGTTCATCCCCACCTTCTACATCTTTATGAACAGCATCACCTTGTGAACTCTTGCCCTCCTTCTCTTTGGCCTTGAAAGTTTGATTAAGCTTCCACTTCTCTAGCAAGACAAACTCCTTTGCAGATTCATTTTCCTGAGCTTGTGTACCTGCATTGGAATTAGCTTATGTACCTGCAGACTTGTTAGTTGTACCTGCAATAACTGGCTCATAATTCATACTTTTGGTTAATGAATCAATGTCAAACAGCTATTCAGGTCCACTTCCAGCAACACTAGGTGTGGATTCACTAAACCTAACATGTAAGTTTTCTTCCACATGCCTAGTTCTTTTATTGAATACCCTAAAAGCTTTACTATTTGTGGAGTATCCAACAAAGAATCCCTGGTCTGCCTTCTCATCAAATTTGCCTAGGTTATCAATTGTATTTAAGATAGTAACAGGACACCCAAATGGTTTCAAGAAATCTATCATAGGTTTCCTACCATGCAATAATTCATAAGGGGTCTTATTATGAGGCTTAACTACCTTACTCCTATTTTGCACAAAGCAAGCAGTATTAATTGCTTCAGCCCAAAAAGTAGTGGGTAATTTTGACTCAGACAACATTGTCCTAGCAGCCTCAATTAATGTCCTATTCCTCCTCTCAGCAACACCATTTTGTTGAGGAGTTCTAGCCACACTAAACTGTCTTAAGATACCTTTTTCAACACAGAACTGATTCATCACATTATTCTTAAATTCAGTTCCATTGTCACATCTGATTACCTTAACTTTGTGATTAACTAGGTTTTCTACTCTTGTTATGAAAGCCTTAAGAATGTCAGAAGTCTCATCCTTAGTTGCTAAGAAGAAAACCCAAGTAAACCTACTATAGTCATATGTGACAACTAGGCAATACATTTTCTTATTCAAACTTTTCACATAAGTTGGCCCAAAAAGATCCATATGTAACATATATAAGGGCTCAGAAATAGAGTTCACCACTTTGGACTTACAAGAAGCTCTGTGTTGCTTTCCCATCTGACAAGCAACACAGGTTTTAGGATTTTCAAAGACTTTTGAAGGTAAACCTCTTACAAGAGTTCCCTTAACCAATTTATTTATAGTTTTGAAATTCAAATGGCCAAGTCTTCTATGCCAAAGTTTGGATTCATCAATTGTGTCCTTGGCAAACAGGCAAGTTAAATCTCTTTTAGGAATTATGTTCTTTATGTCCACACTGTATATATTTTATGTTCTAGGGACTCTAAGTAGCACAGATTTATCATCAGGCAACTTAAAATCAGGAGATAAGACAAGACATTTAGTGTCTGTAAAAAGAACAAATTTTTTTTGTCACACATTTGTGAGACACTAAAAAGATTGAACTTAAGTCCATTTACCAAGTATACTTTTTCAAAATCCAGGTTTCCTGTTATAATAGTACCTTTACCAACTATCTTTCCACCTTTAAGGTCATTACCAAAAGCAATATAGCCACCATCCATTGCTTCAAAATCTTCAAGGTTGCTTTGGTCTCCAGTCATATGTCCAGAGCGTCCACTATCAAAAATGCATTTATCCTTTAGCTCATCTTGTAGATTGCCCTGCACATAAAATAAGAGAATTAGTTTCTCTTTGGGACCCAAGCCATTACTGACTTGGATCTGCCTTGTGCATCAACATAATAAAATTTCTTCAAGTCCATTGATGCGCTGCTGTGTCTGAGAACATGATCTAAAACCTTGATTTTAGGTTTCCAGACCCAGCAAGCTGAGGCCTTAACAGCATAAAAGTGATTGCCCATAACAGTGTCTGTTACTACTCTTGGCTCAGTAATAGAAACTGCTTTTGCCTTAGCAGTAGGAACCTCTGTTTTCTTTTGAATGGGCCTTTTTGGTGCAGCAGTAGTAATTGTTCTAGTAGCACCATTTCTCAACAAAATTTCCCTACGAACCATGTTTCTATTAGGATGAGGGTGAGTCTTTCTAACAAAATTCTTATGGTTCACCCTAGTGTGTTGGTTCCATACAGGTTTTTGTGCATAAGTTCTAACAGGTTTTTGGTAGTAGTAACAATCTTCCTCCAAGTGCTCAAAACTATCACAACTATAACAAGCCTTCTTAAGTAATTGAAAATCACTACCTAACTTGTGTGAAATTAGGCTGTTCCAATTTCTTTGGTTTCCTCTAGGCAAGTTATTAAGTTTCCTAGGATTTTCTCTAGGTTTCTCATCAAATTCAGCCATTTTCCTAGAGATCCAACTTCCTAACACAGGTTTTACAAACTCAATATGTTTAGCTTTAGATTCAACTGTTTTAACCTGAGTGACTTTATTATCAACAATTTTAGGAATTTCTTCCTTATTAGCCTTAGGTGTTGACTCAGTCTCTTCATCCTCACTATCTGACACCCAATCTTCAATGATCAGAGTATCAGACAACTTCTTCTCTACCTTAGGTGCATAAGTTCTATTATGTTTTTCATTATTTGATTCACTTGTTTCACCTACAGGTTTTGCATCTATCTCAGTAATGAAAGACAATTCCTTCCTAGGAGGTGCAAAGGCACTTTTCACAGGAGGAGCTACTTCATTGTATCCTAATCCACTCCCTCTTCTCATTAATTGACTTTCAATTGACTTATTGACTATGTCAGATGCAAATTTTTGTTTTTCTACCCTAACAACATGTTTCTCTTTCTCATTTAGGGCTACCTCTTTAGCTTGTTCTGCTTCCTCTAGCTTTTTTTTAGAACATTAATCTCGCAGTTTTTCTTAATAAGCTCACATTCTAAAAAATTAATCTTATCAACATAGTCAACCTCATTTTGCTTAAGAAACTCAAGTTTATCTTCAACAGATTGTAGACCATATTTATACCCTAAGTTATCAAGTTTTAGTTTTTCAACTTCAACTCTTAAACTTTCATTCCTAGACTTGAGTTCCTCTGTAGTATCTAAGCATGATTTAAATGAACAAGATGACTCATTAGATACCTCAGAGACTAAACCAGAGGATGAAGAAGCATTGGCCATCAAAGAAAAATTATGTCCCTTCTGACCTTCTTCAACCATGAAAGAAGCATTTGGTCCTTCTTCAGCTTTATCACTCCAGTCATACTCTCCCAAGCCATCACAAGAAACCAGAGTTGTTTTAGTCTTGACTTCTTCAATAGGAACATTCCTTGTAGTCTCTCTGTTCTTCTTTGGTGCTTTGCACTGCCTAGCAAAATGTCCCTTTCTCTGACAATTGTAGCACTCAACCTTTGACTTATCAAACCCCACATTGGTTTGTCTGTACTTGAGTGCCCTACCAGTCTTCTTCAGAAATCTCCTAGCCCTCATTGTAAGCATGGCCATCTGCCACTTTAAGTCAATCTCCTCAAGATCATCAGGATCTATCTGCTCCGAATCCTGATCAGTAACAGTTGTACTTGTGGTAAGATCAGCCAAGAATGCACAAATAGCAGCATCACTGATGTTGTCACTATTTGTACTAGCAGCAGAACCAACAACAGAAACCACATGCCCAGCAGCAGAATAGTTTTCTTGAGAGCTACTAGAACCTTTGTTGTTTGAGGACACAAAGGCTAGGTAGTTTGCACTAGAAGATGAACTGGATGATCCTTTGACTTCAGACTCATACACCTTCAGATTATTGTACAAGTCATCCAAACTTAATGTCTCAAAATCCTCCTTGTTCCTCCAGACCACAGTATGTATGCTCCATTCAGGTGACAAGCTTCTGAGAAACTTGTGATTGATGTCTTCTTGGGACACTGAGACCTTCAGAAGTTGTAGTTGACTCACCAACTTCTGGAGCCTATCATAAGTAGCATCAATGTTTTCTGAACTTAAGGCAGTAAATGTTTCAAATTGATGCTTGAGCAGATTCTTCCTTGACTTTTTAGTGGCCTCATTCCCACCAAATCTGAGTTCAATAGCTTTCATCAATTCTTTAGCAGTCTGAATATGGTTGAAGCTTAATTGATATTCATTGGGTACTCCCATCATTAACATACTGTGAGTCCTTATTTCCAATCTCCTTTGAGCCTTCTCCTCATTAGTTTTGATGGGTAGTAAAGTCCCATCAGCAGCTTTAGCTGGTAGTGTATCTCCATTCTGAATGATTTCCCACATGGAGTAGTCAAGCATCTTCATGTACTGCTCAATTCTCATCTTCCACAGCTCATACTCACCCACCTTGAGCATAGGTACCTTTGAAGCAGTCACCATATGAGTAGATTCGGAATCCATTGCTTATGTAGATATTGAACAGATCTGAGTTATAACACAATTCTTCTTGATACCAGTTTCTAGATCACAAGCTCTGATACCACTTGTTGATCCCAGTTGAGCTAACGATATTGTTAATTATCTTAGATATAGATCCAGGACAATAGGTATAGAAACTGTTCTTGAATAAACTATTAAATACTATGCGGAATCTAGTACTTAATCTTAAGAAGAATGAACACAAAACGAATTCTCTCAACAATCACCTCAATATATTAATATGGTTACTCAAAAGTAACAGGGTTATAAAAACCTTGAAGTGAATCGACTAATCAATAATACGTTTGCTAAACCTAACCCTAGATCCTCCTTTTATAGACTAAGGAGTCCTAGTCGGTTACAATAACTTTCTATACAAGAATAATCTTTTCGTATCTATTCCATAATTATCTTAACATACTATACATAGTTATCTAATAAGCAGCAGTATACTAACTCTAGCAGTAGAATCTTCGAAGCCTAGCAGTAGTATCCACTTAGCTTATTTTCTTGATCATATCGAATACTCCAGCAGTAGAATAAAATATACCAGCAGTAGAATGATTTAGCCTAGCAGCAGAATCATACTTAGTATATTTTCCATTTAACACAATAAGAAGTATAATCCATTCTGAGCAGCAGCATCTCAAGACCCAACAAAGTTAAATGTATTTATGTTGGAATTTATGTTTGTGTATGTGATACCAGAGTTGTATTTAGGATTAGGTTAAAGTTAAATGTATTTATGTTGGGGGTGTTGTGTAAACGCCACCTGTTTTCACCTGGGTTTTTGGGTTTATCTACTCTTGCTCTCATTAGTTGTAATTTGTTGTCAGCTTCTTTCCTGTGTAGAAAAAACCTGCGCCTTTGTTAGGTGCGCAGGTTTGCTTATGTTATTGTCATTTTTCTTTTCTGGATTTGAATCTGTTTATCATACTCTATATTCTCATTATTATTTGCAATTTTTTAGGGACGCGTGTTGTTTTTTGTTAACGTTGTTGTTTTAGGGTTAATGATTAGTTGTTTTGGGATTAAGGATTTTTAGGGTTGGACTCTTTTGATGATATAGGATTTCCGTTAAGGTTGTTGTTTGAGGATTAACCATAAAGTTGTTTTGGGATTAAGGATCTTTATAGTTGGATTGTTTTGATGATATAGGTTATTTGCATCGATACTTTTTATTGAGGTTATTTTTTCAGGATTGGTCATAGGTTTTCAGAATTAATTGTAACTTACCTTCAGAATTAGGGAATATATGAATTTAGGTACCTACAGGTTATTTGTGCTGATAATCTTTATTGAGGTTGTTGTTTCAGGATTGGCCATAGGTTTTCAGAATTAAATGTAAGATGCTTCAGAATTAGGGATTATCTGAATTTAGGTACTTGCCTATGGTTACTTGGGTAAGTTGTCACGAGGCTTTTGGTTAATGATATTGTTTCAGAATTTATTACTAAGTTGTTTGACGATTAGTGATTACCTTTATTTAGGTACTTGCATGTGGTTATTGCTTGAGGATTGTTTGGAATTCATATTTTCATTCCTTTTTTTATATCTTTTTCCCTTTTTTGTTATATTTTGGTAGAAATTGGTTTATGTTGTTGTTGTTTTAGTTTTGTTACATTTCAGTGTGTCTGTGCTACCTTATATTTGGATTTATTTAGTAATATGACTTCATTACTTAGGGTGGTTGTTTGAGGGTTGAGGATTAGTTGCGCTAATGGTTTTTGTTACGATTATTGCTTGATGATTAACGATAACTTCTTTGAGGATTAAAGGTTAGCTGAATTCAAGTTTTTGGTTAGGGTTATTGTTTTCCGATTAACGATTAGCTCCACTCATGTTAAACTCTCAGTTTTTTAGATGATTAACGATAACTTCTTTGAGGATGATAAGCTCTGTATAAGCTGGATTTTGTCATCATAATGATATAAGTGTTTTTTTGTAGGCGATTAATATTGTATGGCTTTTGTGCAGCTGGAACATGATGTGTCAAAGCAGCCTCTATCTTGGCGGGGCATTACGACCGGATTCGTGTTTGTAGCCATGGCAGGTTTGCACCCATCTCTTTTATAATGTTTTCCATAAGGCTGTAATGATCTCTGTAATCTGAGACAAACGAACTGTGACTTGGAAGATCTGATCGTAAGTTGGCGGGGCAACAACCGGATGGCATAGTTTAAATACTTACTATGCAACCGTATTTGTTTGTAGCCATTACGGAATAAGGATAATTTTGTGACTTGAAACCTATATACAGATCTGAGCCCACTTATTTTTCGCAACATTTTAGTGGTTGGATACTTTTTATCTCATGTTTGGATTCTTTGCAAATTGGAATGACGGTGCACAATGGCTACTTTGGCGGGCCAACTATGTCTGGATGGTGGTTGCAGCCATGGTAGCATAAATATTTATCGGCAGTTTTGGAAATTCCAGGTACAACACTAAAAGATGTTAATTGGCCAAAAAATTTTGCTTATAAAATTTCAAACAACACTTCTTTTGACTATTGGGGTTTAAACGCCGCATTTTTGAGAAATGATACGTATATATATAATATGAGAATAGTCTATGATGACTGCTTAAACCATTTCCTATTTTGCTGAACATTTCGGGCTGACAACCTTAAAAGAATCCCGTCGAGGTCTGTTTTTCGAGGCAACTATGACTTTTTCTATGTATTAACTCTTCCATGAGTGTGCCTCACGCATTCTAGTATCTTGGTGGGGTAACCACGAATGTTACGTGGTTGCAGCCACGACGGGTGTGTCGAGTTGCCCAAGGAAAGGCAGATCTGACCCTCATCTTTCCGACCACGTGAAACACCTTATATCAGTTACAAAATCACCAGAATGAAGTTTAGGAAGATTGGGTGCGTGACTACTTGACTCATGCTTCAAATATTGCGGTGGTGATCTAAAATATGCAGAGGTATAAATTTATATTAGTTTTTATTGATTTTTTTGTAAAAATTGGTTGTAATTGAGGGCTAACTAAAAAATCCATAATAACTGATGTAAACAATGCACAGTAACTGATGTTGGTCCTGCTATCAAAGCTATGAGAAAAGCTATTCTCAGCGACATCTCTAACAATCCCTTTAACATTTCCAATTTAAAAGTTCTCAATGGAGTTAAAGCTCAGGTATATAATTTCGTTTTCGTTATAAGCATAAAACAATGATTCGATTACAACATGTTCAATCTACTATGGTGACATGCTGATAATACTTTCTTTTTTATAGTTTGTTTTTAGTTTCCTTAATACTTTTTATATCAGTTTAAAATCCTTTTTTTTTGGTTTGCAAATTTTCAATATCTATTGGAATAAATGTAATTTAAACACACTGGTGTCGAATACATATAAATCTGAAGTCGAGTCCATATTAGAGCAGAACAAATTATTATGAAACCTATTTGAATGTTTCTTTCTTATTAATAAACTGCAATTTTTGTTTTTGGCACATTGCTTTTCGCTGAGAACTTCTTTTTCCAGGAACCATACTGCTGCCATATGTTAAAACTTCAAAATCTGTAGGGTATGGATTCCGTTGTCATCTGACTGCTGAAGGTGCACGAACTTTAAACATGGTAAGTTGTAACAGAAATTTTAAAATTTATTAAGTATATATGTATTAGCTGAAAACTAATAAAACATATTTTTATCATAACAACATGGATAGTTTCTTTGTATAAAATAGCACAACATTTTTGTTTGTGTTAGCAGGATGTGTTGAGGAGCAGATAGACCATAAGCCACTATTACAACAGAAGTACTTAAAGGTATGTATGACCAGATTATAGGTGAAAAATTGGACACATTAGTCATAAGTTGGACTTGTGATCTATGATATCTTTGCAAACAATGAGTCCGGATTTGTTAGGAAGTTGTCAATTTACAAATCAAGCTAATGGATGAGTAAAGGATGGGAGGATGCAGTGAATGTGTGCAATGATCACAAATACTCAGTGGTCCACAGATTGCAATGAACCAATTTTAGGGTTCCTTCCTTTATGGAGAAAAGTACCTTGGAGCATTTTCATGAAATTTGAACGTATGATTAGAGATGATTATCCTATTGGTGCAAGTGAGATGTCATGATCCTAATATGAGTGAATATCAGTGAAAAATATCATAGTAATAAAAGTGAATAATCTAGAGTGCAGGATTAAACAAAAATTAAAAAGTTAGCTGTTTGGCTAGCGGAACCATTTGACAACACAGGCGGAACAATGAATTTGGTTCCGCCCGATCCGTCAGGCTGTTTTTGGTGGAACTAAAATTATGAACAAACGGATCCCTACTTATGGTTCCATCTGATCCGCCATGCAAAAATCCTTAACAGAGGGCATTTTTCAATCCCCGAAACCTGTTCAAATCCCGTAGTTTCTCCTAAAACATGTGTAATTAATTAGTTGAGATTATAAAACAACAATAAAACAGGTATAAACACATGTATCGGTATAGATCATGCAAGGGCTAGACATTTCACTAAAAATGGGAGTTATGCCAAACAGTGGTTTAAGGATAAAAAATTGATAACATCGTAATGTTATCTCCCTGCATGACAATGTTAGTTCACATAATTGTTCAACGATAAGTTATTATCCTACAACAAGACAAATACATTAAACATCATTGTTAGAAGCAAATGTATCAAACACCCTTTATTTTTAAAGATAATACATGTTTAGATAAACATACTTGAACTATTTGTGCGAAACAACATTTTTCAAGATACTTAACTAGTTTTACTTAGTTCTCATTTCTAAGTAAATTATGCAAGACTTTAATATAAAATATGAAAATAAAATTATCTAAGTCTATAAGCAATGCAAAAACAATTTTCCAACTTGGAGCACAAAATCTAGCAAATGTCCTATTGTGCATAAACAAGAAATTTACAAACAAGCAAATGAATATCATGGCAAGATTGATACTTATGTATCACAAATATACAAGTGCAATCACAACTTTCAATAAGCAAACAACATGTATGCAAACAACTAAAACAAGTAGTCATATAGCATAGCATAAAAAGAAATATATTTGTCGTCACTTTGCGTTTAAATATGACGATGTATGTCAAGCTTGATTTGTTTCCTTTATATATACATAAATATCACAAAATTCTTTAGTTTCAAAAGAAATCATATCAATGTTCAAAGGATACCAACTTACATTGCCCGACTCAAAAGTTTAAGTTACTCTGTCAAAATGAAACATAATATTTTGGACTGTTTGTACCATTTGTGTTGTTTTACTTACTTCAATTAAGATTTACGCCATGATATTATTTTTAAATGAAAGTAGACTTAATTCCCTTTAAAATGATAAGTAGTACGACTCCTATGGACTTACGGTTAATTAGTTATGAAATTTTGAAATTTGCAAAAACTTTGGACTGTGCAGACCAATGATCCCTTCTCCAAAGGGCAAGGAACCCTTTAAAGGGATCCTTGGGATTCGTGGTCTGCAGTGACAAAATGTCACAGAATGTTAAAAACATGTATTTTCGCATAGCGAGAATGTGTAGGACTTACTAGATTTAGTAGTAAACATATAATACACCTATTTTAACATCATTACTACTTATGTGACTTATCTAATCATTTACGGAGGTGATTTTTCAAATAAATTCATAGTTATCCCAAACGCTCCTTTCAAGACCGTATTTTTCGTAAATTTGCTTTAAGCACATAATTTGACACTTAATTCTTTTGAGAAATATTTTCTTTTACTTTCCAAAGACATCTTCAAGCTTGTATACAAAGTAACATTTAACAACAAAATTTCTAAGTATAATTAGCGAAACATTTTTCATATTATATCCCGCTTCCATGGTAATTTGATACATGGATCGTACACCATTTTAAAAACTATTAGTTTTGAAAATAAGAGCCACGAGGCACTGATACCAATTGTGAAAACGTAGAGGGGGGGGGGGGTGAATACGTTACCGTTATAAAATCTTATTTCTTGTTGTATCAAATATTCGATTAAGCTTGTTAAAATATAAAAGATGTCAATTATAGTTTATGACTAGCATATACTAAAACAAGTTGTCACACAACTATAACCATCAAGACACAACACAAGCAATCATATAATATAAACATAAAAGTAAAGCAGTAAGTAAAAGAAAGCGCAAACCGAACACGATGATTTATAGTGGTTCGTTCACGGAGCTCCTCTCCGCCCTACTCCACTCCCCGAGTACCCAACTCGAGCGTTACTTCACTAGATCAACAAGCTCCCTTCTCGGAGGAGAAAACCTTACAAACGTCGCTTACACTTTTTCCGGTATAAAGCTAAATACCGGGTTCTAGTTCAAGGTAGAACCAACCTAACGTCGGTTATACAATATTTCCGACACTAAGCTAGATGTCGAGTTCTTTTACAAGGGTACAACCACTCCCGCTATGTTTTATGGCCCAACATAAAAACCTTGTGTTTTATGGCATAAACACATAAACCATCTAATCTAGTTTGGTGAATAGATTGTGATGATGCAATGATGTTTACAATGATGATCCATGACAAAATTTTTTAATGGATATGAATAACTAATCTAAATGAATTTCCATTGATAGAAAGCCTTCAATGGATGAAGATCACAAGTTCCCTAAGCTTGTTGTGATAGATCTTCATATATGTATGCTTGTGATGGATGATGACTCACGATCTCTGAGCTTGCTTGACAGGATCATTTCGATAGTATGCTTACAACATAATGAAAGTTAGTAACATTATGATCATGATGATTAGGGTGATTAATGTATGTTACTACGTGGTTATCTACTGATCTAAATGTATGCAAAAGGGTAAAGAGAATGTATGTTCAAGTGGGTGAGAAATGAGTGAACAATGGGCTGCTATTTATAGCCATTTGGCTTTAGCAACCCACGGATCACACAAAACCAAAAAAAGGGTTCCGCCCTTTATAACTTTTGGTTCCATGGTCTCCTGACACAAAATCTAAAAATCTTTATCAAATCTTTCCAAAATCAAATCTAAATCTTTACAAAATCTTTCCAAAATCAAATCTAAATCTTTACAAAATCATTCCAAAATCTTTCATGAAATCTAACCAAGATATATTTTTAGATTTAGCTAGACTAGGATGATCCAAGGCATGATGTAATAAACCATTTTCTTTTTGACTTAAGTATATAAGAAGGTTAACTTGTAAAATGAATTGCAACTAGGTTAGACAAATGTCTAAATGTAACTAGTTTAAGAAAATGTCTATTTTAAGCGCTTATCAACATAAAATGTATTTTGTCAAGTGTAAGTAAACTTTAGTAGTTAATGCAAAATGTAAAATGAGGTTCGAAATAGAATGGTTAATCTATTAAAATACTTAATGACTCTAAACGTATTTTAAACATTCTAAATGATTTGTTAAGGGGTTTGATCATAATGCCACATAACAAACACGTACGAACCTTTGTTGTACCATACGAGGACTTGAGAAGTCGAGAGGTGTTGAATGTATGTTGAGACAAATTATGATTACGATTAACTTGTACATTTTACGTTATGTATCAGGTTACATGTTTGTCATCAATCAAAACAAACGAGACTGTATAGATTAAATATCGTAATATTTGCACTAACAATCTCCCCCTTTTTGATGATGACAAAATATGTAAACGTGATAGATAGTAAAATGTAAAAAGTTACTTGTGTCCGTTCTACCTTTTACATTACCTTCTCCGTTTACATTCTTCTCCCCCTTTTTGTCGAAACAAAAAGGGTGTGTCCTTGGAGTTAACTTCATTTCTCCTCGAAAAGGCGAGCTTGCATCATCCCTAGTAAAGTTAAATTGTCTGCTCCAATCCCCTATGGTTGTTGCATCCCCTAGGTTATTGCCCTTGTTTGGTAGCGGATCCATGGATCAAATTTAGACCCTTACCCTACATCAAGTTTAGTGTTTTGCAATATATATATATATATATATATATATATATATATATATATATATATATATATATATATATGTGTGTGTGTGTGTGTGTGTGTGTGTGTGTGTGAGAAATGCATGATGAAGAAAATGCACATAGCAAAAGATACACGTAGGTAAGCTATGTTAGACTATCATCTCCTCCTTTTTGTAGAAACACAAAGGTGTGTCGAAGAATGATAATGATTATGAATGCGTGCATACTCCCCCTTGACGGTTGCTCCCCCTTGTTCGAGGCGTCAAGGTATGATTAAAAAGCTACAAAACAAATATTAGTGCAAAACTATATTCGTCCTTGGATGAGTATGTGATATACAACAATGTGTGTATAAGATGCATTCTATAAATGCTTGATGGAAGCTCCCCCTTGCTCTAAGGCGTCAAGATGAACCTACAAAACAAAAAATTAGTACAATAGAAGCTATGTCTTAAGACAGATATGTCATATACGACCAAGTGTATAGACGATGCAATATGAGTGCTAGACAGATAATCCTCCTGGTTTGAGGATGTCAAGAAGCACCTACAATAAAAGAAGGAAAATAATCAATGCAAACTTCATCCTTAGATGAGTATGCTATATACGATCGAGCATATATGATGATGAACCTACAATGAAAGGATTAGTGCAATATATTTCATCTTAAAGAAAAATAAGATGTATATATATGATGCAATATATCAATGATATAATCGCAAGCAACTCAAGGCAGAGAACTATGATTATTTAGTAAAACATGTTATAAGTTGTAATCTTCTAATAAGAATTACAGTCACATGAATATAATATGATAAAATCCTACAAAATAATGCCTAGAAGAAAAATATTAAGAGTGAGTGGTGCTAGTGTTGGTGTTGGTTTACTAGTAGGTTTTTCGCTAATCCATGGGGTTGATGATTAGTGAAAGAGGTGATGGAATGTGGTGGTTATAATGAATGCAATGAATTTAGAAACTCGTATGTATAGCAAATGCTATAAGAGTGTTGAAGACGGTTAAGGTTATGACATTATCATCTACCAAAGATGATGTATCATGCCATAATATATGCTCGAATGGAATTAAGAGGAAGTGAAGACAATGATCACTTAGTAATAGAAATTCTATATGCAAAAATTAGAAATACTAGATACCTATATGAGGATGAGAATGACATCATATGATAGGAGAGTGTTGGTTGGACCAACGTGTTGAGAATGATGGTTTTGATATATCATTTGCACTAACAATGACGTGCTTGATATGTATCAAGAATGAAAAGGATGAGATCCTATGATGGTGTTCTAGATAATGAAGTTGTGAGATTAAAAAGAAAATCCTAGACTCGTTGGTTGTGTGAGGGTTGTTTGTTTTAAGTGGTTAAAAACTGACTTAGGTACCCACGGATTGGGCGGAACCAAATTTTTGGTTCCGTCCGTCTTATCGAAGGGTACCTTGGGACCAGAATTTGACTTGGTCACGTTTTGTCATTTTTGATCAAACGAAGGTTCGGGCTAAGATCTATTTACTTATAACAACGGATTTGGTTCCATTAATCCTAGTCCAAGTCTAAGGAGATTCAATGGTTCTTGTTTAAGAGGTTTGTCAAACACATGATGTGTTTTTCTTTTGACGAGGAATTAATGCAAACATGTGTTGTTGGGTTAAGAAGGTTTGAAACACTTGTGATTTTGTGAACTGATTTTAACTAAATGGTGTGAACCTATTTGTTGGTATTTGAGGGTGTAAGTGTTCTTTAATACAAAAAGACAGTTATGTGAATGAATTTCTCTCCGCCTTAATCGATGGACATCCAACAGAATGTGTAATACATCGAATGAAGAATGACAATAATGTGTTTAGGAGGTTGCAGGTTAATGAAAGCGACGAGCTTAGTAATGTGAGACGATTGCAGGTTAATAAAGTGTTTCGGATGTTGGTTAGCATACAAAGAACTTTATCCTTGAAGTCACGTAGCTCTTCTCTATCAATGCGAGATTATCGCATGACGAGGCATGTGGTTTCCTCATGGAAGGTGTATTGTTATAACTAAAAGGTGATAGAGATGTTTTTAGGAAGGCAGAAGCAATAATGAGATTTGGAAAGAGGTCGATTGAAAGATACGCAAACACAAATTCCAAGCCTCTAAAAGTTAATCCTATTAGCTTTAAAAAACTATATGCAAGTGAATGGGTCCCATAAACATATTATTAATCTACGTAGCAATAAAGGGATTACAATTATGCAAAATAGGCATAACGAAGTGAGATAACAAATAATTTGTTATCAACCTATAATACAAAAGTGTCAATGACAAAAGATGAGAATATGATAGAAATCAACAAAACACCATATTCGACTACTAGACAAAAAGTTACCACATAGCATCAAGACTGTGACAAACGGTAAATTTCCACCTATATTTTTAATAATAAATGTCTATTTATTATTACCTAACTATTAGATTAAACATTTATGTGTTTACATGACGATCACGGGAAGCAAACCCGGAATCTGTAGCGTACAGTAACTCACCAAAACTATTAAATTTTATCAGAAAAGGTGAAACTTTCACTTTTTGACATTTACAAAACGCCAACATAACAAAACGAGAGGTTATCTCGTTTTCTCGAAAAACGACACCACACGCGTACCGACACCACGCCAGTTAAGGTTCACTTTTATAAATTCATGTCAGTGACAACAAAAATCTATTCTATGTCAGTTTAATAAAAGCGTTCCCCAAATTATATTTTCACGATCACGACAACCTAGAAATATCAAAATTCACCGGGATTCAACGAGACACGGGGTGCACATAAAACCCACAAAAAGTATACAAAAATTTAAAAGCTACCCTTTTATATATACTACTCCCTATACTTTTTTTTGTTTTGTTTTGTTTTGTTTGTCTTCTCCCCACCCACGCCCTCTTCTCTCTCTCTCTACTGCTACTTCTGAAATCTCTTCTTCCTCTTCTGAAAACACTGCTACCCTTCATCACTCTTTTGTCTAAATCTCCAAGACTTAATCAAACAAGAATGGTGAGGTATAACCAAAACAAGAGCAGTTTGTCTCCACGCCATTGCCACCCCTGTTCGCGCTCGAAGTCAACAATACGAGCCAAAATAATGATGTTATGATTTCCTTTTTGCGACCATGGGGCGTCTGGGAAGAGGAGAGAAGGAATCAAACCTTCCTTGATCTCTCTTTTAAATCTCTACTGATCTTGGTAAGTCCACACACCCACAAAAGTTACAACCCATTTCGAAGTGTAGAAGAAGAAGAAATCGTGCAGTGGAGAAACGCAAGCAGGAGGGGGTGTGTGTGATTTGCTGGTTCGATTCGGGTTTCGTCAATATCACTCAAGTTCCTTCGATCTTTCCTCATCTTCCTAGTAGTCAACTACTAGTTGTAAGAAATCCAACTTTTCTCTTTTGATTATATTTCCATTCGAATGATATCATGTTTTTGTTGTAACTGTTCTTGAATAATTTTGTGATATATTGTTCGAATCGTTATTTTTGTTGAAACAAATTGGTGTGGTAGCAACTCATTTTAAAACTAGTAATGTATCGTGTGGCTCGATTTGGATTCGTGTTCCTTTGTTGAATCTTGTAATATCGCGGACTAGATTAGTTGGAAGTGTAGTAGCCGTAGGCTTGTTTCGATTGCAACTCATTCCACTGGTCGAATTAGTAAGTTAAGTAGTCGTGTTGTTTCTTTTGAGTCAAACTAGTCGAATGGTTAATGTCAAAAACGTGCTCGCGAAGTGTTTGAGTAAATGTCTTTAAAGTTTTCAACATCTAAAAACAAGTTATGTTGAGTAGAATGAGTCTTAGATCGTGGGTTTTCACTAGTTTATATCGGCCTATGTCCGCAATTGTGGTTGTGACTAGTAAATGGTTTGAGAACAACAACTTTAAAACGTTCCTTTGCGCGGTCCATAAGTCCTAAAAAGGTAGCTCTAGTCGTTGTTTCTAACACAAACTCACGATTAGTATTGTGTTCATAGTTGGGTCGAGTGGTACTCGACTCAAGCGCCTATTACACACTCAAAAGGGTTGTCGTAAAGACGTAAACCACCCCAATGGGTGTCTTGACACTCGGTTTATAAGTCTCAAAAAGGACCCAAACTAAGCCTCGCTTGTATGGTTTAAAGACTTCCCCGAACCGTGTCTAAGTTCGAGTTTAAAAACTTTTGTAGTTTGCAAATCCCATATGACCAAAATATTTGTCTTTCGGCATTAACTAAAAAGTCAAACAAACGTTGTATTTTTACTGCTACACAATTCGTTCCTGCTGTTTTATTTCTTTTGCTTCCATTGCTGCCACTAAATTCAATTGGGCCCAGCCCGTTTAATTTACTCTTGGACCAGCCCTCTGTTGTTGTGGATTAGCCCACGCCAAAGCAAAACCAAAAGTGGCCTTTGGTCTTCTTGTATTTCGCTGGGCTTGTAACAGCCCAACAGGCCGTGGCCTGTTTCCGTTAGCTTCTCTCGGGCCGCAGCCCAACCCCCCTCCTCAACACATCATTTTTCCGTCATTCGAGACTCGTCATATTTTCTTTACAAGCAACCGTTCGTTATACACGACGACTATAAAAATAACTCGACCTTTGATTAATATAAAACTTGTGATCTATTTAACACACGACGACTATAAATAAAAATAACTCGACATTTTAAAAACTTGTGATTATTTAAACCTGAGATGACAACATATAATGAAATAACTAAACATCGCAATATTAAAATTTTGATTGTTAATATATATTTTAAAATCATAAAAATAGATGAAAGGATATTTAGATTCGTTCGTCAACTTGCACATATTTCATCAATACTATTAACGCATTTAAAACGGATTTCTTTGTAAAACTTGTAATTGGTTAATACAAAGACTATTACTTTTCAAAACATTATTTCTCACCAATTATAACACTTTATACATGTATATACGTATATAAATATATACACATGTGCAATCATTTAAACATCAACCGTCCTATAAATCGTTCACATCGACATTTCATGATCCATATCCTTCGTGCGTACTCTTCCGATTATTTTAACTCCAGAGTTACCATTCCTATTCTTTTGAACATCTGTGCACTTCGATGAGTCAACAACTTCAAATATTAAAAACTTGGTTTTCACTTAAATGCTGCCACACCAGTAACACCAACATAAACATTTGAAATACTTGAACTCTTTGAACTAGAATTATGAACTAAAGTATACTTTACTAATCTAGGTCGCGTGTCGGTGCCGCACTCTATTTGAACTGCTTGTGATTACGTTACTACTTAACAAGGTGAGTTTATAGCCCCACTCTATTTAAACTTGTTTTTTTTACAATTGGGGTGAGAAACATGCAAAACATTTTATGGACCAACACTATTGTTTTATTTAAAACTATTACGTGGATTAGCCTAAGCCCTATTATGTCCCAATTTGCCCAAATTCATGAACCGTCAATTCCTGCTGGGAAGCGCGAATGTTATAAATAGATCTATTGGGAGTAACATCCCCGTTCGGGTTGACCGGATAGGCAAACGAACGTATACCATATCGAAACCACAAGTGTCTGGGATACACACTTGCCGGGCCCTGATATTTAACATGCTTCTAGAGCATGCACACATGTTATAGCTTCGGTTACATGAACTTAGTGCTAGCGTAATAGACTATATTTTTATATGACATTGCATGGGTTGTAATGTTCATGTACCAAACTCATGGTCCAAAAATCGTTGATTTTTACTGCTTATTGATAAACCTATGAACTCACCAGCTTTTTGCTGACTTTTAGCATGTTTTTCTCAGGTATTTGAGCCGTATGAATGTGACAAGGTTGTGGCAAGGCAAGGGTCATAGACCGTTTTCCGATGTATTGTGGCATTTAAACTATGACTTGTTTTTGTCCGGGACAAACTAAATTATGGGCTTATTTATGAATTCAAATTATTTTGTAAACTTATTTAATTTGGTTAAATTAAAACGGAGTATGTATTCCGTTCCTTATTACCTTGTGTTGTGATATTCAATTTAGTAGCACCCCATGACCCGAATGCTTCCGCCATACCAGATTTTGGGGGTGTTACAAATTGGCATCAGAGCCTAGGTTATAGAGAACTAGGTACATATAAATCCTAAACTATAACCACTTTTTACAAAAACAAGTCCCTATGACCGCCACTTGTCTGCCTGCCTTGCTTGCTGTTTATTTACTGATTACTTGTCTTAACTACTTATTGCTATCTGTTGATTTTTGCTTAACTACATGTACTATAAGTATTATATGTATACTTATATATACTTAACTTACACAATTTACTATGAGTATTTTCGATATACTTACACATACATACCGTATTTGTCACAACTTATCTTCCCCTACACAATTTCACTACCCGACTTCGAGTCCGAACACTCATCTCAATCCTTCGAAACACTTGTTATGCTATCATACGGAAACCTGCCAACGTATCTAATTACGACCCGAACTTATAGCCAATTAACATGTCGCCTCGGAATATCTATCCTTATGACACATTTTACTATGTCTCACTTTTCTTCATCCTCTTAAAGGAACATGTCATCTAAGAGGCAAACCCTACACTCCGCAAGCATGAAACAACTCATAGCACAACACGTTGCAGAGACAATTGCTGCCTATCAAGTTAGTGGAACTACAATCGAAGCGAAGCCCACATCTCGTGGTTGCTCTTACAAGGAGTTTATGGACAGTAAGCCCCGCACCTTTAGTGGAAATGAAGGTGCAGTGGAAATGTGCAGATGGTTCGAAGATGTGGAATCATTACTTCGATGTGGAAACTGCCCTGAGGAAGACAAAATCAAGTTTGCTACTTGCATGTTTCAGGGACGTGCCCTGGCATGGTGGAGTACTTTTGTTCAATCAGTAGGAGTTGATACCGCTTACTCAGTTCCTTGGGAGGAACTGAGAAAAATGATGATTGCAGAATACTGCTCGAAGAGCGAATTACGAGCAATGGAGCAAGAAATATGTGATTTGACTATGAAAGGAGATGATGTCATCGAGTACACCACCCGCTTTTACGAGCTGGCACAGCTATGCCCTGCTATGACAGAACCCGAGTACAAGAAACTTGACCGGTACATCCAGGGACTCTCCCCAGAGATTCGAAAAGATGTCGCCTCATTCAAGCCTACTACTATGCATGAAGCTATCCACATGGCGCATAATGTAATGGGCCAAGTCATGCGGACTAGGATTGCTCAAGGTATCAATAACGAAAATCACAACCGCAACAACAACAACAACAACAAGAGGAACCAGGAGAACAACCAAGGAAACGAAAAGGTTCCGCAACCCCCCAGAAAGCCAAAGTTGGTCGAAACTTGCATTGCCGGATCTAGTAACGGAAAGGCCTATGCTGGAAAATTGCCAATGTGTAGTCATTGCAAACTACACCACAACGGGTCTTGCACCGTGAAATGCCGCAAATGCCGGAAGGTTGGACACTTAACTAAAGATTGTAGGTTCAAAACCCCCGCAAAGGCAAAGATAGTGTCAGGGAAAAATCGGAAGGCTGATGAGACCTGTTATGGGTGCGGAAAGAATGGGCACTATAGAAGAGAGTGCAAGGAACCAAAGTATCAGGAAACCTCGAAACAGGAGGAAAGCATGACTTGAACGCGATGTCAAAAAGGGTCGACTACTCTGTATAACGAGTCCTAAGTTTAGACTCTCTTAAGATGTATTCCTATAAGACTTTATTAGTACCTTTCTGAGAACCTCGTAGTATTGTATGGATTGGTGTATGTTCATCCTAAATTGTAAGCTTATTTGACTCACGACTATCTACAATCTTATATCAAATGAATGCATTGCCCGATGTACTACAAATTTTGCTACTACCTAATAAACCACCTTGTTACATTTTGATTCCTGTGTAATAAACAAAATTCGTTACCTTACCAATACTTCATAAATCACTAAACGGTTTCTCTAATATCTTGTAAATTTTGGTCTCATAAGCCATTTTGCTCTCCTGTGAGCTACTTTAGTCGTTATCTCGTAAAATTTTTTTACTATTGCACTACAACCTATTTTGTGGTCACCTCACAAACCATTTGTTTACGAAATTACTCCGCTATTAATCACAAACCAAAACTGCAACTTTTCTACTATCTTGTAGAGAATAAAGTGTTTTCCTACTAACCTATAAACAGTTTTACAAACCGCCCTATAAACTATCTTGTTATCATCTTGCAAACTAATTACTTCTTTGAAAAGTATTTTGTACTCTTAAACAAATAACTTATATAAATTCTTGTAACTAAACCCAGTATTGCATCATGGGACCTTAATTATACAAAGCCTGATCACCTATGTATAATTCTGGTAGAATCATGCTATGCTAGGAACGACTGCCTTAAAACTTTTACCAAACGACAAATTTTCTATCTCCATTTCGAGAAAATCAAAAACTCACATGTGTGGTACATAAAAGTTGTGCAAGACTTGGGCATCCGTGCTAAAAGCACAGTAATCAAATAGACTTCAACGCAATCTTACCACATAAAAATCAGCCTTACCTCACACCACGTCCTAATCTGAGAAGATAAGCAACATCACCAGCCATCATCAAACGACCCCAGCGATTAGCACCTCATTATACACTACCCCTTCTGATTCTGAAACACCTCATCATCAAACAGACAAATCTTTAAATTTGATAGCTACCGTATAACTCATAACCCCATACGCGATTGAAACATATCCTTGCTTTATAGCAATTGTGTCAAATAGTTTCAATGGTTATATTTAGACCCTTAGTAGAGACCTTACCTTCTGCGCAGAACGCTAAATACTTGAACAACTTGACTGGTCGATTTCCAGTAGCAACCAACATCGTTCTATGAGGTTATACTCTCCGCATTAAGTACTAGGTACACTACCGAGCCAATCAACTGACTGCTAGTAGAAATCAACACCACCTTTCGAAGTCGTACTCTAAAACTCTCCGTACTAAGCTTGGGTGATGCTATGCCCACAAAACCTGGAAAATTCGACATCGCCCCGGTGTATATTGGATGTCGAAATACCACTCTGTAATCACCTATGAGGAAAAACTCGTTCGCATACCGTATGTTAATAGAATCCTAGCAACACAAGAAGGACCCCCAACCAAAATGAACAATGAGTGAACCAATAAGCTTTAAAGGATCTAAAGAATTACCAGAAGTGGACTAGTAACCCGACCGAAGCCTCAGGACCTTACAAAGTAACCTGAACCACTATCATGGAGACCTATGCCAAACCCTTCCCTAACCCCCTCGGGAATACAAACTAGTCTAGGGCATGAAGTTTATCGAAACATCGTTACTCACTAAGTCGAACCTTAAAGGTAAGTGAAACACCTCCGCCTCAGACTATAGATATCGATACATCATACTTTAATATTGCATCATCAAAGTACAATCTACCCTCTTCATTCCTTACGATGAGTTTTCCTTATAAGTAGCGGATACATTAGGACAGATTCTCGATATACCATTAACCTTATAACATTGAGCACTCTAGGAGTCTAGATGACTCAACCTCATTATTATTAACATCACTTCTGCACCGAAATGCCAGGAAGCCTTAACATACCGAAAGGTCATTCGTACACAACCTCACTTGTAAACAAACAAGACATCTCTCTGTACAGTACCCGACCGATTTATTCATTCCAGATCACTAGTGCAACAATCTAAGCCATAACACCTAGAAGCACGGCTTAAGTAATTCGAATACTACAAGCCTCGCCGGATATTAAATATCAAGCCCTACTCAGTCTTGGCAGCTAGGATAGGTTTTCGGACACTCAAAACATATGTAGATGCACACACCCGACCATGCCTTCTTCTTCAATGTTCCCCCTTTTAGGACCGTCCTTTAAAAATGAGTTAATATCGATCATAAAATTTGTAGTGACATCTTCCCGAAATACTCATTCTGATGGGTCAAAAATTTTTGGTCAAACTTTATCAAGATTTTTGGCATATTAAAGGAACTAGATGTCAGCTTTGGAAGAACTGTTTTACCTACAACATGTTTAAAAATCTATTTTACCAAATGATAAATCTTCCGAGCTGGTCATACTGCTTTATATAACTAGTAATTTCAAATGTCTATTGCTTGGGAAATACTGTTGGTCAAATTTGTATAAAAAAAAAAAAAAATATATATATATATATATATATATATATATATATATATATATATATATATATATATATATATATATATATATACAAATAAAGTTTTCGAATAAAGCTTTACCCCGGCCTCTGAAAAAGGAGACACCTAAATTATGGAACAAACCGTAAGGACCAGCCACCCTACCACCTTATATCAAAATAGGATTTAAACGTTACGCTATCAGGATTTAGACCAACGGAATGGTTTAAGGCCAAGAAAAATTGAGTGGTGTTCACCCAGACAAGGTAGAAATTCATCACAGGGTTAGATTGATCAGGAGAAACCGTTACGACTGCTAGTGCAACCAGAAATTCTAGAGTGGAAATTTGGAAATGTATAACTATGGACTTTACCCCAAAACCACCAAAACCCCTAATGGTTAGGACACTACTGGGAGAAATCATCGACCGTCTCACCAAGTCCACCGACTTCCTACCAATCATGGAAAGTGACAACACAGGTGAAACAGACACGATTGCATTTAAAGAAGATCGTGGCAAGACATGTAGTTCCGACCCCTATTATCACTGGTAGAGGAAACCAATTCACGTTGAACCTTTGGAAATTTCTGCAGGATGCTTTAGGTACTAATCTTGAGATGAGCAACGTATACCATCCACAAACAGATGGTCAAAGCGAAAGAACCATTCAAACCCTAGAAGATATGTTGCGAGCGTGTGTGATAGACTTTGGGAACGGTTGGGATAGGCACCTACCGTTAGCCGAGTTCTCTTACAATAATAGCTATCACACAAGCATCAAAGCTGCACCCTATGAGACACTTTATGGTCGAAAGTGCAGATCCCCTATATGTTGGGCTGAAGTTGAAGAAAGCCAAATCACTGGTCCTGAACTAGTGCAAGAAACCACTGAAAAGAATGTACAAATCAAGAGTCGACTGCAAGCGGCTCGAGATCGACAGTAAAGTTATGCTGACAAAAGACGAAGACCACTTGAGTTCCAAGTTGGTGACCACGTCATGTTAAAGGTCTCGCCATGGAAAGGCGTAATTCGTTTCGGGAAACGTGGGAAAACTAAACCCCCGCTACATTGGACCTTTCAAAATCATCGCCAAAATCGAACCGGTAGCTTACCAACTTGAGCTACCGTCAGAACTCAGCTCTGTACATAATGTGTTCCACGTGAGAAATCTCAAGAAATGTCTTTCGGACGAAACTCTTGCTATTCCTTTGGAAGAAATTCAGGTCGACGAGAGACTGAATTTCATTGAAGAACCAGCTGAAATAATGGATCGAGAAGTCAAACGGCTCAAGCAAAGCCGCATCCCTATTGTAAAAGTTCGCTGGAACTCCCGAAGAGGACCCGAATACTCGTGGGAGCGGGAGGACGAAATCAAGCGCAAATACCCACACCTCTTCACAAATTCATCAAATAATTCTAAGTGAAAACCGAGGACGGTTTTCGTTCTAAGGCGGGGAGGATGTGACAAACGGTAAATTTCCACCTATATTTTTAATAATAAATGTCTATTTATTATTACCTAACTATTAGATTAAACATTTATGTGTTTACATGACGATCACGGGAAGCAAACCCGGAATCTGTAGCGTACAGTAACTCACCAAAACTATTAAATTTTATCAGAAAAGGTGAAACTTTCACTTTTTGACATTTACAAAACGCCAACATAACAAAACGAGAGGTTATCTCGTTTTCTCGAAAAACGACACCACACGCGTACCGACACCACGCCAGTTAAGGTTCACTTTTATAAATTCATGTCAGTGACAACAAAAATCTATTCTATGTCAGTTTAATAAAAGCGTTCCCCAAATTATATTTTCGCGATCACGACAACCTAGAAATATCAAAATTCACCGGGATTCAACGAGACACGGGGTGCACATAAAACCCACAAAAGTATACAAAAATTTAAAAGCTACCCTTTTATATATACTACTCCCTATACTTTTTTTTGTTTTGTTTTGTTTTGTTTGTCTTCTCCCCACCCACGCCCTCTTCTCTCTCTCTCTACTGCTACTTCTGAAATCTCTTCTTCCTCTTCTGAAAACACTGCTACCCTTCATCACTCTTTTGTCTAAATCTCCAAGACTTAATCAAACAAGAATGGTGAGGTATAACCAAAACAAGAGCAGTTTGTCTCCACGCCACTGCCACCCCTGTTCGCGCTCGAAGTCAACAATACGAGCCAAAATAATGATGTTATGATTTCCTTTTTGCGACCATGGGGCGTCTGGGAAGAGGAGAGAAGGAATCAAACCTTCCTTGATCTCTCTTTTAAATCTCTACTGATCTTGGTAAGTCCACACACCCACAAAAGTTACAACCCATTTCGAAGTGTAGAAGAAGAAGAAATCGTGCAGTGGAGAAACGCAAGCAGGAGGGTGTGTGTGGATTTGCTGGGTTCGATTCGGGTTCCGTCAATATCACTCAAGTTCCTTCGATCTTTCCTCATCTTCCTAGTAGTCAACTACTAGTTGTAAGAAATCCAACTTTTCTCTTTTGATTATATTTCCATTCGAATGATATCATGTTTTTGTTGTAACTGTTCTTGAATAATTTTGTGATATATTGTTCGAATCGTTATTTTTGTTGAAACAAATTGGTGTGGTAGCAACTCATTTTAAAACTAGTAATGTATCGTGTGGCTCGATTTGGATTCGTGTTCCTTTGTTGAATCTTGTAATATCGCGGACTAGATTAGTTGGAAGTGTAGTAGCCGTAGGCTTGTTTCGATTGCAACTCATTCCACTGGTCGAATTAGTAAGTTAAGTAGTCGTGTTGTTTCTTTTGAGTCAAACTAGTCGAATGGTTAATGTCAAAAACGTGCTCGCGAAGTGTTTGAGTAAATGTCTTTAAAGTTTTCAACATCTAAAAACAAGTTATGTTGAGTAGAATGAGTCTTAGATCGTGGGTTTTCACTAGTTTATATCGGCCTATGTCCGCAATTGTGGTTGTGACTAGTAAATGGTTTGAGAACAACAACTTTAAAACGTTCCTTTGCGCGTCCATAAGTCCTAAAAAGGTAGCTCTAGTCGTTGTTTCTAACACAAACTCACGATTAGTATTGTGTTCATAGTTGGGTCGAGTGGTACTCGACTCAAGCGCCTATTACACACTCAAAAGGGTTGTCGTAAAGACGTAAACCACCCCAATGGGTGTCTTGACACTCGGTTTATAAGTCTCAAAAAGGACCCAAACTAAGCCTCGCTTGTATGGTTTAAAGACTTCCCCGAACCGTGTCTAAGTTCGAGTTTAAAAGCTTTTGTAGTTTGCAAATCCCATATGTCCAAAATATTTGTCTTTCGGCATTAACTAAAAAGTCAAACAAACATTGTATTTTTGCTGCTACACAATTCGTTTCCTGCTGTTTTATTTCTTTTGCTTCCATTGCTGCCACTAAATTCAATTGGGCCCAGCCCGTTTAATTTACTCTTGGACCAGCCCTTGTTGTTGTGGATTAGCCCACGCCAAAGCAAAACCAAAAGTGGCCTTTGGTCTTCTTGTATTTCGCGGCCTGTTTCCGTTAGCTTCTCTCGGGCCGCAGCCCAACCCCGCTCCTCAACACATCATTTTTTTCCGTCATTCGAGACTCGTCATATTTTCTTTACAAGCGACCGTTCGTTACACACGACGACTATAAATAAAAATAACTCGACATTTGTTTAATATAAAACTTGTGATCTATTTAACATACGACGACTATAAATAAAAATAACTCGACATTTTAAAAACTTGTGATTATTTAAACCTGAGATGACAACATATAATGAAATAACTAAACATCGCAATATTAAAATTTTGATTGTTAATATATATTTTAAAATCATAAAAATAGATGAAAGGATATTTAGATTCGTTCGTCAACTTGCACATATTTCATCAATACTATTAACGCATTTAAAACGGATTTCTTTGTAAAACTTGTAATTGGTTAATACAAAGACTATTACTTTTCAAAACATTATTTCTCACCAATTATAACACTTTATACATGTATATACGTATATAAATATATACACATGTGCAATCATTTAAACATCAACCGTCCTATAAATCGTTCACATCGACATTTCATGATCCATATCCTTCGTGCGTACTCTTCCGATTATTTTAACTCCAGAGTCACCATTCCTATTCTTTTGAACATCTGTGCACTTCGATGAGTCAACAACTTCAAATATTAAAAACTTGGTTTTCACTTAAATGCTGCCACACCAGTAACACCAACATAAACATTTGAAATACTTGAACTCTTTGAACTAGAATTATGAACTAAAGTATACTTTACTAATCTAGGTCGCGTGTCGGTGCCGCACTCTATTTGAACTGCTTGTGATTACGTTACTACTTAACAAGGTGAGTTTATAGCCCCACTCTATTTAAACTTGTTTTTTTTACAATTGGGGTGAGAAACATGCAAAACATTTTATGGACCAACACTATTGTTTTATTTAAAACTATTACGTGGATTAGCCTAAGCCCTATTATGTCCCAATTTGCCCAAATTCATGAACCGTCAATTCCTGCTGGGAAGCGCGAATGTTATAAATAGATCTATTGGGAGTAACATCCCCGTTCGGGTTGACCGGATAGGCAAACGAACGTATACCATATCGAAACCACAAGTGTCTGGGATACACACTTGCCGGGCCCTGATATTTAACATGCTTCTAGAGCATGCACACATGTTATAGCTTCGGTTACATGAACTTAGTGCTAGCGTAATAGACTATATTTTTATATGACATTGCATGGGTTGTAATGTTCATGTACCAAACTCATGGTCCAAAAATCGTTGATTTTTACTGCTTATTGATAAACCTATGAACTCACCAGCTTTTTTCTGACTTTTAGCATGTTTTTCTCAGGTATTTGAGCCGTATGAATGTGACAAGGTTGTGGCAAGGCAAGGGTCATAGACCGTTTTCCGATGTATTGTGGCATTTAAACTATGACTTGTTTTTGTCCGGGACAAACTAAATTATGGGCTTATTTATGAATTCAAATTATTTTGTAAACTTACTTAATTTGGTTAAATTAAAACGGAGTATGTATTCCGTTCCTTATTACCTTGTGTTGTGATATTCAATTTAGTAGCACCCCATGACCCGAATGCTTCCGCCATACCAGATTTTGGGGGTGTTACAAAGACAAATAATCATATAATTCAAGAATATGACATTATATGAAATACTTCATTTTGAAATTGTTTTGTCGTTAGGTTTAGACACTTAAGCATACTTATCTATAAGTAAATACGACAATCTATGTGATTAATATGTATCATAAAAAGACTTTTAAAAGTTTTTCATACAAAAAGCACTTTGACAAATTATAAGTGCATACGTGGCAAACAAATAGTGTGACAAAGTCACAAAAGAAGCAAGATGAAAGTTTCATGCAAACCATTCTAACATTTTGGAGCAAACATCATTTAGGATATCCTACGAAAAGACTTAATGAATGTCAATAAAAGATAAGAGCATTCAGATATATAAACATCATATAAAGACATCATGTATTGAAATGACATATCATGAGTTAACAAGAAACATGTTAATCTTGCGAAATATCCTATAGCAAAAGAATGAAAATATCATACAAATCATGTTATCATTTAGTAGCACGAAACGTATAACTATGCAGATAAAACCTTTTTAAGGTTTACACATTTGACTATCAATCAAATAGTTATCATGATAACGTCAAGATACTATATCAAAAAAAAAATGTAATCAACACATGTATGTGTGATGCAAGTGATTCTAATAAACTAAAGAAAGAAAAATCATATCTACTACATATTTGATTAATATTCCTAACGCGAGGAAAAATATCTTATTTTAATACTTTCTTTAGGCAAGTATAGGAATTAAGATTTTTCAAGTTGGAGAGTGAATATGAGACTATTACTAGCGATGCTCAATTCAGGCTAAACACGACCATTTTTACGGGTGATTCCACATACCCAACTTCTCTCCTGGAAGCAATTTAACCGTTAGGTTAAATTGAGTTTCTAGTGTAATAGGTTCTCCAGTAGTCATTCTCATGTTAGAAAGATAGGAATTCCTATTTTTGCCTATTGAAGTATATAAAAGATGATAATTCACCAATACTTGACTTAATGAGACTCAACTATATCTATTAAAACTAAGGTGATGAAGATGTCATATTTTACACGAGAATTTGACAAATATGTGTCAACATATTTTAATCTTGTGTTTGGAATCTAAGGTTATTGCATGATCTAATGGATGACATCTTTTATGTTAAGTTTAAGTATGTGTTATAAAAGTGATTTGATCATCTAAGACCAAGAAATGTGTTTGTGTGTGATAATGGACTATGTTAAATTAAGAACGTTCTCAAGAAAACTCTTTGGAACAAGAATCTAAGTAAAGTTACCAACTTTAATAGATCTTGTGTATGCTCTAGAGATGTGTAGTTTTAACATTGGATATGCATAAGGTTTGAACTAGATTATGAGCAAGGTTTGGTTATGATGTACGCTTGAAAGGAAATAGATACATATAGTATCTTTCAACAAGTAAGATTATCTAATGGGATAAAGTTATCATGCTTAAGTATGACAAGATGAGTGAGATATGCTAGTTCATAGAACTTGTAGATGTTTGTTTAAGATCATTTAGCCAATGAGGTGTAATGAAATCTCTTGTAACACAATCGTTCAAGCTGCAAGGAGAGAATGATGCATATGATATACATTATCCTTTTAGCAAGATGAAAACTAGACGCATGATTTCTTAGGCATAATGTTTTCCGAAACATCATGTTTTCCTAAATGAAGTTATGAAGCTAAAGTGTTTGAATTTGATAGTCCTATCCTAAATAAACTTGGTTTCAAGATTATATTCACTAGATGATGACAAGAGGAATTAACTCGAGTTTCTTATGGATAATCCTCAAGAGTCATTGTCACTTGGGATGCATGAGGTCAGCTTTGAGATTGAACTTTAACATATGTTGTTAAAATGTTGATTTAAGTTTTAATGAAACTTATAAAGAAGTTTAATGACAAATTATTACTAATACTCTGATAACTTGTGAAAGTGGTACTGCTTAAGCCTAGTGGAAATTGATAAATAATGAATGTGAGCATCATGCTCATTTGATGGTGGAGGTTCTAATCCTATAGGTGGTAAAGTGTAACACCCCAACCCGAAAAGGGTAAATATATCACAATAATGGATTCATATCAGATCAAAACAAAGCATACATCTACAGTAATACAAAATCTCAAAGGATTACAAATGAAATACTGAATCTACATGGTTACAAATGAGAAACTTCCAAGAACACTAATTCTAAAATATATTATCTTCTAGTCAACTCTAATCCAGAATAGCTATCCAAACTTTTAAGTCCAAAGGTACACTCTTCACTCATTCCCAACTTCCTACTAAAACCTGCCGCAGGAAAAGAAATGCGGCTGAGCTACGAGATCTCAGTGAACAGATATAACGATAACAAAGCAGTAGGAGAGAAAGTATGAAATGACAGAAATAAAGGTCATGCAGATATAATATGAGTTCAGGGATAAGTAACAAAATCAGGATAAAGGAAAAGAAAAGTAAAGGTTATAAGATAAGGAACCAGTAATCCACCACGAGCCCAGAAAACAGAGATATCATAACCATATTGCCATATCAGTAATCCAGAGGGGATGCCTCTCAAGTAACCAGATAATATGAGGGGTGACCTCATGTATCAAATATATATATATATGGAGTGATCAGCTCCCAGAGGTTGTGAAAGACGTGTATCGCACACACCATCAATCACCAGAGATATACATGTAAACAATAAATAATAACAGATAACAGAGACAGAACAAATCTAGGATGCATCCATACGCCCCAGGTGGCCAGAGTCTCCAAATAACACCAGGTAAAATAAAGTCAGGGACGGGATAGGTCATCTCTCTCCTACCCTAGAGTCAAGCCATCGGTGCATCAATGACAAGGACATGAACACCTCATGCCTGGTGAGTTGGCTCGGGTATCAAACCGTGGTCAGAGTCAGATATCATATCAGAGGGTCATAAATAAAGGTTCATGTCAAATATTTCAGGAGTAATATATATCAGAGGTTCAGAAATAAATCAGGTCCAAATCAGAGTTCACAGAATAAGGGATCATATCAAAGGTTCATAATCAAAAGGTTTATGGGTTCATAGAAAAGATTTTAATTCAAAGGTTTCATATTTAACTTGTATTTAAATAATCTTTCAGTGACTTTCATGAAATGGTGTTTGGTAAAACCTTTTTATACAGATAGTCCTTAAAAAGGAATTTTCATAAAACCATTAGTACAATTTCATTTAGAAGAGGTATAACCTCGTGTTTATAGATAGTTTTTCTCAAAACATTTCCAGATATAATTAAGAAAGGTTTTCCCATTTCAGTTTCAATATCAAAGGGTCCACATCAGGAGTTCATATCAGAGGGTTCAATATCAGAAGGTCCATTATCAGAAGGTTCAATATCAGAAAGTTCAATATCAGAAGATTATACCAAAGGGGATCATAGCAATGGCATAAATACTGGAACTGACAGATCAGAAATTGAAAGAGATCATGAGAAACCTGTGAGAAGGTTCAGAATATCTGTACCTTATTAGCAGTGCAGAAAATAGACAAGCAAATAAATACTGAACAGATCAAGGCTTCTCCTTCTTCGCACCTAAAGGAGTAGAAGAGGGAAAATTACAAAGGATTCCAATTCAGATTATTACTTTTAGTTTACCTTTCCATTTTAAGTAACTTTCTATTTTTAGTAACTTTCCAGATTTAGTAACTTTCCATAATTAGCAGGTTTCCAGAATTAACAGATATTATCATTTCAGATTAGATTAAGTCCTTACTCAGAGATTATTATGGAATAAAGGTATATTTTAACAGGTTACAGAAGTCTAAGGTTAATTATGACAATTTCACAAAGTTTAGGGTTTTAATTGTAACTTCATCAATTTCAAAGGTCTAAAATGAAAAATACTTCAAGTACTGATTTAAATACATATTTTATTCAGAATGACATCATAATCCCTTTAGTTTCATAATTTTACAGTTTACACCCCTCTAGTTTAATTATTTCAATTCGAATTAACAATTTTATATAATTACCTTTTTAAACCTTTTAATTACAAATCTAACACACATGGCCCTTATTTTATATTTTTACATGATTAGTCCCTGATTAAAAACACATTACAAAAATACCCACGAGTTTCAGAAAATTACAAAACATCCCCTTTTCTTTTTATTTTCAATTCGTTAGTTACAAAACCATCACAAACCCTAGCATGCTTTCCCAATCATTACACCATAATTATCAACAACCTTAAACATCATTAAATGACCATAATCTCACACCAAAACCCTAACCCTAGCTTGAACACATTAGGGTTTTATTTTATTTTATTTCTTTTCTATATTTTCATAAATCCGGTTATAAACTTAAATCCACCACGACTTTTATAGACCATGAACAATCGAATGGACATTTTTCCCAGGTTATAAGGACCATATAGAGCTCAGAAAAATTAAGCCTCACACCCAGAAAATTCATAATTAATTATTTAGAGTTTTATTGTGTTTTTAAGGTTAAATTCGAAAATAATTCATATAGCATGCATGGTTCGGTTTTAACATTTTATTTAGACCTTATATGATGTAAGAGACGTGAGAAAAATACCAACCCAATATGGGACGCGTAGAAAGGGCTGAACGAATTTACACTTCTCGAATGGATAACAAGAACCAATAATTCCCCACGAGCACAAACGCGACCAACAAACCTTGTAATCAATTTTCACAGATCATATATGATGTAAGGAACTCAGGAAAAATAGAAAACGAATTTTACAAGGGTCGTAGGAATCAGAATGAATTTTTACCTCACTTGTGAACAAAATTCGACAATAAAAGATTCAGGCCTCTATAAATCGAGTGGCTATTTTTCTTGGCTTCCTAGCACGACAATGAACTCAGAAAAATTGCTCTTGGACCTCAGAAAATTCGTATGGAATGAATGATGATTTATTTGGTGATTGTGTTTTCTCGGCAAAGTGAATAAGGAAGAAAAAGGTATATAAAAATATATGGGAAGTGAATATCCGGTCTTAGGGGGAGGGATTACATAATTTTTGGTCCAAGTTTGCTAATAAGATCAGAATTGTAATTTACTTTGATCTCTTCCTTATTTACTAGTAATTATCCACACTTTTAAATATATTTTTAATATATATAAATACCGAAATTAATAAAAGTAATGTATTTTTTTTTTTTTTTTTTTGTAAGGTGCAAGATAATTATTTTGGACATATAAAAATTAGTACAAGACTTGTCTTAATTTTATTTTACCTTATCTGTAATTTATTTAACATAATTCGGATTAATTTGGTACTTATAATAGCTTGTAATTAAATTCTTAAGTAGTGAGGGCATTTTGGTCATTTTACATGTTTCTGAGTTTCAGGTATTACAACTTCTTCCCCACTAACAAAAGAAATTTCGTCCTCGAAATTTGCAGAAAGCAGAAAGAAAAAGAGAGCAGAAAACGTAACAGAGACATACCAGACTAAGACGAGAATTGAGGTGAAACAAAACAGAAACACGACTGACGGTGAACAGACATATGAAAGATTTGTTTCTCATGACTCGAACTTGTAGATTCCAAAATTGTTTCAGATCCTCAGAACAGACATAACATACTGAATCCAGATCAGAAGAATAACATACCAAACGTAGTAGATGAAAATTAGATTCTCTCGGAAGAGACAAAGAAATACATAGGGTTTTGACGGATATGTCGTTCACAGAATTTGTTTAGACAAATCAGATTAGAACGTGCAGGAAATAGATTATTGATAACATCAATTGGCATAAAGTTCTACAATGGAACCTAAGATAGTTATTAGAAGTACAGAGGTCAGCAAAACGCGTGACGAGAATCCAGACGTATCAATTCGCATAACGGTGAAAGCAGATTACGCGTATAGGTAAATGAACTTAAAGTCTCACTAACGCAGACGATCTCAAACAGTTATCAGAATTTCTAAAGCTTCTAAGGCACCTCTCGAAATATCCTATGCCCACAACAAGTGCACGTTATATGATGTAAGTATTATCACGTTGGCCAGACGTCATAATACTGGCATCATATAAATATGCCCTCATGATGGTCATACTTTATCTCAAGTCATGAACAGAACAACTTATCTTAATCCACCTAATCCAACTACAGTCTCAGAGGTCATCAGAATCAACATCATAACTAAGAGGAGAAACGAACTACTCGAAAGAGTTAACGGAACAGGTCTAAAATGTCTATCAGAACCGGATACGTCGCCAATAGCGTCAATCCTTCATCACTCATCAGAATCAACTCAGACAATACCAGAGGTTGCTTCAAAATCCTCATAACAAACCATCGGCCTACATACGCAGAATGAATGCATAACGGATTTATTAACAGAGGGTCTAAATCATTCAAAGGATCTTATCATCTGGTAACGGAAATTTAAGTAAGTTAAGTGAAGTACGTCATCCATAGTTTCATCCTTCACAGAATCAACTCTTCCAAACGTAAACGTTTGCTTCAGAATTATCATTCCTTCAATACATGATCTTCTTCCAAGCCCATGCAGTCTGTCGTATGATCATAGGGTGTAAAGGAATTATAAACTTGAGTCTGGCCCCTCAAGCCTTCGACACTTCTTCTGGACATTATGGTGACGTGAACCTCTGACATGGTCACTGTGCATCTTCCCTTTGCGAGTCTACTTCTCCTCTCAATTCATGTTAGTACAACTAAAAATGAATAGAGAACAAGACGGTGTGTTTTGACAGGTCTTCCGGCACAGTTCGAAATTCGCCAACTCAAACTGTTGTCATTATAGGATACGGGGTAGTGATACAATTAGGTTTACAATAGTTGACATGCTGACGTAGGATTTTCTCTTTCTTCTTCATAAATTAATAGGGTATTCAAAAGAAACACTGGGGTGAACAACATCATAATCCATCAACTTCTTCAATCTCTCAACTTCTATAGCACCATGTGTCGTCGATTGAGGTCGGTTCAAAGTCAATTCTACTTTGCAACAGGAGGGGAAAACTCAAGAGTTTCATCAGAAAACATCAGAATATTCGTACAATAAAACTTCCAATGCCCAAAACTTCTAAGGGTGGATATTAATGGTGTCAGGAGAAATTCGACAATCAAATGAGATCGGAGTATGTGCTTCCATAGCAACATTAATCTTAACAGATTCAAGCGGCTGAGAGTCATCATAATAAAAGTAAAACAGATTTGTTAAGAGTCATATTTCAGATACGGTAGTCTATGGTAGCTTTATGAAAAGTCAGCCCATCCATAACCAAAAGACCTCAAAATCAAATATACCCAGAGTAAACGGATTCGTAGGATGAGCATGGTCGCCAAACCAGACGGATAGTTCATATATCAAGGTCAAGTACATGATTCATCAGAGTGTGGAAATAAATAAGCGAACAATTCAAGGTGTTGGAGTCTTGATCAGCTAATTAGCATAAGTGGCAGGTAGGTTGAATCAGTGTATGAAGCGTATAGAATATCGATTATTTGCATCATCATGCTCAGTTAACAATTTCATACCGAGACAAAATTATCATCATATCATTCCAAAAGGAACTAGTTGGCGGCAAGATTCATTATTCAGAAGGGGAAATAAACTTTCCTATATCCGTGTTTAATAATCACCAGAGTTCTCATAGGAGTAGTAATGGGTTTTGCAAGACAGAGTAGTATCAGATGATACATTTATATCCAGCATGGGAAATAAATTCATAGAATGCGTCAAACACATTAGGGTTAAATGACTTTCCGGGATAGTCGAAGAAGTATCAAACTGTTTATCAGACAGGTCGGAAGTGAAGGTCAAAATCAATAAGGGGAACACTCCCAGAAGATATACTTAAACGGCTCATTTCCTGGTCTTCGGTTGTTGCTCTTTCTGGTTGTTCACGTCAACTGGTATGATCCGAAGGACATCTTCGCTTGGTAGCTAGAAAATCTCTCGGTATCATGTCAAATCCTACTTCACAGTCCGATGGAAAAACTTGATGGTTCAACTAGGAATCATGTTCGGAAAATCTCAGGATGCCATTTAATTTTCAAGACAAGGTTCATTCAGTGGTGTACGAAATGGTTTCTAGGAAAACTTCATAACCGCGAAAGTAGCACACGAGTCTCCAGAGTAATAGTGATACCAAGGAGTTTAACAAGCGGTAATCATGGTAGGAAGTTCAAAATTGTTTCAAATGCCAAAGGTGAGACATAGGAGGGTAGTTGTCGATATTTTGAAGGTTCAATCAATCTCTTATCAGAATAAAATCAAAGTTAACTATCCAAGGAAGACGGGTCAACAAAGCAAATCTTACCGTTTTGAATAAGAGGGAAAACATTTTTATACTCGTGGTTAAATACCACAAGAATTCTCATGGGAACAGAGGTGGTTAAGACTAAATCAAATAGTGTCAGAAGATTCATAGATGATTATCAGAAGGAAGAAACAACTAACAGATTGTATCAGGTATATCATCTTCATGGAAATTATCAGAATGCCCGAAGAGATCAGAATGATTAACAGAAGGTTCAGGGGTTAGAGTCGGAATCTGAAGACAAGGATCAAATAGTGTCAGGAAATTACTATGCAAGTCTCAATGCTTTCAAAGTTTCAAATCTTAGGTGGTGCAAGACATACGTTTTGAATCTCCAAGAGTGATTTCAACAGGCTTTAATCAAAAGAAAGGCATGAATCAGAGTGATGCGGAAGCAAGGATACTTAAGAAAATGCCTTATAGTCTACCCATTCCTCACTGGTCAGATTTTAAGTTTCTTATAGGGAAATCCTAGTGAGAATTCTTACAGGTTATCTTATGAGCGCCTACAGTGGAGACTTAGTGGTCCAAACTTCACAGGTCAAGGGTAAATGTATTACGAGTCGCAGCCTGTAGCTCTGATACCATAAATTGTAACACCCCAACCCGACAAGGGTAAAGATATCACAATAATGGATTCATATCAGATCAAAACAAAGCATACATCTACAGTAATACAAAATCTCAAAGGATTACAAATGAAATACTGAATCTACATGGTTACAAATGAGAAACTTCCAAGAACACTAATTCTAAAATATATTATCTTCTAGTCAACTCTAATCCAGAATAGCTATCCAAACTTTTAAGTCCAAAGGTACACTCTTCACTCATTCCCAGCTTCCTACTAAAACCTGCCGCAGGAAAAGAAATGCGGCTGAGCTACGAGAGCTCAGTGAACAGATATAACGATAGCAAAGCAGTAGGAGAGAAAGTACGAAATGACAGAAATAAAGGTCATGCAGATATAATATGAGTTCAGGGATAAGTAACAAAATCAGTATAAAGGAAAAGAAAAGTAAAGGTTATAAGATAAGGAACCAGTAATCCACCACGAGCCCAGAAAACAGAGATATCATAACCATATTGCCATATCAGTAATCCAGAGGGGATGCCTCTCAAGTAACCAGATAATATGAGGGGTGACCTCATGTATCAAATATATATATATATATGGAGTGATCAGCTCCCAGAGGTTGTGAAAGACGTGTATTGCACACACCATCAATCACCAGAGATATACATGTAAACAATAAATAATAACAGATAACAGAGACAGAACAAATCTAGGATGCATCCATACGCCCCAGGTGGCCTGATGAAGCGAAAAGTGTACCGCTTTTAAGGGGTCATTTAAGCCCTAAATCGTGTTTATTTGATCAAATATTGCCCTAAATCGTTCCTTTTGTCATTTTAGGTACTTTTGAAAAGAAATCTGGAAAAGGAGGCATTTTGGACGTTTTTGGAGCATAAAAGTGAAGAAAATGACAAAGTCTCAAAATCATGCTAAAAGTTACCTTTGACGGCGTCAGGATCCTCTCCAGACGGCGTCATGGTTTGGCAAGAAAAGGTGGATGTGAAATTTACTCATGATAAGCCAGTGAAAATTGCATGGGAATTCTGACGGCGTCACGCTTTAATATGATCAAGGTCGTCACGGCTTAATTTAGAGAGGGACGGCGTCACGCATAATCCTAACGGCGTCAAGCCTTGATAGGCCAGAACGGATTTTGGAGAGCTAAAGAGGGACGGCGTCAAGAAGGTCATCCGGGAACCCTAAAAGCGGCGAGGTGACGGCGTTACACTCCATAACGTGACGCCGTCAGATCTAAAAATCTATATATAGTTTTGCAATTCTTTGTCATTAGTGTGGAACTTATTGGGGAACTTTGTGTGTGAAAACCCTAGGACGAATTTGGCAGCTCTTTCAAGGCTTTTTGCCTTGAGATCTTCCATGTTACATTGAAGATAAGTTATCAATTAATCATTCAATATGTCTATGTGTTGTTTGATTCTATCTTGTTCTTGTCTTTTGTTTAACATGTTAGGCTAGATTTATCTTGTGTTTGCTTAGATCTAATGAAACCTAGCTATTGATTATTGGTTATTAGTGTGTTGTTAGTTGTATTGGATGATTGTTTATCTATGTTAGGCTTAAGAAAACTGGCTAACTTCCTATTCGGTAAATTGCTTGAACGTCTTAAGAAACATGAACCAATGCGTACTAAAGGTTTTTATGGTTGTATTTAATGCACAAGCGAATTCTAGTGATCCCATGTTAGGAGCTTCCTAGCCGGCTCGACATAGGAGTGAAGTAGGAGCTTGTAGAGTTGGGGAAGTACGTACGCCACCCCACGAATGGTATTAAGGAATACACCCGTCATCCACGCAACTAATACACACTAATCAACCGGTAAAAGATAGTTAGGGAGTAAGGAAATCTAAGTAAACACATTTCCCTCCACATAAGTTTTCACCAACCTTTTCATTTTCATTTTTGTTATTTTATTTTATTTGTATTCGTAGTAATTTGGGTTAGTTGACTAGCAACTAATTCCGCCCACTCTTTCAAACCCGAGATTTTACTTGCTTTCATAAAAAATATAAAAACATAAAAAGAATCTTCTCTCACCCTTAGGCCTATTAGAGTAATTTTTCATACCTAACGAACACTATTCCCTGTGGAGAACGATCAATCCCCCGTACTTACCACTACACTATACTACATTGGTCAGGTACACTGCCTGGTGGGGTTGTAAGCCTCTTGAGATCCCTCGAGAGGTAAAACCTGTTGTAAGGTTGCAAAACCACGCATCAAGTTTTTGGCGCCGCTGCCGGGGAATAGTTATTGTTTAGGTTGAATTTTTACTTTATAGGTCTACTCACTAGATTCCTTTCTAGTGAGATTTTTATTTTATTTTTCTAGGTTTTCTTTAGTCTATCTATTTTCTTCGTTTCTTTTTTCGTAACCATTACCATTCGACATCATGGAAGATGGTAATATCCTTGATCCCAACATCCCACCACCACAACAACCACCACCACCTCCTAGAGCCCGTACTTTAGGAGAGTACTCCCGTCCTAGCCACCATGGCTATCGAAACACCATTGAGCTCACTCAAGGAGCCAATGTCACTCCCTTGCGATCCGACACCATCCGGTTGGTGCAAAGCGGATGCGCATTCCATGGACTTCGTTCTGAAGATCCTAATCAACATCTCAAGGACTTTCTCAAAATCGTTGATTCTATAGATCTTGATGTTGCCACTCGAGAGACGACCCGACTGCGTCTCTTTCAATTCTCTTTGCGGGACCAAGCTAGTCAATGGCTAGAGCGTCAACCCGCAGGATCCATCACCTCTTGGGATGATCTCACCACTCGTTTCCTTGCTCAGTTTTTCCCACCGGGAAGAACTACCAAGCTAAGGAATGAAATCTTGATGTTCCAACAATGTCAAGGCGAAACCCTCTACGAGGCATGGACTCGATTCAAGGACTTACTCCAAAAAGTCCCTCACCATGGCATAGAACTTTGGCTCCAAGTCCAAATCTTCTATGACCATATCAATCTCTCCACGAGGCAAACCATTGACCAATCGGCCGGTGGCAAGCTACGTGATCTAAGTGCGGAACAATCATGGGCTCTCCTAGAGGATCTTGCTCTTTATGACAACGAAAGTTGGAGTGATCCCCGTGATTTGAATAAAACGGTCAAGGCAATATCTTTGCCTTCGAACAATTCAAGCACTTCCGACCGTAGGATCATAGAACTTGAAGACCAAGTCAAGTTTCTTATGAAATCCTACGAGGCTCCTAAACCTTCAAGCCAAGTGAACAAAATCACTTCTTCATGTGAATTATGTAGTGGTCCCCACGACACTCGTGATTGCATGGAACTCCCCGAACAAGCTTTTACGGACTACGCATCCTCGCGTACCGACAGAGCGGGAGACAAGTGGTACACTTTCAAACCCGAGCCAAACCATTACGGTTATACATACAACCCCTCATGGAAAAATCACCCGAACCTTAGGTGGAAACAAAACCAAAACGCACAACAAACCAATTCTTCCAACCCACCTAATCGTTTCCAATCAAGCGGTTCCAACTCGAACCGTACTTTCAACAACAATCCTTCCGGAAATGGTAGTACCAATAACTTTGAAGGATTGATGTCCCAATTTATGGCATCTCAAGAAGCTCGTTTAGCCAAGTTTGAAGCCGATTTCAAACAAAAACAAAGCGAGATGACCAATAAGATTGACACCTTGTTGAAAGCCCTCAATGACCGAGAAATGGGAGCACTCCCTAGCAACACGGTCAAGAACCCGAAACTAAACGTCAACGCTATTTCATCGGTTTCGTCTCCTAGTTCTTGTCCACAATATTATTCGGTCAATTCCATGAGTACGTGTTTCAAACAAACCCAAGTCGTTCCAAATGACCAAGAAGTTATGACATCCAAATTGGTCAACAACATAGTTGAAACATCTCCCACTCAAAACCTTGACGAAGAATTCAAGGAGCTCCACGTGAAAGTCCGGTTGTTGATGTGTTGGATGAGAAGAAGCTCAAGTTAAGCGAAAAAAGGGACCGCCTTCGTTCAAAACAAACTACCTAAGAAATTAGATGATCCGGGCTTATTTGTTCTACCTTGCAAGATCGGTAATTCGGAGGCTTATGACACATTAGCCGATCTTGGATCAAGCCTTAACCTACTTCCGTTACCTCTCTACACCTCTCTAAAACTAGGAAAACTTGAAGAAACCGAGGTGATAATATGTTTAGCGGATGGGAGTGTTGCTTACCCGGTTGGAGTAGTTAAGGATGTGTTAGTGCAGATTGGAAAACTAACCATTTTAGCCGATTTCCACGTCCTTGATATGGTTAGCGACCCTACATGCCCCTTGTTGATAGGTAGAGGATTTTTGGCGACCGCTAGTGCTATGATTGATTGTAAGGAATCCAAGATAGCGGTAGGAGAAGGAGATACTTGGTCAGTCTATGATGTTAAGAAACACGCCTATGATACTAGTGAGGAACCAATACCACATTGGTTAGAATCAAATAGGAGACCATCTAGATATGGACCTTGGATTGATAGAGACTTCATAGGACCCCAACGCCCATTTTACCTAGAAGAGGACTTTGTGAACCGAACACATACGGTAGAGCAACTCTTAGCTAGGAACACCGAGTTGGATCCATTTGAAAACCCTCTAGTTTTTAGGAAAATGATTGATTTCCTAGGAGTTTTGCCAATTAACCTAGGAATGAATAAGTGGACTTGTGAGGAAGATGATCATAAGTGGAATTGGGATAAACCACCCAAAGACGGAGATGGGTCATGGCATATTAAGATGACATTGTATGACCCAGATGGAGAAAAGTTTGAAAAGATCTATCGTACTAAGCGGACCAATAGGAAACTTCAATCCAAGCTTAACCCTAAAGACGTCCTCGATGACGAGCTTACTTACATAGGGTAGCGTGACTTTGAGTCTAGCTACAAGACTCGTTAATAAAGAAAAGCGCTTCTTGGGAGGCAACCCAAGCTTTATTTGCTTTGTGTGTTTACTTATTTGTTTGTTTGATTTTATTTGTTTCCGTATGTATGTTTAATTTTTATTCTTATTGATTCATGTTCAAAAGTAATTTGTGAAAATGCTTTATTTTGTTTTTAACTTCGTCTTAACTACATATAAAGGTATTTTGCAAAAGTTAAGTGTAAGGGAAATCTAAATCGGTTTATTAGAACACAAATGAACATGAATCATAATAATAATAAATTAACATACATATTAGTATTTGTTTGAGTCAAATGCTTGTATCGAGTCATAATGATGTTTTGCAGGAATTCCAGGAAGTAAGGTATAGGTTTTTCCAAAATTTTTCCGGAAACGTAACATGAGAATTCTGTCAGATCATATCTGACGGCGTCAGGATTTACAACCTGACGGCGTCAGGTTTAATTTTCTGAAAATTTTTGAAGGTTTTGTTTTCATAAAAAGTTTTTATTAAATCTCTAACTTATAATCTCCAGGAATCTGCAAAATTATCATTCCACAAGCATTATATCCTTATATATAGATTTTATCCCGCCGATGTTATGCAGGTTTTCGTGTTTGTTTTCTCAGGCTTAACAGGTTATTTTGGACAAGGAAATGTATGTGGAATCAAGCTTTTGGCGATGCATTAGTCATGAAGCTTTTACATTATCTTTGGAAGAAGATCTAACCGTGTTACTTCATTATCCACCGAGCGAATCAGGGGAGTATTTGATTTCATTCTTTTACTTTATGCTTTTACATTTGTTATTTGAACATTGGGGACAATGTTCATCTTAAGTGTAAGGGGGGGGGGGGTAAAAGTACGATTAGAGAATGCTATTACGCTTGATTTTTGTTTGTTTAATAGTAGATGTGTAATAAAACTGAGATAAATACTTGTTAGGGTAATTTTAGTGCCAAATTTAAATTTTTTTACAACATATAGGAGTGAAGCTTTGATCTTAATGAGCGTCTCACGGATAGGAGTTATATAACTAGCACAAAAACCGTACCACTAAAAAATTTTCCACCCCCAAATATGTGAGGTTCGCCCCTAGAATTGGTAGGAAAAGCATTTATGCTATGATGTGTGTACCGGTAGCACTTAGATTCTAGAACTTGCGTTAGGACCATTCCGAGGCCACAAGTGAGACTACATTCGTGTAGTTAGATTTAATACATGATAAGAGGCATTAGGATTAACCCATTGTTTTACACCTGTGTTTTTGTTATAATTACTTTGGCTACATTGGTCAAGTAATTCTCCCACACCCTTTGCGTTGTACTCATTTTTAGTACACGATACCCCTAGTACACCCCTCAGAGCCTATCTTTTCGTTTCGACCTTTAAGCATTTTACTTAAAGGAAAAATTTGTTACACCCCACTAAAATGTACACCCAAATCGCCTTAGCCTACCTTGTATGCACTCATTTTTAGTGCATTATTGTTACAACATTTGTTTAAACCCAAGTTAATTATCTAGTTGATTACATGGTTGCTAAGTCGAGTCATATCCTTGTACATATTGTTTTGGGACGATTGGGACTCATGGGTAAAGTACTAGTGTAATGGAGTAATGGGGAAGAACATCATTTATTACCCCCATATGTGCTAAATATTTTAAAAGTACTCCAAGTGTTTTGATTATCTTAATTCGAGTCATTAGAATAGTTATTTGTAAAGTTATGTAAAAGTTCAAGTGTAATGGGAATGCAATGCCCCTATGATGTATTATTCTGGATGGTAGGGCAAAAGTGTATGCAAAAAAAAAAAAAAAAAAAAAAAAAAAAAAAAAAAAAAATCAAGAAAAATACAAAAAAAAAATGAGAAAAAGAAAAGTAGAAAAAAAAACATACGGACTACCATCCCGTTTCATTTTATGTTTATTTTATCTTTTTGTTATTTTGTTTTTAGCTTAAGATCGAGTTGAGTCTTGGCTTAGCAACATTGTATAGTACATGTAATTGATCAAGATCTTTAACTCGCCACCAGTAAAATATCCTTTATCCAACAAAACCGTGTTTTTCTTTTCCCTACACCTAACGTTATAACCCATTTAAAAGCCCTCTTTGATAGTTTATCTTAGGTGCTTACGCCTAGTGGAGGAGGTTTTCGATCCTTTCCCAAGCCTATGGTAATCTATTTGCTATGACAGGTAGTGAGAGATATTATCCGTTTTCATTTATGAGATTTATTTTGATGACACTTGAGAGATGTGAGTATCTAAACACTACTTGTGAGGTGCTAGTTTGTAATCTCCGTGCTTATTATGATTAAAGTGGAACGATTATTTGTTGTAATTACTTTTATGTTAGCATTAAATGACCCCTAACTTGTATTTTGATTAGAATAAAAGCACATTTGCTTGAGGACAAGCAAATCTCAAGTGTAAGGGTATTTGATGAAGCGAAAAGTGTACCGCTTTTAAGGGGTCATTTAAGCCCTAAATCGTATTTATTTGATCAAATATTGCCCTAAATCGTTCCTTTTGTCATTTTAGGTACTTTTGAGAAGAAATCTGGAAAAGGAGGCATTTTGGACGTTTTTGGAGCATAAAAGTGAAGAAAACGACAAAGTCTCAAAATCATGCTAAAAGTTACCTTTGACGGCGTCAGGATCCTCTCCAGACGGCGTCATGGCTTGGCAAGAAAAGGTGGATGTGAAATTTACTCATGATAAGCCAGTGAAAATTGCATGGGAATTCTGACGGCGTCACGCTTTAATATGATCAAGGTCATCACGGCTTAATTTAGAGAGGGACGGCGTCACGCATAATCCTGACGGCGTCAAGCCTTGATAGGCCAGAACGGATTTTGGAGAGCTAAAGAGGGACGGCGTCAAGAAGGTCATCCGGGAACCCTAAAAGCGGCGAGGTGACGGCGTCACACTCCATAACGTGACGCCGTCAGATCTAAAAATCTATATATAGTTTTGCAATTCTTTGTCATTAGTGTGGAACTTATTGGGGAACTTTGTGTGTGAAAACCCTAGGACGAATTTGGCAGCTCTTTCAAGGCTTTTTGCCTTGAGATCTTCCATGTTACATTGAAGATAAGTTATCAATTAATCATTCAATATGTCTATGTGTTGTTTGATTCACCACGAGCCCAGAAAACAGAGATATCATAACCATATTGCCATATCAGTAATCCAGAGGGGATGCCTCTCAAGTAACCAGATAATATGAGGGGTGACCTCATGTATCAAATATATATATATATATATATGGAGTGATCAGCTCCCAGAGGTTGCGAAAGACGTGTATCGCACACACCATCAATCACCAGAGATATACATGTAAACAATAAATAATAACAGATAACAGAGACAGAACAAATCTAGGATGCATCCATACGCCCCAGGTGGCCAGAGTCTCCAAATAACACCAGGTAAAATAAAGTCAGGTACGGGATAGGTCATCTCTCTCCTACCCTAGAGTCAAGCCATCGGTGCATCAATGACAAGGACATGAACACCTCATGCCTGGTGAGTTGGCTCGGGTATCAAACCGTGGTCAGAGTCAGATATCATATCAGAGGGTCATAAATAAAGGTTCATGTCAAATATTTCAGGAGTAATATATATCAGAGGTTCAGAAATAAATCAGGTCCAAATCAGAGTTCACAGAATAAGGGATCATATCAAAGGTTCATAATCAAAAGGTTTATGGGTTCATAGAAAAGATTTTAATTCAAAGGTTTCATATTTAACTTGTATTTAAATAATCTTTCAGTGACTTTCATGAAATGGTGTTTGGTAAAACCTTTTTATACAGATAGTCCTTAAAAAGGAATTTTCATAAAACCATTAGTACAATTTCATTTAGAAGAGGTATAACCTCGTTTTAAGATAGTTTTTCTCAAAACATTTCCAGATATAATTAAGAAAGGTTTTCCCATTTCAGTTTCAATATCAAAGGGTCCACATCAGGAGTTCATATCAGAGGGTTCAATATCAGAAGGTCCATTATCAGAAGGTTCAATATCAGAAGATTATACCAAAGGGGATCATAGCAATGGCATAAATACTGGAACTGACAGATCAGAAATTGAAAGAGATCATGAGAAACCTGTGAGAAGGTTCAGAATATCTGTACCTTATTAGCAGTGCAGAAAATAGACAAGCAAATAAATACTGAACAGATCAAGGCTTCTCCTTCTTCGCACCTAAAGGAGTAGAAGACGGAATTACAAAGGATTCCAATTCAGATTATTACTTTTAGTTTACCTTTCCATTTTAAGTAACTTTCTATTTTTAGTAACTTTCCAGATTTAGTAACTTTCCATAATTAGCAGGTTTCCAGAATTAACAGATATTATCATTTCAGATTAGATTAAGTCCTTACTCAGAGATTATTATGGAATAAAGGTATATTTTAACAGGTTACAGAAGTCTAAGGTTAATTATGACAATTTCACAAAGTTTAGGGTTTTAATTGTAACTTCATCAATTTCAAAGGTCTAAAATGAAAAATACTTCAAGTACTGATTTAAATACATATTTTATTCAGAATGACATCATAATCCCTTTAGTTTCATAATTTTACAGTTTACACCCCTCTAGTTTAATTATTTCAATTCGAATTAACAATTTTATATAATTACCTTTTTAAACCTTTTAATTACAAATCTAACACACATGGCCCTTATTTTATATTTTTACATGATTAGTCCCTGATTAAAAACACATTACAAAAATACCCACGAGTTTCAGAAAATTACAAAACATCCCCTTTTCTTTTTATTTTCAATTCGTTAGTTACAAAACCATCACAAACCCTAGCATGCTTTCCCAATCATTACACCATAATTATCAAAAACCTTAAACATCATTAAATGACCATAATCTCACACCAAAACCCTAACCCTAGCTTGAACACATTAGGGTTTTATTTTATTTTATTTCTTTTCTATATTTTCATAAATCCGGTTATAAACTTAAATCCACCACGACTTTTATAGACCATGAACAATCGAATGGACATTTTTCCCAGGTTATAAGGACCATATAGAGCTCAGAAAAATTAAGCCTCACACCCAGAAAATTCATAATTAATTATTTAGAGTTTTATTATGTTTTTAAGGTTAAATTCGAAAATAATTCATATAGCATGCATGGTTCGGTTTTAACATTTTATTTAGACCTTATATGATGTAAGAGACGTGAGAAAAATACCAACCCAATATGGGACGCGTAGAAAGGGCTGAACGAATTTACACTTCTCGAATGGATAACAAGAACCAATAATTCCCCACGAGCACAAACGCGACCAACAAACCTTGTAATCAATTTTCACAGATCATATATGATGTAAGGAACTCAGGAAAAATAGAAAATGAATTTTACAAGGGTCGTAGGAATCAGAATGAATTTTTACCTCACTTTTGAACAAAATTCGACAATAAAAGATTCAGGCCTCTATAAATCGAGTGGCTATTTTTCTTGGCTTCCTAGCACGACAATGAACTCAGAAAAATTGCTCTTGGACCTCAGAAAATTCGTATGGAATGAATGATGATTTATTTGGTGATTGTGTTTTCTCGGCAAAGTGAATAAGGAAGAAAAAGGTATATAAAAATATATGGGAAGTGAATATCCGGTCTTAGGGGGAGGGATTACATAATTTTCGGTCCAAGTTTGCTAATAAGATCAGAATTGTAATTTACTTTGTTCTCTTCCTTATTTACTAGTAATTATCCACACTTTTAAATATATTTTTAATATATATAAATACCGAAATTAATAAAAGTAATGTATTTTCGGTTTTTTTTTTTTTTTTTTTTTAATTTTTGTAAGAGTCAAGATAATTATTTTGGACATATAAAAATTAGTACAAGACTTGTCTTAATTTTATTTTACCTTATCTGTAATTTATTTAACATAATTCGGATTAATTTGGTACTTATAATAGCTTGTAATTAAATTCTTAAGTAGTGAGGGCATTTTGGTCATTTTACATGTTTCTGAGTTTCAGGTATTACATAAAGTATGGTTGAGTTTGTTCAACGTGCATTTGATTCGGTACGAGTGTTTGGACAAAGGGCTTTTTGAGCAATGCACTCAATGAATTCAAATGATGGTAAGGATTGTGGTGTTGTAGGGGTTTGTTGTACTATGGGAGTACTTAGGTTTCATAGATGTTGAAGACAACAAGGATGGAGACTAATTCTTGTGATCCATTGGTTGGTACAACTAGTGGGTGATGTGATTTGAAGCTTAGGGCCTGAGACATATCACAGAGGTGAATGTGATGGGATGATGGTGAAAGAACAAGTGTACTTAGGTGATAGGATAAATGTTTTAATATAAGTTGTTAAAATACTTGGGTGTTGATTCTTTCGGATATTACTTTTAATGACTACAATCGTAAGTCAAATTTACTTGAATATTTCGGACGAAATACTTAAGCTGTCAATCCTACTTTGTTGAGATTGGATAGCATTCAAGGATAGCAAGACTTGATAATACATCTATGACCTAAGTGTGAGTTATGACTCGATGTAAATCTTTATCGTCTTGAAGGATAACATGTTAACCAAGTAAGGCAACATATGTGAATACAATATCTACAGTCATAAGTTGGACTTGTGATCTATGATATCTTTGCAAACAATGAGTCCGAATTTGTTAGGAAGTTGTCAATTTACAAATCAAGCTAATGGATGAGTAAAGGATGGGAGGATGCAGTGAATGTGTGTAATGATCACAAATACTCAGTGGTCCACAGATTGCAATGAACCAATTTTAGGGTTCCTTCCTTTATGGAGAAAGGTACCTTGGAGCATTTTCATGAAATTTGAACGTATGATTAGAGATGATTATCCTATTGGTGCAAGTGAGATGTCATGATCCTAATATGAGTGAATATCAGTGAAAAATATCATAGTAATAAAAGTGAATAATCTAGAGTGCAGGATTAAACAAAAATTAAAAAGTTAGCTGTTTGGCTAGCGGAACCATTTGACAACACAGGCGGAACAATGAATTTGGTTCCGCCCGATCCGTCAGGCTGTTTTTGGTGGAACTAAAATTATGAACAAACGGATCCCTACTTATGGTTCCATCTGATCCGCCATGCAAAAATCCTTAACAGAGGGCATTTTTCAATCCCCGAAACCTGTTCAAATCCCGTAGTTTCTCCTAAAACATGTGTAATTAATTAGTTGAGATTATAAAACAACAATAAAACAGGTATAAACACATGTATCGGTATAGATCATGCAAGGGCTAGACATTTCACTAAAAATGGGAGTTATGCCAAACAGTGGTTTAAGGATAAAAAATTGATAACATCGTAATGTTATCTCCCTGCATGACAATGTTAGTTCACATAATTGTTCAACGATAAGTTATTATCCTACAACAAGAAAAATACATTAAACATCATTGTTAGAAGCAAATGTATCAAACACCCTTTATTTTTAAAGATACTACATGTTTAGATAAACATACTTGAACTATTTGTGCAAAACAACATTTTTCAAGATACTTAACTAGTTTTACTTTGTTCTCATTTCTAAGTAAATTATGCAAGACTTTAATATAACATATGCAAAGAAAATTATCTAAGTCTATAAGCAATGCAAAAACAATTTTCCAAATTGGAGCACAAAATCTAGCAAATGTCCTATCGTGCATAAACAAGAAATTTACAAACAAGCAAATGAATATTATGGCAAGATTGATACTGATGTATCACAAATAAACAAGTGTAATCACAACTTTCAATAAGCAAACAACATGTATGCAAACAACCAAAACAAGTAGTCATATAGCATAGCATAAAAAGAAATATATTTGTCGTCACTTTGCGTTTAAATATGACGATGTATGCCAAGCTTGATTTGTTTCATTTATATATATAAATATCACCAAATTCTTTAGTTTCAAAAGAAATCATATCAATGTTCAAAGGATACCAACTTACATTGCCCGACTCAAAAGTTTAAGTCACTCTGTCAAAAATGAAACTTAATATTTTGGACAGGTTGTAGCATTTGATTTATTTTACTTACTTCAATTAAGATTTAGGCCATGATATTATTTTTAAATAAAATTAGACTTAATTCCCTATAAAATGATAGGTGGCGCGACTCCAACGGACTTACGATTAATTAGTTAAGAATTTTTGAAGTTTGTAAAAACTTTGGACTGTGCAGACCAAGGATCCCTTCTCCAAAGGGCAAGGAACCCTTTAAAGGGATCCGTGGGATCCGCGGTCTTCAGTGACAAAATGTCACAGAATGTTAAAAACATGTATTTTCGCATAGCAAGAATGTGTAGGACTTACTAGATTTAGTAGTAAACATATAATACACATATTTTAACATCATTACTACCTATGTGACTTATCTAATCATTTAAGGAGGTGATTTTTCAACTAAATTTATAGTTATCCCAAACGCTCATTTCAAGACTGTATTTTTCGTAAATTTGCTTTAAGCACATAATTTGACGCTTAATTCTTTTGAGAAATATTTTCTTTTATTTTCCAAGGACATCTTCAAGCTTGTATACTAAGTAACATTTAACAACAAAATTTCTAAGTATAATTAGTGAAACATTTTTCATATTATATTCCGCTTAAATGGTAATTTGATACATGGATCGTACTCCATTTTAAAAACCATTGGTTTTGAAAATAAGAGCCACGATGCTCTGATACCAATTGTGAAAACGTAGAGGGGGTGGGGGGTGAATACGTTACCGTTATAAAATCTTATTTCTTGTTGTATCAAATATCCGATTAAGCTTGTTATAATATGAAAGATGTCAGTTATAGTTTATGACTAGCTTATACTAAAACAAGTTGTCACACAACTATAACCATCAAGACACAACACAAGCAATCATTATACAAACATAAAAGTAAAGCAGTAAGTAAAAAAAAGCGCAAACCGAACAAGATGATTTATAGTGGTTCGGTCACGGAGCTCCTCTCCACCCTACTCCACTCCCCGAGTACCCAACTCGAGAGTTACTTCACTAGATCAACAAGCTCCCTTCTCGGCGGAGAAAGCCTTACAAACGTCGCTTACACCTTTTTCGGTACAAAGCTAAATACCGGGTTCTAGTTTGAGGTAGAACCAACCTAACGTCGCTTATACAATATTTTCGACACTAAGCTAGATGTCGAGTTCTTTTACAAAGGTACAACCACTCCTGCTATGTTTTATGGCCCAACATAAAAACCTTGTATTTTATGGCATAAACACATAAACCATCTAATCTAGTTTGGTGAATAGATTGTGATGATGCACTGATGTTTACAATGATGATCCATGACAGAAATGTCTAATGGATATGAATAACTAATCTAAATGAACTTCCATTAATAGAAAACATTCAATGGATGAAGATCACAAGTTCCATAAGCTTGTTGTGATAGATCTTCATATATGTATGCTTGTGATGGATGATGACTCACGATCTCTGAGCTTGCTTCACAGGATCATTTCGAGAGTATGCTTACAACATAATGAAAGTTAGTAACATTATGATCATGATGATTAGGGTGATTAATGTATGTTACTACATGGTTATCTACTGATCTAAATGTATGCAAAAGGGTAGAGAGAATGTATGTTCAAGTGGGTGAGAAATGAGTGAACAATGGGCTGCTATTTATAGCCATTTGGCTTCAGCAACCCACGGATCACACGGAACCAAAAAAAGCGTTCCGCCGTTTATAACTTTTGGTTCCGTGGTCTCCTGACACAAAATCTAAAAATCTTTATCAAATCTTTCCAAAATTAAATCTAAATCTTTACAAAATCTTTCCAAAATCAAATCTAAATCTTTACAAAATCTTTCCAAAATCTTTCGTGAAATCTAACCAAGATATATTCTTAGATTTTGCTAGACTAGGATGATCCAAGGCATGATGTAATAAACCATTTTCTTTTTGACTTAAGTATATAGGAAAGTTAACTTGTAAAATGAATTGCAACTAGTTTAGACAAATGTCTAAATGTAACTAGTTTAAGAAAATGTATATTTTAAGTGCTTATCAAAATAAAATGTATTTTGTCAAGTGTAAGTAAACTTTAGTACTTAATGCAAAATGTAAAATGAGGTTCGAAATAGAATGGTTAATCTATTAAAATACTTAATGACTATAAACGTATTTTAAACATTCTAAATGATTTGTTAAGGGGTTTGATCATAATGCCACATAACAAATATGTACGAACCTGTGTTGTACCATACGAGGACTTGAGAAGTCGAGAGGTGTTGAATGTATGTTGAGACAAATTATGATTACGAGTAACTTGTACATTTTACGTTATGTATCAAGTTACATGTTTGTCATCAATCAAAACAAACGAGACTGTATATATTAAATATCGTAATATTTGCTTTAACAAATATGGTTGCAGCCATGGCGGATTTTTCATAATGCACGCACATTTGTAGATCTGAGCCTTGCTTTTCACTGTGAAAAAATAAAATAAAATTTTGACCCATGTTAGTTTGGAAAAGAAGTTTGTGGTGTTCAGTAGTTGACAACGAAAAAGAATACCCGACGCAGTTGATGATATTGTGTCTGCCATTCTTTTTCGTATCACCATTATTTGTTTGTTAATCTATTAAAGCGATGATCATCATTTTCTACATTTATGGTTTATCGGAATACAGGTTAATCACACATGTATCTTGGCAGAGTAGCCACACATATGAATGTGGTTGCAGCCATGGCAGGTGTTTCATAATGTACGCACATTCGTAGATCTGAGCCATGCTTTTCTCAATGTTGCATCGCAGCTAAAAAGCAATAACTGAATCTGGTGAATATATAAGCTATCCATTTTGCAATAGCAATAGGTAGTTCATTGTAAAACTGTTACAATATTAACTGTGGTTATTTTATAATGGCTACCTATTGCTATTGGGAATTGGATTGGCAAGGTAACCACAGCTATTACATGACTGCATCAGTGGCAGATGAATCAAACTGCCTCGGGAATTGCAAATATGTGCTTCTATGGATTGATTATAAATAATCCCTTTAAAGTTGCTACTTGATTGGTTGACCTTATAGCTTATTCAGTGATTCCCTCAACCAGCAATCCACAATAAAAAATGAGAACAATTTTCCAATACATGGTGCTATTGAAGATCTGCAAGTAAGCACACTGCAGCTTCCTGTTACTGGATATGCAATTATTTTATACATATTTAATTAGAAATTTGTTTGGCAGGTTAGAGGCACTCTTAGGCAAACGAGTTGGATTTGAAGCGGCATGTCAAATTCGAACGGTAGAAATATACAGGAATCCATCAAATAGGTTAGTCCACATTAGCTTAAAATCTTCAACTGTTCTTTTTTTTTTTTTTTTTTTTTTTACTGATATACAAATGTAGGTTACAGAAATAACCAAATGTTTTAACAGACATTTCCAAACACCCCTAAAGTTCAAGATAGTCATTTTGTTACTTAACTCTTTATGACCCATGTAAGAAGAATCACAAAACTATGTAGGTTGTTGTCAATGAAATGAGCTTGAATCTTTCCGAAATGGTTTAATATAATTGGCATCCTACAATCATTCACTAAACATATTATTCGTTGATTTGTATACTATAGTATGTTGCAATAAAGTTGTTTTGGACTTTGTGTTTGGTTTTAGATTCGTTTGACAGAGAAGCCACGGTAGCAGAGAAAGCACATAGAAGGGTAACGGTTGCAAACCATCTGGATGCCGCAAACAGCCAATGACAGTGATTGGAAAAAGCAAAAACACTGGATATGCTTTTGTTGTATTCATTGATTTATGATGACAAACAGCCAATGATAAATATTTATTTCTATCCATTGTTTGTTTACTTTTGTTGTTTGACGAATTACAAATGGAGTGGAACCATATTTTTTACTTTGCAATATATTTTGTTTGCCCGGGTGATGAACAGACGGTTCTATTCATCCAACAGCAAATGGTAATGTATATGCCTTTAAGGTTGAGTAGTCTTTAGCAAGTATTGATTGCAAATACCTTAGGTATGCAAACATGTTACTCTTCTGTATGAGTAAACTAATGTACAAAAACTTTATCTATGCAAAAGAGCATCACAATGTTCCAGTGTTGAAATATTTTTTGTGCCATTTCCAGGTTACAACACTAGCAAACACAGCGTAAACTGCTTCTTTAGCAAAACAGCCCGCCGCGAAGCGCGGGTTTCCCACCTCGTTACATAAATAATTCAAATAACCTTTAAAAACATTACAAAAAAAAAAAAAAAATCCTTACACATTCAAACTTATTGGTTATTATAAACAAAAATGACAATAAGAAAATACATCAAGGGCCTAAAATGTAAATTGATTATTTATAAAAAAAAAAAAAAAAAAAAAAAAAAAAAAAAAAAAAAAAAAAAAAAAAAAAATCAACAAGGAAACATCTTCTTCTTAAATCTACCTGCAAAACACACACTTATTAAATAAAAAAAAACACACATTAAAGGTATTAAAATGGGATTTGTTTGTTTGTTTTCGAGTAAAGGACTCGGTTGAATTTTCGACCTTGTGTTGTGTTTTTTCGTCTGGCGACCGAGCACGATCGTGAAGCCACAACGGGCCGACCATCCTCGACCGATTGAGCGACCGAAGATCTCGACCTCCATTGTGCATAACCTTAAGGTTAATTATTGTTACACAAAGAACATCCAGAAAAAGAAAATGAATAAACATGAAGCTAAAAGACAAATTTACCATCATCTTCAAGGCACATATTGGTTTGGCCAAAACACATATTAATAACCCCGAATTTGTCAAACAAAATCATTTAGTACCCTAAAATATTAAGGGTCCATAATGGTACCCCAAACTTAGCACACTGGAATTACTATTATCCTATACTAAATTAACTCCATAACTTATTATTTTATTTTTATTTTTTTCTAAAAAAATCAATTTACTAAATCCTAATGTAATAAAAATGATTTGTAGTTAAACTTAGGATAATTAATCATATTTTAATGAAAATTTAGTTAATTTCATTTTTCTCATAATTAATATTATATTATATTTAGTTATTGAGAATAAATATATATTAAAATTAATACTTTATAAAAAGTGAATCTACTGCACTACTTTTGATATATAAATATCCGTATTATATACTAAGTGTTTGTTTCAAATATTTTTAAGACTATAACAATTTAACTATTTATTTCTTTATATGCATATGTTAAATTGAAAATTACATAAACTCATATATAGTTAGTTATAAGTTAATCTAAAAATTATTTCTAACAAACATTTAATAATATAATATGAAGATATATTAAAAGTAATGTGTTAGAAATATTATAGAAATAAATACTACATATATATTCTTTATATACTAAATAATCAATTAAAATAGTATAATAATTTAAAAAACTATATAAAATAATTAAAATTTAGGAAAAAAAATTATTTACCTAGCCAAAGTTTTACTATAAATTATTTATTAAAATAGACTTTACTCGTTTCAGCTTGGCGTTGTCATAAAATCAAACACGCCCATGACCGAAAAAGAAAGAAAAGTACGACCGTTACAAATTCAAGAACGGAAAACATGCGTATGTATTAAGCTAAAACCCTCTCTCCTACCAGCATTGTTTCGACGTCTTAACACCGGATCAGTCGTGGTATTCCTCCAAACATCAAACAAAACTAAAACACCCTCCCAAAGATCCCGAAGTTTAATACAATGAAGTGACAGTATGTCAACGTCTTCCTGGTTAAACTCTATAGTGGGGACCTCGTCCGTGATACGTGAATCGGGGTATCTCCAAGTCATGTAATCAGGAATAGCCCTTCGATCTATGAAGAAAAACCTATTCTTTCAAAATTTCATCCCGAACCTGTTTTCAACCATGCATATTGGGGAAGGCCTCATGTGTTTAGAAAGACAGAACCAATGCCCCTACTTGGAAAGTGTTTGGTAAACCCGAAACAAGGTCACGGTGGGCTAAATTTCTAAGGCTCGGCATATAACCTCAAAGGTAATCACCTTATTTAAGCCTAGAGGAACAAGCTGGGATAGGTGAACTCTAAAGTGTCTAACGACGACCAATAGGAAGGAAGAGAAAGGTACTCTAACTTGGAAAAATTAAAAAATTCGATGGTATAACCCTATACCGTTGCCAGGAAACTCTAACATCCTAACCCCCGTAGCAGGCAACCGCGGGTGTAACTCTAATGGTATACTATAGGTCTAAACTAGGGAATCTAGTTTAGACTACGTTAGTTCGGATGAAAACAAATGCATATCCCTCTTAGCCATGCAAGAAGTTTAAAAGACAGTGTTAATACCTCAACCGGAGTGTGTAGTAGAAGCAGATGGCAAGAACGGCTAGACAGAATGAGTAAGAAACTCAGGCAAGCTCCGATCGAAGTACAAAGAACAAACTGTCTAGCAGATATGTAAAAGTTGTAAATGCAAAATTAGGATGTATTTATAGGCTCTTGAAAAAATAAGCCACAAAATGAGCGAGCCACATGGGCCTGTCAGGCCCATGACGTGTCATTTCGTGGCCTACCAGAATTCACGACGTGGTTGGAGATGATTTGGCCACGTCTTCAAAGTTGATGAAATGATATTTTCTCTTTCACTACCTTTTTGGCACGATAAATAAAATAAAAAAATATTGCCATTTAGGGGAATATGTTTTAGCCTCCGGACGAGAGGCTCAAACGAGAAAAATAAAACTCTTGGATCAACACTTGGAAACTTTGGCCTCTAAGTAATGTGCTAAAGGAACAAGAAAAAATCCTTAGAGTCTAGTACCAACTCTTGAGCAATACGTTAATACTAGACTAGGGGAATATAAGTAGCTGGGGTGACGAAGGTCACCTCACGTCCGGAGGCAATGACATAGGAGCTAAGACTACTTCAGAGTTCACGACGTACTAGCTGACAACTACTGTACGATAGCGTACGAATGGAACAGAGAGTGGTCTATGACGGCCACCTGCGACATCATGACAAGATAACATCCGAATGCAACGCCTGACCATCAACAACGATTTAATCGTTGCGCCTTGACGACAATCCAACCTCCACAATACTCGTGCCATGGAGCCAAGGACCAAGTAGTATAAATATAGTTGTTCACTTAGTTGAGCAACACACACTCTGGATATAGACTATCTCTCCCATCCCTATAATATCGCGTATTTCAACCAAGTATATACTTATTCTCACGTTGGAGCTTGGTTTCGGATTAAAACCCTAGGGCGAGCTAACAGTTTTCTGTCTTATTTCAACTCAAAGAATGAAAGAGTTAGCACTAATCTCCGAGATCGAAGAGCTGAAGAAGCGGTTACGAAAAATTGCTTCAACAATCATTGAGTAATATCTAACATCTAGGACACGGTTGTGTCATAAATTGACTAGGTGTCGTGACATAAATTGACTAGGTGTATTAAAAGCACAATCTTCGGGATTAGGTTTATTTTTTATTTTATTTTTTATTATTATTATTATTATTATTATTATTATATAAAAGTTAACCTACATTGTAAAAATTCATGATTGTCCTACGACTCTTTGAAACTCAACTTGGGTCCGTCTTCATTTAAAAGACGAAGTTAATGGCAGAAAATAATAAAACACAAATAGGTAAAACGATAACAAGTTAAATTTGACAAATTGTTGAAGAAGACCCCGACATGGAAATAATAATAGTAGATGGTAATAAATCAAAACAGACAAAATGTGGTCTGACCTTTCACTTTCTGACATTAACAAATAGGCCCCTCACTTTTCAAAGCACTCTCCGCATTTTGCTCTTTTACATGGACCCATGAATATGTTTTTATGTGATGGATTCACATAAACAACATTATGTTATAAATGAAATTCACATAAAAGATTCACATAAAAGTTATAAATGAAATTCATAGCGTTATACAATTTGACATCTTATAGAGTTATAGACATTATGCAAGTACACACCATTGTCGGTTTACTTCAACTCATTTGTATGAGAAAATTCACACGAGTCACTTGTATAATGAGAAAAGGTGTATCTAACCCTCCACGTACTGATCACTCGTAAGGTTTATGAGATCAGGCAAACCAAATGTCTTCATCATGAACCGAACTCAAAACCTCTATTAATAAGGAGTTGTTACTTTGAATATATTAAGTTCTTACCACGATGTCAGTACCCATTTGGAGTTTACTAAGAGCATCTACGATGCATCAAATCTTTAAAGACTTGATGCATAAGAGCATCCACAATGGTCAAACTATGCAAAGCTTTTTAATATTTTATAAAGCTTTTGTAAAAGATTTTTTGCATTTTAGCATAAGCTTTTGCAAAAGCTTTTTTACAAAAGACTTGGCTAACTCCAAGCTTTTGCAAAAACCTTTTAGTCATTAATGAGTTAGCATTAAATGCAATCACTTTAAAAAGGTTATGCATTAAATGCATCAAGTCTTTAATGACTTGATGCTATTGTAGACGCTCTAACAATGACTTATAGTTTTTACAATAGCTTAGAGTTAGTCAAGTATTTTTTAAAAATTCTTAGAAAGCTATTGTAAAACCTTATACAACAATGCAAAAAAGCTCTTACAAAGACTTGATAGAATTGTAAAAAGCTTTTGATAGTTTTGCCCATTGTGGATGCTCTAATGTACTTAAAGTAAATTACATCGTTTGTCCTTGTAGTTTTGCCGAAATCACTAGTCCTGTCCCTCGACTTTTTCTTTTGCATGAACAATCCTTATAAGGAAGTTTGGTAACACCATTCGTCATTATCTTTAAAAATCGATAAAACCAAAACATATATTAGTACCCCGAACTTGTCAAACTGGATCATCTAGTAACCAGAACTCATAAGGGTGCAGAATGGTATCATGAACTTGACAAAATGAAATTTCTACTATCCTATATTAATTATCTCAACAATTAATTGTTTTTTTTCTTTCTAATGTTAATTTAGTTGAACTGAGCTTCGTAAGGAGCCTTATAATCAAGATACAACTATTCTAGATCGGAGTCCTAGTCATACTACTCCACCTGCACCTGTGGGGTCCACCGTTCCTCCTCCCACCACATAAGACCTCATTGCTGCTATTGCCGACACTAAAGTTATTACAAAGGCCAGGGCGGCGGAGAAGCGAAAAGCCTATACCACTCCGCACGACCCTTCCGATGCAACAACGTAAAAGAAGGTTTTGAAGAATGGTTCTAAGGTGGGGTCTAGTTAGATTCATCCTGACATTGGTCGAAAAGATGGGGATGTTCCTCTGAATGACCCTGCTAATGCTAGCTCGGACATTAATGTTGTGGATGACAGTCTTGGCCAGGATAATCTGGTTGAACATGTCGAAAGGAGCCCAAGTAAGGCTACCCTAAACGTGATCCCGCTTCACACTGTTGATAAGTCTATCAGTCAAGATGTTAGGACAGTTTTCGTAGCACCAGTGGTGCAGCCTGTCCATGTGGGGAGCACCGCTGGTGCGACAGAAACTGCCTTAACCGAACATGTATTCGACCCACATCATTTTGAGTCTTCTCTTATTCATGTTGAAGGTTTTGAACAGAGGCCTCCGAAGGGGCTGGTCGTGTTTTTCTTTTTACTATCTGACCCTTCCTCTGTTTCCTTCTTTCGGTGAACATCACTTGTTCTTTATAATCCTTTATAGGTATCGAAGCAACTTTCGAGAGTCAAGATAAATGTGATGTTTGTGAGCTGCATAGAGATGTTTTTGCAAATTCAGCTGGTGGAACCGTTTTGTTTTTAGTTTTGTTTATGTACTTTTGTTGTTGCTGCATGATGACGATTAATCTCCGCTTGTTGTTGGATCTCGTCATCAAAATTAATTATTTTATTTACTGTTTTTCCTATCGCTTTATTTTGCTTTTGCTGCTGCAGATGAAGATTTGTCTCCGCTTGCTATCGAACGTCTTCATCAACAAAACTTTTATTGCTTATATGTTTATTTAGCTTTCTCATCAAATCCGAGCTTTCATAATTTTGCCACTCGGATTGCTGAAAAGTAATAGTGAATAGATATGGCCTAAACCCGATTGTGAGTTTGGACCCATTAGGGTTTCATTATATCATATGTACTATAAAATTACTTTTCCTAATAATACGATATACTAACGGGGTTTTATCAATTTAACAAAACATAGTTTAGTAATATACCACAAAAGTGAATCAAGTTGGAAAAAAAATGTTATCTTAGGTCTCATAAATGCACATTTCCCTTTACTTTTTTATGGTCTTATATTTTGAACTTTTGAACAGGATGTTAAAAACCCAGTCACGGCCTGATTGCGATCTGGGTGAGTATAGCTAATTAATCTTGTCAGTTATTAGTTTAGTGTAGAATGAAAGGTAGCAAAGAAATGAATCTATACTATATAATAAACGTGAATAATTTACAAGCCTATGAAGCTACCTATGCATTCAATTGTCTGACGTGTTTCATCTCTGATTGGTTGGTGATTTAATGTGGTACAACACCTCACTGCATTCCTTTAATCAATTCATCAAAGAGGGATCACGGAACAAAGTTGTTGATATCGATTGATTATTTTTAGCAAAGAATTAATGCATTCATTTTCTTTGTAACTGATTTTTCAAAAATGTTGAAAACCAAATCAAACCCATTAATCATCTTTGCTAGACAAACCCTAAACTTGGTAATGATCCTGATTCGAGGCAAACCTATTTTTGGTTTCGATTATAAGTTTCTTTTTATCATTTTCTAATAAATTTTATTTTATATATGTTTTTAATGATTATACTATTTAGGGCTAATAATGTTTATGTATAAATCGTGCAATGTTCAATTTGGTTGTTTTTATAGATTATATGTTTCAATTACACATAATTGTATATCATCGCATAGTACAGGTATGTGATGATTTATTTTTGTTTCGATTCAACTCCATATATTTGATTTGATTAAGTTCAGTTTAATTGTGTTGATACAAAACCTCAAAAAAATGAACTATTTTCAGGTTCTATATTTTGTTCTTATTCTTCTAATTTTTACCATTTCATTGGTTTTGTTTGAAGCTCATTGATGTTTTTGGTTTGAGTTTTGAATTTGAGAACAAATGTTGGTGTCTAGATTGTTGGTTGTTTATTACGGTTTCATACATTGGTTGCAGAAAGAAGATGGTAATTAAAAATCTAGAGATCAAGGTGATCACTTTCAGTTTATCCAAGGCAAGTATTCAAATTTAGAAGAATCATTTTATTGAACCAGGTTATTAGCTATATTCGATTCATCATTGAATTGGATTGAACCAAAATTATTATGCCGCGACCTGTTCGATAAATGGTCTTTGTACCCAAATTCTTCATTACTTGCAATTTTATGCTTTTTCTTATTTTTCAATTGCATATAGTCTTTTAAGTGTGCAAAGTTTCATAGTTCTTAATATGAAACTAATTGATTTAAGTTATATCCCAGTTGCAGGAACATTTTTTAATCAATGAAGATTGCTTCAAGTTGGATCCTAAAATGGCAACTATATACTGCTAATGTGATTAATGATGCGTAAGACAATAAATATTTTGAATGCTTAGGGCATATGACCTCTAAGGTGTTCAATGATCTATCCAAAAAGAGAGTACGTGAGCTACTTGAGCTAAAATTTTTGTACCATTTAGTATTGATGTAGCTCTTGATACGGAAATTTGAACTGATATTTTTCTTGAATGTGTTGAATAAAATGGATTGGTTATCTCTACATGTAAACTTGGATTGGTTTTACTAAATGCGTGATACTTGCTTGCTTTATTGAATTATTGTAGAATCAATCTCAAGGAAGAGGTAGTGGAAGGCGATCAACGATTCCACAGCAGGACTCTGGAAGGCCATCTTCATCATCGATTGTTGGAGGATTAGCTCCTCTGGGAAGGTGATTCTTAACACTCCACATTTACCATTTATTTCTATTACACAGTTTATTATTAACTATATTTATATGTTTTCCTTGTGCTAGATAAGGTTACGTGTCTGAAGGATCTGGTAAGCGTTCACATTCCTTTCTGTGACAAACACCGTAGATGAAACATTACATAGGTAAACACCATAAACTTTATCACTAACTATACTTTGGAACTGAGTATCAAGTCTGAACAAATTCAACATCAATGTTATATAGTCTCCATCATATTTTATGGAACTTGTGACTTCCAGTTAGCATAAGATTTTAGCTTATATAAGTGAGAGCATTTATGAAATGATGTACTAATCGTGTTTACATTTTTATATTATCACAGCCACTAGAACTAAGTTTTTTGTGGTTGTAGGTACATGCATAGTTAAAAATAACAAGACAGGAAAATCATTTCAATAAATAAACTTATTAAGCTGAAATAGAGTTCTTGGTGCTATGTGCATGAGTGCATCCTTATGAACAAGGTTTCACCAGTTTATAGGATTTTTTTACGATTACTAATTGTGCTTACTAAGGGATTGTTTAGCTCATCAGTAGGTTTCTGATATATTTACAACGCATAAGTAAGTTTGCATTTTCATAACTAAACTAACTTATAATAATCAATGTGTATCCATGGTGCAGTTGCTATTGGGTATGTCTTCAACTACAGGAGCAACATAAAATGGTATGTCATTATTAGTACTACTTATGTATTTGGAGTATTGTTATTTTTATACATTATTTTGTACTACATATACATATAAGCAACACGTTCAGATTAAGTCATTTCTCCTCTGTTAGTATTAGAGCAATTTTGACCCGGTTAGGTAAAAGTGGGTTGATTGTGAAACGAGTTGTAAGAGGCTCAAAGCACTCTTATCATAATTTTTGTAATTTATTTTCAAATTTTACAAACAAAAACTTGATCTCTATATAAAATACATATGTATTTTTATCCTTTTTGTCATTGCATTTATTATGAAGCATGTTAATAACTTATATATTTGCAATATCTTACGAATAAAGTGTGAAATAGTTAAAAATGCTTTAGTATATTGTATGATATGTTTTAGCTTATTGTGCGATATATATGCAATCTTTCTTTTCCATATCATAAAGGTGCTTATATAATGACCACTGAAGAACTAAAATTTACCTGCTGATAGAGAGACAAGGGAAAGATGTTGCACGAAGTGTGTGCACTACAATGCAACCTTACCTGTGTGTTGAAAGCTTGTGACTACATATTTTGGCTTTTGTCTTCAGTCTTCAAAAGTACTCTTGATTAACTTAGTATATTTAGCTGTTTTACGTGGCAAGTTTATTTGCGACAGGCTGTTTGGCGGTAGAATTTATGTAGCTGGTTCTAAAATGCCATAAATTTTTTGCGTGTATATGTACTTGAATACAGTAAGCTGTGTTGCTGCATTATGATTATGTTAATGCTATAGGAAGCTTAATATAAACATGAGGATGATGTTATTATCTCATATTGCACCACTAAATTTTTTTTGTACATCATTTAACCAGTGTCGGTACCACCTGTTTCTATATTGAATCTATGTTTTTTGAAAATTTAGTTATACCGTTTCTATGTTATGCAACAGCTAGAGTGATCGTGGATGGAGAAAGTGGCAGGTCCAGAGGCTTTGGCTTTGTTACCTTTGCTGACACTAAAGCTGCTTCAGCTGCAATCCAGGGCATGGATCAACGGGTATTATTTTTTTTCTTGGTTACATGCTTAATTATACACCCTTCAATTTGAAAAGAGCTTCGAAAAGAGCAGAACTGTATGAATCTATTGTGCTTAAGTTATGAACATATATCTATCTGTAATATTTACAGTCTAAACAGGTCAATGCGCGTATCTTTCTTGTCTAAACGGGTCTGACGGGTTACAATCCAGCCGAAGTGTATTTTAAATGCATGAAACCTCCTAAATCACGCTGTTTAAATTGTTAGATAGTTATTGAGAAGGAAAATAGCCCAGATAGGTAGTAATTAATTATCCCAAATTTGACAAATGTTGGGGTATTGGTAATTTTCTCGCTCATCAAGAGTGGAAGTTCTGTTTCTGATAAATTTAGGTGAATGCTGTAACACCCCATTAAATTATAAGTTAACAGCGAAAGACTAATCGGGGTATTACGGGGAGGATCTTTGTCATAATAATAGAAAACGGCTCAAAAGAGGCGTTTTAAAAGCATTTGTCATTCAAATAAAAGTTGAAGTACAAAAAGTGAAAATATCAGAGTTGAAACATCCCATAAAAGGGTGTAGTAGTTTGAAAGTGAATGACATAATTTATTTTACACCACATTAAAAACCCTTGGTTTATTGCCCGCTCCGTGCCTTGTCTGCTCCGCTAATTACCTGAGATAAACATGCTAATAGTCAACAAAATTGTTGAGTGAAATCATAGAGTTTGTAATAATAATGAGTTTGGGAACACAAGTAGTGATTGCCTGTGTATTACAATCATGTTTAAAATGGTGATATGCAGTTGTGTATATTGCCCTAAGTCTCATGACACGCAAACGTTAACAGTGTAATAACCGGTGTGGGGCCCTCGAGTAATAGGTGTTTTGCCATTGCCTATTTCCTTCAAATATAGTGCATTGCGACTAATCCGACTAGCAACTAAGGCTATTTGTCAAGGCATTAGTGAAATAGGCAGTCGGCCTCCAATAGATCTATTCACTATATTCGCGTTCACTCGCAAGTGATTAATGGTTCATGATGTGAGGGTGACCGGATCTAAACACACGAATTGTGTTGGAGATACTTTGAGTATATACTTAGTAGCACGCGGAATTTACTACCAAGTACTTATAAGATTTAGTGGTTAGTGATTGTATGTGATCATATGAATGTAATAGTAAGAATAATAACACACAGTTTAACCAAACGATTATAGCTTCAATATATTGCTAGTGATCTTGGAATATCACAAGAATTACAATGAATTCGTGAAGCTCTATCAATAATGCATATATATAAAACTTAACCTAGGATCTCCTTTTATAGGACAGGGAGTCCTTTACAAGTAATCTATTATACGTATCAATCTATACAAATAAGATATACATCATATCTTTTCTATATTTATCCATGCACGATTCATTCTTTATCTAATAAATAGTACTAACTCTTCTACCAGCAGTACTAACTGACTTAGTACTGATAATGTATTCTTGAACGATCTTAAGCAGTACTAATATATGTATGAGCAGTACCAACTGTTAGTTTAATCCCCAATAATCCTCCCATAAACTTATGATTTCTGTGTAAATCAATAAGTTTTTCGAATTAAACTCCAATGTTGATGATGGGGTGGATTCTTTCAAACACTTATCTTCAATCTTGAATCACTTGAGAATTTTCTTCACATATAAGCTTTTGAAGAAACCATAACAGTAAGTACTCTAATATAAACTTCAATCCTTTCTTCATCTTGAATTGATTTCCTCCCCTGAGTTACATAATCATCTGTAACAGAAACTGACAAAACTTTAAACAAACTTAGTCGAGCTCAACTACCAATACGACAATTTGTACAAGTTACCATCAATTCAGTTGTTTAGTGTCAAACTGCTCTCAACACTTCCAGATGTGTAACCTTCTGAGAGAGGTGAATCATAGATCATAAACTCAGTATGAAACCAAGTTTGAACCATCAGTACAAACTAGTTGAAACTAGCAGTACAAACTGTTTAGCAAAAATTTTCAGAGATTAGGATAAACTCAATGTGGAGATGAAAACAATTTTGTCCACTTATAGTTTTTAGCAAACTATCTGCTATCAATGGATTTGATATGTCTTTACCAATAGCCGTTTGCTTTGGACTAGTCAATTCTTTACACTTAGATATGGTGAGTTGATGACCATCCAGTTTTTGGTAAACTGTCAACCATGAACGAATTTGATTAGTCTTTACCAGAAACCGTTTGATTTGGACTAGTTGGTTCTTATGTGGATTAGACAGGGTGAACCAATTACCATTTGTTGTGTGACAAGCTTTCACACCTGTCATTTCAAACCACCATACTTTCCAAAGCATAATCCATATTAAAAAGCGTTCTTAACCTGAAATGTTAGTCCAAAACCAAAGAAAACACAATACACAAGATTTTCTTTTAACAGTTATCACAAATGACTAACAAATTTCCATAAGCAGTACCTAAAAAGTACCAAACAGTACAAACTATACAAATAGCACAACTAGCAGTACAAAAACAAAAACACTTAGACATTAATCTTTTGAAGGATTAAGCATTCCAATACCTGTTACCAAGTACTGAAACCTTCCTACATCAAAACCTTTTGTTAATAAATCAGCAAAGTTGTCATCAGTATGTATTTTGACAACTTTTACTAACCTCTTTTCAACACAGTCTCTTATAAAATGATGTCTAATTTCAATGTGTTTCGTTTTTGAATGTTGAACTGGATTTTTAATAATACACAATGTACTGCTATTGTCTATGTGTATAATTATGTTTAAGAAATTGTACCCATAATCAAGCATCTGATTTTGAATCCAAAGAACTTGAGCACAACAACTTGCTGCCGCCACATATTCAGCCTCAGTAGTAGAAGTGGACACCATAGTCTGCTTCTTACACTGCCAAGAGATCAATCTACAACCCAATAATTGACAACCACCTGTTGTAGATTTTCTATCTATGCTAGCACCAACATAATCAGAGTCTGAGAATGCCACCAGATAAAATGCAGACTCTTTAGGATACCATAGACCTAAGTTAGGTTGTTCCTTTAAGGTATCTAAAGATTCTCTTTACAGCTGTTAGATCAGACACCTTAGGATTGACATGGAATCTTGCACAAGCACAAACTGCAAACATAATGTCAGGCCTGGATGATGTGAGATACATCAAAGACCCAATCATAGATCTATACATGTGCGCATCCACATCTTCACCACTGTAATCTTTTAATAACAAATGTGTCTCCTTATCAACAGGTGTGCTAACAACCTTGGCATATATGAATTGAAATTTTATCAAAATTTCACCAACATATTTATCTTGCAAGATAAATATTCCATCTGGCTTCTGCTGTACTTGAAGTCCAAGAAAGAAAGTAAGCTCACCCATAGAGCTAATATCAAACTGATCTTTCATTAATTGCTCAAACTCCCTACACATTTCTTTCTTTGTAGAACCAAAGATGATGTCATCCACATAAACCTGAACCAATAGAATATCACCTTTGTCCTTTTTGATAAAGAGAGTTTGATCAATTTTACCCCTATGGAACCCATTCTTCAACAGATAAGTAGCAAGAGTCCCATACCAAGCTCTTAGAGCTTGATGCAATCCATAAAGGGCTTTAACCACCTTATAAACTTTGTCAGGATGGTTTGGGTCTATAAAACCTAGAGGTTGAGAAACATAGACCTCCTCATCAATAGTACCATACAGAAAGGCACTCTTCACATCCATTTGATAGACCATAAAACCCATAGAGGAAGCATAAGCAAGAAATGGCCTTATTTCTTCAATCCTGGCAATAGGAGCAAAAACCTCCTCATAATCAATCCCTTCTTCCTGAGTATAGCCTTGAGCAACCAGTCTTGCTTTGTTCTTTATCACAATACCCCTCTCATCCTTTTTGTTCCTGAATACCCACTTAGTACCAATCACTCTTATTCCCTTTGGTAGATCAACCAGAACCCAAACTTTCTGAATTTTGAATTGAAGCAGTTCTTCTTGCATTGCCTTAACCCAACTTGATTCTTCTAAAGCCTTTAGCACATTCTTGGGTTCTACCTGAGATAGGAAACATACAAACATACACTCATGTTCATCTTCATGATGTTTTTCCTAATAAACAACACTGAGAAAGCCATGATGATCTGGATCTTGAATCTGTCTTCTAGTCTTTACTCCAGATTATACGTCTCCTATGACATTGGTAAGTGGATGATTTATGTGAACTATTGTTTGAGGAGTAGAAGGAGCCTCATAGGTGATAGGCATATTGTGCAGACCATCTCCAAAGAAATCAATATCATCATCTTGTTGAGCAGTAGTAACTGGTGAAGCAAGAATAGGTTGACTTGGTTCAGCAGTAGAGACATTTGGCTCAGCAGTATGATTATCTGGCTCAGTAGTACTAACTCTATTTATACCGCTCTCAGGAATATCTGTTTCTTTTCTAGCTTGTCCATTGTTAGCAGCATCATTCTTCTCTCCATTAGCATCCTTTGAGAAAGAATCAGACACTAGACTATCCTCTATAATTGGCATCAAAATATACTCTTCATCATCTTCTTTTGAACCTGCATCATGGTTAGTATTTGTACCTGTAACAGGCACATAATTTATAGAATCTGACAGCATATCAAGATCAAACAGCCAATCAGGACCACCACCTGCAACATTAGGAATATTCTCCTGAAATTCTATGTGCAGATTCTCCTCAACATGTTTAGTGCTTTTATTGTACACCCTAAAAGCCTTACTGTTCAGAGAATAGCCAACAAAGAAACCCTCATCAGATTTCCCATCAGACTTTCCTAGTTGGTCTTTGGTATTCAAGATAGTGACATGACAACCAAAAGGTCTCATGAAGCTTAAGGCAGGGGTTCTACCTCTAAAAAGCTCATAAGGAGTCTTGTTGTAAGGTTGCACTACTAGAACCCTATTCTGAACAGAATAAGCAGTGCTAACTGCTTCAGCCCAAAATGAAATAGGCAACTTAGAATCTGCTAACATTGTTCTAGCAGCCTCTATTAAGGTCCTATTTTTCCTTTCAGCTACTCCATTTTGCTGGAGGGTTCTAGCCGCACTAAATTCCCTCTTAATACCTTTTTCTCGGCAAAAATCATCCATAACCTTATTCTTAAATTCTGTTCCATTATCACATCTGATTATTTTGACTTTCTTATTAGCTAGATTTTCTACCTCAACAATAAATGACTTAAGGATTTCACTAGTCTCATCCTTAGTTCTTAGAAAGAAAACCCAAGAAAACCTGGAATAATCATCAGTAACAACCAAACAATATCTTTTAAAATTCAAGCTATTAACAGAAGTAGGACCAAACAAGTCCAGATGCAGCATATATAAAGCTTGAGAATTTGAGTTATGAACCTTGGGCTTATAAGAGGCTCTGTGTTGTTTACCCTTAAGGCAAGAAACACAGGTTTTGTTATTTTGAAAAATCTTATTTGGTAATCCTCTTACCAATCCATTTTTAGCAATTTTGTTAATGGTTTTAAAATTAACATGACCTAGCCTTCTATGCCACAACATTGATTCCTCCAATGTGGCTTTTGCAACAAGACAAGTAAGACCTTCTTTAGGAACAAGGTTGTTCATCTTAATACTGTATGTATTACCCTTTCTGGGAATTTTAAGCAAAACTTGTTTTTCATCAGGCAGCTTGAAATCAGGAGAAAGAATAAGGCAGCCAGTATCAGTAAAAAGAACCTTATTCTTTTTATCACATATCTGTGACACACTAAAGAGGTTGTACTTTAACTCTGGCACAAAATACGCATTATCAAAATCAAGATTACCAGTTTTAATTACACCTTTACCAGTAATCCTTCCTCCAACACCACCTCCAAAGATAACAGGTCCTCCATCCAGAACAATGAAGTCTGAAAGGTATGACATGTTACCAGTCATGTGCCTGGAACATCCACTATCTGAGTAGCCTCTGTCTTCTTCACCATTTGAAGGATGTTCCTGCACACAAAATAAAGGTTTTAGTGCCTTTTGGGGACCCAAACTATCACTGGCTTGGATCTGCCTTGTGCATCAATATGAGAAAGTTTATTGAAAGTCATTGATGCACCATTAGGTTTGGTAGATTTTCTAACCCAATGTGCTGAGGCCTTGACAACATTGCCCCATTTACCCTTAACAGCATTAAAGTTTCTAGCAGTAGGAACTGCTGACCCAGCAGTTGGAACTGCTGACCTAGCAGTTGGAACTGCTGGCCTAGCAGTTGGAACTGCTGGTTTAGCTTTAGACACCCATTTTTGATTGGTCATTGCTGTTTTCTTATAAAAATGCCTTTTAACTGTTTGTGCATGATTTGAAAATTGTTTTGCACTGGTAACAGTTTGTTTGTTCTTAAACCATTTGTTTGGTCTAGCAGTTGGAACTGCTTTGATGCCAGACCTTAACATAACTGCTCTGGGTGACATTTTATGATTCACATTAGGGTCATTCAACCTTGTTGGACTATTTTGAGTTACCCTAGCATTGTTATTCCTATTCACCCTTGAATTCCCAAAAACATTCTTTTTCCATGGGTTAGAATCACAATAAGCAGCCAAATGGTCAAAACTTCCACAAACAAAGCATACTTTTCTAATCATAACAAACTCATCATCCAATTGCTTAGATTTTGAGTGGTTCCAATTCCTCTGATTATCTTTAGAAACTGGAGATCTGTTCTTAGTCCTATACATCTCAGCATATTTAACATTTTTCCTAACTGGTTTTATGTTTTCAGTTTTAACCACCTTAGGAGCATGTTTAACTTCTACCTTAACAACATCAGGTTTAACCTTAACCTGATCATCCTCATCATTAGATGTCCAATCCTCAATAATTGGAGCATCTGAGTTCCTATCAGAAGACATATTTTCCTCAGAAAGAGATTTATCACTAGCACTAACATAGGAATCCTCAGCCTTAACAAATTTAACAGGATTCTCACTAATTTTAGTACCATATCCAAGAAAATCCATATCCTTAAACTCTTCTAAACCTGTATGAGCCAAATCAATTCCTGGAGGGACAAACATTTCTCTATTTGGGGGTGCAACTGACTTATAACCTAAACCAGACTTAGCTTTATTAAGTATTTGACTCTCTACTATTTTCTGTACCCCTTTTGATGTGTAATCTAGAGTGTCAACACTTAACTTTATATTTTCTTTTTCTTTCTTAAGTGTCTCTAGTTCATATACAAGTCCACTCATCTTGTCATCTTTCAGCTGCAAATCTCTCTTTAACACAGCTATATCATCATTAAAGTTAGACTCATTCTTTCTATAAAAATCAAGTTGTTCTTCCAAAACAGCTAGTCCTCTTTTATGATTAGACAGACTAAAATTCACTTGATTAAATTCTACTCTAAGATCATCATACTGTTTCTTAAGAGTTTCATAATCTTTTAAAGCATGACAAGTGTTTGAGCATTTTTGAACTATATGTACCTCAGAGTCTGAAAAGGCCATCAATGCAATGTTGGCTGGTTCCACTTCCTCTTCCATAAAGCTCCAATCAAAACCAGCTCCATCCACAGCAACCATTGCCTTTGAGGAAGAAGTTTCTTCCACATTCACTCTCCTCCTATTCTGACTCTTGTTGTTTTGCTGTCTTGGGCTCCTACATTCCCTGGCAAAGTGCCCCATCTTGTGACAATTATAGCACTCCACCTTGGACTTATCATACCCAGCTACATCTCTTCCATTGAAGGTAATCTTGTTCCCAGTTCTTTGATAATACTTCTGAGCCCTAATACTTATCAAGGCCAACTGCCACTTTAAATCCATAGCTTCCAAATCATCTTCAGCAATCTGAAGAAGGTCTTCATTGAAGATTTGAGACCCACCAGATTGTTCTGACACAAATGCATATATGGTCTCTTCAGTCAAGCCAGCAGTACTAGTTTTTATACTAGCTATGCTAACTTTAGCGCTAGCAGTATCAACTGCTTCAACATCATCAGAACTGTTATTGTTGGAAGATGATAAAAATGTTGTGTTTCCAGAACTAGAAATAGTGCTTCCACTTTTCTTTACTTTCTGCTCAACAATCTTGAGATTGTTGTAGAGTTCATTCAATGTCATCTTTTCCAGTTCTGGTTTATTACTCTAAACCACAACATAAGTGTTCGATTCAGCAGGTAGGCTATTAAGAAACTTCATGTTAAGATCTTCCTGTGGAATCACAATTTTTAACACAGTAAGTTGACTAATGATCCTTTGAAGCCTATTAAAGATATGATCCAAAGTTTCATTGCTTGAGGCACTGAAGTTCTCATAACTCTGTTTAAGTAGAGTTCTTTGAGCCTTCTTGGTAGCTTCGTTGCCACCAAATCTCTCCACCACTGCTTCAAAAAGAGTCTTAGCAGTCTCATAGTGACTAAAGTTTAACACTTAATCATTAGGAATTGCCATGAGTAACAAATTCCTAGCCTTTTGATCATTCTTCTTCTTAATTCTCTCATCATTAGTCACTGGTTCAGTATTGAGCTTTGTGGTCTTGGAACCATCAGCATGTGTTTCCTCAGAAGTAGTCGGTTTGAAGGAATCACCATTGATAATGATATCCCATAGTGCATAGTCTTGCACCATGAAATATTGCTCAATTCTGAGCCGCCATAGATCGTATTCATTCTGTTTCAGCATGGGGAGTTTAGCAAGGATAGATGTTTGTGGTGTCTCCATGTCCATCTTCTTGGTAGCAAGATAGTAAATACTTCTGGATCTTCTAAATCAAAGTATCAGAAACCTGTCTCTGATACCACTTGACCGGATCTAAACACACAAATTGTGTTGGAGATACTTTGAGTATATACTTAGTAGCACGCGGAATTTACTACCAAGTACTTAGAAGATTTAGTGTTTGGTGATTGTATGTGATCGTATGAATGTAATAGTAAGAATAATAACACACAGTTTAACCAAATGATTATAGCTTCAATATATTGCTAGTGATCTTGGAATATCACAAGAATTACAATGAATTCGTGAAGCTCTATCAATAATGCATATATATAAAACTTAACCTAGGATTTCCTTTTATAGGACAGGGGGTCCTTTACAAGTAAACTATTATACGTATCAATCTATACAAATAAGATATACATCATATATTTTCTATATTTATCCATGCATGATTCAGTCTTTATCTAATAAACAGTACTAACTCTTCTACCAGCAGTACTAACTGACTTAATACTGATAGTTTATTCTTGAACGATCTTAAGCAGTACTAATATATGTATGAGCAATACCAACTGTTAGTTTAATTCCCAACAGAGGGGCTTGTGGCAATAGAGTAACTTAGTCAATATCATATCAGGTGAAGCATACAAATATACTTGAAAATACTTGTGTTTTAGATTGTAGCATGTATCTCCCCCATAGAGTGTAAACTCTGTTAAATAAGTAAAAGTGGGGCTATGAATTACCTTGTGTGTAACTGGCAAGGTGAAAATGTGAAATCAAGTGAAATTACATAAACGACTCCAACACACGACCTGGATAATAGTGAAGTCTGAGAATTTGGTATTTGTGACTTAATATAAATAGTGAGTGTGAAAACGAGTAACGAATAACAATTTGGCGTGTGATATGAGTGAGTGATATGCTTAAAATACTTAAAGTTCAAAAATAATATTATACATAATAATATCATAATTTTATGCCATCAATTCCATAAATATCGTTTCCTCGAAAGTGGTTTGAACGAAACGATAAGTTATTCGTTAAAATTCGTTATATAAAAATATAAACGTAACGGGATTAAATATGGTACAAAATGTAAAAATGCACGTAAGTGAAATGAGAAATGTAAAATATGAAATGAAATATGTATGTATTTACAGTTACAGTTTGGTCCTTGTACTTATACCAATTTTACACTTTCTACCCTAACAGTGTTAAGTTTGCACCGTTAGTCCTTTGTTAGCATATTGTTACATTTTTAGTCCAATAATTCCCAAAATGACATTTTATGCCACATGTTTACTGTTTTAACAATTTATACCCTCAAGTTAATAAATTAACAGTTTACCACATACTTTTACAAAGTTGGCAGTTTTAACCCAAATAGTAACATTCTTTGCAAACTTAGTCCAAAATTTACAAAAAGAGGGTGATAAGTTTTCTGAGGGTTTTACTAACTTAATAAAGCTTATTTAAGTAAATTTCAACTGCTTATTAGCCAAAGTGCTTATTTTTAAGCTAAATGGGCTTTAACGATTATAAACAAAACCCCATTAAGTTTTTATGATCCGATGCGATTTAGGACTTTTTGGGCTTATCATTAGGCTCACTTAAGGGTTTTAAAAATCATACAAATGAGCTTATTACAACAGCTTATCGCTATTGCTTAAAATCTGCTTATTGGGCTTTTAAGCCCAATCGGTAAAAATGAAGAGTTTATTGTCTGTTCGAGTAGCGATTAGTTTGTGATTTTAAGAGGGCTTATATGAGCTTATCATGGGAAACTTAAAACATCAACTTAATAAATGAGCTTATGAAGAATCGAGTTGAGCAATAAAATTGATATGGTGTTTATATGATTTCGATTTAATATGGCCATTTGATGAAGCGAAAAGTGTACCGCTTTTAAGGGGTCATTTAAGCCCTAAATCGTTCCTTTTGTCATTTTAGGTACTTTTGAGGAGAAATCTGGAAAAGGAGGCATTTTGGAAGTTTTTGGAGCATAAAAGTGAAGAAAACGACAAAGTCTCAAAAATCGGCTGAAAGTTACCTTTGACGGCGTCACAATTAACTCTGGACGGCGTCATGCTTTGGCAAGAAAAAGTGGACGTGAAATTTACTCATGATAGGCCAGTGAAAATAGCATGTAAATTCTGACGGCGTCACGCTTTAACTTGATCAAGGGCGTCACGGCTTAAATCAAAAGGGGACGGCGTCACGTTTAAGGTTCGACGGCGTCAAGCCTTGATAAGCCAGAATGGATTTTGGAAGAGCTAAAGAGGGACGGCGTCAAGAAGGTCATCCGGGAACCCTAGAAGCGGCGAGGTGACGGCGTCACAATCCATAAGGTGATGCCGTCAGATCCAAAAGTCTATATATAGTTTTCTAATTTTTTGTCATTGGAGAGAGCTTAGTGTGTGGAATTTTGGGAGAAAACCCTAGGACGAATTTAGCTTCTTTTTCAAGGCTTTTTGCCTTGAGATCTTCCATGTTACATTGAAGATAAGTTATCAATTAATCATTCAATATGTCTATGTGTGTGTTTGATTTTATCTTATTCTTGTCTTTTGATTAACATGTTAGGCTAAATTTATCTTGTGTTTGCTTAGATCTAATGAAACCTAGCTATTGATTATTGGTTATTAGGGTGTTATTAGTTGTATTGGATGATTGTTTATCTATGTTAGGCTTAAGAAAACTGGCTAACTTCCTATTCGGTAACTTGCTTGAACGTCTTAAGAAACATGAACCAAATGCGTACTAAAGGTTTTTATGGTTGTATTTAATGCACAAGCGAATTCTAGTGATCCCATGTTAGGAGCTTCCTAGCCGGCTCGACATAGGAGTGAAGTAGGAGCTTGTAGAGTTGGGGAAGTACGTACGCCACCCCACGAATGGTATTAAGGAATACACCCGTCATCCACGCGACTAATACACACTAATTAACCGGTAAAAGATAGTTAGGGAGTAAGGAAATCTAAGTAAACACATTTCTCTACACATAAGTTTCTCACCACATTTTCATTTTTGTTATTTTATTTTATTTGCATCCGTAGTAATTTTGGGTTAGTTGACTAGCAACTAATTCCGCCCACTCCTTCAAAACCGAGATTTTACTTGCTTTCATAAAAAATATAAAAACATAAAAAGAATCTTCCTCAACCCTTAGACCTATTAGAGTAGTCTTTCATACCTAACGAACACTATTCCCTGTGGAGAACGATCAATCCCCCGTACTTACCACTACACTATACTACATCGGTCAGGTACACTGCCTGGTAGGGTTGTAAGCCTCTTGAGATCCCTCGAGAGGTAAAACCTGTTGTAAGGTTGCAAAACCCACGCATCAAGTTTTTGGCGCCGCTGCCGGGGAATAGTTATTGTTTAGGTTGAATTTTTATTTTATTAGATCTACTCACTAGATTCCTTTCTAGTGAGATTTTTATTTTTCTTTTTATTAGATTTCTTTAGTCTATCTTTTTCTTTGTGCCCTTTGTTTGTAAAACCATTTTCGTTTGTCACCATGGCGGATGAAATTCCATTTAGATCATTAACAATAGAGGAACAATTACTTTACACGGATAGATTTGCTTCCTGTTGTTCCAATGAATTTTTAAGTGATCTTAGATATATACAAGAGGAGATGGGTATAAAGTTTGATAGGTTTGATGAATTATGTGCATGTGTGGCTTCTATTAAACAATCATTGTTAGGATCAACTCCTTTTAATAAGACCCTTTGGAAAAAATTTGAGGAAAGCCTCCTAACCGTGAACCATAAGTTTAATGAATTAATGGGTTCGTATACATCGCAACTTGAGGAAACAATTGAGGAGGATTTAGCCGAACATGAGCATATTGAGCAAAAAGACCTAGGTTTTATGATCAATGACTTTGAATCTCAAGGAACACATGATGAATCCTTTAGGCAAATTGAACATAGTAATCATGTTATCGGGGAAGATTCTTATGAATCGGACTTAGAACTTGAAATGGCTAGAGAAGGATTTGAGATACTTAGGAACATGTTTGGGTTAGATTCTACTAAAACACATGATGTGGATATAATTGATATAGAGACAAGGAAGGATGAGGTAAATAACACAAACCTACAAAGTACCCCACAAGTCCAACCATCATTCGAGGCATACACACCGCTCGTGACTTACCCGGAAGAAGTAGAAGAGACTTTAGGAATCCCGATGGAGGTAGAACCTTTGAACCAAACACAACTAGAGGATATAGGTTTGAATGCTTATAGTGATCACAACCTTACTCTTAGTTCTAGGGGATTTCCTATTTTTGATGAACCGGAGCCTCAACCAAAACCGTTACCTAATCTTCCATCTTTATATGTGAATTTAGGAATTAAAAAAGGTTCCGATCCACCCATCAAACCATGTAGTCCGGGTAATGTTAAGATTAAGGTAGTAGACTCTAGGCCTTGTAGAGAGGAAGCTGACATAGTAGTGAACCATGACCTTACATACTTACATCACCCATTCATGATTGATCACAAGAAACATTATGGGTTTAAACCGGGTTTATTAGGTCAAGATGGATTCCCAACTAGGAATCTCTCGAAGTTGATAGAAGATGATCCCTTTTTAGGAGAAAACTTTAATTCACCCATTGACCAAAGTGAACTAGGTAAGGTTATGATGAAAGGAGCACACCCCTTTGAGTATATAATTCATCCACCACTCTTTCCTCACGTGGCATACTCCTACCGAGCTGGGGTGTATCGCTACTATCACCCGCACTTAATCCTAAGTGTAGGGAAAACCTCTCCTTTATCCATTAAATAAGGGTAGAGTCAGGCTCATGACTCGAACAAAAACAAGCGCTTCTTGGGAGGCAACCCAAGCTTTATTTGTTTTATTTGCTTTGTGTGTTTATTTATTTGTTTGTTTGATTTTATTTGTTTCCGTATGTGTGTTTAAGTTTTATTATTATTGATTCATGTTAAAAACTAATTTGTGAAAATGCTTTATCTTGTTTTTAACTTCGTCTTAACTACATATAAAGGTATTTTGCAAAAGTTAAGTGTAAGGGAAATCTAAATCGGTTTATTAGAACACAAATGAACATGAATCGTAATAATAATAAATTAACATACATATTAGTATTTGTTTGAGTCAAATGCTTGTATCGAGTCATAATGATGTTTTGCAGGAATTCCAGGAAGTAAGGTATAGGTTTTTCAAAATTTTTTTTTCAGAAACGTAACATGAGAATTCTGTCAGATCATTTCTGACGGCGTCAGGAGTTATAACCTGACGGCGTCAGGTTTAATTTTCTGAAAATTTTGAAGGTTTTGTTTTCATAAAAAGTTTTTATTAAATCTCTAACTTATAATCTCCAGGAATCTGCAAAATTATCATTCCACAAGCATTATATCCTTATATATAGAGTTTATCCCGCCGATGTTATGCAGGTTTTCGTGTTTATTTTCTCAGGTTTAACAGGTTATTTTGGACAAGGAAATGTTTTGGATCAAGCTTTTGGCGATGCATTAGTCATGAAGCTTTTACATTCTCTTTGGAAGAAGATCTAACCGTGTTACTTCATTATCCACCGAGCGAATCAGGGGAGTATTTGATTTCATTCTTTTACTTTATGCTTTTACATTTGTTATTTGAACATTGGGGACAATGTTCATCTTAAGTGTAAGGGGGGGGGGGGGTAAAAGTACGATTAGAGAATGCTATTACGCTTGATTTTTGTTTGTTTAATAGTAGATGTGTAATAAAACTGAGATAAATACCTGTTAGGGCAATTTTAGTGCCAAATTTAAAATTTTTTACAACATTTAGGAGTGAAACTTTAGTCCTAATAAGCGTCTCATGGATAGGAATTATATGACTAGAACAAAAAAACCGTACCACTAAAAAATTTTCCACCCCAAATATGTGAGGTTCGCCCCTAGAATTGGTAGGAAAAGCATTTATGCTATGATGTGTGTACCGGTAGCACTTAGATTCTAGAACTTGCGTTAGGACCATTCCAAGGCCACAAGTGAGACTTCATTCGTGTAGTTAGATTTACTACATGATAAGAGGCATTAGGATTAACCCATTGTTTTACACCTGTGTTTTTGTTATAATTACATTGGCTACATTGGTCAAGTAATTCTCCCACACCCTTTGCGTTGTACTCATTTTTAGTACACGATACCCCTAGTACACCCCTCAGAGCCTATCTTTTCGTTTCGACCTTTAAGCATTTTACTTAAAGGAAGAATTTGTTTACACCCCACTAAAATGTACACCCAAATCGCCTTAGCCTACCTTGTATGCACTCATTTTTAGTGCATTATTGTTACAACATTTGTTTAAACCCAAGTTAATTATCTAATTGATTACATGGTTGCTAAGTCGAGTCATATCCTTGTACATATTGTTTTGGGACGATTGGGACTCATGGGTAAAGTACTAGTGTAATGGAGTAATGGGGAAGAACATCATTTATTACCCCCATACGTGCTAAATGTTTTAAAAGTACTCCAAGTTTTTCAATTATCTTAATTCGAGTCATTAGATTAGTATTTGTAAAGTTATGTAAAAGTTCAAGTGTAAGGGGATGCAATGCCCCTATGATGTATTATTTTGGATGGTAGGGCCAAAGTGTATGAAAAAAAAAAAAAAAAAAAATCGAAAAATCAAGAAAAATACAAAAAAAATGAGAAAATGAAAAATAGAAAAAACATACGGACTACCATCCCGTTTCATTTTATGTTTATTTTTATGTTTTTGTTATTTTGTTATTTTGTTTCTAGCTTAAGATCGAGTCGAGTCTTGGCTTAGCAACATTGTATAGTACATGTAATTGATCAAGATTTTTAACTCGCCACCAGTAAAATATCCTTTATCCAACCAAACCGTGTTTTCCTTTTCCCTACACCTAACGTTATAACCCATGAAAAAGCCCTCTTTGATAGTTTATCTTAGGTGCTTACGCCTAGTGGAGGAGGTTTTCGATCCTTTCCCAAGCCTATGGTAATCTATTTGCTATGACAGGTAGTGAGAGATATTATCCGTTTTCATTTATGAGATTTATTTTGATGACACTTGAGAGATGTGAGTATCTAAACACTACTTGTGAGGTGCTAGTATGTAATCTCCGTGCTTATTATGATTGAAGTGGAACGATTATTTGTTGTAATTACTTTTATGTTTGCATTAAATGACCACTAACTTGTATTTTGATTAGAATAAAAGCGCATTTGCTTGAGGACAAGCAAATCTCAAGTGTAAGGGTATTTGATGAAGCGAAAAGTGTACTGCTTTTAAGGGGTCATTTAAGCCCTAAATCGTATTTATTTGATCAAATATTGCCCTAAATCGTTCCTTTTGTCATTTTAGGTACTTTTGAGGAGAAATCTGGAAAAGGAGGCATTTTGGACGTTTTTGGAGCATAAAAGTGAAGAAAACGACAAAGTCTCAAAAATCGGCTGAAAGTTACCTTTGACGGCGTCACAATTAACTCTGGACGGCGTCATGCTTTGGCAAGAAAAAGTGGACGTGAAATTTACTCATGATAGGCCAGTGAAAATAGCATGTAAATTCTGACGGCGTCACGCTTTAACTTGATCAAGGGCGTCACGGCTTAAATCAAAAGGGGACGGCGTCACGTTTAAGGTTCGACGGCGTCAAGCCTTGATAAGCCAGAATGGATTTTGGAAGAGCTAAAGAGGGACGGCGTCAAGAAGGTCATCCGGGAACCCTAGAAGCGGCGAGGTGACGGCGTCACAATCCATAAGGTGATGCCGTCAGATCCAAAAGTCTATATATAGTTTTTTAATTTTTTGTCATTGGAGAGAGCTTAGTGTGTGGAATTTTGGGAGAAAACCCTAGGACGAATTTAGCTTCTTTTTCAAGGCTTTTTGCCTTGAGATCTTCCATGTTACATTGAAGATAAGTTATCAATTAATCATTCAATATGTCTATGTGTTGTTTGATTTTATCTTATTCTTGTCTTTTGATTAACATGTTAGGCTAAATTTATCTTGTGTTTGCTTAGATCTAATGAAACCTAGCTATTGATTATTGGTTATTAGGGTGTTATTAGTTGTATTGGATGATTGTTTATCTATGTTAGGCTTAAGAAAACTGGCTAACTTCCTATTCGGTAACTTGCTTGAACGTCTTAAGAAACATGAACCAAATGCGTACTAAAGGTTTTTATGGTTGTATTTAATGCACAAGCGAATTCTAGTGATCCCATGTTAGGAGCTTCCTAGCCGGCTCGACATAGGAGTGAAGTAGGAGCTTGTAGAGTTGGGGAAGTACGTACGCCACCCCACGAATGGTATTAAGGAATACACCCGTCATCCACGCGACTAATACACACTAATTAACCGGTAAAAGATAGTTAGGGAGTAAGGAAATCTAAGTAAACACATTTCTCTACACATAAGTTTCTCACCACATTTTCATTTTTGTTATTTTATTTTATTTGCATCCGTAGTAATTTTGGGTTAGTTGACTAGCAACTAATTCCGCCCACTCCTTCAAAACCGAGATTTTACTTGCTTTCATAAAAAATATAAAAACATAAAAAAGAATCTTCCTCAACCCTTAGACCTATTAGAGTAGTCTTTCATACCTAACGAACACTATTCCCTGTGGAGAACGATCAATCCCCCGTACTTACCACTACACTATACTACATCGGTCAGGTACACTGCCTGGTGGGGTTGTAAGCCTCTTGTGATCCCTCGAGAGGTAAAACCTGTTGTAAGGTTGCAAAACCCACGCATCACCATTTCTTACCGAGTATAACAAGGTTCAATAAGAATATGAAAATGACATATATATATGAGATATGAAAAACGATTCGATATATAAATAAAATGAGGTGCGATAAGTAAAGAAATGAATGTATAAGTGTCGAGTAAATGTAAAACACGAGTTACTAGCCATCCATGAAGGAGGTCATTGCGTATAAACGTAAAAATAAATAACGAGTAAGCGTATAAATGAATAAAAATGAATATACGTTCGAAAGTAATATTGTATGATGCATGAGATGATAAGAATCAATATGAATGTATTGAAAAGAGTTTAGGAAGACTCACAACACCAAAAAGGTGGAGTTTATACGTTCGAAAGGACTAGGATTCGATATGTATTGGTTTCACGCGTTAGAACAATCACCAAAGGGCTCGAATGGTGCTATGTGACTTGGAATTGGACTCGAACGAGTGGTAGAAGGCTTTTGGCTTCTTGAAGGTCACGGCAAAGTCGAAAAACTTGAGAGAAAATGAGATAACGCTTGTGTGTGTGAAAGGGGTTAAATGTGCATGTATTTATACATGTATATTGATCAATATATAGTAAAATATTCACACAAGTTTTGTGATTAGATGGCTAGCAGGAGATAAGAGAATAATAATCAAGTACTTAGTAGCTTAGGAGGGGGTTTTGGTGTATTGTTTGGTTTAAAACACAAGTGTGTTATATATATGTGTCGTATGACATATTCAATGGGTCCAAATTGGTTTTAACGTGCCATATTGTGTATAAAGGTGAGAAATGAACTCTTGAACTTATATTCGATCATAGAAAACCAAATAGTCTAGGTGAAAATTAATTGTGTCGAGTTTGGTTAAAAAGAATAAATATTGAGTGAATTTGTTCATGTCGCGAGTGGCATTTACTTTGCGCTTCGTTGAGCAATCAAACGTTTGATATAGAAAATGAGATTCGGCATACTAATTCTTTGGTGGGTGAGGATTCGAGATGAGTAAAATGTTGTGTAACTTGTGTGTCGAATTCGAAAGAAAACGGGGCAAAGTTAAGTGTGTTCAATCGGGTGTAATAATAAGAGTTAAATAGAGTTGGGTTGGGCCGTGAATAGTAACAGGCCAAGTGTTGTGTCAAAAATAGTGATTGTGATTCGTTTGGTTTATATTGAGTTTGTTGGGTCTGTTGTGGTCTGTGTGTAAGCTCGTTCCAATGTGTTTGTAATATAATAACAAAATTTTAAATTTTGACCATAAAAATGGTTAACTGAACTGTATTAGAATTTAATACTTGATTAGCATGTACAAATTACTGGGGAGTTTTACAGATTGCTGCAATACCTACCCGTCAAACAGAATTTCGTCCCAGAATTTAAATGTAAGATAGTTGTTATTGGTGTCTATGGGAATAAATGGGGGTATTTGTCGCGAATTTGATCTTCACGTTCCCATGTGTACTCTGGTCCTCTTTTAGAGTTCCGTCGAACTTTGACAATGGGAATAAGGTTTTTCTTTAGTTGTTTCACCTCCCTGTCCATTATTTCTACTGGTTCTTCTGTGAACACGAGTTTGTCGTCAAGTCTGATTTCTTTCATTGGGATGACAAGAGTTTCATCTGACAAACATTTCTTCAATTGAGAAATGTGAAATATGGGGTGTACTCTACTGAGTTCTTCTGGGAGTTCAGGTTTGTAAGCAACTGGACCAATCATTTCAAGGATTTTGAACGGTCCAATGTACCTGGGATTCAACTTTCCACGCTTTCCAAAGCGTACCATTCCCTTCCATGGGGAAACTTTTAACATAACTCTGTCACTGACTTGAAATTTCATGGGTTTTCGTCTTACATCAGCGTAACTCTTTTGTCTGTCACGAGCAGCTTGTAGTCGTTGTCTGATCTTAAAAATCTTTTCTGTTGTGTCGTATATCAGTTCTGATCCTGTGAGTTGTATGTCACCAACTTCTGTCCAACGAACAGGCGATCTGCACTTTCGACCATAAAGTGCTTCAAATGGGGCTGCCTTGATGCTGGCATGGTAACTGTTTTTGTAAGAAAATTTAGCCAATGGCAAGTGTTTATCCCAACCCTTTCCGAAGTCTATAACACATGCTCGGAGCATGTCTTCTAAGGTTTGGATCGTTCTTTCACTCTGCCCATCAGTCTGAGGGTGATAAGCGATGCTCATATCTAGACGTATACCAAGAGATTTTTGTAGAGTTTGCCAAAATATTAAGGTAAATCGGCTATCTCTATCTGAGATAATGGAGATTGGAACTCCATGTCGAGTCACTATTTCCTTGAGGTACAACTGAGCGAGAGTGCTCATCTCGTCAGTTTCCTTGATTGGTAGGAAATGCGTGGACTTTGTGAGATGATCAATGATGACCCAGATGGTGTCCAATCCAGTTGACGTCTTGGGTAGTTTAGTGATGAAATTCATGGTAATTCTTTCCCATTTCCATACTGGTAGTTCAGGTTGTACAAGCAATCTCGACGGTTTTTGACTTTCTGCCTTGACACTTGAACAAGTCAAACATTTCCCAACATACTCAGCGATGTCAGCTTTCATGTTTGGCCACCAACAAATCTTTTTGAGATCCTGATACATCTTGTCAGAACCTGGGTGAATAGAGTACTTGGATTTGTAAGATTCATGCATGATGAGGTCTCGAATACCTCCGTAGAGAGGAACCCAATATCTTTCTTCGAAACACAGCATACCGTCTGATCTTTTCACAAAACCATTTTCATTCTCGGGTATACCGTAAATCTTCTCATGGGGTCGGTTTTCTTCTTTGAGAGCTTCTGATTGGGTTATGAGGATTTGTGGTGGAAGGGGTGAACAAATGGTCATTCCTAGAGATCGGACTCGGAGAGGTTTGATTCTTTATTTTCTGCTCAGGGCATCAGCCACAACATTCGCTTTACCGGGGTGATAGCGAATTTCACAATCGTAGTCGTTGAGCAGTTCTAACCATCGGCGCTGTCTCATGTTCAGCTCCTTCTGATCTAGGATATGTTGAAGACTCTTGTGATCAGTGAAAACCGTGCACTTGGTACCGTACAAGTAATGTCTCCATATTTTAAGAGCAAAGACCACTGCTGCTAATTCTAGATCATGAGTGGTGTAGTTTTCTTCGTTCTTCTTGAGCTGTCTAGAAGCATAAGCTATCACTTTGCTTCTTTGCATTAACACTACACCTAAACCTTGATGAGATGCATCACAATACACCACGAAGTCTTTACTTCCTTCAGGTAGTGCTAAGATGCGTGCTTCACAAAGTTTCTATTTTAAGAGTTGGAAAGCTGACTCTTGTTTTTCTTCCCAGATATACTTCTTGTTTTTCTGGGTCAATTCGATCAAAGGCTTTGCAATCTTTGAAAAGTCTTCTATGAACCTTCTGTAGTAACCAGCGAGACCTAAAAATTGACGAATTTTGGTTGGGGTGGTAGGAGATGCCCAACCTTTAACCGCCTCAATCTTTGCAGGATCTACGTGGATACCTTGACTGTTGATGATATGTCCAAGAAATTGTACCGCGGGAATCCAAAAATCACATTTGGAGAATTTTGCGTACAACTTTTCATTTTTGAGCAATTCCAGAATGGTTTTCAACTGTTCAGCATGTTCTTCTTTGCTGCGTGAGTAGATTAAGATGTCATCGATGAACACGATCACAAATTTGTCCAAGTAAGGTTTGCATACTCGGTTCATCAAATCCATGAACACTGCGGGTGCATTGGTGAGACCAAATGGCATTACTTGAAATTCATAATGCCCGTACCGTGTTCGGAAGGCTGTTTTAGGAATGTCTTCTTCCCTGACTCGTAGCTGGTGATATCCCGATCTTAGATCAATTTTCGAGTAGACACTCGATCCTTGCAACTGGTCGAATAAATCATCGATCCTAGGCAATGGATATCGATTCTTTATGGTGAGTTTGTTCAGTTCTCTATAGTCAATACACATTCGGAAAGTTTCGTCTTTCTTTTTGACAAATAGGACTGGTGCTCCCCAAGGTGATGAACTTGGTCGGATAAAACCTTTATCTAACAGATATTTCAACTGCTCAGACAGTTCTTTCATTTCGGAAGGTGCTAATCGATAAGGTGCTTTAGCAATTGGTGCTACTCCAGGCACTAAATCAATTTGAAATTCTACTTGCCGAATTGGTGGGATATCGGGCAAGTCTTCCGAAAATACTTCAAAAATGTCCTTGACAACAGGCACTTCTTCGAGTTATTTCTTCTTTGTTTCATTCTCCGTCACTTGAATCAAAAATACGTGACATCGTTTGTTCATGTACTTCATCGTCTTGATGTACGAGATAATGTTGAGTCTGGTTTTGCTGTGATCTCCGCGAACGATAAGAGTTTCGCCATTAAGTAGGATTTGGACGACTTTCTCGTTACAGATGATTCTGGCGTGGTGCTTGGATAACCAATCCAAGCCAATAACGACATCAAAGCTACCGAGTTGGATAGGCATGAACAATGGTGAAAGGTTTGTTTAGAAGTGTTAGAGTGCAACCCTTGATCATTTTGTTGGTGCCTATGAGGTTTTCATTAGCTATTTCGATTTCATATGTAGTGTCCAGTTCTACGGGGGTAATATTTAGCAGTGAAGCAAATGAAGTAGACACAAAGCTGTTATCAGCTTCGAAATCAAATAATATTTTAGCAATGTGTTGGTTCAGTAAGAAAGTACCCGTGACGACGCCGGGTTCCTGTGGTGCGTTCCCGTCACCAAGCACATATGCTCTCCCACGAGCAACGTTGTTCGGATTTTGTTTCGGTCAGTTGTTCCTGTAATGCACTTTTTCACCACAACCGTGGCACACTACTGCTATGGGCTGTATATATTGCACCCGTGGCTCGGCAGTCAGTGGTTTTGTGAGCTACTTTTCCGCAATTGCCGCAAACTGCACGACAAGGTCCAGTGTGATGAAGTTTACATTGGTTGCACTGGGGTTGGGTTCCAACATAAGCTTTTTCTCCTGTGGGGGTAGCAAAATAAGCTCTAGCAACTTCTTGTCTGCGGTTCTATTGGTGGTGGTGGTTGTTGCGGTTCTGTTGGTAGTTGTGGTTGTTGTTGTTGTTGTTGTTGTTGTTGTTGTTGTTGTTATTAGGGTTCCTGTTGTTGTTGTTGTTGTTGTTGTTGTTGTTGTTGTGGCAGTTGTTGTTGTTGTTGGGGTTTCTGTTGATGTTGTGGTTGTTGTTGTTGTGGGTGGTGGTTCCACGATTATCGAGACTTCGTTTGTGGTGATTGTTTGCGGAGGTAGAACTACGTCTGATTTCCCTTTCCAATAACTGTTGAGCTATTGTGATAGCTTCCTCAAGAGTGGTTGGTTTTGACGAGGTGACATTCCCCTCGATACTTCGAGGCAAGCCCTAGACGTACTTTTCCAGTTCCCTTTCATTATCTGGTACTATAGTAGGACATAGTACCGACAGTTCTTGGAACCTTCGGTTGTAGGTTCTTAAATCGTTCCCCTTAAAAATTAACTGGTGGAATTCCTCCTCCTATTTCCTGATTTCTGTTCGAGGACAGTATTTCTTCAGCAGTTTAGTTTTTAGTTTGATCCAGGACATCCGATATGCCTCTTCCATACCCATGGTTTGGGCGGTAGAGTTCCACCATGATGCGGCATCTTTTAGAAGTGTTCCCGTAGCAAAGGTAACCTTGCTATTATCTGGACAGTTGCACCGCATGAATATCGTTTCGTTACGCTCAAACCATTGAGCTAGTTCGGTAACTCCCTCGGAACTTTGAAATAAGTTGGCTGGCAACCTATGAAATCTTTGTATGTGGACTTGCGAGACGCAGATGCCTCGCTTTCAGCGGTGGGTCGGTTGTTGTTGCTTGAGCGGGCTATGGTAGCCGCTTGAGTTTCTAGAGTTGCTGCAACACTATCAGCTACCAGTTTCTGGATAGCTTCAGGAGTCATAGTTGTTGCAGGAGTTCCTTGTGCGAGGCATTTTTCTATTAATACCACAAGGAAACATAGATTTAGAACTCACATAGTGACCATGTTAGAATACATTGAGTAATAGGGAATTTGTATATAATTACAAACAATATTCTCACAATGTGAAATTATAACCAATTGAGAATTATAAAAATCATGACATGTTTGGGTACTATCATAAGTGAATGATCACTCTTGGTATAGGATTGCAAAGGAACAAAGTGATTCATCATCTACAAAAGCTGAAGTTCAGCAACTTTCTCTTCATTCATCAAGTTTCTTTTGAAATTTTTTTTTATTATGTGTTTGTAATTACATTCCATTTGTATCATTTAGAGAACCATAACAATCACAAGTAACAACACGACATGTCTGAATACAATCAGAATACACATGGACAACCACAGTAGCATAAATCAACATCAATATATCGTAAATCATAACCAAGAACATATATTAATAACTTGAATCAACTTTGTTACATAACAAAATGATTACAAGGTCCTTTATTAATGCCACATGCGGCAGGCTAAGATGCCTCAAAACTATACAGATGTAAACTATGTCTAGCTGCTGGAAGTCTCGTCTATGGCTCCCGTAAGATGTGAAATCTGATCCAGGAGCCTCTGTATGTCAGTCTGATATTGGACTTGTATGTCTTCCACGAGGTTCTCTAAGGTGTCAGCTCTGAGGTGTGCTTCCAAAGCTTCCACAATATGTCTCTGTCCCTCCCATAGTGAGACTGTTATGTGGGTGCGTGTCTCAGACATCTCTGACCGTATCCTAGTCAGACCGTCCTGAAGATCTATCCTACTGGATACGATGCTATGTAGGGTGCCGTTGACCGTCTCGGGGCAGTCCAACGGTGTTCTGTCCACTATTCTCAGGAGAGTATCGATTTGCTCCTCATGATGCTCCAGACGCATCATGATGGAGGATGGTGTAGTTGTGCAGGCTACAGCTGCCTGTGAGCTCTCTCCAGTCTCAAAGACTCGAGCTGGAGGAGTAAAACTGGGTGAAAATGGTAATGATGGTGAGGATGGATGACTGGGACCTGCTGTACGAGCCCGGCTTGAAGAGGGTAGATCCTCTTCTAGAGTCGGCTCCCGCTGGTGGGGTGCATATGAGTAAGTCTGGGTGAGTTGGTTGAATAGGTGGTCGGGTCTAACCGACGGTGGAGGTGGTGATAATCGTAATGATGGTAATGCATACTGGTACTCGGGTGATAATGGGGGTGTCATCCCGATCATATCTAGGGGTGAAGTAGGGGAATAGGGCGGAAATGGTGGTATAATCGGCACAATAGATAGTCGTACCCTCTCACGAGGTGTATGCATCCTAATACAACCGTTGGGGTGGCTCCGAAATGGTGTCATGAATGGTTCGGGCTCATATGGTTCTAAAATCCTAACTCGTCTGCGCCGGGCTACCGGGGCAGGTGGGGGTGGTGGAGTAGGTAGTGGCGTATCTGACTCTTCTACAGGCAACCATTGCCGAGTCTGCATGTACTAGTCGTCAGTAGGTGGGGTGTAGGTAGGAGAAAATGGTCGGTTCTCCAGGTGTGGTAGTGAGATATGAGCCCGTGTAGCTAAAACATACGGGTCTTCTGATAATAAGGAATCTGGGTTACCTACTGTAATAGGTGACATAGGTGGTATGGCGACGACTTCACCCTACTCAAAGGGCTCCATTTCGTCTGAAGAGATACTTGACACTGCAGGGTTCGAAGTGTTAGGAACTAATGGGGAGGTGATAGATGATAGGGTGTCCTCGGATTCCACATCCGATGATGAGGTACTCAGGTGTGAGACTGTAGACATGGTACTGTAATAACCCGTAAATAGTAAACGTAAGCAATCAATATAATCAAGTGTGTGAAATCAATATGAAATAATCAGGTGTGTGAGAGTAAATATCAAGTGTGTGAAGATTAGTGTAAAATAATCTTAAAAGGTAATATATTGAGCACGGTGTTATGCAGGCACAGAGGGTGTAAAGTGGTATGGTGTAAAATCATTCATTTTGAAAGTGTAATTATAGTCCAATGTTTGAAAAACATTTGGTTCTCTATACTTATGGCTCTGATGCCAATCTGTAACACCCCCTAAATTATAAGTTAACAGCGGAAGACTAATCGGGGTATTACGGGGAGGATCTTTGTCATAATAATAGAAAACGACTCAAAAGAGACGTTTTAAAAGCATTTGTCATTCAAATAAAAGTTGAAGTACAAAAAGTGAAAATATCAGAGTTGAAACATCCCATAAAAGGGTGTAGTAGTTTGAAAGTAAATGACATGATTTATTTTACACCACATTAAAAACCCTTAGTTTATTGCCCGCTCCGTGCCTTGTCTGCTCCGCTAATTACCTAAGATAAACATGCTAAAAGTCAACAAAATTGTTGAGGGAAATCATAGAGTTTGTAATAATAATGAGTTTGGGAACACAAGTAGTGATTGCCTGTGTATTACAATCATGTTTAAAATGGTGATATTGCAGTTGTGTATATTGCCCTAAGTCTCATGACACGCAAACGTTAACAGTGTAGTAACCGGTGTGGGGCCCTCGAGTAATAGGTGTTTTTCCATTTCCTATTTCCTTCAAATATAGTGCATTGCGACTAATCCGACTAGCAACTAAGGCTATTTGTCAAGGCATTAGTGGAATAGGCAGTCAGCCTCCAATAGATCTATTCACTATATTCGCGTTCACTCGCAAGTTATTAATGGTTCATGATGTGAGGGGCTTGTGGCAATAGAGTAACTTAGTCAATATCATATCAGGTGAAACATACAAAAATACATGAAAATACTTGTGTTTTAGTTTGTAGCATGTATCTCCCCCATAGAGTGTAAACTTTGTTAAATAAGTAAAAGTGGGGCTATGAATCACCTTGTGTTTAACTGGAAAAGTGGAAATGTGAAATCAAGTGAAATTACGGAAATGGCTCCAACACACGACCTGTATAATAGTGAAGTCTGAGAATTTGGTATTTGTGACTTAATATGAATAGTGAGTGTGAAAACGAGTAACGGATAACGATTTGGCGTGTGATATTAGTGAGTTATATGCTTAAAATGCTTGAAGTTCAAAAATCATATTATACATAATATTATCATGTTTTTATGTCATCGATTCCATAAATATCGTTTCCTCGAAAGTGGTTTGAACGAAACGATAAGTTATTCGTTAAAATTCGTTATATAAAAATATAAACGTAACGGGATTAAATATGGTACAAAATGTAAAAATGCACATAAGTGAAATGAGAAATGTAAAATATGAAATGAAATATGTATGTGTTTACAGTTACAGTTTGGTCCTTGTACTTATACCAATTTTACTCTTTCTACCCTAACAGTGTTAGGTTTGCACCGTTAGTCATTGGTTAGCATATTGTTATATTTTTAGTCCAATAATTCCCAAAAGGACATTTTAAGCCACATGTTTACTGTTTTAACAATTTATACCATCAAGTTAATAATTCAACAGTTTACCACATACTTTTACAAAGTTGGCAGTTTTAACCCAAATAGTAATATTCTTTGCAAACTTAGTCCAAAATTTACAAAAAGAGGGTGATAAGTTTTTCGAGAGTTTTACTAACTTAATAAAGCTTATTTAAGTAAATTTCAACTGCTTATTAGCCAAAGTGCTTATTTTTAAGCTAAATGGGCTTTAACGATTATAAACAAAACCCCATTAAGTTTTTATGATCCGATGCGATTTAGGACTTTTTGGGCTTATCATTGGGCTCACTTAAGGGTTTTAAAAATCAAATGAATGAGCTTATTACAATAGCTTATCGCTATTGCTTAAAATCTGCTTATTAGGCTTTTAAGCCCAATCGGTAAAAATGAAGAGTTTATTGTCTGTTCGAGTAGCGATTAGTTTGTGATTTTAAGAGGGCTTATATGAGCTTATCATGGGAAACTTAAACCATCAACTTAATAAATGAGCTTATGAAGAATCGAGTTGAGCAATAAAATTGATATGGTGTTTATATGATTTCGATTTAATATGGCAATTCTTACCGAGTATAACAAGGTTCAATAAGAATATGAAAATGACATGTATATATATGAGATATGAAAAACGATTCGATATATAAATAAAATGAGGTGCGACAAGTAAAGAAATGAATGTATAAGTGTCGAGTAAATGTAAAACACGAGTTACTAGCCATCCATGAAGGAGGTCATTGCATATAAACGTAAAAATAAATAACGAGTAAGCGTATAAATGAATAAAAATGAATATACGTTCGAAAGTAATATTGTATGATGCATGAGATGATAAGAATCAATATGAATTTATTGAAAATAGTTTAGGAAGACTCACAACACCAAAAAGGTGGAGTTTATATGTTCAAATGGACTAGGATTCGATATGTATTGGTTTCTCGCGTTAGAACAATCACCAAAGGGCTCGAATGGTGCTATGTGACTTGGAATTGGAATCGAACGAATGGTAGAAGGCTTCTGGCTTTTTGAAGGTCTCAGCAAAGTGGAAAAATTTGAGAGAAAATGAGATAACGCTTGTGTGTGTGAAAGGGATTAAATGTGCATGTATTTATACATGTATATTAATCGATATATAGTAAAATACCCACATAATTTGTGTAATTAGATGGCTAGCATGAGATAAGAGAATAATACTCAAGAACTTAGTAGCTTAGGAGGGGGTTTTGGTGTATTGTTTGGTTTAAAACACAAGTGTGTAATATATATGTCTCGTACGACATATTCAATGGGTCCAAATTGGTTTTAACATGTCATATTGTGTATAAAGGTGAGAAATGAACTCTTGAACTTATATTCAATCATAGAAAACCAAATAGTCTAGGTGAAAATTAATTGTGTCGAGTTTGGTTAAAAAGAATAAATATTGAGTGAATTTGTTCATGTTGCGAGTGGCATTTACTTTGCGCTTCGTTGAGCAATCAAACGTTCGATATAGAAAATGAGATTCGACATACTAATTCTTTGGTGAGTGAGGATTCGAGATGAGTAAAATGTTGTGTAACTTGTGTGTCGAATTTGAAAGAAAATGGGGCAAAGTGAAGTGTGTTCAATCGGGTGTAATAATAAGAGTTAAATAGAGTTGGGTTGGGCCGTGAATAGTAACAAGCCAAGTGTTGGGTCAGAAATAGTGATTGTGATCCGTCTGGTTTATATTGAGTGTGTTGGGTCCGTTGTGGTCTGTTTGTGAGCTCGTTCCAATGTGTTTGTAATATAATAGCAAAATTTTAAATTTTGACTATAAAAATGGTTAACTGAACTTTATTAGAATTTAATACTTGATTAGCATGTACAATTTACTGGGGAATTTTACAGATTGCTACGAATGCTTATGTTTCTGAAATATGGAAGTGAGTTAAATCTTATAAAAAAATTGAAGGACCCAATTATTTTTCTTTGACAGTTGTTTAACATTGACAATTTCAATCTCATCTCAACGTGAAGTTCCAGTACTTTTGGCATCGAGAAAATTACTAACCCTCACATTGCGAAATTTGGGTTGATTAGTTACCTTCTTTTTGTATGGCAATTTTCCTTCACTGATATAACATAATATTTGACTCACTAATTATTTACAAAATTACAATTCTGGAAATCAAGTGTTTCGGATTAACTTGACCCAACTCAACACATTAAAATTACCCTTTTTGACATGTTGCCAAACTGTTGTTCCCGTTACACAAGTAGAAGTAACTAGAAAGTTAATCTAATTGTGTTCTATGACTGAATTAACGTAATGATTAATTTAAACAAATAAGTAAAACGTAAATATAAAAACCCAAGTTTTTTCAACGTTTAAATTCTTATTAGAAATCAATCAAAAGAATCTATTGCCCAAGTGTTTGCGGAATAAACACTTGGGATCGAATAGACAAGGTATGGTGTGTTCTCCTCTCTAAACTCAAGTTATTCTTGAGTGACAACAATAAAGACCCACTGAGCTATCTCAGGGATGTGGTTGCTCTTTGGAGGAGAAAAGTGGTTTTGTGAAAGTCTAAGCTTTTAATGCACAAAACTTAACCCACTTTTCTCCCATCTGTTCCTATTTATACACAAGTATAAAAGATCACCTATGATTAAAAAATACAAAAAGAATAACCTATCATGTCTGACAAATACAACAATATTTGTCATTTCCAAGAACCAAAGGGAATAAGCTAAAAAGTCTTTCCGAGTGTCAGCTATGACACTTCTTGACTTTAAGCCGTTTTAGGGAAGGTTTACTTCTGACCCGATAAGACTTCTCCTTATCTTTTCAAACTCTTCCCGCCTAATCCCGCCTTTCTTTCAGACTTCAGATTCTTCAGTCTAGGTCTTCAGTCTTCAGTCTTCAATCATTTATTGTTGTTGAGGAGACTGGGGTTCAATGAGTTCTTGTCAAATACTCACTGAACCCATTACCTTCTTCTTTGCCTTAAGTGACACTCAGGGAGTTCCGCCTCACTGAGTGGTGAATCTTTCTTCTTAGACTCGTCTTAAGCATCCTGAAGGTAACTCACTGAGTGATTGTTCACTCAGTGACTTAAGAGTGTTAAAGGTTGATTAACACTTGGCTAATTTGTGTCCAAATCCTGTTTTCAAGATGCTTGGGTATTGACGGACCCAACAATCTCCCCCTATTGGGATATAAATTATGCCTAAGTGTTTTGATCAGTTATGAGTGAGAAAATGGGCTTCTTCTCATACTGAATATACTAGAAAGCTATGAAAGGATATTGATATAACAAAACATGGGCCATCATTTTATTAATATTATTACATTTGTCCTAACATCTAAACATAATACCTAGGGTTCTTGTACTCAGCCTTCTAAGATACCCATGAGTTCCAATTTTGCTTTCTTTGACACCAACACTTCTTTGTCGGGTCTCTCATTCATCATTTTATCCATCAGCTTTATGAATCATTCTTTTTCAGGGCACTTCACATGAATGGCCATTAGCTTGTACGCAAGAAGAGTTGTTGTTTCCACCATGTTGATGTCATTGACTCTTTGGAAGGCTGGTTGTTGAAACTCATCAATGAAGAAGATACCCTACTCAAGTGTCTTGATGACTTTGCTGGGAACAAATTTCACTCCTTGAGGAGGAATCCTGTTGCAATGAAGGGCGGCTATGAACTGTTCAGGCTCTTGTTCCACAGCTTTCCTTTTCTTCCCAATCTTCTGAGTAGGTTCAGGGATTGACAATCCCTGAGAAGCAAGTGCCTTCTCATGATCTATTCCTAAACTCTTAACCACCTTTTCCAGTTCCTCATATTTGGAGTTCAGGGTCTTTAAAAGGCTAGGAACAATCTTGCCTTACTTCTTCCTTAGGATAGGCTTCATCATGTCCCATTCCCTTAGCCCATAGTCTGAGAACTTGAAGGGTTTGTTTACCTCAGACTTTCTTGGCCCCCTGTGAACCATTACGCTTATAGGCTTGGTCAGGTGAATGGTCATATCAGTGATGGTGCCTTCTCCCTTGGTCCTCGTCATGTGCCACATATACCTCTCATAGGTTCTCTTCCTCTTTTCATCTTTAAGCCAGACCTACTGATTGTGTCCTTGATGCGGTCGACCTGAAGCTTGAGGAATTCATCCCCTTTGATGACTTGATCAGTTTCCGTTATTACCTCTTTGGCAACTTCAACAATTATTGGTCTGTTGAGTTGCTCATCCTTTTTCTCAGCCTTTCTTTTGTCTTGTTCATCCAGGACTTCGGCCACTTCCTGCGGAGTTCCAAAGAAATCCCATCATCTAAAGTAACCCAAAACAGCGAGTCTGGATCAGGACGCCTTTCTGTTGATGCTTTCACCAGTTGTGATTGAGGAGGATCTTCAGTCACCATGATTCTCTTCCCTTTGTCAGTGGGAGGGGGTTGACTGGTGGAGGACTCAGGAACTTCTGTTGCTACAGGTTGTGCAAGGATTGTTGCAACAACAAGTGCAGAAGATGAAGGTTCAAGAGTAGGATCATTAAGTTTCTCCCCCTCAACAGATGCTGGTGCTTCAGTAAAGGCAGCTGTTGACTGAGGAGGTGGGGTAACCGGAGAGGCCTGAAGAATAGACAGAATACTGGAGACCATTTTCTTTACATCTGAGGTCTCATTCTTCAGGGCAGAGAGGTCTTCCGCCATTGTAGCCTGAGTTGTTACGAGTTCAGTGACCTTGGTGGTATAATGGTTGATCAGCTCATTATGTTTGTTGGAGAGCTGATCAAATGCTGATGATATCTTTGTCAGGAACTCTTAGGAGCTAGCGACTGACTGTTGAATTGAGTCTTGCTGAGACCTTAGTGGTTTAAGATCCACCTCTTTCAGGAGCTTGAGCAGTTCAGTAATGTTGGTTGAGGTGGTCTTCTGAGTGTCCATGTACTCAGTCAGCTTGGTCATCAGGGTAGGATCATCCTTCAGTTCGTCTTGAACGGAGTCAAGAGCCTTTAATACATTTGAGAACTGCATGTTTTGGGCAGAACATTATCATACTTCTGCAGGTATTCAGGAGTAGCAGGAGCAGATGAGTGACCTGATGATGATGATGATGATGTTGATGGTTGGGTTAGGGGCTCTGGTTGATCCTCAGGAGGAGGAGATGGTTGTTCAGTGTGCTGAGGAGAGTTGTATGTGTCAGTCTCCGTTTCCTCCCCAGCACCAAAAATTTCTTCGTCCCCAAAATCTACCATCTCCTCATCGGATTCGTCATCCATGAGTGTCTGAATATCCACTAGAGAAGGAACTTTGGCTGAATCTGGCTCCCCCTCAAAAGAGGGCTCGCCTTCGTTGTGGCCAGGTTCTGACCCCTCCAAGTGAACTGAGTGGGATTTCTCAACGTGGACTGTAGAGTCAGTTCTCGAGTGACTGGATCAGCCATGAGGGGTTTTGGGTTCCGTATCAGCGGGTGGTTTTAATCCCTCTGTGTCTTTGTCCCCCTGAGTGCCCTCAAGGACTGGCGGGTGTTCTCCATTACTATCATGAGGCAATGATTGGTTGAGGTCCCCCTTCCCATCAGGGTTGTACTGCCCTTCTGAGGATTTAGGGACCGTTTCTCCCTGAGATCCTGAGTGTGATTTCTCAGGACCGTAAGCAGGATGTGATTAGGTGTTGGTCCCCTTCTCAGCAGAGTAGTGCTGCTCTACTGAGGGTATATGACCCTGTACTCCCTCAGGCAAAGGTTGTGATTGACTAATGCCTTCATCGGGATGTGAAAGGGTGAAGATTCCAGACCCCACTGACTTGTGTATGTTAGTAGAGCCATGAGGAAAGGTTTTGCCCGAGGACACTGAGGATGATTTCTCAGTACCCTCCGTTGGCGTTTGTTTTACGGTCAAGAGGGTCTCAGTAGTGGGTGTTTCAGAGGTCTTGGCTGTTGTTTGCCTTTCTTTAGGCTCTGAGGCAGAAGTCTCAATGGCGAGTGGTTTGGGTTTAACCACCTTTTGACCCTGCCTTCTTCTTCTTCTCCTTCTTTGTAGGAGAGGGTACTGGTGAGACAGCATTTTCCCCCTGAATGACCATCAGCGTATATGTGGTCAGGGGGACTGGTTGTACCTCAGTAAGGTCTCTTGAATAGTTGGCTTTGTCTAAGACGTCAGGTTTAGATCCCTCAACGTTTGGCCTAACATATTCATAACCTAGTAATTCCTGAAGTGCACAGGAAATGAACCTAGGGTAAGACATATGTCTTTACCTAGATTTTCCTGATAGCTTGGCTACGAGGTCTCGGAAGATTATCTCTCCGATGTCTATCTTCTACCCTCCAAGAGGCTGAACACCATCAACTGTTGTGATGCATTCAATTGCTCCGTGGAGGATTTATTGCCTCCAAGGACCTGAATGACAAAGGTCATCAGGATCCTCCAGAAAGCAGGGAACCAAGTCTTAATTATTGGTGCTTTGGACAATAAGGTTCCTGGGGCTACTTCAGGATTTTTTACATCATGTGGCCCTAGTAAAAGCAATTCGGCCTTTACTTCTGCGTCAGTGGGCTGAGGGTCAAAGTTCTCAGTGAAATCAAGACCTGTGGCCTTGATAAAGGTTGGGTAATCCAGGGAGATGGTCCTTCTCCCGTTCAATACTGAGAACATTATTTGGGTCTCCTTGATGTCATCAGGGCTTGTTGCCACTGCTGTACACAAAAATTCCCTCAGATAGTCATGATATATGATTGAGGGGGTTTTTGTAAACACCGTAGCAAGAAAGCAATTTTGAAGGTATTTGACCACATTCTTGTACGCCCAAAATTTTTTGGGGTAGGCAAAATTTCCTACGACGTTATTTTTGGTCATGTCCACGCCCTCCATTGTGAATTCCACATTTGGGGCGCAGGTCACAGCTTTAGAAGCTGCCATTTTTGAAAAGAGTCTTGGTTTTGACAAAAAAAAAAGATGGTATGGATTTCTAAAGATGGAGAACACACATACAATAGTTTTTGAAAGAAAAGGGCAAGAGTTTGCTTAAGATTTTCTAAAAATGTGTGTATGTTGATTTGTTTGGGGGTATTTATAAGGAAGTGGAGGGAAGGGTGGTTTCGGCATTAAGCGGATCCGCATTAAATGCCACCACTCCACTATCTCGGGTTTTGCGCAACAGTCGAGGTGAACAGTTGTGTCGTCTGCAAAAAGTGTAATTTGCATAGTTTACATCATCACATAATTTTTAGGTGAGAGAAGAAGCATTAAATGCCAAGTGGGTAAGTGGGGGCCCAAGACGTGCTTGCCAAAAGGTAAAAGAAAAAATATTCTTATATTAAATAAGAATTCAGTTACCAACCTAGGACATTTGCTAACTAAATACTTAGAGCATTTAAGTTAGCATTGAATGTCATCTTGAGGGGCCCTGCATGACTTTTCATTCAGTGAGGGGTTCAGGGAAGGTGATTCAGTGATCTTTTTCACTGAGGAACACATTGAGCCAAGGACCTGAGGTTTTCAGAATATACACTTAGTTGGATGGATTCAATTAGTGGACTGATTCTCAATATCCAACATTCCCAATTCAACTTTCAATCTTGTAAAAGTTGGCTCATCCAATGGTTTGTTGAATATATCAGCTAGCTGATATTTAGTGGGAATGAAGTGTAATTCAATGTCACCATTCATGACGTGGTCCCTGATGAAGTGATATCTAATATCAATGTGTTTTGTTCTCTGATGAAGAAAAGGGTTGTTTGAGATGGCAATTGCACTTATGTTATCACAAAAGATAGGAACCATCTTATACTGGATTCCATAGTCACTGAGTTGACTTTTCTTCCATAGTACATTTGCACAAAAATTGGCTGCTGCAACATATTCAGCTTCTGCTGAGGACATGGCAACTGATTGTTGCTTCTTAGCACTCCAACAGACTAATTTTCCACCAAGGATTTGGCAGGAGCCTGAGGTGCTTTTTCTGTCCATGTTGCATCCAGCATAGTTAGAGTCTGAGTATCCTTTGAGATCAAAGCCTGAGCATTTTGGATAGTATAATCCAAGGTTTGGAGTACCTTTCTGGTACCTGAGTATCCTTTTCACAGCTGTGAGATGAGATTCTCTTGGGTCAGATTGATATCTGGCACACAAACAGACTGAGAATTGGATGTCAGGCCTTGATGCAAGTAGATACATCAGTGACCCAATCATTCCTCTAAAGAGAGTTTGATTCACTGGTTTTCCAGTAAAGTCAGGACCAAGGTTGTTTGGTGGAACCATGGGAGTTTTGACTGAGGCACAGTCACTGAGCTCATACTTTTTCAGTAGGCTTATGGTATACTTCTCTTGACTGATAGAGGTTCCTTTATCAGTCTGCTTGATTTGCAGTCCAATGAAGTAAGTCAGTTCTCCCATTATGCTCATTTCAAATTTCTTTGCCATCAGTTTTTCAAACTGTTTGCAAAGTTTATAACTTGTTGAGCCAAATATGATATCATCCACATATACTTGTACAAGGATGACATCACCATTTGTCCTATAGATAAACAATGTGTTGTCTATCGTGCCTCTGACAAATTATTTTTGGATCAGGAAGGCTGAGAGAGTTTCATACCATGCCCTGGGTGCTTGTTTCAGTCCATAAAGGGCTTTGTTAAGCTTGCAGGCATAGTTAGGAAACTCAATGCTTTCAAATCCAGGAGGTTACTGAACATAAACTTCTTCTTTCAGTGAGCCATTTAAGAATGCACTTTTTACATCCATTTGGTACACCTTCAAGTTCATGTAGGTTGCAAATGCAAGGAAGATCCTGATGGCTTCCATCCTTGCCACTGGTGCAAATGTTTCTTCATAGTCAATGCCTTCTTGCTGATTGTAGCCTTTGGCAACAAGTCTGGCCTTGTTTTTGATGACTATTCCATTTTCATCAGATTTATTTTTGAACACCCATTTCATGCCAATGATTGAAACATCTTCAGAACATTTGACCATGGTCATTACCTTGTTTTTGTCAAATTATTCCAGTTCATCATGCATGGCCTGAACCTAACTTGGATGTTTAACTGCTTCTTTGACACTTTTGGGTTCAATTGTGGAGATGAAGTCCACAAATAGGCATTCATTGGCAGAGGCTGCTGTTAGTTTAGCAGCCATGCTTCTGGTGAGCATGCCTTCAGTAGGCTCTCCAATTATATTTGCAACTTCTATATCTTGAGACCTAGTCCAACTGTCCTGAGGTCTTGGATACTGATTAGAACTTTTGGATGCCAGATTGGTAGGGTCTGGTGTAGACACCTGATGATCTTCAGGATTTTGAGTGTCTGACTGGGTTGACTGATCACTGAGATTGTTTGGTTCTTGAGCACTTTGTTCAGACTGATTGATTGCATCAGTACTTGTTTGTGCTTCAACAAACTCAGTGATGGTTGGGTAAGGAAGGTTGTGAGGGATGATGTAGTAGTAGATATCAGCATTTGCTTGATATTGAGTGGAAGAATCATTGTTCGGATTATGTTCATCAGGAGGGTGTCTTGATGAATCATCAATAACTATCTCTTCCACTGAGGTGTTAGAGACACTGATTGCTTCAGTACTCTCATTAAAGGTAACATGAAATGTTTCTTCAGTTTTTTGTCCCCTAGTGTTGAACACCCTGAATGCCTTTGAGACAAGAGAGTATCCTAGGAAGTATCCATCATCAGCTTTGGCATCAAATTTCCCTAAGTGATCCTTGTGATTATGAATAAACACAGGACACCTAAAGACATGAAAGTGGCTGATGTCAGGGATCCTTCCCTTGAATAACTCATAAGGGGTTTTGCTATGTCTCTTGACAATGATGGATCTATTTTGTGTGTAACAGGCAGTTTTTACTGCTTCAGTCCAGAAGTGTTTGGAAAGGACTGATCCATTTAGCATTGTCCTAGCTGCTTCAATGAGTGTTCTATTTTTCCTTTCAGCAACGCCATTTTGTTCAGGTATGTAAGGAGAGGAAATTTTTTGGGAAATTCCTTTCTCATCACAGAAACATTCAAGTTCATAGTTTCTGAACTCTGTCCCATTGTCGGTCCTAATCTGTTTAACTTTAATGTCATTTTGATTTTCAATGTTCCTGACAAAGGGCGTGATTGTTTCAGCTGCCTGACTCTTTTTTGTCAGGAAGTAAACCCAAGTGTGTCTTGAGTATTCATCCACAATGACCAGAGTATACTTCTCATGGTTAATGAATCTAGGACTGAAGGGCCCAAAGAGATCCATATGTAGAAGATGAAGGCAGTTCCTGATGGGAAAGTTTGTTTTGGTTTTAAAGGATGCTCTATAGTGTTTACCTTTTTCATAGGCAGAGCATGGTTTATCCTTTGAAAACACAAGTGATGGTAAGCCAAGGAACTTGTTTTGTTTCACAAGATTGTTTATGTTTTTGAAGTTCAGATGGGAGAGTCTCTTATGCCAAAGCCAGTTGAGGGTTTCAATGGCCTTAGCAAAGAGACAAGTTCCATTCTGAGTTAGACTGGACATGTCTAACACATAAACATCTTGCCTTCTTGGTGCAATAAGGACAACTTCCTTGTTTGCATTGAAGATGGTTCCTTGCTTATCATCAAACTGAACTATGTACTTTGCATCACATAGTTGACTGAAATTGATTAAATTGTACTTAAGACCATTGACATAAGCTATCCTAGTAGAGACTATACCACTACATTTTACTGAACCATAACCTTCAGTGAGACATGATGAATTATCAGTAAATACCACTTTGGGTCCTGGTTCTTCTACATATTTGTGCAGATACTCTTTCACACCTGTCATGCTCCTTGAACATCCACTATCTAGATGCCAAACTGACTCCCTGGCATGCCTCTGCACAAATGGTAAACTGAGTTAGTTCTTTCTAGGACCCCTCTTCTTGGAGGGCTTGGCTTTAGTAGCCTTCTTAAAAGTAGCAATTGATTCATGGTCAGTGGTTGAGTGGACTGAGCTACCACAGATTTTGCATTTGATTGCAGAAGTAGACTCGGTAGACTGAGAGGATGACTTGGTCATACCTCTTCTGGTCTGAATGACCTTCTCATATCCTGAATTGTCATGAGTGGGATCTCCACAGATGTCACAACTATTTTCCATTAGACAATCCTTAGGAAGGTGGTCATTGAAGCCACAGAGTGGGCAAGGTGCAAAAGGTTTGGCCTTTTGATTCAGTTTCTGCTTAGGATCAGAGGGATACTTTAAAGCCTGTGCCTTAAAGTTTGCCATCTTTGATGTGGCTGTGTATGATTGGTGATCCGAGGTCCTGTGATCATCCTTTTTGCATATCATGCAGTAAAGGATTCTAAAACAATCATCAGTGGAATGATTGGTATAGTGACACAGCTCACACCTTTGCAGAGGTTTGGAGGGTTTTGGTTTGGTGCTTGAGGAAGCTGATTTGGGTTCCTTCATCTTAGATTGAGAAGGCTTCTCAGAAGAATCAATCTTCTCACTCAGCTTCCTGACAAGCTCAGCCAACTGATCAATTTTTGAGTCAGGGCTTTCTGTTTTTACTTCAGAAGGGACTGAAGTTGATGAGTCATCAGTATAAACTGAGACTTCAGGGGTTTGCCTTATCAGGATGGTTTTTCCCATTCCTGGCTTCTCCTTTGAAGAATGCTGACAGTAGACCAATGGTGTGAGGTCTGAGCTTGGTGCAGCTCCTTGTAGGACTTTTAGAGGTGGGAGTGGTGTAAATGATTCTGATTCAGACTCATTGACTGACTCAGTACTACTGGGTTGGTCAGTGAGTCCAAACATATTTTTCAGAGCCTGACTTTCAGGAAGCAAGTTTTTTCCAGTCTCAAAGTTTGGTAACTTACTGACTGGGTTGTCCCTGGCAATCCAGTCATTTGACTTGGGTTCCATTTCCTGCTCAAAAGATATGCCAGCTGGAATAAAAGCCTTTTCTCTATGACTTTCACTGGGGTTTTCAGTGAGTTGGTCTATTCCTATAACTTTCTTGTTTTCACTAGGAATTAGACTAACAGTTTCATAGACTTTGGGGTTCTTTTTAGTCTAGCCTTAAATGACAGCCTTTTCTTTGTTAAGTTCATTTTGAAGAGCTTGATTTTGTTTCAAAATCTCAGGGTTTTGAATTTGTAGTGTAACAGTTTCTAACTTGGCCTGTTTTAATACAAGCAGTTCATCTCTACACTTATTTAATTCTAACACAAGATTGTTATATTTTGAAAGCAAACTATGCCTTTGTTCTTCTAAAAACTTAAGATCTACACAAATGTAATTCATATAAGACTGCCAGTCAGAATCATCATCCATTGAAAGTAAAATATTTACCTTCTTCATGGTTATGTTGACCCATTCTCCATTCCTTGCATGGCTTTTTCCAACAGCTAGCTGATCACCTTCAGAAAGTGCCATCAGAGCACTTACTCTAATTTCCTCATCTTCTGAGGAGACCTCTTCTTCATTTCACTCATAGGCTTTGGCTACAAGAACCTTGTTCATTGTCTGAACAGGTTTGGAAGTTTGAGCAGCCTGAGACATTGAGGGATTAGTTTCAAGGAGGGCAAGTTTAGCCTTAGCTTTCCTATATTTAGCCTCAAAATCTTTTTGACCCTTTTGAACATTATTGTTTTGAAAATGTTGGGTCGGCTGAAGCATTCTAGGTTGAAACTTGCTAGTTCCTGAGGAACTGTTTCCAGAAAATTTATAAAAGGTTTCTGAGATGGTTTTTGAATAACAGTCTTTAGCATAATGACCCTTTTTACCACATTTGAAATATTCAGTGGTTTCATTTGCTTTAGCTTTTTGAAAGTTTGACTGATTTCTTTTGATAAAACGTTTTGAATTAGCAAGGAGTGCCCTTTGTTGGAATGCCAAGTTTATATCATTTAGGTACTCATCACTAGTTCTTTCATCAACCTCATCATCAGAATCCTCTTGAAAATCTTGCACAACACCAGTAGAATAAAAGACAGTTGATATGGGTGAGGAAGTCAGGGCCTTTTTGGTCTCAAGAGCTTTCTTTGAGTCTGGGTATCTCCTAGAGATTAAGTTGTCTTCATAGAAAAACTTCCCATAGATCTCAGGGAGCTCAAGGGTCTGAATGTGATTAGCATTCCTGAGGCCCTGTGAGAAGTTTAGCCATTTCTCAGGGAGACTGTTGACAAAGCCAACATTGATCTCCTGCTTAGACAAAACTACACCATCATTTGACAATTCATTTATCAGGGTCTTGTATCTGGTATATGTCTGAAAGAGACTTTCAGAGTCCTTTGCCCTGAAAGTATTGTACTCAAGTTTCAGGTCCATGATCCTGTTTTCCTTGGTATCTGAGGGACCTTCAAAGCTATTAATCAAGTCAACCCAAGTTTGTTTGGCTGTAGAGCAGCTAATGACTGATTCCATTATATCGTCAGGAAGACAAGATATAATTATGCTTTTCAGGCGTTGATCTTGATTGACCACCCTTCTCTCATCCATAGTCCACTGAGCTTCAGGTTTGTTTAACCCATCAGCAGTCTTAGGGACATAAGGACCTTCATTGATACAAGTAATGTAGTATGGTTCCATACCAGTCAAGTAGCAAAGCATTCGCTTTTTCCACTTGCTAAATTTTCCAGCTTCAAGTCTGGGAGCAACAGCTGAAAAGCTACCACCCTTTTTATCGACGAGCTGGGGCACATTAATATCAGCCATAGTAGGATCTTGGTTTTAAAAACCTTGAGCACTCTTAGTTTTTGAAAAAGATTTTATAAACCAGAGGCTCTGATACCACTTGTTGTTCCTGTTACACAAGTAAAAGTAACTACAAAGTTAATCTAATTGTGTTCTATGACTGAATTAACGTAATGATTAATTTAAACAAATAAGTAAAACATAAATATAAAAACACAAGTTTTTTCAACGTTTAAATTCTTATTAGAAATCAATCAAAAGAATCTATTACCCAAGTGTTTACGAAATAAACACTTGGGATCGAATAGACAAGGTATGGTGTTCTCCTCTCTTAACTTAAGTTATTCTTGAGTGAAAACAATAAAGACCCACTGAGCTATCTCAGGGATGTGGTTGCTCTTTGGAGGAGAAAAGTGGTTTTGTGAAAATCTAAGCTTTTAATGCACAAAACTTAACCCACTTTCTCCCATCTGTTCCTATTTATACACAAGTATAAAAGAGCACCTATGATTAAAAAATAAAAAAAGAATAACCTAGCGTGTCTGAAAAATACAACTGTATTTGTCATTTCCAAGAACCAATGGGAATAAGCTAAAAAGTCTTTCCGATTGTCAGCTATGACACTTCTTGACTTTAAGCCATTTTTGGGAAGGTTCGCTTCTGACCCGATAAGACTTCTCCTTATCTTTTCAAACTCTTCCCGCCTAATCCCGCCTTTCTTTCAGACTTCAGATTCTTTAGTCTAGGTCTTCAGTCTTCAATCATTTATTGTTGTTGAGGAGACTGGGGTTCAGTGAGTTCTTGTCAAATACTCACTGAACCCGTTACCTTCTTCTTGGCCTTAAGTGACACTCAGGGTGTTCCGCCTCACTGAGTGGTGAATCTTTCTTTTTAGACTCGTCTTAAGCATCCTGAAGGTAACTCATTGAGTGACTGTTCACTCAGTGACTTGAGAGTGTTAAAGGTTGATTAACACTTGGCTAATTTGTGTCCAAATCCTGTTTTCAGGATGTTTGGGTACTAACGGACCCAACACAAACCGATCCACCCTACCCATTTCCTCACCTCTACTATTTACTAATGATGTCCTATTGTATAGAGCAGACGAAACTGAAGCAAGCTGTTGAGTGGCATATGCTGATGCATTAACAAGGTTGGGTGCGCCATGTATAAGTGGAATTCTTCTTTATGGACCACCGGGATGCTCTAAAACTACTTTTGCTAAAGCAGCGGCACATGCTGCTCAAGCCTCTTTTTTTCTTTAAGGTTTGTTTGACATTTTTTTAACTTCTACCTACAAGGTGTTTTTTTCCTCCATGTCTTTTTCAGTTATCATTTTTAAAAAATTTGGGTTAACGATATATAGGGGGAAATGAAATCGGGTATGTTTAACGGGTCAAAAAAGGGTAATGCACATAGACATACAATAGCATTGATCTCGAATTTCACGTTTTATTTCTAACATGCCAAATGGGTTAAGCTACTAGATTTAAACTAAAACGAACTCAAGTCAATGAATCAAAAGTCATCTGGAATAAATTCAAATGCATAAAACATCGTAATTATTTTAGTATATAATTTTGATTAATATTGTATTATTATAGTTTTTGTAGTCATAATGTTGTAATGCTTTAGGATTGAACCCGGTACCGGTTACACAATTAGGTTGGTAATGGGCTACCTGGGTCAATGTGGTCCAAATTAGCGGGCTAAACGTGTTTTTGAATTAAAGTGAATGATCTATGATATATGTTCTTTAGTGTAAGCCACTGTTTCTAACCTCCTAACCACTTATTCATAGACTAAGATTGTTGCTAGGGATGCTTTTAACTTCCAAACTACAATATGTATTTACTGTTATTACTAAAATTGCAGATAGCGAGGGCCGGACCCCTTTGCATTGGGATGTTGATGGTGGCCATATCGAAGTTGCAGAATTGGTCGAGTAAGAACGTTGATATGAACTTAAAGGTAACTTGGATGTGAATTGTTTACCATATTGTATTAGGTATGGCCCCTCTCATCTCTAATATGATTAGTGATATTGTAATTCGAATAATTTTGAATCCTTTTAATTTGTTCCAACTGCTTCTGTTAGACTGGAAATAAAAATTTCAAATGAATTAAAATCGATTCACATGGTAAAGCTGATATAATTCCATTTCTTGAGTTGTGTCATAAGTTCTGCTACACCTAGGCCTTGCATTTGTGCGGGTCAAAAGAATTTTAATTTAGTAAATTTCCAATACTTAGCGGTTGTAAAACTGTAGTATAATTCCAAACTGGCTATATGGATCATATCACTATACTGTTATTGTAATTTTGGTTCACAAAACTGTAGCAATCACTGTTATTCTTAATTTATACATGCACGTAACTTCTTAATAAATAATTTCTTTAAAAATCACCGTAATTCCACGGGTCTATAAGCCAATATTCAACATTTATGTACAACTATATAAATGACATGTTTTATACCATTTTTTAATTTTACATATACTATTATCAACAACTTCCTTTTAGTTTCACTTTTGTTTTTCTTTAAATATTTAGGTGTTCACGGAAATGAATATGGACTACTCAAGTGTTTGATGTTGACTGTATACATTTGTTCTTTAAGACTATATACCAGGAGAAGACGATACATGCACATTTATTTTCTTAATAGTTACAAACCAAATTGTTTATTGTATCATACATATTACTTATTATTTCCTTCAAAAAAACAGTGGAACCTGTTTACGTTCGTTGTTGTTTGTTACTGTATTCACACATATGTAACTCCTTAGTTAATAATTCCGTTAAAAATCCTGTCAATTTGACGGGTCTATAAGCTAGTAACACCAATAAAATAAAATAAATCGTACATGGATAATAATTGTGCTAATTATGGAGTGATTGAAAATCTCGTGGGTCTTTCATAAGATTCCTCATCACTCAAATTTGTTTATAAGTTTGTATGGTTTTGATTGAAAATCTCGTGGGTCTTTCATAAGATTCCTCATCACTCAAATTTGTTTATTTCAATTTCGTTTTCTTTTTCACCTTTTCCCGACTTTATTAATCAATTTCAAACAAAAAAGAAGAATTCGTGTATTTCATATACCGCAGTAAGATCATATACAGAAGAAGAAAAAAAGATCATATGCTTAGATAGATAGTAATTTAACGAGGAAACCTAGGGTGTGCATGCGCGTCTCGCTAAATAAAATATGTAAATGAAAAAAAACTAATTACTATTAGTTAAAACTTGACAAGGTCCTCCATCAAATTAAATAAAAATAATAATAGCATGGGAGAAACGTACCGAGAAACGGTGGGCTATCGTCTAGAGGTGATTAGGTTCTCTCTTGTTACCCACGTCACTATTATACTTATTTTAATTTCACGAAAGAACATAAAATATAATTTGCATACGGTCTTGCAATGCGTCACAAAATCTTTGTTAGACACGCTAGAAAATGTAAGTTTCAGGAAGTCGTTGCAAAATGTTGGTTTAAAAAGTCGTGTGATCACTGCAAAACTTAGGTATTAGAAACCAAATCCACGGACCTCCCATAGAAATGTAGGTTTAAGAAGTTCGACACAAAATGTCGGTTAAAAAAGTCATGCTGTCACTGCGAAACCTAAGTATTAGAAATGTCTTGCAACGCGCAGCCTAAATTCTACTCGTTGATTAAAAAAAGTGATAGTCACTTTTTCTTAAAATGCATTAATCATACAAGTGATTCATTTTGCATACATGTGGTTTAGTTCAGGAAGATGGGCGGAGATGGTCGAGTAGGTGTAATCAACGATTTCGATTGCTTTAATGTTTGGTTCTTTTTTTTTTTCGAATGGCAATTTATGTTTGGTTCTACTATTCTTAGTGACTCTTGTTACAAATCATATTGGATAGAAGCCGAAGGAAGTTTAAGTAATTTATTGGTTACCACTGTTGGGAACACCATAATAAACTGAGCTCAAAAGGTGAGATGACATTCTTTTTTCTTATCCACGCAAGTGTTTCTGGACATCCATTCCTTGTTTTACAAGTGAGCGTGGTTCGGTTTAGCTTGGTTGTAGGCTAAATTTGAAACCGATACGGAATTTTTTGGATAACCATTCGGTTTTTGGTTTTATCTAGTTTTTTTTTTTTTTTTTTTTTTTTTGGTTTCTTTTCGGTTTTGATTTTCTTGTTCTAATTGATTTTCGAATTTGTAATGCATCAGAAATTAATAGCCGCGAAATTTGGAAGCTCTGCGCCATAATTTCAAAATAGGCTCTTTAACCATGTATATCAGAGTAATAAAACTGGCAAACAATAGTTTCACTATGCATTACTATCGGAATAGATCAACTAACAACTTGCTAATCTTATTCTAGTTTAAATATATACTTTTTTTTTCCTAGATATAACCGTTGACCTCCAAATTCTACAGACATTCTAAAGTGTTTCAACATTTTTATAAAGTATGATCCCTCGCATATTTATTTCGAATACATACAGTAGCTAAAAACGTTTTTTCTAATACATATTTCAAATTGGAAATATAGTATTTTCAATGAAGGATTAATTGCTTAAACCGCCTTGTAAGATTTTTTAAACAAAAAATATTACATAAAGATACGGGTTAAAATTAAAACTTTATAAAGAAAAGGGTTATAATTTGTAAAGTAATGAAGGTAAAAGACCGATCAAAACATAAGGCCTCACGCATAATCAATATGCGTGAAATCTTCCATTTCCATCCTAAATCTTCCTTGAATAATACTAAAACGTCCAAAAATGATTTTATATATATATTGAAGGGTTAGAAATTGGAGGCCCCTTAAAAAATGAGGCTCTGTGCGGTCGCCTATCCCACACATGCCCAAATATGGGCCTGTATATTAACACTGACGAGTTTCAACAATAAAGAAACACACAATAATGATAATAAGAAACTAATGTCCATGAAAAATTTAAATCTAGAAGATGACTTTTATGTGTCATAAATTGATATAATAGCAATACTAAAAAAACTAATTACCACCAAAAATCATAGAAGAAATTGTTTAAGCATTCTAAATGACACCTTTTTAAAGTAATCAAAACAAAAGTGTTTTATGGTTATATGTATTTTGTTGATTCAGTTTTTTCGGTTTGATTTCTATGCTAAAACCAAATCAAACCGTAAAATTCGGTTTTTCCAACCCTTCTTGGTCTTTAGGGGGTTTATTCGGTTTAAGTTTGGTTTTCTGCACAACTGTGACAACTGGTAATTTTCGGGATATTTTATTCATATATTTTCATATCGCGTCGAGTTTTGAACCTATATATTCGAGTAAATGATGCACTTTTATTTATATTGAGTATGCGTTATTATTTTTGTTCTTGATTTCACGAGAATTGAGATATACCGAGTTTTCGTAGGCCTAAAATGTAGCACGTCGCGGCTTGCCACAATAATTAGTTTAAAAACGCGATATTAATTAATTTTAACACCTCAGGACCAAAAACATACGTGTTTATAGTCAATTTACTTGGAAAAATAGTTTTAAGACTAATGGCATAAATTAGAAATACCCGGGAAAATGTTTTGGCACTCAAATTGGTCTCGGTAGCGTTTCACTAAAAGAATGACAAAATAACACTTCCCACCCCTTGCCTTATAGTATGTCATTTAAGCCTTTTAATAAAAGAAAATGGTTAACCAAAACAAAAATAGAATATATATATATATATATATATATATATATAATATATATATAATATATATATATATATATATATATATATATATATATATATATACGAGTTATTTAATGTTTTGAGGGCACGCTTATCGAGGAACACCAAGTATAGAAATATCGAGGTTATATTGAATTAATGTCGAGTTACAGATCGGTTGACGTTAATATACCCGACCCACATGGTTATCGGATTTATCGGGTGACGAGCCTAATAAGGACCCGATAAGTATGTCGGAGGAAATTTATTAGTGTATGACTTATCCTTATGACTTATCGATTATTGTGATTTAGTTTTTGGATTGATAAGTAAAACGAAGGAATTTTTAGATTTATCGAGTTAACGAATTCGATAAGAACCCAACAATTCATCCGAATAACTTATTGAACTATAAACTAAATCATTTGACCTTGACCTTGTTTTGTGAGTCATCTATGATTTGGTCATTTGTTTGGCGTGAGTTCACTTGAGTCAATGTTGTGTCACCACTGCACACACGATGATACCAAACACTAATAAACGGATATAATAAGAAGATTTTGGAATCAAAATGGGATATACTTGGGGATAGTCGACTTCTAGGGATTTATACACTTTTGGATTATATGTTAAGACAAGTCTATTATGTTAGGTCATGCCGGGTCCGCAATGCTGTGACATTCTAGCTGCCGTAGTATCTTCTTCTGTTGTGTCATTTCTCGTCTGACTTCCTGAGGTGAGTTCATAGCTCCACTTTTACTTTAATAATGTTTTATTAAATTTGGGGTGAGAGAACATGCCAATTGTTTTATTTTGGACTTGTGTCGTTTTTAAATGCTTAATATTGTTTGTTATGTTAGCTAGCTAAGGATAGATTATATATATGCTGCAATGTGTAGGGTTATTATATCACAGCTGCAATTGTGTTGGGTATAATAACATGTCTACTAGTGTAGGATAGTACTATAGCGTGCACCTATTGGAATTTATGCCGGATATCGATATGACTTGAGATGTAGTTGATGCCTTAGTCTAGTATAGCAAACTTATGAGCATTTCGGTCCACGTTTTCGTATTGTTTTGAGTCTAAACCTATGAACTCACCAGCGTTAGCTGACCTTTTAGCATGTTTTCTTAGGTACTGAGTAATGTCTTTACTGGTTCTTGATTTGGATGGGAATCTTGGCAAGTGGCATGGTTAACGGATCAGTCAGACTCTGAAAAAATATATGCGACATATCTTTTTATTTATTTGGGCTTACTACATACTTTTTGGGAATAAATGTAAACCTTTATTTGCAACTTTAAATGTTTTTTTTATATTTGGATATTGTTATCCCGTTCTTATAATCGTGTTGTGTGCCAATCCAAGTAGCACCCCGAAACTTTGATAAGTCTTCCGCTGAACCAAGTTTTGGGAGTGTTACAGATTGGTATCAAAGCAAGGGTTATAGAGAATTGGGTATCTATCAAAAACCTAGACTATAACCATTTTACAAAAAAAAGACTGATCTTGTGACCGACGCGCGCCTGCCAAGCTGAAGCCCCAGTAGTAATGTGATATTATTGGTATGATGTTTGTTTTGATTATGCGTTTAGTATTATGCGTGATATTCATTGCTATGAGTATAGATTTTGATATTTGATATTTCGAGATTTTGGGATAAGATTTGGGGATATAGTCGTTGTGTTGTGTGATTCAATTATATTGAACACTTATACTTATCCCTACTGTTGTCACGAACTATGCCTCTCTCTACTAAAATTTCGTCTGCTCGTGCTGTTGGAAAAAATATTCCTGTATACTCACCGTACAGGCCACGAAGTCTTAAGAGGGGTGTTCGCCATATCCATCAAAAAGTATACCTTTTTGTCATCAGAAAACTCGCCTCGGAACTTCTATGTCTGGAAGGAGTACTCGTATAACCCACTATTTACTTGAACTCTTAGGTTGTGAACCCCATACCGTGACATGAATTAGTACTTCCGTGTGTCAGTTGATGACTAGCTCGAGTGCTTTATCTACAATACTCGAATTCTAAGCGTGACGTGACACCATGATGGAAACCTTACTACTGGTTACTGTCGATGTTTCAGATCAATGGCTCCAAAACGAATCCCAACCAGGACGGCGCGAGCACAACCTACCGTCGCTGCAAAGGCAGGTCGTCGTGTTCAACTCCCTACTGCCACCGTCCCAGCTACCAACACCTGGACTGCTAACAACCAACCCCTACCTACTAATACTGGTATCCAGGAATTGACCGTTCAACTTGCGCGACTAGTCGAACAACTTGCGGAGGCAAACCGCTCGAACGCCCCAGCCCTACACCCAGTAGACAATGGTGGCGGAGCTCGTGGCTGCACCTTTGGAGAGTTCAACAAGTTTGTGACAGTCAACTTTGACGGCACTGGAGGGGCAGTCGCTGTGACACGCTGGCTGAAAATGTTGGAGGTCGCCTTTGGAAGATGCCACCGCGAGGAAAGCTCCAAGGTAGATTTCACCATCTCCACATTGTAGGGTGGGGCATGGGTCTGGTGGATTAGCTACCTTAGGGTCGTGGGAGCTAATAGAGCCCACAACACAACTTGGGGAGAGTTCAAAGAGATGATCCTGGAGAGATACGGATCGAGCATTAAGGACAGGAGACTGGAAGCTGAACGCTGGTGACATAAGGTGAGGGGCACTGATCTTCAGACTTACACCAACCGCTTTCTCGAGCTGATTCAGTTGTGCCCTAGGATGGTTTGTAGTGAGGCTCATAAGATCGAGCGCTATATTGGGGGACTGCCTCCACAGGTAGGAATGGATGTGGTTGCAGTTGAACCAGCTAGCCTCCGGGATGCCATAATTGTGGCACATGCCCGTATGAACCCCATGATCGGAGGTGCTGTCATAGAAATAATAGCAATCCAGAAGAAGTGGGAAGATCACCTAGGGGGTAACGCCCAGCAGGGCAAGCGACATAAGGTCGCCGAGAATCACACTGTTGAATCGGGTAAGGAAGGAGGTTACGAAGGAGACAAACCAAAGTGCTACCATTGCAACTTTCATCACCTTGGAAGGTGTAATAAAGTGTGCTACTTTTGCCACAAGGTTGGGCATGTAGCCAGGCACTGTAGGCTCAAGATCCTTCCTGAGGCCCAAGCACGCACCTGTTTTAGATGTGGAGTGAAGGGACACCTCAAGAATGAGTGTCAAGCACCGTGGAAGCCAAGTGGCTAGAAGAATGACGAATTTGAAGTTGAAGGAGACCAAGAATAAGAGGCGATGTCAAGAATGATCGCCTTGCCTCATAAGACCTAAGTTTATGTTTATTTAAGTTATCGCTTTATAAGATTTCCTTAGTGTTTTCTTAAGAACCTCGAAGTGTTATGAATTCTAGTGTACATTATCTTGAATGTAACCTCATTTGATTCTGAAGTACCCCTGATCTTGTCTTGTGTACTTGCCTTGCATATAAATCTTGCATTTCCATTTTATCACTTTCTGATAAATTTCTCGACGTTGCTTCTCAAATATTGATCGATTGACTTATTGCCGTCATCGTATTCGTAAAACCCATCAAGGGTTTGACATCCACCTCCTGTGAGCTAAACCCGGCACTACATTGTTGGACCCCAATTATACAAAGACTGGCCACCTGTGTATAATTCGGGTAGGATGGTGTTGTGCCAAGAATGGCTGCCCAAACCTCCATCGGGGATTAAATTCCTCATCAAAGATTTGGATAGATTATGACAAGTAAAAACTACATCCCAACCGTCCCGTGAACTCAACATCATCCTTTGTCACCCTTCAGTACGAGGGGGAAATGACACGCCACCAGCCATCATAGAATAACCCCACCGTGCGACGTCCCGTACCGCTCTACCTCTTCTGACATTCCAAGGATTCTATCGCCGAGTAAACAAGCCTTAGAGTTGAACGGCTACCGGTCATAGTCATGACCGCTCACTAGGACGTTACTAACTCGAATGACCGATTACTAGTGGCAACCCGCACAGATCTTCTAGGTGCTACCCTACGCCTTAGAAATAGGTACAACATCGAGACCGGTCGACCACTAGTAGAAACCTAGGTGCTCCTACCTATGTGACAGCGGAGTCAACGAAATTATAGGAATCGAGTGCTCATAGACTTTCACAAGGTAAGATCCAGACTACCTAGACCTAGCCAACACGATGAGCCGACTAACGCAAATGGACCGATACCCACTCCCTAAGATCGATGATTTATTTGATCTTCTCCAAGGATCGAGCGTTTACTCAAAAATTGACCTGCGATCCGGGTATCATCAACTCAGGGTTAGGGAGTAGGATATCCCGAAAACCGCTTTCAGAACCCGTTACGGCCATTATGAGTTTCAAGTGATGCCATTTGGTTTGACCAATGCACCAGCTGTATTCATGGATCTCATGAATTGGGTGTGCAAACCATATTTGGATAGGTTTGTGATAGTATTCATTGACGACATCCTAATCTACTCAAAGAGTGGGAAGGAGCATGAGGAGCATCTGAAACTCATTTTGACTCTGCTAAAGAAGGAGCAATTGTACGCCAAATTCTTTAAGTGTGAATTTTGGATTCCAATCGTACAATTTCTGGACCACGTGATCGACAACCAGGGAATTCACGTGGATCCCGCAAAGATCGAGTCTATTAAAGAATGGACCGCACCTACAACCCCAAATGAGGTTCGTCAATTTCTGGGTTTAGCTGGCTATTACCGAAGATTCATCGAGGGATTCTCTAAGATAGCAAGGCCGCAGACCAAATTGACACAGAAGAATGTGAAGTACGAATGGGGTGAAGAAGAGGAAGAAGAGTTCCAACTACTGAAGGAGAAGTTGTGTAGTGCACCCATCCTAGCCTTACCTGAGGGAAGCGAGGAATTTGTCGTTTATTGCGACGCTTCACACAAAGGTCTAGGAGCAGTCTTAATGCAGAGGTAGAAAGTGATAGTGTATGCTACACGCCAGCATAAGACTCATGAGATGAAATACACCACTCACGACCTAGAACTAGGAGCCGTCGTATTCTCCCTTAGAATTTGGAGGCATTACCTGTATGGTACCAAGTGTACCGTATACACCGACCATAATAGCTTGCAATACATCCTAGATCAGAAGGAGCTGAACATGAGACAGCGTCGCTGGTTGGAGCTGCTTCGCGATTACGATTGCGAGATTTGCTACCATTCTGGTAAGGTGAACGTTGTTAAAGACGCTCTTAGTCGGAAAGAGAGGATACCTCCGTTACGGGTTAGATCATTAGGAATGACCATCAGCTCATGTTAGGAATATAAATATTCATGTGAAGACTCGGTCACCCCGAGTATCTGTTTAGCATTTATGTAGCTCGTAGGATTATTAGTATTAATATTATTAGGATAGTTATATTAGTATTTGTGGAGTTGGGTCGGGTCTTTACCCACTGTCAGCTCACTCCACAGCCCACTCAGGGCACTTAAGTATGTAAGTATAAATACCCCTCTCCACCTAGGGAGAGGGTTGGAGCTTTTCACTCTTCTAATCTAACCTACACATTTTTCTCTCCACTCTCTCTCTCTAGAAAAGTTCCCAACTCTTCTCTTCCTCTCTCTAAGATTCAATACTTCATTTTTCTTGTGTTTGTGTTATGATTTATGCATATCTTACAATTGTTATCCCAAGGACGATTTTGTTAGTGTTGTTTGGGCTGTATTTGGATTTCTCAACTTATCATTTGCTTGTTGTTGATAAATTTGGTATTTTGTTGAATATCTTTGGGTATAACTTTTGGACAACGACGTTTATTGAGCTTCAAGATTCCAAGATTAACAATTATTTTGGGTTGAGATATTTTCAGGTATATTGGATATAGTGGTAAGCGACGGATTTTATTTGGATTTCAAAACACGTGCATTGTCTGAAATTCACTGTGACTTGTCTACCTCATCACTTAAACTCATTTTCAACCAAACCAAATCATAATCATAACACACTCAAGTAACCATTATCATTTCACGGTTTATTCTTGATTTTTGTAAAATCCCGCGAAAGAATCTATTTCTCGGTTTAAGTCATAGAATTGTAAAATCCCGTGCACGTTTACATCATGTCTACTACTTCAGATTCCTTCATATCTGAGGTACTCAAGTTGTACGACATGTATGATAAATAAAAGATTTCCAACTCTGGACAACAAATAAACGTGTGTGATTCTGATAATACTAATGAGGAATCTTCATGCTCAAATTCACAAGTGAGAGAGGTCCTTCAGTCACTAATGTTGCCTAATGCAAAGGAAAGTTGCATTGAATGTTTTCGATTACTTCATTCACATCTCAAGGTTCTCTTTGAACAGCCCGGATACTTGGGAGGATACAGGCGTGCATTCGCATCACTCTTTGGTCAAGATGTTCAGACTTTCACAGTCAAGATGATTCTGTATTTAGATCAACTAGAACAACAACTTAACAAAGGAGAATTTTCTGAAGATAGATCCATGGCTACTTTAGGTGTGATTAACAACCAACTCCAAGTGTTCACTGATTCGCAATACACTGAGGATTATGATGATGACAGTCAAATGGCGAAAAAGTGTTTTTCTAATTACACTGGAATCGAGGTTGACGTGTTCAGAGTTACATTACTCCAACTTATGAGTAATATTAAGGGGTTCATTAATGAAAGAGCACAATATATGGGAAACGGGACAGAGTCAGATAAGCATGGTGATAACAACAGCTCAGGAACTGATATCACGCTTAATGTGGATGCAGATCTCAAATTATCTGCTGAGGTACATCTGTCTGATCAACATAATGTTCTTTCTAATGAACAACAATATACTGATCAAATTAAACCTACTTATGACAAATATCTGATGGAAAAGACTGATAGCAATATCACCTCTGATTCATCAAATATGAGTCATAAGGGGGGAGAGATTGATCAGGATGTTGAACATGATGATGCGTCAAGTTCTTTGCCTACGGCTGAGTTTTCCAAGTCAAATGATATGGTTGAAAAGGATGTTTATGATGAACTTTCAAAAAGATTTTTACAGCTTGAAAAACATTGTATTTCTCTTGAAATTGCAATGCAACAAAAGGAAGAAAGTTTTCAAACTAAACTACCATGTACAAATCCGGAACTCCCTGAATTCCGTGAATTCTTTATAATAAATGATTTGAAAGCTCAGCTAGAAGCCAAAAACTTAACGATCAACAACCTGAAAAAATGTATTGCTGAGATGCGTGATATGTGTAATGAAGTTAAGGCTGAACATGACAATAATGTTAATGCAACAAAAAACGCGGAATTAGAACATAAAGTGGCTGAATTACTTTATGAAAATGAGACTTTGAAAATTCATTGCAATGAACTGTGTGACTCAATCAAAGTAGCGAAAACTAAGACTATAGAGCAAACAACCTCTTTGATTGCCAAAAATGATGAATTCAAAGCTCAACTTCAGGAAAAGGGTTTTGCAATTGCAGCGTTGAAAAACGAGCTAAAAAAAGTGACAGAAAATGGTGTGAACACTAAGTTTGTAAAACTATCAATCTTGGGGAAACCACCACTTAGAAACCAATCAGTTGTTAGACAACCGATTGCGTTTAGATCTGAATGACCAAAATCTTCAAAACCACAGTTTGCCTCCCAAATTGATTCGAAACAAGTTTTGTCAAAACTAGTCACTTCACAATCTAGACCTAAGAAATAGAATATGAGCTTGCAAAACCTCATCATATGAGTGCATCTAGTTCTTCTAGGAGTAGTTCAAAGCGTGTGTAACGTCTGACACCAAAGGAACATGTTAGACATAAAAACAGTGTTCAGAATCACAACCTAGAGGATACTAAGAAAAACACACATGAAAAGACTAGGACTTTGCCTGTTTCTAAGAGTAGTTGCGTATCATTTAAAGCAATTCCTGTAGCAGATCACTCTAAGAATTCTAGATCATTTTCTAACTCCAAACACTATGCGTGTTCAACTTGTTAGAAATGTGTGTTTAATGCAAACCATGATGATTATATAACAAAATTCCTGAAGGAAGTACATGCTCGTAATAAGGTTCAATCCTCTAAGACTAGAAACAACAACAACCCCGTAGAACCAAAGAGTTATACTCAGAAACCTGGTAGGCAGATTGCTGTAGGACAAAGGTCTTCTCTAAACAAGTCTTCCACGGTACATGAGAAACCAAACACTCCTAGATCTTGCTTTAGGTGGATTCCGACGGGTAGAATTTTTAAGATTGTTGGTCTTAGATGGATACCTATGCGAAAGATGTTCACTAAGTGCGAAACCAAGGTTGACAATGAAACCCCACACGATCTAAATGCTGATATCACTAACCCACATAAATGCGAACAAACTCTTAATGTCAGTGCAGGTAGTCTTTACTTAAGTGCAGGTACATCGTTCACTCATAGTAAGGAAAGACTCAGGGTTTGGGTGCCGAAAAGATTGATATCTCATGAAGTAGGGGTTCAAGCAATTCAAGCTTGATGAACATCAATGACAATGACGTCTGTTCACATTAGTTCAGGCCTCGTTCTTCATCGTCAATGACGTCTGTTCACATCAGTTCAGGCCTCGTTCTTCATCGACTATGACGTTTGAACATTGCAGTTCAAGCCTCGGTCCTCAATGTCAACACAATGGCGTCTGCTGACAACTCTTCAGGCCCCGTTCATCAAAGAAAAGAAAGGCATATGCTTGAGTGCGCTTTATCTTCGGAAGAAGAGAAATCTTCTTGTTTCTGACTATTCTTATCAAAAAGCTTCATACTTGCCCCATGCTCGTTCAGACATCAAGTGGATCTACTTCCATCAGATTGGACGTTTATTCACTCGATCAAAAATGGCAACTTCAAATGCAATTTTTGAGGGGGAGAAGTGTGAACAGTGGATCAACCTCATATACGCTTGTTCAATCGAAAATGGCATTCTTATATGCAATTTTTTAGGGGGAGAAATGTGAACAAGTGGATGGACTGATTGGTTGTTCACTCACTTATTGGGCATCTAATGGTAACTACGGAGTTGATCAGGTATCACTTATTTGAGATTGAAGTTGACTTTCACATAGGCGTGATCTTATCTTATCTTGAAGTCGGGGTTGGTTGGATGCATGACTTTCAATGATAACTTGCTCGTGCTTAAGATTTAAGGTGAAGACTTAGTTTATCTAGTTACCAGCAGTCGGGGTAAATGTTTGACGACCTGGTTAACTATCACTTAAAGGAGTTACGTTGTAGTACTCACTGTCACACGCCGATGACGTTGTGGATAATCGCAAGAGGTGTTAATGTCTCATACTTTGGTTGGGTATTGAGTACTTAGAGATTTCCTTGGAGCATTAATTCTATACACCGTTCTTCCAACATTAGTGCAAGTTTAAGTCACGAAAACGGGGAATTCTACTTCAGTGTCAAGTTTGGTATATCGGGTGTGCTCCATCAGTTATCACATCAAATAGCCTACTTAAGAGTTGGTAAAGATAGTCAGAAGTGTTCCGGTAGCGGTTGATTCTCACTTGATACATTTGAGCTAATTTTTTTCTTCTCACAAGATTTCAAGTATTTGTGCGTAAAATGTGTTGTTGATTCTGAGGTATCAAAACCAGCAAGGGGGAAAGAGACATACATCTGAACGCACAATGAGTACACGTGATGAATTTTATACCTCTTCTGAGTTGGGGTTATTCCGGGAAGACAAATGTCATAACCTCAGGGAAAATCAGTGTTTTAACTCGTTCCTTATGGTGTATCATTCCAACTACTTGGGGGAAGAGATGTATGAAACAGTTTCTGATGATTAAAGAGGTACACAATTGTATGATGATTCCTATGGTTAGTCAGTATCCAATGGAAGGAAATGTGCTCATCCGGGACTTACTTGATTCCGGTGCTTCTGTGGTACTGTCTTGGTGTTATCATTTAGAATACATACGGGATAAGTTGCTTACACTCGAGACTTAGGTGACTTTGGTGTAACAATTCTCATCTGCAATTTCCTGAAGGGAGAAAAGGGGATTTCCGGGTCTTGATTGATCTTGATATTACGTTTTCGACTTCATTAATAGGATTGAGTGTGTACTTCGGGTTTCTGAGCTTCATACAATGAGACTGATTACATCTCTTCAACTACTTGGGGGGAAGTGGTCTCTGGATACTTGATGTGGTTTGCTACGGTTTTCGCTGTACACTTACCTTTCGTAAGCTTGAAAGAGAGCTTTGAAACTGCTCAAAAGGAAGATTGTCGGTTTAGGGGGAAGCTGTCAAAGCTTCAAATTGAGAAGGCTCTAGTTCAGTCTACTATTCAGGAGCCTCGAAAGCTTTGGTGGTGAAAGTTTAAGAGATGTTGACTACTGACTTCTACAACGTACAGATCGATATCCTTTTTCGGTATTCATGTCAACATCTTCTTAAACTGAATAATATAGTTTGTACATATCTTATACAAATTGTAAATAGAAAAACTTAAACCAAGAAAAACCAAAAAAATAAGAAAAATAGAAAATACCAAAAATAGTTGTACTAGGCATGTCTCCTGTTTATCGATAACATTTACGGTCTTAGAAATGTCATTGAATAATGACACGGGACTTTAAATGAAGCTCGAGCAAAAGTTCAAATGAATTGTTAAAACCTGTCTCAGTGGCATGCTATTACTTTAGATAGCAACCCGCGTTTCAAAATGGGGAAAGCACATCGCCAAAGGGACGGTTGTTCCTCCCACTGGGTGATGTTCACCCGGGCATGGATTACTTCATATCCGTGCATCCCCGATTTAGTGCACGCTTCAGTTCATTATTTCCTAATTAAGAAGAGAAGTCTTCTTTGTATGCAAATAATTTTCCTTCTATGATTCTTCTGAAAATTATTTGTGAGACACATGGTGGTAACGTGTTGTTTGAAATTCTTTCAGACTTGGATTGTGCATAAAATTTGTCACTCAATCAATGGCTACAGCTCTTTAACTAGAATACGGGTCATTGATTGAGGGGGAGAATGATTTAAAATTTTATATCATCAAATGGGTTTCTTAGTTATCTCATAATTGTTAGAAAAGGTTTTGTGGTTAATGGGGTATTAGTTAAAGAGGATCTTACTAAGCTTTATCTCAAATGGCCAAATGTGTTAGTTGTTAAAAAGTTTAGGGCATTATGTGCAATTTGCTTATAGTATCCTAGCTTTATGTATCTATAAGGTTCATTTGTGTCACTCTGGAATCCTCGTTTAATCCCCTAAATACTTTAAAAACCAAAATCTAAAAGGAGTTAGAAAACCCATTGTGTTTGATGTTCTTGAATACTCCACTGGCATTTGTATGATCTGAATGAATGAGTTTCAAATGTTGATTGTCTTTTGTTAGTCGATTGCTGCTTAATTGTTGTTGATTTAGTGCATGTGCACTCAGGATGTGCTTAGGTATATAGCTATCATGTTAGAATCTTGTCCCTAAGATCCTGAGTTGAATGTTGAAATATGTGTGAATTGCCATGTTCATGATTGCTGATTGCTCTTCATGCTAGATAGCGGTTTGATGTATTTCCTGACTGTGGTTTAATTATGAGATGAATTTGGTATTATGAGTTGGCAAGCTGCTATGTGGTAGCTATTAATGAAAAGTGAATCTGTATGTATGTATATCTGTGTTGATATTCTTATGCAGATTCCATGGCCAAGATGAATGTGCCAGTTCCCGTTCTAACCATTTGATTAGATGTTCAAACTCTATCGACTGGCTTGAATTCACCACAACAAAAACATCGGCAACAACAACAACAACACTGTCATCACCACCACCACCTTCACTTCAACAAAGCATTACTAATTCTGGTCTCGCTGAGTGGGGATCTACAATATTTGGAAAGTTTTGTTGGTGGATGGAAAATTGATGTTGACTACTGACTCCCTCAGAGAAGCGAATGATCACACTGTCTGTGCGTAAAGGTCAACATCATCTGTGTCGTAACAGTTACTTTGTACATAAAAAGCAGTGAATAAAATGTGGTTGTTATGTGTCAGTGTATGATTGTTTTAATTCAAAATCTTTCAAACCTATCATACCTGACACTAACATTCTCCCTCATTGATTGAGGGGGAGCAGTTGTATGCTCCATCATCAGAATATATTAAATCTGACCACATTTTCTCCCACATTTTCTAACTTATTTAAATCAATTGGGATCACAAAACTCAAAAGGTTTGAAATTTTTGATCGGGGGAGAGAATGTGATTTAAGTATGAAACCTGATGAAAATGTGATTCTTTGGACTTAAATGTAAGCTCTCCCATATGTGCTAAACTCTTTCGCATATCGATGCACATATTGAGGGGGAGCAAATGGTTTGTGATTACAAAATGTGATTCTTTGGACTTAAATGTAAGCTCTCCCATATGTGCTAAACTCTTTCACATATCGATGCACATATTGAGGGGGAGCAAATGGTTTGTGATTACAAAAAGGATGTGGCATCTTACGTGAGCACGACTCAGACTTCACCAATGAATTGACGAAATAAAAACTGTCATTAATCGAAAGGACATATCCTGACCGGGTAATAATTTCAAGCTGGTCTAACAAGTGATGTAAGCGTGTCTCGAAAAGGATGTATCTTAGTAGAGTGTACCGTTTTGAGAAACTTTCTATGAATTTGACCAGTTCGGGTAATAATTTCAAGCTAGTCTAACTAGTGATGTAAGCGTGTCTCGAATCGGTCATGTTCACTGAAAGTGGATCAATTCAAAAAGTGCATGCTCTACCCAGCATGTGCAAATTTTAAATTAAAACATATGAGCACATGTTAAGGGGTAGCATTTGAAAAATATAAAACCCTCAAAGAGTTAGCAAAATTGTGTTTCATAATCATGAACACTTTGAGAGATTTTTCAAGGATTTGGTAAATGGCGACATAGGATAGTCATGAAGTTATAATGTGGCCAAGGTTAGGAAAACCGTCCTATGATCTGCCAGAGCCAGAGGGATCTACCCAGGGACAATACCGAATAGTTAGTATTAGAAAGTCCTTAGGTAAGATTATGAAAAAATGAGTAATATGAGAAAGAAGAAAGAAGAGGTTGACGAATTAAAAAGAAATGAAATGAGAAAGGGTGAAAAGAAATAGCCCTCCAATTATTCAACCTTAGGGCAGAAACCGGGTTCAATTCATATGCTACTGGTGGTTACTAAGGTAACACCGGTATTGAAGACAAGATGTCATGGACCCAGTGACACACTGCACTAAACCTTCTAAACTACTCAAGTTCTCTTAAAAGGACTTGTTTCATTCTCACGGGGAACCCTGCATAATCTATCAACTGCTCATTACGAGCTATGTTGATATTGAAATAGGAGACACCGCTCCAGTCTCCGACTACCAAAAATGAACTTATCGAGTCTAGAGCCACGAGATGCATCATAAGATCTCATAGGAACACGTGCTACTTCTACACTGGTTGTTCAACATTAAGGACACCAGTTGTAAACTTATGAGTCCTACGCAGATCTTAGCAATCTGCCAGAACATTTATGAGGGAATTTACAAATGTAATTCTCAGTGATTGAATGGAAATTCCTGCCAGGGTCAACATCAAACAGCCCTGAAAGCAGGTCACTTCGGTAATTCCTTGTGGATTACGCTTAGTGGTCGCGGCGGTTTCAAACGGTCTACAGTCATGGAGTGACCATACTCACCATCGTGATCTACTACGTAGATCTTGTAAGCCGTGGGCTTTCGATTTAGGAACGGCCTTGGTAAGGATTAGAGAGAGTTTTCACACTATGTTGTTAACAATCTCGAAGTCCGAACCTGTAAGTACCGGATGTTTTATTGCTAACTGTCGTATGCAGGAATACCTGGCGGTTGTAGCTGATTGCCGAAAAGATGCCAATCCATTACCACATGCTCACACTACACCATCATCGTATTCAAAGAAGTCATGATAAACTAAAAGACCTTCAACACTGCTTCTGCAAACTCTGATGCTGAAAATCATGACCCAGAATAGTGTGAGCATGTCGGCTCAAACAGTACCACATCACATGGAGACATACTGCTAAAAGATGACCTAGAGACATACGTTGGATGATGACATCAAAGAATCACCAAAGATCATCCAAGACAGAAGAACGGTCATCAAAAGATCACTGCTGAATGTACAAAGAGTAATGAATTTGAAGAATCAAAGACTACGAGCTAGCAAGTTACAGTCATGTAATAGAATGCTAGAATTCAAAATATTATTTCCGGGGTGACCTCCCTTAGGGGGAGATTGTTAGGAATATAAATATTCATGTGAAGACTCGGTCACCCCGAGTATTTGTTTAGCATTTATGTAGCTCGTAGGATTATTAGTATTAATATTATTAGGATAGTTATTTTAGTATTTGTGGAGTTGGGTCGGGTCTTTACCCACCGTCAGCTCACTTCACAGCCCACTCAGGGCACTTAAGTATGTAAGTATAAATACCCCTCTCCACCTAGGGAGAGGGTTGGAGCTTTTCACTCTTCTAATCTAACCTACACATTTTTCTCTCCACTCTCTTTCTCTAGAAAAGTTCCCAACTCTTCTCTTCCTCTCTCTATGATTCAATCCTTCATTTATCTTGTGTTTGTGTTATGATTTATGCATATCTTACAGCACGCCGCTACCGTCACGGATCCTAGAAGCTCAAGCCGAGGCATTGAGGGAGGAAAACCAACCCGTTGAAAACCTCTATGGTATGGTCGAGAACAAAAACGGCTTAGTGAAGCGTTCTGAAGGAACATTATGCTTCGGAGACAGAAGCTGATACCACTCCACGGAGGGATTTGCGAGTTGATTATGCATGAGTCGCATAAGTCAAAGTACTTCATACATCCCGGGTCTGATAAGATGTATCAGGACTTGAAGAAACTATACTGGTGGCCCAACATGAAAGCCGACATCGCTCTATACGTCAGTAAATGCTTAACCTATTCCCGAGTGAAGGCCGAACACCAGAAACCGTCAGGATTGTTAATACAGCCTGAACTTCTGATGCGTGGTTTTGAGACCTTACAACAGGTTTTACCTCTCGAGGGATCTCAAGAGGCTTGCAATCCCCACCAGGCAGTGTACCTGACCGATGTAGTATAGTGTAGTGGCAAGTACCGGGGGATTGATCGTTCTCTAGGAGAATAGTGTCGTTAGGATTGAAAAACTACTCTAATAGGTCTAGAGGTGAGGGATGATTCTTTTTGTATTTTTATATTTTATGAAAAGCAAGTAAAATCTCTGGTTTGAAGGAGTGGGCGGAATTAGTTGCTAATCAACTAACCCAAAAGCAACTAATTAAAATAATGTGCAGGAAAGTAAACTAGGGTTCTACAAGGGAGGTGAAGCATGTCTACCTATGATATGTTACTCCTTGCTAGCTATCCAATTCTACCTATTGAATTGTCACACCTTGTTTTAATTGACAGGTTGTATTCCTTAATACCAATCGTGGGGGTGTGTACGATCTTCCCCAACTCTATAAGCTCCTACTTCACTCCTATGTCGAGCCGGCTAAGAAGCTCCTAACATGGGATCACTAGAATTCGCTTATGCATTAAATACAACCAATTAACCTTAGTACACCTTGGTTCATGTTTCTTAAGACGTTCAAGCAAGTTACCGTATAGGAGGTTAGCCAGTTTTCTTAAGCCTAACATCGATATCATCCAATCATACAAGAGACAATAGGAAACAAGAATTATAAGCTAAACCAATTAGATCTATTGAAGTTGTCATGCCCTAATTGATGGAGATGGACACACACATCAACAAGAAATCAATAAGATCTAATTAGTTATACACAAGTTTCACACAATCATAGGTAAACACTAGGTGATTTAGTAAAACATAATCAATGAAGAACAAGCAACAATAATAATGGAAGACATAATTAAGATAGAATCAACACACCATTACAAGATGTTTATAGAGTGATTAAGACCTTCTAAGTTGCTGGAAAAACACCTACCTAAACCCTAGAATCGGACTTAGGGTTTAGGGCTTACAAAAAGTGAAGTTATGATGTTGTATTTATAGGCAATATTTCTGTCGGCAAGGCTTGACGGCCTTCTTGACGCCGTCTCCCTTTAAACTCCAAAAATACGTTCTGGCCTATCAAGGCTTGACGCTGTCAGGCTTGGTCTTGACGCTGTCAGGATTGGGCTTGATGCTGTCAAAGGTACTATTCCAGCAGATTTTGAGACTTTGTCGTTTTCTTCACTTTTATGCTCCAAAAACGTCCAAAATGCTTCCTTTTCCAAATTTCTTCTCCAAAGTACCTAAAATGACAAAAGGAACGATTTAGGGCAATATTTGATCAAATAAATACGATTTAGGGCTTAAATGACCCCCTAAAAGCGGTACACTTTTCGCTTCATCAAATACCCTTACAATTGAGATTTGCTTGTCCTCAAGCAAATGCGCTTTTATTCTAATCAAAATACAAGTTAGGGGTCATTTAACGCTAATATAAAAGTAATTACAACAAATAGTCGTTCCACTTTAATCATAATAAGCACGGAGATTACAAACTAGCACCTCACAAGTAGTGTTTAGATACTCACATCTCTCAGGTGTCATAAAAGTATATCTCATAAATGAAAATGAATAATATCTCTCACTACCTGTCATAGCAAAATAGATTACCATAGGTTTGGGAAAGGATCAAAAACCTCCTCCACTAGGCGTAAGCACCTAAGATAAACTATCAAAGAGGGCTTTTAAACGGGTTTAAGTTAGGTGTAGGGATATGATAAACACGGTTTTGTTGGATAAAGGATATTTTACTGGTGGCGAGTTAAAGATCTTGATTAATTACATGTACAATATGGCGTTGCTAAGCCAAGACTAGACTCGACTTAAGCTAATGAAAAAAATAACAAAAAGATAAAATAAACATAAAATGAAACGGGATGGTAGTCCGTATGTTTTTTCTACTTTTTTTTTTTTTTTTTTTTTTTTTTTTTTTTTTTTTTTTTACGCTCTTGCCCTACCATCCGAAATAATACATCGCAAGGGGGTTGTATCCCCCTTACACTTGAACTTTTACATAACTTTACAATTAACTATTCTAATGACTCGAATTAAGATAATCGAAACACTTGGAGTACTTTAAAATATTTAGCACATATAGGGGTAATAATGTTGTTCTTCCCCATTACTCCATTACACTAGTACTTTACCCATGAGTCTCAATCGTCCCAAAACAATATGTACAAGGATATGACTCGACTTAGCAACCATGTAATCAATTAGATAATTAACTTGGGGTTTAAACAAATGTTGTCACAATAATGCACTAAAAATGAGTGCATACAAGGTAGGCTAAGGCGATTTGGGTATACATTTAAGTGGGGTGTAAACAAATTCTTACTTTAAGTAAAATGCTTAAAGTTAGAAACGAAAAGATAGGCTCTGAGGGGTGTACTAGGGGTATCGTGTACTAAAAATGAGTACAACACAAAGGGTGTGGGAGAATTACTTGACCAATGTAGCCAATGTAATTATAACAAAAACACAGGTGTAAAACAATGGGTTAATCCTAATGCCTCTTATCATGTAGTAAATCTAACTACACGAATGTAGTCTCACTTGTGGCCTCGGAATGGTCCTAACGCAAGTTCTAGAATCTAAGTGCTACCGGTACACACATCATAGTATAAATGCTTTTCCTACCAATTCTAGGGGCGAACCTCACATATTTGGGGGTGGAAAATTTTTTAGTGGTACGGTTTTGTGCTAGTCATATAACTTCCTATCCATGAGACGCTCATTAAGACCAAAGTTTCACTCCTAAATGTTGTAAAAAATTTTAAATTTGGCACTAAAATTGCCCTAACAAGTATTTATCTCAGTTTTATTACACATCTACCATCAAACAAACAAAAATCAAGTGCAATTGTATTCTCTAAGGTATCATCATTTACCCTCCCCTTACACTTAAGCTGAACATTGTCCCCAATGTTCATTCAAAGGATGTAAAAGTAAATAAGGTAAAAGAATGAAAACAAATACTCCCCTGATTCGTTCGATGTGGATAATCCGGTAACATGGTTAAATCCTCCTCCAAGAAAATGAACGTTGAAAGCTTCCCTTCCGAAATATAAATCATCTTCTTGTCCAATATAACCTGTTAAACCTGAGAAAACAACACAAAAAACCCAAAGCATCAACCTGAACAAAGAAAACTCACAACTAGATGTAATTCCAGACTTAGAAATAAAAACAAAATGATTAAGGATATAATGCTTGTAGAATGAATATTTGCAGATTTCCTGGAGTTTATAAAACTAAAGATTTAACAAAAACTTTATGACTCCGGTAGAAAAACAAAACTTGCAAAATTTCCAGAATTTTACACTTGACGCCGTCAGGTGTTAACCTTGACGCCGTCAGAAGTGACCTGCAGAAATTTTATGGTTAGTTTCCGGAAAATTTCTGGAAAAACTTATGCCTCACTTCCTGGAAATCCTGCAAAATATTCATTATGACTCAATACAAGCATTTGACTCTAACAATTACTAGTATGCATGCTCATTTAATATTGTTGTGATTCATGTTCAATCTTGTTCTTGTAAACAAATTTGGATTCCTTTACACTTATCTTTTGCAAAATACCTTTATATGTAGTTAAGACGAAGTTAAAAACAAAATAAAGCATTTTCACAATTTACTTTGAAACATGAGCACAAACAATAATAATTAAACTTGCATACGGAAACAAATAAAATCAAACAAACAAACAAAAAACAAATAAAGCTTGGGTTGCCTCCCAAGAAGCGCTTGTTTTGTTCGAGTCACGAGCCTGACTCTACCCTTATTTAACGGAAATAGGGGAGGTTTTCCCTACACTTAGGATTAAGTGCGGGTGGAAGTAGCGATACACACCCTTAGGGTGGAAATATGCCACGTGAGGTGAAGGGGGTGAGTGAATGGCTTCCTTCATCCTAAAACTACCCGGATAATATTGGTTTATGGGTGGGTCGGTTCCTCTTTTGTCTCCTAGATGTAAATCTAAGGATGAAAAGTTGTGTAAAGGTTGAGGTTCCGGCTCATCAACACTAGGAAATTCCCTAGAACTAAGAGTAAGGTCATCACTAAAAGTGTTTCAAACCTATATCCTCTAGTTGTGCTTGGTCCAAGGGTTCTACCTCCATCGGGATTCCTAAAGTTTCTTCTACTTCTTCCGGGTAAGTCACGGGCGGTGTGTGTGCCTCAAATGATGGTAGGACTTGTGAGGTACTTAGCGGGCTTATGTTACTAACCTCATCATTCCTTGTGTCAAGATCACCTAAATCCTCATCATGTGTTTTAGTAGGATCTAACCCTAACATTTTCCCAAGTATCTCAAGTGCTTCTCTGGGCATCTCAACTTCTATGTCCGAATCATAAGGATCATCCTCAATATTCTGACTGCTATATTCAAATTGCCTAAAAGATTCATCATGTGTTTCTTGAGATTCATCGTCATTGATCATAAAACCTAGGTCTTTTTGATCAATGTGATCATGCTCGGCTAGATCCTCCATCACATCAAGATCACCTAAGTGTTCACCCTGTATTATGGTAGTGCCTAACCATGACATGCAGCTAGGTGGCTCAACTAACCGTCTCAGAATCTTGGTTTGACTCTAAGTCCATGTTCTTAGAAACTAGGTCTTTTTGCTCATACAAATCCACTAATTCGTTCCACTTATGGGTCATGGTTAGGAAGCTTTCCTCAAAATTCATCCAAAAGGTCTTACTAAAAGGAATTGATCCTGATAATGATCGTCTAATAGAAATCACACATGCATAGAATTCATTAAACCCATCTAACTTTACCCCCAACTCCTCTTGGAAATCACTAAGAGCACACAAAAATTCATTGGAATGATAGGAAGCAAATCTATTAGTGAAATATAGTTGTTCCTCTATTGTCAATGATCTAAATGGAGTTTCATCCGCCATAGTGACAAATGAAAATGGTTTTACAAACAAAGGGCACAAAGAAAAAGATAGACTACAAGAAAGCTAATAAAAAGAAAATAAAAATCTCACTAAGATAGGAATCTAATGAGTAGACCTAATAAAAAAGAAATTTCAACCTAAGCAATAACTACTCCCCGGGCTGCGGCGCCAAAAACTTGATGCGTGGTTTTGCGACCTTACAACAGGTTTTACCTCTCGAGGGATCTCAAGAGGCTTGCAATCCCCACCAGGCAGTGTACCTGACCGATGTAGTATAGTGTAGTGGCAAGTACCGGGGGATTGATCGTTCTCTAGGGGAATAGTGTCGTTAGGATTGAAAAACTACTCTAATAGGTCTAGAGGTGAGGGATGATTCTTTTTGTATTTTTATATTTTATGAAAAGCAAGTAAAATCTCTGGTTTGAAGGAGTGGGCGGAATTAGTTGCTAATCAACTAACCCAAAAGCTACTAATTAAACTAATGTGCAGGAAAGTAAACTAGGGTTCTACAAGGGAGGTGAAGCATGTCTACCTATGATATGTTACTCCTTGCTAGCTATCCAATTTTCCCTATTGAATTGTCACACCTTGTTTTAATTGACGGGTTGTATTCCTTAATAGCAATCGTGGGGGTGTATACGATCTTCCCCAACTCTATAAGCTCCTACTTCACTCCTATGTCGAACCGGCTAAGAAGCTCCTAACATGGGATCACTAGAATTCGCTTATGCATTAAATACAACCAATTAACCTTAGTACCAAGGTTGCAAAAATCGCGAATCGGTAGCCGGGCGGTCGACCACCTTGTAGCTTGTAATCGGTCTAGGCGGGATTAATCGGTGATTAATCGGATTGGCATTACTGACAAATTTTAGTTATTTTCGGCAAGTTTTGTGTATTTTCGGTGAGTTTTAGGTATTTCCAGCAAGGTATTTTCTAAAAAACACCTTGTAATAGACTTAAACAGTTACTATAAGTGATCAAAATAAGTTTATAGTGAGTTTTGGGTACTTCCGGCAAGATTTATAGGTTTTCGAAAAGTTTGACCACCATTGACCACCGTTGATCACCGTTGACCAAGGTTGACCTATTTGTTTGACCCAGTTACATAAATCGGCAAGGTCGGTGGCCTTGTAGCACCTAATCGGCGATTAATCGGCCTTTTAGACCTTTTTTTGCAACACTGCTTAGTACACCTTGGTTCATGTTTCTTAAGACGTTCAAGCAAGTTACCGTATAGGAGGTTAGCCAGTTTTCTTAAGCCTAACATCGATATCATCCAATCATACAAGAGACAATAGGAAACAAGAATTATAAGCTAAACCAATTAGATCTATTGAAGTTGTCACGCCCTAATTGATGGAGATGGACACACACATCAACAAGAAATCAATAAGATCTAATTAGTTATACACAAGTTTCACACAATCATAGGTAAACACTAGGTGATTTAGTAAAACATAATCAATGAAGAACAAGCAACAATAATAATGGAAGACATAATTAAGATAGAATCAACACACCATTACAAGATGTTTATGGAGTGATTAAGACCTTCTAAGTTGCTGGAAAAACACCTACCTAAACCCTAGAATCGGACTTAGGGTTTAGGGCTTACAAAAAGTGAAGTTATGATGTTGTATTTATAGGCAATATTTCTGTCGGCAAGGCTTGACGGCCTTCTTGACGCCGTCTCCCTTTAAACTCCAAAAATACGTTCTGGCCTATCAAGGCTTGACGCTGTCAGGATTGGGCTTGACGCTGTCAAAGGTACTATTCCAGCAGATTTTGAGACTTTGTCGTTTTCTTCACTTTTATGCTCCAAAAACGTCCAAAATGCTTCCTTTTCCAATTTTCTCCTCCAAAGTACCTAAAATGACAAAAGGAACGATTTAGGGCATTATTTGATCAAATAAATACGATTTAGGGCTTAAATGACCCCCGAAAAGCGGTACACTTTTCGCTTCATCAACTTCCAGTCTAGAAATGGGAACGGATCACCATGGACTTCATCACGAAATTGCCAAAGACCGCTAGTGGTTGCGACACGATTTGGGTAATCGTGGACCGACTCACTAAGTCTGCTCACTTCCTGGCTATCAGCGAAAGCGACAGCTGGGACAAGTTAGCCCGTCTATATCTGAAGGAGATCATTTCTTGTCATGGCGTACCGATATCCATCATTTCCGATTGAGTCAGCCGTTTTACGTCGCATTTTTGGAATTAACTTCAGACGGCAATGGGGACCAAACTCGACATGAGCACTGCCTATCATCCCCAAACAGTAGACCAGGGTGAAAAAACTTGTGAAAACGTAGAGGGGGGGGGGGTGAATAAGTTACCGTTTTAAAATCATAAAACTTGTTGTATCAAATATCCGTTTAAGCTTGTTCTAATGTGAAATATGTTTATAACTTGCATAAGTTAAAACATGTTGTCACACAAGTATCATCAACTAATCACAACACAAGCAATCACATAAAGCAAACATAAAAGTAAAGTAGTAAGTAAAGAAAGCGCAAACCGAACACGATGATTTATAGTGGTTCGGTCACCGAGCTCCTCTCCACCCTACTCCACTCCCCGAGTACCCAACTCGAGAGTTACTTCACTAGATCAACAAGCTCCCTTCTCGGCGGAGAAAACCTTACAATCATCGCTTACACTTTTTCCGGTACAAAGCTAAATATCGGGTTCTAGTTCGAGGTAGAACCAACCTAACGTCGCTTACACCTTTTCCGCCACTAAGCTAGATGTCGAGTTCTTTTACAAGGGTACAACCACTCCCGCTAGATCTTTTACAAACTCCCGCTATGTTTTATGGCCCAACATAGAAACCTTGTGTTTTATGGCCCAAACACATAAACCACCTATTCTAGTATGAATAGATTGTTATGCAATGATGTTTACAATGATCCATGACATAAATGTCCAATGGATATGAATGCCTAATCTAAATGAACTTCCATTGATGAGAAGTCTTCAATGGATGAAGATCACAAGCTCCCTAAACTTGTTGTGATGGATCTTCATATATGCATGTGGAATCTACATAAACTTCTTGAATAAGAAGTCTTCAATCATTGAGGATGTCAAGTTCCCTTGAATCTTCATATGTTGGAATGCTTTGGTGGATGATGACTTCAAGATCTCCTAACCTTCTTGGGGGATCAGGAAGTATGCTATGCTTGTGATGGATGATGACTCGCGATCTCTGAGCTAGCTTCACAGGATCATTACGAGTGTATGCTTACAACATAATGAAAGTTAGTAACATTATGATCATTATGAAATGGGTGATTAATGTGTGTTTCTACATGGTTTACTATTGATCTAAATGTATGCAAAGGGTAGAGTGAATGTGTATTCTAGTGGTCTTAACAATGGGTAAATAATGGGCTGCTATTTATAGCCAACAGGAATTTTTCCTCGCGGATTTGGCGGATCCAAATAAAGGGATCCGCCCTTTATGCTGTTTGGTTCTGCCGGGACATGACAACTAAGAGTTTTACAAATCTTTCCATATCTTACCATATCTTGCCAAGATCTTACAAAGTCAACTACATTGCTTCAAGATCTTCCCAAAATATCTTTCTAAATCTACAAGTTATCTAAATGATGTATGCAATGATGTCAAGAACATATTTCTATTTTAATTCTTAAAATGTAAATAATGTAAATGTATATATGTATGTCCTATGTATATACTAGCTTAACTAATATATGTTTACCAATATGTATCATGTTAGTTTGACACCTAAAGTGTACTTATCCTATTAATCTTAGGAAACATGATGTACAAGTAAAAGTACTTGTATATGCAAAATGTGAAATGAGGTTCTAAGTAGAATGGTTAGTCTTTTTAAAATACTTAATGACCTAGCCGCATTTTAAACATTCTAAATGGTTTGTTAAGGATTTGATCATAATGCAACATAACAAACATGTACGAACATGTGTTGTATCATACGAGGACTCGAGAGGTGTTGAATGTATGTTGAGACAAAATAAGATTACAAGTAACTTGTATATTTTACGTTATGTATCAAGTTACATGTTTGTCATCAATCAAAACAAACGAGACTGCTTGTATTGACAATCTCCCCAACGAGACTGCTTGCACTAACAATCTCCCTATTTTTTATGATGACAAAATATGTAAACATGATAGAAAGTAAAATGTAAAAAGTTACTTGTTTCAGTACTACCTTTAACATTACCTTCTCTGTTTGCACCTTTCTCAACTCTTCTCCCCTATTACTTTCTCCGTTTACACCTTTCTCACCCTTTTTTCAAAACAAAAAGGGTGTGTCCTTGGAGTTAACTTCATTTCTCCCCGAAATGGCGAGCTTGCATCATCCCTAGTGAACTTAAATAGATTACTCCAATCTCCTATGGTTGTTGCGTCCCCTAGGTTGTTAGCGGATCCGTGGATCAAATTTAGATCCTTAACCTACATCAAGGTTAGTGGTGTGCAACGTAAAAAGATATATGAAAAATGCATGATGAATGAAATGCATATAGCCAACGATACACATGGATAAGTCGTGTTGGACTATCTTCTCCTTTTTGTCAAAACATAAAGGTGTGTCGAAGAATGAGAATCATGATGAATGTGTGCATGCTCCCCCTTAACTGTAGCTCCCCCTTGATCAATACTCCCCGTTGCTAGGGTACCAACGTATATGATGTAAGGATTAAGAATGCTACAAAAAAAGGATTAGTACATGATATGCTCCCCCTTGATCAATACTCCCCGTTGCTAGGGTACCAACGTATATGATCCAAGGATGAAGAATCCTACAAAATAAAAGTTAGTGTATGTGATATACAACAATGCGTGTATATGATGTATTCTATAAATGCTTGACGGAAGCTCCCCCTCGCTCTAGGGCGTCCAGATGAACCTACAAAATAAAAGTTAGTACACTAGAAGCTATGTCTTAAGACACATATGTCATATACGACCAATGTGTATAGACGATGCAATATGAGTGCTTGATAGATATTCCTCCTGGTTTAAGGACGTTAAGAAGCATCTACAATAAAAGGTGACATATAATTGATGCAAACTTCATCCTTAGATGAGTATGCTATATACGATCGAGCATATATGTTGATGAACCTACAACGAAATGGTTAATGCAATATTTTTTATCTCAAAGAAAAATATGATGCAACATAACAATAATCTAATAATAAGCAACTTAAGTCTGAGAACTTATGATTATTTGGCAAACCATGTCATACCAATTGTGATATTGTGATTATCTAGTAAACCATGTTATAAAGTGTGTAATCTTCTAATAAGAATTACAATCACAAGAATATAATATGATAAAATTCTATAGAACAATGCCTATGAGGAGAATATGAAGTGGAGTTAAAGAGAGTGATGCTAGTGTTGGTGTTAGTTTACTAGTGATAACTAAAGGTTGATGCAAGTAGGTTTTTCGCTAATCCATGGGGATGATGATTAGTGAAAGAGGTGATGGAAGGTGGTGGTTATAATAAAAGCAATGAATTCAGAAACTCTAATTTATAGCAAATGCTATAAGAGTATTGAAGATGGTTAAGGTTATGATATTATCATCTACCAAAGATGATGAATCGTGCCATATTAAATGCTCGAATGGAAATAAGAGGAAGTGACGACAATATCACTTAGGAATAGAAATTCCATATGCAACAATTAAAAAATAGTAGACACCTATATGCGGATGAAAATTACATCATAAGATGAGAGTGTTGGTTGGATCAACGTGTTGAGAGTGATGATTCTGTTTGCACTGACAATGACGTGCTTGATATGTATCAAGAATGAAAAGGATGAGATCCTATGATGGTGTTCTAGAAACTGAAGATGTTCTAGACAATTAAGTTGTGAGATTAAGGTGAAAATCCTAGACTCGTTGGTTACGATAAAGTTGTTTGGTTTCTGAATGGTTAAAAGCTGACCAGGTACCCGCGGATTGGGCGGAACCAAATTTTTGGTTCCATCCTTCTTATCGAAGGGTGTCGTGAGACCAGAGTTGATTTAGTCACATTTCGTCATTTTTGATCAAACGAAGGTTCAAGCTAAGGTCTATTTACTTACAGCTACTGATTTGGTTTCACTAATCTTAGTCAAAGTCTAATGAGACTTAATGCTTCTCGTTTAAGAGGTTTGTCAAACATATGATGTGTTTTTCACTTGATGATGTACTATGATGTTGAGCTAAGAAGGTTTGAGTAACTTATGGTTTTGTGAACTGGTTTTAACTAAATGGTTTGAATCTACATGTCGGTATTTGGGGATGTAAGAAACATAACTACATGTTCTTTAATGCGAAAAGACAATTATGTGAATGAATTTCTCTCCCCCTTAATTGGTAGACATTCAACATAATGTGTGATGTATCGAATGAGGAATGACGATGAATGTTAGCAATGTTTTTGCTGATGTTGGTTAGCTTACAAAGAACTTTATCCTTGAAGTTACGTAGCTCTTCTCTATCAATGCGAGATGATCGCATGATGAGGTATGTGGTTTCCTTATGGGAGGTGTGTTTTGGTAACAAAAAGATGATGGAAATGTTATTAGGAAAGCGGAAGCAACAATACTATTTGGAGAGAGGTATATTGAAAGATACCCAAACACAAATTTCAATCCTCTAAAGCTTAATCCTATTAGCTTTAAACACTATATGCAAGTGAAAGGATCCCATAATCATAATACTAATCTAAGTATCAATTATGCAAAATAAGCATAACAAAGTAGGATAACAAATAATTTGTTATCAACCTATAAGACAAAGATGTTAAACAAAACACCATATTTGACTACTAGGCTAAAAGTTACCATATAGCATCAAGACAAATAATCATAGCATGACATTGTTTAGGATACTACATTGTGAAATTGTTTTGAAGTTAGCTTTAGTTACTTAAGCATACTTACCCATTAATGACTTCTAAATGTTTATCATACCAAAAATACTTAGACATGTTATAGGTACACACATGGCAAACAAATAGTGTGACAAAGTCACAAAAGAAGTAAAACGACAGATTCATGCAAACAATTCTAACATTTCGGAAACATGCACCATTTTAGACTATCCTACGAAAAAGCTCAATGAATGTCAACTAAAGACAAAAGCTATCTAACACCATGTATTAAAAATGACATATCGTGGTTTAACAAGAAATACATTAATCATGCAAAACAGCATATAACGAAGGAATGAAAATATCATATAAATCATGTTAACATGAAGCATATAAGCATGCAGACAAAACCTTTCTAAGGTTTACTCATTTGATTATCAATCAATTAGTTATCATGATTATGTCAAGATACCTAATCATATCAAACAAATAACATATAATCAACACATGTATGTGAAAAGCAAGTGATTCTAAATAAACTAATGAAAAATCACATCTACTCCTTGTTTGATTAATATTTCTAAGACATGATAAAATATCATCTTTTAATACTTACTTTAGGCAAGTATAGGTGATAACGCTTATTTTGTACAAGTTTTAGTCGCGTTATTTCTATGTTTGTGCATTGTATTTGGCTGTATTTGTGAACATTTTACGCTTAAAAGGTATGAAAGTTGTAATCAGGTCCAGGTACAATCATGTCCAATGGAATAGCTAGAAAGATGTGTAAAAGTCGTTAAATCAAGAGCTTATGCACAACGAAAGATTCTACCCATGATAAAGACGTCGGAACGATCATCAAAGATAAAGAATCAAGATTCCAAAGATTCCCGAGCTCATGAAAAAATCAAGTGTTGATGAATTGAATGAGAAGTTGCATACAAAGAATTATGGATTGCTTCCTCAACCCAAGGTTCAAAAATGCCATGCCAACCTTACTTCGAACCTTGGGCTCGGACTGAACCTCAGGTTGAGACTTCAACCTTGGGTTGATGCAACTCCTGGCACACTTAATGACTATCTTTAATGAACTACCTCTTCATGTGGGTTGTCATTACTCCACAATTACTCCAAGTCCATAATTTTTTATGACACTTTGTGCACAAGAAATTTGCTTGGTGGCCAAGGGGAGTCATTCTATTAATAAGTATGCTTGGCCAAGAGAGAAGGAGGCTATTATCCATCATCTACTACTTATAATCAATTACTCTCTCAAGAAGGCTACAAGGAAGAGAAACGCAGGAAGAAGATAGCTTACATTCATCATTCATCAATTTAATCATTCAAGGAATCATTGTTGATCATATCATAAGTGTTCTTAACTCTTGTAATCATCATTACAACTTTTGTAAGACTTCTTAATCACGTTTTCAAGTGATCAATTTTCTGTGGTTATTTCTTTGTTTGCCATGAGTGGCTAAGTGCCTTGTGCACTTGCCTAGATGATGTTTGTACATGAATATTGATTGATTATGACTCTATGGTTCTAGTTCAATAAAAAGCTAATACTAAGATCGAATTGTATTTTTTTTTAAGTTTTCACAAACAAAAGAGTTATCAAGTTTGGTTGATTGTTAATGGTGTAATTGGTCGAAAGAGTCATTGTTATTCAATCAATTGTAAACCTTTGTCTATGAAGGCGTTACCTTATGTATTGACCATTTCATAAGAAACTTGGTTAAACTTAGAAAACAAAAAAGTGTAGTTGTCAATTACTTGTGAAACGATAGCGAATCAAGTGATTGAGTTGTGTTAGTCTTGTTTGATCAAAAGGTAATATTGTTTTTGTCATCTTAAAATCTTGACGAGGATTGAAAGTGTTGAAAGCTAGAGAATTAGTACATCAACTAATTAAATTAGAACACCATCTAATTTATTTGATCATAATCGATTTGAACCATTGTCATAATCATATCAAGGGAATTGTGCAAACTAGTCTAGGCAAGTGTAGTTTTAATATATTGAATTACATCATCATCACTATTTGCTTGCTATTAGAATCATTGATAAAGCACAATTTTATATTCAACTCACGTTTCATAAAACTAAACAAATCCTTGTGAACGACCTCGGCTTACCATATCACCTCTTACTACACACGGACAAGTATACTTGCTCGTATGTGTTTCATTTGAATCATTGGTAGATCGTGTTATAAATTTAAAACTTGCACTTTAAACGGGCACATCAAGTTTTTGGCGCCGTTGCCGGGGATTTGATCACGTTTTTGTGAGTTTTTGTTTGTAATTTTTGTGTTTTGTTCTTGTTCCTAAGCTTTTCCTTTAAAAGTTCTTTGAAAATTTCATTCAGGAAATCGCGGTTCCAACTCTCGGTAAAAAAAAAAAAAAAAAAAAAAAAAAAAAAAAAAAAAAAAAAGTCCCAAACCGCCGGTTCAAATCCAAACCGCTGCGGTTCAGACTCTCGGTAAACTTTTTAAACCACCAAACCGCCGGTTCAACTCCAAACCGCCCGGTTCATTTGCATCTGACCCACCGAACCGCCAGTCCAAAATTGAACCGCCTCGGTTCATTTACTTCTGTCGACCTAGTTTAACTCAACCGACCAGTTCACATCCCAGCCGCCCCGGTTCGTTGTTTTCTGTGAACCAGACCCACCCCAGCCGCCCGGTTCAAAACCGAACTGCCGGTTACTGTGCATATAAAAAAAAAATTTTCTTTTAATTTTCTTTTAGTTTTTAATCTTTTCTCGATTGGCTCGTTTCTCTCGTGTATGACCACTCGCTCTTCAAGCGACGAATTAAGTACACCATTGTCTAACCCCGAAAGTTTATTTCGCAAAAAGAAAACCCCGTTTGTTCCACCAAACCAAAGAATACCAAAAACTGTTAACCCACCATTTGATAATCTTTCCGAAGTTCACCCAATCGTTAATCTTTTTCTTGAATTACCATTTCCAATGGCCGACGATCAACCCATGTGGGATACCAATAGGGTGGTAGCTACTACACCCGCAGCCGCCATTGTTCCCGTAAATCTTGGAGATAACTTTACTATCAAAGGTCATCATCTTTCGATGATTAAAGACAAACAATTTTGTAGGATATTCACTATCACATAAACACTAGTTTAAGGCAATATATGGATCGAATAGGAGAAGATGTAGAGAGAGAAGTAGAAGGTTGGGAGCCTTTGTAGAGAGAGAAATAAGATGAGATTAGATTAGTGTGAAAAGGTCCAACCCTTCCCAACTGTGGGAAGGGGTATTTATACTACATACATATTATGCCCCTAGCGGGCTGTGGAGCGAGCTGACAGTGGGTAAAGACCCGACCCACTCCACAATACTAATAATAACTAAACAACTAATAATAATACTAATAATCCTACGAGCTATGATGTGCTAATAAGTACTCGGGGTGACCGAGTCTTCAACTGAATATTCATATTCCTAACAATCTCCCCCTAAGGGAGGTCACCCCGGAATTAATGTTCTGAATTCTAGCACTCTATCCTTGAATTTTGACTTCATAGCTCGTAGACCTTGATTCTTCAACTTCAAAAATCTTTGTGCCTTCAGCAGTGAACTTGCGATGACTGTTTTTGTTTTGGATGATCTTTGAGTGTTCTTTAAAGATATCATCCATCATATGTCTTCACGTCATCTTGCAGCATCGTCTTTATATAAGTTTGTGATCTTTGAGCCTTCTTTGAGATCATCGGCCACCATAAATCTCTGAGCTCATCCATTGTAGTAATGCCTCCATGTGAATTGTTGTGACTGTTGGACTCGCATGCTCACACCTTTTTTTTTTTTTGGATCATGATAGCTATCACCAGAGTTGCGGAAGCTGTGTCGTAGGTATTTCATCTATCATGATGTCTTTGATAATGAATTGGAAGTGTGAGCATGGAGTGTGGATTGACACGTCTCTGCTGGAATCAGGAACCACCATCGCCATCTTTATATGAATCTGAAATAAAACAGTTAGCAATAAAGTTGAAGAACGAATATGGCTTTGTCATTCGTTCGATGTGGTGGTTGGATTTAACCTTCGGTTTTGTGAAGACCGACCTGTGATCAGGTAGAATCCCCTTTAAAGAAGATTCTCCTTGACAGGAATTTCCAGCTTGTAGTAATGAGTCTTCCAACAAATTAATGTCAGAATCATCATACTAAGCATGTTCTCATAACGGAACGTCTCAAAGCAGACAGCACGGTAGAGTGAATCAGTGAATTAAATACCCACTGATTGACGAGAAATTGATTTAGAAAAATCACTTGCGTGTCACTGGATAAACATTTTGTGCAACACGACAAGGGTTTCATAAATTGAATCACATTTCTGTCAAAAATACTTTTGTTTGAAAATTTTCACAATCAATGCGCTCGAAACTTTGTTGGTGAGCACATTGAAAGGTTTTCCAAAAGTATCCGTCAATCCATATCCTGGAACAGGTTTGATTCAAATTTGAATCGCCCCATCGTTTCTTTCCAGTTGTCACAAGCTTGATCCATGAAGGATCTCACATGTCACCCACCAAGAGCTTGTTTGATGTTGGCTCTAGAAGGATTTCCATCTTCATTGTGAATACTTTACGTATCACTCGGATGTTCTGGCAATACCACAAGGATAATGCGTAGGACTCTTCATATATATTTTCTTGCTTTACACGGTGTATGAAACAGCAAGCATATTGGAAATGTATCCTACTAAGATTTTTTTGATAATCTCTGGGCTCTAGACTCAATAATGCGTTTTGATTTAGTGATCGGAGGCGGGAGAGGACTGCCACCTTTTCAATATCATCTAACTCGGAGTGAGAAAGATGATAACAATGTATTGATCTCCGTGACAAGTGAAACAAGAATCCTTTGAGGGACCTTGAGTGGCTAGGGAGGGTTGTGCAGCGTATCACTGGGTCCATGATACTTTGTCTTCAATGTCAGTAATCAACTACGTGATTCTGACAGCATATGTATTGACCCGGTTTCTGCCTAAGATGTAAGGAGGGCTTCTTTCTTTTCACCCTTTATCTTTACATTTCTTTTTCATTCTTCAACCCCTTCAGCGCTTACCGAGACTTCATTACTAGCACCTTGTTGGGTTTGTTCCAGCACTAGCTCCATCTCAGTCGGCACTCTTCCCTTATTCACTTTTGCTCCTTTTTATAATCATACCTAAGGACTTCTACACTAACTAGTGGATTGTCCCTGGGTAGATCCCTCCGGTTCTGGCTGGATCATGCGAACTAATACCTAACCTTACCATCCTTATAACTCCAATACATGAGATACAATGGTCGGTCTTTGTTGTTCTTCCACAATTGCCAAACCAAATCCTTGAAAAATCTCTCAAAGTGTTCATGATTCTGAAACACATTTTTGCAAACACTTGAGAGTTTTATATTTTTCAAATGCTCCCCCTCAACATGTGCTCGAGTGATAGTTTTATAAATTTGCACATGTTAGGTAGAGCTCGCACTTTTTGAATTGATCCACTTTTAGTTAACATGACCGATTCGAGACACGCTTACATCACTAGTTAGACTATCTTGAAATTATTACCCGGCCTGGTCAAGTCCACAGAAAGTTTCTCGAAATGGTACACTCTACTCAGATACATCTTTTTCGAGACACGCTTACATCACTGGTTAGACCAGCTTGAAATTATTACCCGGCCAAGACGTATCCTTTCGATTGATGACAGTTCAAGTTTCGTCAATTCATTGGTTAATTCTGAGTCACGGTCACATGAGATGCCAAATCCTTTGCTCCCCCTCAATAAGTGCATTGACGTACAACTGAGCACTTATGGGAGAGTTTACTTCCACATCCAAAACATTTTGCTCCCCCTCAATATGTGCATTGATATACAAAATGGTTTAGCACATACGGGAGAGCTTACTTTTATTTCCAAATCATCACATTTTATCAGATTTCATATTTAAATCACATTCTCTCCCCCGATCAAAAATTTCAAACCTTTTGAGATTTGTGATCCCAATTGATTTAAATAAGTTAGAAAAATGTGGGAGAAAATGTGTCCAATTTAATGTATTCTGATGATGAAACATACTGTGCTCCCCCTTAATCTAAGAGGGAGATTCACTGCTTATTATGCACAAGTTGACAATTATGACACAAATGATATTGACCTTTTTGCGCAGATGATGTAATCACCCGCTTTTCTGAGTGAGTCAGTGGTCAACATCAATCATCCATCCACCAACAAATCTTTCCCACACGTTGAAGATCTCCACTTGGCGAGATCAGAATACGAACTGCTTTGTTGAAGTGAAGGTGGTGGTGGTGATGACAGTGTTGTTGTTGTTGTTGTTGCTGCCGACGTTGTTGTTGTGGTGAATTTTGAGCCAATCAATAGAGTTTGAACGTCTGATCAAATGGTTAGAATGGGAACTGGCACATTCATTTTGGCTATGGAATCTGCATAAGAATATCAACACAGATATGCATACATACAGATACACTATTCCTTAATAGCTACCCTTCAGCAGCTTGCCACATTATAATACCAAGTTCGTCTTATAATCAAACCACAGTTAGGAAATACGTCAAACTACTATCTAGCATGAAGAGCAAATAGCAATCATGCACATGGAAATTCACACAGATATCAATATTCAACTCAGGATCTTAGGAACATGATTCTAACATGATAGCAATATACCAAAGCGAATCCTGAGAACATATGCACAATATCAACAAAAATTAAGCAGCAGTCGACTAACAAGAGTCACACAACATTTGAAACTCATTTCTTCAGATCATACAAATGTCATAGGAGTATTCAAGAACATCAAACACAACTGGTTTTCTTACTTCTTTTAGGTTTTGAGTCTTAAAGTATTTAGGGGATTAAACGAGGATACCAAAGTAACACAAATGAACCTTCTAGATACATAAAGCTAGGAAACTATAAACAAATTGCACATAATGTCCTAAACTTTCTAGCAACTAACACGTTTGGCCATTTGATACAAAGTTTTAGCAAGATCCTCTTCAACTAATACCCCATTAACTGCAAAACCATTTCTAACAAGTATGATTTAACCAATAAATTCGTTTGATGATATAAAATTTGAATTCACTCTCCCCTTCAATCAATGACCCGTATTAAAGTATTGTGGTCGTTGATTGAGTGACACATTTTATGCATAATCCAAGTTTAAACAAATTTCAAGCAACACAAAATCACCAAGTGTCTTACAAATAATTTTCAGAAGAATCACAGAATGAAAACTATTTGTATGCAAAGAAGATTTCTCTTCCTTTACCAGAAATGATGCACTGAAACGTACATCAGATCGAAGAAACATGGATATAAAGTAATCCATGCCCAGGTGAACATCACCCAGTTGGAGGAACATCAGTCCTTTTGGCGATGTCCTTTCCCCAATTTGAAGCGCGGGTTGCTATCTAAAGTAATAGCAAGCCATTTAGACATGTTTTAACCAGTTAGTATAACTTCTGCTCGAGCTTCATTTAAAGTCCCGTGTCATTATTGAATGACATTTCTAAGACCGTAAATGTTATCGATAAACAGAAGATATGCCTAGGGAACTATTTTTGATATTTTCTATTTTTCTGATTTTTTATGGTTTTTCTTGGTTTTAATAATTTTCTATATACAATTTTCTGGTTCTATAATTTTCTATATACAGTATGTATTAAGATATGTACAAACTATATTATTCAGTTTAAGACGATGATGAAATGAATACCGAAATGAGGATACATTCAGTATGTTGTAGAAATATGTAGTCAATCATCTCTTAAACTTTCACCACCAAAGTTTTCGAGGCTCCTGAACAATCGACGGAACTTGAGCCTTCCCAATGTACAGCTTTGATAGCTTCCCCCCAAACCGACAATCTTCTTACTGAGTAGATTCTAAGCTCTCTTTCAAGCTTACATAAGGTAAGTGTACAGCGGAAACCGTAGCAAACCACGTCAAGTATTACTGCTCCTTTTTAAGAATAATCATCATGATTCTCCGTTCTGGGATCCTCAAATAGATCAGCAACGAATCATCTCACATTTGAATAATTCTTCTCACATTTCTTCCCGCAGAAGACTGAAGAAATCCTTACTAAAAGTATCCAGAGACCACTTCCCCCAAGTAGTTGAAGTGATGCAGTCAGTCTCGTTATATAAAGCTCAAGAACTTTAAGTACACACTCAATCCCATAAATGAAGTCGAAAACGCATCATCAAGATCAATTAAGACCCGAAAATCCCCTTTTCTCCATTCAGGAAGTCGCAGATTATAGTTGTTACACCAAGTTCAACTAAGTCCCGAGTGTAAACAATATATCCCGTATGTAGTCGACATGATAACACCAAGACAGCACCATAAAAGCTACTGAGTACCGGATGTACACATTTCCTTCAGTAGGATACCGAGTAACCATAGCAACCATCATACAAATGTGTACCTCTTTTATCATCAGAAACTGACTTTCTCTTCCCCCACGTAGTTGGAAAGATACACCAAAGGAACGAGTTAAAACACTGATTTTCTCTGCGGTTATGACATTTGTCTTCCCGGTGTATCTTCAATTAAGAAGAAGTATTAAGTTCATCATGTGTACTCGTTGTGCCTTCCGATGTATATCTCCTTCCCCCTTGCTGGTTTTGATACCTCAGAATCAGCAACACATATTATGCATCTATACTTGACATCTTGTGAGAAGAACAATATTGGCTCAAAATGTATCAAGTGAGAATCAACCGCTACCGAAACTGTCTCTGACTATCTTTACCAACCCTCAAGTAGGCAACTTGATACGATAACTGATGGAGCAAACCCGATATACCAAACTTGAATCTGAAGATAGAATTCCCCATTCTTGTGACTTACGCTTGCACTAATGTTGGAAGAACAGTGTAGAGAATTAGTGCTCCAAGCAAATCTCTAAGTACTCAATACCCAACCAAGGTATGAGACATTAACACCTCTTACGATTATCCACAATGTCATCGGCGTGTGACATTGAGTACTACAACGTAACTCCTTTAAGTGATAATTACCCCGACTGCTGGTAACTAGATAACCTAAGTCTTCAACTTAAATCTTACGCACGAGCAAGTTATCATTGAAGGTCATGCATCCAACCAACCCCGACTTCAAGATAGAGTAAGATCACGCCTTTGAGAAAGTCAACTTCAACCCCAAATAAGTGATACCTGATCAATTCCGTAGTCACACTTAGATGCCCAACAAGTGATTGTTTGTTCGCTCACTTGTTCACACTTCTCCCCCTCAAAAATTGCATATGAGAATGCCATTTTTGATTGAACAAGTACATATGAGGTTGATCCACTGTTCACACTTCTCCCCCTCAAAAATTGCATTCGAAATTGCATCTGAATGCGCATGGAGCAAGTATGAATCTTTTAGATGAGAGTAGTCAGAAACAAGAATATTCGTATGACCATTTCGCAAATCTCAATCACCATGTAGTTTATTCACCCTTCTCCCCCTCAAAAATTGCATATGACGACCAACTGCCATTTTTGATAGAGCAGGTGAATAAGAATATACTCCAATGTACGTTTATCCCCTTTGGTGACTGAATGAGCATTTGAAGAACATGAAGCTTGATGAGAATGGTCATAAATAAGAAGATTCCTCTTCTTCCGAAGATAAAGCGCACTCAAGCGTACGCCTTTCTTTTCTTTGATGAACGGGGCCTGAAGAGATGTCAGCAGACGCCATTGTCGATGAGGAACGAGGCCTGAACTGATGTGTACAGACGTCATTATGATGAAGAGCGAGGCCTGCACTGATGTGTACAGACATCATTGTCGGTGATGTTCATCAAGCTTGAATTACTTGAACCCCTTCATCTTGAGATATCACTCTTTTTGGCACCCAAACCCTGAGTCTTTCCTTAATGTGAGTGAACGATGTACCTGCACTTAAGTAAGGACTACCTGCACTGACATTAAGAGTTTGTTTGCATTTATATGGGTTAGTGATATCAGCATCTCGACCATTTGGGGTTTCATTGTCAACCTTGGTTTCGCACTTAGTAAACATCTTTCGAATAGGTATCCATCTAAGACCAACAATCTTAAAAATTCTACCCGTTGGTAGCCACCTAAGGCAAGATCTAGGATTGTTTGGTTTCTCATGTACAGTGGAAGACTTGTTTAGAGAAGACCTTTGTCCTACAGCAATCTGCCTACCAGGTTTCTGAGTATAACTCTTTGGTTCTACGGGCTTGTTGTTGTTTCTAGTCTTAGAGGATTGAACCTTAGCACGAGCATTCACTTCCTTCAGGAATTTTGTTGTACAATCATCATGATTTGCCTTAAAAACACATTTCTGACAAGTTGAGCAAACAAAGTGTTTGGAACCAGAAAAAGATCTAGGATTCTTAGAGTGATCAGCTATGGGATTTGCCTTAATTGGCACGCAACTACTCTTTGAAACAAGCAAGTTCCTAGTCTTTTCATGTGTGTTTTTCTTAGGATCCTCTAGGTTGTGATTCTGAACACTGTTTTTATGTCTAACATGTTCCTTTGGTGTCACAAATGACACACGCTTTGAACTAAACCTAGAAGAACTAAGGGCACTCATATGATGAGGTTTTGTAAGCGTATATTCCTTTTCACTAGGTCTAGACTGTGAAGTGACTGGTTTTGACAAAACTTTTTCCGCATCAACTTGGGAGGCAAACCGTGTTTTTAAAACTTTTGGCCGTTCAAATCTAAACACAGTCAGTTGTCTAACAACTGATTGGTTTCTAAGTGGTGGTTTCCCCAAGATTGATGGTTTTGCAAACTTAGTATTCACAACATTTTCTGTTGATTTCCTTAATTCATTTTTCAACGCTGCAATTACAAAACCTTTTTCCTGAAGTTGAGCTTTGAATTCATCATTTTTGGCAATCAAAGAGGTCGTTTGCTCTACATTCTTAGATTTAGCTTCTTTGATTGTATCACACAGTTCTTTACAGTGAATTTTCAAAGTCTCATTATCATTAATTAATTCAGCCACTTTATATTCAAATTCAGCATTTGTAGTTGCAATAACATTATGTTTAGCTTTAACTTCATTACACACATCACACATCTCAGCAATACGTTTTTTCAGGTTTTTGATTGTCATGTTTTTGGCTTCTAGCTGAGCTTTCAAATCATTTATAGCAAAGAGTTCACGGAATTCAGGGAGTTCCGGATTTTTACATGGTAGTTTACTTTGAAAACTTTCTTCCTTTTGTTGCATTGAGATTTCAAGTGAAATACAATGTTTTTCAAGTTGTAAAAATCTTTTCGAAAGTTCATTATAAACATCCTTTTCAACCATATCAATTGATTTGGAAACCACAGCTATAGGCAAAGAACTTGACGCATCATCATGTTCAGCATCCTGATCAATCTCTCCCCCCTTATGACTCATATTTGTTGAATCAGAGGTAATATTGCTATCAGTCTTTTCCAACAGATATGTGTCATAAGTAGGTTTAAGTTGATCAGTATGTTGTTGTTCATTAGAAAGAGCATTATCAAGATAAGACAGATGTACCACAGCAGATTGTGCTTGGTGATTTTCAGATACGTAGGCTGCATTCTCACATAATGTGAAATCACCTCCTGTGCTGTCACCATCATCAAACTTGTCTGATCTTGTTTCTTTCCACATTTGTTTAGCCCTTTCATCAATGAACCCATTAACATTACTCATCAGTTGTAGTAATGTTGTTCTGAACACGGCAACTTCAGTTCCAGTGTATTTAGCAAAACACTCTTTTGTCATTTGACTGTCATAGTCATAGTTCTCAGTGTATTGCGAATCAATGAACACCAGGAGTTGGTTGTTGATCACACTGAAAGCTGCTCTGGATCTTGCTTCAGATAATTCTTCTTTGTCAAGCTGTTGCTCAAGTTGATCTAAATATAGAGTCATTTTGACTGTGAAATCATGAACATCTTGACCAAAGAGTGTTATGAAAGCCCGTGTGTAACCCATCACGTATTCAGGTTTTTCAAACAGAATCTTGAGATGTGAGTGAAGTAATCGAAAACATTCAATGCAACTTTCCTTTGTATTAGACGACATAAGTGACTGAAGCAACTCTCTCTCTTGTGAATTTGAGCACGAAGATTCCACATTAGTATCATCAGAATCACACACGTTTATTTGTTGTACAAGGTAGGAATTCATTTGTTTATCATACGTGTCGTACAACTTGAGTACCTCATATATGAGAGAATCTGAAGTATTTGACATGATATTAACGTGCACGGGATTTTATAATTCTATGATTTAAACCGAGAAATAGATTCTTTCGCGGGATTTTACAAAAATCAAGAATGAACCGTGAAGTGATGCTTGATGTGTGTTATGATGAAGGTTTGTTAGACTTGTTAATCAGTTGTATGATTGTGATTTGGTTTGGTAGATGCAAGTTTTTATAGTGAAATTTTGGTATGAAAACTTAAAACCTCAATAACTTCTTTCCAGAAGGGATTTGGGCATCGAAAAATTTGTTTCACGACTTCATGGTGAAACCTCACAATATTCAGACTGTTCCGGTCATTTTGACAGGTATTTTGCTGAAACCGGAGTTACGGTTCAAAAGTTATGGCTGTTTGAAGTTTTGACGTAAAAAGTCAACTTTGGTCAAACCGCAACTTTGAGGACACAAATCGCTACCCACAAAACGCCAGTCTGATGGAGACAAATCGTTAATCTGATGGACACAAGTCGCTAACTTTTGAAACAGGACAAGTCGCTACTTTTGTAAACAGGACAAAACGCCAGTCACAAATCGCCACAGACAAATCGCCACAGACAAATAGCCACAGACAAATCGCCACAGACAAATTGCTACAGACAAATAGCCACAGACAAATCGCCACAGACAAATAGCCACAGACAAATCGCCACAGACAAATTGCCTCTTTGACTAAAAGACAGAACTGTCACTATCGTGGACAAATCGCTACCCACAAAACGCCAAACACGTCGCTATCTTGGCGGTTTGTCGTTTTTGCCAAATCCGGTAAAAGGACAAATCACTATCTCGAAAAAGACACAAATCGCTACTTTTGAGTTTCCAGTCAGACACAAATCGCCACCAAGAATGTCTTAACGAGGGACAAATCGCCACGAGGAACACTAACCTTTTAACCTTCGAATCTTCCAAAAATCACCACACCAAGCCTAGATCTGTGATTCCAAACACTAAACACTACTCCTATGTAATCCCTAAGCTAAAAAGTACAAGATTTAACAACTTTTAACCACTAAACAAAGCACAAAATGGATTTTTAGGAGCTAAAGTATTCGAACCAAAAACAACCCTAAACTACACGAATCTGTGAATATCAACACTCATGGACCTAACCATGGCTCTTGATACCAATTGTAGGATATTCACTATCACATAAACACTAGTTTAAGGCAATATATGGATCGAATAGGAGAAGATGTAGAGAGAGAAGTAGAAGGTTGGGAGCCTTTGTAGAGAGAGAAATAAGATGAGATTAGATTAGTGTGAAAAGGTCCAACCCTTCCCAAGTGTGGGAAGGGGTATTTATACTACATACATATTGTGCCCCTACCGGGCTGTGGAGCGAGCTGACAGTGGGTAAAGACCCGACCCACTCCACAATACTAATAATAACTAAGCTACTAATAATAATACTAATAATCCTACGAGCTATGATGTGCTAATAAGTACTCGGGGTGACCGAGTCTTCAACTGAATATTTATATTCCTAACAAATTTGATGGTCGAGTTAAATCCGATCCACACAAGCATATCGCCAATTTACTTGAAATTTATGACATGTTTCGTTATGGAAATACCAATGCAAATTCAATCCGCCTCAAACTCTTTCCATCGTCTCTCACCGGAGAAGCAAAAATTTGGTATAACGAATTAATCCCCGGAGTGATCACAACTTGGGACCAAATGAGAGAAGCATTTGTTTGACGTTTCTTTCCATCGTCCATGTTTGATCATCTCTTAGGTGAAATTCGTAGTTTCACTCAAAAAGAAGGAGAAATTCTTGTCGAAGCTTGGCTTCGATTGAAAAACATGCTCCGAAGTTGTCATGGTCATGGTTTATCTCGTGGTAATATCATTCAAATCTTTTACCATGGTCTCGATGACACAACTCAAGGTATCCTTGATGCCGAAGGAATTTTCCTTTATAAGACCCCTAACGAAGCTTACACTTTACTAGAAGACCGTGTACTTCTTAAGCTCGATTGGACTAAGGATGCAAAAACCAAACCTCAATGAAAAACCGTTGCATTCGCCGAAGGAACGAATGAAAATTCCAAAATCATGGATATGATGAAAAATCTCACCACCAAAATCGATTCTATATTCCAAAGTATCCAACAAGAGATCAAAGAAATGCGCGATGGTTGCAACTATTGTGGTGGAAACCATTCATCATCCGTGTATGATGACAAACCCATGGGAGGTCCCGAAGCCGAAGCCAATTATGTTTATGGAGGATATCGAGGGGGAGGATATCGTGGAAACTACTACGGTAGAAATTCTAGAGATTGGCAAGATCGTCCACCGAGAGATGATAATCGAAATTCCCAATCTCGTGACAACAACCGTCAAACATCGTCTCGTGATGATAACCGTTCATCATCACAAACACGTGAAACAAAAAATGAAGAATCTGAATTCGAAAAAACCATGCGTGAATTCGTGCATGCTCAAAAGCAAACGAATGAATTTATGAAAAACCAGTTCTTCATGCTTAAAAGCAAAGTCGAACAAGGTCAAAAGAACCATCAAGCTTCTATCCAAGACCTTGAAACCAAATTTGGTCGTCTTTCTGATCAGTTTGCTGCAAGACCATCGGGTACTTTGCCAAGCAATACTCAATCCAACCCGAAACCATCATCATCTGGGTCTTATCGTCCACCTCAAACGAGAAATGAGCATGTAAATGCCGTATTCACTCGTAGTGGTCTATCTTATGATCCACCACCAAACCCAAACCAAACAACCACTATCATTCATGATGATAGTGAGGATGAAGCAGAGGAAGAACCAAAAGATAACGAACCAAAAGATAGTGAACCAATTCCTACACCAGTTGTTAAACCTACTCCTCAGCTCAAAGCATATAAACCAAGAATTCCATATCCTCAACGTTTGAGGAAAGAAAAGATGGAAGAACAATATGGCAAGTTCATTGACTTAATCAAAGAAGTTAGGATCAACGTTCCTCTTGTTGATGTCCTAGCTGGTATGCCCAATTATGGGAAGTTTTTGAAAGAACTTGTGCACAACAAAAGCAAAATGGAAAACATTTCCGCTACCTTCATGAATGAAGATTGCTCAGCCATTGTTGAAAACAAACTACCGAAAAAACTCGGTTATCCTGGAAGTTTTCTCATCCCGTGTACTTTGGGAAATTAAATTACTTGTGATGCTTTAGCTGATCTCGGTGCAAGTATCAATCTTATGCCATACTCATTGTATGCGAAGCTTTCGATCGATACCTTGAAACCCACAAGAATGAGTATACGTTTAGCAAATCATACTATCCAATATCCTATTGGAGTAGCTGAAAACATGCTTGTTCAAGTTGGGCAATTCGTTTTTCCTGTTGATTTTGTGATCCTCGAGATGGAGGAAGATAGCAAAGTTCCATTGATCTTAGGAAGACCTTTCCTAAACACAGCCGATGCTATCATTCGAGTCAAAAACAAAGAACTCAATCTTGGAGTTGGAGATGAAAGAATCTCTTTTTCAATTAATCAAGCCATGAAATATTCTCATACGAATGTTGACACTTGTTATAGCATTGATGTTATCGATGAAATTACAGAGGAAACATTCGATGAGTTGCTTGATAAAAGAATTAAGACTCATAAAACATCTGGACAAATAAGTGATGAAGATCTCGACAGAGAATTCGCAAGGGAATCGAAGGTGACAAAGCAAAAATAGATGCTATTGCTAAGTTACCACCCCCGACTAACGTCAAAGGCGTTAGGAGTTTCTTGGGGCATGCGGGATTCTACCGCAGATTCATCAAAGATTTTTCAAAAATATCTCATCCTATGAAGAAGCTTCTCGAGAAAGATTCAGTTTTTGATTTCAATGAAGAATGCATCAAGGCATTCGAAACGCTCAAAAATAAGTTAACAAATGCACCAATTATGGTTTCACCAGATTGGTCGCTGCCATTTGAACTTATGTGTGATGCAAGTGATTTTTCCATTGGAGCAGTATTAGGACAATGAGATGGAAAACATTTTCGTCCTATTTACTTTGCTAGCAAAACCTTGAATAGTGCTCAACAAAACTACACGGTCACTGAAAAAGAACTGCTGGCTGTAGTTTTTGCGTTTGACAAATTTCGTTCTTATCTCATTTTGTCAAAAACAATTGTATTCACCGATCATTCAGCTCTTAAATATCTGTTTGCCAAACAAGATGCCAAACCACGTCTTATCCGATGGATTTTATTACTTCAAGAATTTGACATAGAAATCCAAAATAAGAAAGGTGTGGAAAATGTTGCAGCAGATCATTTGTCTCGATTAGAAAATCCTAATTTAGATGAATTCGGTGAAGATGAGATTGATGATAATTTTCCCGACGAAACTCTCATGGGAATTGAAAACGAATAAGTTCCATGGTTTGCAGATTTTGCAAATTATTTAGTCGGGGGAGTGTTACAAAAAGGTCTAACTCACACTCAGCGTAGTAATTTTTCGCAGACCTTAATCACTATTTTTAGGATGAACCGTATCTGTTTAAAATGTGTCCCGATGGGATAATTAGAAGATGCGTGTACGGTTCAGAGACCCGAAGAATTCTCGATGAATGTCATCACGGCCCAACTGGAGGACATTACGGTCCATCCACAACCGCGAAAAAAGTTTTTGATGCGGGATTTTATTGGCCAACAATTTTTAAAGAAGCCCATACGCTTGTGCAGAATTATGATGCTTGCCAAAAGTCTGGTAGTCTTTCTCGTAGAGACGAAATTCCACAAAAAAGCATACAAGTTTCTGAAATCTTTGATATATGGGGAATTGACTTCATGGGTCCTTTTCCAAAATCTCATAAGTTCGAATACATCCTCATTGCAATTGATTATGTTTCTAAGTGGGCCGAAGCGGAAGCCTTACCCACAAATGATGCACGAGTGGTTGTAGATTTTCTGAAAAAGCTTTTCTCTCGATTCGGAATTCCAAAAGCTTTGATAAGCGACAGAGGAACTCACTTTTGTAACCATCAGATGGAGAAAGCTATGAAACGATATGGAGTTCATCATCGTTTCGCAACAGCATACCATCCTCAAACCAGTGGTCAAGTTGAAAACACCAATTGAGTTTGAAAAGAATACTTGAAAAACGGTTAAGGATAATCCTTCCGTTTGGTCAAGGAAACTCGATGATGCTCTATGGGCATTTAGAATGGCATATAAAACTCCAATTGGCACAACTCCGTATAGACTCATATATGGAAAAACTTGTCATTTGTCATTTGAAATTGAACACCGTGCATACTGGGCGTTGAGGCAATGTAACCCCGATCTCAAAATCGCTGGAGAAAAACGATTCTTGCAATTGCATGAACTCGATGAGTTAAGACTCCGACCGTATGAGAATTCCAAGTTGTACAAAGCTCGAACAAAAGCTTACCATGATAGAAAACTCAAAATCCGGAAAGAATTCAAAGCCGGAGACAAAGTACTTTTGTTCAATTCTAAGTACAAATTCAAAGCTCCTAAACTAAGAACCAAATGGTTTGGTCCATTCGTGGTAAAACATGGTTTTCCATCCAGATATGTCGAGTTATATGACAAGCACGGTGGAAGTTTCATTGTTAATAGACATCGTATAAAGATTTATCATGATGAGGAGTAATTGAATGAGATGTCAAGTGAGGAAATTCCACTTGAACTGCTCGATAAAAAGAAATACACTGCTATTCCATTCATGGCACCTTTTTCAGCAGATTATAAAAAAGTAATACCATGGACTGCGGAAATAGGATTCATCTAGGATGTTCTTCCTAGAACTTGCGATACCGCAAAGCTACATGATATTGATAAAACCGGAAAAGGATAGTGAAAGGAAACGTGGTGTATATTCCCAAGAAGTCGGGAAAGAATCCCAAACATAAAACAAGAAAGTGAGAAAGATCGAGTCAGGCTGATGACTCGCTAATAAATTAAGCGCTTCTCGGGAGGCAACCCGTGTGTTTTAATTTTTTATTTATTTTTATGCCCCAATGGTTTCACCATAAGTGTGGGGGCGTTGCTGAAAAAAATAAAAAATCCAAAAATATTTTGCATTTTGTGTGTTTGTTTGTTTTTGTATATGAAGATTACTGCAGGTTACAATGCTTAATCTCGAAGATGTGGAATCGTTCGATCTCAATATCTCATTTAGAGCTCGATCTAGATTCCGAGGCTCGGGCAGTATCATTTCTTTTATATTCCATTTTCCTATTTTTATGGTTCATCATTCTTTACATTGAGGACAATGTCAAACTTAAGTGTGGGGGGAGGAAATAGGAAAATGAAACTGGATTTTAAATTTTCTATATTTTTTAGCCTAGTTTTAAATTGTTTGCCCTTATAATCTAGTTGTTTTCACACATTTAGGATGATTTATATTAGAATAACTAGATCAATCCACTAATAAAACATGTAATTTTTGAAAATTCGAGATTTGTCCTGATTGACATTGCAATCCATTTTTAGGATCGATAACATTGCTAGCACAATTATAGCCCATTCCACCAAAACTTGTGAGGATTTGAGCCTATTCTTATATAGCATACATTTTTTATGCTTGATCTTTTTTTTTTTTTTTTAAAAGGTAAAATAAATTAAGAAAACAATGAAAGCCCAAAGGCATTACAAACAGGAAGGAAAAAAATAAAGTACAAAGTGTTAACAAAGAGACTAAGATACATCCTTAGCTCTACACTTTGCACCACAAAAAACCAATGGCATAGGACATCACCCTAGCTCAAATACAAAACAAGTCAAAAATAAGCTAGGACTAATACATAGAAAACTTCATAAAAAAGACCAGGCAGGAAAGATTGCTTAAACTAGAGTTATTATCATACTCTGAATACATGGGACAGTGCAAAGGGACCAACCAATGCACCTCCAAACATCACCATATGATAACAACACCTAGAAAGCTAGACTGCCCAAATCTAAATTAGAAGAATATAAAGAACATGCCAAAACTAAACCACAGCAGAATCATCATGAAGAACCTTAACCAGAATACAAATCACATCTTCCAAAGAAACCAGATGCATCTTCAACCAAAAAACCATCAAGTAATATAGATAGTTGTTGCAGTCCACACCATGAAAGTCTTCTCCTTAAAAAACCTTATTAAGTAAAACCACAAGGGCAAAACCTTAAATAAGGAAAAAGAGTAGGACCTTTCTAAGACATAAAGATCACAGCTGCAACAAACTATCCTCAGACCAACAAAATCCACAATACTGACAAATACCTCCAGAGAAAGGAACCTAATAATACTCATCCACCTCCATCCTTTTACATACACCTTGTTACACTCCCACATACCTGTACTAATACAACCAGTAACATTATAATAACAGATCATTAAGCTTCTATGCCAAACATACCAATGGCCAGAAACCATAAAGAAACTAAGTTTCACCATTAACATCCATATAATCAGACATCAAATCATCAATAATATACCTATACTTGAGCTTCTTATCAATAGGAAAACCCCATATCTCAGCTGCATTCATCACATCAGTAGTAACTTTAAGCTTTAACCCCATAACCCTGAATCTAACAGAATCAACAATAATCTTAAGTAACTCATCTTCAGTTCTGCTATAATTGCCAAATAATCTCATGTTCCTTTCTTGCCAGATAAAATAAACAACAGCACCCAACACAAGTCTCTGAATCACACTCCAAATAGTATTTTTAGCTTGCATATTCACAATACTAGAGATAATCTGAGCCCAACAATTAGAAACATGACTAAGCTTGGCCATCCTTTTTAACCTTTCCCATAACCTTTTGCAGAAAACACAGCTAAAAAATAGATGACTATGGGAATCTTTACATTGTTTACAGAAAACACAACTCATATCCTGGATATTAAGCCATCTAGAAATTCTATCTTGAGTCTTTAACCTCCCTTTGATAGCCATCCATAAAATAAACGAAAGTCTCGGTACACATTGACTAAACCATACATGATTGCACCAGATCACCTTAGGATAACTATGCTTAATACCTTTCCAAACCTCCTTAACACAAAAATCCTTAACCCTACCTTTCTTATTCACCCATACACTTTTATCATCAGCATTCTCATTTAACTTAGGAACCTGAATATCCAGAATCTCACTAAACCTTTCATTCCAATCCAAAGGCCAATTCCAGCATTCATTACTAATCAAATCAACCACTTTAAATCTCTTATCCATACAGTTTAACATAAGAGACGTGTAATTAACAATATTACACAATGGACCTCTATCAAGCCATTTATCATACCAGAAAAAACATTTATCTCCTTTACCAATCTTATAGTGAACAAAATTTCTAATCTTATCTCTAAGGGCCAAAATCTGTCTCCAACACCAAGAAGTGTCCTGATTAGGCTTAATAACCCAAACACTATCACCCTTTAACCACTGAGACTTAACCCACTTAACCCAAATAGACTGTTTATCAGAAATCACATTCCATAAATGTTTTGCCATTAAAGCCTCATTCCAAATGTGTAAGGATTTAAGCCCAAGACCCGCTTCATTTTTTTGCATACAAACTTCCTTCCAGGCAACACTATATCTAATGCTTTTCTTACCATCAGTATTCCAGAGAAAGCATTTAAGGAGCTTATCTACCTCATCACAGATCCCTTGTGGCAAAATAAAAATAGAGGCCCAATACACATTTAAAGAATTAAGAACAGAGGCAATAAGTTGAAGTCTCCCAGCAAAAGAGAGACTCCTATTATGCCATCCGTCAATTCTTTTCTTCACATTATCTAACAAAATATTGCAATCAACTCTAGAAATCCTGTTAGAGTCAAGGGGAATACCAAGGTACCTTACAGGGAGACTTCCTTCATTGAACGGCATCACATTTTTAACATCAAGCTTAACATCATCAGCAACATTACCAAAGTAAACCGTGCTCTTCTCCATACTTGGCCTTAGTCCAGAAGATAAACAGAACTCATCCATAGCCCTTCTGATTACTGAAGCAGAAACTTTATCTCCATGACAAAACAACATTACATCATCCGCAAAACAAAGATTAACAATACCAAGTTTTTTGCAACCCCAGTGATATTTGAACTTCTTCTCCATCTTCACTTGTCTTTTCAGCATCAATGTAAAGACCTCCATTACAATAGTAAACAGATAGGGAGAAATCAGATCCCCTTGCCTCAAACCTCTCTTAGCTTTAAAGAAACCATGAGATTCTCCATTCACATTAATAGAAAAGGAAGCAGATCTGAGACACGTCATAATCCAGTCAACCATCACCTTATGAAATCCAAACCTCAGCAGAATAAACTCCAAAAAGCTCCATGACATAGTATCATAAGCCTTCTGAATATCTACTTTAAATGCACATCTACCCACCTTTTTAATACTAGAATAACCACTCATCAACTCCTGAGCAACCATAATATTATCACTTATATGTCTGCCCTTAATAAAAGCACATTGGTTTTCATCAATCAACCCATTAAGAGCAGTTTTAATCCTATTCGTAAGCACCTTGCTAATGCATTTATAAACCACATTGCAACACGCAATGGGTCTATAATCATTAACTTTTAAAGGAGATTTACATTTTAGAACCAGAGAAATTAATGTTGTATTCAATTCACCCAACATCTTACCATTAGTGAAGAACTCTCTAATAGCATCACAAAAATCCACTTTAATAATTTCCCAAGCTTTCTTGAAAAACTTTGCGGTAAAGCCATCAGGACCAGGAGCTTTGTTATCCTCAATATCAAATAGAGCCTCCCTAATTTCATCATCAGTAACCCTTCTAATCATACCCAAAGCATCATCATTACTAACTATCTTAGTAAACAAATTCTCAGGCTCTTCAACGGGAAAAACTTCATCACATGTACCAAGAAAACTTTGAAAATGAGAGACAAATTGCTCAGCTACATCTTCACCTTCAAAACTATTCCCCACATCATCTTTAATACAAAAAATCCTATTCCTAGCCATCCTTCCTTTAAGAAGATTATGAAAATAAGCCGTGTTATGATCCCCCTCTTTAAGCCATTCCACTTTAGATTTCTGTTTAAGTACTTTTTCCTCATCCGAAACAGCTTCCTTATAAGCACTATTAAAAACCATCTCCAACTCTTTAAGCTCAACATTATTAGGATCTTTATCGAGCTCAGATTGCACATTTTTTAACTCAACTCTTAACTGTTTAACTTTATCAAACACATTCCCATTCTTCATATTCATTTTCCGTAAATGCTTCTTCATCAACTTCAACCTCTTAGCCAAAACAAACATCGCATACCCATTCACAGGCACACTCCAATTCTCACTCACAATAGTCATAAACTCCTTTTTATCCGCCAAAAAATTCATGAATCTAAACGACCTTCTCCTCTTAACAGACAAACTCGGAATAGTAACTACCGCTGGACAATGATCAGACGTAACATAAGGAAGAAAAGTAGTAAAACACTCCCCAAACTGATCAAAGAACCCACCATTACACATTACTCTGTCTAGCTTTTTCATAATACCACTCTCAGGATCTTTTCTTTTTTGAACCCAAGTAAAGAAAAAAACATTCATCGCCATATCATCCAACCCCAAAAAATCAATACACTTTCTAAACTCATTAACACCATGATTATTATCAACAACTCCTAAAGAATGTTCATCCGCATATCTAATCACATTGAAATCACCTAAAACAACCCAAGGCTTATTCTCAACAACAGCCATATGATTGCTCAAGTTCTCCCAAAGCGTAACTCTATCCTTAGCATCATTCTCACCATAAATAAATGACACAAAAAACTTTTTATTCTCCTGAATTGCCAAAACCTCAAAATGCATAACTTGCCCACTACTAGCTAAAAGCCTAGCATTGATATAGTTATTATTCCAACCTACAGCAATCCTACATCCCTTACTACTTTCAACAGAATTCGTAACCCATTCCCAAATCCCAAAAACATTATTGCATACAGAATCCACCACTTTCTTAATGAGCCTAGTTTCAATAACAGCACACATATGTAAATAATTCTCAGATATCAACAACTTAATTTCATCCTGTTTAGAGGTATTAGTTAAACCCCTAATGTTCCAAGCAGCAATTTTCATATTCATTTAAGAGATGAAGAAGAACCTGCATTATCATTGCTAACCATGTCAGCCATAGCAGCATCCACAACATTAGAAACAATATTCTGAGTCATGAAATCAGCATGTGCAGAAGAATCAGTGCCCACTTCATCTTCCATACTACTTTCATTCATTGATACATCAACATTCTTATTCTTTATCTTCTCATACTCAAACATCCTATCTTTGTAAAATTCCAACATATCTTTGGACCATCCTTCCTTAACTGCATCCGTAAACGGTTTGCCAGACAGCACAAAAAGTTCCACCTCAGCTAATTGTTTCTTCAAAACCAATCCATTAATTCTGTCCATCTCTTTATTATAAACTTGATTATACACCACCCCAAAAGCTTGTTCCCTATTAACACCAGTACTTTCCATTTCAAACGCCACACAATCATTAGCTTTTTTGTGACAGTTCTTCTCAATGTTGGTTCTACTTGTATTAATATCACCAACTAACATTCTAATTTTATTCACCAGCAGATCCCTCTTTTCACTACTCTTCATTGCAGCACACTTTTCCTTATAATAAGTTTGTAAATCATTAGGCTATTTAACTACTTCCTCTTCATCAAATGGGATCCCCATTTCACAAGCTACATCAATATTAACCTTCACACCCTGCCATTCATTAGTATTTTCATCATCCTCACCCTTACCCAAAACATCAAACCTATTCTTACTAGTAATATCCCTCTGAGCAATAAAATTGACCTTCTTCTCATTAACATTATTAGCTTCCTTATTCTTCTCGTGACTTTGCGTATTCTCACCCATAACATTCTTACCCCTCTCATTACTCATCACATTCACATTTCTTCTATCATTATACATTTGATAACCATTAAAACCACCTCTTCCATTAAAACTACCTCTCCCTCTAAACCCAGGACCACCCCGTCCCATATACATACCACCCCCTCTACTACTACCAGCACCATAAGAATTAAAAGATTGATTCTGATTCACACCAGATACACCATTACTCCTATGCTCACCATAACTATTACTAGCTTTTCCACGGTCTACATATTCCCACCCATCCTCACCCTTTTGCCCATCACTCACCTTACTTGCATTCTGCACATTAGTATTACTTTTCACAGTCTTCTCATTTTCAGTTGAGACTTTAATAGTACACTTCTCCAAACTATGACCAAACACACCACAATGAGAACATATAGGAGGCTTCCACGCATACTCCACTTTCAAACACATAGACCTATTCAACTTTCTATACCAAATTTCAACAGAATCTACCAAACCTTTAGTAGCATCAACCTCAACAAGTACCCTAGCATAACTACCCCTACCATACCCCTTTTCACACATAGAAGTAGTCACCTTATCCATAATTAGAGGAGTCCCAATTCCACTTGCAATCCTGCTAATACCTTCCACATTCCAAGCCTCCAACGGAACATTATAAATCCTGACCCAAAGAGGAATCCTAGTAGGCTCAGGCTTAACAAGACAATTACCCGCAACCCATTTCTGAACAAACAACGGCTTTTGATCAACAAGCCTTGGCCCATTTTCAACAACATTTAGTAACCCTTCTTCCGTCCTAAACTTAAAAAAATAAAGGCCATTCTCATTCACTATAATCTCCTCCAACTGGAACGGTCTCCACATCCTTTTCAAATGACCCACAATATCTCTGTAACTCATTTTCATTCCCACAAAATATCCCACAACAGTTAAACCCCACAATTTACTACCCTCTTCAATTACTGGATCCATATCAATAACAGCCCTACCACCCCTAATAGTACAAGGTACTAATTTCAACTTATTACCCCCCACATACTTAGCACCCTGCACAACGTTACTAAATAACATAGGCTTCCCAAATTTACTAGACTCTTTCATACCCACATCCTTATTACCACTGAATTCACCAACATTACTAGTATTAGTTTTCAACCCCTGATTATCATAACTATTAGAAACAGGAACACTAGTATTCAAACCAGGATTCACATCAATAGGAACAGTCATTTCAGGCAACTTAGTACTACCCTGACTAACATTAGCATTATTAAGTTCAGGAAACATAGCACTTACATTACCATTAGCATCCCTACCAGACATCTCCTTCTCATTACTCAAATTCTTAACACTCTCATTCTTCCCAGCATCCTCCCCTTCATTAACTACCACACTCATTCTCCTACTGCCATCACAAACACCCTCACCATTCTCCTTACCCACACTATTCCCATCAACTCCATTCCCACATTCCATTTCTTCAATAACCATACCAGTTTCACTTCCCTTAGAACTAGAACGTGTAATAACCCTCTTAAAATTGACATCAGTGGATTTGTCTAACATATCATGGTGTTTCATAGTACTAGTGGACTTAGGATTCATAGTACGAGTGGTTTTCTTAGTTTTCAGATTCCTATCCGACCTAGAACTAGGTGGATTCACCACCGGAGGTGGTGGGATTGATTCATTAGGGTTAGGGGGTTGAGAATCTTGTTCAGACATGATTAATGATTATCTAAACAAGAATCATGTTAAGGTTTAGGGTTTAAGAATGAAGGATTTAGGGATCTGAGGAAAAAACTAAGTGTGTGTAAACGGTGATAACGGTTATTTGAAATGAATTTAATGAAGGTGAACAGTAATGATTAACGGTGAAATTTAATATAGAAAGGTGTAAAATGAAAAGGGGAATACAAATCTAAAATCCAAATTAAGATCCAAGGGATGGATCAAATTTAGATGATGAATTCATGATAAAATGTGTTGAAAAACTTGTGAGGATTTGAGCCTATTCTTATATAGCATACATTTTTTATGCTTGATCTTTTTGCTATGAGTGTACCGGTGATTTTATTTATTCTAGAACTTGTACTTGCAAATCATTACCAGACCGCAGTGAGATCACATTTGTGTGATATAAGTGTATTCATGTGATAAGAGGCAACCTTAGAATTTTAACCAAGTGGCCTTCCATTTTATATCTAATGATATATTAGCTAGCCACATCGGTTAGTTAACCACCCATATGGACCCATTTGTTAGCACTCGTTTTTAGTGCTAGATACCATTAGTTCACCCTCTGAGCCATTCTTTTCTTTTGTTACATCAAAAAAAAATTAAAATACAAAAATATTTTACACTTTTAGCCTTAGCCTTACCCATAGTCAAGTCTTGGTTGGTTACTAGCTACTTTGAAAGATGGTTGTTATGTGGCAAATCCTTGAACTTTGAGAAAGTTGCGAACTCCATGATAATCTCATAGAAGATCTATTGCAATTATGATCGATGGCCGAAACATGTAGCCAAAAAAAAAGGAAAAAGAGAAAAAAAATATATAATAAGTCATCGCAATTGTATGCTGACAAAAATAGCCAGTGAGCTATGAAAGTATGATATCGATCAAGGATGAATTCTCAAGTTCATGTGATAGTGGTTGGCGTAGCTAGTAGCAATTGGTTGTAGACTTTGACTATTTGTAAAGTTTTTAATTTTAAACCAATTCCATAAATATTCTCATGCCTTATCCATACCCTTATTAACCCGAAGCCTAAATGTTACAACCCGAATAAAAGTCCTCTTAGATGTTTACACTTGGTGCTTACGCCACGTCGGTGGAGTTTTGTTTCTTGTACGAGCTTATGGTAATATTTAGATCATGACTGAGCAATGATTGTTATTTTCTTATATACTCACCCACTAATTATCAGTGGTCTACAGACTGCAAGGAACAAATTTCTGGATTCCTTCCTTTACGGAGAAAGGTATCTTGGATCCTTTTTGTGAAATTTGAAAGTATGGTTAGAGATGATTATCCTATAGTTGCAAGTGAGATGTCCTAATCCTAATTTGAGTGAACATCAGTGAACATAATCCTAGTGATACAAGTGTGTGATCTCAAGTGAGGGATTAAACGAAAATTTGAAAAACTAGCTGTTAGTTCTAGCGGAACCAAGTTATAACAAAGGCGGAGCCCAGTTTTTGGTTCTGCGGAATCCGTGAGTTGATTTTAGGCGGAGCCAAAGATTTCAACAGACGGAACCATAAATTTGGTTCTGCCATTTCCGCCAAATGGAAATTCTTAACAGAGGACATGTCAAAATCCCCGATACCCGTTCAATTCCTGAAAATTGTCATAAAACATATGCAACTACTTATTTGTGATTGATTAAAACCAAAAACACAGGTTCTAACACATGTTTGCACATAGATCAATCCGATGATAATAACTTACCATAAATGAATGTTAAGCCAAACAGTGGCTTAAACACGGAAACTTGATAACATCAAAGTGTTATCGTCCTGCATGACACGTTTAGTTCACATGATCATTCAAAGATAAGTTTCTAACCTATGACAAGACAAATACATTAAACATCATGATTAGAAGCAAATGTACCAAACACCTTTTTCAAAGATACTACATGTTTACACATTTTAACACTTGAGCTAGAGTTTGTGCAAGACAATACTTTTCAAGACACTAAACTAGTTTCACTTAGTTCTCATTCCCAAGTAATTTATGCAAGGTTTTCACATAACATATGCAAACAAAAATATCTAAGTCTATAAGTGAAACAAACACAGTTTATCAACTTATTGCACAATATCTAGCAAATGTCTTATTATGCATAAAACAAGCAATTGATAAACAAGAAAAAAAGTATCATGGCAAGACACTTATGTATTACAAATAAACAAGTACAATCACAACTATCAACAGGCAAACAACAGGTATGTAAACAACTAGAACAAGTTGTCACATAGCATAAAGAAAATATACTTTTCGTCACTTTGTATTTAAATATGACGATGTATGCCAAGCTTGATTTATTTCCTTTGTATAAACCAAATTCTTTAGTTTCAAAAGAAATCATATCAATGTTCAAAGAATACCAACTTACATTGCCCGACTCAAAAGTTTGAGTTACTATGTCAAAATGAAACTTAATATTTTGAACAGATTGTAGTATTTGATTTGTTTTTCCAATTTCAATTTAGATTTAGGATATGAGATTATTTTTAAATAAAAGTAGACTTAATTCCCTTCAAAATGATAGGTGGCGGGACTCCTACGGACTTACGGTTAATTAGTTATGAATTTTTAAAGTTAGACAAAAACTGCATACTATACAGACGGATTTGGCGGAACCAAATCAAGGGGTCCGTCCTTTATGTGATTTGGTTTCGCGGGTCTCTGTACCAGATTCAACAAAACTAGTATTTTGACATAGATAAAGTGTGTGGGACTTACTAGATTAGATAGTAAACTTACAATATACTTATTTAACATTATTTCTACTAATGGACTTATCTAAACATTTACGAAGAGATTTTCAACTAAATTAATAGTTATCCCAAAAGCTACTTTAAAACCCGTGTTTTTCTTAAATTAGCTTTACGCACACAATTTGACACTCAATCCTTTTAAGAAATCATTTCTTTTATTTTTCAAGGATATCTTCAAGCTTGGATACAAAGTAACATCTAACAACGAAATTTCTAAGTACACTTAGCGAAACATTTTTCATATTATATTCCATTTCAATGGTAATTTGATACATGGATCGTACTCTATTTTAAAAACCATTTGTTTTGAAAATAAGAGCCACGAGGCTCTGATACCAATTGTGAAAACGTAGGGGGGGGTGAATACGTTACCGTTTTAAAATCTTAAAACTTGTTCTATCAAATATCTGTTTAAGCTTGTTCTAATATGAAAGATGTTTATAACTTGCATAAGTTAAAACATTTTGTCACACAAGTATCATCAACTAATCACAACACAAGCAATCACATAAAACAAACATAAAAGTAAAGTAGTAAGTAAAGAAAGCGCAAACCGCACACGATGATTTATAGTGGTTCGGTCACGGAGCTCCTCTCCGCCCTACTCCACTCCTTGAGTACTGATGCGCGTGATGTGTCGTTGCGGTTTAGCAGTTTTAATGCCTACTCAAGTTTTAAATTTATATTTAGCCGACTTATCAATAACACACACACTTAACGAGCAGTGTACCCGGTCAGTATGAATATAATGGTAAGTAGAGTGTCGATCACTAAGAGTGGAACGTATTATCTAGTTATTCTAATCAGTATTTTAATATCCTAACGCAAGGGGGTTTCAGCCTAAGAGACTGGCACGGTTTGTTTGCAATTAAATAATAAAATAAACCAATAGGCACGAATCAGCAAGTAGCACACACGTACACAGATAGATACTTGAGACAATAAGAGGGCTGTCCTTATGATTAAGTAGATTGTCACTTGTTTTATTGATAGCTTTATATGAAGTGTATGTAATTAACCCTTTCTCGTTGGTCCTATTCTTATCGGCGAGTAAACCCTTAATGATTACTTATGTCTAAAAGTTATTCCTAAGTGATCAATTTAGTAATAACCGTGGGAGCCACATTATGTCTCGCAGTCAAATGCCCGCAAGCCACTAATAAACACAGAGGTTATCAATGCACTAATAAGTAGTAACCAAAGACATCAACATATAAACTTTAATTGATGGGAAAGCAAGTATTAAAGGGAGTGCAATCTTTCGTTGTCACATTACACAAGCCACCAATCCTGATGAATTAAAGTTTGCTAACACAATAAAACAAAACTACTTAATGAATTAAACACATGCAGCACCTTCTTACAGCTCTTGTATCTTTGATTTGGGTGTGTCTTGTGCTGCCTCCTTGACTGAATTCGTCCTTGGTTTCTCCTGTTCGGTCTTAGGTTATAATGTTCGGAACTCTTTAATTCGTCTGGTCTACGGGGTATTTATAGTTTCTGTCTGAGGGAAGATGCGGCGCATCTACTAAGTAGATGCGGCGCATGTACTTAACTTCGCGTGGGGTCCAAGATTATAATATTCAGGAATATTCGTACACCGCCAAAAGATGCGGCGTAACTCCATGATTAGATGCGGCGCATGTCCTCTTGTATCTTGGATCGTATCTGGTGATATCTTGATAGAGATGCGGCGCATGTCATGAGTGAGATGCGGCGCATCTGGAGCAGATTAGTTTTGATCTTCTTCATTTCAGTAGACTCTTAACTTTATGCATGTTTTGCTCCATAATCAGTCCAAAATCGCTAAGTTTCACCAAATGCTTGTTTTTACCTGAGAATTACAAAAGTAAACGATTAAGTATCAATCCTCATACATAATATAGTAAAACAAGTCAATTTAATAGGATAAATGATAGTAATAAAATGTACTTATTTGAGTTCATCAAATATCCCCCCACTTGAACTTTACTTGTCCCCAAGTAAACCTTAGAATTTCTTTTATGAAAATGTATCCTAAAAGATGTTAGGATTTATTTTTATATTTAAGCATGTATTCGTTTATTTAATAATCACACAACTAAACACTTAACGAATTAGAAGTAAAATAAAATAAGTCGATAAAAGCAAATCTAATCGTTTAACTGTCCAGTCGCGACGAATATTGTATCATAAGCTTGGCAAGTATACACATCTCCTCCACTAAAGCTAAGGAATAACAAGTCTAAAGCGGTAAAAAGGGTTTTTAGGCTTAAGGGTTAATTATTCTTTTTCACTATCGATCTCAAATTCCAGAAAAGGCGACAAAATCACAAATACATGATCGAATCCACGAACACGATACTTGCAATTGCTCAAATCCTTAACTCGAATAGGCTAAAGATAGGTCCAAACTTCGCCAATAATAATATATCAAAAAGGGCGACAAAATCATAAATACATAGCCGAATCCACGACTACGATACTTAAGATTGCTCAAATCCCTAATCTCAATAAATCAAAGGTTTGGTTGGATAAAGAATAATGAAGGGCATGGATAACATTTGGGATATAAATTGGTGTAAAGTGAAAAATAAACAAAACAAATAAATTAAAATCCTAAGTGTGGTTAATCACTATCCCAACCATCCCATGAATAAGACTCATATCATCGAATAACTCACGCTTTAACACTTGAAACACACGCTTTAGGTAGACACGAATTATACTCAACAAGATCTTAATCAAAGAATAAACCTTAATTGGCGTTCCCGTAACTGCCAATTCCTATTCAATCCATAAATATAATACAACAAATAGTGGTGATATCGACCACTTACATAACTTTACATAAGTTGGTTAAAACTAACTTCCAACTTTCTTTTTCTTTCTTTTTCTTTTCTCATTTTTTCGATTTTTTTTTTTTTTTTTTTTTTTTTTTTTAAACTTATAAACATAGATGCGTAAAATTTCACCACATCACTACAACTTTCTTTCCGGATAATTTTTCCATACTTTTCATACTTCAGAAATAACGGTAATAGTGAAAGTAGTAAACACACGAAAAAATAAACTCAAAGATATACAATATTTACTTTCACTCCAATTGCATTGTGCAATTTCCCGACCTAACCAAAGATAATGAATTACGCACGCGAACACAGGTAATGTAAGGAAACACACTTTGCCTATAGCAATTAACCAACCACGGATTCTAATCTACAGGGTAGGCTAAGGTGTAAGGGTTTAACGAAACATTTTAAACATAGGTGTAAGAAACGAAAGGAATGGCTCTGAATGTTTTTCTAGGGGTATCTTACTCTAAAAATGAGAGTAACAAAGGGTTTATACGGGGGTTAACTAACCAGTGTAGTTAGCTAATAACACATAACATATAAAGGCTATTTGGGTGTAATCCTAGAATTTTACCAATTTAGACAAGTCATTCCAATTATATAAAATAATATTCATTATGGTGGTCTCGAATAGTATACAAGCCAAGTTCTAAAGTTTACAAGTCACCGGCACACTCATAGATTTGTGAATTTTGGAAAATCACAATTTTTGAAAATAACGTCATGTGTGCAGCTATGCAACTTAGATCTTAAACAAAAACATGCTAAAAATTTTTTAAGTTTGATATATTAAGCACATTTTAAGCATAATTTTTGAAAAAGTTTAGGACAAGTAAATGTTAAGTGTTCTAATTCTCCAATCCCCCCACTTAAGTTAAACAACGTCCTCGTTGTTTGTATAAAAGGTTAAAAACTGGAAAATAAAAGAATTAGAACAGGAAAACTCCCCTGAGATTTGCTTGGTATGATCCTCCATTAGTATAAGAGCAAAAATCATCTTTCTTGTGGATGAGAACGTTAAAGCTTCATACTTGATGTATCCACAGGAAATCCAGGAAACTATAATACCACCAACACTTTAAAACACACCTAAGATAAGAAAGGTTCAAGCTTGCATAATACATTAGTAGTTAGGAAAAATAAAACTTAAAAATTAAAACTGAAAATCATCAGGTCAGTCGATGCGCCGCATCTTATGGAAGAAGATACGCCGTATCGAGCCTGGAATTAATACGGATTAGAATAAAGATGCGCCGCATCCTTAACCAGGGATGCGCCGCATTAAAAATAAACTGATAAAAAGTTTTAAAGTCGGAAATAAAAATGCAGAAAAATAAAATAAGATATGACCATTGCAGGAGATGCGTCGCATCTCAGAATTGAGATGCGCCGTATCTTCATACGGGCCTGACTGACTCGACACAGAAAACAGAAAATTAAAAGATAAATCTTCCGGGTTGTCTCCCGGTAAGCACTTGTCTTTATTCCAGAGTCTTCAAGTTAGACTCACGTTCAGCTCATTATTATCGATCATTGATTCCTACATTGCCACGTAGGATCCATTCCCCGGCAACGGCGCCAAAAACTTGATGCGCGTGATGTGTCGTTGCGGTTTAGCAGTTTTAATGCCTACTCAAGTTTTAAATTTATATTTAGCCGACTTATCAATAACACACACACTTAACGAGCAGTGTACCCGGTCAGTATGAATATAATGGTAAGTAGAGTGTCGATCACTAAGAGTGGAACGTATTATCTAGTTATTCTAATCAGTATTTTAATATCCTAACGCAAGGGGGTTTCAGCCTGAGAGACTGGCACGGTTTGTTTGCAATTAAATAATAAAATAAACCAATAGACACGAATCAGCAAGTAGCACACACGTACACGGATAGATACTTGAGACAATAAGAGGGTTGTCCTTATGATTAAGTAGATTGTCACTTGTTTTATTGATAGCTTTATATGAAGTGTATGTAATTAACCCTTTCTCGTTGGTCCTATTCTTATCGGCGAGTAAACCCTTAATGATTACTTATGTCTAAAAGTTATTCCTAAGTGATCAATTTAGTAATAACCGTGGGAGCCACATTATGTCCCGCAGTCAAATGCCCGCAAGCCACTAATAAACACAGAGGTTATCAATGCACTAATAAGTAGTAACCAAAGACATCAACATATAAACTTTAATTGATGGGAAAGCAAGTATTAAAGGGAGTGCAATCTTTCGTTGTCACATTACACAAGCCACCAATCCTGATGAATTAAAGTTTGCTAACACAATAAAACAAAACTACTTAATGAATTAAACACATGCAGCACCTTCTTACAGCTCTTGTATCTTTGATTTGGGTGTGTCTTGTGCTGCCTCCTTGACTGAATTCGTCCTTGGTTTCTCCTGTTCGGTCTTAGGTTATAATGTTCGGAACTCTTTAATTCGTCTGGTCTACGGGGTATTTATAGTTTCTGTCTGAGGGAAGATGCGGCGCATCTACTAAGTAGATGCGGCGCATGTACTTAACTTCGCGTGGGGTCCAAGATTATAATATTCAGGAATATTCGTACACCGCCAAAAGATGCGGCGTAACTCCATGATTAGATGCGGCGCATGTCCTCTTGTATCTTGGATCGTATCTGGTGATATCTTGATAGAGATGCGGCGCATGTCATGAGTGAGATGCGGCGCATCTGGAGCAGATTAGTCTTGATCTTCTTCATTTCAGTAGACTCTTAACTTTATGCATGTTTTGCTCCATAATCAGTCCAAAATCGCTAAGTTTCACCAAATGCTTGTTTTTACCTGAGAATTACAAAAGTAAACGATTAAGTATCAATCCTCATACATAATATAGTAAAACAAGTCAATTTAATAGGATAAATGATAGTAATAAAATGTACTTATTTGAGTTCATCAAGTACCCAACTCGAGAGTTACTTCACTAGATCAACAAGCTCTCTTCTCGGCGGAGAAAACCTTACAATCGTCGCTTACACTTTTTCCGGTACAAAGCTAAATACCGGGTTCTAGTTCGAGGTAGAACCAACTTAACGTCGCTTACACATTTTCCGACACTAAGCTAGATGTCGAGTTCTTTTACAAGGGTACACCACTCCCGCTAGTTCTTTTACAAGGGTACAACCACTCCCGCTATGTTTTATGGCCCAACATAGAAACCTTGTGTTTTATGGCCCAAACACATAAACCACCTATTCTAGTATGAATAGATTGTTATGCAATGATGTTTACAATGATCCATGACATAAATGTCCAATGGATATGAATGCCTAATCTAAATTTACTTCCATTGATGAGAAGTCTTCAATGGATGAAGATCACAAGCTCCCTAAACTTGTTGTGATGGATCTTCATATATGCATGTGGAATCTACATAAACTTCTTGAATAAGAAGTCTTCAATCATTGAGGATGTCAAGTTCCCTTGAATCTTCATATGTTGGAATGCTTTGGTGGATGATGACTTCAAGATCTTCTAACCTTCTTGGTGGATCAGGAAGTATGCTATGCTTGTGATGGATGATGACTCACGATCTCTGAGCTAGCTTCACAGGATCATTAAGAGTGTATGCTTACAACATAATGAAAGTTAGTAACATTATGATCATTATGAAATGGGTGATTAATGTGAGTTTCTACATGGTTTACTATTGATCTAAATGTATGCAAAGGGTAGAGGGAATGTGTATTCTAGTGGTATTAACAATGGGTAAACAATGGGCTGCTATTTATAGCCAACAGGAATTTTGCCCCGCGGATTTGGCGGATCCAAATAAAGGGTCCGCCCTTTATGCTATTTGGTTCCGCCGGGACATGACAGCTAAGAGCTTTACAAATCTTTCCATATCTTACCATATCTTGCCAAGATCTTACAAAGTCAACTACATTGCTTCAAGATCTTCCCAAAATATCTTTCTAAATCTACAAGTTATCTAAATGATGTATGCAATGATGTCATGAACATATTTCCATTTTAATTCTTAAAATGTAAATAATGTAAATGTATATATGTATGTCCTATGTATATACTAGCTTAACTAATATATGTTTACCAATATGTATCATGTTAGTATGACACCTAAAGTGTACTTATCCTATTAATCTTAGGAAACATGATGTATAAGTAAAAGTACTTGTATATGCAAAATGTGAAATGAGGTTCTAAGTAGAATGGTTAGTCTTTTTAAAATACTTAATGACCTAGCCGTATTTTAAACATTCTAAATGGTTTGTTAAGGATTTGATCATAATGCCACATAACAAACATGTACGAACCTGTGTTGTATCATACGAGGACTCGAGAGGTGTTGAATGTATGTTGAGACAAAATAAGATTACAAGTAACTTGTATATTTACATTATGTATCAAGTTACATGTTTGTCATCAATCACAATAAACGGGACTGCTTGTACTAACAATCTCCCCAACGAGACTGCTTGCACTAATAGAACTATCCAAACATTGGAGGATATGCTCAGAGCTTGCGTCATAGATTTCGAAAAAGGCTGGGAGAGACACTTGCCCCTAGCCGAGTTTTCCTACAACAATAGCTACCACACCAGCATTAAGGCCGCACCATTTGAGGCATTGTATGGCCAAAAATGCCGATCTCCTATCTGCTGGACCGAAGTGGGTGAGAGCCAACTTACTGGTCCTGAGCTCGTCTACGAAACAACCGAGAAGGTAGTCCAGATTTGTAATCGTCTCCAAGCAGAACGTGACCGAAAAAAGAGTTATGCCGACCAGAGACGTAAACCTCTCGAGTTCCAGGTTGGAGACCGAGTTATGCTGAAGGTCTCACCATGGAAAGGGGTGATAAGTTTTGGCAAGCGTTTGAAGCTCAACCCTCATTATATAGGACCATTCCAAATTCTGGATAGGATTGGACTGGCTGCCTACCGACTAGAGTTACCACCCAAATTGAGCAGTGTGCACAACGTCTTCCATGTGAGTAACCTGAAGAAGTGCCTTTCCGATGAGACTCCGATTATTCCTTTGAGAGAGATCAGAATCGACGAGAGTTTGAACTTTACCGAGGAACCTTTCGAGGTCATGGGCCGCGAAGTTAAGCGACTTAAGCACAGCTGTATCCCAATTGTTAAGGTTCGTTAGAATTCTCAACATGGTCCTGAATTCACATGGGAACGTGAAGACGAGATCATTCGGAAGTACCTTCATCTCTTTTCGTCCCCAACGAGTAATCTTAATTGAAACCCGGGACGGGTTTCTCCTGAGGCTCGGAGGCTGTGACAATTGGTAATTTTTGGGATATTTTATTCATATATTTTCATATCGCTTCGAGTTTTGAACCTATATATTCGAGTAAATGATGCACTTTTATTTATATTGAGTTTGCGTTATTATTTTTGTTCTTGATTTCATGAGAATTGAGATATATCGAGTTTTCGTAGGCCTAAAATGTAGCACGTCGCGGCTTGACACAATAATTATTTTAAAAACGCGATATTAATTAATTTTAACACCTCGAGACCAAAAACATACGTGTTTATAGTCAATTTTATTGTAAAAATATTTTTAAGACTAATGGCATAAATTAGAAATACTCAGGAAAATGTTTCGGCACTCAAATTGGTCTCGGTAGCGTTTCACTAAAAGAATGACAAAATAACACTTCCCACCCCTTGCCTTAAGTTTCAGTTTTAGTCCTTGGGGGACATTAGGGTTTCACAAAGGGTCCTAAAGGCTATATAAGCTCACTAATACTCATTTTAGGGTTTGTGTTTCCCCTCTTGGACTCATTAGCCGCCCACTCCCTCTCTCTCATTTCCGGCTACATCTCCGGCCACCACCGAGCACCACCACCGCCGCCTCCCACATCACATCGCCACCACCCACCTTCATCTTGTGACCCCTTCGTCACAGCTAACCACCACACGCGCCAAGAATCTCCACCACCACCTCGTAGTCACCACCACCGTCACGTTTGACACCTCACCACCGTCATGAAAGTTTAGATCCGAGTATATCCGAGTCATTGAAAGGAGGTTACACCGATTCACACCCTTGTAAGACTCGGTGTGAGTCAACTCGTACATAACGAGTTGACCATTATGGTTTTGATTCGGTTGGGGTAATAAATTTGTGGGTTAACTCATTTTAATAACAAAAAACGGGTTTGGTATCACCTTGGTTTGGTCTTGTGGTCGTGTCGTGCTTAAGCCGTGAGCTTAAGCTCATGGCCGAGGCTTGTTGTGTCATTTTTGAGTCGAGTTTAGTAGTTGTCGAGTCATGGTTATGCGTAGTGGAGTTTATGGTCTAGTGGATTAATCTTTTTTTTTTTTTTTTTTTTTTTTTTTTTTTTTTTTTTTAATATATTGTTATTTTTGTGGCCGAGTGTAGATATTAGGATTTGGTTATTGTGATTTGTGTTGAAGTTTTGGTTGTTTTGTATTGTAGCCGAGAAGGACCTAGGGTCCATTTGGTTATCGGGTTGGCCACGGCTTCGAGCCGTGGTGATGATGATAGGATATTGTTGTTGTTGTTGATATTGGGATTTGGACATTGGACTTGGATTGTTGAAGTTGGTTTATTCGTTATCGAGCCGTAAGTTTAGGGCCGATAACCATATTGTTGGACCTGGGATATTTATTTGTGAGCTTATAATTATACTTGTGATGTTTGAGCGAAGTCGAGTGTCGCCGAGACTCCGTAGTCTTGTTGTGGCCTTGACAAGCCAAAAATGCATATTAGACTTTATTTTGGACTTGTGATATGTGAGGTTGACTTGTTGACCTGAGTATAGCATAAACTCGGAATAGTGACTCGAAATATGAAATGACTCGCTATATATTTAATTTGGAAACGTAAATGACAAAAGTAATAAGACAAGAAATGATATAAATAAATAATAACTTGAAAATATTAAATAACGATTAATTTGTTACTTAATATTTTGAAGGTAATTGGGAAATATTATATGACATATAATATGTCATTTAAGCCTTTTAATAAAAGAAAATGGTTAACAAAAAAAATAGAATATATACGAGTTATTTAATGTTTCGAGAGCATGCTTATCGAGGAACACCAAGTATAGAAATATCGAGGTTATATTGAATTAATGTCGAGTTACGGATCAGTTGACGTTAATATACCCGACCCACATGGTTATCGGACTTATCGGGTGACGAGCCCAATTAGGACCCGATAAGTATGTCGGAGGAGATTTATTAGTGTATGACTTATCCTTATGACTTATCGATTATTGTGATTTAGTTTTTGGATTGATAAGTAGAACGAAGGAATTGTCAGATTTATCGAGTTAACGAATTCGATAAGAACCCAACAATTCGTACGAATAACTTATTGAACTATAAACTAAATCATTTGACCTTGACCTTGTTTTGTGTAGCAATCTGTAAAATTCCCCAGTAATTTGTAAACGTTAATCAAGTATTAATCACCATTACTGTTCAGTTAAACATTTTTACGGACAAATTTTGAAAATTTTGTTTATTACATTTCATAATTCACAAACGCTTTGGAACGGACTCGCACACGCACCACGATAATTCATTTCACCATTTAACACCAAACAGATCCTTAACTAATAATTCCAGCCCAACACTATTCCTAGCCCAACACCAATCCAACCCAAGTTTATTTAATTCACTTATATCACTCGGTTCACTCTCACTCACTTGACCTCGTTTTCTTTTGAATACGACACACAACACATCCAATTTTTTACACCTCTTAAATCTCAATACACCCAAGAATCATGATATCGAAGTCTCACACTCTCTTTCGAACGTTTGTTACATAAACGAGACCCAAAGCTTATCACCTTCGACCCTTGTACAAACTTATTCCATTTTCACCCATATTTATCCAAGTCGATTTAAACTTGTTTCAACCTAGCTAATTTATGTTCTATGATCAAATATGAATCTGTATGATTGTTTCTCACCTTGTCATACAATATCACACGTTGAAGTTTGTTTTGGACCCTTTGAAAACATGTCGACATATACACAATATACACAACTCGACATATCACCAAACTAACACACACACTCCTTCTAAATATCTTCAAAACTCAAGTGTACATCCTCAAAGTCTCACCAAATCTCTGCACAAATCTTATCAAGTCAAGTTGCATCTATATTATACCATATAATTCGACAAATACATATATACACCACTTGACTTCTCTAAACCAAAAACCCACTTGCACTTACACACAAAGACTTTCTATGCTAGATTTATTCCTTGTGTCCCCTCCTATCTTCTGCCACCATCGAATGATATCCCAACTTGACCCTTAAGATACATTATAAACTCATACATGCGTGCATATACATACGACATGCACTTACACATTCATTTCACTCATAAACTCCTTTCACACTTATCTTTATTTCATACTTTTTCTCTCTAGTTGTTCACTGCCAAGACCTCTCAAGACTAGAACCATTTCTCCTTTGTTCGAGCCATATTTCAAGTCCAAGACACTTCACTCAATTCATTTGTGGCCATTCTAGTAAGAGAAGTGTTTTTCCATTCGATTCCTAAATTATTACACGTTAAACTAACCACCTTTTAAGGTGTTGTAAGTTCTTCAACCCATTTTCTATTATTTCCTTTGATTTTTAACGGTTCATGCATTCTTCATACTTTACTCGAATGTATATTCACTCTCTATGTATTTTACCATGCTTCTCATTATTTATCTTTCATTTATACATGTCGACCTCATTCAAGGAATGGTTAAAACTCGAGATACACATTCACTTGACACTCACATACTCATTTTAATACATATCGAAACCCATTTTAAACCTATATTACATCATATATATTTATAACACATTAACAAGTCACATTTCACTTTTGGACCGACTTGTTATATCGAATGGAAGTAGCCTTGTAATATCGAATACACACACACAACAACTTGTTTTTAATACACGATCTATTTCTCCATATACTCCCCTAATAAGCTGTGAAAATAAGCACTCATAATAAGTTATTAAAATCCCTTTTTGAACCACAAACCAAACGCCACTCGAAACTATTTTTAAACCTTTCATTTTAACGATGGGCTTTTAAGCCCAATAAGCGATTTTTAAGCAATCCGTATAAGCTGTTGATATAAGACCTTTGAATATATTTTTAGAACATTAAAATAAGCCCAAGGCTAGGCCCAAACTCACTTGAAAGCCAACAGATCGAAATCTCTTAATGGGCTTTGATTTATCTCATTAAAAGCCCATTAAGCCAAAAATAAGCTCTTTGGTCAAATAATCAGTTTTTATAAGTTGGAATAAGCTGTTTAAGGCTTGTAGAACTTTCGGAAAAATTTATATATAAGTTTTGAGGATTTTGGACTAAAAATGCAAAACCTATTTACTATTTGGGTAAAAATTGTAACATTCGATATTTAGGTGTTAAACAGCCAAATTTGTAACTTGAGGGTAGGAATTGAATATACAGTAAAGATAAACCATAAAATGTCACATTGAAACCCTTTTGGATTTAAAATGTAAATATTTACTAACCAGGGACTAACGGTGCAAATGTTTCACCGTTAGGGTTAAAAGTGAAAATTCACTATAACTTCAATGACCAAACAGTAACTTTATACCATTTTCATTTCTAATTCATATTTTTCACTTTTCAACACAATCACGTGCATTTTTACGATTCGTTCACATATTTAATCACGTTACGTTATTTTTATATAACGAGTTTTTAACGATTTAACTTAACGTTTCGTTCCACCACTTTCGAGGAAACGAAATTTATAGATTAAATGACATAAAAACAAGATAATATTATATATAATATTATTTTTGAACTTTAAGCATTTTAAGCATATCACACACTCACATCACCAATCAGATCGTTATCAGTTACTCAATTTCACACTCACTGTTCGTATTAAGTCAAAACTGTCAAATTCTCAGACTTCTCTGTTATTCAGGTCGTGTGTTGGAGCCGTACTTGTAACTCACTAGATTTCACATTTCACCGTTCCAGTTACACTCAAGGTGAGTCATAGCCCCTTCTTTCACTTATTTTGAACTCTTTGGGGGAGATACATGCTCGTTCTACTTACAAATTTACTCGTTTACCTTAAACATTGTACTCAAATGATGACACACTCTATTGGTTTATTGAAACATAATTCTTGTTTTCACTCCCACAAGTAATATACACTTTTACGAATTACCATGAATTCATACACCACTTTTATATGTTTTCCTATCTCCTAGGAAAATACATGCTACAAATAGAACACAAGTATTTTATGTATGCTACACCTGATTGATATTGCCTAAGTTACTTTATTGCCAAAAGCCCCTCCCCATCATGAGCCATTAATCACTTGCGAGTGAATGCGAATATAGTGAATAGATCTATTGGAGGCTGGCTGCCTATTCCACTAATACCTGACGGATAGCCTTAGTTGCTAGTCGGATTAGTCGCAATGCATTATATTTGAATGAAATAGGAAAATGGCAATCTCCTATTACTCGAGGGCCATAACTCACATCATTAATTTGGTGTGTTCCCCACCGAATCCTGGTACTCTGTTAACTTTTGCGTGTCTTGAGACTTAGGGCAATATATATACAACTGCAATATCACTATTTCAAATTATGATTGTAATTCACATGTAATCCTACACTTGTGTTTAACTAATTTACAATCAATTCACTTATGGTTTTCACCCAACGTAACTCACTTCTTATTTCATCCATATTGGTATTTATTACATTTATCACCTCACACTCGAAACTATTGAAATCAACTGTTTACTTATAAACTCTATGAACTCACCAACCTTTGTGTTGACACTTTTAAGTTTGTTTATCTCAGGTAACTAACGGAGCAGACAAGGCACGGAGTGGGCACTAACTAATGGTTTTTGTGGTGTAAAATAAATCATGTCATTCATTTCAAACTACTACACCCTTTTATGGGATTTCACAACTCTGATATTTCACTTTTGTATCTCAAATATTATTTGAATGACAATAACTTTCAAAACGCCTCTTTTAAGCCGTTTTCTATTATTATGACTATGATCCTCCCCGTAATACCCCGATTAGTCTTCCGCTGTTAACTCATAATTTAGGGGGTGTTACAGATTGGCATCAGAGACATGGTTATAGAGAACCAAATGTTTTCAAACATTGGACTATAACTACACTTTCAAAACGAATCATTTTACACCATACCACTTTACGCCCTCCGTGCCTGCATAACACCGTGCTCAATACATTACCTATCAAAATTATTTCACATTTTACTTTCACATACTTGATGTTATTAATTACTTACATTTACTACTTTCGGGTTACTACAGTACCATGCCTACAGTATCACGCCTTAGCACTTCGTCATCGGACATGGAGTCCTAGGACACTTTATCATCTATCACCTCACCCATAGTTCCTAGCACATCGACTACTACAGTGTCGAACACCCCACCTATGACACCTGTTGCACTAGGTAACCCAGACTCACCCATATCAGAAGACCCGTACGTACTAGCCAGACGGGCATATATTTCACCACCTCATCCGGAGAACCGTCCAATTTCTCTCACTTACTCTCCACTTACAGATGATCAGTATAGGCAGACTCAGCAGTGACTGCCTGCTGCTGATTCGGAAACTCCATTACCAACTCCACTACTCCCACCTGCACCGGTAGCCTGGCGCAGACGAGTCAGGATTTTAGCACCCTATGAGCCCGAACCATTCATGACACCATTTCGGAGCCATCCCAATGGCCCTATCAGTATGCATACACCTCACAAGAGAGTATGATTACCTGTAGTTCCGATTATACCACCATCACTACCCCTATCCCCTACTTCACCCCTAGACATGATCAAGATGACGCCACCATTATCTCCTGAGCATATCTTACCACCACTAATATTATCATCCCCTCCACCGTCGGTTAGACCCGACTACTCGTTTAATCTACTCATCCAATCATAACCGTTTGCACCTCACCAACGGGAGCCGACTCCTGAGGATGATTTACCCTCTCAGATCTTCTTCATCATTACTATTTCCAACCTTTTTTAACTCATCCAGCCCGAGTCTTCAAGCTTGGAGAGAGCTTCAGGACAGCAGTTGCCCGCACACCTACTCCTTCCACCATCATGACGCAACTGGAGCTTCATGAGGAGCAGATCGATACACTCCTAAACATCATTGACAGAACACGACTCGACCACCCCGAGACGGTCAACGGTACCCTACATGACCTCTTATCCGACAGGATGGACCTTTAGGACGGACTGACGAGGTTTCAGTCAGAGATATTCGAGACACGCTCCCATATGACAATTTTACAATGAGAAAGACAGAGGCAGATTGAGGAAGTTCTACAAACGCGCCGCAAAGCCGCTACATTAGAGAGCCTCATCAAGAACATACAAGTCAGGCAGAAGACAAATATACAGAGACTTCTAGGTCAGATCACGGAGCTGCAGGGACACATGAACGAGACATTCCAGTAGTTAGACATACATCACATCAGTTGTAGTTTTGAGGAATCTTAACCTGCCGCATGGGGCATTAATAAAAGACCTTGTATCGTTTGTTTTGTAAAACAATTGATCAAGTTATTAATATTAGGTTGTTTGTTATAGATTTGCTATATATTGATGTAGAGTTATGGTTGTTTCCTTATATTCATGTGTGTAGTGATTATATCCAGACATGCCGTGATATTACCTATAACTGTTATGGTTCCTTATACATGTCATAACTAGGCTATAACCATAGATTTTTAAAGAAAAATTTTGGAAGAAAACTTGATGAATGAAGAGAAAGTTGCTGAACTTCAGCTTTTATAGATGATGAATCACTTTGTTCCTTAGCAATCCTATACCAAGAGTTGATCATTTACTTACGATAGTACCCAAACATGTCGTGATTATATGATTCTCAGTTGGTCGTGATTTCACCTTGTGACAATACTGTTAGGACTCACATACAATCACCCTATTACTCAATTTATTCTAACATGGTTGTGGAAACCGTAGAGGGGGGGTGAATACGTTTTCATTTAAAACTTAAAAGCTTTTTGTATCAAACACCCGATCAAGTGTGACGTAATATGAAAAGTGTCAACTATGGTCATATAACATCTAGAGATGAATATAGTAAACTACAACACAAGCACAATCAAACCATGACACATACTTAATCAACATAAAATAAGCAACTAGCCACACAACACATAAACGCAATGCAAATATAAATATAAAGCGATAAAGAATGAAATAAAAGTAAAGAGATAAGTAAGAAGGCGCAAACCGGACACGGTGATTTATAGTGGTTCGGTCATGAAGCTCCTCTTCGCCCTACTCCACTCCCCGAGTACCCAACTCGAGAGTTACTTCACTAATCAACAAGCTCCCTTCAGGCGGAGAAAACCGTACACATCGCTTATCCTATTTTCGACACTAAGCTAGATGTCGAGTGCTAATCTTAGCTAGCACCAATCTACCACGATCTATCCGATCTACCCTTGATCCACTTGATCAATACACAAGCCCAATGGCTTCAAGAGATCTCCAAGATCTCAACAAGATCACAATGATCTACTCCCACTTGACTCGATCTACCCAATCTACCCTTGATCTTCTTGATTAATCACACAAGCCCACAAGCTTCAAGATCTCGACAAGATCACAATGATCAACCCTCACTTGACTCAATCTACCCTATCTACCTTTGATCAACTTGATCAACACACTAGCCCAATGGCTACTAGAGATATTCAATATCTCTATAAGATCACAATGATCTTCCCTCACAAGCTCTCAAAAGAAAAATGATCTTGATGTATGCTATGATACAATCAAGAGTGTAACATATGTTACAAGTGCTTCTACCTACAACTAAAACACTTTGTATCTACTTGGATACCTTGTGTTCTTCTCTTTCACTTGAAGAGGAATGACAACACTTTGTATCTACTTGGATACCTTATGTTCTTCTCTTGCACTTGAAGAGGAATGACAACACTTTGTATCTACTTGGATACCTTGTGTTCTTCTCTTGCACTAGAAGAGAAATGAAGAGGATCTCTTGGTGGGATGAGAGGATCACTCTTAAACAAACTAAGACTCTCTAAATGATCAAAGAAAGTATTCTAAGTGAGGAGGGATTAGACCAGAGAAAACTGACTGGAAAAATCAAGTTGGAAGTGTAAAATGGTCCACTATTTATAGGCAAGGGGAAAACTAGCCGTTACAGAGGCACGGCTCCACTAACTGTCAAACAGCTCCACTAAATTTAGTGGAGCCGTCGGTACTTTAGTGGTACCGTGGACGCTCCTTCGTTTGTTTTTAGTGGGGAAGGTTTATTTGAAATTGACTGTTGGGATTTTTTAAACTTATTTTTCAAAATAAAACATTTCTTTTTAATTCAAAAATAATTTGTAAAATATATTTTTGAAAGAAATGTTTTGTCACATTAAAAATGTAAAGTTTAGAGAAAAATATAATCCTTTTATCATTTGTCAAGTAGTAGAGTTGTTTGTCCATACCTTGAGTGATTTACGTCGGGATGGAAATGTACGACTTTGTCGAAGCATACTTGAGACGTCGAGAGGTGTTGATGTAAGTATGCATTGATGATTTGTGTTTACAAGTAACTTTTACATTTTACGTTATGCATTACAAGTTACATGTTTGTCATTATTAAAACCGAAGAAACCGTTTAGTTTAAATATCGTAATATTTGCACTAACAATCTCCCCCTTTTTGATGATGACAAATATGTAAACCGTAACACACAGTAAAATGTAAAAGTTACCTGTTTACACTCCCTTCTCCCCCTTTTGTCGAAGAAAAAAAGGTAGTTGCCTCGAGCTCTCCCTTGAATTCACTCCCTACTCCCCCTTATTGAACTACTTACCTTTCTCCCCAGAAAGGCGAGCTTGCATCATCCTAGTGAAGTCTTCTATCACCACTTGTGAAGACGACTCCATGCTATGTATTCAAATACCCCCGAGCTCCCCCTAGCTCAATGTTCCCCTATGGTAATTGAATCCCCTTGTTTATTCACCTTAGTATCTAGCGGATCCATGGATCAAATTCTTACAAAGGCTTTTCCTACATCAAGGGTTAGCTTCGTGCGTCATAATATATAACAATATAGGAGCAACATTATAGGGATAGAATACACATAGGAAGACATGCAAGGGTTAAACTATGTGAGTGACACAACCTAAAAGTGTGCCAAAAGGGTAAAGACCAAAAAGAAAGCCCAAGAAAGTTGAGCGACACAAAAAGATGAATGCATATAGCAATTCAAAGACACTTGAGTGTCATAACCCGACCGACAACCTAAGGTGTAATTGTTCAATCAATCACACTAACAAGAACGAGATTCTTTCGTTGACTGACACACAAAATGACTTCTTCCAAGTTATCATTGGGAAGGCAAGTTCTAACAAACCTTTTGAACAACATAATCATCTACCTAAGATGATTGGTGTTAGGTTGGTTTAGATTAATATATCGTTTGCACTGACAATGAGATGCATGATATATTTCAAAAGAAAAAAAAAAGAAAGGTGCAGGATTGTTGGTGGATATCTCTAACGGGATTGAGGTAACGAAGTTCTGGATTTCTAGTTCGGATGATCTTAGTTGGGTGTTAGAGATAATGAAGGTTTTCGTGTGATTGTAAGGATTGAAGGTTATCACTTATCCAAAGTGAGGAATAGTTGTAAGGTTTGAGTGTGATGATTGATGGGTTGAAGGTTCTTAGACTAACTATCACTGTCAAGAGTGAAGTGTAGCTAAAAGGTTTGAGTGGGATTGATATAAGGGTTGAAGGTTTTTAGACTAACTATCACTGTCAAGAGTGAAGTGTAGCTAAAAGGTTTGAGTGGGATTGGTATAAGGGTTGAAGGTTTTTAGACTAACTATCACTGTCAAGAGTAAAGTGTAGCTAAAAGGTTTGAGTGGGATTGATATAAGGGTTGAAGGTTTTGAAACTAAATATCACTGTCAAGAGTGAAGTTTAGTTATAAGGGTTGAGTGTGATGAGGAATGATGTTAATGTAAGGTTTGAAGATGAGATGCAAGATAAGCTTGCAATGGTGATGCCTTATATAGGCAAGAGTTGTAGGATTCGAACTAAAGTTGGTGTTACAGTCCTATGGTGTAGTGAGGGAATCCTAGGGTGTATGTGAGTTTGCAAAATTTTGCAGGTTTGAGGTTAGGGATGCAGGGATCTAGAGGAAATAGTGAAAATTCGACAAACATAGGCACGGTACCACTAAATACCACACAGTACTGTTAAATTTAACGGTACCGTGGCCTATTTAACGGTACCGTGACCTGGAAGTCACGAATTTTCCTGTGAAGCCTAGTTCTGGGAAGCTAAAGGGAAGTTTCCTAGGGAATAAGAACCACATTTGTGTGTTCTTGAGAGTGTTTCGTGAAAGACTATATAAGTGTGTTTTCGCTCCCCCTTAATCTATGACCATCCGGGCAAGATGTAAAAGATAAAGAGGAAAACAAACGTTGACGGAAGTGATGAGCTTAGTAATGTCATGACAAGTGGTGGATAGCATACGATAAACTTCACATTTGAAGTCACGTAGCTTTTCTCAATCATAGTGAATATTCATAGAATATTTATATGATGAGGCATGTGATTACTTGGAGATACCCTAAGGGTTAAGAAGATAAAATCTTCAGGGTTGTGAGGTTGGTGATAAGGTTCTAGTGTTGTTATCTCAACTTATCCTAGCGGTTCTTCGCTTGAAGTGTGTGGAAGGTGAGTGGGATACGGAAGCATTGGTAGTGTAGAACTAAGGTTGAAAGGTGTAGATAAGTTGGGAAGATAATGGATACGGAAGTAACCATACATATGGTGTGTTCAGTACCATGCGGAAGTGAAAGGGGAAAAATCTAAGGAATCAAAAGATAGACAGAATATATTCTGATAGGAGACGATTCTGGTTCAAGACTACATCGAGTGGGTTTTGATAATGTTGGTGAGAATTGAAGACGAAATAAATTGTCTCAGCAGACAACGGTCCTACGGTACTGTTAGGATTCGACACACGGTTAAGGTGGTTAAACCTTTTGTACTTTGTGTGTATGATATATTGAGTTTATATGATTAAGAATGCGGAATCTACTTAATCACACTTAGAAGGTTATTTGTGTTATGGAAATGGAACAGTTGTGTTTGTTATATGACAATGAACAATGAAAGCTTATCACTAAACGATTCAATATTATTAAGATAATAATACGAGTGATCTTGAGTTATCACTAGGGTTACAACCTTGAATCTTATGTTTCTATATCTTGTGATATTGTTTTGTTCTATGTTCTTGAGAGATATATTTTGCACTATAAGTTTAACACACACACTTATATCTCTAGACTAAGATCTTTCTTTTATAACATAAGAAAGATCTTTACAATAATGTTAAGTCTTGTCAAACAACTTGCTAGCTTATCTTATGTGTGTCAGTAACTAAGATACAACATGTATCTATGTTTACAACTTGTTCTGTGAGAATAAGATAAAGACTGAGCACATGGGGTAAGATATTATCTACCGTCTATTATTGACTTTTAGTCAACCAGACTTAATATCTTCATCAAGTAGACTTAACTCTGATAGTCACCAGAATTAACACTTGAATTAACCACCAGACTTAATTTCAACGACCAGACTTTAACCAGCAGACTTAACTTTGGAACTCACCAGACTTAACTCTACTGCTACCAGATTTAATCACTTGAGAGATTTTCCCGATACTTAAACTTCGGAATATTTAATTCCCAACAATCCTCCCCTAAACATGTGAATCCATTTCAACATATTTCTGAATTAAATTATGGATTGTGAAAATCTTTCAAACACTTCATAGTCAGACCCTTGGACTGAACTTTCTTCTATTCTGAAAGATTAAAATCTATCTCAGTAACTCATCTGCTTTCTGATCTTTGACTTCAACAATATCAATACACACATCTTTAGGCTTCAAACATTGACCTAACAGATGGTGCAATTTCCTTGGATGGAGGAATTATAAGAGGCAATGGTGCTGTGTATCTTGGATGCTTGTTTCAACAAGTGAAATCATCTATCAGCATGCCTTTGCAAGTGATGAACAAACGTAGTGAACTGAAATTGAAACTGAAAGCTTTCTTCGTTTGACCTAGATAGAACTTTCTCCTTTGGAATGCTTCATCCCTTCTGAATATATAGAATACTCCAGAAACAGCTCTATTCTTGTCATTTTCAACTTCCTCATCATCTTGTATGCTCTTGTCTTTTCCTCCCTTTCATTGTTTAATCTTCTAACTTTATTTCCTCCCCTGAGATGCAAATAACATTTCCTCCCCTGTTTGGAAGATCTCTCACAATGTATCTTTCCCCATCATCTGAGCTATCAATTAGAACTTGTTATCAGACAATGTTGTACATGTAGCCATCAATTCCTTAAGAGTTTAATTTGCTGCCCTCATTACTTCTAGGTGTATTAACTCCTATGAGAGGTGATTCATGGGGCAATAACTCATAATCCATTAGTTGATGGTTTTTTGAGTCATTTTTATTTAAAAAAGCCTTTTAAGAAAAATTTTGACTTTTAGTAGTATGCATATGATTTTATTACGAAAAATCATACTGCTTTCAACCATTTTGAAGGGATTAAGTGTATAACAGACACTTAATCAAGATTTCGGTTTAAAGCAACCTCTGGTTGTGTGAGAACCAATGTTTTCAGTTATAAATAACTGCCTGTGTAAAGATAAACCTATTCAAAAGGCTTGCTTGACAGGGTTTCCAGCTCATAGCAATTGTTGCTTCTAACACAAGTGTTAGATTCACTTTTACTAGCTGTTCTTTCTATCAGATGTCCTTAGACTTGCTCATTATACTTAAAAGTATAAAATGATAGAAAGTGAGTTGCATCAGTTACTATCTGATCAACTAAGTCATCAATTCAACGTGAAATATGATAACCAGGTTTCAAGAAAGTAGTTTTAAAGAATTAATGAACTTAGGTATAAACCTTTGTTAAGAATTCCCAAACTCAGTCCATCATAAACCTGTTATGTAAGCAACTGATATAACATTCTGCTGCTTCCATAGATTGAAAACTTCTTTTGTGCTCAAAAGTTCATACCTAAAATTGTTAGTCTAAAACCAAAAGAACAATGTTCAAAGTACTTGTCTTATATTAAATTAAACATATAACTAACTGTATGAAATAACACAATTGTAAAGTAATAGATAGTACAAATTTACAAAGACAATAGTACAAACAAAAATTGAACTACCAGACTTAATTGAGTAACTACCAGAATTAACTGAGTAATCACCAGAATTAACCACACTGGTATATATAAAAACACATAGATTGAAAAATTTAAGTATTAAGCATTCCAATACTTGCTACCAAGTACTGAAACCTTCCAACATCAAAAGCTTTTGTTAGTAGATCTGCAAAATTATGTTCTGAAGCAATTTTCATTACTTGAATTAACTTTTTCTCATTGTAATCTCTAATAAAATGATGTCTAATTTCAATGTGTTTTATTTTAGAATGTTGTACCAGATTTTTAAGAATGCAAATTGTACTACTATTATCAATATGAATAACAGTGTTCATAAAATTGTACCCATAGTCAAGAAGTTGGTTTTGAAGCCACAAGACTTGAGCACAGCAACTTGCAGCATCTACATATTCAGCTTCAGTTGTTGAAGTAGCCACAGTTGTTTGCTTCTTACACTGCCATGAGATAAGTCTACACCCAAGGAATTGACATCCTCCAGTTGTTGACTTTCTGTCCATTCTAGCACCAGCATAATCACTATCCGAAAATGCTACCAAATCAAAAGGTGATTCCCTTGAATACCAAAGACCCAACCTAGGTTGACCCTTGAGATATCTAAAAATCCTCTTGACTGCTGTTAAATGAGAAACCTTTTGGAGTTACTTGAAATCTTGCACAAGCACAAACAGAGAACATGATGTCAGGTCTTGATGATGTGAGATACATCAAAGATCCTATCATAGATCTGTATTTGTGTAGATCCACATTTTCTCCATCTAAATCTTTTGGAAGTTGTTTCTCAGAATCTATTGGTGTACTTTCCATTTTTGAATCAGCAAAGTTGAACTTTCTAAGAATTTCAGCAACATATTTATCTTGATTAATAAATATGCCTTCATATGACTGTTTAACTTGCAAACCCAAAAAAAATGTAAGCTCCCCCATGGAACTCATCTGAAACTTATCATGCATAAGCTTCTCAAACTCCAAACACATCTCCTTCCTTGTAGATCCAAAGATAATGTCATCCACATACACCTGCACTAACAGAAGATCCTTCTTGTGCTGTTTGATGAAAAGTGTCTGATCAATCTTTCCTCTTTGAAATCCATTCTCTTTTAAATAAGAAGCCAGTGTTTTATACCAAGCTCTAGGTGCCTGATGAAGGCCATAAAGAGCCTTTACAACTCTGTACACTTTGTCTGGATGGTCAGGATCAATGAACCCTAGAGGTTGTGAGACATACACCTCTTCTTCAATTGTGCCATATAGAAATGCACTCTTGACATCCATTTGGTAAACTGTGAAGCATAAAAATGAAGCATAAGCTAAGAAAAGCCTAATTGCCTTAAGTCTTGCTACTGGAGCAAAAACTTCATCATAGTCTATACCTTCTTGTTGTGTGTACCCTTGGGCTACTAATCTAGCCTTATTCCTAATCACTATTCCCCTTTCATCCCTTTTATTCTTGAAAACCCATCTAGTGCCAATTACCTTTGCATCCTTAGGTAAATCAACTAGCACCCAAACTTTCTGAATCTTGAACTGAAGAAGCTCCTCTTGCATAGCTTCTACCCAGCTTAAATCATCTAAGGCTTTCAGAATGTTCTTTGGTTCAGCTTGTGAGAGAAAACATACAAACAAGCTAGAGTTTGAAAACTCATGCTGTTTTGAAGCATAAAGGGCATCAAGAAGCCCTTGTTGGTCTGAAGACATCGGTTGGTGTCTTGTCATCACCCCTGATTGTACATCTCCTATCACATTTTCTAGGGAGTGGACCTTGTGAATTCTGGTTTGTGGTGTAAGTGGAACATGATAATTTGGTGGGAGATTGCTCAAATCCACCTTATTGTTTGTTAATTCTTCTTCCTTTGTTAAGTCTGCTTCTTCAGTTAAGTCTGTTTCAGCAGCATTATCAACAGCAGACCTATTTTCTTGTTCATTTATTCCATCTTCTTTGCTTTCATCTTCAACATCTTCTTTAGCTTTACCAGAAGAAGATTCACCAATTGTTGAAGTTGATTCCACACTTGTACTTGACCATATTGGCATCCAAACATGATCTTGGTTTGTCTCCATTTCTAACCTTGTATCATCTGTTGCTTGTGAACCTGAAAAATCATCAGAGTTTGCAACAAGAGCCACATAATTCATTGATTTGGTTAGAGTTACAAGATCAAATAGCCATTTGGGTCCTTGACCTTCTACATTGGATTTATCTACCAAAAACTCCATATGTAGATTTTCCTTTACAATCATAGTTCTTGCGTTGTATACTCTAAATGCTTTGCTATTAAGAAAATATCCAACAAAGAATCCTTCATCTGCTTTACCATTGAATTTTCCTAAATGGTCTAAGGTATTGAGAATTGTCACATGACATCCAAAAGGGCTAAGAAATCCTATTGCAGGAGTTCTACCTCTAAAAAGTTCATATGATGTCTTATTGTGAGGTTGTACAACTAAAACTCTATTTTGAACATAGCAAGCAGTGTTGACTGCTTCAGCCCAAAAAGTTATAGGTAGCTTAGAATCAGCTAACATAGTTCTAGCAGCTTCTATTAGTGTTCTATTCTTTCTCTCAACAACACCATTCTATTATGGAGTTCTAGCGACACTAAATTCTCTCCTAATACATTTTTGTTTGCAGAAATCATCCATAACTCTATTCTTAAACTCTGTCCCATTATCACATCAAATGACTTTCACTTTCTTGTCTACTTGGTTTTCTATCTGAGTAATGAATGTATTAAGGATGCTTGTAGTCTCATCCTTAGTAGATAGAAAGAAAACCCATGTAAATCTGGTATAGTCATCAATTATAACAAGACAATATTTCTTATGCATTATACTACTTACTGAAACAGGTCCAAATAAGTCCATATGAAGCATAGACAATGATTGATTGATAGAGTTAAAAATCTTGGGCTTACAAGTGGCTTTGTGTTGTTTTCCTTTAAGATAAGCAATGCATGTTTGATCATTTTCAAATCTTTTGAGAGGTAAACCTCTTACCAAACCATTCTTAACAATCTGATTTATGGTTTTAAAATTAATATGACCAAGCCTCCTATGCCATTTCATTGATTCATCCAATGTGGCCTTTGCAACAAGACAAGTTAAATCCTTTTTAGGAACAATGTTCTTCATATCAACACTGTACATATTGCCCTTTCTAGGAATTTTAAGAACTACTTAACTTTCATCAGGCATCTTATAATCAGGAAAAAGTACAAGACATTCAGTCTCACAAAAAAGAACTTTGTTCCTTTTGTCACACATTTGTGAGACACTAAAAAGATTATAATTTAGCTCTTGTACATAGTACACATCTTCAAAATCTAAATTTCCAGTTTTAATGGTACCTTTACCGGAAATTTTGCCACTAACACCTCCTCCAAAGGTAACATAGCCTCCATCTATTGATTGGAAATTTGAGAGATAAGACTTGTTGCCTGTCATGTGACTTGAACATGCACTATCTGAGTATCCTTGATCCTCTTGATGATCAATTGAATGTTCCTGCACAGAAATGAGAAGTATTAGTTTCTTTTGGGGACCCAAGCCATTACTGACTTGGATCTGCCTCTTGCATCAATGTAATTTAATCTTTTTAGAACAGTTGATGCAACATTGGATTTAGTTGAATTCCAAACCCAACATGCTGAGGCCTTAACAGCATTTTCCCTCTTTGCCCAAGCAGCAGACTTAACTACTTGCCTACGAGAATTAACTGCTTGCTTAGCAGAATAAACTGCAGACTTTGTAGTTGTCCCCTTTTGTTTCCAAACTTGTTTTTGGACCACTGCTTTTGTTTGAATGGGCCTTTGAACAGACTTTGGTGCATGTTTGTAAGATGTTTTTGCACCCTTAGCTGTTGATTTTGGGTAAACAGTCATATATGGTCTAGCAGAATTAACTTTATTGAATCCAGACTTAACAGAGACTGTTGTGGGTTTAGTTCTGTTAACCTTAGAACTAGAGTGAAAATGAGATTTAGGTGTTTGCCTTTTGTGGTTCACTCTATTGTTTTCATACCCAGATACCCAATGGTTGTAGAAAGCTGCAAGATGGTCAAAACTACCACATGTATAACAAGCTTTGTTGGAAAAAGCAAAGTCATCACCTAATTGGTTAGACTTGAGGTTATTCCAATTTCTTTGGTTACCTCTGGGCTTGCTAGTGGATCTGTATTGTTCACAATACCTAACTGGTAGCCTAACATGTTTAATGTTTGATTTAGGCCTATCAGTATCCTTTTTTACCACTTTAGGAACCTTAGTTCCTGCTTTCTTAACTTTTTCAGGTTTAGACATAACCTGTTCTTCTTCATCACTATCAGTTGTACTATCCTCAACAACTATAGCATCTCCTTTCTTAACAAAGGACACCTTGTCCTGATAAAATAAAGTTTTATCTAAACTTTCACATCCTTTTTCTATCTTAGGACTCTTAGTGACCTTAGAACCATATTCCATTATTGGTTCTTGAAACTCAGCAAAACCTGTGTGTGCTAGGTCAACACCTGGAGGTGAAGGAACACCTCTATATGGTGGAGGAACAGATTTGTATCCTAAACCAGACTTAGCTTTATTGATTACTTGAGCTTCCCAAATCTTATTCATTCCTTCTGAGGCATGAGCTAAAGCATCTACAGTTATCTTAACATTTTCAGTTTTATTATTGGCTTCAGCTAATTGTTTACTTTGATTAGCAAGTATTTCATCTCTAAATGCTATGCCTCTTTCAGTTTTATTATGTGTAATTTTTTTTTCAAGTACACCTATAGCTCTTTTATGATTACTTAAATTGGCTAAGGCAATAATTAGTTCTTCTCGCCTATTATCAGCTTTTCTTTTAAGTTCTTCATTATCTTTAAGAGCAGAACATGATTCAGAACATTTGGTTATGGAATTTACCTCTGAATCAGAGAAGGCCATTAGAGCAGTCTCAGTGGCCACAAGAGCAGCATTTGTTGGTGCTTCCTCTTCATCAGCCATGAAGCTCCAGTCATAGTTAACCCCATCTATGGCTAGCATAGCCCTTGGTTCTTCAACTGTGACTTCCTTCTTCTTCTCTTGCCTATACCATGTGCTTCTATTATCCTGCTTCCTTGGGTTTCTACATTCTTTAGCAAAGTGTCCTAACCTGTGACAGTTGAAACACTCTACTTTCTTCTTATCAAACCCAGCAGTTTCATTACCATCAATGGTAATCTGCTTACCAGTTCTCTGCCAGAACTTCTTAGCCCTCATGCTAAGCAAAGCAACCTGCCATTTGATGTCCATCTCTTCCAAATCATTATCATCCAACTGATCAAGATCTTCATGAATTAGAGGAGAACCACTAGTTTGACTAGACATGAATACATAAAACGATGGATCTCCAAGTCCAGCAACATTCTTCTGTGAACTAGTAGAAGGACCACCATATGTAGCAATAGAAACACCTTCAACTTCATCTACCTCTTCTGACTTACTAATACTAGGAGATGACAAGAGTGCCACATTCCCAGAGCTAGTACTATAGATTCCAGACTTCTTTAGACTTTGTTCAACAATTTTGAAATTATTGAACAAATCATTGAGTTTCATGGTTTCAATATCTGGCTTGTTCATCCAGACAACCACATGAGTATGGAACTCATCCGGTAGACTTCTCAAAAACTTCATGTTGAGATCTTCCTTTGCTATCTCAACACTCAATACACTTAGCTGACTGACATGCTTGTGTAATCTAGAAAACAACTTATCAAGAGATTCATTGCTATTTGAACTGAAATTTTCAAATTGTTGTTTCAGCAATGTCTTTTGTGTTTTCTTGGTAGTTTCATTACCTCCAAACCATGCACAAATTTCTTCAAAAAGAGTTTTTGCATCTGGATACTTGCTAAAGGATAGCATCTGTTCACCAGGAATGGTCATAAGCAACAAGTTTCTTGCTTTTTCATCATTTCTCTTCTGTATCCTTTCTTCATTCGAAACTGGTCCAGTATTTCTTTGTCTTACTGTTTTGCCGTCAATGATAACATCTGAATAGCCTAGTGAAAAAGAATCACCATATGTAATGATTTCCCAGATAGCATAATCTTGAACCATAAAATATTGCTCAATTCTCAACCTCCATAGCTCAAACTCATTTTGTTTGATCATGGGCAACTTTGCAGCAACATTTGTAGCAGTATCCTGAACATCCATTTCTTAATCTTCTTCTTCTAAATCAACTATATCAGCCTTGCTCTAATACCACTTGTTAGGATTCGACACACGGTTAAGGTGGTTAAACCTTTTGTACTTTGTGTGTACGATATATTGAGTTTATATGATTAAGAATGCGGAATCTACTTAATCACACTTAGAAGGTTATTTGTGTTATGGAAATGGAACAGTTGTGTTTGTTATATGACAATGAACAATGAAAGCTTATCACTAAACGATTCAATATTATTAAGATAATAATACGAGTGATCTTGAGTTATCACTAGGATTACAACCTTGAATCTTATTTTTCTATATCTTGTGATATTGTTTTGTTCTATGTTCTTGAGAGATATATTTTGCACTATAAGTTTAACACACACACTTATATCTCTAGACTAAGATCTTTCTTTTATAACATAAGAAAGATCTTTACAATAATGTTAAGTCTTGTCAAACAACTTGCTAGCTTATCTTATGTGTGTCAGTAACTAAGATACAACATGTATCTATATTTACAACTTGTTCTGTAAGAATAAGATAAAGACTGAGCACATGGGGTAAGATATTATCTACCGTCTATTATTGACTTTTAGTCAACCAGACTTAATATCTTCATCAAGCAGACTTAACTCTGATAGTCACCAGAATTAACACTTGACTTAACCACCAGACTTAATTTCAATGACCAGACTATAACCAGCAGACTTAACTTTGGAACTCACCAGACTTAACTCTACTGCTACCAGATTTAATCACTTGATAGATTTTCCCGATACTTAAACTTCAGAATATTTAATTCCCAATAGGTACCGTTAAATTTAGCGGTACCGTCCCCTATTTAAGGGTGTCGTTATCTGCTAAGGTCAGTTTTGACCCAGAATTAGATTTTTGACAAAGAAATTTCAGATATGTTGTGATTTTTCTGGACCTTAGATTAAAAGAATTTATACCGAATAAATTCATTTATGAATGAATCCAACAGGATTCGATGAAAGCTAATTGAGAGCGAAAAATGACATTTAATTGCATTTCGCAAATTAAATATACTTTAAATATTTCGGATGAAATATTTAAGTCGTCATTAGAGATTGAGAGGATTTTACGAATAAATCTCGCTGATTTAGTGAGATTTCTTGACACGAGGAGAGAATTTACACATAATAAATTCTTTGAACGGTACTGGACGAGAAGAGATGACTTTTATATTTCCGAGGAAATACATAGGTAGTCATTAGAGCGATGTGAATGATGACTTAATATTTCCAGTGAAATATTTAAAAAGTCATTAGACGAGACACAAGATATGACTTGACATTTCCAATGAAATATCTAAAAGTCATGACACGAAATAGAAGAGATGATCTCAATATTTCCAGTGAAATATTTAACTGATCATGCAAGGAACGTGAGGGATGACTTAATATTTCCAGTGAAATATTTAGATAGTCATGAGAGGGATTTAAAGAATGACTCAATATTTCTAGTGAAATGTTTAAAGAGTCATGAGACGAGACACACGAGATGACTACAATATTTCCAGTGAAATATTCAAGTAGTCATAAGAGGGGTACGAGGGATGATTTTAATATTTCCAGTGAAATATTTAAATAGTCATAAGATTTATGGAATATGTTCCATCATTCCTAGACCTAGACGGAGATGGTTAGGGGATTCTCGGTTGAGAGGTTTGGTTGATTTACGGATTTCGATGTGCTTCGCACGCGAGTGTTTCACGGGGTTTTGAAAGACGTAAAGCTAGGCCTATGGTGCTGATTCGTAGCAAGGTTTGGGATCTTAAGACGTGTATATTCACACGAGGATGAAAGGAACTACTAATCACTTATATAGTAACTCGTGAGTCCTTTGTCACCCGAGGGTAGATATAAGCTTTTAGCTTTTGGATGAGCGTTTTAACATATGTTGTTAAAAGGCTTGAATATGATGTTTTGGATATGACATTTAACAATTGCGATCGCAAGTTAAACTTACTTGAATATTTCAGATGAAATGTTTAAGTTGTCAACCCTACTCCGAGTTCTACTAGGTTTGTATCTAACCTTTCCATGACAAAAGGGTGTATTACTTGGAAGAAGGCGAAGTGATGACTAGGGAATTAGGATAACTTCGCGACTACTTTGACTTATAGGTTTTGACACTAGTGTATGACTCTATGACTTTTAAGGGTTTATAGTGATAGCCATACCTAATTCCTAATGTGTCAAAGGGACATAGTGTGGGTGCAAACTTTACAAGCAAATCATGTAAAATGCACATAAGGAACAAATGCAAACATCATGCAAAACATGATAATCATTTAGCATTTAAGATCATGAAGACATTTAATCATATCTTACGAGAACATGTTATCATTTTGAAACACGTATGTGGGATGCAAGCAATCTAGGTTTGCTAAGTCAGATCCTAATTACTACTTGTTTAAAATGAAATCCTAACGGGAGATAAAGTTCACCGATGTAAACTATCTCTAGTCAAATGTAGGAATGAAAATTTTTTAAGTTAGAGAATGAGTATGAGACTATTACTAGTGGTGCTCAATTCAGGCTAAACACGACCATTTTTACGGGTTATACCACAAACCCAACTTCTCTCCTGGAAGCAATTCAACCGTTAGGTCAAATTGAATTTCTAGTGCGATAGGTTTTCCAGTAGTCATTCTCATGTTAGAAAAATTCAAATTCCTATATTTGCCTATTGAAGTATAGCAAAGATGATATTAGCTTATTTCGTTAATACATGGCCTAATATGACTCAACTAACCATACTTTGAAAGTCGGTTAAGAGAATGACATGTCTTACACAACTCCTAACAAAGGCAAGCGAAATGTTTTAATTTTGTGTTTGAGATTTAGAGGTTATTTGATGGAGATGGTGTATTTTATGATCTCTTGGACAACATCTTTGTTTGTTGAGTTGTTGCATGTTATTTTAACATGATTTGGTTTCCTAGAACCAAGAGACGCTCTAATGTGATACAATGTAGAATCTACTACATCGTGTGTGTTTCAAGAATGCTCCTTTGCATATCTTGAAAAAAAAATCTAGTAAAGGTTATTTACCTCAATAGATCTTATGAGTATTATATTTGAAATGAGACATATTGTATATTTCAACAAATATGCTTTTCTAAGAGGAAACTTATCACTCTTACGAATGCTTAGTGAAACAAGTATTTTTGTGTATGACCAATTTTACTTCTTTATGCAATGACACATGTTGTATTAGGTTATTATTCAACTCTAATATCCTATATTTGTTAACAGGATGCAATGTATTCTCTTGTAACATAACCATTCATGTTACAAAGAAAATAAGATGCATAAGATATAAGTTATCTTTTGTCAATCTTTTGAAAAGAGAAATACATGTGATATACTCAAACATTGATGACTTATATAATAGTTAATAACATATTATGTGTGACACTTTTACAAGACATGTGACTTTGAGTGTTGAGTTGTTCATGAGAAAAGTTTACATATGTTGTTTGTTTGCTAGTGTTTGGTTTTTCGGAAATGACACATTTCCTAATTGCATTGCAATGTAAATTACTTGTATATTTCGGATGAAACATCCAAGTTGTCAATCCTACTTAGTTGTGTATTTTATGCATCTTTTAAACATATTAGTTTAAAGTTTGGAACACAACCATTGGAGAAGAAGACTCAATATGGCATCTTCAACACAAGTGTGAGTTATGATCCGATGCATATTATTTTCGTCTTTAGAGGACGTCATTATTTTCATAACAATCGAATGTGATTGAGTATGTAGATTCAAGATAATATATTTCATCATATTTTGATGTTATCTTGAAGCTAGACAAATAATGACTCCAATTTCATGTCCACACACGAAAACTTGTCAATTAGATTCGATAATGATATCAATCATAATTTGAATAATGAATTGAGATGTACTCGAAATCTTTCTTGACCCTCACAATCACTCCTTTTAAAAAAATAAAAATTTAAGGAATGTGTTCCATTTATTCTAATACTAGTTGTATGTGTAAGGTTAATGACATATTAAGTTACTACTTTGATATTGTCATTTATTTCTATTTGAGAAAAACTATTTATATTATTAAGTATAATATTCTTAGTTTTTCGACACCTCATTAGTATAAAAATAATTATCTTAACTATTTTTATACAACATACGTAAAATACTAAATGTTTAAAACATTTTGTATGTGTGTTAGATCAATGCAAGTTCAATACATTTTCTTTTACTTAAATACTAATGTATTAATATGATCTTTTATCTTGTTTAGACAACCCATGGTCAAGCAAGACAAAATGATGTAATGTTTTAGAGATCATGTTACGGATTTTATGAAAGTGTTAAGTATTTTGGGGTGATATACTTTTTACACTTAAACTTTTGGAAAAATAATTGTGTAAGACAATATCTTTCGACACACATGATCTACCAACTTAGTTTCTATTCCTAAGAAGGTTACTAAACCATTTTAAAAACTTGCAACAAAAGAAAGAAAAATGGTCTATGCCTATATGCAATGCAAACTAATTACTTAATATAGTGCAAGTAATTTAGCATGAGCCTTATAAACGCATAAACCGGAAAACTATAATAAACAAATAGCAACAAGGCATGAAAGACATTTATGCTTATAGATAAAATTAGCTTAACTAAAGATAAAAATAAGCATACAAAAATATTAACTAACAATACTAAGACACAAATAAAAACAAATAGCCATTTAGGTTAACACACAAAAATACTTACCGTCATTTTGTGTATTAAGTATAACAATGTATACTTAGCTTGATTTTATTTGACAATGAATTGGTTTCCACCCCATTACAAAGATTTTTACCAAATCACTTTGTGAACACGTCAAGGTTCAAAAGTTGAAACGCCCTTTTTCAGTTTAACCAAAAATTTATGCAAACGGCATAACCAAAAGACCTTTAGTTGAAAATTAAGGACCTTAACATACTTTCATTTAGAACTAATTCATAAAAGTATTTTTCAAATGAAAGTAGACTCAACATTGTTTAAAATGATGGGTGACACGACTCCTACGGACTTATGGTTGATTTTATAAGAATATTTGAAAATGACCCATTACTGAAAACTGTCAGACACAGGCACGGTACCATTAAATACCCCACGGTACCTTTAAATATAACGGTACCATCCCATATTTAGTGTTACCGTGTTGTGTATTCTTTTCAAAACTTCATGACTTAATGACTCGTTCTGAAAACATGACCGGACACCTAAAATTCTATTCTTTAAGTGATTTAAGAAAACCTTCAAGCTAGTATGACAAAGTATACTTAACAACAAAACTTGTAAGTATTAAGCAACTGATTCGTTCGCACGAGGTTTTAAATTTATAAACAAGAATTACCAATTAACTAGGAACACATTCGGGAAAGTATACCCTAGTCGTTTGTAGTATAGGGGTTGGTAAGTCAAGGTCGTCCCAAGAGACTTTGTTGCACTCAAGTGGCGTTTATTTGTTTAAGCAAGTAACAAGTTGATGGTTATGATTGTCATGGATCAAACCAACAAGAAAAGCAATATAAGAACTATCACACGAAGAACATACAAGTTTGGGCAAATGATCACATGAATATTAGGATGGTTAATTTGGAAAACATATTATCAAAGGTAATCATTTCAACCTTTAGAACCAATAATAATTTAGTTTTTTATAAATCAAATATGTATAAGCCTTAATCAAGTGGTTATGTCATGAGCCTTATGCCTATAACAAGTAAGAATCCTTTCGAACCTTAAACTTTAATGTTATTAATTCGTAAAGTTCCATTTACTTGAAAGATGATTAGAACACATACTCAAAAGATGTATTTCGACCCTTAATCTAAATTAAATTTTCACTTGTTATGTTTATTAAGTTTCTTATACAATCGTCACAAAGTACAAGACCAAAACATTCATCGATTAATGAATTGAAATCAACCACTATTGAGAATCCTTTCGACATGTAGACCCAACACTAATTAATCAAAAAAATAAACAATAACAAGATCCAATTTAACCAAATATGATGTTATTATCATAATCCAAACAAACACTACAAATATCCAAACATCCCTTTATCACAAGTTATCATATGAGCCAAACAAGTAATAAGACATCATTCACAAGAGAAAAGCACATATCAAGAATCACATCATCAACACAATCAAAGAAACCAAACATGAATATTATTCAAATAGAGTATACCAAAGTTCATAAGATGACATATAAAGTCCTAGGATGAATCCTCCATCGTTCCACCGCCAATTACCAAGTCAACCCCCCAAAACCTCTGGAAAAGGGTGAGGGGTGGTTAAGAGAGATAGTTTTAGAGTTTACATATGAGTTGTGTGTTGTTGGATAATAGTTGGGTTATGGGATAAATAATTAGTTCCAAATGATTGTAAAAAGAGTCTATTTAAACTACTCTCAACGTCTAGGGTCATTAATAGTCAACTTGGTGACCAAGTAGCTTGGAATGGACTGGAATTTCTTGGGAAAGATCTAGAATTGGTTTGTACACAAATGAAATATTAGTGATGAAGAAATAACGAGGTGACCAACCGATCGGATACGGGCTCCATCCGATCGGTTGGAGAATTTTGGCCACCTGAAAATTGTAGATCTTTCTCTTAGCTTTCCGTGGCCACTTGAATCAACTAAATCCGAGTTCGTATGCTCAAGTTATAGCCAAAATGGTGAAGGTGTGTCGGGAACAACGAGTCTTCCATTATTTCTTCATTTCTTTTCTCGTTTTCCCTCTTGTGCTTTATTCTTGAGTCTTTGGAGTGACAACTTAATGAATTTATCTTCTCAAATATATTCCACGAGACTTGCTTTTGTCGGGAATTCTTCATATATGCATAAATCTTCGTTTATTGATCGTTTCTTCGTCTTTTTCTTGGTTTTCTTTGTCGTGAGCTTCCATGAACATAAAATAGAAATTATACTTCATTAAGTACCATAAGTTCATAAAAGTGATCAAAATATATGCATAAAATCCACGATAACGCTCCTAAAAACATGTACAATTTGAGCGTTATCAAATTCCCCCACACTTGAACTTTGCTTGCCCTTAAGCAAATCTAGAAAAAGAAAAATCGAAACTCATACCTAGATGACAAAACGAAAATAATTTTTTATTTTATATTTTTTTTCATAAAAGAGAAAATGAGTGCAAACTCCCCCACACTTAAGGGTTTGCTTGCCCTCAAGCAAATACTCAAAAAAAAAAAAAATAGATCCTACATGGTGCATGAAAAATGATTATAAAAATTATGATGCAAATCTACCAAGTACAAGTACAAGATACGATTCATCATTTTTAAGCTTTATGGTGAAAAACCGAGATGTATGAAAATACCCATAGATTTTCTTGCTTATGTAACATTTCTAAACACCTCATGAAAAAGAAACGAAGTATAATTCACTCAATCACTCATTTATTTAGGTAGTGAAGTATATATAAGAGAAATCACACTCATTGCTCAGTCATGATCCGTTTATTACCATAGGCTTGTACAAGAAACAAAACTCCACCGACGTGGCGTAAGCGCCAAGTGTAAACATCTAAAGAGGTCTTTTATTCGGGTTATAATGTACAGGATTTGAGGTTGTACCAGGCTTATGTTTAAATATCTCATACAAGAACATATTAGATCGCTAGCGCGAATTCTTGATTTACTCGAACAACGGATGGTCACTAGGGCATATCTTGGATTGCTGGCGCACTATTCACATAACGGATGGTCACCAAAATACACACTAGATCGCTGGCGCGTCATTCGATCACTCAAAAACCGGATGGTCACTAAAATATTAATGCACTACATATTTTCACAAAGCCATCACTATCTCCGGATGCTCGAAAGCTAACAACGAAAAAAGTAATTTGGTAAGGGTAGGGATGAGGCATGGGAGTATTTATGAAATTGGTTTTAAAAGAAAAATAAAGTCAAGTCTAAGTCCCATTGTTGCTAGTTACCGAACAAACCGCAAACCCGTAAATGATTATAGTTACAATCTTCTCCTTTTCACATATCGATCACCAAATATATATGTATATCACGTCTTAGCACATTGACTAATCGATATCTCAAACATACTTCATCTTCCTTCATCTTCATAATAATATAGCACATTGGCTATAATTGTCATCACATATATTTTTTCTTTCTTTTTTTTTTTCTTTGATGACTTATTCATTCAGTTTTTCTTTTCACATTTTTTTTTCAACCTTTCTTTCATGCATCACATCTCCCCCACACTTTGCATAAGCATACACCACAAAAATACAAAATATGATGCGTGGGTTTTGCAACCTTACAACAGGTTTTACCTCTCGAGGGATCTCAAGAGGCTTACAACCCCACCAGGCAGTGTACCTGACCGATGTAGTATAGTGTAGTGGTAAGTACGGGGGATTGATCGTTCTCCACAGGGAATAGTGTTCGTTAGGTATGAAAAGCTACTCTAATAGGTCTAAGGATTGAGGAAGATTCTTTTTTTATGTTTTTATAATTTTTATGAAAGCAAGTAAAATCTCGGGTTTGAAGGAGTGGGCGGAATTAGTTGCTAGTCAACTAACCCAAATAACTACAAATGCAAATAAAATAAAATAACAAAAATGAAATGTGGTGAGAAACTTATGTGTAGAGAAATGTGTTTACTTAGATTTCCTTACTCCCTAACTATCTTTTACCGGTTAATTAGTGTGCATTAGTCGCGTGGATGACGGGTGTATTCCTTAATACCATTCGTGGGGTGGCGTACTTACTTCCCCAAACTCTACAAGCTCCTACTTCACTCCTATGTCGAGCCGGCTAGGAAGCTCCTAACATGGGATCACTAGAATTCGCTTGTGCATTAAATACAACCATAAAAACCTTTAGTACGCATTTGGTTCATGTTTCTTAAGACGTTCAAGCAAGTTACCGAATAGGAAGTTAGCCAGTTTTCTTAAGCCTAACATAGATAAACAATCATCCAATACAACTAACAACACACTAACAACCAATAATCAATAGCTAGGTTTCATTAGATCTAAGCAAACACAAGATAAATTTAGCCTAACATGTTAAACAAAAGACAAGAATAAGATAGAATCAAACAACACATAGACATATTGAATGATTAATTGATAACTTATCTTTCAATGAAACATGGAAGATCTCAAGGCAAAAAGCCCTGAAAAAGTAGCTAAAATCGTCTTAGGGTTTTATCCCAAAATTCCACACACTAAGCTCTCCTTAATGACAAAAAATTAGAAAACTATATATAGATTTTTGGATCTGACGGCGTCACCTTATGGAGTGTGACGCCGTCACCTCGCCGCTTTTAGGGTTCCCGGATGACCATCTTGACGCCGTCCCTCTTTAGCTCTACCAAAATCCATTCTGGCTTATCAAGGCTTGACGCCGTCGAACCTATAACGTGACGCCGTCCCCTTATGAATTAAGCCGTGACGCCCTCGATCAAGTTAAAGCGTGACGCCGTCAGAATTCACATGCTATTTTCACTGGCCCGTCATGAGTAAATTTCACATCCAACTTTTCTTGCCAAGGCATGACGCCGTCAAGAGTAAATTATGACGCCGTCAAAGGTAACTTTTAGCCGATTCTTGAGACTTTGCCGTTTTCTTCACTTTAATGCTCCAAAAACGTCCAAAATACCTCCTTTTCCAGATTTCTCCTCAAAAGTACCTAAAATGACAAAAGGAACGATTTAGGGCAATATTTGATCAAATAAATACGATTTCGGGCTTAAATGACCCCTTAAAAGCGGTACACTTTTCGCCTCATCAAATACCCTTACACTTGAGATTTGCTTGTCCTCAAGCAAATGCGCTTTTATTCTAATCAAAATACAAGTTAGGGGTCATTTAATGTTAACATAAAAGTAATTACAACAAATATTCGTTCCACTTCAATCATAATAAGCACGGAGATTACAAACTAGCACCTCACAAGTAGTGTTTAGATACTCACATCTCTCAAGTGTCATCAAAATAAATCTCATAAATGAAAACGGAAAATATCTCTCACTACCTGTCATAGCAAATAGATTACCATAGGCTTGGGAAAGGATCGAAAACCTCCTCCACTAGGCGTAAGTACCAAAGATAAACTATCAAAGAGGGCTTTTAAATGGGTTATAACGTTAGGTGTAGGGAAAAGGAAAACACGGTTTTGTTGGATAAGGGATATTTTACTGGTGGCTAGTTAAAGATCTTGATCAATTACATGTACTATACAATGTTGCTAAGCCAAGACTAGACTCGATCTTAAGCTAGAAACAAAATAACAAAAACATAAAATAAACATAAAATAAAACGGGATGGTAGTCCGTATGTTTTTTTTATTTTTCATTTTCTCATTTTTTTGTGTTTTTCTTGATTTTTTTTTTTTTTTTTTTTTTTTTTTTTTTTTTTTTTTTTTTTTTTTGCATACACTTTTACCCTACCATCCAAAATAATACATCCAAGGGGCATTGCATCCCCCTTACACTTGAATTTTTACATAACTTTACAAATACTAATCTAATGACTCGGATTAAGATAATTGAAAAACTTGGAGTACTTTTAAAATATTTAGCACATATGGGGGTAATAAATGATGTTCTTCCCCATTACTCCATTATACTAGTACTTTACCCATGAGTCCCAATCGTCCCAAAACAATATGTACAAGGATATGACTCGACTTAGCAACCATGTAATCAACTAGATAATTAACTTGGGTTTAAACAAATGTTGTAACAATAATGCACTAAAAATGAGTGCATACAAGGTAGGCTAAGGCGATTTGGGTGTACATTTTAGTGGGGTGTAACAAATTCTTCCTTTAAGTAAAATGCTTAAAGGTCGAAACGAAAAGATAGGCTCTGAGGGGTGTACTAGGGGTATCTTGTACTAAAAATGAGTACAACGCAACGGGTGTGGGAGAATTACTTGACCAATGTAGCCAATGTAATTATAACAAAAACACAGGTGTAAAACAATGGGTTAATCCTAATGCCTCTTATCATGTAGTAAATCTAACTACAAATGTAGTCTCACTTGTGGCCTCGGAATGGTCCTAACGCAAGTTCTAGAATCTAAGTGCTACCGGTACACACATCATAGCATAAATGCTTTTCCTACCAATTCTAGGGGTGAACCTCACATATTTGGGGTGGAAAATTTTTTAGTGGTACGGTTTTTTTGTGCTAGTCATATAACTCCTATCCGTGAGACGCTCATTAAGATCAAAGTTTCACTCCTATATGTTGTAAAAAATTTTAAATTTGGCACTAAAATTACCTTAACAAGTATTTCTCTCAGTTTTATTACACATCTACTATTAAACAAACAAAAATCAAGCGCAATTGTATTCTCTAAAATCGTACTTTTACCCCCCCTTACACTTAAGATGAACATTGTCCCCAATGTTCAAATAACAAGATGTAAAAGCATAAAGTAAAAGAATGAAATCAAATACTCCCCTGATTCGCTCGTTGGATAGTGAAATCACACGGTTAAATCTTCCTCCAAAGAGAATGTTGAAGCTCCATGACTAATGCATCGCCATAAGCTTGATTCCATAAACATTTCCTTGTCCAAAATAACCTGTTAACCTGAGAAAACAAACACGAAAACCTGCATAACATCGGCGGGATAAAATCTATATATAAGGATATAATGCTTGTGGAATGATAATTTTTGCAGATTCCTGGAGATTATAAGTTGGAGATTTTAATAAAAACGTTTCTAAAAACAAAACTTTCAAAAATTTCTGGAAATTAAATCTTACGCCGTCAGGTTATAACTCCTGACGCCGTCAGAAATGACCTGACAAAAATTTTCATGTTAAGTTTCCGGAAAATTTCTGGAAAAACCTTTACCTTACTTCCTGGAAATCCTGCAAAACATCATTATGACTCGATACAAGCATTTGACTCAAACAAATACGAATATGTATGTTAATTTATTATTATTATGATTCATGTTAATTTGTGTTCTAATAAACCGATTTAGATTTCCCTTACACTTATCTTTTGCAAAATACCTTTATATGTAGTTAAGACGAAGTTAAAAACAACATAAAGCATTTTCACAAATTAGTTTTTAACATGAATCAATACTAATAAAAATTAAACACACATACGGAAAATAAAATCAAACAAATAAATAAACAAACACAAAACAAATAAAATAAATAAAGCTTGGGTTGCCTCCCAAGAAGCGCTTTTCTTTATTAACGAGTCTTGTAGCTAGACTCAAAGTCACGTACATTACGTGATTCCATCATTCATAATGACGTATCCCTGATAGATATGATCCTTGTTATCATGGTGGTGGTGTCTCAATCGCTCGACATTTGCGGTCACTTCACCTCCTCCTTTGCTGGTCAAGCTTACTATCCCATCTTGTTGTAAACCTTTAATTGTGAATGGTCCGTACCACCAGGGACTTAGTTCATTAGTAGGTGCTTCTGTTTCTGAATGCCTTAGGAGCACTGAGTCTCCTTTTGTAAATTCAACGGGGTCATTGATTTGCTCATCAGCCTCAATATAATTGTTATTTCTACCCTTACATTCTCTAATCTCATTTTCCATATAACTCTTAATCCTTGCCTCCCATGCAAGAATTTTCTCTCGAACATTACCACGGACTACATTAGTGTTAGCCTCCATCTTCTTCTGCAGAGCAATATCTCGTATATGTCGTGGGATCGTTGGGAAGTTTATTGTTTTCTTCCCCTTCTTCATTTGGATGGTGCTATTTTCGTAATTGATTTGTGCTCTAGTGGTAGCGAGAAAGGGTGCCCCAAGGATTATTGGCATATTCATATCATTTCTCTCAATGATCATGAAGTCGACCGGATACAGGAATCCGGCAACGTTGACCAACACATCTTCTGCAATTCCTAGCGGATACTCATAAGAATGCTTTGCAAAGGAGAGTTTAGTATGGGTGATGGATGGCAACTCATCGGTTAACTGAACATAAACGGATAAGGGCATCAAATTTACGTCGGAACCTTGGTCAGCTATCGCATCCAGATACTTGTGTTTTCCAATGCTGCATGGTATTTCAAAGATCCCGTAGAATTTCTGCTTTTCCACTAACTTTTGTCCTATGAGGCATTCATACAATTGCCCACCGGGTAATGTGTCAGATTTATCATCCGGTTCCACCTTCTCGGACTTCTTGTTGGGTAGATGAATACGTCGATAGTTTCTCACCCAATCGTTTATGGTCTCCTTGTTTATTTCGTGCTTCAAGTAATGCTTCACTTGTTGTGACACTGGCGGTTCAATCAATTGGCGCTCCTCAGAGGGCGCCTCCTCTCTTTTGTCGGAATCGCATTTGTACGCATTGGTGTTTCCATTATTAAGTGGGATGAGGTCAATTTTGTTAACTCCCATAGTTATGGATTTCCCTCTTCCATCATTTCCGCCCTCTTGGACGACGGAGGTGGCCTTGACAAATTTAGTGTTAGGAACATCAACGTCATTCCTCACCAACACTTTTGCAGGGGCTTTTGTATTTGTGTATTCTTTCAAAAGATTCATCATCTCCGCCATCTTCTCCTCCATTTCCTCCTTCTGCTTGTAGACGGCTTCCTCAAATTTTGCCAACCGTTCGGAGTGTTTTGACATGTACTCTCTCATTCGAGCTTCGAATGTTGGACTAAGTTCCTGAGGTGGTGAGTTGGGTGGGGCGTGCTTATGGAAGGGTTTAGTATTTTCCCTACGGGGTGATTCGGACAATGGTATTTGCTTAACGCTTGAGACTGAGTTAATTGTTGCTTTTTGTGGACTTAAGGGTCTCTTTTGCTTTTCCATAAGATATGCAACCCTTTTCTCAAGTTCACTAACGCTTTCCTCAGTGATTTGATTGGCGGTATCGGGCGATGAATATGTCTTGACTGCCGAGCGCACGTCGTGGGAGACTTGCCACAATTCGTCATCGTCGGATGCAAGCTCATCAATGATCTCCCATGATTCCTCGGCGCTTTTGTCGCGCAATCTGCCCCCGGCGGCTCGATCGATGGCACGCTTGGTGTGGTAATCAACATGGTCATAGAAGATTTGGATTTGAAGCCATAGATTTATGCCATGGTGAGGGACTTTTTGAAGTAAGTCCTTGAATCGAATCCATGCCCCGTAGAGGGTTTCGCCTCGACGTTGTTCAAACATCAAGATATCCTTCCTTAGCTTGGTAGTTCTCCCCGGTGGGAAAAACTGAGCAAGGAAACGAGTAGTGAGATCATCCCAAGAGGTGATGGATCCTGCGGGTTGACGTTCTAGCCACTGACTAGCTTGGTCCCGCAAAGAGAATTGGAAGAGACGCAATCGGGTCGTCTCTCGAGTGGCAACATCAAGGTCTATAGAATCAACGATTTTAAGAAAGTCCTTGAGATGTTGATTAGGATCTTCAGAACGAAGTCCATGGAATGCGCATCCGCTTTGCACCAACCGGATGGTGTCGGATCGCAAGGGTGTGATATTGGCTCCTTGAGTGAGCTCAATGGTGTTTCGATAGCCGTGGTGGCTAGGACGGGAATACTCTCCTAAAGTACGGGCTCTAGGAGGTGGTTGTGGTTGTTGTGGTGGTGGGTTGTGGGGGTTAAGGATATTACCATCTTCCATGATGTCGGACGGTAATGGTTACAAACAAAGACACGAAGAAAATAGATAGACTAAAGAAAACCTAGAAAAATAAAATAAAAATCTCACTAGAAAGGAATCTAGTGAGTAGACCTAATAGAAATAAAAATTCAACCTAAACAATAACTATTCCCCGGCAGCGGCGCCAAAAACTTGATGCGTGGGTTTTGCAACCTTACAACAGGTTTTACCTCTCGAGGGATCTCAAGAGGCTTACAACCCCACCAGGCAGTGTACCTGACCGATGTAGTATAGTGTAGTGGTAAGTACGGGGGATTGATCGTTCTCCACAGGGAATAGTGTTCGTTAGGTATGAAAAGCTACTCTAATAGGTCTAAGGATTGAGGAAGATTCTTTTTTTATGTTTTTATAATTTTTATGAAAGCAAGTAAAATCTCGGGTTTGAAGGAGTGGGCGGAATTAGTTGCTAGTCAACTAACCCAAATAACTACAAATGCAAATAAAATAAAATAACAAAAATGAAATGTGGTGAGAAACTTATGTGTAGAGAAATGTGTTTACTTAGATTTCCTTACTCCCTAACTATCTTTTACCGGTTAATTAGTGTGCATTAGTCGCGTGGATGACGGGTGTATTCCTTAATACCATTCGTGGGGTGGCGTACTTACTTCCCCAAACTCTACAAGCTCCTACTTCACTCCTATGTCGAGCCGGCTAGGAAGCTCCTAACATGGGATCACTAGAATTCGCTTGTGCATTAAATACAACCATAAAAACCTTTAGTACGCATTTGGTTCATGTTTCTTAAGACGTTCAAGCAAGTTACCGAATAGGAAGTTAGCCAGTTTTCTTAAGCCTAACATAGATAAACAATCATCCAATACAACTAACAACACACTAACAACCAATAATCAATAGCTAGGTTTCATTAGATCTAAGCAAACACAAGATAAATTTAGCCTAACATGTTAAACAAAAGACAAGAATAAGATAGAATCAAACAACACATAGACATATTGAATGATTAATTGATAACTTATCTTTCAATGAAACATGGAAGATCTCAAGGCAAAAAGCCCTGAAAAAGTAGCTAAAATCGTCTTAGGGTTTTATCCCAAAATTCCACACACTAAGCTCTCCTTAATGACAAAAAATTAGAAAACTATATATAGATTTTTGGATCTGACGGTGTCACCTTATGGAGTGTGACGCCGTCACCTCGCCGCTTTTAGGGTTCCCGGATGACCATCTTGACGCCGTCCCTCTTTAGCTCTACCAAAATCCATTCTGGCTTATCAAGGCTTGACGCCGTCGAACCTATAACGTGACGCCGTCCCCTTATGAATTAAGCCGTGACGCCCTCGATCAAGTTAAAGCGTGACGCCGTCAGAATTCACATGCTATTTTCACTGGCCCGTCATGAGTAAATTTCACATCCAACTTTTCTTGCCAAGGCATGACGCCGTCAAGAGTAAATTATGACGCCGTCAAAGGTAACTTTTAGCCGATTCTTGAGACTTTGCCGTTTTCTTCACTTTAATGCTCCAAAAACGTCCAAAATGCCTCCTTTTCCAGATTTCTCCTCAAAAGTACCTAAAATGACAAAAGGAACGATTTAGGGCAATATTTGATCAAATAAATACGATTTCGGGCTTAAATGACCCCTTAAAAGCGGTACACTTTTCGCCTCATCAGCATACACCACAAAAATACAAAATATGAAGCAGGCCCTCTCCATCTTCGTCGGAATGGCACACATGAATGACAAAGTGTGGCTAACTAAGGTTTAAAGCGTAAAATATTTTTGTATTTTTCTGGATTTAATCAAAAATGAAAAGGATGGCTCGGAGGGTTCAACTAGGGGTATCTAGCGTTAAAGATAAACGCTAAAAAATGGGTTAGAAATACGAGGTTAACTAACCGATGTGGTTAGCAAAAATTATTTTGTAAACGGATGGCCATTTGGTTTTATTCCTAAGGGTGCCTCTTTATCACACGAATACACTTATATCACACAAATGCGATCTTACTGCAGTCTGGTAATGATTTACAAGTACAAGTTCTAGAATAAATGAAATCACCGGCACACTCATAGCAAAAGAATCAAAGCATCAAATATGTATGCTATATATATAGAACAGGCTCAAATCCTCACAATTTAGTGGAAAGGCTATAATTTGTGCTAGCAAATGTTATCGATCCCAGAATGGATTGCAATATTAATCGGGACACATCTCAATTTTTTCAAAATTGCAGATTTCACCAGTGATGTAATGAAAATTTTAAATACAAGGGCAAACATGTATACAAAAATTTAAATTGGCCCCAAAAAATTATAAATTTGAAAAGTAGTTTCGTTTTTTCTATTTACTTCCCCCCCACACTTAAGTTAAGCATTGTCCAAAATGTACTGAAAATTAACTTCAAAGCATGTAAAATTGGGAAAATAAATAAATAGTCCAAGAGAAACGAAACTTCCCGAGCCAAGAAATCGCGATCGAACTCCATATGATAAGGTGCAAAGCAAATGCTAGCATAAGCTTATGAGATCAATCAATTTCTTATTCAAAAAAACATCTCCACACTAAGTATAATATCACCAATAATCCAATCTCCAAGAGCTTATTAAATCTACAAAAATAAACTAAACTACAAAAAACGCGTAAAATTCTAAAACTCACTTTCGTAGGCATCACGGTTGCATTTAGCGTATGCAACAAGCCTTTTAAACCCCTCGGTGGCCCGAGTGGACGAGTGAAGTCTCGTGAGGGTTTCCAGTGAACATACCCACAAAGTTCAAAACATTTTTATTTTTAAAACAAATACTTATTTATTCACAATGTACTAAATTAACAAAATTTAAAATGAAAAAACCAAATTTAAGTAGAATAAAAGAAATGATACTCTTGCAAAAACCAAAAGACATTTGATGAGTGCCTATTTACTCATCATTTTAGGCCCATATTATACATAAAAAAATGCTAAAAACGGCCAAATATACCAATTTATACTGCAGATATCCTTAGTTTCTGTTTTTATGTGTTTCAGGTACAAAAGGATTGAAAACGAGGTAAAACGGACAAAAACCGAGCACAAGATTGGAAAGTCGTGAAAAGCCGAAGCCGGGAAAGGAATTTCAAGTTAGGATCCCATTTATGCTCAGAAAATTCAAAGTCAACCCGTAAGAATATCAAAATGGCAAAAATGGTCCTTGAAAACACTTTCCCTATTTGATAGTTTTGGTCCCTCAAAGTTTAATCCAATTCCAAAACTAATCCTTAACCATTAAAACCTTAACCCTTTTTTTACCCTAAACTTAACCCAGTCAAACCTTCCCTTACTGCCAAACCAAAACCACCACACCCACCATTTCCACTGACAATACCACTCTCACCCACACCCTATTCTGCTTTCTCCACTGAAACACTCCATCCCCCCCCCTCCAGCTACTCCTTCACATGTTATCATCTTCACGTGATTCAATCCCAGCTGGAAATCCACTAATACCATTTTGGTGCCAAAACTGAATTAAGGGCTGAGATGATATACAACCCCATCCAATGGTGCAGAAATGATCAGAGAAGAAGACAAGACATATCCCAGCTTAGTTTTAGTATAAATAGCACCTTTTGTAGCCAAAAATGGCATGTAGAATTTTAGTTTAGTCGTATTTTGTAGTTTAATGTTTTAATTAATAGATATTTAAGTCTCAGTATCAATTTAACTTTGTTTAAGCTTATTTATCTCTAGTTTACTCAGTATTGTACTCATTTTCAAAGATTAATGAAAATTCAAGTTTCAAAGTTTCTACTATTAATTTCAAATTAAGTACATTGATGATTAAAAAGTTTCCTCACTGTTTGAATAAGCTCATATAAGCTCATTATAGCTTTCATGAGCTTATTAGTGGTTAAGTACTGTTATAATTCCAAAAGTTCCAAAAACTCAAAAATAGTCAACCATGGTCAAAATCAGTAGCTTATGGATGATGGGCAGAAATGGAAGGACCCATTGCTGTTACTAGCTTGTCATTTGACAAGCTAGAGCTTGTAGAGTAGCTCCTCGAGCCAATTAAGCCCTGTTTGAGCAAGGGCATTTGTGAGTTAATTTCCATTTTTTTTCCTTTTTATTGTTTATCAGCTTATTTTGTGCTTATTCTACTTTCTTGTGCTTATTTGTTCTATGTGATGTTAATGTATGCTAGATAGATAGGTTGTTTTAGTTTAAATTAGTTTTTGTTTAAAAATTACTAAAAAGCCAAAAAGCACTTAGCTTATTTGAGTGCTTATTTGCAGTAGAAAGTTGTTAATCAGGGTCAAAATAAGTTATTGAATCAGTTATGTTTAGAAACCTAGGCTTAAAATTGGCATTTCTAGTTTAAATCGCAATTCAGTTAACATAAAGGGGTGTTTGGCATATGGGTTAAAGTGGGTCAAAATGACCAATCACTGTTCATTTGTAATTTTGTCAGGTTTAGTTAAGCTTAATTTAATCTCTATAAGTTGTTTTTAGGAGCTTTTTAATTGTTTTGAAGGATTTTGAGGTGTTGATGTGACTGTGTGAATTTCAGCCTAGAAGCTGAGCTTATAAGCCATTTATATGCTAAGGCTTCATTAGCCCTTATTTAGTGCCCTTTTAGTCTAGGATGAGTAGTGGTAAATCCCCTTAAGCCTTAGTTCATGAGATGCCTTAATCAGCCCATTCTAGGCATAAGCAGACTGCACAGTTGGTTTTCCCCATTTTCAGCCTATTTTGTTGATTTTTAATTTACTCATTTTAAGTTGTTATAAGCTAAAATTTTGCACAGAGTTAGTTGACTAGCTTATCTAGATATTCCTATTTTTTTTTTTAGAATTTTTAGATTTTTCTTGGAGTGCTTTTTCATGGCTTGAAAACTGCCATTTCTGCCCTGCTCCTAGACCAAATCAGCAGCCATTTGGCTTATTTGATTGGAATTAGTGCTTATTTGCTTTTAGGTATTGCTTATTCTGATTCCTATAGTTTATTTCAGTGTTGCAAAAAAAGGTCTACAAGGCCGATTAATCGCCGATTAGGTGCTACAAGGCCACCGACCTTGCCGATTTACGTAACTGGGTCAAACAAATAGGTCAACCGTGGTCAACGGCGGTCAATGGTGGTCAAACTTGCCGAAAACCTATAAATCTTGCCGGAAGTACCTAAAACTCATTGTAAACTTATTTTTATCACTTATAGTAACTATTTAAGTCTATTACAAGTTGTTTTTTAGAAAATGCCTTGCTGGAAATACCTAAAACTCACCGGAAATACACAAAACTTGCCGGAAATAACTAAAATTTGTCAATAATGCCAATCCGATTAATCACCGATTAATCCCGCCTAGACCGATTACAAGCTACAAGGTGGTCGACCGCCCGACTACCGATTCGCCATTTTTGCAACCTTGGTTTATTTAGACCACCCTTAGTGCACCTTAGCTTATTTCAGCCTTAGTTCAGCTTGTTAATAGCTTAACAGTCCAAGCTTTAGCTTATTTCTTTAATAAGTCCACTGATCAGTCCTTAAAAGCTTATTTCTGGCTTATTCAGTGAGTATTAAAAATATTCTCTTTTCAAAAGTTAAATATTTTTTATAAGTTTCAAAAAGAAAAATAAAAAAATAATAATAATAATAAAATTTAATCAACTCTCTTATAAGCGGCCACCTTAATCTGCTCTTTCTGTGCTTATTTCATGTTTTCATAAATAGTTGTATTTGTAAAATTTGCTTATTTTCGTGTGCTTATTAAGCTTTTAAAGAAAAATCAAAAAAATAAAATAAGTAAAAATTTTGCAAAACCTGGGACTCGAACCCAGGTCTCCTCACTCACACACACACGCCCTTACCAATTATGCTCTAGTTCTGCTTGTTACTCTCAGTACAAAGTTTATTACTTAAGCCTTTTTCCTCTTTTAGCTTATTTAAACTGTTTTGCTTATTTCTGCTTATTCAGATTTGCTTTTTCTCTAATTTTATTTTTCTCATCTTTTAATTAGTTCAAAGTAGTTATCATAAAATTTTCATAATTTTTAAAATTGTTTTGCTATTTCTTTTGATTTATTTTCTTTTATATAGTTTTTAATTCATAATAAAAAATTTAAAAGTCAAAAAACATATAATTCTTTTTTTCAAAATTTTCTTTTATTAATTAGAACTTAGAAAAATTAATTTGGCGTTTCTAGGATTAAAATTTCATCATTTTGATATTTAAGCTCGGGATTTCCTGGTTTAAACGTGTGTTTTATTTTTCATTACGTTTTTAGCTACGCGTTATTTCGATTATCGTTTTCCTTGTTTATTAAGTTATTTTTAGTTCATGTTCACATATTTTAGCTTAAAAACCCAAAATCTCTTTGTTCTCACTATTCACAACACGTTTCACGAACCGAATTACAAATTCCATTCACTCCTTCGTTGGGAAAACGACCCGGGTTTACATATTTCCTTTGTAAATCCTTGGAGAAAAAAATACGTGTTGATTTCATCGAATCAATTTTTGGCGCTGCTGCCGGGGAAGGCTTGAAGCGAATTTTTAATTCTCGTTTGTCGATGCGTGTTTTGAAGACCCTTCTTCCGAGAAATTATCGTTTTCTCTCGTAAATATTTTCTTATAAAAAACCCAAAAAGATTTTCTTTTCAAATCTATTTTCCTTTTTCTTTTGTGTTCTTCAAATGTTTCTAAATTTTAAAAATCAAAAATATTCTTCTTATTCCTCTTATTCGTTTAATTCTTTATCTCTCACCCTCTATCCGTTTGATTCTATTTTCTTCTTATCCCTCTTTAATGTTTAATTCTTATGTCGTCACCCGGCTATCACTGTTTTCATTGTAAAAGTATATTGGGTGATGATCATCGTTGTTACAAGTGTTTGTGTGAGCGGTGTGGAAATAATGCACCAAACGGATCTTGTTATTGGTGTGAATTATCCCTTAAATCAAATCCTAATTCTGTCGATAATTCTCAAGGATTTTCCGACTACCCTCCACAATCCCAGCCATCTCCAATCAATCAGCAAAATTGCTTTAATTGTGGCGATCCATTGGGAAACAATTCACTTTGTGAACGATGTTTTTGCAAAGAATGTGGGTTTACTCACGGACTTTGTATATGTTGCACTTCTGAAATCGGAAATACATTCACTTATCCAAATTTTCAAAACGATTTCAACCACCTTCCTCAGAATTCATATGAGCAAGAACAGTGCTATCAAAATTTCAATGGTACATCGCTTCAAAATGCTCCGAATGTTCCTTGTGCAAATTGTGGGGGTCCTCATGACGATTATCAATGTTAACCGTGGAATCAAGAACCTAATCCTTGGTATAATACTCCCGGTTTTGACAATGTCCAACCCCCACAGTATTCCATCATTCATCCTCATGAAAAATCTATGGGAGAATTGCTAGCCGAAGAACGAGCTGCGAAAACGCGTGCCAAATTTCTCAAGGCTTCTATTCTCGATGAAGATGATGAGGATACTATTCAAATGAAGGAATATTATGAGAATTCGTCAGCTGCAATCACACCTGTCCAGAAAAGGCAGGAAGACAAGAGTATTACAGAATTGCTAGCAGAAGAGCAAATGGAACGTATAAAAGCCATTTATGCTAGCAATAATGATGAGGAGGACGACGAGGAGAGTGTTATTCCTTTGAGCGATATCATTTCTCAACTCCTTCAGTCTATTGCAATCACATCCATCTTACCGACTATAGACCCCGAGGACTCTCTTATTATGGGGGATAAGAATCTTAGCACTATTCCTGAAAAAGAATCGGACGAATTCATAAAGTCTAGTGCTGAGAACCTTATCCCAATCCCAAGTGAGTCTGAGGATATATCAGACAATGAATGTGATTTGTCTATTTGTGATGATTATCCTCTTGACATTGAGGATGATTTTTCCGTGATTTTCTCTAACCCTCTTTTCAATTCCAATGATGATGTTTCCTCTAGTGAAGATGAATCACTTTATGATGAGGACGTTCAAAATGAAAGTTTCAAAGTCTATTCGAATTCTCTTTTTGAATTTGATGACGAGTACTTTTCTAGCAACATAAATCCTCTCTTTGATGAAGAGTTAGAGAACAATAAGGTCAAGGACTCTATTACTTATAAACTTGATGATATGACCTCAACTCTTAATCCCGAGATTCAAAAGGACATTCTTTCTCCAACATATGTGACATTTCCCGTTGAGGATCGCCATTATATTGATTTTACATATGTCATTCGAGTTTTTCTACCTTTATGTGCTTATAAGGTAGATTGTCCTTTCCTTCACTCATTTGGGAGTGAAGACAAAGTTTTTGACCCCAACATCTCCATTTATCATTCTTTAGAGCCGGATGTATCTCATCGGTGTGGAACTTTCAAGAACTTCAATGTTTATCCAAACATTTTGAATGAAAGTCCGATGAAGATTTTCTCTTCCACATGCTTCCCCAAGAACAATTGAATTCGGGGTCGAGTCAAGCTAGTGACTCGGTTAACAAAAACATTAGCACCACATGGGTGACAACCCGTGATTCTGACTTCTTTCTATTTTCTTACACTAAGTGTGGGGGAATTCCTCTACTGTTCTTTGTTTGCGTGTTGTTTGCTCTTGTTTGCAGGTTTCCTTTAGATCGTGATGATTGATGCGCCTGTTTTCAATCCACCCAATATCTGATCTTTTTGCTAACGATTATCTAGGGTTATCTTTTTAATCCTGTTTGTGAAAAAGAGAGATTTATGTTCCACACTTGGCTATAGTATTACCTTTTTACGTTGTCGGCATAATAGCCAGTACTTTGAATATTGAGGGCAATATTCAATTCTAAGTGTGGGGGGGAATTCTTGCGAATTTTGTCACATATGTACCTTATAGTGCCCTAGTACCCTCGTTTTGGCCAAAATTTTAAAATTTTTTCGTTTTTGAATAAGAAATTGCATGAAAAAGAAGTGCTTTGCACCAAAAAAAAAAAAAGAGAAAGAAAAAAGTGTTTAGTCTTGATTAGGTTAGAACAAAGGGAATCCCAACTCTGCCAGAGTATTGATCTGGCTTCTTCCTTAACGATTAGACTAAGGTTTTACGATATGTGCAAATGAAAATGCTAAGCGTAGAATAGTTGGTTTTCTTTAGAGCTTATATAAGTAATCTATGGCTTTTCCTCCCAGGAGATAACTAATCTGACTTAATAAGTGCTTATTTTCAAACATTTGAACACACAAAATCATTTTTTTATACGATTTTGAAAAATACTAGTTCAAAGCTTTATTTAAACTTTGAAACAAGCATATGTCATAGTAATGCAAAATGAAGACGTTGCTTGAAAGTTGCAAAAGTTAAGTAATAAATGTATGTGCTAAAAAAGATACGGTTCAAGATCGGCCCTTGGATCCTTATTTCCGGAAGGCGTTTAGGTCTTGGCTACCCTCTTACACCGGCCCTTGGACCTCTAATTCAGGAATGTGTGAGGTCTTGGTCTAACACCCTTGGATCCTCATTTCAGGAATGTTTAGAGTCTTGGAACTCTCCGTTGTAACGGCCCTTGGATCCTTTATTCCGGAAGGTGTAAGGTCTTGGTTCCCGTGAAACTCCGTTAGTTTATGTTGCACAAGTGTATCTGTTGAATTAAGTTTTGAAACTTGCTTGTTGTAAATTTTAAATCTATCTTTCAACTAGTATTAGTCAAAATCTTATAAAAACGTCGATTTTTGTGATCAAAATTTTGAAAATCAAGCACATTCACCTAACTTGAATAAATATGGGAGTGAAAAGTTAAGTCTCGGCTTACATAGATTATTAGTATAAGTAGTGTTAGCATTTTACAAAAACATTTGCACATTGAGTTTAAGCTTAGTTGGGAGTATAAAAAAGAGGATGACGATTACAATTCCCTGGAGACACCCATTTTGTGTGAATCCCGTTCCATGATACCATTTTTGGAAATCAAGCATGTTATCTATTTTTGGTTTTAGTTTAAATTTCTCGCATTGAATAAAAAGTCGAAATGGGGTATGCTTGGTATTCTTTTAATCCTTTCATTACTTTATATGATCGGATTGCTAGGGACTAGCAATTGATAGTGTGGGGGGATGATGAGTGCCTATTTACTCATCATTTTAGGCCCATATTATACATAAAAAATGCTAAAAACGGCCAAATATACCAATTTATACTGCAGATATCCTTAGTTTGTGTTTTTATGTGTTTCAGGTACAAAAGGATTGAAAACGAGGCAAAACGGACGAAAACCGAGCACAAGATTGGAAAGTCGTGAAAAGTCGAAGCCGGTAAAGGAATTTCAAGTTAGGATCCCATTTATGCTCAGAAAAGTCAAAGTCAACCCGTAAGAATATCAAAATGGCAAAAATGGTCCTTGGAAACACTTTCCCTATTTGACAGTTTTGGTCCCTCAAAGTTTAATCCAATTCCAAAACTAATCCTTAACCATTAAAACCTTAACCCTTTTTTTACCCTAAACTTAACCCAGTCAAACCTTCCCTTACCGCCAAACCAAAACCACCACACCCACCATTTCCACTTACAATACCACTCTCACCCACACCCTATTCTGCTTTCTCCACTGAAACACTCCATCCCCCCCCCCCCAGCTACTCCTTCACATGTTACCATCTTCATGTGATTCAATCCCAGCTAGAAATCCACTAAAACAATTTTGGCGCCAAAACTGAATTAAGGGCTAAGATGATATACAACCCCATCCAATGGTGCAGAAATGATCAGAGAAGAAGACAAGACATATCCCAGCTTAGTTTTAGTATAAATAGCACCTTTTGTAGCCAAAAATGGCATGTAGAATTTTAGTTTAGTCGTATTTTGTTGTTTAATGTTTTAATTAATAGAAATTTAAGTCTCAGTATCAATTTAACTTTGTTTAAGATTATTTATCTCTAGTTTACTCAGTATTGTACTCATTTTCAAAGATTAATGAAAATTGAAGTTTCAAAGTTTCTACTGTTAATTTCAAATTAAGTACATTGATGATTAAAAAGTTTCCTCACTGTTTGAATAAGCTCATATAAGCTCATTATAGCTTTTGTGAGCTTATTAGTGGTTAAGTACTGTTCTAATTCCAAAAATTCCAAAAAGTCAAAAATAGTCAACCATGGTCAAAATCAGTAGCTTATGGATGATGGGCAGAAATGGAAGGACCCATTGTTGTTACTAGCTTGTCATTTGACAAGCTAGAGCTTGTAGAGTAGCTCCTCGAGCCAATTAAGCCCTCTTTGAGCAAGGGCATTTGTGAGTTAATTTCCATTTTTCTTCCTTTTTACTGTTTATCAGCTTATTTTGTGCTTATTCTGCTTTTCTGTGCTTATTTGTTCTATGTGATATTATGTATGCTAGATAGATAGGTTATTTTAGTTTATTTTAGTTTTTGCTTAAAAATTACTAAAAAGCCAAAAAACAGTCAAAAAGCACTTAGCTTATTTGAGTGCTTATTTGTAGTAGAAAGTTGTTAATTAGGGTCAAAATAAGTTATTGAATCAGTTATGTTTAGAAACCTAGGCTTAAAATTGGCATTTCTAGTTTAAATCACAATTCAGTTAACATAAAGGGGTGTTTGGCATATGGGTTAAAGTGGGTCAAAATGACCAATCACTGTTCATTTGTCATTTTGTCAGGTTTAGTTAAGCTTAATTTAATCTCTATAAGTTGTTTCTAGGAGCTTTTTAATTGTTTTGAAGGATTTTGAGGTGTTGATGTGACTGTGTGAATTTCAGCCTAGAAGCTGAGCTTATAAGCCATTTACAAGCTAAGGCTTCATTAGCCCTTATTTTTAGTTTTCTTAGTGCCCTTTTAGTCTAGGATGAGTAGTGGTAAATCCCCTTAAGCCTTAGTTCATGAGATGCCTTAATCAGCCCATTTTAGGCATAAGCAGACTGCACAGTTGGTTTTCCCCATTTTCAGCCTATTTTGCTGATTTTTAATTTACTCATTTTAAGTTGTTATAAGCTAAAATTTTGCACAGAGTTAGTTGGCTAGCTTATCTAGCTATTCCTATTTTTTTTAGAATTTTCAGATTTTTCTTGGAGTGCTTTTTCATGGCTTGAAAACTGCCATTTCTGCCCTGCTCCTAGACCACATCAGCAGCCATTTGGCTTATTTGATTGGAATTAGTGCTTATTTGCTTTTAGGTATTGCTTATTCTGATTCCTATAGTTTATTTAGACCACCCTTAGTGCACCTTAGCTTATTTCAGCCTTAGTTCAGCTTGTTAATAGCTTAACAGTCCAAGCTTTAGCTTATTTCTTTAATAAGTCCACTGATCAGTCCTTAAAAGCTTATTTCTGGCTTATTTAGTGAGCATTAAAAATATTCTCTTTTCAAAAGTTAAATATATTTTATAAGTTTCAAAAAGAAAAATAAAAAAAATAATAAAAAATAAAAAATCTTAATCAAGTCTCTTATAAGCGGCCACCTTAATCTGCTCTTTCTGTGCTTATTTCAAGTTTTCATAAATAGTTGTTTTTGTAAAAGTTGCTTATTTTCGTGTGCTTATTAAGCTTTTAAAGAAAAATCAAAAAAATAAAATAAGTAAAAATTTTGCAAAACCTGGGACTCGAACCCAGGTCTCCTCACTCACACACACACGCCCTTACCAATTATGCTCTAGTTCTGCTTGTTACTCTTAGTACAAAGTTTATTACTTAAGCCTTTTTTCTCTTTTAGCTTATTTAAACTGTTTTGCTTATTTCTGCTTATTCAGATTTGCTTTTTCTCCAATTTTATTTTTCTCATCTTTTAATTAGTTCAAAGTAGTTATCATAAAATTTTCATAATTTTTAAAATTGTTTTGCTATTTCTTTTGATTTATTTTCTTTTATATAGTTTTTAATTCATAATAAAAAATTTAAAAGTCAAAAAAAATATAATTCTTTTTATCAAAATTTTCTTTTATTAATTAGAACTTAGGAAAATTAATTTGGCGTTTCTAGGATTAGAATTTCATCATTTTGACGTTTAGGCTCGGGATTTCCCGGTTTAAACGTGTGTTTTATTTTTCTTTACGTTTTTAGCTACGCGTTATTTCGATTATCGTTTTCCTTGTTTATTAAGTTATTTTTAGTTCATGTTCACATATTTTAGCTTAAAAACCCAAAATCTCTTTGTTCTCACTATTCACAACACGTTTCACGAACCGAATCACAAATTCCATTCACTCTTTCGTTGGGAAAACGACCCGGGTTTACATATTTTCTTTGTAAATCCTTGGAGAAAAAAATACGTGTTGATTCCATCGAATCAACATTTAAACTTATTCGATCTAAATACAAACACACAAGAACAAAATACGAAAAATGAAAATAACATTTTTTTTCTTTTTTTACCGATTGGTCCATCCGATCGGTTTATCATCCAACTGATCGGTTTCCTAAATAAAAAATTTTTCGAGCTGACCATCCGATCGGTTTATCATCCATCCGATCGGTTCATCTGATCCAACTTTTTCCGAGACTCCCAACCGATCGGTACACCTGCCATCCGATCGGATGGACGACTCGGATTTTTTTATTTTTTTTTAACCATGTTTAAATTTTAAGACTTTTATTAAACTTAAAAAATAAAGTTAAACTCAAAAGAGCATATTCCATTACTCTAAACAAATATGAAAACATTATTTTTCACGGAAAACAATTAAGAAAACACAATTGGTGGTTTTTTTTTCCGTAAGCAATTCGAGCACAAACTTTGATAGCAAACATTTGAATGAGCATTTTTAGAACACATGAAACCAAATCCCAACACCAAAACACTTGATTTTGATGCCAAGATCATTAAGCAAATATGAGAAAATGAGAGATTTAAAAAAAAGATAAACCCTATAGACGATTACCCTCTCTGGCAACTTTACGATTTACTATCCCTAATCCTCAATCCTTATTGGTCAAGCACGATTACTTCTTTTCAACTATCACATAATTTTTTATTCACAATCGTGGGTCGGTGGTTAGAAGTTTTAATTTTGCTTGCTATTCTTTGGATTAGTTTAGTATATCGTCTTTATTCTTGCATGCATTACCGACCAATTTACATGATTCTGTATACGTTGGTTATCATAATGAAATTCGTTTGTTCTTTGGGACTTTAAATCTATCCCTTAACTTTCTTAGGGCAATCATTGGTTGAAGATTGACATCGTTCTTCTTGTTATTTCCTGTTTGCGATCACTACTAGTTTTAGGGTTTCTTTTTTCTTTTTTAAGTTGTTATGGAGAATGTGGGTAAGGTAGTTGTTAATGTGGACGAATTGGGTGCTAGAAAACATGGTGGGTGGGTTCCTCAATATATCACGGGTACTGAGTACATCCATGATTTGTTTGGAGTAACACTGGGTAATCATGAAGACCTTGACGAGTTCACTAAGGGGCTTGAAGAGGGTAAGTATCCGGTGTGGTCTACTTTGGATAGGGAAGGTCGGTCAAGGGTAGAGGATATATTACTACATTTTTGGGATGCTATTAAGGATGATGTTATTGCTCAACCATAGATCAATACATCGACTCATCAGTCTCCTAACCCTGAACCTGTATTTGAAGGTGTTAACATCTCCATTCCTCGTAAAGTGGTTGAAAAGGTTAGTTCTCGTTTGGAACATACTTTATATGGCTATTTTATTGGAAAAAGGATGGCGTTTCCTGTTGTTGAATACTATGCTAGGAGTAACTGGGCGAAACATGGTCTTAAAAGGATCATGATGAATTCCAAAGGATTCTTTTTCTTCAAATTTGATTCATTGGTTGGTTTAGAAGCTGTTTTGGAAGAAGGTCCTTGGATGATACGCAAGTCTCCTATAATTCTCAAGAAATGGTCTATGGATACTTGTTTGCGTAAGGAAGAATTGACTAGCATACCGTTATGGGTTAAATTGCATGATGTCCCTCTTCAAGTCTTTGAAGAGGATGGTATTAGTTTGATTGCTTCTTTTATTGGTAAGCTTGTAATGCTTGATTCTTACACTAGCTCTATGTGTAAGGATTCGTAGGGTAGAATTAGTTTCGCTAGATGTCTTATTGAGGTTAAGTCAGAATCTGATCTTGTGGAGGCTGTGACTATTGGTTTCCCCTCTCTCACTGGAGAAGGTTTTAATAAAGAGACTATACATGTTGAGTATGAATGGAGGCCCCCCAGGTACAATTTATGCAAAATATTTGGTCATTCCAATGATCAATGTCCTAAACAGGTGGTGAGTCCTTCTATTGTTTCTACTTCTCATGTTGCTACTCCTACTGTGGAGTTGGATACTGATGGTTTTCAAAAGGTGGGTAAAAAAAAGAAGAAGGGTAAAGCAAAGGCTACTAATGGGAATCAATATGTTGGTACTACGGTTAAACAGTTCAAATTTGTTCCTAAGGCAGCTACTAGTGAACCTAAGAAGGGAGCTCCTACTACGGGTAACGCATCTACATCGTCGTCTCAGTTGAAGTCTACTGGTAATGCTTCTAAGGAAGTTAATGTTACTACATCTAATCCGTATGCTGCATTGGCGATGGATGATGAAGATGGTGAAGATCTTGTGGTAAATGTGTTTGATGAATCAGCCAATCTTTTTGCTAATACTGGGGCAAGTTCATCTCGCACGTTTTCTGCTGGCTAGCTGCTTTTTTAGTTCTTTTTCTAGATGCATTTTTTGTTTCTAGTTTGGTAAGTGCTTTTTGCATGTCTTAAGCACTAGAGTTAGGTGGTTATCAAGCTTTTTAGCTTGAGGTTAATATGGTACTTCAGCCATATTCCATTTGTACTTAAACGTTTATGGTTAATCTATTTACCAGGGTGCATGATTACTCCCCTTACCCAAAAGAGAAAATGAGAGATTTTGAGAAAATGAAAGACTAGCATTCAAGCAAACATTATGAGCAATAAGAAAGCAATCAAGAGCAATAAAACAAGAGCAAAGAGACAAGTATTCAAACGCAAACATCACGAGCAAGTATAACAAGCAAGTAAACAAACAATAAACATTTCAAGCAAATAATTCAACAAACAAACAAACACAAAAATACAAAAGCAAGTCCCCGACAGCGGCGCCAAAAACTTGATGCGTTCGCACGAGGTTTTAAATTTATAAACAAGAATTACCGATTAACTAGGAACACATTCGGGCAAGTATACCCTAGTCATTTGTAGTATAGGGGTTGGTAAGTCAAGGTCGTCCCAAGAGACTTGGTTGCACTTAAGTGGTGTTTGTTTGTTTAAGCAAGTAACAAGTTGATAGTTATGATTGTCACGGATCAAACCAACAAGAAAAGCAATATAAGAACTATCACACAAAGAACATAAAAGTTTGGGCAAATGATCACATGGATATTAGGATGGTTAATTTGGAAAACATATTATCAAAGGTAATCATTTTGACCTTTAGAACCAATAATAATTTAGTGTTTTATAAAGCCTCAATCAAATGGTCATGTCATGAGCCTTATGCCTATAACAAGAAAGAATCCTTTCGAACCTTAAACTTTAATGTTATTAATTCATGAAGTTCCATTTACTTGAAAGATGATTAGAACACATACTCAAAAGATGTCTTTCGACCCTTAATCTAAATTAAACTTTCACTCGTTATGTTTATTAAGTTTCTTATACAATCGTCACAAAGTACAAGACCAAAACATTTGTCGACTAATGAATTGAAATAAACCACTATTGAGAATCCTTTCGACATGTAGACCCAACACTGATTAATCAAAACAATAAACAATAACAAGATCCAATTTAACCAAATATGATGTTATCATCATAATCCAAACAAACACTACAAATATCCAAACATCCCTTTATCACAAGTTATCATATGAGCCAAACAAGTATTAAGACATCATTCACAAGACAAAAGCACATATCAAGAATCACATCATCATAACAATCAAAGACACCAAACATGAATATTATTAAAAGAGAGTATACCAAAGTTCATAAGATGACATATAAAGTCCTAGGATGAATCCTCCATCGTTCCACCGCCAATTACCAAGTCAACCCCCCAACACCTCTGGAAAAGGGTGAGGGGTGGTTAAGAGAGATAGTTTTAGAGTTTACATATGAGTTGTGTGTTGTTGGATAATAGTTGGGTTATGGGATAAATAGTTAGTTCCAAATGATTGTAAAAAGACTCTATTTATACTACTCTCAAGGCCTAGGGTCATTAATACTCAACTTGGTGACCAAGTAGCTTGGAATGGACTGAAATTTCTTGGGAAGGATCTAGAATTGGCTTGTACACAAATGAAATATTAGTGATGAAGAAATAACGAGGTGACCAACCGATCAGATACGGGCTCCATCCGATCGGTTGGAGAATTTTGGCCACCGGAAATTGTAGATCTTTCTCTTAGCTTTCCGTGGCCGCTTGAATCAACTAAATCCGAGTTCGTATGCTCAAGTTATGGCCAAAATGGTGAAGGTGTGTCGGGAACAATGAGTCTTCCATTATTTCTTCGTTTTAGCTTCTTTTCTTCATTTCTTTTCTCGTTTTCCCTCTTGTGCTTTATTCTTGAGTCTTTGGAGTGACAACTTCATGCCTTTATCTTCTCGAAAATATTCCACGAGACTTGCTTTTGTCGGGAATTCTTTGTATATGCATAAATCTTCGTTTATTGATCGTTTCTTCGTCTTTTTCTTGGTTTTCTTTGTCGTGAGCTTCCATGAACCTAAAATAGAAATTATACTTCATTAAGTACCATCAGTTCATAAAAGTGATCAAAATATATGCATAAAATCCATGATAACACTCCTAAAAACATGCACAATTTGAGCGTTATCAGCAACTAAATACTTTTCATATTTTATCACCTTCATAGATAATTTGATACATGGATCGTACTCAATTTTGAAAACCATTTGTTTTAAAATTTTGAGCGACGTGGCTCTGGTACCAATTGTGGAAACCGTAGAGGGGGGGGTGAATACGTTTTCATTTAAAACTTAAAAACTTTTTATATCAAACACCCGATCTAGTGTGACGTAATATGAAAAGTGTCAACTTTGGTTATATAACATCTAGAGATGAATATAGTAAACTACAACACAAGCACAATCAAACCATGACACATACTTAATCAACATAGCATAAGCAACTAGCCACACAAACATAAACGCAATGCAAATATAAATATAAAGCGATAAAGAATGAAATGAAAGTAAAGAGATAAGTAAGAAGTCGCAAACCGGACACAGTGATTTATAGTGGTTCGTTCACGAAGCTCCTCTTCGCCTTACTCCACTCCCCGAGTACTCAACTCGAGAGTTACTTCACTAATCAACAAGCTCCCTTCAGGCGTAGAAAACCGTAAACGTCGCTTATCCTATTTCCGACACTAAGCTAGATGTCGAGTGCTAATCTTAGCTATCACCAATCTACCATGATCTACCCGATCTACCCTTGATCCACTTGATCAATACACAAGCCCAATGGCTTCAAGAGATCTCCAAGATCTCAACAAGATCACAATGATCTACTCCCACTTGACTCGATCTACCCAATCTACCCTTGATCTTCTTGATCAATCACACAAGCCCACAAGCTTCAAGAGATCTCCAAGATCTCGACAAGATCACAATGATCAACCCTCACTTGACTCAATCTACCCTATCTACCTTTGATCAACTTGATCAACACACTAGCCCAATGGCTACTAGAGATATTCAATATCTCTATAAGATCACAATGATCTTCCCTCACAAGCTCTCAAAAGAAAATTGATCTTGATTTATGCTATGATACAATCAATAGTGTAACATATGTTACAAGTGATTCTACCTACAACTAAAACACTTTGTATCTACTTGGATACCTTGTGTTCTTCTCTTGCACTTGAAGAGGAATGACAACACTTTGTATCTACTTGGATACCTTGTGTTCTTCTCTTGCACTTGAAGAGGAATGACAACACTTTGTATCTACTTGGATACCTTGTGTTCTTCTCTTGCACTTGAAGAGGAATGACAACACTTTTTATCTACTTGGATACCTTGTGTTCTTCTCTTGCACTAGAAGAGGAATGAAGAGGATCTCTTGGTGGGATGAGAATATCACTCTTAAACAAACTAAAACTCTCTAAATGATCAAAGAAATTATTCTAAGTGAGGAGGGATTAGACCAGAGAAAACTGACTGAAAAAATCAAGTTGGAAGTGTAAAATGGTCCACTATTTATAGGCAAGGGGAAAACTAGCCGTTACAGAGGCACGGCTCCACTAATTGTCAGACGGCTCCACTAAATTTAGTGGAGCCGTCGGTACTTTAATGGTACCGTGGACGTTCCTTCGTTTGTTTTTAGTGGGGAAGGTTTATTTGGGAATGTTTGGAGCTGTTTGGGGGGAAATTGACTGTTGGGATTTTTTTAACTTATTTTTCAAAATAAAACATTTCTTTTTAATTTAAAAATAATTTGTAAAATATATTTTTGAAATAAATGTTTTGTCACATTAAAAATGTGAAGTTTAGAGAAAAATATAATCCTTTGATCATTTGTCAAGTAGTAGATTTGTTTGTCCATACCTTGAGTGATTTACGTCGGGATGGAAATCTACGACTTTGTCGAAGCATACTTGAGACGTCGAGAGGTTGTTGGGTCTAAAAGATGCTGCTGATCTGAGAAACACAACTCTGCTGGATAGTTATGTGACTTTGCTGATTAGTGCATTAACTCTGCTGTTTTGATAACTCTGCTGCTAGAAGAATTACTCTGCTACTTATTAGATATGTATAGTATGTTAAGGATAAGTATAGAAAAGATACGTATGAATATTTTTCTTGTATAGGAAGTCTTGTAAACCGACTAGGACTCCTTACGCTATAAAAGGAGGTTCTAGGGTTAGGATTAGATATCGATCATCTTAGCATACGTATTATTGTTTGCACTTCAAGGTTTCTTGTAACCCTATTGCTGTCGAGCAATCGTATTAATATATTGAAGTGTTGTTTGAGAATTCGTTTGTGTTTTAATTCTTCTTAAGATCAAATATTAGTTTCCGCATAATATTTGATATACAACTCAAGATCAGTTTCTATACCGATTACTTTAGATTTATCTAAGGTAATTAATAAGATCGTGAAGCTCAACTGGGATCAACAAGCGCCTTAAAGATAGTTTCTTCGATCGTTTTGAGCCTTAGGGTTCAACAATAACAATTAACAATTATGCACAGCGGATTAAAACAAAAACAATTGTTATTGACACAAAGTTTTTCTTCATTATCACAATCAGCCTCAATATAACACGGTTACTCAACAGTAACAGGGATCAAGAGATCCTTGAGGCTATGAACAAACTTGTTTAGGCATTTATAAGATCACGCCTAAACACACACACACACCTTTAGCTAGACGTCTACATTGGAAGACCTGTATAAACTACGTAAGCTGCCTCTCTTTATATAATAGAGAGTTAGGGTTTACAAAGAAATAAACTAACATAATAAAAGATTACTACGAATCTTTTCTTTCTCTACAAGTTTCTTCCTTTGTCATATTAAGTCCCTCTTGTTTCATTCTTGGTCGTTTTGTCTCATCAAATTAATAAACCCAACAGAGGTGTTGATGTAAGTATGCATTGATGATTTGTGTTTACAAGTAACTTTTACATTTTACGTTATGCATTACAAGCTACATGTTTGTCATTATTAAAACCGAAGAAACCGTTTAGTTTAAATATCGTAATATTTGCACTAACAATGGTCGTTATGCGGATTCTAATTTCTGGGTTTTCTTGTGGCATTAATAGAACTATGGCTCACACAGGAAAGGAAACTACAACACCAACACCAGTCATGACTCCAACAGCTATCCGAAAACTGGTAACCAACGTCGTTGCTGCAGTACTCGAAACCCAAGCGACTATAGTAGCTCGTCCGAGTAGCAACAATAAGAGCAACGGGAGAAAGGGAGACGGTTGCGTCTTGTAAGTGTACCTATGAGAGTTTCACGGGTCGCAAACTAACTCACCTTAAAGGTACAGAAGGAGTGACTGAACCTACCATCACCCTTACCCAGGGATTTCTGGACCAAGAAGTTAAACGGGGTACTACACCCAAGAGAAATGATCATAAGCGAAAACTGGATGGGAGAGAAACCATTACTCTCAACAACTGCAGGTACCACAACAACAACAACCGTAACCGCAATCATCTACAAGATCGCAACAACTACCACCACCAACAAGATTACAGGCAGGAAGCTGGCAGAGACTGCATCACCACACCTGCTAACGAAAATGGTTATCGTGGGAAGCAACCTCTATGCAAACGACGCAAGATGCATCACACTGTACTTTGCATTGCTAAGTGCAAGAAATGCTAGAGAACGGACCACAAAACAGGAAACTGCAAAGCCACAGTATAACAACCCAAAATTTTCCACGTCAACATTTAATTCCAAACTCTAAGTCATTACTTTGAAATTTACAAGAATACAATTTACGTATAACTTTTTACTTGAATCAACGTAAAATTTAGAATACCTTTCAAGTGCACTAGGACTTTAGGCTATATTTAGTCTACAACAACCCAATACCTTGCTCCTACTCTGGTTCGAAATTTTAATCCCTAAAACAATTCCCTTTTTATTTATTTACGTTTATTAAGTTAACAAACGCTTCTTGCGATTTAAATAAACACCTGATATACCCAATACTCCCAACAATTATTTTTAATTCATTTTTACACTTCCTAAATTATTACCAAAGTTCCACAAATATTTCCCTACGCCTAATGTAATTTCTTTATTCATAACGTTTAATTACGCGTAACTTACGTTAATCACCAAACCGATAACCAATGCCTATTTTTAATACCCAATACATTCAATATACACATATTACATAAAAATTAAATCTTCTACTCCTACATTTTACATATACGCCCCCCCCCCTTTCCATAATAGTTCCTAGTCAAAAGTTTCTAATCATATAATTACTAGACATGAAGAGTAAAACATGGAGTTGTAACACTTAATTTTGGAGGCTTGACTAACATTTTTGTCCCCCCCCCCCTCCTAGCCAAATTCGGCCAACACACCAACACCAAGCCACCTTTGTGTTCTTGGCTAACTATTGTAACTTTGACACTCCCACTATATATATACATGTAAAACTTAGCACCCTTTTTCACACCATAGCACAAGAAGAGAAAAACAAATATAACCACTCACCCTCTCATATATTTCGAACCACCAAGGAAGGAAGGAAGAGAAGAAGAGTTGTCTTGGGTTAGTTCAAGTATCATTAGGGTACATTGTAAGGATTTAGAAGCATTGATTTTGGGTTAATCAAGTAAATCACATTCTCATCACACTAATCACCTTAAGTAAGTCTCCAAGCTAATTTTTATACCTTTACATTACTTAGAGATGAGCTAGTATATTGCATGGTTGCATATGAATTAGTATGTCTTGTACATGTTTGTGAAATTTTCTTAAAACAAATCTAGTTGACAACAAGTTACAAGGTCACAATCTTTCATTTCTATGAGTACTTAAGCTTTTTAACACTCTTGATAATGATATGGTAGAGTTAGAGTAGTTGTGAGGTGATTGGAAGTGATTTGGAATGGCTTGAAAACTAAAAAAGTACACTTTGAAACATTCTTAAAAGGAGTTGTCCCATTTTGCTAAATCTGGAATAATCAGTAGGGTAGGTGTAATTTTGGGCTAGAGATTCAGAAAATATACTCAAAAACGAAAACATGTCCGCTTGAATGGATTAAAACGGGCTTATAACGAAGGAGATACACTAATTTGAATATAGGCGACGAAAACGAATTTCTGAAAAATAACAAGCTGTTGAGTGTATTTCAAAGGGTGAAAACGGGCATTTAAAGTTAGCTAAATATTTTGAGATAGTAAAAACATGTTAGTACCTTTAAATACGAACCCGGGGATATAAAGAACTTAAGAAACGGAGCTAAAACGACCAAGATACATAGGTTTGAATTATGACGTAAACTGGCCAAAACCATCAGCTCAAACTGAAACTTTTCAAGTGTCAAAATTGTTTGTTCCATTTGACCATGTTTAACCCCGTTTTTCTCATAGATAGGTTCTGTTATGGAAAAATGGCACTAGTAGGTAAAATAAAGTTGACCCGGCCTAGTTTCCAAAAGGTCCAACCGTTTGTCAAATGGATTTATAACGAGTAACTTACGACCTCTCAAACTTCCCTGAAAACTGCCCAGAAACTATAAAAACAGACTGACCACCTAACTTCATGGCCATAAAAGTGTGGGATCGGGATCCGAATGGGCTAAAAGTCAGTGTTAGCTTTTGTAGACCTTACTATATACTTTCTAAATCCACTAAGTTGTGTCAGTAACACTTAGTAGAAATTGTTTTACGGCTAGCTTTACTGGGTCACATGGTCATTTTCAGGAATCCAACAAAGTGTTAATTGTTGACGTAAAACTATATTTTTGACGTTAAATGTTGCAACAAACATGTACAAGTGATATAATAGCATATGAACTTGCATGCACGACCTTGTTTTCAAACCTAAGACGTATGAATTATTTAGGTTGCGGTTAGAGCGTTCGTACCTCAATTTTCGTGCACATTTATTCGGTTTTATCTTGCTTTACTGGGGTGAGTTTCATAGCCCCACTTTTACTTGTTTTACTATTTGATTTGAAATACTTGGGGTGGGAATACATTGCTTGTTTTTACATATGGACACAAGTGCATTAAACATTTATTGCTTGCCTAAGTTGTTGTCGTTTGCCATAAATTCCCCACAATCATGAACCGTTAATTACTTTGTAAGCGCGAATGTTGTGAATAGATATATTGGGGGTAAACTCCCCCGTCCGGGTTGGTCGCTCCAACTTGTCAAACGGACGCATTTCATTTGATGTCGTACAGGTGTTTGGCAAAGCACCTGTTTGGGGTGATAACATGAACTAATTGTTAAGGCTTCGGTGTCATGAGCTTAGTGCAACAGTAATACTTTTCATGAACATATTTGGAATACATTATCGTAGAAATCTTGTGGTACATACATAACTTGTTGTTTACTTAAACCTATGAACTCACCAGCTTTATGCTGACCCTTTTAGCATGTATTCTCAGGTGTTGACCTTTACTACAGCACAACCTATTGTTGGAGGCGCTTGGCATTGGCACGGTCATAGACTACTCTGATATATTTGGGACCACTTGTTTACTTATATGGGCATTATTTCCGCATCAAATTAAATATTGTAAACTTATTTACTATGATAATGTAACTATTTTTCTAAATGTATAAGGTAAATCCGTTCTCTTTACTTTGTGTTGTGATCCAATTTAGTAGCACCCCAGCGACATCATCTTCCGCCGCGACCCATTTTTTGGGGTGTTACACACAGGCGCTAATGCACATCCAGTAGCCGTAGTATGCTACGGATGTGGTGGGAAAGGGCACTACAAGAATCAGTGCCCAACCCAGAATACTAATTAGAACAACAAGGCCAGTGGAAGAGAATGGAAGCTCGTTGGAACCTCAACAATGTCAAAGGATAACAACAATGTTTAAACAAAAGAAGAAGTTTCTGCTGTAATAAATAATCTATAATTCAAGCCTTCTAGGGTTGTATTTCCTTTTATACTTTACCTTAGGTATGATGGAATAACCTGAGTGTAGCAACTACCTTTCTATCTTATAAGATCTATATCTTGTACTATTTCCATGATAATCACAACCTACATCTATTACAGTTTCTACTCCGTTTACCCTATTCATAACCATATCGTAACAATAGACTATTACCATCCTATAAGGTTCTCTCACAAACACTAGGATTCATTTCAGAGCTATCCTATTACCACCCCAGAAATTTCTAATCTATCACCATCGTGCGAATCGATTTTTCTTATTACCTTGAAAAATTATTTAGGTTGTCATTTTACAAAAACAACACGTTGAACACCATCTAAAACCTCTTGAGAAACATAATACTACTTTGACTGAGCCAAGCATCACATCATTGGTCCTCAGTTATACATAGCCTGATCACCTATGTCTAATTCAGGAAGAATCATGTCATGAATGAAACAGTCATCTTTTCAAATTTCCTGAAACAATCTTCACTCAAAAGCAAAGCCTTGTGACGATACAAACTGTTCGTAAACATCCCTCTTACTCTATCTACACCTATTATCCATCATCCCAATGAAAGAAATCCGACATGCGTACGACCTTGAGAATCACAAGAATTCATAAAAATATATGGAAAGCACAAATAACGTAAATTTTATTAGAATCCACGAATATTAATACATAACGATAAAATTAGCATCGGTAGTGCTAATGTTACAAAGATCACTAAGTAAGGTATAGAATCACCAATTAGTTGACCCGCCAAGCCAATGAAAAACACCACTACACCTACGAGAGCGAGAACCACGACGGGATGTAACACCTTTAGTATTCTGTACGATAAATACAAACAAATCATTAACGCGGTAACTAAAGACATGGTCTTATGCATAAAAACAAACAAGTCTTATTACACATTCATTAAAGATTACATGGAAACACAACAAAGACTTATTTTAACAATCCTAACGCAATACTATTACTCCCATATCTTATCCACGCCAATAGCTAGAACCACGAGTGGTACGAGAATCACTAAAACCCCGACCAAAAATTCATAGTCTTCATCCAGAACGTAGGCCAAGTAGATGGCAGCGACAACAACATACACAATCGCAAGAATGGTAACAAGATGCGGCATTTTGAAAGAATTAATGAGAGAAATAAAGTTGGTGGAAGAATGAAAATTAAAATGGGGTATTTATAAAAAGGAAAATAGCCGTTGGAATTCACTGTTCAAAACTGTTGGAAATCACTATTCATAGACGTTGGGTTCACTAGGTGGCGAGACATTCAAATTGCTTCTTCTAGTGTGACTGATCAAACGAAGTCACGTTCACTTGAATATTGAGTGGAAATTCTTAGATGAACTTTTTTCATGACTTCTCATCAGTTGAGTCCTAATATTAGTCAGAACACTTTTACTCACCCATCAACACATTAAAAGAGTTCCTGATTTCACCTGGGAGTGTGAGATCAAAAATTCGCGACAAATACCCACATTCATTCACATAGACAACCCTAACAACTACTTTAGACTTTAATTCCGGGACGGAATTCTGTTTGACGGGTGGGTACTGTAGCAATTTGTAAAATTCCTCAGTAATTTGTAAACGTTAATCAAGTATTAATCACCATTACTGTTCAGTTAACCATTTTTACGGACAAAATTTGAAAATTTTGTTTATTAGATTTCATAATTCACAAACGCTATGGAACGGGCTCGTACACGCACCACGATAATTCATTTCACCATTTAACACCAAACGGATCCTTAACTAATAATTCCAGCCCAACACTATTCCTAGCCCAACACACATCCAACCCAAGTTTATTTAATTCACTTATATCACTCGGTTCACTCTCACTCACTTGACCTCGTTTTCTTTTGAATTCGACACACAACACATCCAAGTTTTTACACCTCTCAAATCTCTATACACCCAGGAATCATGATGTCGAAGTCTCACACTCTCATTCGAACGTTTGTTACATAAACGAGACCCAAAGCTTATCACCTTCAACCCTTGTACAAACTTATTCTATTTTCACCCATATTTATCCAAGTCGATTTAAACTTGTTTCCACCTAGCTAATTTATGTTCTATGATCAAATATGAATGCGTATGATTGTTTCTCACCTTGTCATACAATATCACACGTTGAACTTTGTTTTGGACCCTTTGAAAACATGTCGACATATACACAATATACACAACTCGACATATCACCAAACTAACACACACACTCCTTCTAAATATCTTCAAAACTCAAGTGTACATCCTCAAAGTCTAACCAAATCTCTGAACAAATCTTATCAAGTCAAGTTGTATCTATATTATACCATATAATTCGACACATACATATATACACCACTTGACTTCTCTAAACCAAAAACCCACTTGCACGTATACACAAAGACTTTCTATGCTAGATTTATTCCTTGTGTCCCCTCCTATCTTCTACCACCATCGAATGATATCCCAACTTAACCCTTAAGATACATTATAAACTCATACATGCATGCATATACATACGACATGCACTTACACATTCATTTCACTCATAAACTCCTTTCACACTTATCTTTATTTCATACTTTTTCTCTCTAGTTGTTCACTACCAAGACCTCTCAAGACTAGAACCATTTCTCCTTTGTTCAAGCCATATTTCAAGTCCAAGACACTCCACTCGATTCATTTATGGCCATTCTAGCAAGAGAAGTGTTTTTCCATTCGATTCCTAGATCATTACACGTTAAACTCACCACCTTTTAAGGTGTTGTAAGTCCTTCAACCCATTTTCTATTATTTCCTTTGATTTTTAACGGTTCATGCATTGTTCATACTTTACTCGAACGTATATTCACTCTCTATGTATTTTACCACACTTCTCATTATTTATCTTTCATTTATACATGTCGACCTCCTTCAAGGAATGATTAAAAATCAAGATACACATTCACTCGACACTCACATACTAATTTTAATACATATCGAAACCCATTTTAAACCTATATTACATCGTATATATTTATAACACATTAACAAGTCACATTTCACTTTTGGACCGACTTGTTATATTGAACGGAAGTAGCCTTGTAATATCGAATACACACACACACAACAACTTGTTTTTAATACACGATCTATTTCTCCATATACTCACCTAATAAGCTGTGAAAATAAGCACTCATAACAAGCTCTTAAAATCCCTTTTTGAACCACAAACCAAACGCCACTCGAAACTATTTTTAAACCTTTCATTTTAACGATGGGCTATTAAGCCCAATAAGCGATTTTTAAGCAATCCGTATAAGCTATTGATATAAGCCCTTTGAATATTTTTTTAGAACATTCAAAGAAGCCAAAGGCTAGGCCCAAACTCACTTGAAACCCAACGGATCGAAATCTCTTAATGGGCTTTGATTTATCTCGTTAAAAGCCCATTAAGCCAAAAATAAGCTCTTTGGTAAAATAAGCAGTTTTTATAAGTTGGAATAAGCTGTTTAAGGCTTGTAGAACTTTCGGAAAAATTTATATATAAGTTTTGAGGATTTTGGACTAAAAATGCAAAACCTATTTACTATTTGGGTAAAAATTGTAACATTCGGATATTTAGGTGTTTAAACTGCCAAATTTGTAACTTGAGGGTAGGAATTGAATATACAGTAAACATAAACCATAAAATGTCATATTGAAACACTTTTGGACTTAAAATGTAAATATTTACTAACCAGGGACTAACGGTGCAAATGTTTCATCGTTAGGGTTAAAAGTATAAATTTACTATAACTTCAATGACCAAACAGTAACTTTATACCATATTCATTTCTAATTCATATTTTTCACTTTTCAACACAATCACGTGCATTTTTATGATTCGTCCACATATTTAATCACGTTACGTTAAATTTATATAACGAGTTTTTAACGATTTAACTTAACGTTTCGTTCCACCACTTTTGAGTAAACGATATTTATGGATTAAATGACATAAAAATAAGATAATATTATATATAATATTATTTTGAACTTTAAACATTTTAAGCATATCACACACTCACATCACCAATCAGATCGTTATCCGTTACTCACTTTCACACTCACTGTTCGTATTAAGTCAAAATTGTCAAATTCTCAGACTTCTCTGTTATTCAGGTCGTGTGTTGGAGCCGTACCCGTAACTCACTAAATTTCACATATCACCTTGCCAGTTACACTCAAGGTGAGTCATAGCCTCTTCTTTATCTTATTTTGAACTCTTTGGGGAAGATACATGCTCATTCTACTTACAAATTTACTCGTTTACCTTAAACATTGTACTCAAATGATGACACACTCTATTGGTTTATTGAAACATAATTCTTGTTTTCACTCCCACAAGTAATATACACTTTTACGAATTACCATGAATTCATACACCACTTTTATATGTTTTCCTATCTCCTAGGAAAATACATGCTACAAATAAAACACAAGTATTTTATGTATGCTACACCTGATTGATATTGCCTAAGTTACTTTATTGCCAAAATCCCCTCCCCATCATGAGCCATTAATCACTTGCGAGTGAACGCGAATATAGTGAATAGATCTATTGGAGGCTGACTGCCTATTCCACTAATACCTGACGGATAGCCTTAGTTGCAAGTCGGATTAGTCGCAATGCATTATATTTGAATGAAATAGGAAAATGGCAATCTCCTATTACCCGAGGGCCATAACTCACATCATTAATTTGGTGTGTTCCCCACCGAATCCTGGTACTCTGTTAACGTTTGCGTGTCATGAGACTTAGGGCAATATATATACAACTGCAATATAACTATTTCAAATTATGATTGTAATTCACATGCGATCCTACACTTGTGTTTAACTGATTTACATACAATTCACTTATGGTTTTCACCCAACGTAACTCACTACTTATTTCATCAATATTGGTATTTATTACAATTATCACCTCACACTCGAAACTATTGAAATAAACTGTTTACTTATAAACTCTATGAACTCACCAACCTTTGTGTTGACACTTTTAAGCATGTTTATCTCAGGTAACTAACGGAGCAGACAAGGCACGGAGTGGGAACTAACTGATGGTTTTTGTGCTGTAAAATAAATCATGTCATTAATTTCAAACTACTACACCCTTTTATGGGATTTCATAACTCTGATATTTCACTTTTGTATCTCAAATATCATTTGAATGACAATAACTTTCAAAACGCCTCTTTTGAGACGTTTTCTATGATTATGACTATGATCCTCTCCGTAATACCCCGATTAGTCTTCCGCTGTTAACTCATAATTTAGGGGATGTTACATTTTGTGAGTCATCTATGTTTTGGTCATTTGTTTGGTGTGAGTTCACTTAAGTCAATGTTGTGTCATCACTGCACACACGATGATACCAAACACTAATAAATGGATATAATAAGAAGATTTTGGAATCAAAATGGGATATACTTGGGGATAGTCAACTTTTAGGGATTTATACACTTTTGGATTAGATGTTAAGACAAGTCTATTATGTTAGGTCGTGTCGGGTCCGTAGTGCAATGACATTCTAGCTGCCGTAGTATCTTCTTCTGTTGTATCATTTCTCGTCTAACTTCTTGAGGTGAGTTCAAAGCCCCACTTTTACTATAATAAGGTTATATTAAATTTGGGGTGAGAGAACATGCCAATTGTTTTATTTTGGACCTGTGTCATTTTTAAATGCTTAATATTGTTTGTTATGTTAGCTAGCAAAGGATAGATTATATATATGATGCAATGTGTAGGGTTATTATATCACAGCTGCAATTGTGTAGGGTATAATAACATGTCTACTAGTGTAGGATAGTACTATAACGTGCACCTATAGGAATTTATGCCAGATATTGATATGAGTTGAGATGTAGTTGATGCCTTAGTCTAGTATAGCAAACTTATGAGCATTTCGGTCCACTTTTACGTATTGTTTTGAGTCTAAATCTATGAACTCACCAGCATTAGCTGACCTTTTAGCATGTTTTCTCAGGTACTGAGTAATGTCTTTATTGGTGCTTGATTTGGATGGGAATCTTGGCAAGTGGCGTGGTTAACGGATCAGTCAAACTCTGATAAGATATATGCGACATATCTTTTTATTTATTTGAGCTTACTACATACTTTTTGGGAATAAATGTAAACGTTAATTTATGACTTTAAATGTTTTTTTTAAATTTGGATATTGTTATCCCGTTCTTATAATCGTGTTGTGTGCCAATCCAAGTAGCACCCCAAAACTTTGATAAGTCTTCCGTTGAACCAAGTTTTGGGGGTGTTACAGATTGGTATCAGAGCCAAGGTTATAGAGAACTGGGTATCTATCAAAAACCTATACTATAACCAATTTTCAAAAAAAAAAAAACTGATCATGTGACCGACGCGCGCCTGCCAAGCTAAAGCCCCAGTAGTAATGTGATATTATTGGTATGATGTTTTTTTTGATTATGCGTTTAGTATTATGCGTGATATTCATTGATATGAGTATAGATTTTGATATTTTATATTTCGAGATTTTGGGATAAGTTTTGGGGATATAGTCGTTGCGTTGTGTGATTCAATTATATTGAACACTTATACTTATCCCTACCGTTGTCACGAACTATGCCTCTCTCCACTAAACTTTCGTCTGCTCGTGATGTTGGAAAGAATATTCCTGTATACTCACCGTATAATTACTAATTCTCGTTATACCACCTCGCCACGAAGTCTTAAGAGGGGTGTTCGCCATATCCCTCGAAAAGTCTACCTTTGTGTCATCGGAAAATTCACCTCGGAACTTCTACGTCTGGAAGGAGTACTCGTATAACCCACCATTTACTCGAACTCTTAGGTTGTGAACCCCATACCGTGACATGAATTAGTACTTCCGCATGTCAGTTGATGACTAACCCAGTGCTTTATCTACAATACTCGAATTCTAAGCGTGACGTGACACCATGATGGAAACTTTACTACTCGTTACTATCGATGTTTCATATCAATAGCTCCAAAACGAAACCCAACCAGGACTGAGCGAGCACAACCTATCGTCGCTGCAAGGGCAGGTCGTCATGTTCAACTCCCTGCTGTCATTGTCCCAGCTACCAACACCTGGACTGCTAACAACCAACCCCTACCTACTAATACTGGTATCCAGGAATTGACCATTCAACTTGCGCGACTAGTCGAACAACTTACGGAGGCAAACCGCTCGAACGCCCCAGCCCTACACCCAGTAGGCCATGATGGCAGAGCTCGTAGTTGCACCTTTAGAGAGTTCAGCAAGTTTGTGACAGTCAAATTTGACGGCACTGGAGGGGCTGTCGCTATGACACACTGGCTGGAAATGTTGTAGGTCTCCTTTGGAAGATGCCACTGCGAGGAAAGCTCCAAGGTGGATTTCGCCACCTCCATGTTGTAGGGTGGGGCATGGGTCTGGTGGATTAGCTACCTTAGGGTCGTGGGATCTGATAGAGCTCACGACACGACTTGGGGAGAGTTCAAAGAGATGATCCTGGAGAGATACGGATCGAGCATTAAGGACAGGAGACTGGAAGCAGAACTCTGGTGACATAAGGTGAAGGGCACTGATCTTCAGACTTACACCAACCGCTTTCTCGAGCTGATTCAATTGTGCCCTAGGATGGTTAGTAGCGAGGCTCATAAGATCGAGCGCTATATTGGGGGACTGCCTCCACGGGTGGGAATGGATGTGGTTGTAGTCGAACCAGCTAGCCTCCGGGATGCCATAATTGTGGCACATTGATGCGTGGTTTTGCGACCTTACAACAGGTTTTACCTCTCAAGGGATCTTGAGAAGTTTGCAATCCCCACCAGGCAGTGTACCTGACCGATGTAGTATAGTGAAGTGGCAAGTACCGGGGGATTGATCGTTCAACTCAAAGAATAGTGTTCGTTAGAATTGAAATTTATCTACTAGATCTAGAGGTGAGGGATGATTCTTTTTGTATTTTTATATTTTATGGAAAGCAAGTAAAAATCTCTGGTTTTGAAAAAAGGGGCGGAATTAGTTGCTAATCAACTAACCCAAAAGCTACTAATTAAACTAATGTGCAGGAAAGTAAACTAGGGTTCTACAAGGGAAGTGAAGCATATCTACCTATGATGTATTACTCCTTGCTAGCTATCCAATTCTACCTATTGAATTGTCACACCTTGTTTTAATTGACGGGTTGTATTCCTTAATACCATTCGTGGGGTGGCGTACGTACTTCCCCAACTCTATAAGCTCCTACTTCACTCCTATGTCGAGCCGGCTAAGAAGCTCCTAACATGGGATCACTAGAATTCGCTCATGCATTAAATACAACCAAATTAACCTAGTACGCATTGGTTCATGTTTCTTAAGACGTTCAAGCAAGTTACCGTATAGGAGGTTAGCCAGTTTTCTTAAGCCTAACATCGATATCACCCAATCAAACAAGAGACAATAGGAAACAAGAATTATAAGCTAAACCAATTAGATCTATTGAAGTGTCACACCTTTATTGATGACGATAGACACATACATCAACAAAGAATCAATAAGATCTAATTAATTATATACAAGTTTCACACAATCATAAGTAGACACAAGGTGAATTAGCAAAGCATGATCAATGAAGGGCAAACAACCACAATAATGAAAGACATAATTAAGTTAAAATCAACAAACCAATATTTGATGTTTATGAAGTGATTGAAACCCTCTAAGTTGCTGGAAAAACACCTACCTAAACCCTAGAATCGGACTTAGGGTTTAGGGCTTACAAATAATGAAGTTGTGAAGTTATATTTATAGGCAGTTTTCTGTCGGCCCGATCTGACGGCGTCAGACTTATACCTGACGCCGTCACGACCAATTTTTCACCAAATTGTAGATCTCTTCGTCCCGATCGCGTGGCCTTTTGAATCACCTAAATCCGAGTTCGTATGAGGATTTTATGGCCAAAACAGTAACAGCTACTCCGCGCGCGAGTTGTGATTGTCTTGATTAACTTGTGGCGGTTTCACTAAGGTTCCTTCTCGTGTAAGCCTTCTTCCTGACGTCGTCACTCTATAACATCTGACGTCGTCAGGTTAAATCCTGACGCCGTCATGTTCAAAAATCCTCTGGCCCGTCTCTCTTTAACTTAACACTTGACGGCCTTGATCACCTTAAAGGGTGACGCCGTCAGACTTCCTATGTAAAACTTTCTGGCGCGTCACGTGTATAATTCCACCACTTTCATCTTCAAGTGACGGCGTCAGCATCCAAAGCCTGACGCCGTCAGGTGTAAAATCCTGACTTTCCTTGGTCTTTTTGTTTTCTTCATTCTTGAGCATAAAAACGTCCAAAAAGCTCCAAAATGCTTCATATTCCAGAAATCACGTCCCAAGTACCTAAAATGAGAAAAGAAACGATTTAGGGCAATATTTGATCATATAATCGTGGATTAGGGCTTAAATGACCCCCTAAAAGCGGTACACTTTTCGTCTCATCAAATATCCCTACACTTGAGATTTGCTTGTCCTCAAGCAAATGAGCTTTTCCACCAATCAAAATACAAGTTAGGGGTCATTTAACATTAATATAAAAGTAATTACAACAAATGATCGTTCCACCTTAGTCAAAATAAGCACGAAAATTATACACTAGCACCTCACATTAAGTGTTTGGATACTCTCATCTCTCGGGTGTTGTAAATTTATATATGAAAATGGAGAAATATCACTCATTATCTGTCATAGCAAATAGATTACCATAGGCTTGGGAAAGGATCAAAACCTCCACCACATTGGCGTAAGCACCTAGGATAAACTATCAAAGAGGTCTTTTAAGGGTTGTAATGTTAGGTGTAGGGATAAGGAAAACACGGTTTGTTGGATAAGGGATATTTTTACTGGTGGCAAGTCAATCATCTTGGTCAATTACATGTAGAATGAGGCGTTGCTAAGCCAAGACTCAACTCAACTTAAACTAATCACGAACTAATAAACATAAAACAAAACAAAACATAAATAAAAGATAGAGGCGGATGGTAGTCCGTATGCTTTTGCTTTTCTTTTTTTTTTTTTTTTTTTTATTTTTTTTTTTTTTTGTATTTTTCTTGATTTTTTTTTTTTTTTTTTTTTTTTTTTGTGTGCATACACTCTTGCCCTACCATCAAAAACAATACATTACTAGGGATTCTTTGTACCATCCCTACACTTGAACTTTTACATACTTTACATAAAATTATTCTAATGACTCGAATCAAGATAATCGAAACATTTGGAGTACTTTAAAATATTAACGTACATATGGGGGTAATAAATGATGTTCTTTCCCATTACTCCATTACACTAGTACTTTACCCATAAGTCCCAATCGTCCCAAAACAATATGTACAAGGATATGACTCGACTTAGCAACCATGTAATCAATTAGATAATTAACTAAGGGTTTAAACAAATGTTGTCACAATAATGCACTAAAGGTGAGTGCATACAAGGTAGGCTAAGGCGATTTGGGTGTACATTTAAGTGGGGTGTAACAAATTCTTCCTTTAAGTAAAATGCTTAAAGGTAGAAACGAAAAGATAGGCTCTGAGGGGTGTACTAGGGGTATCGTGTACCAAAAATGGGTACAACGCAAAGGGTGTGGGAGAATTACTTGACCAATGTAGCCAAAGTAATTATAACAAAAACACAGGTGTAAAACAATGGGTTAATCCTAATGCCTCATATCATGTAGTCAATCCTAACTACACGAATGTAGTCTCACTAGCGGTCTCGGTATGCATCACAAACGCAAGTTCTAGAATCTATAAACTACCGGTACACTCATAAGCACCAACAATGAATGCTTTTTCCTAAAGATCTAAAGGCGAACCTCACATATTTGGGGAGGAAATTTTTGAGTGGTATGGTTTTTTTGTGCTAGTCATACAATTCCCTATCCATGAGACGCTTATTAAAATCAAAGTTTCACTCCTATATGTTGTAAAAAAATTTAAATTTGGTGCTAAAATTGCCCTAACCAATATTTCTCTTGGCTTTATTACACATTCACTATTAAACAAAACAAAAATCAAGCGAAGTTGTAGTTTCTAAGGCATCCTAATTTACCCTCCCTACACTTAATCCGAACATTGTCCCCAATGTTCTAGACAAAAGATGTAAAAGTAAAAATAAATGAGAATGGAAGAAACTAATACTCCCCTGATTCGCTCGGTATGGATGATGTGATAATATGGTTAAATCTCCCTCCAAGAGAATGAACATAGAAAAGCTTCACCCCAGAAATATAATCATCTTCTTGTCCAATATAACCTGTAATCAACAAACACAAAAAACCAACGCATCAAACAGAACAAAGAGAAACCACAACTAGATGTAATTCCAGACTTAGAAATAAAAACAAAACAATTAAAGATATAATGCTTGTGGAATGAATATTTGCAGATTTCCTGGAGTTTATAAAACTAAAGATTTAACAAAAACTTTTACGACTCCTGTATAAACAAAACTCGCAAAATTTTTCAGAATTTATGTACCTGACGCCGTCAGGTTATAACTCCTGACGCCGTCAGAATGTTCCTGCAAAAATCTCATGTTAAGTTTCCGAAAAATTTCTGGAAAAACTTATGCCTTACTTCCTGGAAAATCCTGCAAAACATCATTATGACTCGATACAAGCATTTGACTCTAACAATTACTAGTATGCATGCTCATTTAATATTGTTGTGATTCATGTTCAATCTTGTTCTTGTAAACAAATTTGGATTCCCTTACACTTATCTTTTGCAAAATTCCTTTATATGTAGTTAAGACGAAGTTAAAAACAAAATAAAGCATTTTCACAATTTACTTTGAAACATGAGCACAAACAATAACAATTAAACTTGCATACGGAAACAAATAAAATCAAACAAACAAACAAACAAACAAATAAAGCTTGGGTTGCCTCCCAAGAAGCGCTTGTTTTTGTTCGAGTCACGAGCCTGACTCTACCCTTATTTAACGGAAATAGGGGAGGTTTTCCCTACACTTAGGATTAAGTGCGGGTGGAAGTAGCGATACACACTCTTAGGGTGGAAATATGCCACGTGAGGTGAAGGGGGTGAGTGAATGGCTTCCTTCATCCTAAAACTACCCGGATAATATTGGTTTATGGGTGGGTCGGTTCCTATTTTGTCTCCTAGATGTAAATCTAAGGATGAAAAGTTGTGTAAAGGTTGAGGTTCCGGCTCATCAACACTAGGAAATTCCCTAGAACTAAGAGTAAGGTCATCACTAAAAGTGTTCAAACCTATATCCTCTAGTTGTGCTTGGTCCAAGGGTTCTACCTCCATCGGGATTCCTAAAGTCTCTTCTACTTCTTCCGGGTAGGTCACGGGCGGTGTGGGTGCCTCAAATGATGGTAGGACTTGTGGGGTATCTAGCAGGCTTATGTTACTTACCTCATCATTCCTTGTGTCAAGATCACCTATGTGTTCATCTTGTATTATGGTAGTGCCTAACCATGACATGCAACTAGGTGGCTCAACTCTACCCTCATCCCCAAACAAACTTGTTTCATGATCCTTGAAATTTGTGGTCAATTGACTTATACTAATGTTTGTTGGGTTGTCTACTCTATAATAATATTGGGCACAATCTTCAATGGTATCCCATGCTTCTTCAGCATTTAATTCCCTAAGGTCCCTATTGGCAAAATCGTTAATGCACATTTGGTCATATCGATCGACACGATCGAAAAAGATTTGGGTTAGGGATGCTAAATCAAAGCTATGATGATGGACTATCCGGAGTAAGTTTTTAAAACGAGTCCATGCATCATATATGGGTTCATCTCGATATTGGTTGAACATCAAGATGTCATTAGGGGCAAATGGATTTTGTGGTCGGTAGTATGGTGGGTTCGCGTACTCCATATTGGTGAACGGAAGAGTCAATGGAAAGGTTTTTACGAACAAAGACACAAAGAAAAGATAGACTACTAGAAAGCTAATAAAAAGAAAATAAAAATCTCACTAGATAGGAATCTAATGAGTAGACCTAATAAAAATAAATTTCAACCTAAGCAATAACTACTCCCCGGGCTGCGGCGCCAAAAACTTGATGCGTGGTTTTGCGACCTTACAACAGGTTTTACCTCTCAAGGGATCTTGAGAAGTTTGCAATCCCCACTAGGCAGTGTACCTGACCGATGTAGTATAGTGAAGTGGCAAGTACCGGGGGATTGATCGTTCAACTCAAAGAATAGTGTTCGTTAGGATTGAAATTTATCTACTAGATCTAGAGGTGAGGGATGATTCTTTTTGTATTTTTATATTTTATGGAAAGCAAGTAAAAATCTCTGGTTTTGGAAAAAGGGGCGGAATTAGTTGCTAATCAACTAACCCAAAAGCTACTAATTAAACTAATGTGCAGGAAAGTAAACTAGGGTTCTACAAGGGAAGTGAAGCATATCTACCTATGATGTATTACTCCTTGCTAGCTATCCAATTCTACCTATTGAATTGTCACACCTTGTTTTAATTGACGGGTTGTATTCCTTAATACCATTCGTGGGGTGGCGTACGTACTTCCCCAACTCTATAAGCTCCTACTTCACTCCTATGTCGAGCCGGCTAAGAAGCTCCTAACATGGGATCACTAGAATTCGCTCATGCATTAAATACAACCAAATTAACCTAGTACGCATTGGTTCATATTTCTTAAGACGTTCAAGCAAGTTACCGTATAGGAGGTTAGCCAGTTTTCTTAAGCCTAACATCGATATCACCCAATCAAACAAGAGACAATAGGAAACAAGAATTATAAGCTAAACCAATTAGATCTATTGAAGTGTCACACCTTTATTGATGACGATAGACACATACATCAACAAAGAATCAATAAGATCTAATTAATTATATACAAGTTTCACACAATCATAAGTAGACACAAGGTGAATTAGCAAAGCATGATCAATGAAGGGCAAACAACCACAATAATGAAAGACATAATTAAGTTAAAATCAACAAACCAATATTTGATGTTTATGACGTGATTGGAACCCTCTAAGTTGCTGGAAAAACACCTACCTAAACCCTAGAATCGGACTTAGGGTTTAGGGCTTACAAATAATGAAGTTGTGAAGTTATATTTATAGGCAGTTTTCTGTCGGCCCGATCTGACGGCGTCAGACTTATACGTGACGCCGTCACGACCAATTTTTCACCAAATTGTAGATCTCTTCGTCCCGATCGCGTGGCCTTTTGAATCACCTAAATCCGAGTTCGTATGAGGATTTTATGGCCAAAACAGTAACAGCTACTCCGCGCGCGAGTTGTGATTGTCTTGATTAACTTGTGGCGGTTTCACTAAGGTTCCTTCTCGTGTAAGCCTTCTTCCTGACGTCGTCACTCTATAACATCTGACGTCGTCAGGTTAAATCCTGACGCCGTCATGTTCAAAAATCCTCTGGCCCGTCTCTCTTTAACTTAACACTTGACGGCCTTGATCACCTTAAAGGGTGACGCCGTCAGACTTCCTATGTAAAACTTTCTGGCGCGTCACGTGTATAATTCCACCACTTTCATCTTCAAGTGACGGCGTCAGCATCCAAAGCCTGACGCCGTCAGGTGTAAAATCCTGACTTTCCTTGGTCTTTTTGTTTTCTTCATTCTTGAGCATAAAAACGTCCAAAAAGCTCCAAAATGCTTCATATTCCAGAAATCACGTCCCAAGTACCTAAAATGAGAAAAGAAACGATTTAGGGCAATATTTGATCATATAATCGCGGATTAGGGCTTAAATGACCCTCTAAAAGCGGTACACTTTTCGTCTCATCAAATATCCCTACACTTGGGATTTGCTTGTCCTCAAGCAAATGAGCTTTTCCACCAATCAAAATACAAGTTAGGGGTCATTTAACATTAATATAAAAGTAATTACAACAAATGATCGTTCCACCTTAGTCAAAATAAGCACGAAAATTATACACTAGCACCTCACATTAAGTGTTTGGATACTCTCATCTCTCGGGTGTTGTAAATTTATATATGAAAATGGAGAAATATCACTCATTATCTGTCATAGCAAATAGATTACCATAGGCTTGGGAAAGGATCAAAACCTCCACCACATTGGCGTAAGCACCTAGGATAAACTATCAAAGAGGTCTTTTAAGGGTTGTAATGTTAGGTGTAGGGATAAGGAAAACACGGTTTGTTGGATAAGGGATATTTTTACTGGTGGCAAGTCAATCATCTTGGTCAATTACATGTAGAATGAGGCGTTGCTAAGCCAAGACTCGACTCAACTTAAACTAATCACGAACTAATAAACATAAAACAAAACAAAACATAAATAAAAGATAGAGGCGGATGGTAGTCCGTATGCTTTTGCTTTTCTTTTTTTTTTTTTTTTTTTCATTTTTTTTTTTTTGTATTTTTCTTGATTTTTTTTTTTTTTTTTTTTTTTTTTTTGTGTGCATAGACTCTTGCCCTACCATCAAAAACAATACATTACTAGGGATTCTTTGTTCCATCCCTACACTTGAACTTTTACATACTTTACATAAAATTATTCTAATGACTCGAATCAAGATAATCGAAACATTTGGAGTACTTTAAAATATTAACGTACATATGGGGGTAATAAATGATGTTCTTCCCCATTACTCCATTACACTAGTACTTTACCCATAAGTCCCAATCGTCCCAAAACAATATGTACAAGGATATGACTCGACTTAGCAACCATGTAATCAATTAGATAATTAACTAAGGGTTTAAACAAATGTTGTCACAATAATGCACTAAAGGTGAGTGCATACAAGGTAGGCTAAGGCGATTTGGGTGTACATTTAAGTGGGGTGTAACAAATTCTTCCTTTAAGTAAAATGCTTAAAGGTAGAAACGAAAAGATAGGCTCTGAGGGGTGTACTAGGGGTATCGTGTACCAAAAATGGGTACAACGCAAAGGGTGTGGGAGTATTACTTGACCAATGTAGCCAAAGTAATTATAACAAAAACACAGGTGTAAAACAATGGGTTAATCCTAATGCCTCTTATCATGTAGTCAATCCTAACTACACGAATGTAGTCTCACTAGCGGTCTCGGTATGCATCACAAACGCAAGTTCTAGAATCTATAAACTACCGGTACACTCATAAGCACCAACAATGAATGCTTTTTCCTAAAGATCTAAAGGCGAACCTCACATATTTGGGGAGGAAATTTTTGAGTGGTATGGTTTTTTTGTGCTAGTCATACAATTCCCTATCCATGAGACGCTTATTAAAATCAAAGTTTCACTCCTATATGTTGTAAAAAAATTTAAATTTGGTGCTAAAATTGCCCTAACCAATATTTCTCTTGGCTTTATTACACATTCACTATTAAACAAAACAAAAATCAAGCGAAGTTGTAGTTTCTAAGGCATCCTAATTTACCCTCCCTACACTTAATCCGAACATTGTCCCCAATGTTCTAGACAAAAGATGTAAAAGTAAAAATAAATGAGAATGGAAGAAACTAATACTCCCCTGATTCGCTCGGTATGGATGATGTGATAATATGGTTAAATCTCCCTCCAAGAGAATGAACATAGAAAAGCTTCACTCCAGAAATATAATCATCTTCTTGTCCAATATAACCTGTAATCAACAAACACAAAAAACCAACGCATCAAACAGAACAAAGAGAAACCACAACTAGATGTAATTCCAGACTTAGAAATAAAAACAAAACAATTAAAGATATAATGCTTGTGGAATGAATATTTGCAGATTTCCTGGAGTTTATAAAACTAAAGATTTAACAAAAACTTTTACGACTCCTGTATAAACAAAACTCGCAAAATTTTTCAGAATTTATGTACCTGACGCCGTCAGGTTATAACTCCTGACGCCGTCAGAATGTTCCTGCAAAAATCTCATGTTAAGTTTCCGAAAAATTTCTGGAAAAACTTATGCCTTACTTCCTGGAAAATCCTGCAAAACATCATTATGACTCGATACAAGCATTTGACTCTAACAATTACTAGTATGCATGCTCATTTAATATTGTTGTGATTCATGTTCAATCTTGTTCTTGTAAACAAATTTGGATTCCCTTACACTTATCTTTTGCAAAATTCCTTTATATGTAGTTAAGACGAAGTTAAAAACAAAATAAAGCATTTTCACAATTTACTTTGAAACAAGAGCACAAACAATAACAATTAAACTTGCATACGGAAACAAATAAAATCAAACAAACAAACAAACAAACAAATAAAGCTTGGGTTGCCTCCCAAGAAGCGCTTGTTTTTGTTCGAGTCACGAGCCTGACTCTACCCTTATTTAACGGAAATAGGGGAGGTTTTCCCTACACTTAGGATTAAGTGCGGGTGGAAGTAGCGATACACACCCTTAGGGTGGAAATATGCCACGTGAGGTGAAGGGGGTGAGTGAATGGCTTCCTTCATCCTAAAACTACCCGGATAATATTAGTTTATGGGTGGGTCGGTTCCTATTTTGTCTCCTAGATGTAAATCTAAGGATGAAAAGTTGTGTAAAGGTTGAGGTTCCGGCTCATCAACACTAGGAAATTCCCTAGAACTAAGAGTAAGGTCATCACTAAAAGTGTTCAATCCTATATCCTCTAGTTGTGCTTGGTCCAAGGGTTCTACCTCCATCGGGATTCCTAAAGTCTCTTCTACTTCTTCCGGGTAGGTCACGGGCGGTGTGGGTGCCTCAAATGATGGTAGGACTTGTGGGGTATCTAGCAGGCTTATGTTACTTACCTCATCATTCCTTGTGTCAAGATCACCTATGTGTTCATCTTGTATTATGGTAGTGCCTAACCATGACATGCAACTAGGTGGCTCAACTCTACCCTCATCCCCAAACAAACTTGTTTCATGATCCTTGAAATTTGTGGTCAATTGACTTATACTAATGTTTGTTGGGTTGTCTACTCTATAATAATATTGGGCACAATCTTCAATGGTATCCCATGCTTCTTCAGCATTTAATTCCCTAAGGTCCCTATTGGCAAAATCGTTAATGCACATTTGGTCATATCGGTCGACACGATCGAAAAAGATTTGGGTTAGGGATGCTAAATCAAAGCTATGATGAGGGACTATTCGGAGTAAGTTTTTAAAACGAGTCCATGCATCATATATGGGTTCATCTCGATATTGGTTGAACATCAAGATGTCATTAGGGGCAAATGGATTTCGTGGTCGATAGTATGGTGGGTTCGCGTACTCCATATTGGTGAACGGAAGAGTCAATGGAAAGGTTTTTACGAACAAAGACACAAAGAAAAGATAGACTACTAGAAAGCTAATAAAAAGAAAATAAAAATCTCACTAGATAGGAATCTAATGAGTAGACCTAATAAAAATAAATTTCAACCTAAGCAATAACTACTCCCCGGGCTGCGGCGCCAAAAACTTGATGCGTGGTTTTGCGACCTTACAACAGGTTTTACCTCTCAAGGGATCTTGAGAAGTTTGCAATCCCCACCAGGCAGTGTACCTGACCGATGTAGTATAGTGAAGTGGCAAGTACCGGGGGATTGATCGTTCAACTCAAAGAATAGTGTTCGTTAGGATTGAAATTTATCTACTAGATCTAGAGGTGAGGGATGATTCTTTTTGTATTTTTATATTTTATGGAAAGCAAGTAAAAATCTCTGGTTTTGGAAAAAGGGGCGGAATTAGTTGCTAATCAACTAACCCAAAAGCTACTAATTAAACTAATGTGCAGGAAAGTAAACTAGGGTTCTACAAGGGAAGTGAAGCATATCTACCTATGATGTATTACTCCTTGCTAGCTATCCAATTCTACCTATTGAATTGTCACACCTTGTTTTAATTGACGGGTTGTATTCCTTAATACCATTCGTGGGGTGGCGTACGTACTTCCCCAACTCTATAAGCTCCTACTTCACTCCTATGTCGAGCCGGCTAAGAAGCTCCTAACATGGGATCACTAGAATTCGCTCATGCATTAAATACAACCAAATTAACCTAGTACGCATTGGTTCATGTTTCTTAAGACGTTCAAGCAAGTTACCGTATAGGAGGTTAGCCAGTTTTCTTAAGCCTAACATCGATATCACCCAATCAAACAAGAGACAATAGGAAACAAGAATTATAAGCTAAACCAATTAGATCTATTGAAGTGTCACACCTTTATTGATGACGATAGACACATACATCAACAAAGAATCAATAAGATCTAATTAATTATATACAAGTTTCACACAATCATAAGTAGACACAAGGTGAATTAGCAAAGCATGATCAATGAAGGGCAAACAACCACAATAATGAAAGACATAATTAAGTTAAAATCAACAAACCAATATTTGATGTTTATGACGTGATTGAAACCCTCTAAGTTGCTGGAAAAACACCTACCTAAACCCTAGAATCGGACTTAGGGTTTAGGGCTTACAAATAATGAAGTTGTGAAGTTATATTTATAGGCAGTTTTCTGTCGGCCCGATCTGACGGCGTCAGACTTATACGTGACGCCGTCACGACCAATTTTTCACCAAATTGTAGATCTCTTCGTCCCGATCGCGTGGCCTTTTGAATCACCTAAATTCGAGTTCGTATGAGGATTTTATGGCCAAAACAGTAACAGCTACTCCGCTCGCGAGTTGTGATTGTCTTGATTAACTTGTGGCGGTTTCACTAAGGTTCCTTCTCGTGTAAGCCTTCTTCCTGAGGTCGTCACTCTATAACGTTTTGCGTGTCATGAGACTTAGGGCAATATATTGAACTGCAATATTACTGAATTACTTTCTACTTAGCTTGTGTTCAAACTGATTATTACTTTAAACGCTATGGATTCACTCAACCTTTGTGTTGACTTTTTAGCATGTTTTATCTCAGGTAACTAAAAGCATGATTTGGCACGGAGTGGCAATGGACTTTCTTCTTATAAAAAGGGTGTCCATTTTGTTATCATTCAACAAATAATGTAGCTTTTATAACGTATTTTGAAACTTCCCGCTGGGACCTCTATTATGTAACTCTGATTCAAAATAAATGAATGATAACAACTTTATTTAAAACGTCTCTTTTCGAGTCATTTTCTATTTTCATGACTGTGATACCTGAAGTAATACCCCAACTTATATTTCGCTGCGTATATCGAAAATGGGGGTGTTACATATACTTTGGTTATCATGTTTTAACTCTGATTTTAAATAATTCGAATGGTAACATTTCAAAACATCTCATTTATAGGTCGTTTTCTATACCTTGATCTATATTATAAAGTAATACCCCCTTGACACTATCGTTCCGCTGCGGTAATTTGGGGGTGTTACACTGTAGGCTCAAGATCCTTCCCGAGACCCAAGCACGCACCTGTTTTAGATGTGGAGTGAAGGGACACCTCAAGAACGAGTGTCAAGCACCGTGGAAGCCAAGTGGCTAGAAGAATGATGAATCTGAAGTTGAAGGAGACCAAGAATAAGACGCGATTTCAAAAATGATCGCCTTGCCTCATAAGACCTAAGTTTATGTCTATTTAAGTTATCGCTTTATAATACTTCCTTAGTGTTTTCTTAAGAACCTCGAAGTGTTATGAATTCTCGTGTACGTTATCTTGAATGTAACCTCATTTGATTCTGAAGTACCCATGATCTTGTCTTGTTGCAACACCCCCAAATTACCGCAGCGGAACGATAGTGTCAATGGGGTGTTACTTCATAATATAGATCAAGGTATAGAAAACGACCTCTAAATGAGACGTTTTGAAATGTTACCTTTCAAATTATTTAAATCAGATTTAATACAAAAGATAAAGGGAGAGTCTCCAAAGTATGAAAATGACTCTAAGATCCATGCATCCACTATCACCTTATTAACCAGAGATAAATATGCTAAAAAGTGTCAACTAAAGGTTGGTGAGTTCATAGAGTTTAATGTAATTGTAAAGCATTTGAATAAAGTTTCGACAGCAAAGGCATTGTAAATTCACTCAGTCCCAAGTCCCGCCCATATAAGACTTGCAACCTGTGTGTTTACAACCCACTGCTAAAGTATGAGTAGGACAGATGTGTATACGATATACAAGAGTACTTAATGTAATGAATAGCAGCAAACTGAACCTCCTGACTGTGTATATATGTATCATGTGAACTCCGGATTATATTCACCCAAGGTCACTGTTGATACATAATCTGGCACGGGTCGATTCAACGACTCTCCCTGGCCCGTTAGTCGTCTTCTCGAGCCCTTAGTAGACCTGTTCAACAAAGAGAACCCGTTAGGAGTGGACCCGAGGCCGTAGCCCCGGGATCCACCTCCGACGGTCAAGTTAGTATAGGTGATATAGCGTATCATATAGCGTATAGCGTATGCAAGAGTTATTAGGTTTAGGGTAACCTGTTATAATCTGATGAAGAAGGGGATCCATGCCATGTATTTATAGGCATGGATTAGGGTTTAGGTGTAGGATGGGCCGTTGTCTGCGCGGGCCTGGCCCAGTCAGGACCATACGTCCACAGTCACGTCATTTAGACACAAGGGTGGGGGCGTCTGCCTGATAGTTACTATCAATACCTCTCCAACGGCTCCTACCCATAGGAGTTAAACAGTTGTTATGAATAATGTGTATATGAATAGTTTAACCCATTAAGGCATATATCGTAATAAAACTACACATCATGTCCAAAAAGTATAAAAGCGTAGCGTATCATAAATGTTTTGAGTACTTGCATCACAATGCAAATCATGTATTTGATAAACGAGTAAAGTAATTTAAGCATGTATCTCCCCCAAGTAGTTTAAAATGAATACAAAAGAGTAAGAGTCGGGTTATGACTCACCTAAACTGTAAAAGTCAAGGTAATGTGATGTCAAAAAGTAACACGAGAATGGCTCCAACACACGACCTGAATAATAGGGAAGTCTGAGATTTCGATGGTTTAAGATTGACTGGATGTGAATAATGATTGTGGAAAAATATCGGATAACGAATTGGTTCGTGATGAGAATGGATGATATGCTTAAAATGCTTAAAGTTCAAAAATAATATTATATATAATATTATCATGTTTTTATGTTTATAGAATCCGTAAATATCGTCTCTTCGAAAGTTGGTGGATGAATAGTTATGTTTATTCGTTAAAAATCACGTTATATAAATATAAACGTAATATTTGTTTAAATGAATATTACGAATTGTAAAAAGGACTTGAAAGAATGAAAATGTATAAAAAACTTCATGTAAATATATATAGAAATAATTTACTGGTTGGTCCTTGAAGTTATAGGAAATTTACACTTTTAACCCTAACGGTGAAACTTTTGCACCGTTAGTCCCTGGTTAGATTTTAGTTACACTTTTAGTCCAAAATGTTTCTAGTATGACTTTTTATGGCTTCTGGTTTCTGTATGATCAATTTCTATCCATAACTTATAAAAAATGGCAGTTTGGAACTAGCTTATACAAAAGTTACGTATTTAACCCGAATAGTAATATAATTTGCATTTTTAGTCCAAAAGTCACAAACTTACGAGTTTAAGTTTTCTGAAAGTTTTATAAGCTTCAAACAGCTTATTCAAGTTTATAAAAACTGCTTATTTCATAAAAGAGCTTATTTATAGCTTAATGGTCTTTTAGCGATTTAAAACAGACCCATTAACGAAGTACGACCCAATGGGTTTGAAGATGAGTTGGGCTTGACTTTGAGCTTATTTTATGGTCCTAAAAACATAATCAAACTGCTTATATAGACTGCTTGTTCGGTTTGCTTATTATGAGCTTATTGGGCTTATAAGCCCACTCGCTATTTATATATGGTTTTAAACTGTTTCAAGAGCCATAGATTTGGACGTTATAAAAGGTGTCATATGAGCTAATCAAGTTAGCTTATTCTTACAGCTTATTAGAGTAGCTTATGGAGAAATAGTTCGTGTAATTTGTTTTATATGTCATTTGACTAGATTTAATTTTATAGGATGATTTCTAAGCGACATAAGCAAAAGGTCCAAAAATAATAAAAAGACATTTATACGTTTGATATGTAATATAAGTTCAAAATGGGTCTCGATAAGCAATGATATGATGAAATGAGACACGAATGAATATAGAACTTAATTCCTAGCCATCCATAAAATTAGGAGGTCAAATGTATGCACGAAATAAATAACGAAAATTTGAAATAAATGATTGAAAGCTAGAATGAATCGTATGGAATAAATAAAAATGTATGAACTTATAAAATCATAAGTATGTAAAGAAGATAGATTCGATGGACTTACCACACCACAAATGGTGTTGGGAAATGTAGAAATAAATTAAGGACGATGGTTTATTGCGTGTAGCTCGTTAGAACCAATACAAAAGAATCAAGATCAACACTTAAACGGTTGGAAAATGAATCAAATGACTAGAACATGGCCCCTTTATCATTCGAATGAACTCGACAGGAGAAGAAACTTAGGAAAGTATGTGTTTGATAATTGTTTGTGAAAGAGTATGTATGTGTGGTATACGTATATGTATATATGTAATATCAAGTATATAGTATTTTATGTACAAGTTAGTCTTTGATTCGACAGGATAGAATGATTGGGAATAAATATAGACTAGGCAACTTGAGTTTTTAGATATTAAGAAGGGTGTGTGAGTTTGTGTTTCGGCTTAGAGATGGTAGGAACCAAGTGGCACATTTAAAAATTGGTTCGACATGATCATGGTCCAAACGACTAGTTTAACATGACCAAGGGGTCTAGAGAAAGGGTAATAGAGCTTGTGGAACATTTTCAACTAGGTAAAACACAATGGCTTAGGTAGAAATGAGTTTAGTCGATTTTGATCACACTTGAGTTGGGTTTGTATTTGTGTCGACTGGGACTAGCTTTAAGCCTCGTTATAAGATCAAATGTTCGAACCAAACAATGAAATTTGTCAATCCTGAATCTTTGAAGTATAGAGATTCGACACATGTAAAATATAGTGTGGCTTGTGTGTCGAAATATGGAATAAAAGTGGCCAAGTAAATGTAAGTTGGATCGATTTTAGAATAAAAGAAAAGTGAAAATGGGCTTGAATAGTGTGGGCTTGAATAGTAACAAGCCTAGAATAAGAGTTATGGATCCGTTTGGTTTTTAATTGAATACTGGACTGTCATGATGCGTGTGCGAGCTCGTTCTAAGGTATTGTAATTCACGTAACAACGTGTTTGAATTATATAAATGTAATAAACAAAATTTTCAAATTTTGCTCGTATAAATGGTTAAGTAATTGTAATGATGGGTTAATCCTAGATTAACGTTCACTAATTACTGAGAAAATCTACGGGTTGCTACAGTACCTACCCCTTATCTTGAATCTCGTCCTGAGATTCAGTCTGTGTTATCTGTTGAAATGATGCTGACGAATAGTCGATGTGTAAAGTTAAAGTAATTAGGCCAAAACTTACGTATCTAGGGTATAATACTACTTGTCTAGGGAAAACGTACCCATTATTTGTTAGCTGCATCCAAATGACCCAAATAGAATGCTCGACCACGAGGTGGACTGATATGGACTCCAGGGTTTAGGTTATTTCCTTCAATTGCTAAAGCTAGATTACCCTGTCTTTGTCTAGGTGCTCTATTCAACCGAGGACACACATGCCTGAGGTGATCCGGGTTGTTGCACTCATAGCATGCCCTTTGGTTATTCTTCATGTTGCCTGCATTCCCTGGTGCTTTACACTGATTCGTAAAATGATCTAACTGATTGAAGTTTGTACACTCACGGCAGGGCACAGACCCCGGATGATGATAAGCACATTTAGTACACTTAGGATGTGGACCTACATATCCTCTCTGACCAGCACCAGTGGCCATAAAGGTTCTTGTCTTCTTGTTGTCAATCATGGGGACCGTTTGCTTGTCTGACTCATTCGCCCCCTTACTTTTATCACCATTCCTCAAAATTCCATTCCTAATCATCTCATCAGTTAGAGTCCCTGCTCTCAATATTGCACTCTGAATTGTAGACGGCTCAGTTGCTTTCACAGTTCCATGAATTTCGGGGACAAGACCATAGATGTACCTTTCGATCCTCTTTGATTCAGGGGTAACCAGATGAGGAACTAGTTTGGCTAACTCATGAAATCGATCTGCGTAGGCTGCATGACCAGGCCCTATCATAGTGTATTGCCAGAGTTTACCTTCCAGCTTTTGCATTTCATTGTCCGGACAGTATTCCTCTTTTAGTAGTGCCTTGAATTCGTCCCATGTCATACCTACAACTGCTTCTCTGCCTCTAGCTTGAATCTGCGTGTTCCACCATGTTAATGCTTTTCCTGATAGCGAGCATGCAGAATACTTTACCTTCTGATGAGTTGCACAGCTACTAATGTCGATCACTGACTCCATCTTTTCAATCCATCAAGTATACTCCAACGCACCTCCTTTACCATCGAACTTTATCGGCTTGCATGCAGTAAATTCCTTATACATACACCCGGCTATGTTGTTGTTAGTACCATTTCCTCCTACATCATTGGTGTCCTCGTTTCTGCTTTCGTGGTTTCTCGAGTTATTGATATGATTGCCCACTTGGGTGATAATAGTAGGAAGCAAGTTTTGAAGCTGTTGTGCGATGATGGCGGCAAAATAAGGATTTCCACCATCGTTGTTATCATTGTTACTTACGCCGCGACCACCTCCTCTACTTCCACGTTCACTAGTCCTTCCACCCATTAGTGTTGCACTTCCTCGGTTAGTGTTGCGGGTTGATCTCTTTGATGCCATTGTTTCGACATGGAAGGACATTTAGCGAACATCAGAGATGAGGAAAACCGTTGACTATCCAATCTATACTTAACGTTCTCACAAAACCATGTCACCAGCTGTTTCCTAAAGGGTGCCAATGCCGATCAACGCAAGCGTAGTTACATATGTCTACGTAAGTCATGATGCATTTATAATTATGTTGGCCACCATAATTATAATTTTCTCCTTTCATACGTGTACATCTCACCAGACACACATATCTCGATGATCGACGTAGTGATCTTTCTTAGGTGTTTAAGTCACGGAGAGTTTAGTTTCAAATCATTTCTCAAGAGTATCCTCAAGAGAAATCCCATCCTCGAGCAAAATCATCAAATTTATACAGCTAAATAATAACCTTTATTTAACTTAATCTCATGTCTTATCAAACAAGAACTGTCACAAGATCAAGTTAAATAGTCAGTTATTACTGAGCTCCACACTTTTGATGACTCGACTAAATTCTGAGATTTCCCTATCAGTACAAGTACTATAACATCCAACATCGTGGATACAAATGGAAAAGTTCTAAGTATGCAAGGCGATATGGAGGAGAGTCTTAATGTATATATTAGTTATAGTCTAGGCACTTAAATGCAACCTAGTTCTCTATAACCAAGTCTCTGATACCAATCTGTAACACCTCCAAATTACCGCAGCGGAACGATAGTGTCAATGGGGTGTTACTTCATAATATAGATCAAGGTATAGAAAACGGCCTCTAAATAAGACGTTTTGAAATGTTACCATTCGAAGTATATAAATCAGAGTTAATACAAAAGGTTCCAAAGTAAATGAGTACATAAACGTTTTCAAGATGTATCGAATGGTAAAAGATAAAGAGAAAGTCTCCAAAGTATGCAAATGACTCTAAGATTCATGCATCCACTATCGCCTTATTAACCTGAGATAAACATGCAAAAAAGTGTCAACCAAAGGTTGGTGAGTTCATAGAGTTTAATTTAATTGTAAAGCGTTTGAATAAAGTTTCCACAGCAAAGGCATTGTAAATCCACTCAGTCCCAAGTCTCGCCCATACAAGACTTGCAACCTGTGTGTTTACAACACACTGCTAAAGTATGAGTAGGACAGATGTGTATACCGTATACAAGAGCACTTAATGTAAAGAATAGGAGCAAACTGAACCTCCTGACTTTGTATATATGTATCATGTGAACTCCGGATTATATTCACTGAAGGACACATCATTTGGACATAAGGGTGGGGTGTCAGCCCGATAGTTACTATCAATACCTCTCCAACGGCTCCTACCCATAAGAGTTAAACAGTTGCTATGAATAGTGTGTATATGAATAGTTTAACCCATTAAGGCATATATCGTAATAAAACTACACATCATGTCCAAAAAGTATAAAAGCGTAGCGTATCATAAATGTTTTGAGTACTTGCATCACAATGCAAATCACGTATTTGATAAACAAGTAAAGTAATTTAAGCATGTATCTCCCCCAAGTAGTTTAAAATGAATATAAAAGAGTAAGAGTGGGGCTATGACTCACCTTAGCTGTAAAAGTCAAGGTAATGTGATGTCAAAAAGTAACACGGGAACGGCTCCAACACACGACCTGAATAAAAGGGAAGTCTGAGATTTCGATGGTTTAAGATTGACTGGATGTAAATAATGATTGTGGAAAAATATCGGATAACGAATTGGTTCGTGATGAGAATAGATGATATGCTTAAAATGCTTACAGTTCCAAAATAATATTATATATAATATTATAATGTTTTTATGTTTATAAAATCCGTAAATATCGTCTCTTCGAAAGTTGGTTGATGAATAGTTATGTTTATTTGTTAAAAATCACATTATATAAATATAAACATAACGTTTGTTTAAATGAATATTACGAATTTTAAAAAGGACTTGAAAGAATGAAAATGTATAAAACACTTCATGTAAATGTGTATAGAAATAATTTACTTGTTGGTCCTTGAAGTTATTGGAAATTTACACTTTTAACCCTAATGGTGAAACTTTTGCACCGTTAGTCCCTGGTTAGATTTTAGTTACACTTTTAGTCCAAAATGTTTCTAGTATGACTTTTTATGGCTTTTGGTTTCTGTATGATCAATTTCTGTCCATAACTTATAAAATATGGCAGTTTGGAACTAGTTTATACAAAAGTTACGTATTTAACCCGAATAGTAATATAATTTGCATTTTTAGTCCAAAAGTCACAAACTTATGAGTTTAAGTTTTCCGAAAGTTTTATAAGCTTCAAACAGCTTAATCAAGTTTTTAAAAACTGCTTATTTCATAAAAGAGCTTATTTATAGCTTAATGGGCTTTTAGCGATTTAAAACATGCCCATTAACGAAATTTTGACCCAATGGGTTTGAAGATGATTTCGGCTTGACTTTGGGCTTATTTTATGGTCCAAAAAATGTAATCAAACTGCTTATACAGACTGCTTATTATGTTTTCTTATTATGAGCTTATTAGGCTTATAAGCCCACTAGCTATTTATATATGGTTTTAAACTAGTTCGAGAGCCATAGACTTGGACGTTATAAAAAGTGTCATATGAGCTAATCAAGTTAGCTTATTCTTACAGCTTATTAGAGTAGCTTATGGAGAAATAGTTTGTGTAATTTGTTTGATAGGTCATTCGACTAGATTTAATTTTATAGGACGATTTCTAAGCGACATAACCAAAAGGTCCAAAAATAATAACAAGACATTTATACGTTCGATATGTAATATAAGTTCAAAATGGGTCTCGATAAGCAATGATATGATGAAATGAGACACGAGTGAATATAGAACTTAATTCCTAGCCATCCATAGAATTAGGAGGTCAAATGTATGCACGAAATAAATAACGAAAATTTGAAATAAATGATAGAAAGCTAGAATGAATCGTATGGAATAAATAAATATGTATGAACTTATAAAATCATAAGTAAGTAAAGAAGATAGATTTGATGGACTTACCACACCAAAAATGGTGGTGGGAAACGTAGAAATGAACTAAGGACGATGGTTTATTGCATGTAGCTCGTTAGAACCAATACAAAAGAATCGATATCAACACTTAAATGTTTGGAAAATGAATCAAATGACTAGAACATGGCCCCTTTATCATTCGAATGAACTCGACAGTATAAGAAACTTAGGAAAGTATGTGTTTGATAATTTTTTGTGAATGAAGTGAGTGTGAAAGAGTATGTATGTGTGGTATACGTATATGTATATATGTAATATCAAGTATGTAGTATTTTATGTACAAATTGGGCTTTGATTCGATAGGATAGAATGATTGGGAATAAATATAGACTAGGCAACTTGAGTTTTTAGATATTAAGAAGGGTGTGTGAGTTTGTGTTTCGGCTTAGAGAAGGTAGGAACCAAGTGGCACATTTAAATATTGGTTCGACATGATCAGGGTCCAAACGACTAGTTTAACGTGACCAAGTGGTCTAGAGAAAGGGTAATAGAGCTTGTGGAACATTTTCAACTAGGTAAAACACAATGGCTTAGGTAGAAATGAGTTTAGTCGATTTTGATCACACTTGAGTTGGGTTTGTATTTGTGTCGACTGGGACTAGCTTTAAGCCTCGTTATAAGATCAAATGTTCGAACCAAACAATGAAATTTGTCAATCCTGAATCTTTGAAGTATAGAGATTCGAAAATGTAAAATAAAGTGTGGCTTGTGTGTCGAAATATGGAATAAAAGTGGCCAAGCAAATGTAAGTTGGATCGATTTTAGAATAAAAGAAAAGTGAAAATGGGCTGAATAGTATGGGCTTGAATAGTAACAGGCCTAGAATTAGAGTTATGGGTCCGTTTGGTTTTCATTGTATATTGGACTGTCGTGGTGCGTGTGTGAGCTCGTTCTAAGGTATTGTAATTCACGTAACAACGTGTTTGAATTATATAAATGTAATAAACAAAAATTTTAAATTTTGCTCGTATAAATGGTTAACTAACTGTAATGATGGTTTAATACTAAATTAACGTTCACTAATTACTGAGGAAATCTACAGGTTGCTACACTTGTATACTTGCCTTGCATATAAATCTTGCATTTCCTTTTTATTACTTTCTCATAAATTTCTCTACGTTGCTTCTCAAATATTGATCGATTGACTTATTTCCGTTATCCTATTCGTAAAATCCATCAAGGGTTTGACATCCACCTCCTGTGAGCTAAACCCGGTACTACATTGTTGGACCCCAATTATACAAAGACTAGCCACCTATGTATAATTCGGTTAGGATGGTGTTGTGCCAAGAATGGCTGCCCAAACCTCCACCGAGGATTAAATTCCTCATCCAAGATTTGGATAGATTATGACAAATAAAAACTACATCCCAACCGTCCCGCGAACTCAACATCATCCAGTGTCACCCTTCAGTACGAGGGGGAAACGACACGCCACCAGCCGTCATGGAATAACCCCACCGTGCGACGTCCCGTACTGCTCTACCTCTTCCGACATTCCAAGGATCCTATCGCCGAGTAAACAAGCCTTAGAGTTGAACGGCTACCCTTCATAGTCATGACTACTCACTAGGACGTTACTAACCCGACCGACCGATTACTAGTTGCAACCCGCGAAGATCTTCTAGGTGCTACCCTACGCCTTAGAAATAGGTACAACATCGAGACCAGTCGACCACTAGTAGAAACCTAGGTGCTCCTACCTACATGACAGGGGAGTCAACGGAATTATTGGATTCGAGTGCACGTAGACTTTCACATGGTAAGAACCAGACTACCTAGACCTAGCCAACACGATGAGCTGACTAACACAAATGGACCGATACCTACTACCCAGGATCGATGATTTATTTGATCATCTCCAAGGATCAAGCGTTTACTCAAAAATCGACCTGCGATCCGGGTATCATCAACTCAGGGTTAGGGAGGCGGATACCCCAAAAACCGTGTTCAGAACCCGTTACGGCCATTATGAGTTTCAAGTGATGCTATTTGGTTTGACCAATGCACCAGCTGTATTCATGGATCTTATGAATCGGGTGTGTAAACCATATTTGGATAGGTTTGTGATTGTATTCATAGACGACATCCTAATCTACTCAAAGAGTGAGAAGGAGCATGAGGAGCATCTGAAACTCATTTTGATTCTGCTAAAGAAGGAGAAATTGTATGCCAAATTCTCTAAGTGTGAATTTTGGATTCCAATCGTACAATTTCTGGGCCACGTGATCGACAACCAGGGAATTCACGTGGATCCCACAAAGATCGAGTCTATTAAGGAATGGACCGTACCTACAACCCCAACTGAGGTTCATGAATTTCTAGGTTTAGTTGGCTATTACCGGAGATTCATCGAGGGATTTTCTAAGATAGCAAGGCCGTTGACCAAATTGACACATAAGAATGTGAAGTATGAATGGGGTGAAGAAGAGGAAGAAGCGTTCCAACTACTAAAGGAGAAGTTGTGTAGTGCACCCATCCTAGCCTTACCTGAGGGAAGTGAGGACTTTGTCGTTTATTGCGACGCTTCGCACAAAGGTCTAGGAGCCGTCTTAATGCAGAGGGAGAAAGTGATAGCGTATGCTTCATGCCAGCTTAAGACTCATGAGAAAAACTACACCACTCACGACCTAGAACTAGGAGCCGTCGTATTTGCCCTTAGAATTTGGAGGCATTACCTGTATGGTACCAAGTGTATCGTATACACCGACCATAAGAGCTTGCAACACATCCTAGATCAGAAGGAACTGAACATGAGACAGCGTCACTGGTTGGAGCTGCTTAGCGATTACGATTGCGAGATTTGCTACCATCCTGGTAAGGTGAACGTTGTTGCAGACGCTCTTAGTCGAAAAGAGAGGATACCTCCGTTATGGGTCAGATCATTAAGAATGACCATCAGCTCGCCGCTACCGTCACGGATCCTAGAAGCTCAAGCCGAGGCATTGAAGGAGGAAAACCGACCGGCTGAAAACCTTTAAGGTATGGTCGAGAACAAAAACGGCTTCGTGAAGCGTTCCGACGGAACATTATGCTTCGGAGACAGAAGCTGAAACCACTCCACAGAGGGATTCACGAGTTGATTATGCATGAGTCACATAAGTCGAAGTACTCTATACATCCCGGGTCTGATAAGATGTATCAAGACCTGAAGAAACTGTACTGGTGGCCCAACATGAAAGCCAACATCGCTCTATATGCCAGTAAATGCTTAACCTGTTCCCGAGTGAAGGCCGAATACCATAAACCGTCAGGATTGTTAATACAGCCTGAACTTCCAGTCTGGAAATGGGAACGGATCACCATGGACTTCATCACGAAATTGCCAAAGACCGCTAGTGGTTGTGACACGATTTGGGTAATTGTGGACCGACTCACTAAGTCTGCTCACTTCCTGGCTATCAGCGAAAGTGACAGCAGGGACAAGTTAGCCCGTCTATATCTGTAGGAGATCATTTCTTGTCATGGCGTACTCATATCCATCATCTCCAATCAAGACAGCCATTTTACGTCGCATTTTTGGAATTCACTTCAGACAGCAACGGGGGCCAAACTCGACATGAGCACTGCCTATCATCCCAAAACAGACGGCCAAAGTGAAAGAACTATCCAAACATTGGAGGATATGCTCAGAGCTTGCGTCATAGATTTCAGAAAAGGCAGGGAGAGGAACTTGCCCCTAGCCGAGTTTTCCTACAACAATAGCTACCACACCAGCATTAAGGCCGCACCATTTGAGGCGTTATATGGCAAAAAATGCCGATCTCCTATCTGCTGGACCGAAGTCAGTAACAGTCAACTTACTGGTCCCGAGCTCTTCTACGAAACAACCGAGAAGGTAGTCCAGATTCGTAATTGTCTCCAAGCAGCACGTGACCGAAAAAAGAGCTATGTCGACCAGAGACGTAAACCTCTCGAGTTCCAGGTTGGAGACAGAAATATGCTGAAGGTCTCACCATGGAAAGGGGTGATACGTTTCGGCAAGCATGGGAAGCTCAACCATTGTTATATAGGACCATTCCAAATTCTGGATAGGATTGGACCGGTAGCCTACCGACTAGAGTTACCACCCAAATTGAGCAGTGTGCACAACGTCTTCCATGTGAGTAACCTGAAGAAGTGCCTTTCCGATGAGACTCTGATTATTCCTTTCAGAGAGATCAAAATAGACGAGAGTTTGAACTTTACCGAGGAACCTGTCGAGGTCATGGACCGTGAAGTTAAGCGACTTAAGCACAGTCATATCCCAATTGTTAAGGTTCGCTAGAATTCCTGACATGGTCCTGAATTCACGTGGGAACGTGAAGACGAGATCATGCGGAAGTACCCTCATCTCTTTTCGTCCCTAACGAGTAATCTTAATTGAAACCCGGGACGGGTTTCTCCTGAGGCTCGGAGGTTGTGACAACTGGTAATTTTCGGGATATTTTATTCATATATTTTCATATCGCGTCGAGTTTTGAACCTATATATTCGAGTAAATGATGCACTTTTATTTATATTGAGTCTGCATTATTATTTTTGTTCTTGATTTCATGAGAATTGGGATATATCGAGTTTTCGTAGGCCTAAAATGTAGCACGTCGCGGCTTGGCACAATAATTAGTTTAAAAACGCGATATTAATTAATTTTAACACCTCGGGACCAAAAACATACGTGTTTATATTTAATTTTATTGGAAAAATAGTTTTAAGACTAATGGCATAAATTAGAAATACTCGAGAAAATGTTTCGGCACTCAAATTGGTCTCGGTAGCGTTTCACCAAAAATGACAAAATAACACTTCCTACCCCTTGCCTTAAGTTTCAGTTTTAGTCTTTGGGGGACATTAGGGTTTCACAAAGGGTCCTAAGGGCTTTATAAGCTCACTAATACCCATTTTAGGGTTTGCGTTTCCCCTCCGACCACCACCGAGCACCACCACCGCCACCTCCCACATCACACCGCCACCACCCACCTTCACCTTGTGACCCCCTCGTCATACCTAACCACCACACGTGCCGAGAATCTCCACCACCACCTCGTAGTCACCACCACCGTCACGTTCGACACCTTATCACCATCATGAAAGTTTAGATCCGAGTAGACCCGGGTCATTGAAGGTAGGTTACACCGGTTCACACCCTTGTAAGACTCGGTGTAAGTCAACTCGTACATAGCGAGTTGACCATTATGGTTTTGATTCGATATGGGTAATAAATTTGTGGGTTAACTCATTTTAATAACTAAAAACCGGTTTGGTATTGTGGTCGCGTCGTGCTCAAGCCGTGAGCTTAAGCTCATAGCTGAGGCTTGTTGTGTCATTGTTGAGTCAAGTATAGTGGTTTTCGAGTCATGGTTATGCATAGTGGAGTTTATGTTCTAGTGGATTAATCTTTTTCTTTTTTTGATATTGTTATTTTCGTGGCCGAGTGTAGATATTAGGATTTGGTTATTGTGATTTGTGTTGAAGTTGTGGTTGTTTTGGATTGTAGCCAAGAAGGACCTAAGGTCCATTTGGTTATCGAGTTCGCCACGGCTTCGAGCATTGGTGATGATGATGGGATATTGTTGTTGTTGATATTGGGATTTGGACATTGGACTTGGATTGTTGAAGTTGGTTTATTTGTTATCGATCCATAAGTTTAAGGCCGATAACCATATTGTTGGACATGGGATATTTATTTGTGAGCTTGTAATTATACTTGTGATGTTTGAGCCAAGTCGAGTGTTGCCGAGACTCCGTAGTCTCGTTGTGGCCTCGACAAGCCAAAAATGCATATTAGACTTTATTTTGGACTTGTGATATGTGAGGTTGACTTGTTGACCCGAGTATAGCATAAACTCGGAATGGTGACTCGAAATATGAAATGACTCGCTATATATTTATTTTGGAAACGTAAATGAAAAAAGTAATAAGACAAGAAATGATATAAATAAATAATAACTTGAAAATATTAAATAACGATTAATTTGTTACTTAATATTTTGAAGTTAATTGGGAAATATTAAATGACATATAATATGTCATTTAAGCCTTTTAATAAAAGAAAATGGTTAACCAAAACAAAAATAGAATATATACGAGTTATTTATTGTTTCGAGGGCACACTTATCGAGGAACACCAAGTATAGAAATATCGAGGTTATATTGAATTAATGTCGAGTTACGGATCGGTTGACGTTAATATACCCGACCCACATGGTTATCGGACTTATCGGGTGACGAGCCCAATAAGGACCCGATAAGTATGTCGGAGGAAATTTATTATTGTATGACTTATCCTTATGACTTATCGATTATTGTGATTTAGTTTTTGGATTGATAAGTAGAACAAAGGAATTGTCAAATTTATCGAGTTAACGAATTCGATAAGAACCTAACAATTCGTCCGAATAACTTATTGAACTATAAACTAAATCATTTGACCTTGACCTTGTTTTGTGAGTCGTCTATGTTTTGGTCATTTGTTTGGCGTGAGTTCACTTGAGTCAATGTTGTGTCACCACTGCACACACGATGATACCAAACACTAATAAACGGATATAACAAGAAGATTTTGGAATCAAAATGGGATATACTTGGGGATAGTCGACTTTTAGGGATTTATACACTTTTGGATTAGATGTTAAGACAAGTCTATTATGTTAGGTCGTGCCAGGTCCACAGTGCTGTGACATTCTAGCTGCCGTAGTATCTTCTTCTGTTGTGTCATTTCTCGTCTGACTTCTTGAGGTGAGTTCATAGCCCCACTTTTACTTTAATAATGTTTTATTAAATTTGGGGTGAGAGAACATGCCAATTGTTTTATTTTGGAACTGTGTCGTTTTTAAATGCTTAATATTGTTTGTTATGTTAGCTAGCTAAGGATAGATTATAGATATGCTGCAATGTGTAGGGTTATTATATCACAGCTGCAGTTGTGTAGGGTATAATAACTTGTCTACTAGTGTAGGATAGTACTATAGCGTGCACCTATAGGAATTTATTCCGGATATAGATATGAGTTGAGATGTAGTTGATGCCTTAGTCTAGTATAGCAAACTTATGAGCATTTCGGTCCACTTTTACATATTGTTTTGAGTCTAAACCTATGAACTCACCAGCGTTAGCTGACCTTTTAGCATGTTTTCTCAGGTACTGAGTAATGTCTTTATTGGTGCTTGATTTGGATGGGAATCTTGGCAAGCGGCGTGGTTAACGGATCAGTCAGACTCTGATAAAATATATGAGACCTATCTTTTTATTTATTTGGGCTTACTACATACTTTTTGGGAATAAATGTAAACCTTAATTTGCGACTTTAAATGTTTTATTAAATTTGGATATTGTTATCCCATTCTTATAATCGTGTTGTGTGCCAATCCAAGTAGCACCCCGAAACTTTGATAAGTCTTCCGCTGAACCAAATTTTGGGGGTGTTAGAACAACCTTTCCTAGTTTGGCTTTTGACCAGCGGAAGATATATAAGAGTGGGTGCTTTCCTATGCCCATCGGTAAAACAAGACCATTTGTTCATCGAGTGTCCATATTAGTTACAAGTTTGATCAAAGGTTAACTAATGTGTTCATATTCTCGGTATTTGCAACAAGTGCAATGATACTGTTCGTTATATCCTTTTTGGCCCGTAACAGGATGGTGTTAGTAGTGGTTGCTAAACTGAGTTATGGAGATGCGATTTACTTTATGCTCGACGGTGAGGCTTAAAATGATGACTTTGAAGTTCAAAAGTTCACAATATGTGAATTATATGAAGTCGATTTGGAAGATTCTATAGTAGTTTGATACTACTCTAGTTTTTTACTTGTTGAGCCATTGGTCTTGTGGGGTTGTTTTCTGTTGGGTCAGTTCATGTGTAAAATATCGTTTTAATATTTATAAACTGAATCCAATTGAGATTTATCAACACCCTCGGGTAGTGTACTTTATTGCGTATAGCATAGACTCGGTAAAACCGGGTTGTTCGTTGGAGCGAGAGAAATTAACAATGTTTAAAATTAAATTAACTTAAATGACAACTATGTTTAAAATACACGCGATTATGAAAATATTAAATAACTTGTTAATACAAATAAACCATCAAAACGTTTATTTATATTTTACGATCTTTCAATGTTTTGTCGATAACAAACGTAAAATCATTTTAACGAGATAAATAAATTACGTAATGCTTTGAGCCAATAGTTTACTAACTCATTTCATTAAACAAGTAAACCTTAAACATATCTAGTTAACAAGTTTACATGAAACCAAAACTATTTTATAAAAGCACTTAAGTAACATTTGTTACTTACATTTTATAAAATACATGTTAAGAAAAAGCTAGTAAACACTTGGACTATTCATAGCCCAAAAACAAGTCCATAAACCATAAACCATGAAGCTTGACCCATAACCCATGACCCATTGCATGACATCCGTAATGGGTAAAACCCATGACCCATGACCCAAAGTCCATAACCCATAACCCAAAGTCCATGACCCATGACCCAAGATGTCTTTGACATCAGGCATGACATCATCTATCCATGGATCATAACCCATAACCCATAACCCGGTTTGTAACCCAAAAACCCAGTTACCCGGATCCCTCGGTTTACACTAGCTGGATACCTCTGGGAAGGTATTCGGTGGAACCTCGGTTTACACTAGTTTCTCTTTGTGATTCTCTAGGTTCCTTCCATAAGGAGAGATCACAACCTCTCAAATACGTGCAAGCTCGTGATATGGGTTGCTTTGATTCTTCTCTTCCAAGATCACAGAAGTGATTCTTGTTCTTTCTTTCTTCTCAAAGGGTGTTGTAGATGTGTTGAGTCGATAGGTGTAAAAGGACGTTGGATCCTTTAGTCGAGTTGTATTGGGTGTGTTGGTTTGGTCCGCCGTGCTAAGGACCCGATATCTAGCCTTGTACCGGATAAAGTGTAGGCGACGAAGGTTTGGTCTACCTTGTGTGAAAGACCTGGTATCTAGCTTTGTACCGGATAAAGTGTAAGCGATGTTGTGAAGGATTCTCCGCCATGTAAAAGGAGTTTGTGTTGTGAAGTGATAACGAACTCTCGAGTAGGTGACTCGAGGAGTGGAGTAGGGCAAGGAAGGTGTCCTTGTAGCCGAACCACTATAAATACTTGTGTTGTGGTTGTGTCTCTCTAACTCTATCTCCTAGTTTAGTTTATATGCTTTTATTTCTATCAATATCCAACACGTCAAAATTAGATTGACATAAGTCGATCTATAAGTTTTAATAAGTGATTTTAATTGGTAAAACTATTCAAACCTCCCCCCTTTTAGTTTTCTACATAACTAATAGACAAAAATAAAATGACAACGAACTGAAAACACAGAGAAAATAAGCTGATAAAAGACGTGATCGCCTTGCTAATCCTTAATCATATCAATGACATGAAATGGTCGTGCAATGTTCACCTAGCAATGTCCCAATGAGTCTTTTTTGGTGTAGGCCTAATACGAGTTGTTAGTCCCTACACACTTAGTATGAGAACCGTCTATCCAGTCGGTGCGAGGGTGATAAACTAGTTAATGTCTAAGCATTAAGTTCCTCAACTAACTTATATGACACTTAGTCTACACACTTTTTTTGACATTCACTTAATTACTAAGTAAATTGCCAGATTGTCGTTCATTAAATCTTAAACTCTATCGTCTACCACTTTTAATGTTGTTTGTTCAATGGACGATCCCTAACGACTAAGAGGTACCGGTCAATACATTAATGATTTGAGTACTTTAACTTTCAGAGCGCAACTAACTAATAAACTACTCGCAACAGCTATCCATAGTAAACTCAAAGGCGTAAGTCTATAACCGCAATATAAATTATCCAAAACAAAGCTAGATAAATGTAACAATCATGTCATTAATGAGATAGATTCATAACAAGGCAATCATTGAGAGACTTAGCCTTCCATAACAGAAAATAAACAAACAATAGTTGAGTTTGAAAAGTTAAACAAAGTCCTAAAGAGAAAATCGATTTAAACAAATGTTATGATGTGTTAATCTTCAATCTTGATGATGTTGTAGCCTTGGAAACCATTTTGGAACCTCTGAGAAACGTTTGATCTTATAGGGTAAAGAAAACGTAACCTAGATGTGTGTGAAATTCGGCTTTTAAGTTGAATAAAGCCCATGCCTGTCAGTGTGTACGACGTATACACATAAATAGGTATACGTCGTATACCCTCTTGTGTATGGCCACGTCATCAGGTCTTCAGGCGTATAAAGGCAAGGAGTATACACCGTATATTCTTCAATAATTATAAATTTTTCACCAGATATCAATATGTATACCGCGTATACATAAGATGTGGTATACGCCGTATACTCTTCCCGAAACTTGTATTACTTCACTTTTAGCTCCAATTTGTGTCATTTTCCGGTCTTTTCCGCAAGAATTGGTCCATGGCTCAAAATTAATAATAAAATGCAATTTATGACAATTCAATACCAAATATTATATAAATGCTATAAAAATGAGCAATAATCGTGAGATTTTGATAACAAAAATATGTTACTATTTGATGCTATCATCAGTTCAGTTCCCTTCAATCTCTGAATATGAATTGAACATATAATAGCCTAAGTATAAATTAGTTGCTGAAGAAAAGTTCAACACCAACTTCTTCCGAGTTCTTGAAGACAAAGAGTCTTCACTTGAGCGATGAGGCGACTGAGCTACAAAAGCACACGATTTAAAAAAGAAGTTCATTTCAGTGAGGATGGCAATGCCTCGCTGAATGATGTTTGATCTACTCGTCCAAAAGATACTGAGCAAAAATACTCAAGTATCTAGAAGGTCAAAGGCGGGAAAAAGATTTTCTTTATACAAAAGAATAAAGCAAATCTTCTTCGAAATGACTACCTTCCAAAGTAGTTAAGAGTGTACAAACCGTGTCAATAACTATCCCCTAAAGAAGAGTTTATTCTTTATCTAGTATGGTTTCATTCAATGTGATCTCAATCACCCATTAGATGCTCAACACATGTAAAGTAAAAACCCTTTGAAACACTAATTCTCGGATAAAGGGGTAAATATATCTCTTGCAATAAATGTGAAACACACTTAAGAGCATTTACTCCTCGAGTTGCGCTAAGGCCGCTGAACATTCAGCGAGTAAGTATTAGTTTATAATTAAACCGAGCTTTGGTTTTGTGTTTAAGTTAGAGAGAAGATCACCTTAAATTGTCTTTCAACTTAGATTGTTATCCGCAAACAATCATAAGTAAATTCTTTGATTTACTTCTAATAAGAAGTCAAAGCGTTGAAAATATTTGTGTTCTTAAATACTCGTTTATTTGTCTTGTTAGAACTTTTAAACTTACGTTATTAGTTAATTTAGTTAAATTTTTGTAACAAACTAAACGGGAACATTTGTCGATTCGTTAGTTTACTCACAAGGGCCAAGACATATCTGTGATATATAAACTCTAGTGTCTAATTATAGTTTTTGTTGTTTATAATATTCACGAGATATGACACCTTTATTTTTTTTGATCGGAAATATAACACCTTTATTGAATAAATCATTTCGCATGCTAAGACTAATGTTATATATAGATTTTTACAATCGACTGACGATTATGCAATACGAGTACATGTTAGTAAACTGTTAGCAAAACGATGTATACCCACAGACAAAAACTAATGGGATTAAGTAAATATAATTTCCTATACAGTGAATTATTATCAAGAAATTTACAAATTACAAACTTTAACAAAATGCAACATATTTAACTATGTATGTACGAATTTTAATAGGATTTAATTTTTATTTTTTCTATATTATATGAGTGAAAGAGAGATAGGGAACGTGTGGAAATGAAGGAGATGCAAGCACGAGAGTGTCGATGGTGTGGTTGAGGGTTTTCTCTCGCCACATCAACTCCAAATCATCAAAAAAAAATTTATTTAATTTTTTTCTTCAACTTTCATTCAACCATTTAATCACCTTCTCTCTCTTCTATTATTTTTTTTCTACCTTTTATAATTTAAAAATATCTCTAAAACACACATACTAAATACAATCAACAAATAAAATAATTTTTATCTATTAAAAAAACTATTTTCTCTCAATTGAAAGATGTGTTTTTCTTTGGGAGTATAGTCCCGCTCCAAAGTCACCATCACATTCTACATTGTGTAGTGTGGGCTTCCCTAAATGAAATGGGTCTTCCTTTACTTTTCCCGCTAGTGCACCTTCTACCCTGAGAATGAAAACACAGATGGTCAGGTGGTTTTTTCTTACACCCACGTGTGCGTGACCCGAACCCCAAAAATTCTACTGGACCATGGCTTCGATATATCCAGCTTATGAATGTGGTCCATGCTTCAACCCTAATCATAATAAATTCATGATATATCAATTCTTTTGAAATATAAAAGATAAAGTGATGTGATATTCAGAATTTGTTGAATATTGAGCTTTTATTTAGAAAATGATTTCTGTTTTTAAGTTCAATATTTTTATTTTATATTCTCATTTATAATAATAAATTCAAGTTTGATTTATTAATTGTGTGGAGTCATTTTCGTGTATACAATAAAATCATATCTAGACAGTGACAATTAATTATTGATGTAATATATACTATTTCGTACATCATAGATAATATAAGATCACTAGGAAATAGTTCACGAGAACACCAACAGGACTCATTCAAGTGCCACAATTCTATTAGAGCCCTGGGTATAATAACGAGAAGCTTGCCGTTATGCCGACGTGGAAGCAACGTTGGTACGCCAACGCGTTGGAGCTTGTGTTGATACATCAACGTGCTTTGAAACGATTTTTTTATTTTTTCTTTTTCTTTTTGATTTAAATGTGTGTACGTGTTGACTAAAGTGTGTGTGTGTGTTTTGTAAGGATGAAAATGATACATTGTGTTTTGTGAGAATGAACAAGATATATATTTTATTTTTTATTATTTTTTTTGTTTTTAACCTTTTAGGTATTTAAATATTTAGAAAGTATGTTTAGACTTTATGTAATATTCTTTACTTTCTTAAACTTTACTTTTAGTTTAATACAATTTATATATTTCATAAATAAAAAATACGTTTGTTTGAAAAAATAGAAAAGAAAATAAAAATAATGAGTCCTAAAAAGTTGGTGTTAATGATGTTATGAGAGTAAAAATTACCATGGCGAGAAGCAACACCAAATCCTACATGGCACACCAAATGGCGCCGCCACCCTCAAGCCAGGGTACCCCCTCCTTGCGCCAATTGATCAACCAATTTATTGACGTGCGTAAGATGTGATGGTAATGAAAAAAAATTTAAAAAATAATAATAATAATAATAATAATCCTTTCGAGACAGCTATTTTTTAATAATTTAAATAATAATAATAATAATAATAATAATAATAATCCTTTCGAGACAGCTATTTTTTTTTTTTTTTAATTATTCCAATATTCCCTTTTTACACACTATAAATAATACCACATTTTAACCAATTTTCACACAATTTTCTCTACTAAAAACATATACTCTCTACCAAAAATCTTATGGATTGTTCTCTTTCACAGATCATCGAGAAAGTCAAAGCTAGTGTTTAGAAACAAATTAATGAGGATAGCATTCGTCAACAAGTGATTATCGACTTAGCTGTGTAGTTTGGTGAAGCGAGCACAGCTAAAGATGATATGAGGAAAACATACAAGTAATGCAAAAACATTCCGCAAGGAAAACGTGCTTTGATTGACACTTTTCTAAAGGAAGAATATTGTAAATATTACGAGATTTATAATGAGTTATTTAGAATAGCAGGACAAATTCAATATCAAACCAGTGCTAAAATTGTTTGGATGCATGCAAAAAACAAATAGGACTATTGTGTATTTATTTTCGTGTAATATTTTTTAATTTTCATATGGTATTTAAATTTCATATATGTTTTTTAAATTTTGTATGTTTTTTTTTCTTTTCGTATTGTAATTTGTATTTTTTTTTAAATGAATGACTTCTTAGTTTGTTTGAAAAACTGAAAAAAAAAAAAAAAAAAAAAAAAAAAAAAAAAAAAAAAAAAAAAAAAAAAAAGTGAGTGAGGCCCCAATGGCATGTGAAATGACATGTTACGAGAGAGGGGGTATTTTGATTTTTGAGTCTTAAAAATGAGATATTGAGGTGACGCTGAAGTGACACCCATAAAGTGGAAATGACATGTTATGGTACCCATTGCTCCGAGTGAGGGACTATTTTGTTGTGTTGGTGTTAAAAATGAGAATGCATAGGTGACAACACTTTTTGGTGTTAATGGTGTTATGACACATAGAGCTCTTATGTTTGTGATGAAAATAATAATGAATGTGAACCCCACGTGAGTGGTTAACAAAAGATACCCATCCCCTTGGTTTGGATGTAAAATTGGAATCATAGTTTAGCAATAACACTTTAACCAAACATTTTGAATGACTATGAATGTCATTTTTTGATTTCTCTTTTCAAACAAACACATAGTTAATAAAAGGGATAATGTATATGGAGGACACCCAAATTTTCAACTTTTAACATATAAAAGCCAACCATTTATTGAAATGAACATATAAGTTGCCAAACTATAAGTTGGTTAAATTTATGCCCGAAACTATAAAATAGAAATAAAGAACCAATACCTACCTTATCCAAGTGATATGAATGAATGGTTTGATGTGAAATACCGATTATACCCTTAATTAACGTGTGAATTTATATTATTAAAAGTACTTTAGAAGGATAAAAGTGAAATTTCGCGATTTGTTTTTTATTCGTATTAGTTTAGTATGTTAGTGTTAGGTTCATGCTTGCCGTTTGATAATTACCCGGATCAAATTTGACAAAAATTGATATAAGCGAAAATAAATAAAGAGTTTGATGCCTTATAAGTTACTCTCAAAATGAAAACAGGACCTCATCATTATGGATTTTGTTTTGGTTTTTTGCATGTACATGTTTGATTTACCTTAATACTCCCTCCGTCTCAATTTATTTGTCAGAAGAGAGAAAACACAAAGTTTAATAAACGTGGGGCCACTTTAATTTTCGACCACTAAAATGGAATATTCCTCCACTAGATTCTCTAGTTTTTACTAAATAAGGAAAGTGGACAATTAATTTGAGACATCCATAAAAGAAAATATGGACAAATAAATTGAGACGGAGAGAGTATCATTTATCTAGTCACTTTTTGTACATGTTACATCTATATATGTTACTAATTTAGTAAATGCACTTATGTCTTTAGGGTAAAGATACTAAATCTAGCATTTTAGGCCCTCAGATATTTAAGAGGTCCTCAATTTTCTAATGGTCTTTATTTATATATAGCCGGTCACATTTTTTTTTAAGTATTATCTTTAGGTCTCGATATATTAAAGCCCCAATTACTAAAATTGCTAAAAACATTGGGAATGTAATTTACATAGTTTTCGTTTACATTTTTGGTCCAAAAATTATAAAAGACTAAGTCTTTATTAGAGTTAAAAAAAACTACTAAATCCATCTTTTATTATTACAAAATAATGCGTTAAACTTATTTAATACTACAAGTTTTAATGACTTTGAGCAAACAGTATAAATAAATTAAACATTTAAAGAATCACTAATGAACAATATTTGAATGAACAAACAAGAATAAGCTAACGAACACTAATATTTATTCATTTAAGTGTTCATATTAGTTCGTTTGTTTTGTTAAACCTAACGTAATGAACATGAATAGGCCTCCTTCTTTTATGTGCGGTTCTTTAGCTCTATTTTTGGATTCTCATGAATTGATTTTCCTTTTTGCTTTCTTGTATTATTATTATTATTATTATTTTTATTTTTTTTTTTTTTTTTTTTTTTTTTTTTTTTTCTTCAATCAACTATTAAATTCTCATAGTAGTTTTATTCTGATAGTTGGATGTTATGTTGTTAAAATGGATCCGCCCCTGAGTAAATGGTTTAAGTAATATAATAGTGCTAGTAACCAACTGGGCTTAGCTCAGTTGGTTACCTGAGGTCTCCTAAGGAGTTTTGGGGGAGGTTGTTTCCATAAGGTCTCAAGTTCGAGTCTCACTGAGTTTTCCTTCTGGGTAAGAATCTGTGTTGGGCTCTGCCCACTCAGATGCGTCGAGTCTCTGACTCGCTAACCGATAGTATTGTACTAACTTGGCATTAAAAAAAAAATAGTGCTGGTAGTGAAAAAAATAAACAATGATGCATCAATTGATGGATGACCAAGTGTCCCAAGTTTTTAACCACCGTCAGTGGCGGAGCCAGAAGACAAATTCAGGGTAGCGAAATACGAAAATTGTTTAGGGTACGAAAATTTGTTTTAGGGTAGCGAAATCGCCAAAAAATAGCCAAAAATCACAAAAATCGCTAAAAATTCCATACGGGTAAAAGTTCAGGGTAGCGACCGCTACCCTGGCTTACACATGGATCGATGACCAAGTTTTTAACCACCGTGAGTAAGTGATCTTTTTACAAAACATAATAGTTGTGTTGATTGTTGTTGTACTAGTAAAAGATTTTTATCTTGGCATCACGAAATTATTCAAGCGGCAAATGTACCTATTGCTACTATCATTTTTGGTCTGCCTATCGTACTTTTTTGTACCAAAGAGAAAATGATCGATCAACCTGGCCGTACAAGATAATGTTATGTAAATGTTCGAATAAATGTGTAATGTCACATAAGCTGAAAAACTGAACCACCAAACAAAAATGCTGTCCAAATTAATTAGGGTATTCTAAGAGAAAACAAAGATAAATCTATGCTAAGATATAGCTGCAATAATTAAACATACTATAAAAAAAGCCCGTTGGAGTGCATAGATATGCAAGATTTGCAATTCAATGAAAGTATTAGAAAGAAGCTTGTTAGATATATAAGAGCCTTCGGTACCATGACCTCGGCTTTGCGTTATTCCTACGTAGCAAGGCCTTAACGTGCATTATGCTCCAAGTTATGATACCGAGTCTCCAAGTTAAGGGCAAGCGTTGCCTTGAATGTTACCATGGTAACGTCACGTTATGGTGCATTCATGAATAAAAAAATAATAATAAATAAATAAAAAATAAAAAATAAAAATACCCAAAAGCCCTCCAATGTCTAGATTGACCAATTTCAAAAAAAAAAAAAAAAAAAAATAAAAAAAAAATTACATTTTTGGCCCATGTCGTTACATAACGGCTATATCATTAAAAAATAAATAAATAAATAAATAAAATAAAACTTTTAATAAACCAATATAAATAACCAACTAATACATAACTTTTTTTCACACTTCCACAACTCAAACTCATATACATATACTTCCTTTCTAACAAAAAAAAACTTATTCTTTCACAGGATGTTGGGCTATGCTACAACAACCGGCACGACAATACGAAGTTACCAGGATAAGTAGAATCATGTATTCTTGCATTATTTTGCATAACATGATTTTAAAAGATCAAAATTTTGCACTACGGGAGTATGACGAAATGTGGGTGAATCCGGTACCACATATGAGGCACGAAAGGTGGGTCGACAGATGTGATGCCCATCGTCGAAAGGAAAAAGAAATACGTGACAGACAAACGCATACTAGTCTCCAACAAAACCTTATGGAACATGTTTGGCAAAAACATCTTGAACGACAACAACAACAAGAGCAAGAAGATTCCGAAGACGATAAATAAATATTTGTAATTTGTATGTTTTCGGTATGTTTTTAAATTTTGTATTTTTTTTTAAATCCTTATGTTTTTATATTTCGTATGTTTTTAAATTCAGTATGTTTGTAATAGACTTTAATGAATGAATTATTATTTATGAGGTAATGTTCTTAATGAAAATATTAGTTAAAGGGTTGAAATTTGTAAATTTTATTTTTTAAAGAAAAGTGGGGCCCAAAATGTTGTGTTATGGTTGAGTTATGATAATAAGTGTTTTTTGTGAGTTAAGGTTAAAATGTTAAAGCTGATATGACACTAAGGGCTCTAAGAAATACATGTTTCAAATAACATGCTTTAGGGTGGAGGGAGTCATACTCCCCAACCCTTCAACCCTCTCAAAATTAACCAATCAAATTCCTCCACCTCATTTCAACCCTTCAACCCTCAATTCAACTTTTTTTACTGGCACTCATATTCTCCCAACCCTCCCAAAATATTTTCACAAACACACCAAAATCTTTTGTTTCTTCTCCATCCCGAATCGAGCTCAAAGCTCGCAAATGGAACCCAAAGAGGCAACCCGCGAAACCGGCAATGGAACCCTCGAACCCGCATGTGAACCCGAAACCTCCAACCCGCATGAGTCCCTCCACCTTTAGTTCTTTTATATACTAGCAATCACTAAACATCGCATAAACCTAAACAAGTGTTATATCCAAATAATGTGATCATCAAATGACTTGATATAATTATCTAAAATCACACATTTACATAAAACGTTATTTTACAAAGACTTGGTGCAAAAAATCAGTAAGAGTGATTCACAGATTGTCATGTCTATATGAAGTGTTGAGCTTGGAGCATGAATAGTAACAACTAGACATTTAGGGTTTATCAATTGTAAATATAGTTTTGGTTACACTTTGAACTAGAAAAAGGCAAGATTAAAGCAAAAATGTAATAGTACGTTTAGTCGAAGCGAAGTGTGGAAATAAAGAGGAATGCATCTACACAATTACCAATTATTATGTCTTGTCATATTCAATAAACTAACGTTCTACAGTAATTAAATGATTCGAAAATTGCCTACAAATAATTCTCAATATATAATATAAAATTTTATTTATGAATAATATTACTATAATGGGGGAGTAACAGGAGAAGGCTCACTGTTGGAAATAATGCCACTAGTCCCACCCTCTCCACCACCACTACCACCACCATCATCCGCCACCGACGTCGTATTTGCTGCCACCACGATAGCGGTGGACGTACTACCATCACCACCACTTCTTTTTCTTTTTTTCTTCTCATAGGGAATACCTCTAGCTTTTGCTTGACTATCTTTAACTTCCCTTAAATATATCCTCACGGCTCTTGCACCAAAAGGATTCGATTCGGGCTGCCCACCGTTCTCTTCGTAGGCAGCCCGTAGGCGCCCGATGAGCGCGTCAAGGCTCCCCCATGCTTGCTTAAGTGAGCAAGCACAGGGCGCTGGAGGGTTCGGGAAGCCAAAGTACGGACAACCTGTAACGTGTACTTTGGTCTTCCCGAACTGGTCTAGGTACTTTAGGAACTCAATCACGTGAGCCCCGCTGCACCTGGTAAGCGTCAGCGGTGGCTTGTGATTCTTTAAATATTGTAAGAAAGTATTCCAGTCACGGCGTTTTTGTGACTCGTATCTACTTAGAGGTGGAACAGCTGCTAGAGTTCTTGATTTCCCTGCAGCTAGTTCCACCTGATCATCAGGATTTGGCGGACCAGGTGGACCAGAAGGCCCGCCAGATCCTGATGCTAAATCCATAATAACCAAGATCGAGTGTTTTGTGCTTTTGGATTTTGGATTGAATTTGATTGATTGATTGTGGAAAGAGGGTTGTGGCGTAGAGAGTGGAAGAAGAAAGATAGAGAGAGATTATGATGGGACGTAATATAGAAAAGAAATATGAATGAAGGCTCCTTCGTCTCACCAAGGGCAAAAAACTAATTATTCTTGTAGGATCCACGGTTTCTTTTAAATATTTTCAGGGCCATACTTGCTTGGTTTAACTTCCATTTCCACATAAAATACAAAATAAATCTAAATATATATTTATATGAAATTTTATGACTAGAAATAAATACGCTGCACAAGTTGTGTAACATGTTTAAACGACGATAGTTTTTAGTATGGATGAAATGAGTTTTGTTGAGAATATGCATATATTCTTGTTCACCGTTTTTAAAGGGATATAAGCTTACGAATTTGGCTTATGCTTATTTTATATAAGTATCTTATATGTTTACAAGCCAATGATAGTGTCTGAATTAATTAGTTTATGTTCAATAAGCTAATAAGCTCAACTATTTGGTTTAGGTTATGTTAATTGGTAAATGACCATAAAGGACGACAGTTAAGAAAATATAAAATTTAGATCAAGTATAATTGAAGGTAAAGTGTTACTCCGTAATTTGTAGTGGATCATGTTATATAACCCAACATTCTAAAAAACCATAATTTTGAAGCTTATCAAAAGTTCAAAACGTCTACCAACTCATATGTTTAGCCAAACATTTAATTTGAGCTTATTTTTACACTTATGTATTGCTTATTTAAAATTACTTTCTATAGAGAAGAAACGGGCTAATAATTGACCTAATATCTAGAGCTGTAAACGAACCGGACGAACACGAACGGAGCCTTGTTCATGTTCGTTCGTTTAATTTTAACCGGACAAATAAACGAACACGAAAGCTTAAACGGACGAATTTTCTTGTTCATGTTCGTTTATCAAGAAAATGAGTTGTTCATGTTCGTTTATGTTCGTTTATTAAGACACTAAACGAACGTTAAACGATCGAATATAAATGAATATAGAAAAACAAACATAAAATTTATTAAATTATGCACAATATTTATTTTTTTTTTTTTATAATTGTTGTTTTGTTTAAACAAACTAATTATGATATTATACAATTAAAATATACGATATACGAACATAAATAAATAAATGAACATAAACGAACGTATAATCAGACGTTCACGAACATAAATGAACGGACGCGACTTTTGTTCATGTCCGTTCATTTAACTAAACGAACATAAAATATTGTTCATGTTCGTTCATTTAATAAATAAACGAACATAAACCAACTTTTTACCGAACGGTTCATGAAATGTTCACTGAACGTTCAGTTCGTTTACAGCCCTACTAATATCTATTATTAAGAGTGTGCACATTTGGGTTTACATTTTTTTTTTATTTTATTTTTATTTTTATTTTTATTTTTTTTGCCAAAATGATCATAACCGAGTCATGCATCTAGTAACACACATGAATCCATATACATGTGATCACCATTACAACAATTATTGAAATGTAGACACATGTATACATTGGAATACCTGAGACAACAGCAGTCAATATAACGCTAAGACCGGACAAGCAAAATGGTGAGCCCATGAAAAACCGTGCAATCCTACTCCGGTTCTAGAGGTTCTCGCAGCGATAACTCAAGTAGATAGCAAGAGCTACATGCAACAATGAGGCAGTTTTGAATTTTTAATCACCACGTGGTTTTTTAGCAAATAAATAAATAAACAAATAAATAAGTAAAAATTGTACCTATTGCAAAAAATGATTAGATCAAAAGCACCGTAAGTGCACGAGAAATACAATCAACGCCATTCCAGTTAGAGATCAATTCATATCAGTTCTTTGGTTAAAGATACAAAATATAATCACATTAATCATTTTACTTACCATATCTCCAAGCTAAGTTTACCAATAACATCATTATCTTCTTTACTTGCATCCTAAACCAAAATCATCATAAACATAAACAATTAAAACTTATAATTAAATTACTATAATAATGTTTTATACAACCATTAGCTTACCTCCTTAATACTTCTAATCATCATATAATCATATGTTGATCATATGATGATTAACCCATAAAATTACTAACTTAATTTACTAAAACTTATCACATAATTACTATAACTTCATTAATAAGATTAAAACACCTGTTAGACTTAGTAAAAGTGATTGTCATTCTTAGATTAGTATCTCGTGATTTGCATTTATCTTTTACGATATGTACACGGTTTAAGTAAGTTGTAAAAACTGTAAGTTAGTCTGTTTTATCTATTATATTATCCTATCCCACATCGCCCCAATATGTAAACCTTGTAAGGGTTCCTTATCTATAAAAGGAACCTATGACCTCTGATAACGCTCACTTAATACATGTTTTAGTCGCGTTATTTCTATGTTTATGCATTGTATTTGATTGTATTTGTGAACATATTATGCTTAAAAAGGTACAAAAAATGTATTCAGGTTCAGGTACAATCAAGTGCAAGTAAATGGCTAAAAAGATGAAGAAAAGTTGTTAAATCAAGAGCTTTTGCACAAACATAAGATTCTTCTCAAAATCAAGGCTTTGAAAGGATCGTCAAGGATAAAGAATAAAGATTACAATGATTTCCAAGTTCAAGAAAAGATCAAGAATTAATGAAATGAATGAAAAGTTATATGTGAAGAATTATGGCTTGCTTCTCCAACCAAAGGTTCAAGAAATACATTGAAGGTTTAAGTTCAACCCAAGGTTCAACATAGTCATGCCATCCTTACTCCAAACCTTGGGCCGGAATCTGAACCTTAGGTCGAGACTTCAAACCTTAGGTTCATACAATTGCTGGTAAACTTAATGGCTATCTTTAATGAACTAACTCTTCATATGGGTTGTCATTACACTTCATTTACTCCAAGTGCAGAATTTTTATGACACTTTGGGCTCAAGTATTTTGCTTGGTGACCAAGGGGAGACATCTTATTAATATGTATGCTTGGACACAAGAGAACACACACAATTAGGCTACTATCATATAATCTATCTACAACTAATCAATAATCAACAACTACTACAACTCATTTCACACTCAAAAGGGGCGACAAAGGAAGAAAAACGCAGGAAAAGAAGAAGTCTACATTCACCAATAATCAATTTAATCATTCAAGGAATCTTTGTTGATCATCTCACAAGTGTTCCTAATTCTTGTAATCATCATTACAACTTTTGTAAGACTTTTTAATTATGTTTTCAAGTGATAAATTTCTTGTGGTTATTTCTTTGTTTGCCATGAGTGGCTAAGTGCTTTGAGCACTTGCCTAGATGATGTTTGTGATATGATTCTTGATTGATTATGACTCCATGGTTCTAGTTAAATGAAAAGCTAATACTAAGATCGAATTGTGCTATTAAGAGTTTTCTCCACCAAAGGGTCATCAAGTTTGGTTAATTGCTAATAGTGTAATGGGTTGAAAAAGAAATTGTTAGTCAATTAGTTGTAAACCTTTGTCTATGAGGGTATTACCTTATGTATTGACCATTTCATAAGTAACTTGGTTAAACTTGGAAAACTAAAATAGTGTGGTTGTCAATTGCTTGTGAAACGAAAGCGAATCAAGTGATTGAGTTGTGTTAGTCTTGGTTGATCAAATCTTAAATATTGTTTTGGTCATCTTAAAATCTTGAAGAGGATTGAAAGTGTTGGAAGCAATAGGATTAGTATACCCACTAATTGAATTAGAACACCTCCTAATTCATTGATCATAATCAAATGGAATCATTGTCATAATCATATCAAGATAGTTGTGCAAAACTAGTCTAGGCAAGTGTATTTTTAATATATTGAATTTAAATCATCATTATTTGCTTGCTATTAGAATCATTGAACAAGACTGTTATTATATTCAAAACTCACATCCAAAAAACTAAACAAATCCCTGTGAACGACCTCGGCTTACTATTTCATCTCTTACTACACACGGACGAGTATACTTGTTCGTATGTGTTTCGTTTGAATCATTGGCAGATCGTGTTATAAATTTTAAAACTTGCACTCGAAACGGGCACATCAAGTTTTTGGCGCCGCTGCCGGGGATTTGATCACGTTTTCTTGGTGAAGTTTTTGTTTATAATTTTCTTGTCCAAATTCGTATTTCAATTCGTATTCGTAATTGTTATTGTTAAGCTCTTAAAAAAAAAAAAAAAAAAAAAAAAAAAAAATTACAAAAATTCTCTGCAAACCGCCGGTCTGAACCTCGACCTCGGCGGTCCTACTCTCGGTAAACCCAGAAATCAGACCAAACCGCCGGTCTAAACCCCCGACCGTCCGGTCCATCCTCTCGGTAAAAATAAAAAACATCCAAACCGCCGGTCCAACCTTCGACCGCGGCAGTTCAACCTTCGGTAAACTTTTAAACTTAAAAAAAAATAAAAAAAAATTCCGAACCGCCGGTTCAGCCTCTCAACCGTCCGGTTCAAACCCTGGGTAAAACTTTTTCATCTCCAAACCGCCGGTTCAATTTTCCCAACCGCCGGTTCACTTGCTACTGTTCCTAAAAAAAATAGTTTTTAATTTTTAATCCTTTTCGATAGGGCTCGTTTTTCTCTTGTATGACCACTCGCTCTTCAAGCGACGAGTTGAGTACACCATTGTCTAATCCTGAAAGATTATTTCGCAAAAAGAAAACACCCTTCGTTCCACCCGAACAAAGAATACCAAAAACCGTTAACCCACCATTTGAAAACCTTTCCGAAGTTCATCCAATCGTTAATCTTTTTCTTGAATTACCATTTCCAATGGCTGACGATCAACCTATGTGGGATACCAATAGGGTTGTAGCTCCTACACCCGCAGCCGCCATTGTTCCCGTTAATCTTGGAGAAAACTTTACTATCAAAGGTCATCATCTTTCGATGATTAAAGACAACCAATTTGATGGTTGAGTTAAATTCGATCCACACAAACATATCGCCGATTTTCTTGAAATTTGTGACATGTTTCGTTATGGAAATACCAATGCAAATGCAATCCGACTCAAACTTTTTCCATCGTCTCTCACCGGAGAAGCGAAAATTTGGTATAATGAATTAAGCCCCGGAGTGATCACAACTTGGGACCAAATGAGAGAAGCATTTGTTGGACGTTTCTTTCCACCGGCCATGTTTGATCGTCTCTTAGGTGAAATTCGTAGCTTTACTAAAAAAAAAGGAGAAAATCTTGTCGAAGCTTGGCTTCGAATGAAAAACATGCTCCGAAGTTGTCATGGGCATGGATTGTCTCGTGGTAATATCATTCAAATCTTTTACCATGGTCTCGATGACACAACTCAAGGCATACTAGATGCCGGAGGAATTTTCCTTTATAAGACCCCTAATGAAGCTTACACTTTATTAGAAGACCGTGTACTTCTTAAGCTCGATTGGTCTAAGGATTCCAAAACCAAACCTCAACGAAAATCCGTTGCATTCGCGGAAGGAACGAATGAAGATTCCAAAATCATGGATATGATGAAAGATCTCACCTCTAAAATCGATTCTAAATTCCAAAGTATCCAAAAAGAAATCAAAGAAATGCGTGAAGCCAATTATGTTTATGGAGGATATCGAGGAGGAGGATATCGTGGAAACTTCTACGGTAGAAATTCTAGAGATTGGCAAGATCATCCACTAAGGGATGATACTCAAAATTCCCAAACTCGTGAAGAGAACCGTCAAACATCTTCTCGTGATGATAACCGTTCATCATCACAATCACGTGAAACAAAAAATGAAGAATCTGAATTCGAAAAAACCATGCGTGAATTCGTGCATGCTCAAAAGCAAACGAATGAATTCATGAAAAATCAATTCTTTATGCTCAAAAGCAAAGTCGAACAAGGTCAAAAGAATCATCAAGCTTCTATCCAAGATCTTGAAACCAAATTTGGTCGTCTTTCTAATCAACTTGCTGCAAGACCGTCTGGTACCTTGCTAAGCAATACTCAAACCAACCCGAAACCATCATCATCTGGATCTTATCGTCCACCTCAAACGAAGAATGAGCATGTAAATGTTGTATATACTCGTAGTGGTCTATCTTATGATCCGCCACCCAACCCAACTCAAACAACCACTATCATCCATGATGATAGTGAGGATGAAGTAGAAGAAGAACCAAAAGATAACGAACCAATTCCTACACCAACCGCTAAACCTACTCCACCGCTTAAACCATATAAACCGAGAATTCCATATCCTCAACGTTTGAGGAAAGAAAAGACGGAAGAACAATATGGCAAGTTCATGGACTTAATCAAAGAAGTTAGAATCAACGTTCCACTTGTTGATGTCCTAGCCGGAATGCCCAATTATGGGAAATTTTTGAAAGAACTTGTGAGCAACAAAAGTAAAATGGAAAATATTTCCGCTACCTTCTTGAATGAAGATTGCTCTGCCATTATTGAAAATAAACTCCCGAAAAAACTCGGTGATCCTAGAAGTTTTCTTATCCCATGTACTCTGGGAAATTCAATCACTTGTGATGCTTTAGCCGATCTTGGTGCGAGTATCAATCTTATGCCATACTCATTGTATGCAAAGCTTTTGATCGATACGTTGAAACCCACAAGAATGAGTATACGTTTAGCAAATCATACTATCCAATATCCTGTTGGAATAGCTGAAAACATGCTTAATCAAGTTGGGCAATTCGTTTTTCCTGTTGATTTTGTGATCCTCGAGATGGAGGAAGATAGCAAAGTTCCATTGATCTTAGGAAGACCTTTCCTAAACACAGCATATGCTATCATTCGAGTGAAAAATAAAGAACTAAATCTTGGAGTTGGGGACGAAAGAATTTCTTTTTCGATTAATCAAGCCATGAAATATTCTCATGCAAATGATGACACTTGTTATAGCATTGATGTTATCGATGAAATAACAGAAGAAACATTTGATGAGTTGCTTGATGAAAGAATTAAGACTCATAAAACATCTGGACAAATCAGTGATGAAGATCTCGATAGAGAATTCGCTGAATTTATGCAGATAGACACCGAATAAATTCCCGAGGAAGAAAACACCAACTTTGAGGAATTGGAATTCAATGATGATATGAGAATCAAAAATTCAATTGAAGATCCGCCAGTAGATCTCGTTTTGAAACCTCTTCCTGATCATCTGGAATATGCATTCTTGGAAGAAAATTCTCTTCTTCCAGTTGTCATATCTTCAGCACTCAAACCCGATGAAAAAGAACGTCTTGTTTCTACACTTAAAAAGCATAAGGAAGCTTTCGCTTGGAAAACTTTTGGCATTCATGGAATAAGTCCAAACTTTTGCAAACACAAAATAAATATTGAAAACGATTCTAAACCCGTTGTTCAAAGACAACGAAGACTCAATCCAAACATGAAAGAAGTTGTTAAGAAAGAAATAATCAAACTTCTTGACACCGGAATTATTTATCCCATTGAGGATAGTTCATGGGTGAGTCCTGTTCATTGTGTTCCTAAGAAAGGAGGAACAACTGTCGTGACTAATGAACGTAATGAACTTGTTCCTACCAGAACCATAACTGGCTGGCGAGTATACATTGATTATCGAAAATTAAATGACGCCACCCGAAAAGATCATTTTCCCTTACCGTTCATGGACCAAATGTTGGAAAGACTTGCGGGGAACAAATTCTTTTGTTTTCTCGATGGATTTTCTGGTTATTTTCAAATTCCAGTTGATTCAGCTGATCAAGAAAAGACCACATTCACATGTCCTTTTGGAACATATGCGTATAGGCGTATGCCTTTTGGTCTTTGTAACGCACTAGCAACATTTCAAAGATGCATGATTGCTATTTTTGAAGATATGCTTGAAACCTCCATGGAAGTTTTCATGGACGATTTCTCAGTTTTTGGAGACTCATTTGAGTCATGCCTGTCCAATCTTGATAAAATGCTTGAAAGATGCAAATCCGCTCATCTCGTGCTTAATTGAGAAAATGTCATTTTATGGTGACAGAAGGCATTGTGCTTGGTCACAAGATTTCAAGCAAGGGAATTGAAGTTGACAAAGCAAAAATTGATGCTATTGCTAAATTACCACCCCCGACTAACGTCAAAGGCGTTAGGAGTTTTTTGGGGCATGCGGGATTCTACCGCAGATTCATCAAAGATTTTTCAAAAATTTCTCGTCTTATGACGAAGCTTCTTGAGAAAGATTCAGTCTTTGATTTCAATGAAGAGTGCATCAAGGCATTCGAAACACTCAAAAATAAGTTAACAAATGCACCGATTATGGTTTCACCAAATTGGTCGCTGCCATTCGAACTTATGTGCGATGCAAGCGATTTTGCCGTTGGGGCAGTATTAGGACAACGAGAAGGAAAACATTTTCGTCCTATTTACTTTGCTAGCAAAACCTTGAATGGTGCTCAACAAAACTACACAGTCACTGAAAAGGAACTTTTGGCTGTAGTTTTTGCATTTGAAAATTTCCGTTCTTATCTTGTTTTGTCAAAGACAATTGTATTCACCGATCATTCAGCTCTTAAATATCTGTTTGCCAAACAAGATGCCAAACCATGTCTTATCCGATGGATTTTATTGCTTCAAGAATTTGACATAGAAATCCAGAATAAGAAAGGTGCAGAAAATATTGCAGCAGATCATTTATCTAGATTAGAAAATCCTAATTTAGAGGAACTCGGTGAAGACGAGATTGATGATAATTTTCCCGATGAAACCCTTATGGGAATTGATGAAGAAGAAGTCCCATGGTTTGCAGATTATGCAAATTATTTAGATGGAGGAATATTACAAAAAGGTCTATCTTACGCTGAGCGTAGTAAATTCTTCGCAAACCTGAATACTATTTTTGGGATGAACCGTATCTATTTAAAATGTGTCCCGATGGGATAATTAGAAGATGCGTGTATGGTTCAGAGACCCAAAAAATTCTTGATGAATGTCATCACGGCCCAACTGGAGGACATTACGGTCCATCCACAACCGCTAAAAATGTTTATGATGCGGGATTTTATTGGCCAACGATTTTTAGAGAAGCACATACGCTTGTGCAGAATTTTGATGCTTTCCAGAAGTATGGTAGTCTTTCTCGTAGAGACGAAATGCCACAAAAGAGCATACAAGTTTCTGAAATCTTTGATATTTGGGGAATTGATTTCATGGGTCCTTTTCCTAAATCTCATAAATTCGAATACATCCTCGTTGCAATTGACTATGTCTCTAAATGGGCCAAAGCGGAAGCTTTACCCACTAATGACGCACGAGTGGTTGTAATTTTTCTAAAAAAACTTTTCTCTCGATTCGGAATTCCAAAAGCCTTAATAAGTGACAGAGGAACTCACTTCTGTAACCGTCAAATGGAGAAAGTTATGAAACGATATGGAGTTCACCATCGTTTCTCAACTGCATATCATCCTCAAACCAGTGGTCAAGTTGAAAAAACCAATAGAGCTTTGAAAAGAATACTTGAAAAAACAGTCAAGGATAATCCTTCTGTTTGGTCAAGGAAAATCGATGATGCTCTATGTGCGTTTAGAACGGCATATAAAACTCCAATTGGTACAACTCCATATAGACTTATATATGGAAAAACTTGTCATTTTTCGTTTGAAATTAAACACCGAGCTTACTGGGCGTTGAGGCAATGTAACCCCGATCTGAAAATCACTGGAGAAAAACGATTCTTGCAATTGCATGAACTCGATGAATTAAGACTCCAAGCGTATGAGAATTCCAAACTGTACAAAGCCAGAACAAAAGCTTATCATGATAGGAAACTAAGAATCCAGAAAGAATTCAAGGCCGGAGACAAAGTTCTTTTGTTCAATTCTAAGTAAAATTCAAAGCTCCTAAGCTAAGAACCAAATGGTTTGGTCCCTTCGTGGTAAAACATGGTTTTCCATCCGGATATGTTGAATTATATGACAAACACGGTGGAACTTTCATTGTCAATGGACATCGTATCAAACTCTACCATGATGAAGAGCAATTGAATGAAATGTCAAGTGAAGAAATCCCATTCGAATTGCTCGATGAAAAGAAATACACTGCTATTCCATTTATGGCACCTTTTTCAGCTGATTATAAAAAAGTAATACCATGGGCTGCGGAGACTGGTTACATCTGGGATGTTCTCCCTAGAACTTGAAATACCGCAAAGTTACATGATATTGATAAAACTGGAAAAGGAATAGTGAAAGGAAATGTGGTGTATATTCCAAAGAAGTCGGGAAAGAATCCCAAACATAAAACACGAAAGTGAGAAAGATCGAGTCAGGCTAATGACTCGCTAATAAATTAAGCGCTTCTCGGGAGGCAACCCGTGTGTTTTTATATTGTTTGTTTATTTTTATGCCCCGATGGTTTCACCATAAGTGTGGGGGCCTTGCTATTATGAATAATAAAATCCAAAAATATTTTGCATTTTGTGTGTTTTTGTTTTAATAATTGATGCAGGTTAGGATGCTTGATCTTGAGGATGTGGAATCATTCGATCTCTATATCTGATTTAGAGCCTAATAAAGATTCCGAGGTTCAAACAATATCATTTCTTTTATGTTCCATTTCCCTATTTTTATGGTTCATCGTTCTTTCCATTGAGGACAATGTCAAACTTAAGTGTGGGGGGAGGAAATAGGAAAATGAAATGAATTTTAAATTTTCTATATTTTTGAGCCTAGTTTTTAATTTGTTTGCCCCTATAATCTAGTTGTTTTCGCACATTTAGGATAATATATATTAGAATAACTAGATCAATCCACTGATAAAACATGTAATTTTTAAAAATTCGAGATGTGTCCTGATTGACATTGCAGTCCATTTTTAGGATTGATAACATTCCTAGCACAACTATAGCCCATTCCACTAAATTGTGAGGATTTAAGCCTATTTTTATATAACATCTTTTATGCTTGATCTTTTTGCTATGAGTGTGCCGGTGATTTTATTTATTCTAGAACTTGTGCATGCAAATCATTACCATACCACAGTGAGATCACCTTGTGTGATATAAGTGTATTCGTGTAATAAGAGGCAATTTTAGGAATTAAACCAAATGACCTTCCATTTTACATCTAATGATATATTAGCTAGCCACATCGGTTAGTTAACCACTTATATGAACCCATTTGTTAGCACTCAATTTTAGTGCTAGATACCAGTAGTACACCCTCTGAGCCATCCTTTTCATTTTTGTTACACCAGAAAAATATAAAAATATTTTACACTTTTAGCCTTAACCTTACCCATAGTCAAGTCTTGGTTGGTTACTAGCTACGAGGAAAGATGGTTGTTATGTGGGGATCCTTGAAATTGAGAAAGTTGCGAACTCCATGATAATCTCATGGAAGATTTATTGGTATTTTATATATATATATATATATATATATATATATATATATATATTATATAATATATATATATATATATATATATATATATATATATATATATATATATATATATATATATATTGATGAAAGAAAAGAAGAGAAGGAAAAAAAATCAAATGAAATAAGTCATCGCAATTGTTTGGTGACAAGAATAGTAAGATATCGATCAAAGATAGTTCTCGAATTCAAAGGAAAGTGGTTGATGTAGCTAGTAGCAATTGGTTGTAGACTTTGGCTATTTATAACGTTTTTATTTTAAAACCAATTTAATAAAAATATCCCATGTCTTATCCCTACCTTTTGACTTCGTGAAATTATCAAGTGCATTGACATGTGGGGACCATCCGATTTCTTGAGAAATTAGGTAACGTTGTTAGCGATCTAAGGTTATCCTTAGTGACCATCCGTTATTTGATTATTCAAGAATTCGTTGTTAGCGAGCTATTATGTTTTGCATAAGATAGTTGCACATAAGTCTTATATAACCCTTGAAGCTTTTAACCCAAATTCCTCTTAGATGTTTACACTTGGTGCTTACGCCACGTCAGTGGAATTTTGTTTCTTGTACAAGCTTATGGTAATATTTAGATCATGACTGAGCAATGAGTGTTATTTTCTTATATACACACCCACTAAACAAATGAGTGTTGAGTGAATTATACTTCATTTCTTTTTCGTGAGGTGTTTTAACATGTTATCAAGCAAGAGAATCATTTAGGTATTGTCAAACATCTAGACTTTTCGCCTGCAAGCTTAAAAAGATGGATCTTATCTTGTACCTTGTACTTGATGGATTTGCATCTCATTTTTAGAATCATTATAATTTATATAATGTGGATTTATTTCTAAAAGCTAGATTTGCTTGGGGGCAAGCAAAGTGTAAGTGTGGGGGATTTGATAACGCTCACTTTATACATGTTTTAGTCGCGTTATTTCTATGTTTATGCATTGTATTTGATTGTATTTGTGAACATATTATGCTTAAAAAGGTACAAAAGATGTATTCAGGTTCATGTACAATCAAGTGCAAGTAAATGGCTAAAAAGATGAAGAAAAGTTGTTAAATCAAGAGCTTTTGCACAAACATAAGATTCTTCTCAAAATCAAGGCTTTGAAAGGATCGTCAAGGATAAAGAATAAAGATTACAATGATTTCCAAGTTCAAGAAAAGATCAAGAATTAATGAAATGAATGAAAAGTTATATGTGAAGAATTATGGCTTGCTTCTCCAACCAAAGGTTCAAGAAATACATTGAAGGTTTAAGTTCAACCCAAGGTTCAACATAGTCATGCCATCCTTACTCCAAACCTTGGGCCGGAATCTGAACCTTAGGTCGAGACTTCAAACCTTGGGTTCATGCAATTGCTGGCACACTTAATGGCTATCTTTAATGAACTAACTCTTCATATGGGTTGTCATTACACTTCATTTACTCAAAGTGCAGAATTTTTATGACACTTTGGGCTCAAGTATTTTGCTTGGTGACCAAGGGGAGACATCTTATTAATATGTATACTTGGACACAAGAGAACACACACAATTAGGCTACTATCATATAATCTATCTACAACTAATCAATAATCAACAACTACTACAACTCATTTCACACTCAAAAGGGGCGACAAAGGAAGAAAAACGCAGGAAAAGAAGAAGTCTACATTCACCAATAATCAATTTAATCATTCAAGGAATCTTTGTTGATCATCTCACAAGTGTTCCTAATTCTTGTAATCATCAATACAACTTTTGTAAGACTTTTTAATTATGTTTTCAAGTGATAAATTTTTTGTGGTTATTTCCTTGTTTGCCATGAGTGGCTAAGTGCTTTGAGCACTTGCCTAGATGATGTTTGTGATATGATTCTTGATTGATTATGACTCCATGGTTCTAGTTAAACGAAAAGCTAATACTAAGATCGAATTGTGCTATTAAGAGTTTTCTCCACCAAAGAGTTGTCAAGTTTGGTTAATTGCTAATAGTGTAATGGGTTGAAAAAGACATTGTTAGTCAATTAGTTGTAAATCTTTGTCTATGAGGGTGTTACCTTATGTATTGAACATTTCATAAGTAACTTGGTTAAACTTGGAAAACTAAAATAGTGTGGTTGTCAATTGCTTGTGAAACGAAAGCGAATCAAGTGATTGAGTTGTGTTAGTCTTGGTTGATCAAATCTTAAATATTGTTTTTGTCATCTTAAAATCTTGACGAGGATTCAAAGTGTTGGAAGCAATAGGATTATTATACCCACTAATTGAATTAGAACACCTCCTAATTCATTGATCATAATCAAATGGAATCATTGTCATAATCATATCAAGATAGTTGTGCAAAACTAGTCTAGGCAAGTGTAGTTTTAATATATTGAATTTAAATCATCATTATTTGCTTGCTATTAGAATCATTGAACAAGACTGATATTATATTCAAAACTCACATCCCAAAAACTAAACAAATCCCTGTGAACGACCTCGGCTTACCATTTCATCTCTTACTACACACGGACGAGTATACTTGCTCGTATGTGTTTCGTTTGAATCATTGGTAGATCGTGTTATAAATTTTAAAACTTGCATTCGAAACGGGCACATCAACCTCCCATATGTGGGGTGGAATACTAGTGGTAAGGTTCTAGGTTTCCTCCATTTCTTGTATCTCATCTTTTTCCTTATCTTAATCTAATATTCTCTTGTCTCTTCTACTTTTCATCTTAATCTCTTCTTTAATCTTTTATGTGTGAAATGATATGATATTAAAGGTCCTACAATTGGAATCAAGAGCCACAAGATGATTTAGAAGTGTTTTATTAGTCTAAATATCGTGTTTTTACTGTTTCTGCTTATTTCGAGGTTATTTAGTCCAAACAGTAGCTTCTTTTGTGCTTATTTTGCGCTTAAAAACAGTAAAGCTTGGATTTTTAAAGTAGATCTGGTAATTTTAAGTTAGTATTGGTAAAAAGATTGGATTAAAACACGTTTTTTAAGTAGTAAATCTACATTTATTTTCATTTTCTTCGAGTAAGCCTTAAATTCTTCGAGTAAGCCTTAAAATTTTCGAGTAAGCCTTTAAACTTTTTCGAGTAAGCTTGAAGATTTTCGAGTAAGATTGAATAACAAGATTTGCGAGTAAGATTTTCGAGTAAGAGTTGCAATTCTTCGAGTAAGGTTCTTTGTTTTCGAGTAACAAGGTCTGTTTACACTTTCCGAGTTAGGAAATCAGACCTTCCTAAGTATTATCTTTCGAGTAAGGGTCTACCTTTTCAAAAATTTCCAAAATTCTTCGAGTAAGGAATTATAGATTTTTCGAGTAAGGAATTTTAACTCTCCGAGTAACATTTCTTCGAGCAAGGAATTAAAAGTCAAAAGCCAAAAACTGAAAACTAAAGAAAAGAATAGAAGTCGAGGTGCAGATAACAACTAAAATCCAAACCAAAAGTAAAGTAGAAAACGAGTACCAAATCAAGAAACAAGTTACCTGTGAAAAAAAACGCATATCCAATCCAAACCATATCAAACAACAACCAAATCCAATATTCACAACATCACCAACAAATCACAGACCTCACTTATCCTATCCTATCTCAGCTAAACGAACACACGCTGTTCCATACCCTCGTCTCACATTTAACTCATCACATCTACAACCTCAACTTATATACACACCTCACAATTACTCTTCAACATCAGCTCCTAATCTAAACAAGACTCAACAACGTAACTCAAAAACAAAAAATCTGATCTCAGTTTTGTTCAACTTGTTTACAAATCTTTAAAGATTCACAAGTTTTTTTTTTGAACACACAACCATCATTGATCTATATAGAAGCATAAGTTCTTGTTATAATATTCGAATATTTCAACAAAAGAACAAAACTCAATCGTTTTCATTCCATCTTTCATTCGTTCAAAGAAAAAGAAAATCAAAAGAAAACATCACTCAGAAAATAAAAGAAGAAAAGTAGTGATCTCAGTTCGTTCACCTTTCTGTACCAATCTTTAAAGATATTTTATTGAACTAAAACCATCATCGATCTATAACAAGTTTTACTTGTTTTTTTATATATACGAAAATCAAAAGAAATATCAAAACAAGTATGTTTCATCTCCTTTTTCTTTCGATTCAAAGAAAAATAGAAAGTAACCTACCTTAGATCTTAATAAAGATCTTGAAGCCTTTGTCACTTGAAATCATTGAAGGTTTTGTTTGTGATTCGGTTTGTAAAAGATAAGACATCACTTGAAAGATCTGAGGAGATTTTTGTGTTTGTGTTCGGATTGACTTAGGATACACAAGGAACGATTTCTTGATTTTTATTGATTGGCTGCGTTTGGTTGAAAGAACAAAGAGGATAAAGTGTGACTGTGTTTTTTTAGGATTAGGGTTAGGGTGATATAAAAATTAGGGTAGTGAGTGATTAGTGTGTTTTTTATAACGATAATTTAGGGTTATTGTTAAAGTGGATTTTGGCTTGTGTGTCTTAAAGCTTTGTTGGGCTAGACGATTTTGCTATTGGGTTGTCCATTTCATTGATATTGAGCTTAAACCAAATATAGTTGGGCTGTTACTTTGGGCTGTTATATTTCAAGGATGAAATTTGTGATACAGTTAGTATAAGTTGGACTTATTTGGTATTTTGGGTGAAATTTTTCGGGTTCGTTAAATATAATTACCGTGCTAGTTATTGAAAAACAAAAATCACTTCTTTATCGTCTACAAGATCCGTATTCATTTCACACGTTCAAAATGTCTTTCCTCACCAATTTCTTTTCATCGATTGATATGGATCCTCTTGTTCAATTCTTTGCTCCATATCCTAAGACTAAGAAGACGGTGACAGAGACTGAGGAAATATTGACTAAGACTGAGAAGCTGTTGATTGATAATGAACAAGATGTTGAAGAAAATGAGCTTCCAGATTACTTAAGATCACTCGACCTGAGATTTCCATTTACATTCGTTGAGCATGTGAAGCGACCGCCATTGACAGAAAAGGCACAAAGTGTTGAAGAATCATGTGAGTCTAAGTTAGATGAACCTGAAAATGCTACGGGTATACAAATGGGGAATCAGATGCAATATGCTGGAAACCAAATGGATCAGATTGTGACTCAGAATGTGGTTAATCAAAATGGGAATGATCGTTTTATGACTACGATTCAGAAACCTACATCTAAAATTCACAGTAGTGATATTGGTAGAGATTACAATGTCATTGCAATGACGAAGACACAAAAGATCCAATACATGTTGATGTTAGCCAATAAAGAAGAGTCAGGAATACTGTTGACTACTGAGGAATATGACTTCATGGTTACAATAAGTGTTAATGAGAATGCAGCAGATCTCAATGAAAACTGCAACTTTATGGCTAATCAGCAAGAAACAACATCAAACAGTGATTCTGATATTCCTCCTACTTATGACACAGAACCACTCCATGAGGTACCAAATTATAGTAATGATGCTAATCCGTTTGCTCATGAAAAGCCACATTCTGTGCCTCCCAAACCTAATTATGACACATATGTGGGGGAGCAAGTTAATCGCAATATTAACAATGAAACTCCAGATATGGATCCTAATGAAGTTCAAGTTGCACAGAATGGTGCTAATGATGAGGAAACCCGTGCTTTCTTTGAATCATTACTGAATAATTGTAGCATTGAGATTGAGAAAGTAAAAATGGTCAATCGCGATGTTAAGGCCAGAAATGAGAAAATGACCGATGAGCTTGAGAGGTATAAGGAAAACGAAAAAGCTTTTGAGTTTCATAAAAAATGACAGTCAAAATTAGAAACTGGTTATCAAAATTCCGTTTAAAGGGAAACACAATTGCAAATCAAGTTTGACACACTTGATGTTAATTCACACATGAAAATCAAATCCTTAAACGCGGAAATTTCTGATTTGAAAAACCAACTTTCTAAACAAAAATCAACTTGTTCTGATCTTGAAAAAGAAAAGAAACAGTTGAAAGCAGATTTTTTAAAACGAGAAAACGATCTTCTTGATGAAATCATTGAGAAACAAGAAAAAATCAAAAAGTTGGAAGATTCGCTTGTGAAAACGGGTCATTCAAGTCAAACCATTCATATGCTTATTAAAGATCCAAATCCATTTTTACACACAATGAAGAAAATGGCTATCGGTTGTGAAAATCCTTATACTCTCAAGAAAGCTCAGAAAGAACAGAATGTTTTGTACAATGGAAATATAATATATGCTAAACATGATCCTCCCGCTGTTCGGGATACTGACGAAACGATTGAGCTTGTTGAAGAGAGTCGAATTAAAATGAAACAAAAGAACCCAAAGATAAAAACCAATTGATTACAATAAACTTAATAAACTCTCTGGAATTCCTTTTGTTCCACAAAAACAAACACCAAAGTTTTCCAAAAAAACCAGTTGTTACGACACCAGTTGCAAAACAAAAAGTTGTTTCTAAAACTCTTTCAAACTTGGAGCAAATGTCCTCAAACAATCCTTTTAACACAAGTGATGCTAGAGGATTTTTAGATGATGTTAAAACGAGAATTGAAACACTTCAAAAAATTGTTGCATCCAAAACTACTATCAATGTTAACAACTGGCATTCAAGCTTTCATGCAGAAATGAAAAAAGTGTTTGAAACAGAAATTACTACTCCACTGAATAACATCCATGCGAGAGTAATTCATTTTGAACAAGCATTTTTGAAAGAAACAACCGACTTTGTCAAGGACCACAAATCCCTAGTGAAGGAAGCTAATGAAAATATTGAAAACATCAAAGTTTTGGAAAACCTAAATGACTCTCTCTTCGAAACAGTTATGTCGACCGATATTATGTCCATCATTTTACAAACATTTTCTGTTGAAGATGATGAAAGACTGCGAGCTGAGACCTCCGAAATTGTTTCAAAATATGAAAAGGCTCCCATAAAGCTTGAAAAAGAAAACTTGTCCTATTTTAAACAACTTGAACGAAAAACTGAGGAATGCAAGTATGACAAACTATCGTATGAGCGTGCCTAAAAGGACATGAAAGAGCAAAATGATCTTTTGAGAGCTCAGCTGGACAGTCTAAAAGGGAAGGGTGTGGATACTAAGTTTGCAAAACCATCGACGCCGAAGAAACCAAATGCTTCAAAACCAGTTGAAAAACCAAAAATGTCTATTTCTCAGGTTGTTCCAAAAGTCGATGAGAAAAATGATTTGCCAAAACCAGTCACTCAACATTCCTTGCTCATCAAGAAAAGAATATTAAAGATTGATGTAAAAGGTGTTGAACAAGAAAAAGCGTTTGTCGAGGAACAACAAGTCATTACACCTGATCTTTCTAGGAATAGTACACAAACTATGACAAAAAAATCCAGTTAAGAAATCTGTTGGTTCTAACAACATGGTCCACAATCACTATCTAGAAGAAGCTAGGAAAAAGGCACAGATTCGAAAAGAAGGAATTTTAGGTGCCAAACCTAGGAAGATGAATTCTACAAGATTCTAAGGCTCTGCTAGTAGTAGTAAACCATTACCTAGGAACAATAAAAAAAAAGACTAGGGATTGACTTGCATCTAAGAGTAGTTGCGCAAAAAAAATGTTGTGCACGTAGAATGCAACACTAAGAATTCAAAATTCTCTTTGAACAACAAAAAAAATTCCAAATGACTGTAGTGACAAAGTTAAGGTTTATGTTTTAAACAAAAATGTTGAATTTGACTGTCCTACATGTAAAAAATGTGTCTTTTCAGCTAATCATGATGCATGTGTTGCATAATTTATCAAGAAAGAAAATTCACGTACTAAGGTACAATCCACTAAGACACCAAATCGAAACAAACCCGTTGATAAGAAGCAAGAGGCTAAGAAACCTAATAGGTGGATCTCTACAGGACGTAGTTTTTCTCTAAATGAGACTTCCGCTGCATCTGAAAAGAAAACAACTCCTAAATCTTACCTTAGGTGGATTCCCACAGGAAAAGCTTTTAACACAGTTGGTCTTAGATGGATTCCCACAGGGAAGATTCTTGATTGTTGCACCAAGACAAATAATAGTGAAAATCATCAAGACAAGTATGTAGAAACCACTACAACCATTGATAGTGAACACCCTCAATGTGAGGAAGCATGTATTTCTAACACTGTTATTTGTGCAAATTCTTCTTCTGTGGATGCATGTACTCGTGAAAGTGTTGAGGTTTCATACACCCGATGTGGAAAAGAAGAACTTTATGCCAACATCGCATGTGGAAATCATTGTCTAATTTCACTCTTAACTCCACTTTTACTTGTTCAAACTTAATTCTTCTTTGTGAATATTTTTTGAAAAGGAAAGAAAAAACAAAATACAAAATTTGTAAAAAAACAAAAACAAAATACAAAATAATAAAATTTCAAAAATCCAAAAACATTAGAAAATTTTCAAAAATATAAAAACAATATAAAATAAAAAAAACAAAAATATTCTTCTCACGACATGTCTTTCGTATAATCGATATTCTGTACGTATCTAGAAATGTCATTCAACAATGATACGAACATGTACAGATGCTTGAGCGAGAGTTCACTAAAATTATTTTCAAAACATGTCATTTCTCAAAATTTTCTTCATACTGGCTTCTGATACATCAGTTCAGGACCCGTGCTTCAAAGAAAGGAAACTGCTTAATCAAAACAAAAAGTTTTTAAATATTTTTTCAAGCACTTATCCTAAAAACATGATGGCTTTCTTATTGATGCGCGTGATGTGTCGTTGCGGTTTAGCAGTTTTAATGCCTACTCAAGTTTTAAATTTATATTTAGCCGACTTATCAATAACACACACACTTAACGAGCAGTGTACCCGGTCAGTATGAATATAATGGTAAGTAGAGTGTCGATCACTAAGAGTGGAACGTATTATCTCGTTATTCTAATCAGTATTTTAATATCCTAACGCAAGGGGGTTTCAGCCTGAGAGACTGGCACGATTTGTTTGCAATTAAATAATAAAATAAACCAATAGGCACGAATCAGCAAGTAGCACACACGTACACAGATAAATACTCGAGACAATAAGAGGGCTGTCCTTATGATTAAGTAGATTGTCACTTGTTTTATTGATAGCTTTATATGAAGTGTATGTAATTAACCCTTTCTCGTTGGTCCTATTCTTATCGGCGAGTAAACCCTTAATGATTACTTATGTCTAAAAGTTATTCCTAAGTGATCAATTTAGTAATAACCGTGGGAGCCACATTATTTTCCGCAGTCAAATGCCCGCAAGCCACTAATAAACACAGAGGTTATCAATGCACTAATAAGTAGTAACCAAAGACATCAACATATAAACTTTAATTGATGGGAAAGCAAGTATTAAAGGGAGTGCAATCTTTCGTTGTCACATTACACAAGCCACCAATCCTGATGAATTAAAGTTTGCTAACACAATAAAACAAAACTACTTAATGAATTAAACACATGCAGCACCTTCTTACAGCTCTTGTATCTTCGTTTGGTGTGTCTTGTGCTGCCTCCTTGACTGAATTCGTCCTAGGGTTCTGCTGCTTCGGTCTTCGAATCTAATATATTGCTCTCGAAATTCGTCTGGTCTTGGGGTATTTATAGTTTCTGTCTGAGGGAAGATGCGGCGCATCTAGTAAGTAGATGCGGCGCATTGACTTAACTTCGCGTGGGGTCCAAGATTATAATATTCAGGAATATTCGTACACCGCCAGAAGATGCGGCGTAACTCCATGATTAGATGCGGCGCATGTCCTCTTGTATCTTGGATCGTATCTGGTGATATCTTAATAGAGATGCGCCGTATGTAATGAGTGAGATGCGGCGCATCTGGAGCAGATTAGTCTTGATCTTCTTCATTTCAGTAGACTCTTAACTTCTTGCATGTTTTGCTCCATAATTAGTCCAAAATCGCTAAGTTTCACCAAATGCTTGTTTTTACCTGAGAATTACAAAAGTAAACGATTAAGTATCAATCCTCATACATAATATAATAAAACAAGTCAAATTAATAGGATAAATGATAGTAATAAAATGTACTTATTTGAGTTCATCAAATATCCCCCCACTTGAACTTTACTTGTCCCCAAGTAAACCTTAGAATTTCTCTTATGAAAATGTATCCTAAAAGATGTTAGGATTTATTTTTATATTTAAGCATGTATTCGTTTATTTCATAATCACACAACTAAACACTTAACGAATTAGAAGTAAAGTAAAATAAGTTGATAAAAGCAAATCTAATCGTTTAACTGTCCAGTCGTGACGAATATTCTATCATAAGCTTGGCAAGTATACACATCTCCTCCACTAAAGCTAAGGAATAACAAGTCTAAAGCGGTAAAAAGGGTTTTTAGGCTTAAGGGTTAATTATTCTTGATCACTATCGATCTCAAATTCCAGAAAAGGCGACAAAATCACAAATACATGATCGAATCCACGAACACGATACTTGCAATTGCTCAAATCCTTCACTCGAATAGGCTAAAGATAGGTCCAAACTTCACCAATAATAATATATCAAAAAGGGCGACAAAATCATAAATACATAGCCGAATCCACGACTACGATACTTAAGATTGCTCAAATCCCTAATCTCAATAAATCAAAGGTTTGGTTGGATAAAGAATAATAAAGGGCATGGATAACATTTGGGATATAAATTGGTGTAAAATGAAAAATAAACAAAACAAATAAATTAAAATCCTAAGTGTGGTTAATCACTATCCCAACCATCCCATGAATAAGACTCATATCATCGAATAACTCACGCTTTAACACTTGAAACATACGCTTTAGGTAGACACGAATTATACTCAACAAGATCTTAATCAAAGAATAAACCTTAATTGGCGTTCCCATAACTGCCAATTCCCATTCAATCCATAGATATAGTACAACAAATAGTGGTGATATCGACCATTTAATACAAAACTTTACATAAGTTGGTTAAAACAAACATCCAACTCTTTTTCTTTTTCTTTTCTTATTTTTTTCGATTTTTTTTTTTTTTTTTTTTTTTTTTTTTTTTCAAACATAGACATAGATGTGTAAAATTTCACCACATCACTATAATGATAATTCTGGATAATTTTTCCATACTTTTCATATTTCAGAAATAACGGTAATAGTGAAAGTAGTAAACACACGAAAAATAAACTCAAAGATATACAATATTTACTTTCACTCCAATTGCATTGTGCAATTTCCCGACCTAACCAAAGATAATGAATTACGCACGCGAACACAGGTAATGTAAGGAAAAACACTTTGCCTATAGCAATTAACCAACCACGGATTCTAATCTACAGGGTAGGCTAAGGTGTAAGGGTGTAACGAAACATTTTAAACATAGGTGTAAGAAACGAAAAGAATGGCTCTGAGTGTTTTTCTAGGGGTATCTTACTCTAAAAATGAGAGTAACAAAAGGGTTTATACGGGGGTTAACTAACCAGTGTAGTTAGTTAATAACACATAACATATAATAGGCTATTTGGGTGTAATCCTAGAATTTTACCAATTTAGACAAGTCATTCCAATTATATAAATATAATACTTATTATGGTGGTCTCGAATAGTATACAAGCCAAGTTCTAAAGTTTACAAGTCACCGGCACACTCATAGATTTGTGAATTTTGAAAAATCACAATTTTTGAAAATAACGTCATGTGTGCAGCTATGCAACTTAGATCTTAAACAAAAACATGCTAAAAAATTTTTAAATTTGATATATTAAGCACTTTTTAAGCATAATTTTTGAAAAAGTTTAGGACAAGTAATTGTTAAGTGTTCTAATTCTCCAATCCCCCCACTTAAGTTAAACAACGTCCTCGTTGTTTGTATAAAAGGTTAAAAACTGGAAAATAAAAGAATTAGAACAGGAAAACTCCCCTGAGATTTGCTCGGTATGATCCTCCATTTGATAAGAGCAAAAATCATCTTTCTTGTGGATTAGAACGTTAAAGCTTCATACTTGATGTATCCACAGGAAATCCAGGAAACTATAATACCACCAATGCTTTAAAACACACCTAAGATAAGAAAGGTTCAAACTTGCATAATACATTAGTAGTTAGGAAAAATAAAACTTAAAAATTAAAACTGAAAATCATCAGGTCAGTCGATGCGCCGTATCTTATGGAAGAAGATACGCCGTATCGATGCCTGGAATAAATACGGATCAGAATAAAGATGCACCGCATCCTTAACCAGGGATGCGCCGCATTAAAATAAACTGATAAAAAGTTTTAAAGTCGAAAATAAAAATGCAGAAAAATTAAAATAAGATATGACCATTGCAGGAGATGCGTCGCATCTCAGGATTGAGATGCGCCGTATCCTCATGCGGGCCTGACTGACTCGACACAGAAAACAGAATAATAGAAAATTCTCCGGGTTGTCTCCCGGCAGCACTTGTCTTTATTCCAGAGTCTTCAAGTTAGACTCACGTTCAGCTCTTTAATATAGATCATTGACTCCCACATTGCTTACGTAGGATCCATTTAGCAACTAATTCGTCATGTATATATTCAGGTCCCAACTTCAACACTCCATTGTAGAATCCTTCCATCAATTGGTATGGGTACTCAATCCCTCTCATATTGTCATCATCACTAATAAAAAGGAATGGAGAAAATTTGTAGCAGATCCTACTAGTAGCATGTTTAAATCCAGGATGAGTTCGGGGCATCATATAAGTGATAACGTCGCTTCCACATTGAAAGGTGATCTTTCCTTCAAATCGTTTTGCATTAATAGTGATCTCCCTACAAAATGGTTTTCCAACAATTTACGTCACCCATATTGCTGTCACAATAGGCATTCATGTCTTCAACAACGGCGAACTCAGTTACAATAGTAAAGCGTCCCACGAATATCGGGACATTAATGAAGGCACCAACTACATTCTTTCCCTTATACTCCACTTTATTTCTCATAATGGAATTGTAAAACCTTCTTGACATGACATTGATTAGTAAAATAGGAAAGAAATTGGCGTCAGTACACTTGTACCCAATCATGCATGTGAATTGCAAATTGTAAGCACAATCGGCGTGGATCCTTCTACCGTAATCCCAAGAACCATCATATCCCTCAAATTCATCGTAATTCCTAGTATTAATAGCGTTGACCTTTGGACTATCCAGAATTTCTCCATCTTCCAGCTCAGATTCTGCATCATCCATAAACAGGTCATTGGATTCTAATGGTCCATTAAGGTCATTAAGTTCAATGTAGTCCCCATTGTAACGTTCGGGTGATTTTTCATGCACTAATACTCCATTCATAAAATTGGCTTCGAAGTCGAAGTCTATCAGTTCTCCAAATTCCTCCATTATCCTTCTGAAATAATCACGAAAACATCAGTAGGATTTGTTCGCAGGAATAGAAATTAATGAATTCAGAAACCGATAAAAATAAAAATAGCTGATATCTGCAGACGATGCGCCGTATCCAAAAAGTTGGATACGCCGTATCTTATAATCGTTAAAATTTAATCAGACTTTATCCAGAAAATAGATACGCCGCTTAGAATTTATGAATGCGCCGTATTGAATTAATTAATCAAAAATCGATATTTATTTAAAATTAAATACGTCGTATTAACGAAAGTTAATGCGCCGTATTTTCGTTACGTTTAAAAATACGAGATTTTTGATTCAGAGGATACGCCGTATCGACAGAGATCGATGCGCCGTATCTGTTTAATAATTCGCAAACTGTTCTTAATTAATTAAAAAAAAATAAAAGATACGCCGTATCTGCTAAAGCAGATGCGTCGTATGGCGTTAACGTTTAGAAATTTTTTTTTATAAAAAACAGATACGCCGTATCTGCTAAAGCAGATGCGTCGTATTACTTTATCGCTTAGAAAAAAAAATTTCTTATAAAAAAACAGATTCGCCGTATCTTGGGGAAAAGATGCGTCGTATTGAATTAATTAAACGCGTTGTATTTATAAAAAATTAAACGCAATACGCCGTATCTGAGAGATCAGATGCGCCGTATCGTTTGATTTAGCACAGTACAACGATAGCAGAACAGAAAAAAATACGAAAAATAATAACAAAAATTAAAACACACAAACAAAAATAAACACAAAAACAAAAATAAAGGCAAACAAATAACACACAAAACACAAATATGCAAAATAATACAATGATGCAATTAATCTAATAAAAAGAAAAACCTAATTAAAATACTAATCAAATTAACAGATAATAACAATTCACTCCCCGGCAGCGGCGCCAAAAACTTGATGCGCGTGATGTGTCGTTGCGGTTTAGCAGTTTTAATGCCTACTCAAGTTTTAAATTTATATTTAGCCGACTTATCAATAACACACACACTTAACGAGCAGTGTACCCGGTCAGTATGAATATAATGGTAAGTAGAGTGTCGATCACTAAGAGTGGAACGTATTATCTCGTTATTCTAATCAGTATTTTAATATCCTAACGCAATGGGGTTTCAGCCTGAGAGACTGGCACGATTTGTTTGCAATTACATAATAAAATAAACCAATAGGCACGAATCAGCAAGTAGCACACACGTACACAGATAAATACTCGAGACAATAAGAGGGCTGTCCTTATGATTAAGTAGATTGTCACTTGTTTTATTGATAGCTTTATATGAAGTGTATGTAATTAACCCTTTCTCGTTGGTCCTATTCTTATCGGCGAGTAAACCCTTAATGATTACTTATGTCTAAAAGTTATTCCTAAGTGATCAATTTAGTAATAACCGTGGGAGCCACATTATTTTCCGCAGTCAAATGCCCGCAAGCCACTAATAAACACAGAGGTTATCAATGCACTAATAAGTAGTAACCAAAGACATCAACATATAAACTTTAATTGATGGGAAAGCAAGTATTAAAGGGAGTGCAATCTTTCGTTGTCACATTACACAAGCCACCAATCCTGATGAATTAAAGTTTGCTAACACAATAAAACAAAACTACTTAATGAATTAAACACATGCAGCACCTTCTTACAGCTCTTGTATCTTCGTTTGGTGTGTCTTGTGCTGCCTCCTTGACTGAATTCGTCCTAGGGTTCTGCTGCTTCGGTCTTCGAATCTAATATATTGCTCTCGAAATTCGTCTGGTCTTGGGGTATTTATAGTTTCTGTCTGAGGGAAGATGCGGCGCATCTAGTAAGTAGATGCGGCGCATTGACTTAACTTCGCGTGGGGTCCAAGATTATAATATTCAGGAATATTCGTACACCGCCAGAAGATGCGGCGTAACTCCATGATTAGATGCGGCGCATGTCCTCTTGTATCTTGGATCGTATCTGGTGATATCTTAATAGAGATGCGCCGTATGTAATGAGTGAGATGCGGCGCATCTGGAGCAGATTAGTCTTGATCTTCTTCATTTCAGTAGACTCTTAACTTCTTGCATGTTTTGCTCCATAATTAGTCCAAAATCGCTAAGTTTCACCAAATGCTTGTTTTTACCTGAGAATTACAAAAGTAAACGATTAAGTATCAATCCTCATACATAATATAATAAAACAAGTCAAATTAATAGGATAAATGATAGTAATAAAATGTACTTATTTGAGTTCATCACTTATATTTCAGTACGAAACCCGAGCTGAAACTGATGGCTTGTAAGTATTTCAGCTTACAACCCGAACTTCAAATAAAGGAAAGTGTTGTGCAAAACTAATATCTTTTTAAACACTTATCCTAAAACAAATGAAGATAATTCTTCTACCATATCTTCAAAGATTTTCAAAATCTTCTCTATCTTGAGCACATTTCCTTCAAGATTTTTTCAATATGATTTTTCAAAATCTTTCATAAAGTGCTCAAGATAACTCCCTCCAAACATGCTTTTATTTAGGGGGAGTATAAACATTGAAAATGTTCCTATTTCATGCAAAAACAAATCCGTCTATCTCTCCAAAAGATTTTCTTTTAATCAGATGATATAAAAAATATCACGAATATGCTATTTTTGAGGGGGAGAATATGTGATTAAAATGTGATAAAAAAATGTTTAAAGATCGTGGTTGAATCTCAAAATAGCTCTACTCAGAAAGTACCAACGAATTGACGAAGCTTAATTGTCAGTAGTCGAAAAGACTTGTCCTGGACGGGTAATAACTTCAAGCTGGTCTAACCAGTGATGTAAGCGTGTCTCGAATAGGACTTGTATAAGTAGAATGTACCGTCTCGAGTGACTTTCTTTGAACTTTACCAGGATGGGTAATAATTTCAAGCTAGTCTAACTAGTGATGTAAGCGTGTCTCGAATCGGCCATGCTCACTAAAAATCGATCAATTCAAAAGCGCGAACTCTACCTAACATGTGCAAACTTATCTTATAAAACGTACAAGCACATGTGTAAGGGGAGTATTTCTGAAAAATGCAAAACTCTCGAAGTGTTAATAAAAATGTGTTTTATAATCATAAACACTTTGAGAGATTTTCACAAAAGGTTTTATGGCATGTGATCGATGAACCTAGGATAATCATGGAGTTATAAGGTAATTATGGTTAGGTTTATGTCCTATGATCTGCTAGAGCCAGAGGGATCTACCCAAGGACAATTCCAATAGATTAGAATCAGAAGTCCTTAGGTATGATTGAAAAAAGGAGAAAAGTGATGAAAGGAGAAAGAAGGGGTTAAAGAATTAAAAAGAAAAGTTTATGAAAGGGTGAAAAGAAATAGCCCTCCATGAAAACTTAGGGCAGAAACTGGGTCAATACATCTACTATCGATAGGGATGAGCATTTCAAACCGAATCCCGAAACCGTACCGGTACCATACAGAAACGGTACCGATTCCCGATATACAGTATGGTACCGGTACCACGAAATTAGGCAAACAAAATTTGGTACCTTTCAGGAACGGTACGGGACTAATTCGGGAAATCCCGATTCGGTACTGAATACAAAAGGTTTTTTTTTTCTTGGCCTTAAGTTAAGGTACGTAAAAAAGAAAAATAGGGTTTAAGTTTTGCCTAACATATCATCCCAATCATCAAACCCTAACATATTATCAATCATTATAATCATAAAGTTTGCATCAATAATTCATCTCAATCCTCATCATCACTAAAAATGGAGGTACGTAAGTTTTTTGTTTTTTTTTTCTTTGATTCATTAACATTAAAAAGTGTCATAATAGGCCATATTCACTATTTTCGAATTAAATATATGGAATGAAGTCTGCTTGCCCTTCTATAAAGAATCATTTATGTTTACAGTAGCCTTGTGTTCTTTTTTTTAATAAATTTCATACTGTTCTTTTTTTTATCTTCACTATTGTCGAATTCAATAGGCCATAGGCCATATTCACAACTGATGTAATTGGTATATAATGGTTTTGTGTAGATTGATGACACAATTTTCGAAGAAACTCCAATATTGAATATTGATGAATCAGATTCGGGTGACGATAGTGAACCCTCGGTTGTTGTAAAACAAGCTCGAAAAGCTCAAAGTAGCAAAAGAAAAAGAAATGGTGATAAAGAAGAAGAAGAAGAAGAAGAGTATAAAATTTATGAAAAAACAAATAAGGAGTGGGCTCCGATTTGGCAACATTTTGATCCGGTTTGGGTGAAAAAGGAAGGTTTAAGAAGGGCTTTGTGCAAGTTTTGCAACAAGACTATAGCGGCCAGCGGTTCCAACGGTACTTCCGGTCTTCATAAACATTATCATTGTCCTTCTAATCCTAAATATGTCCTTAAAAACAAAGTTCAACAACAAACTCATTTAGAGTTTAAAAAAAATCTAATGGAGAAGGTACTAGTAGTTTACAAACTTGCAAACATGATGAAAGTAGGATAAAAAAAGCATTGATTAACATGTTTGTTGTTGGTGAGATACCTTTCAAGTTTGTTGAACATGAGGCTTTTGTTGAATATACTAATGCTTGCAATGGAAGATTTATGTTGCCATCTTGACATTCTCGAGTGGTGGAAAATAAATGCTCCAAGATTTCCAATAGTATCTCGAATGGCTAAAGGTAATTTACTATTCTCTTTGATGATTTTATTACTTATGTTTTATATTGTTGTTTTTTCACAAGTTTTTATTATTTTTTTTAGATATCTTGGCAATCCAAATAACCACTGTTGCATCGGAGTCGGTTTTTAGTACGGGAGGCCGTGTTCTTGACCCGTATAGGACAAACTTGTCTTATCCCGTAGTTGAGGCGTTGATATGTACCCAAGATTGGGTAAGAAAGTCCAAAAAAACTATAATAGACGACATAGACGATCTATTAAATGATGCTGATGTTGCACAAGGTACGATTTTTTTGTATATTGTTGTTTTTTCACAACTGATGTAGTTACACTGACTTTGATATATTGTATATTGTATATGGCTACTGACTTTCATATATTGTATATGGCTACTGACTTTGATAAATTTTATATTGTTGTTTTTTCACAACTGATGTAGTTACACTGACTTTGATATATTGTATATGGCTACTGACTTTGATATATTGTATATGGCTACTGACTTGATAGTTACACTAGACGATCTATTGTAGCGATGGAACCAAAATCCTTCATAATGATTGTTATTAACTATGTTTGTTTTTTCCTATGTGTAGATATCGAAGATGGGATTGCCAAGAAAAACGCTAAAGAAAAAGGGAAGGGAGTTACACAAGATTAAACGATTAATTGTCTTTCGTTGAAAATGGTTTAGTATGTTTATTTGAACGATTTCTTATGTTTTTGGTGGAATTTTATACGTTTTTAAGTTACGATAAATTTGGTGATATGCTTTGTCCTATTTTTACTAGTTTGAGCTATGATTTTTTTTAAACAAAAAACGGGAAGTATCGGATAGGTACCAATTTCCCGGTACCGAGTACCGGTACCAAAATCCCATATGGTACTATACCGGTACCCCTTTTCATGCTCGGGAAAAAAGGGTACCACTAATTCGGTACGGGTTCGATACCATTCTGGTACCGTGCTCATCCCTAACTATCGGTTATCACAAAAATGATATCAGTATTGAAGACAAGACATCATGGACCCAGTGACGCGCTGCACAACCCCTCCTAGCCACCCAGGTTTCTCTTAAAAGATATTTGTTTCATTTCTCACGGAGAACCTTGCATAATCTATCGGCCTCTCATTCCGAAATGTGTTGATATTTAAAAGGTGGCACTCTGCTCCATGCCTTCGACAACTAAAACAAAAACGCACATAATCGAGTCTAGAGCCATGAGATTCATTAAAAGATCTCTTAGGATACACTTCCAATTGTATACACTTGTGTTCGCCTAAAAGGACACAAGGTGTATAAGAGTCTTTATAAGATCTATGGATCTTGCCTTATCCATCGTGATGGTTATTTGCTTCAAACGGTCTACAGTCATGGAGTGATACTTCGGTATACTTCAGTGGCTCACCTGAATTGTGGGTATACTTCGGTATATTTGTTGTAAGCCTTCTGGAGGGTATCCAATTCAGGAACAGCCTTTGTAAGGATTAGAGAGGGTTTTCACACTATGCTGTAAATTCTCTCGAAGTCTGAGCCTGTAAGTGCTGGAAATCCCGCCAAGGAGATTCCTTTCACGAATCGAGTCCTTAAGACATGGGTCTTTACTAGGATTTTATCCAAAGTATTGATAACTGTCCCTCAACGGGATTCGGACGGCTGATGTGCCCGACCAAGGTGAATGGAATCAAGACATTCATCAGTAAAACAATCGTAGTGGTCTATTCTCTAAGAAAATTCCATCGTGATCGATTGGTATTTTCAACTAACATTATTTATGCAGGTACTGATGATAGTCCCTTGGAGGAAAGACCATTTACCACCACCATGTACATCAACATCTTCACCTCCACATACTCATACTTATATGAAGTTCATCCTCAACAAGCTCAAATCAAGAATGTTCAAGACAAAGAGATCAAGTTAAAGACAATGAGTTACGTCAAAGTCAAAGAGCTAATCAAGAAGTCAAGAACAAGTTCATGTATCAAGTGAGGAAGAAAACAATATGAAGTTGTAAGTCTCTTCAAGACATATGAGTATGGTGGAGAAGACGACACAACAAATCATTGAAGATGTTGATCGAAGGCAAGAAATATCAAAAGACTACGATTGAAGATCACAAAGCATGAAGGAACAAAAGTATCAAGATAATTCTAAGACATTTCATGAAGTTCAAGATCAAGACGACTAATGACATCATTGCAATGAAGCATCTAAAGAATGACATCCCTTAGGGGGAGATTTTTAGACTTATTGAAAGTGATTATCATTCTTAGATTAGTATCTCGTGATTTGCATTTATCTTTTACGATATGTACACGGTTTAAGTAAGTTGTAAGAACCGTGAGTTAGTCTCTTTTATCTACTATGATATCCTATCCCACATCGCCCCAACATGTAAACCTTGTAAAGGTTCCTTATCTATAAAAGGAACCCATGACCTCCCATATGTGGGATGGAATACTAGGGGTAAGGTTCTAGGTTTCCTCCATTTCTTGTATCTCATCTTCTTCCTTACCTTAATCTAATATTCTATTTTCTCTTCTACTTGTCATCTTAATCTCTTCTTTAATCCTTTATGTGTGAAATGACATGATATTAAAGGTCCTACAACACCAATTACCCATTTCCCCCAATTTTGGTACATAAGCCCTAATTCAAAAGTATAAATTAACACTTACTTGATAGGGATAAGAGTTTAGGACCCTTAGGAACTTGATTCTACACCACTTTCTTGAATAATTTGCACTAAAAGAATTTGGTCACTTTCCCTCCTCTTTTTCTTCTTGAGAATTCGACACACACACCAACTTCTTTAAACTTCTGGAAAAATGAGATAGGAGGTAGATAATTATCCACTAAATCTGTTTTTAGATTAGTCTTTTGGCAGAAATGGTCCTTAAAGGTCTATTTCTTTAATATTGTGACTAGGAGTGTCAAAAAACCCGACCCGACCCGACCCAGACCCGAACCCGACTATGCCTATTCAGGTTGGGTTACTTGGGTCAAAAATTAAATTCGGGTTACTCGGGTCAACGTGAGTAACCCAAATACCAAATAGGGTCGGGTATCAGGTTGAAAATGTTTGGCTAACTCGGGTTCGGGTCGACCCATTAGACCCGAATAAGAGGTTTTTTAGTTTTTTAATATATTATACAACTCTTCTTTCTATAGTAATTTGACCTCTTGCTCAACCCATCAGTCTCCTATGAAGAGAAAAATAAAAATCTCTTCCCTATCTGCTCATTATTCGGAGGTGAATTATAGAACACCAAAAGCTGTGCTATCTTATGGACCTAACATAGGTCACATCACTCACGTGCACCAAGAGCACATTCGATAGCATCCTATTAAGGTTTAAAGATCCAAACCTTCTTTTTCTTAGTGGAAATGCACATGGTGTGACAACCCGTAATTTCAGGTCATTTTCCAAACATCGACAAGTACTATTCACGGATTACTATTCATCATTACTATTCACCAATCACTATTCATCATTTTTAAAGTCAGTTTGAGACTTTGAGAAGTTTTCAAAATTTCACTATTCATGAAACACTATTTATTTCTGGAGGGAAATCACTATTCATAGTTATCGTTCATTCTTTCGTAAACTAGGTTTACAGGTATTCAAATGCGCGTAACCAGTATGGTTTAGCTGCGTATTCATGCATCATCAGTAAGGACATTTCATATAGGCTAGAGTAGTCTACATATCATCAGTAACATCATCACCATATTAGGTCATGCACAGGTTTGTGTGATTTTCATTAACGTATGTTTAATTATTTAATAAACGTTACCACTCAGTCATTACTATTAACAGTACACTCGACACTCCCGACAGTGATCATAATACATTTTCAAACTCATTATAATGATATAGAAATTTCATTATTTATTTACCCAGTGTTTTTAAATCGTTTGCTATATTTTTCGTTAAAGGCTTATAACACCGTCGGTTTGCGAAATTTCAACCCGATAATTATTCTAACACCCGATTCTTGTAAGGAATATGATTTTACAATTTTTACAACTTCGTCATATTTTATTTTAACTCGTCAAGATTTATTTCTAGTTAACTCGGTACATGGTAACACCTAATGTATACACAAACTAAATTAACACATGCTATAATGGGGGGACATAAGCTTTAATTAGCCAACTTATTCTCTTTTTTCTTCCATGTGATGCCGCCCCCCTAGCACCTCTAATTTCACATTTCACTTGATTAGTAAGACTATAATTAATGTGCAAGAATATATGTCTAAGGATTTATTTACCATAACACATACATACACTAATACACTAGCAAAATATCAAATCCTCTCATCTTTTTCTCTTCCATTTGGTTCGGCCATCATCTCAAGAACAAGGAGGATCCATAAATTTTTCAAGATCAAGTGTTAATTAAGTCTCATTTGTATTTCTAGTTAGGATTTTGAAATAAAAATGCCAAGAATACATACACATTTACTTCCAAAAATCATCAAATCATCAAGTAAGTTGCAAGTAAACTTTTCTAATCTTTCATACTCTCATTTGATATATTTTGTTCTTCTAGCAACTAATCATGCAAAGATATACATGTTACATACCACTCAAAGCTTAATATTTCACTATAAACATAGATCTATAGATTTTTAGTTATAACCTCATGAAACCCACCATTGTTGGTGATGTTTAGGAACCCATGACACCTTAAGAACGTGTATGGTAGGATTAGACTAGTTGTGGTGTTGATTGGAAGTGTTTTGAACAAGTCTTGAACTAGAAAAGTGAATTTTTAACAACAATAGAAAAGGTTCTGTCCAAAATCGTGAAATCTGGAAAACTCAGTAAACTTTGAACTATTTTGGTCTTCATATTCAGAAAATACTTTCAAAAACGAAATCGTGGGCGCTTGAATGAGTAAAAACCAACTTACGACGAGAAAGTTATGATTTTTCTAAGTTTAGCGACGAAAAACTAATTTCTGAAAATTTGCGTGCTGTTTGCCGAGATTCAATGGACAAAACGAGGCGTTTGACGTGATCTAGAGAGCCGACCTACCGAAAATATGTTAGTTCATGTTAATTCTAAGCCGTGGATATAAAGAACGTAGAAAACGAGCTCATAACGACCGAGATACATGCGTTTGAAACCCGACGATTTCTATATATTTCCATCAGCTTTTAACAAGGAAAATATTACTAAGTTAAAAACAGTTTTTGCAATACACTATATTGAGAGCCATTTTTCTTATTGATCGAGGCCCGTATGGTCATAAGTTAAAGGGTACGACTTCAAAACATTGTTACAAGGTTTCTAAAAACGCCGAACTTGTTTACTAACACTTAACGTACACCCTTTTATGGCTAGTTTTGCGAGGCCATTTGGTCATGTTTTCAAGTAATGAAAAATGTTAATTTTTACGACAAAAACACAAAATTTGCCGATAGAGCACTAAACGACGATCGTAGGGTATCGTTGCAACGTATTTACACGAAAAGTGTTTTATAACTTAACGAGACGTCAAAAATGTATTTTTCGACGGTAAACATTATTTTCAAAATTCACGAGTGGTATCGATAACATAAGTATTTGCATGTGTAGCATCATTTCATTTCTTACACTAGATCCCATCATTCATATTAGGTTGCGGTTAGAGATCGTGCCTCATTTCATCGTATCCACTATTGTCATTGTTGCTATCGCATTAATTGAGTTTCATAGCCCCTACTCTTGTAATACTCGTTTTATAACCGTTTTGGGGGAGAATACATGCTCGCTTTTATCTAAATGTATAATTGAGTTACTTGAACATGCCACTTGTTTAGTCAAACCATTATTTGCTCTGCTTATGAATTTGTTATTCATTCAAATGTATTGTATATTCACTTGTATCACACTTAATTCTTTTTACCCATGGACCCAAGCACTTTAAACATTTATGCCTGCTTAACCGAATGAACCGGCACCAACACTACGTACATACATGGCAGAATGACCGGGTCACATAACCGAATGTACGGGTAACATGACAGAATGAACGGGTCACATGACAGAATGAACGGGTCACATGACAGAATGAACTGGTCATATAACCGAATGAATTGGTCACGTAACCGAATGTACTGATCTAACTAAATGTAATTTAAATCATGGTCCACATATTACTTTTGTTCACTCAAACCAAATCTTATTTGGCAGTGGGTTGTAAACACACAAGTTGCAAGTCTTGTATGGGCGGGACTTAGGACTGAGTGGATTTACAATGCTTTTGCTGGGAAATCATTTTCAAATGTTTTACACTGTACACTAAACTCTATGAACTCACCAACCTCGTGTTGACACTTTAGCATGTATTTTCAGGTATAAAGCAATAGTATACTATTGGAGGCTCTTGGCAGGGCATGGCATGGTCATAGAAGACTCTGATATTCATTTAGGGACCGCTTAACTTATTTATGAGCTTATTTCCGCACTACTTTTTAATCGTGTAAATTTAACACTTTTGCTAATGAATTTCATTCTAAATGATTGAGGTAAAAACCGTTCTTTGTACTTGTGTTGTGATACCAATTGTGTAGCACCCCAGCGACGTGTATGCTTCCGCTGGACCCGATTTCTGGGGGTGTTACAGATTGGTATCAGAGCCTTGGCTATAGAGAACTGGGTGATTTTAAAACCTAGACTATAGCTACTTTCACGAAAACTTAACCCTATGACCGCCACGTGCCTGCCTGCCAAGCTGATGCCTCATTTGTGGTTTGTTGCTGACATATTTGGTGAGATTTGTGTTTTATCATCAGATAGATTATACTCACTTATTCTCGTTGATTACTATAATTGCCTCCCACATAAGTATGCTTACATATCATACACGTCTTAGCGTTACACCTTTCCTCACGTAATCTCATCTTTTGACCTCGAGTTTGGTCACTTGCCTTAGCCTTTCAAAACGGCTTCTTAATGTGATGGACATATTATTAGTATAACTGAGCTGAGTATTTCAAAATTCATTGAACCTCGGTGGAATATAGACTGGTCACCTATATTCGACCAGGGACAGTGGGGCATAGGCTGACCACCTATGTCCGACTCAGAGATGAATTTTGCAATACTGGGAATAGTTATAATAAAATTATGTACAAGTTGATTCTCTACTCGACTTATAAAAGGTTTCAAAATTCATATGTGTGTATTCAATCGTTGCAAGAACATTCACATCTACATCACCTCGTGAACCGCCGCCTAGAAGCATGGCAGCTAACCATAACACAATCCCAAGCTTTCATTTTAAGGCGAGCCACTTTAGGGCATCTACTTTTAGAAAACGTTCTTATTACGTCTCACTCTTCTTTTCTTGTTTTGAAGAATCATGCCACCAAAGAAAACCACTTCAACGATGACACCAGCTGAGATCAGGAAGCTTGTTGCCGACAGTATTTTAGGCAGCACTAGTAGCCGAAAGAGCAGCCGTAGCCACTGCTGCTACGGCTGCTGAAGCCGCTTCTAGGGCAGAGACTGTGACAAATCACAATTTCAAGTCATTTTCCAAAACTCGACAATTTACTATTCAAGATTTACTATTCACCGATCACAATTCATCATTTTTGAAGTCAATTTGAGACTTTGAGAAGTTTTCAAAAATTTTACTATTCACAAAACACTATTCATTCCTGGAGGGAAACCACTCTCCATGATTTTCGTTCATCATTACGTAAACTAGGTTTACGGGTATCCAAATGCGCGTAACCAGTATGGTTTAGCTGCGTATTCATGCATCATCAGTAAGGACACATCATATAGACTAGAGTAGTCTACATATCATCAGTAACATCATTATCATATTAGGTCATGCACGGGTTTGTGTGATTTTCATTAACGTATGTTCAATGATTTAATAAACGTTACCACTCAGTCATTGCTACTAACAGTACACCCGATACTTCCGTCAGTGATCATAACATATTTTCATACTCACTATAATGATATAGAAATTATATTATTACTTTACCCGGTGTTTTAAAATCAATTGCTAGATTTTCCGTTAGGAGCTTATAACTCCGTCGGTTTGCGAAATTTCAACCCGATAATCAGTCTAACACCCGATTCTTGCAAGGAATATGATTTTACAATTTTTACAACTTAGTCGTATTTTATTTTAACTCGTCAAGATTTATTTTTAGTTAATTTGGTACACGGTAACACCTAATGTATACACAAACTAAACTAATTCATCCAACACTTAGACAAGATCTTTAATTAGCCCATATACTTCATCCTTGACCCATGTGTGCCGCCCCCCCCCCCCCCCCCCCACAACCTCCCTAAAGAACCATGTATACTTGATTACTTGACTAAAATTAATGCACTAGAATTCTTGTCTTTTGATTTAATTTCCATAACACTTCACATAACAAGTAAACTAGCTAAAACTTCAAGTATTCTCTCTTTTTCTCTCCATCTTGATCGGCCAAAACAAGAACACCAAGAAGATCCATAAATTTTTCAAGAACAAGTATCAATCAAGTCTCATTTACATTCCTAGCTAGGATTTTGAAATAAAAATCCCTAGGTTACTTACACATTTACTTCCAAAAATCCTCAAATCATCGAGTAAGTGTTTCATATGATTTTTCAATCTTTCATACCTTCATTTGATTTATATTTTGATGTATTCTCAAGTATTAGTAGTTGATCATGCAAATATATATGTTATATATATACCACTTTACACATAAATCATCTCTAACAATAGATCCATAAGTTTTATTAGTAATCTCATGAAATCCACCAATGTTGGTGATGTTTAGGATCCCATGACACCCTAAGAAGGTGTATGGTAGGATTAGATTAGTTGTGGTGTTGATTGGAAGTGGTTAGATTAAGTTTTGAACAAGTCTTGAACCATAAAAGTGATTTTTAACAACTATAGAAAAGCTACTGTCCAAAAACGTGTAATCTGGAAAACTCAATAACTCAGGGGATACTTTGGCCTTCATATTCAGAAAATACTTTCAAAAACGAAACCGTGGCCGCAAGAATGAGTAAAAACCGACTTACGATGAGAAAGTTATGATTTTTCAAAGTTAGACGACGAAAAACTATTTTCTAAAAATTGCTTGCTGTTTTTCCGAGCTTCAAGGGATAAAACGAGGCGTTAGATGTGATCTAGAGGAGCCGACCTACTAAGAATATGTTAGGTCATGTTTATAGGAAGCCGTGGATATAATGAACGTAGAAAACGAGCTTATAACGACCGAGATACACGCGTTTGAAACCCGACAAACCATATATATTTTTTTTTGACAGCCCTAATAGAAATATTTTCTAAGTGTAAAAACTAGTATTTTTACAAGACATAGCATTGATAGCCGATTTTCTAATTAACCGAGACGCGTATGATCAAAAGTTAAATAAAATGACATTAAGATATTGTTACAAGGTTTCCAAAAACGTCGAGTTTAATCACTAACACTTAATGAGCATACTTCTATGACTAGTTTTGCAAAGTCATTTGGTTATATTTTCACAAGTTATGGAAAATATTAAATTGCGACATAAACACTATATTTGCCGATAAACCACCAAACGAGGATCGTGGAGTATCATTTCAACATAATTATACAAAAAGTAGTCTATAACTTAACGAGACGTCAAAAATGTATTTTTCAACGATAAACGTTATTTTCAAAACTTACGAGTGGTATCAATAACATACGTATTTTCATGTGTTAAATTGTATCATTTCTTACTTTAGATCATATCATTCATAATAGGTCGCGGTTAGAGACCGAGCTTCGTTTCATCACACCCATAATTGTCATTGTTGCTATATCATCAGGTGAGTTTTCATAGCCCCGCTTTCAATTGTTTGCATAATTTCTAAACTCTCGGGGGAGAATACATTGCACCATTTTTCATACAAACCAAAGTATCAACTCATTTACATTGCTTAAGTTACATCATTGCCCAAATTAAAGTCCCCTTTATTATCATAAACCGTTAATTGTGAGCAAGCGAGAGTGAGTGAATAAATCTATTGAGGATAACTCCTCCGTTCGGGTTGGTAGCGCCAACTTGTCAAACGAACACATTTCATTTGATCCATATCAGAGTGTCTGGCAAAACACTCAGTTGGGGCATTTCATTCCAGTCTAGCTTCGGGGTCATGAGCTTAAGAGCTAATGTATCATTTTTATGTGGCATTGTTTTATCATACACTTTATACTTGTGGTTACCGTAGAAACATTTCATTTACATAAACCTATGAACTCACCAACATTATTGTTGACCATTTTTAGCAATGTATTTTCAGGTAATTAAGGTATCGCATGTTGGATTGCATATGGGCATATCATGGAGTCGCGGTGATGACGCGTCTCACTTTATTTTTATGCACTTACTTATCGTTTGATTTGTATGAACTTGATTGTCGCAAACTTGAAACACCTTTTGGGACCTTGTTTTGTAAACTCTGAATATTTTAAATGATCAAACGATGTGTTTTCTAAATGACACTTTAGGTCATTCAATATAATTGTAACTGTAAGACATAAACATCTTGATTGTGTAGATGATTCGGGTGGCCTTGGATTATGGAAGACTAGATCCATACTTGAGTTAGAGAGTTGAAGTTTTAGAGAGAGGTGGGAGAAACTCAAAAACAGAAAAATTAGATTAAATGTAATGAGAGTTCCACCCCTTCCCATGTGTGGGAAGGGTTTATATAGTTCCTAATATTGGTGCCCCTAGTGGGCTGTGGAGTGAGCTGACAGTGGGGAAAGCCCCGACCCACTCCACAAATATAACTACGACTAATACTATTAATACTACTATGAATATTACTAAGCTAATATAAATAAGCCTACGAGCTATGTGAATGCTAAATAGATGCTTGGGGTGACCGAGCCTTCATCTGAATATTTATATTCCTAACAATCTCCCCCTAAGGGAGGTCACCCCGGAAATAATAATTTGAATTCTAGCATTCTTTCTTCTGAACTTGACTTCATAGCTCGTAGTCTTCGATTCTTCAACGTCTTGTATCTTTTTGCCTTTAGCAGTGATCTTTTGATGACCGTTCTTCTATCTTGGATGATCTTTGAGTATTCTTCGAATTTATCATCCAACATTTGTCTTTAAGTCATCTTTCGGTAGTATGTCTCCATGTGACGTGATAATCTTCGAGCCGACATGCTCACACTATTGGGTGTCATGATCTTCAGCATCAGAGTTTGCAGAAGCTATGTTGAAGGTCTTTTGGTTGATCATGACTTTGTAGAATTACAATGATGATGTAGTGTGAACATGTGGTAGAGGATTGTGTTTGTTGTGCCGACATGCTCACACTTTTCTGAATCATGATCTTCAGCTTCAGAGTTGCGGAAGCAGTGTTGAAGGTCTTTTAGATTATCATGATTCCCTTGATTATGTTGATGACAAAGTGTGAACATGTGATGATGGATTGGCATCTTTTCTGCAACCAGCTACAACAGCAACCAGCTACAACATTCCACAGCTACAATCGCCAGAAGTTCCTGCATACGACAGTTAGCAATAAAACGTCTGGTACTTATAGGTTCGGACTTCGAGATTGTTAACAGCATAGTGTGAAAACTTTCTCTAATCCTTACCCAGACCGTTCCTAATCGAAAGCCCACAGAGGGCTTTTTAAGATCGAACCGTAGCACATCAACGATTAGGTGAGTCGCTGGAGATCACTCCACGACTGTAGACCATTTGAAACTGCCGTGATCACTAAGCGTAATCCGCAGGGAATTACCGAAGTGACCTGCTTTCAGGGCTGTTTGATGTTGACCTTGGTAGGAATTTCCATTCAATCACTGAGAATTACATATGTAAATTCTCTCATAAATGTTCTGGCAGATTGCTAAGATCTGCGTAGGACTCATGAGTTTACAACTGGTGTCCTTAATGTTGAACAACCAGTGTAGAAATAATTCGTGTCCCTATGAGATCTTATTATGCATCTTGTAGCTCTAGACTCGATAGTGCGTTTTGATTTAGTGAGCGGAGGCTGGAGAGAACTGCCACCTTTTCAATATCATCTAACTCGGAGTGAGAGAGACGATAGGAATGTATTGAACTCCGTGACAATTGAAACAAGAATCCTTTGAGGGACCTTGAGTGGCTAGGGAGGGTTGTGCAGCGTATCACTGGGTCCATGATACTTTGTCTTCAATGCCAGCAATCAACTATGTGATTCTGACAGCATATGTATTGACCCGGTTTCTGCCTAAGTTGTAAGGAGGGCTATTTCTTTTCACCCTTTCTTACTTCGTTTCTTTTTAATTCTTCAACCCCTTCAGTACTAACCGAGACTTCATTACTAGAACCTTGTTGGGTTTGTTCCAGTACTAGCTCCATCTTAGTCGGCACTTTTCCCTTATCCACTTTTCTCATTTTTTAATCATACCTAAGGACTTCTACACTAACTAGTGGATTGTCCCTGGGTAGATCCCTCCGGCTCTGGCGGGATCGTGGGAACTTGAACCTAACCTTACCATCCTTATAACTCCATGCATTAAATTAAATGGTCGGTCTTTGGTGTTCTTCCACAATTGCCAAAACAAATCTTTGAAAAAATCTCTCAAAGTGTTTATAATTCTGAAACACATTTTTGCTAACACTTGAGAGTTTTATATTTTTCAAATGCTCCCCCTCAACATGTGCTCGAATAATTGTTTTATAAATTTGCACATGTTAGGTAGAGCTCACACTTTTTGAATTGATCAACTTTCAGTGAACATGACCGATTCGAGACACGCTTACATCACTGGTTAGACCAGCTTGAAATTATTACCCGTCCTGGTCAAGTCCATAGAAAGTTTCTCGAAACGGTACACTCTACTCAGACACATCCTTTTCGAGACACGCTTACATCACTAGTTAGACTAGCTTGAAATTATTACCCGGCCAGGATATGTCCTTTCGATTCATGACAGTATATGTTTCGTTAATTCATTTGTTAAGTCTGAGTCACGATCTCATGTTATGCCAAATTCTTTGCTCCCCCTCAATAAGTGCATTGGTATACAAAAGAGTTTAGCACTTACGGGAGAGCTTACTTTCACATCCAAAACATTTTGCTCCCCCTCAATATGTGCATAGATATACAAAATGGTTTAACACATACGGGAGAGCTTACTTTAACGTTCAAATCATCACATTTTATCAGATTTCATATTTAAATCACATTCTCTCCCCCGATCAAAAATTTCAAACCATTTGAGATTTGTGATCCCAATTGATTTAAATGAGTTAGAAAATGTGGGAGAAAATGTGTCCAATTTTAATGTATTCTGATAATGGAACATACTATGCTCCCCCTTAATCTAAGAGGGAGATTCACTGCTTATTTTGCACAAGTTGACAATTATGACACAAAATGATATTGACCTTTTTGTGCAGATGATGTGATCACCCGCTTTTCTGAGTGAGTTAGTGGTCAACATCGATTATCCATCCACCAACAAATCTTTCGCGAATATAGTTGATCCCCACTTGGCGAGACCAAATAGATGAATGGTGGTGGTGGTGGTGAAAGTGTTGTTGTTGTTGTTGTTGCCGACGTTGTTGTTGTGGTGAATTCCGAGCCAATCAATAGAGTTTGAACGTCTGATCAAATGGTTAGAATGGGAACTGGCACATTCATTTTGGCTATGGAATCTGCATAAGAATATCAACACAGATATACATGCATACAGACACACTATTCCTTAATAGCTACCCTTCAGCAGCTTGCCACATTATAATACCAAATTCATTTAATCAAACCACAGTCAGGAAATACGTCAAACTACTATCTAGCATGAAGAGCAAGTAGCAATCATGAGCATGGCAATTCACACAGATTTCAATATTTAATTCAGGATCTTAGGAACATGATTCTATCATGATAGCTATATACCTAAGCGAATCCTGAGAACATATGCACAATATCAACAACAATTAAGCAGCAATCGACTAACAATAGTCAAACAACCGTTGAAACTCATTCATTCAGATCATACACATGTCATAGGAGTATTCAAAAACATCAACTGCAACTGCTTTTCTTACTTCTTTTAGGTTTTGAGTCTTAAGGTATTTAGGGGATTACACGAGGATTCCAAAGTAACACAAATGAACCTTCTAGATATATAAAGCTAGGAAACTATAAGCACATTGCACATAATGTCCTAAACTTTCTAGCAATTCACACATTTGGCCATTTGATATAAAATTTTAGCAAGATCCTCTTCAACTAATACCCCATTAACTGCAAAACCATTTCAACAAGTATGAGTTAACCAAGAAACCCGTTTGATGATATAAAATTTGAATTCACTCTCCCCCTCAATCAATGACCTAGTTAAAGATTTGTAGTCGTTGATTGAGTGACAAATTTTATGCATAATCCAAGTATAAACAAATTTCATACAACACAAAATCACCAAGTGTCTTACAAATAATTTTCAGAAGAATCACAGAATGAAAACTATTTGGCATAATCCAAGAATTGATGCACTGAAACGTACATCAGATCGAAGAAACATGGATATAAAGTAATCCATGCCCAGGTGAACATCACCCAGTTGGAGGAACAGCCGTCTTTTTGGCGACGTGCTTTCCCCATTTTGAAGCGCGGGTTGCTATCTGAAGTAATAGCAAGCCATTTAGACATGTTTTAACCATCCATTTTAACTTCTGCTCGAGCTTCATTTAAAGACCCGTGCCATTATTGAATGACATTTCTAAGTCCGTAAATGTTATCGATAAACAGAAGACATGCCTAGGTGAAACTATTTTTGGTATTTTCTAATTTTTTTTAATTTTTATGGGTTTTCTGGTTTTAAGTTTCTCTATTTACAATTAGCAAGATTTCTATATATCTATTTACAAAAAGGTATAAGATATGAAAAGGAATGTAAGAAGCAAAATATATACAAGGATACGAACCGAAAACCATTACTCCTCAGCTTCCAGAATATCTCCGCTGCCATCATTTAACTTGCTGAAGAGTAACGTGAGCACTTTTAACTTAGGGATTAATTCAGGCTTTTCACTCTCCCCTAATTAGTGCTCTCCCCCAATCTGACAACCTTTCCTGATGAACACCCATAATAGGAAGAAGGAGAAGACTTTGGATGAACACGCATAATAAGAAGAATTCTTTTGGTAACTAAATGCATGCCGTCTTTAGTATTCTAACACTCCCGTCCTTGAGTAAAGCCGTCAAAAACCTTAGGCCTCTTTTCGTAAGTTTAAGTTGAACCTCAACTGAAATCTAGCTTAACCCCACAACTCATCAAACAAGAACTGTCATGAGGTTAAGCTAAACCACAAATTTAAGCCCAGTAACAACTTGATTTCAGCTTAACCTCACAACTCATCAAACAAGAACTGTCATGAGATTAGGTTAAAATCAAGTTGGACATAACCTTAAACTACAGAACAACTTGAACCTAACTTAACTCCACAACTCATCAAACAAGAACTGTCATGGGATTAAGTTAAATATCAAGTTGTAAGAAAAGAGCTCAACATTTTTGAATGTAGAGAAGACTGAAGACTCGACCTTCTTCAAGATTGCCCAATGTGGAGGAACCGAATACCAACCATCTTCATCTCACCAAATGTCTTCCAGTAACCTTACATATAACCCATCAGCCCGCAGCATACGCATGAGATAATAACGCCCAACAGAGAATGAAGAGTAGATTGACGACTCGACCTTCTTCAGTCTTGAGTATAACACCAAAGTAACAAGTTGAACCACTGATCATCTATAGTATGTATCCTCTTGGATATTAAGCCCTGATCACGTAAACCTGTTGTGCGTCCTTGATGTACACATTCTCTCTCCCCTGATGGTTACGATTAATCAGCCCATGACGTAAAAGCGAAACGATAATACCAAGGTAACAAGTTGAACCACTGACCATCTCTGCGGTTATCAATACCGGAATAACTTCAACTCGGAAGCAGTATAAAGCCCGATCACGTGAACCTATTATGCGTCCTTGGTGTACACATTTCTCTCCCCCATGATGGTTACGATTAATCGGAATCATCATCATGATGTGTACATGTAGCCTAATGACGTATACATGAAGCATTGACTAGAAACCCTTTGCTACTGAATGTATCAGCCCGTGAGAAGATGTCGATTAGCATTCCATGACCATGTTCTTCAACACCTTGATAGAGGAAGAAGATGTAGTGTTGGAGAACCATGGTTTGCACGACTCCTGAACTGACGTATTCAGGAGTCGTATGACCATTTCTCAATCATCAACCAACATGTAGATTAATATTCACCCTTTCCCCACCCCCCCCCCCCTCAAAAATTGCATATGCCTGCCAACTGCAATTTTTGATGATTGAACTAGTGAACATGAATACCATCAACGGTAAGTAGCTCCACTTGACGGTTATTGAAGACTGACGTGTTGTTTATTCACCCTTTCCCCCCCTCAAAAATTGCATATGCCTGTCAACTGCAATTTTTGGTTGAATATGTGAATAAAGGTATACTCCAATATGCGCCGATCCACTTGAAGATTGAATAAGCACGGAAAGAGCATGAATCTTGTTGATGAGAATGGCCATAAATAAGAAGATTTCTCTTCTTCCAAAGATAAAGCGCACTGAAGCGTACACCTTTCTTTTCTTTGAGGAACGAGGCCTGAACTGAGGTATCCAGACATCATTATGATGAAGACCGAGGCCTGCATTGATGTGTACAGACGTCATAATTTTGAAGAGCGAGGCCTACACTGATGTATGCAGACGTCATAGACGTTGAAGGACGAGGCCTGAACTGATTTGAATAGACGTCATTATGTTGAAGAGTGAGGCCTGTACTGACGTGTACAGACGTCATAACTCTCTCTTTACTACTTCTCTCGTCTAACTCCATACCAACCCCATTATCATTCAATCGGCTTGATGTCGTGACCAATGATGGAGTAAAACCCAATATAATGAACTTGAGACTGAAGTAACATAACCCGAACTTGTGACTTAAACTTGTACTAATGCGAGACAAAGAGCGGTGCAGAGACTTTGTGCAACATCGAATCCCTAAGTACTCGATACTCTTCAACCAGCCAACCATCAAGTATAAGACGTACATCACCTCTTGGATATCCACAACTTCGTGTGACACTGAGCACTACAACGTGACTCCTTAAAGTGATAGTTATTTTGTAATAAGGAGAAAGAAAAAATAACTAGATATCCAAGTCCTCGTCATTGAATTTAAAGCTCGAACAAGGATCTCGAAGAATCTTCATCCAACCTCCCCGATATCTTCAGATACTAAGTGCACGCACTCATGAAATTTCACTTCAGCCTCAAATAAATAATACTGATCTAACGCCGTAGTCACATCTTGTCGATTAACTGCCCCGATCCAGCCATTTGTGATGTTTTAGCTGATCTTTGATAATGGTTTTAACCCGATCATGGTCAAGAGCGCATAGCCCATCATCACGGTATTTTACAAATCTAGAAGAAACCGTGAGACAGTAACAGATTGAATGTGGCATGACTGATTTGATTTAGGTGAACTTCAGCTTGGGTTAAGAATATCTCGTGAGAATTGCAGATCACAACTTTTAAAAACTTTCGTCCAACTAACCAACCTCGAACACAAACAACTAATTGTGACCACTTGATGAAGGAAACCCGATATACCAATACTGAAAACTGAAGTAGAAGTCCCCAAATTTGTTACTTAAGCTTGCACTAATGTTGGAAGAACGGTGTAGAGAATTAATGCTACAAGCAAATCTCTAAGTGCTCAATACCCAACCAAAGTATGAGACATTAACCCCTCTTGCGATTATCGACATCGTCATTGACGTGTGACACTGAGTACTCCAATAACTCTTAAGTGATAGTTACCCCGACTGCTGGTAACTAGATAACCCAAGTCTTCAACTTACTTCTTAAGCACGAGCAAGATATCATTGAAATCATGCATCCAGCCATCCCCGATTTCAAGATAAAATAGGTAGACTCTTTCGTGAAATCCAACTTCACTCTTAAGCAAGGAATACCAAATTAACTTCATGATCATTTTGTGCGGTTGAATAGTCAAAGGAGAAGAAACATGCGCCCATTCTTAGCAGTGCCCATGACTCATAGTCAGTCCAATCAAACAAAGCTGTCTGACCCAGCTACTTGGATGTTATCAGATGCAGTGTATGGAATAGTTGTCGTACTGTGTACAGGATTTTACAGTTCTTGAAATTTATCTGAGAAATAAATTCAAGAACAAACTGCACAACAGTAAATATCAAACTACTGAAATTTTAGGCAATTTGCTAAGACCCAAACCACTTAAAGCTAAACCACTGAAAATGGAGCCGCTAATATTCAAACTGCTGGAGACTGAACAACTGAATCCGGAATCGCTACGATCTGACCCGCGGAAACCGGAACTGCTAAGATTCAAACTGCTGGAGACTGAACCGATACGATCTAACCCGCTGTAACCGGAGCCGCTAAAATTCACATCGCTGGAGACGGAACTGCTAGGAAACACGCCTAATTCTCCCCCTCAAAAAGGGCATGAAATGACCTTTTTGCCAAAGTTGAGAGTCCGTAATGTTTGTGAATTTGACAAGCACAATACAGATACATGGAAAGAGACACATAAAACTACTGCAAAGAAGATGGTGATAAAGACTCGCTTGTAGTAACCCCTCGTTTGTCTCCTCATCAATGGTTTAGCAGATTAACATTCCCTGAAGCTCATAATATGCCAACACCGCTTGATGAGATATGTTTAACTATAGAATGTGTACCGGGTTAGAACGCGTCTCTGAACAAACCACCTCTCGTCTTTAAGTCTGACCACCTCTTGAGAAGATCTTGTACAACAATCTCATTAGAAGCATGAGAAACAACAATCACTTGATGAAGCTTGATAAGGAACAAGTCCGCGACTTATACTTGCACTAAAATCGTGATTTAGAACCTATATTGAGCACAACAACGTAACTCCTTTAAATATAGGTAGTGATATATACCCAACCTTCCATCCTTTATTGTATATATCCACTTCATGAACATCCAAGTCTAATCACCTTAATCACCTTGAATTGCAAATTGTGATTTAGAACCTATATTGAGCACAACAACGTAACTCCTTTAAATATAGGTAGTGATATATACCCAACCTTCCATCCTTTATTGTATATATCCACTTCTTGAACATCCAAGTCTAATCACCCTAAATATGCTCGAGCAAGGGTCATCAAACATCGTGCATCCATCCACCCCGAGATGTTTGTGACACTAAGTACACCAACCCGTGAATTAACAAACCAACCAAGTCATCATAATTTCCCAGTTCCTGCCGATCTCGAAGCACAAACTTATCCCGAAAAATTGGTCAAACCTTGTAATTTTTATTGTGTCTAAATCCAAGTCCAGCCTACTTGTCCAAAATTTATTTCACGGGATTTTACAGCTCTTGAGATTTAAACCTAGAAATCGAATCTTTCGCGGGATTTTCTAAAACCTACAAGAGAAACCGTAAAATCAACAAGAACAACTAAGAGTGAATTGCAATACTAATCTTCAAAATTCAAGTCAAAGAAGTCAAATCACAACTTGATCAGATCGCAACAAGTCAAGTCACAGGTTGTCAACTTGCAACAAGTCAGATTGCAATCAACCAAATCATAATAAGTCAAATCGCAAGTGTCAACTTGCAACGTCAAATCGCAACTGGTCAGATCGCAATCAGTCAAGTCGCAACAAGTCAAAGCGCAACTTGACAAATAGTAATTAAGCAAATTGTCATTTGTCAACTATAACTCAAATCGTAAATATCAAATTGCATGCTTGCTCAAGTGGTAGGCTCTAATTGGACTACGCAGCCAAATCCGCAACTCTGAAATCCCGATGACATTCATAAACCCAAATACTAGCCGAGACGCGTGCACCTTCCAAGAGTTAAAGTCCAATTACACGACGTAACCAAACATGGCCCTAGTTAAGTGATAAATCAGCCCAATGTCAAGTGTTTACAAGTCCAGCCCAATGAAAGCAATAAATCATGGCCCAAATAAGTGTGCACTTGGGTAACTCCATGAGTCCCACGCAGCTGCTTCGAAAAATACACAAATGCCCCAAAACGACAAAATGAGTTGACTTCAGAAAATCACGTGAATATCAACATGTACTTCACCATTGTACTTCACGTACAATATTAAATTACTACACCATTGTACTTCACGTGATTTCCAAAACAACAAAACGCTAACCATGTGTAACATTTGAACTTCACGTGATTTCCATTGGGACTTACATTCTTTCTTTCAAAAGTTGATTTGACCGCATCTTTCTTGACAGCTGATGCTTGTTAAACAAATTTGTACACAACACATTTCGTATATGTAAAATAAGTTGGCAGCCCAAAACAAATCAATTAATCAAAGCTATGGCCTGGTTCACTCTTTAAGCCCAAAACGTGCGTGACCAGTCCATTCAACAAATCAGTAAGCCCGATCCAAAGAAAAAATATAGCACCCAATCCATTTCACCTTTTTTACCCTAATTAATTGGTATTAAAACCCACAAACCCTAATCCTAATCTTATTCTAATCGCCTACCACACTCTTACTTTACATCTACTGGTACTCATCACCAACTTAAACTAGCCGCCCCCATCATCATCCAAATCTGCCAAGAAAAATGAATCTCAGATCACATCTTCTCCCACTCATCAGAGGTCTGCTTCCATCTCCATGTCTACCACTATCAAAACTAAATCACAAACCAATCATTGAATTAAACCCACGCCCCTAACTTGAAAGACCTTTGTGTTTATTGAGTATGGCGAATGAAGATCAACAAAGTTAACTTTTTTTTTGACTTCAATATCTAAATATGGGTCTCATGTAGGTTTAATGGTATTGTTCTTGTGATTATTTGACATGAACTGAAGAGAGAAACTAACAAACTTGTTAGATTTCTATTCTTTTTGATTCGGATATGAAGATGAAGCTAAGCCTTCAAAAATTTGATCCGTGATGACCTTTTTACTTTCAATATGTTTAGGATCTCAAAAGGTCTTCAATCAATTATTGAACCATGAAAGTGAAAAGCTGAGATCCTTTAATTATCATCACATTGCTTGTGTGTCTTCCGTTTTTAGGATTAGTAGTGGATTATTGTTGCATTTTGGACTTGTTTCAGTAATATAATATGTATGTTGTTGACCTTCTGTGATTTATGGTTTGTTTGTAGTTTGTTCGTAGACTTGTATCACTTCATTTTCTTCTTTTCAGTACATAGATTTTTCTTGACTAGTCAACACCTGTGGCACACCGCTGCAGTCACTAAACCGCTGCAGTCACTAAACCGCCAGAGTCAATAAGCAGCCAGAGTCAATAAACCGCCAGTCAATAACGCTCAGTCATAAACCGCCAGTCAATAAACCGCCAGTCATAAACCACCAGTCAATAAACCGCCAGAGTCAATAAACCGCTAGTCAATAAACCGCCACAGTCAATAAACCGCCACAGTCAATAAACCGCCAGTCAATAAGCCGCTAGGACAAGTCAAACTGCTGTTGACTGGTCAACAGTCAAACCACTGGAGCATCAAGCCAAACTAGTCACTTTCAGTACTTTTGTCTTCTTTCCGGTTTTGGTTAAGCTCCAAACTGCAACTCTAAATCGCTGACAAGAACATTGACAAGCCTTTAAACCGCTGACAAGAACATTGACAAGCCTCTACCAAGAACACCAAAAACAGTCTCCTTTTACAAGCCGCTAGCAAGAAACACTTTCTTTTTACCACAAACCTCTACCAAGAACTTATAGCCAAAAAGGACCTAGAGCTACATGAGATTTCATACATACATCATTTCATCATAACTTGCATTATGTAAATGCTTATTTACTTTTATTTCGCATTGATTGTCACAGAGATGTCTTCAGACTCGCACCCTATTGTTATTTCTTCGGACTCTGAGTCAGATGAGATTTCCTCACTACCCTCCATTATACTAGAGTCGGTTACATCATCCTCACTACCCACTATCATTCTGTCATCAGTGGAGCCTACTCCACAGTCATCACCTGTGTTATCTGAGGCCGAAACAGAACCCTTCGAGGAGGGGGAAGTCACGCCTACACCACTTGTGTCGCCACCGATTCGTTGTGGGCCGGCAGTTATTCCAGTTATCTAGCCAGGAGAGTTTATATCCTATGGTCAGATTTACCGAGTACGTCCAGATGGACCGCGCATGAAGCGTACTACTGCTAAGCGGGTTCGTCGTCCTATGGTCTGATCACCAGCTGCATTCGTATCCTTACCACCACCATCATCATTTGCTTCAGGTAGCCATTCCATTGTGCCTACTAGATCCCATTCACTCAGACGTCATGCGACAGCGTGAAAGAGAGTTGCTTTTCATACTCCATTGTCACCATCATCACCATTACCATCCCTATCATCATTGTCTCCATCATTACCATCCCTATCAGTATCTGTGGTACCATCAGCACCAGTTCATCCCAGGGATCCTACTCCTATGTCCGACCTACCGCTCAAGAAGCGGGCACGGCTGATGAAGAGAAAAGTGTGCCGCTTTTAGGGGGTCATTTAAGCCCTAAATCGTATTTATTTGATCAAATATTGCCCTAAATCGTTCCTTTTGTCATTTTAGGTACTTTGGAGAAGAAATCTGGAAAAGGAAGCATTTTGAACGTTTTTGGAGCATAAAAGTGAAGAAAACGACAAAGTCTCAAAATCGGCTGGAAAAGTACCTGTGACGGCGTCAAGCACCATTGTGACGCCGTCAACCCTTGACGCGCCAGAGAGGATTTTGGATGATTAAAAGGGGACGGCGTCAAGAAGGCCATCAAGAAACCCTAACCGCGGCGAGGTGACGGCGTCAGCTCTATAACGTGACGCCGTCAGATCTGATTTTCTATATATATTCTCATAATTTTTAGTCATTAGTGTGCAACTTTGTGAGGAGAAACCCTAAGACGATTTTTCTGCTACTTTTAAGGGTTTTATACCCTTGGATCTCCCACGTTCAATTGAAGATAAGTAATCAATTAATCATTCAATATGTCTATGTGTTGTTTGATTATATCTTGTTCTTGTCTTTTATTTAACATGCTAGGCTAGATTTATCTTGTGTTTGCTTAGATCTAATGAAACCTAACTATTGATTATTGGTTGTTGGTGTGTTATTAATTGTATTGGATGATTGTTTATCGATGTTAGGCTTAAGAAAACTGGCTAACCTCCTATACGGTAACTTGCTTGAACGTCTTAAGAAACATGAACCAATGCGTACTAAGGTTATTATGGTTGTATTTAATGCATGAGCGAATTCTAGTGATCCCATGTTAGGAGCTTCTTAGCCGGCTCGACATAGGAGTGAAGTAGGAGCTTATAGAGTTGGGGAAGTACGTACGCCACCCCACGATTGGTATTAAGGAATACACCCGTCATCCAGCAATTAATACACACTAATCAACCGGTAAAAGATAGTTAGGGAGTAAGGAAATCTAAGTAAACACATTTCTCTCCATATAAGTTCCACAACCTTTTTATTTTCAGTTATTTTATTTTATTTGCAATTGTAGTTATTTGGGTTAGTTGACTAGCAACTAATTTCGCCCACTCCTTCAAACCCGAGATTTTACTTGCTTTTATAAAAATATAAAAAAATACAAAAAGAATCTTCCCTCACCCTTAGACCTATTAGAGTAGTTTTTCAATCCTAACGACACTATTCCCCTAGAGAACGATCAATCCCCCGATACTTGCCACTACACTATACTACATCGGTCAGGTACACTGCCTGGTGGGGATTGCAAGCCTCTTGAGATCCCTCGAGAGGTAAAACCTGTTGTAAGGTCGCAAAACCACGCATCAACGGCTCGACATCCCATCACCAGACACTACAGAGATGACAGAGACTGCACCACCCAGCAGATTCAAGGTTGGTGAGAGTTCGAGAGCTGCTACTGCCAGACTACTTACTGCTGCTACACTTGAATCACGACTAGATCATCTGCAGGGAGAGATTGACAGGGCATTAGGCCATAGAGAGGAGATCCCAGTGAGCCGGATTGAGGCTATAGAGGAGGAGGTTGAGGGACTGGTATCAGGAAGAGTTTCCATAGATGTTTCATATCAGGGATTGGAGGCCCGACAACTAGAGAGTTCTGAGTGTATCACCCAGTTGAGGCAGGAGGTGCCTGAGTTATTCGATAGGGCACAGATGTCCCAGGATGAGCATCACCGCCAGGCCGGTGAGTTATCTTCAGTTCAGGCTAGGATGTCTGCATCAGACACTAGGGAGACTGATCTTCAGCTTCGAGTTCAGCACTTAGAGGAGATGGTTGTTGCTATGACTAGAGATCTTCAGAGGATTAGTCGTCGACTAGGTGGAGCACCAGGGGGTGCCTAGTGTTAGACTGTTATCATGTAGCTTGTACTATTATTTTCCTAGTCCCGGGGTGTGGGACATAGTTTAGAACTTATTGTCTTTTGCTTATAGTACAAACAAATATATCAAGTGTGACTCTACTATGCAGGATTTGTTGTGCTATGTTATGATATCGGCCTACGTTGACAGAAATTTTCATGTATTATATTCATGTGCGTTGTGATTATATTTATGATAACCACGAAATATCATGCTGTGGTTTTTTTGTGATTTCATTGTATTTATACATGTTGTGGTTGTATTTATACATGTTGAGGATGTATATACATGTTGTGGTTGTATATATTGTGTATGATGATCGTTTCTATTGTGAGTTCTCATTGTGTTGTCTTTTGTGATTATGAAGAATCATGCCACCCAAAAGACCTACTATCGCTATGACACCCGCTGAGATCAGAAAGCTTGTTGCCGACAATATAGAGGCAGCATTAGTGACTGAAAGAGCTGCTGTAGTTGCAGCCGCTGCTGAAGCCGCTTCTCGGGCAAAAACCGAAGAAGCTACCAATGGTACTAATGGACGTAAATGTACGTACAAGGACTTCAAGAGTGGAGATCCACCAAAATTCAAGGCACTGAAGGGGCCACTGCCATGATTCGTTGGTTCGAGAAGATAGAGTCTGTGTTTCTCCTATGCAACTGTCCAGAGGAGTACAAAGTAAAGTTTGCTACTAGTACACTTGTTGAGGAAGCTATGTCATGGTGGAATTCGTATGCAAAGCCCATGGGAATGGAAAATGCTCACAAGCTTACATGGAATGAGTTCAAGAAGTTGTTAACTAAGAAGTTTTGTCCACGCATGGAAGTAAAGAAATAGGAGAAAAAGTTTTATGAGCTAGTGACAGCAGGAAATGATATCGAGACATATATCAGGAGGTTTCAGTAGTTAGCCGCATTATGTCCGACTATGGTTTCAGACAATGAGAAGCTGTTAGAAAATTACATTGGTGGACTACCCAACAACATCCGTGGAGATGTGATTTCTTTTGACCCGCAAACATTGGACGAGGCAATCAGAATGTCTCAGAAACTTATGGCTCAGATAGTGAAGAAAGGAACTACTTCAAACAACAACAACAGCAACGCCAACAGTAACCGTAACTACAACAATTCGAACAACTACCGAAACAACAACTATAATAGTAACAGAAATAATTCCAATAATAACAACAACAACAAAAGGCATTGGGACAATAATCAAAGTGGAAACACTACTCAACCACCATCCAAGAGACAAGAAACTGCAAAGGCCTATGTTGCAAGTTCAACTGAGAAAAGAGGTTACAATGGTACTTTACCCAAGTGCAACAAATGTCAAACCCCATTTATAACCCTGGAAATTGTCCAAATCTGTGTGGTAACTGCAAGAAGGTTGGTCATTCGACCAGGGATTGCAAAGCTCCGTTTGTGGTTGATAATCAGAAGCCCCCAGTAACATGTTTTGGTTGTGGAGAAGTAGGACACTTCAAGAATAAATGTCCAAAAGGAAAGAATCAGGGAAACGGTAACCAAGGTGGAACAGCTAGAGGAAGAGCTTATGTCCTTGGAGGTGAAGATGTCAGGGAGGACCCAAATATCGTTACGGGTACGTTCCTCATCAATAATCGTTATGCATCCATTTTATTTGATTCAGGAGCCGATAAAAGTTTTGTTTCTACTGCATTTGCACCTTTACTCAACATTGAACCAACCACATTAGACACTCCTTATCACATCGAACTAGCTAATGGTTCTTTAGTTGGCACCAACACCATCGTCCGTGGTTGCACTCTCAACTTTCTAAACCACCCATTCAATATAGATCTCATACCCGTAGAACTTGGAAGTTTCGACATCGTCATTGGTATGGATTGGTTATCCAAACATCATGCAAGGATCATTTGTGATGAAAAAGTTGTTCATCTTCCTTACGACGGCGAAACATTGGTCATTCGTGGTGAATGAAGAGGAAATAGACTCAGTATCATTTCATGCATCAAAACCGAGAAGTACATAAAGAAAGGCTGTTATGCTTTCTTGGCTCATATCACAGAAAAGAAGTCGGATGAGAAGCGACTTGAAGACGTACCAACTGTTAGAGATTTTCCAGAAGTCTTTCCTGAAGACTTACCAGGACTTCCACCTACTCGCGAAGTAGAATTTCAGATTGACTTAGTGCCAGGAGCTGCACCAGTTGCGCGAGCACCTTATCGACTCGCACCTTCAGAAATGCAAGAATTGTCTAACCAATTGCAAGAACTCTTGGATAAAGGATTTATTAGGCCGAGTTCCTCGCCTTGGGGAGCACCGGTCTTGTTTGTGAAGAAGAAAGATGGATCTTTCAGAATGTGTATCGACTATCGAGAGTTAAACAAGTTAACGGTAAAGAATCGTTATCCACTTCCCAGGATCGACGATTTGTTTGATCAATTTCAAGGTTCCAGTTATTACTCCAAGATCGATTTGAGATCAGGTTACCATCAGCTTAGAGTTTGGGAGGATGATATCCCGAAGACAGCATTTAGAACTCGGTATGGTCATTATGAGTTTCAGGTAATGCCGTTCGGACTGACCAACGCACCAGCTGTGTTCATGGATCTCATGAACAGGGTGTGAAAGCCATATCTGGATAAGTTCGTGATTGTATTCATTGACGATATCTTGATCTACTCGAAGAGTGAAGAAAGCACCGAGAACCGTCAGAACGATCTTAGAACTGCTCAGGCAGGAGAAATTGTACGCCAAATTTTCAAAGTGTGATTTTTGGATCCGAAGAGTACAATTCCTTGGTCATGTCATTGATAGTCAAGGACTACAGGTTAATCCTACAAAGATCGAGGTTGTTAAAGATTGGGCGACGCCCAAGACCCCCACAGAAATTCGTCAATTTTTAGGACTTGCCGGATATTATAGAAGGTTCATTGAAGGGTTTTCTAAGATAGCTAAGCCATTGACCAAGTTGACACAAAAGAACTAGAAGTACGAATGGGGAAAGAAACAAGAGACCGCTTTTCAGTTATTGAAGCAGAAGCTTTGCAGCGCGCCAGTTTTCGCACTACCAGAAGGAATTGAAAACTTCGTGGTATACTGTGACGCATCACATAAAGGACTTGGAGCAGTGTTAATGCAGAACGAGAAGGTGATAGCTTATGCATCTCGATAGCTTAAGACACATGAGAAGAATTACTCCACACACGACTTAGAGTTGGGTGCAGTGGTTTTCGCACTCAAGATTTGGAGGCACTGCCTTTATGGTACTAAGTGTGTAGTGTTTACAGACCACAAGAGCTTACAGTATATACTTGATCAGAAGGAACTCAATATGAGGCAACGTCGTTGGTTGGAACTGCTTAGTGATTACGATTGTGAGATTCGATATCACCCGGGAAAAGCCAATGTGGTGGCAGATGCACTCAGCCGGAAAGAACGACTCAAGCCTTTGAGAGTCAGATAACTGGGAATGACGATCATTTCGCCACTACCATCAAAAATCCTCGAGGCTCAAGTTGAGGCACTCAAGGAAGAAAACCTATCAAGTGAGACACTTAAAGGAATGCAAGAGAATGCAAACGGTTTAGTAAGGAGATCAGACGGAGTATTATGCTTCAAGGATAGAAGCTGGATACCTCTCTATGGTGGAATACGAGAGTTGATTATGCACGAATCACACAAGTCAAAGTAGTCCATTCACCCAGGTTCTGATAAGATGTATCAGGATCTCAAGAAGCTTTATTGGTGGCCGAATATGAAAGCAGAGATAGCTACGTATGTCAGCAAATGCCTTACTTGTATTAAAGTAAAAGCCGAGTACCAGAAACCATCAAGATTACTTCAGCAACCGGAAATTCCACAGTGGAAATGGGAACGCATTACAATGGACTTCGTCACTAAACTTCCCAAGACATCAGGCGGTTTCGATGCTATTTGGGTAATCGTTGATCGTCTCACTAAATCAGCCCATTTCATTCCAATCAGAGAGACTTATTCTATGGATCAGCTCACCAGACTTTACATCAGAGAAATAGTCTCAAAGCACGGTGCACCAGTTTCCATCATTTCCGACAGGGATAGTCGATTCACTTCAAACTTTTGGGAGTCATTACAAGATTCATTTGGAATCAGATTAGAGATGAGCACTGCCTATCATCCTCAGACCAATGGTCAGAGTGAGAGAACAATTCAAACATTGGAAGACATGCTCAGGGCGTGTGTGATTGATTTCGGAAATGGTTGGGCTAACCATTTGCCATTGATCGAGTTCTTTTACAATAACAGCTATCACACGAGCATAAAGGAAGCACCATTCGTGGCACTCTATGGTCGCAAGTGTCGGTCCCCAGTTTGTTGGGCCGAAGTGGGTGATGTATAACTCATTGGTCCAGAGTTGGTCAGAGAAACAACAGAAAAGATAATTCAGATTCGAGAAAGACTCCAAACAGCCAGAAGCCGACAGAAAAGTTACGCCGATGTTCGACGCAAACCATTAGAATTTCAGGTTGGAGACAAAGTCATGTTGAAAGTCTCGCCTTGGAAGGGCGTGATACGATTCGGAAAACGCGGGAAGTTGAGTCCGAGATACATTGGGCCATTTAGAATTCTGGAAAGAATTGGTCCGGTAGCATACAGACTTGAGCTTCCGTCAGAGCTCAGCAGTGTACATAACACCTTTCATGTTTCAAACCTCAAGAAGTGTCTTTCAGACGAAACGCTCGTGATTCCATTGGAAGAAATTCAGCTCGACGATAAGCTTAACTTTGTGGAGGAACCAGCAGAAATTATGGACCGTGAGGTCAAACAGTTGAAGCAAAGTCGAATTCCTATCGTCAAAGTTCGCTGGAATTCTCGAAGAGGTCCTGAGTTTACTTGGGAACGGGAAAACCAGATGCGACTCAAGTAGCCACATCTTTTCACAGAGTCCACTCCAGAGACCAACACCAGCTGAATTCCTTTTTGGGTGGGCGACTGTGACAAATCACAATTTCAGGTCATTTTCCAAACCTCGACAATTTACTATTTATGAGTTACTATTCATCATTTACTATTCACCGATCACAATTCATCATTTTTGAAGTCAGTTTGAGACTTTGAGAAGTTTTCAAAAATTTAACTATTTACAAAACACTATTCATTTCCGGAGGGAAACCACTATCCATGATTTTCGTTCATCATTACGTAGACTAGGTTTACGGGTATCCAAATGCGCGTAACCAGTATGGTTTAGCTGCGTATTCATGCATCATCAGTAAGGACACATCATATAGACTAGAGTAGTCTACATATCATCAGTAACATCCTTATTATGTTAGGTCATGCACGGGTTTGTGTGATTTTCATTAACGTATGTTCAATGATTTAATAAACGTTACCACTCAGTCATTGCTACTAACAGTACACCCGATACTTCCGTCAGTGATCATAACATATTTTCATACTCACTATAATGATATAGAAATTATATTATTACTTTACCCGGTCTTTTAAAATCAATTGCTAGATTTTTCGTTAGGAGCTTATAACTCCATCGGTTTGCGAAATTTCAACCCGATAATCATTCTAACACCCGATTCTTGCAAGGAATATGATTTTACAATTTTTACAACTTCGTCGTATTTTATTTTAACTCGTCAAGATTTATTTTTAGTTAACTCGGTACACGGTAACACCTAATGTATACACAAACTAAACTAATTCATCTAACACTTAGACAAGATCTTTAATTAGCCCATATACTTCATCCTTGACCCATGTGTGCCGCCCCCCCCCCCCCCAGCCTCCTAAAGAACCATGTATACTTGATTACTTGACTAAAATTAATGCACTAGAATTCTTGTCTTTTGATTTAATTTCCATAACACTTCACATAACAAGTAAACTAGCTAAAACTTCAAGTATTCTCTCTTTTTCTCTCCATCTTGATCGGCCAAAACAAGAACACCCAGAAGATCCATAGATTTTTCAAGAACAAGTATCAATCAAGTCTCATTTACATTCCTAGCTAGGATTTTGAAATAAAAATCCCTAGGTTACTTACACATTTACTTCCAAAAATCCTCAAATCATCGAGTAAGTGTTTCATATGATTTTTCAATCTTTCATACCTTCATTTGATTTATATTTTGATGTATTCTCAAGTATTAGTAGTTGATCATGCAAATATATATGTTATATATATACCACTTTACACATAAATCATCTCTAACAATAGATCCATAAGTTTTATTAGTAATCTCATGAAATCCACCAATGTTGGTGATGTTTAGGATCCCATGACACCCTAAGAAGGCGTATGGTAGGATTAGATTAGTTGTGGTGTTGATTGGAAGTGGTTTGATTAAGTTTTGAACAAGTCTTGAACCATAAAAGTGATTTTTAACAACTATAGAAAAGCTACAGTCCAAAAACGTGTAATCTGGAAAACTCAGTAACTCAGGGGATATTTTGGCCTTCATATTCAGAAAATACTTTCAAAAACGAAACCGTGGCCGCAAGAATGAGTAAAAACCGACTTACGATGAGAAAGTTATGATTTTTCAAAGTTAGACGACGAAAAACTACCGAGATACACGCGTTTGAAACCCGACAAACCATATATATATTTTTGACAACCCTAATAGAAATATTTTCTAAGTGTAAAAACTAGTATTTTTACAAGACATAACATTGATAGCCGATTTTCTAATTAACCGAGACGCGTATGATCAAAAGTTAAATAAAACGACATTAAGATATTGTTACAAGGTTTCCAAAAACGTCGAGTTTAATCACTAACACTTAATCAGCACACTTCTTTGACTAGTTTTGCAAAGTCATTTGGTTATATTTTTACAAGTTATGGAAAATATTAAATTGCGACGTAAACACTATATTTGCCGATAAACCACCAAACGAGGATCGTGGAGTATCATTTCAACATAATTACACAAGAAGTAGTCTATAACTTAACGAGACGTCAAAAATGTATTTTTTGACGATAAACGTTATTTTCAAAATTTACGAGTGGTATCGATAACATACGTATTTTCATGTGTTAAATTGTATCATTGCTTACCTTAGATCATATCATTCATAATAGGTCGCGGTTAGAGACCGAGCTTCGTTTCATCACACCCATAATTGTCATTGTTGCTATATCATCAGGTGAGTTTTCATAGCCCCGCTTTCAATTGTTTACATAATTTCTAAACTCTCGGGGGAGAATACATTCCACCATTTTTCATATAGACCAAAGTATCAACTCATTTACATTGCTTAAGTTACATCATTTCCCAAATTAAAGTCTCCTTTATTATCATGAACCGTTAATTGTGAGCAAGCGAGAGTGAGTGAATAGATCTATTGAGGGTAACTCCTCCGTTCGGGTTGGTAGCGCCAACTTGTCAAACGAACACATTTCATTTGATCCATATCAGAGTGTCTGGCAAAACACTCAGTTGGGGCATTTCATTCCAGTCTAGCTTCGGGGTCATGAGCTTAAGAGCTAATGTATCATTTTTATGTGGCATTGTTTTGTCATACACTTTATACTTGTGGTTACCGTAGAAGCATTTCATTTACATAAACCTATGAACTCACCAACATTATTGTTGACCATTTTTAGCAATGTATTTTCAGGTAATTAAGGTATCGCATGTTGGCTTGCATATGGGCATACCATGGAGTCGCGGTGACGACGCGTCTCACATTATTTTTATGCACTTACTTATCGTTTGATTTGTATGAACTTGATTTCCGCAAACTTGAAACACCTTTTGGGACCTTGTTTTGTAAACTCTGAATATTTTAAATGATCAAACGATGTGTTTTATAAACGACACTTTAGGTCGTTACATATAACTGTAATTGTGGTGCTATGAACAGTCACGCCCTCGAATGCTTCATTCCGCTGCAAGTCATGTTGTAACACCCTAACCCGATAAGGGTAAAGATTTCATAATAATGGTTTCATATCAGATCAAAACAAAGCGTACATCAATAGTAATACAAGGGTTCTCAAAGGTTACAAATGAAATACTGAATATACAAGGCTACAAAGGAAACAAATGCTAAATACTAAGTCTGCAAATGCAAATCCTTCTAATAGTCTCTACTTCAGAATAACTATCAAGGTCTTCTAAGTCCAAAAGTCTCTTCACTCATACCCAGCTTCCAACTAAAAACCTGCCGCAGAAAAAGAAATGCGGCTGAGCTTAAAAAGCCCAGTGAACAAATATATATAAACGAAAATGAAAGTAAAAGAAAACGAACATGTATAGTATGGTGCATTGGGTTTATAACGGTATAGTCAAAGAGTACAAAGTAAGAAAGAAAGAGGGTAGGTTAGTAATCCACCACGAGCCCGAACAAAAATCAAATATAGTAACCATGTCTTCATAATCATATAGAGGGGAGACCTCTCAGATAATCAGATAATATGAGGGGTGTCCTCATTCTTCAAATGGAGTAGCTAACTCCCGAACTTGTGAAAGACGTGGATTGCACCCATGCATCAGTCACCGAACAATAATATAATATCAAATCATGTTAAATCCACTAATACGAACACGAACCTAGGATGCATCCATACGCCCCCCGAACAATAATATTGGCCATAATAAATAATAAAGCGCGCATGTAGTAGCAAATGGGAACGGTGTGGAACATCACTCGACCACACTGGAGTCATGCCATTGGTGCATCAATGACACGGCCATGTTACCTTCATGGCTAGGAAACGAACTTGGCTCGGGTATCAAACTGAAGGGTCAAAGGTCAAAGGTCCAAATCACAGCAAGGTTCAAATAGTCTAAGTCATCGAATCATAATCAAAGTCCAAATATCAGATGTTCATGGCAAAAGGGGTCATATCCAATATCAAAGTCAAATGAGTCAAAATGAACGGATCCAAGGTTCATAATCAATGGCTCATTTAGAGAAATCTTTATCAATTGATTTTTCATAAAAATGATCTTTAATAACGGTTTTCACAAAAGTAGTCTTTAAAAGTAATTTTCGTAAAAGTTTAGTAAAATTCCATATAAACGTGGTATTGCATCATTCATAAACATCATTAAAAAAATAGTTTTCCTCAAAACATTTCCATGATATATTTACAAAGGTTTTCACATCTAGTTACCAAAATCAAATGAACCCTCGAATGTGATTCGAATACTAACATCACAAGGTAACGAACGAATATCTGATGGATCATTATAGAGGCTCAAAGCAAAAAGGGTCATATCGAACATCAAAGTCTAAATAATCAAACAACGAACCAAAGTGTAGGGGAAACATAGCAATAGCTTAGGGAATCTTAAAACGAATCAAGATAAATGAGTCATGAGAGGGAAAACACCCTTACTGAAAAAGGGTAGAATATCTGTACCTTATACCGCAAGTGCAAACATATCTAGAAATATAAAGATTGGAAACAACTCCATCTTCAGCGAATCTACATGAATACATGGTCGTCTTATTATTAATATCTTCTTCAAATCAGATTTCTCATTTTAGTCGGCTTTCCATTTTTACTAACTTTCCATTTATAGCAGGTTTCCAAAATTAGCAAGTTTCCATTTTTAGAGAGTTTCCTTATTTAGCAAGTTTCCAAAAATAGCAAATTTCCATAATTAGATAAATTCCACAAAGTAATTTGGTTAAGTCATTTATTAAATATTATTATGGAGATAGGGTTCATTTTAGCAAGTCATGATAGTTTAGGGTTCACTACGACAACTTTTATATTTTAGGGTTTCAAATGTAAATATGCCCAAAGATAAGGGTTTAAAGTGCAATATTACAAGTTATTCATTTTAACCCAATAGTTTCTCAAAATTAAAATTCCAATCCTTTAATTTTAACCATTTTACAAATTAAACCCTTTAATTAATTTAAATCACAAATTTAACCTTATAGTTAATTAAAATACAAATCCTAACCCTAAAATTTTCCAATCATTACCAATCATCAAACAACCTTAAAACACATTAATTTCATCAATTCTATCATCACAAACCTTAACCCTAATATTTTCGACCCATATATTTTATTTATTCGATCGGATAAACAAGAATTAAATCAAAACAATTACCATAGGCTTCAAATAAATGTAAACCCATTTTATTCAGGTCGTATATATATCTTATCATGTCACAAAAATCAGATCTTGCCACCAAATTTCATATAGGCCGATTTATAGATTTTGAATGATTTTAGGGTTTTTTGATTTATTCAATTTCGTATGGCCTCAATAACATGCATGGATCAATTTTGTGATTTTATACAGATTATAATAGATAAGAGGGATGATACAAAAATACCCAAATAGGTTGAATCAAAATGATTGAGCAAAACTGAGTTTTCTCCTTTTTATTTTTCAGCCGATTAAACAATAACAAAAATAATTTACAAATCAAGGTTCAATGCTTAATATAATTTCGAATACAATTTTTAGAAATCACTTACATCATATTACAGCCCATAAAAATATGTTTGAGATTCAATAAATTCATATATGGCCGATTACAGTTTTATTCGTTTTTAGGGTTTAATGATTCGATTTATTCCTCGCGATCTGAAAAGCATGCATGGATCGTTATAACTATTTTATATGGATCATATATGATGCAAAGAGGGTTATCAAAATGCCAGATAATATTCATGATGATCGAATGAGGTGTGGAGATTTAATTCCTCTCGGCAAGGATAAAACGCTATCAATAATCCAAAACCAACGAACCAAGCTTCAAAAATTCGAACTCCTATTTTTCTAGCCTTCTTCTAACTCCAATGGATCCAGAAAAATATCAAGAACATGCAGAAAATTTGTGGTGGTCGTTTGTGAGTTTTTGGTTTAATTAGTTTAGGGTTTTTGATATATAAAAGGAAGAATAAATGAAAACCGTCTATATAATTGGGGAGAGTGAAAGAATTTCGGCCCAAGATGATTAGATGAGATCAAATCTCTGATTTACAAAGATTTTCTCTATTTATGTAACCTTTATCCATTTATTATATGTGTTTAATCATTTAAAAGAAAGTAAATTCATAAATAAAAATGTATATTCGGCCCAAAGTATTTTTAATAATACTACAAGTATTTTTAGGACATTTTGAATGTTAAAATGTTCATGCAAAAATTATTATACTTCATATGTTGCAAATTTCCAAGTGTTTGGGATTTATTTGGTGCTTTATTTACGTTTTAATTGAAATTTTAGGTTACAAGGGTATTTTGGTAATTTTGCAAGTTTTGAAATTTTGGGTTTTACAACTTCTTCCCCTCTAAAAGAAAATTTTCGTCCTCGAAATTTGAAGTCTTAAAGTTAGACGAAGTCGTAGCAAGTCGCAAAGATCGTCACAAACATTCTCACGCCCGGGGAGGTTCTTCCAAAAAGGATTTTCATACTAAATAGTTTCTCATGACTCAATCAAAACAAGGTGGGTTCAAATTCCTCAGAAGGAGACAAAATAAGTTGATTCTGATCAAAAGGTCCATGCAACATAATATGGACGATAGGCGAATCTTCTAGAAAGCTCATATGGAATACGAACAAGATTTTAAATCAAATTAACTGTTTCAACAGTAGAGAGCTCTACAAAGAGTTCAAGATTTATAACTGAGGTCAACGGAATGCAAAACGAGAGTCCAAAGTCATCCCGATATCTAACGAACGAAAACAGAGTATACGCATAGGTAGAATGAACCTAAAGTCTCACTAATCACGGGTAATCCAACGGAGATCAAATTCTAAACTTCTTAGGTACTCCCCAAGATATCCTATGTCCACAATGAGTGCACGTTATATGGTGTAAGTATTATCACGTTGATCAGGCGTCATAATACTAGCACCACATAATTATGCCTTCATGATGATCATACTTTATCTCGAGTCGTGAGCAAAACCACCTATCTTAATCCACCTAGTACTTCTATAGTCTCAAAGGTCAACAAGATCAAATGTCATAGTCAAACGGGAAAACAAAACTATTCGCAAGAGTATCAAAATCCCAGATTGCCTAGCAGAAGTGAGGTACGCCGTCACAAGCATCATATCTTCCACAACTCGCCAGAATCTCTCAAACAAGCCATCACCGAACATACGAAAAAATGAACACGAACTGAAATGCTTCTAGGAAACTTAAATCATCAGAGGATCTTATTACTTTATAACGAAATTTAAGAGGGTCAACGGAAATGAAAGTTAGTCGCCAAAATCTTCGGCCTTCATAGAATCAATTCTTCCAAACATAAAGGGTCTGTTTCAAAAATCCGTTCATTCAACACATCCAATCTCCTCAAGTCCGGTTAATCTGTCTTCGTCTGTCCAATCAAATCGGGAACTTGTGTTTGGTTCGTCGAGCCTCCTGTATTTCTTCTTGGAATGTGATGGAGTAATGTGAATTTCTGGCATGCTCTTTAAATTCTTTCATCGTCCAGTCTACTTCCGCTCTCAATTCATCTTAGTACAACCAAGATGAATAGGGAAGTGAGACTGTACGTCTTCATCAGTTCCATGTTCGCCATCTTGACTAGATCTTCTGCGTCGCCAACACTTCTACCTTGTAAGGAATGTCTTCACTCTTCAGGGTAGCCGCCGTTGTTGTCAACTCCAGGTCAGGCAGTGAAATAATTCTTCTGATATGTTTCTAGTTGTCTTGATGCATACGAAAAACTTTCTGTGCAGCAAGGGAGTATCACCGGGTCTCTTTCTGAAATATCCCAAAATTGTTCCGCCCGAGGGTAAGGAAGCTAATTTCTATTTCAGCTTTTCCAAAACTCCATTCTCAATCAAACTAAGCTGTTTCTCTCGGTTCAGTAAATTTCTCAATGGTATCGCAACTTGTAAACATCATCCAGAATTCTTCTGCAAAGTTCAAAAAGGTTTCAGTTCTTCATTCTGTCATCGGTCTTGACCACTTGGTGATAGTTTTCAAAACTTGCGGAATTTAAAGAGATATCCTCAATTAAGAACATCGTTGTCTCTACAAATATCAATCTCTCAGAATGTTCAAATGATCGACGAATTTCCTAACAAAGTGCAAAGATGATTTTCATGCCCTTCCTCGTCTCCGAACGTACTATTAAGTCATACAATGACCATTTGCCCAAGTACTCACTAGAAAACATTACTTATCAAATTCACGAAACAGTCAGAGCTTTAGCTAATATTATTAGCGTCACTAACCGCCATAGCAGTCGTTACAAATACGGAAGGCGATTTCAAGAATAACTTCAATTTATACTTCCATCTGAAAGAAACTTCGCGCTCTGAAATTGAACAGATACATAGACGTTTCAGGGTAGAGAAATAATGGTTCCTAACAGCAATACGGTTCAGCTTTCAGTAATCACTACATATCTCCTGTCACCATCCTTCTTAATCGCGAACGAAACTGCAATACGCCTAGAAGATACACTTAAGCAAACTTGCTTCCTGGTCTTCGGTTGCTGCTCTTCCCGGTTTGCTCAAATCAACTGGTATGATCCCGGACACATCTGAAAGATACCTTTGCTTAGTGACTAGACAATCTCTCGGTATCATGCCAAATCCTACTTCACGCTCCGGTGGAAAAATTTTGGTGGTTCGACCAGGAATCATATTCATAAAACGCAGGGTGTCAAATAACTCTCAAGATACGATTCATTCATTGGTGTACGAAATGGGTCCTAGGAAAACTTCATAACCGCGAAAGTAACACACGAGTCTCCAGAGTAATAGTGATAGCAAAGGGTTTAACAATCGGTAATCACAGTAGGGAGTTCAAAATTGTTTCAAACGCTAAAGGTGAGACATAGAAGGGTAGTTGTCAATATTTGAGTGATCAATCAACCAATTCCTTGTAGGAATAAAATCGAAGTTATCTATCCGAGGAAAGACAGATCAGCATAGCAAAACTTATCGTTCAAAAGTGAGAGGAAACATTCTTATACTCGTGGTTAAAACACCACAAGACTTCTCGTAGGGACAGAGATGGGTGAAACGAAATCAAATAGTGTCGGAAAATTCATAGATCCTTATCAAAAGCAAAAGACAATTAACAAAACATATCCAGTACGCCATCGCCATGGAAGTTCTCAGAGTGCTTGAAGAGGCGTCAAAATGATTAACGAAAGGATCAGAGATCAGAGTCAAAATCTAAAGATGAGGATCAAATAGTGTCAGGCAATTATTATGAAATTCTCAATACCTTCAAGATTTAATCAGGTTCAAATCTTAGGTGGTGCAAAGCATAAGCTTTCACTTTTCAAAAGTGGTATCAACATGATCTAACCAAAAGCAAGGCACGAATCAGAGTGATGCGGAAGCAATGATACTTAAACAAATGCCTTATAGTCTACCCATTCCTCACTGGTCAAACTTACGTTCCTATAGGGAAATCTTAAAGCAAATTTTTCAAAGGTTGTCTTACGAGCGCCTACAGGGAAAACTTAGTGGTCCTAACTTACACAGGCCAAGGGTAAATGTATTACGAATCGCAGCCTGTTGTTCTGATACCATAATTGTAACACCCCAACCCGATAAGGGTAAAGATGTCATAATAATGGTTTCATATCAGATCAAAACAAAGCGTACATCAACAGTAATACAAGGGTTCTCAAAGGTTACAAATGAAATACTGAATACACAAGGCTACAAAGGAAACAAAAGCTAAATACTAAGTCTGCAAATGCAAATCCTTCTAATAGTCTCTACTTCAGAATAACTATCAAGGTCTTCTAAGTCCAAAAGTCTCTTCACTCATACCCAGCTTCCAACTAAAAACCTGCCGCAGAAAAAGAAATGCGGCTGAGCTTAAAAAGCCCAGTGAACAGATATATATAAACGAAAACGAAAGCAAAAGAAAACGAACATGTATAGTATGGTGCATTGGGTTTACAACGGTATAGTCAAAGAGTACAAAGTAAGAAAGAAAGAGGGTAGGTTAGTAATCCACCACGAGCCCGAACAAAAATCAAATATAGTAACCATGTCTTCATAATCATATAGAGGGGAGACCTCTAAGATAATCAGATAATATGAGGGGTGTCCTCATTCTTCAAATGGAGTAGCTAACTCCCGAACTTGTGAAAGACGTGGATTGCACCCATGCATCAGTCACCGAACAATAATATAATATCAAATCATGTTAAATCCACTAATACGAACACGAACCTAGGATGCATCCATACGCCCCCCCCCCAAACAATAATATTGGCCATAATAAATAATAAAGCGCGCATGTAGTAGCAAATGGGGACGGTGTGGTAACATCACTCGACCACACTGGAGTCATGCCATTGGTGCATCAATGACACGGCCATGTTACCTTCATGGCTAGGAAACGAACTTGGCTCGGGTATCAAACTGAAAGGGTCAAAGGTCAAAGGTCCAAATCACAGCAAGGTTCAAATAGTCTAAGTCATCGAATCATAATCAAAGTCCAAATATCAGATGTTCATGGCAAAAGGGGTCATATCCAATATCAAAGTCAAATGAGTCAAAATGAACGGATCCAAGGTTCATAATCAATGGTTCATTTAGAGAAATCTTTATCAATTGATTTTTCATAAAAATGATCTTTAATAACGGTTTTCACAAAAGTAGTCTTTAAAAGTAATTTTCGTAAAAGTTTAGTAAAATTCCATATAAACGTGGTATTGCATCATTCATAAACATCATTAAAAAAAATAGTTTTCCTCAAAACATTTCCGTGATATATTTACAAAGGTTTTCACATCTAGTTACCAAAATCAAATGAACCCTCGAATGTGATTCGAATACTAACATCACAAGGTAACGAACGAATATCTGATGGATCATTATAGAGGCTCAAAGCAAAAAGGGTCATATCGAACATCAAAGTCTAAATAATCAAACAACGAACCAAAGTGTAGGGGAAACATAGAAATGCTTAGAGAATCTTAAAACGAATCAAGATAAATGAGTCATGAGAGGGAAAACACCCTTACTGAAAAAGGGTAGAATATCTGTACCTTATACCGCAAGTGCAAACATATCTAGAAATATAAAGATCGGAAACAACTCCATCTTCAGCGAATCTACATGAATACATGGTCGTCTTATTATTAATATCTTCTTCAAATCAGATTTCTCATTTTAGTCGGCTTTCCATTTTTAGTAACTTTCCATTTATAGCAGGTTTCCAAAATTAGCAAGTTTCCATTGTTAGAAAGTTTCCTTATTTAGCAAGTTTCCAAAAATAGCAAATTTCCATAATTAGATAAATTCCACAAAGTAATTTGGTTAAGTCATTTATTAAATATTATTATGGAGATAGGGTTCATTTTAGCAAGTCATGATAGTTTAGGGTTCACTAGACAACTTTTATATTTTAGGGTTTCAAATGTAAATATGCCCAAAGATAAGGGTTTAAAGTGCAATATTACAAGTTATTCATTTTAACCCAATAGTTTCTCAAAATTAAAATTCCAATCCTTTAATTTTAACCATTTTACAAATTAAACCCTTTAATTAATTTAAATCACAAATTAAACCTTATAGTCAATTAAAATACAAATCCTAACCCTAAAATTTTCCAATCATTACCAATTTATCAAACAACCTTAAAACACATTAATTTCATCAATTCTATCATCACAAACCTTAACCCTAATATTTTCGACCCATATATTTTATTTATTCGATCGGATAAACAAGAATTAAATCAAAACAATTACCATAGGCTTCAAATAAATGTAAACCCATTTTATTCAGGTCGTATATATATATCTTATCATGTCACAAAAATCAGATCTTGCCACCAAATTTTCATATAGGCCGATTTATAGATTTTGAATGATTTTAGGGTTTTTTGATTTATTCAATTTCGTATGGCCTCAATAACATGCATGGATCAATTTTGTGATTTTATACAGATTATAATAGATAAGAGGGATGATACAAAAATACCCAAATAGGTTGGATCAAAATGATTGAGCAAAAGTGAGTTTTCTCCTTTTTATTTTTCAGCCGATTAAACAATAACAAAAATAATTTACAAATCAAGGTTCAAGGCTTAATATAATTTCGAATACAATTTTTAGAGATCACTTACATCATATTACAGCCCATAAAAATATGTTTGAGATTCAATAAATTCATATATGGCCGATTACAGTTTTATTCGTTTTTAGGGTTTAATGATTCGATTTATTCCTCACGATCTGAAAAGCATGCATGGATCGTTATAACTATTTTATATGGATCATATATGATGCAAAGAGGGTTAAAAAAATACCAGATAATATTCATGATGATCGAATGAGGTGTGGAGATTTAATTCCTCTCGGCAAGGATAAAACGCGATCAATAATCCAAAACCAACGAACCAAGCTTCAAAAATTCGAACTCCTATTTTTCTAGCCTTCTTCTAACTCCAATGGATCCAGGAAAAATATCAAGAACATGCAAAAAATTTGTGGTGGTCGTTTGTGAGTTTTTGGTTTAATTGGTTTAGGGTTTTTGATATATAAAAGGAAGAATAAATGAAAACCGTCTATATAATTGGGGAGAGTGAAAGAATTTCGGCCCAAGATGATTAGATGAGATCAAATCTCTGATTTGCAAAGATTTTCTCAATTTATGTAACCTTTATCCATTTCTTATATGTGTTTAATCATTTAAAAGAAAGTAAATTCATAAATAAAAATGTATATTCGGCCCAAAGTATTTTTAATAATACTACAAGTATTTTTAGGACATTTTGAATGTTAAAATGTTCATGCAAAAATTATCATACTTCATATGTTACAAATTTCCAAGTGTTTGGGATTTATTTGGTGCTTTATTTAAGTTTTAATTGAAATTTTAGGTTACAAGGGTATTTTGGTAATTTTGCAAGTTTTGAAATTTTGGGTTTTACACATGTAATTTGGGGGTGTGACAGAGACAGCAGAAGCTGCAGGACAAGCAGCAAATAGTTCTAATGGTCGTAAATGTACTTACAAAGACTTCAAGAGTGGTGATCCTGTAAAATTCAATGGCACTGAAGGAGCCACTGCCATGATCCGATGGTTTGAAAAGATAGAATCTGTATTCCTTCTATGCAACTGTCCAGAGGACAGCAAGGTAAAGTTTGGAACTAGCATACTCATTGACGAAGCAATGTCGTGGTGGAACTCTTATGCCCAGCCCATTGGTATGGAAAATGCTCACAAGCTATCATGGGATGATATCAAGAAGTTATTGTCTAAGAAGTTTTGTCCACACACTGAGGTGAAAAAGTTGGAAACAGAATTTTATGAGTTAGTGACTAAGGGTAATGAGATTTAAGCATACATCAGAAGATTTCAGGAGTTGGCTGCATTGTGTCCAACTATGGTTCCAGACAACGAAAAGTTGTTAGAAAATTTCATTGGAGGGTTACCATCCAGCATCCAGGGGGATGTAATTTCTTTTTACCCACAAACACTGGATGAAGCAATCAGAATATATCTCAAAAGCTTATGGCACAGGTGGTGAAGAAGGGGACTACTGTCAACAACAATGACCATAACAACAACAACAACAACAACAACAACAACAACAACAACAACAACAACAACAACAACAACAACAATAACAACGAAAACAAGAGGAAAAGGGATGACAACGAAGGAAACGATCAAGATTGGTCGCTACACAAACAACATGAAGTTGTTAGGGCCTACGTTGCGGGGCCAAGTGAAAAGAAAGGATATGCAGGGACTTTACCCAAGTGCAATAAGTGTCAGTTTCACCATAATGGACCTTGCCCCACTCAATGTGGAAACTGCCAAAAGGTCGGACACAAAGCCAAGGATTGCAAGGCTTCTACCCTCGTAATGCATCAGAAAGTCACGGTAACCTGCCATGAGTGTGGAGTAATTAGACACTTCAAGAATGAATGCCCAGAGCTGAGAAACCAGAATGGAGGAAGGGCTCGTTGAAATGCGAAGCTCGTCAGGACAACAACGACAATGACAATGGTTAAGAAGGGAACTTCTGCCTTACAAATAAACGGAAACCTAAACTCTCTAGTGTTGTATTTCTTTTGTGTTTTGCTTTACATTCTATCGTATAAGTCTCATGTACGATTACAAATTCCTATCTAATGAATGTTTTACCTTTTATCACCACAATGCGACTCAAATATCCACATCCTTTCACCGAATCCACCCCAGAGACCAACACGAACTGAATTCATGGACTGAATTCCTTTAACGGGTGGAGACTGTGACAACCCGTAATTTCAGGTCATTTTCCAAACATCGACAAGTTACTATTCATGGATTACTATTCATCATTTACTATTCACCATTCACTATTCATCATTTTTAAAGTCAGTTTGAGAGTTTGAGAAGTTTTCATAAATTTCACTATTCACGAAACACTATTTATTTATGGAAGAAAATCACTATTCATGGTTATCGTTCATCCTTTCGTAAACTAGGTTTACAGGTATTCAAATGCGCGTAACCAGTATGGTTTAGCTGCGTATTCATGCATCATTAGTAAGGACATTTCATATAGGCTAGAGTAGTCTACATATCATCACCATATTAGGTCATGCACGGGTTTGTGTGATTTTCATCAACGTATGTTTAATTATTTAATAAACGTTATCACTCAGTCATTACTACTAACAGTACACCCGACACTCCCGACAGTGATCATAATACATTTTCAAACTCATTATAATGATATAGAAATTTCATTATTTATTTACCCGGTGTTTTTAAATCGTTTGCTATATTTTTCATTAAAGGCTTATAACACCGTCGGTTTGCGAAATTTCAACCCGATAATTATTCTAACACCCGATTCTTGCAAGGAATATGATTTTACAATTTTTACAACTTCGTCATATTTTATTTTAACTCGTCAAGATTTATTTCTAGTTAACTCGGTACATGGTAACACCTAATGTATACACAAACTAAATTAACACATGCTATAATGGAGGGGGACATAAGCTTTAATTAGCCAACTTATTCTCTTTTTTCTTCCATGTGATGCCGCCCCCCTAGCACCTCTAATTTCACATTTCACTTGATTAGTAAGACTATAATTAATGTGCAAGAATATATGTCTAAGGATTTATTTACCATAACACATACATACACTAATACACTAGCAAAATATCAAATCCCTCATCTTTTTCTCTTCCATTTGGTTCGGCCATCATCTAAGAACAAGGAGGATCCATAAATTTTTCAAGATCAAGTGTTAATTAAGTCTCATTTGTATTTCTAGTTAGGATTTTGAAATAAAAATCCCAAGAATACATACACATTTACTTCCAAAAATCATCAAATCATCAAGTAAGTTGCAAGTAAACTTTTCTAATCTTTCATACTCTCATTTGATATATTTTGTTCTTCTAGCAACTAATCAGGCAAAGATATATATGTTACATACCACTCAAAGCTTAATCTTTCACTATAAACATAGATCTATAGATTTTTAGTTATAACCTCATGAAACCCACCATTGTTGGTGATGTTTAGAAGCCCATGACACCCTAAGAAGGTGTATAGTAGGATTAGACTAGTTGTGGTGTTGATTGAAAGTGTTTTGAACAAGTCTTGAACTAGAAAAGTGAATTTTAAACAACAATAGAAAAGGTTCTGTCAAAAATCGTGAAATCTGGAAAACTCAGTAAACTTTGAACTATTTTGGCCTTCATATTCAGGAAATACCTTCAAAAATGAAACCGTGGGCGCTTGAATGAGTAAAAACCGACTTACGACGAGAAAGTTATGATTTTTCTAAGTTTGGCGACGAAAAACTAATTTCTGAAAATTTGCGTGCTGTTTACTGAGATTCAATGGACAAAACGAAGCGTTAGACGTGATCTAGAGGAGCCGAGCTACTGAAAATAGGTTAGTTCATGTTAATTCGAAGCCGTGGATATAAAGAACATAGAAAACGAGCTCATAACGACTGAGATACACGCGTTTGAAACCCGACGATTTGTATATATTTCCATCGGCTTTTAACAAGGAAAATATTACTAAGTTAAAAACAGTTTTTGCAATACACTATATTGAGAGCCATTTTTCTTATTGATCGAGGCCCGTAAGGTCATAAGTTAAAGGATACGACTTCAAAACATTGTTACAAGGTTTCTAAAAACGCCGAACTTGTTTACTAACACTTAACGTACACCCTTTTATGGCTAGTTTTACGAGGCCATTTGGTCATGTTTTCAAGTAATGAAAAATGTTAATTTTTACGACGAAAACACAAAATTCACCGATGGAGCACCAAACGACGATCGTAGGGTATCGTTGCAACGTATTTACACGAAAAGTGTTTTATAACTTAAAGAGACGTCAAAAATGTATTTTTCGACGGTAAACATTATTTTCAAAATTCACGAGTGGTATCGATAACATAAGTATTTACATGTGTAGCATCATTTCATTTCTTACACTAGATCCCATCATTCATATTAGGTTGCGGTTAGAGATCGTGCCTCATTTCATCATATCCACTATTGTCATTGTTGCTATCGCATCTGGTGAGTTTCATAGCCCCTACTCTTGTAATACTCGTTTTATAACCCTTTTGGGAGAGAATACATGCTCGCTTTCATCTAAATGTATACTTGAGTTACTTGAACATGCCACTTGTTTAGTCAAACCATTATTTTCTCTGCTTATGAATTTGTTATTCATTCAAATGTATTGTATATTCACTTGTATCACACTTAATTCTTTTTACCCATGGACCCAAGCACTTCAAACATTTATGCCTACTTAACCAAATGAACCGGCAACAACACTATGTACATACATGACAGAATGAACGGGTCACATAACCGAATGAACGGGTCACATGACAGAATGAACGGGTCACATGACAGAATGAACGGGTCACATGACAGAATGAACTGGTCACATAACCGAATGAATTGGTCACGTAACCGAATGTACTGATCTAACTAAATGTATTTTAAATCATGGTCCACATATTACTTTTGTTCACTCAAACCAAATCTTATTTGGTAGTGGGTTGTAAACACACAGGTTGCAAGTCTTGTATGGGCGGGACTTGGGACTGAGTGGATTGACAATGCCTTTGCTGGGAAATCATTTTCAAATGTTTTACATTGTACACTAAACTCTATGAACTCACCAACCTCGTGTTGACACTTTAGCATGTATTTTCACGTATAAAGCAATAGTACACTATTGGAGGCTCTTGGCAGGGCATGACATGGTCATAGAAGACTCTTATATTCATTTGGGGACCGCTTAACTTATTTATAGGCTTATTTCCGCACTACTTTTTAATCGTGTAAATTTAACACTTTTGCTAATGAATTTCATTCTAAATGATTGAGGTAAAAACCGTTCTTTGTACTTGTGTTGTGATACCAATTGAGTAGTACCCTAGCGACGTGTATGCTTCCGCTGGACTCGATTTCTGGGGGTGTTACACATGGCACTTCGCTGTTCTTTCCCAACTAAAATAGAAAGGTTGTATCACATCAAGAAGTCTATTCGTTTTCCGCCCCCAATTAGATGGGGAATTTATAACTCCATATTTAGACTTTTGGGCCCTTCATCTTTCTGAATCGAGACCTGCCTGTCTCGCGTCGTTCCAACAACCGGCGAGGAGCACCTCAGTATACACGTAAATTATCTATATAAATTAGAATCAATAGACAACTTTATGACTATTTTACTCATATTCGGGTTGACCCGACCTGAGTTGACCCGAACCCAATTAACCCGAACCCGACTAACCCGAACTCAAATAGGGTCGGGTTCGGGTATGTTATTATTAGCCTTGACCCGACTTTGACCCGAACCCGACCAACCCGACCCGACTGACACTCCTATTTGTGACACATCAAACTTTCCAAAACCATTTACACAATACAATTTAACTATCGGGTTTGACTAATCAATCCCGTAACCTTTGAACTTATAAAAGTCGTAGTCAAACTATTCAAATGGCATTCTTGTAATATAATGCTCAAAACCTGGTTTTGGAGTGTTACAAATCTACCTCTCTTATTTAGTGAAACCATCATCTATATCTAGTATGCAGTAGTCTAAGCACATAAAAATTCTTGACACAGATTACCTCAAATAGCTGAGCGATTCTATAGCTATTAGCGCGCTGGGAAGCAGATTCCTTCTTTGCCGTTTGATTAATATCTGTAACAACACGTTACAAAGAATTAGTATAACCCAAACTACTATTTGCATCTTATAGCAACAAAAAAATTTGTTACTACTGATAAATTTTTTGCGTATACATAAATATATTATGAACTGGTTGAGCTATTACATCCCTGTGCAAAGATCAAAAGGCGTCTGCAATTGTGACAGAAGCAACACTGAGAGTAGATGCGACATACATAATACAATTTCCAGCTCGACTAAAGGTACCGTGCCTTTGTTGGTATCACTACTGTCTGCAACGTATGTGAAATAGTAAAAATAAAAACAACGCAAAATATATTTAAAAACAAACTATGAAAGAAAGAGTGAACTGACGTGTACATATATTGGTCTAGTATTACCCGTTTTCCGGTGCAGCTGCCATAGCACCAACTTGTCGATGCTCAAAATCGCCTTTTTGCATCATCTACCTTGACTGCATTCCTGGGCATCACCACATTTATCATACCCTTTTTCGGGCTCGTTTTCAATAGAAAATCAGAGGCTGATTGAGTCTTTAAGTGTAACACCCCAACCCGACAAGGGTAAAGATATCACAATAATGGATTCATATCAGATCAAAACAGAGCATACATCTACAGTAATACAAAAATCTCAAAGGATTACAAAACAAATACTGAATCTACAAGGTTACAAAGAAAAACTTTCAAAACTAATTCTAAACATAATAACTTCAGTCCAACTCTAATCCAGAATAGCTACCAAGCCTTCTAAGTCCAGAGGTACACTCTCACTCATTCCCAGCTTCCTACTAAAACCTGCCGCAGGAAAAGAAATGCGGCTGAGCTACGAGAGCTCAGTGAACAGATATATAGATGACAGAAACAATAGCAGAGAACAATACAGAAACAAATCAGAAATACAGATTATATAGATACCGAACTAAAGTGACAGAATAGGAAAGGAATAAGGGTAAAAGAAAAGAAATGAGAAAAGAATAATGCACAAACCAGGTTTAGGGAAATACAGAAATCCATCACGAGCCCAGAGATAACAGATAATATCATAACAGATTAATCATATAATAATCCAGAGGGGATACCTCTCAAGTAACAGATAATATGAAGGGTGACCTCATGTATCCAATCGGAGTGATCAGCTCCCAGATATATGTGAAAGACGTGTATCGCACACACCATCAGTCACCAGATATAATAATAAACATATAACATAAACAGATAACAGATAACAGATAACAGAGTCAGAACTAGGATGCATCCATGCGCCCCCTGTGGCCAGAAACTCCTCAGAACACACTAGATAAAATAAATCAGGGACGGGACAGGTCATCACTCTCCTGCCCTAGAGTCATGCCATCGGTGCATCAATGACATGGACATGAAACCCTCATGCCTAGTGATTGGCTCGGATATCAGACTGTGGTCAAGGTCATATGTCATATAATAAACAGAGTCATATCTAAGGGTTCATGGCAGAAGGGTCATGTCAACAATTCAGATTAAGATAATAAGGTTTAAATCAGAGTTTATCAGATTAAGTTTAATATCAAAGCTTAAGTTCAGATTAAAAGGTTTATTTCCAATAGTCCAAAAGAGTATATCAAAGATTAATAATTACAAGTTTATAGCAATAATCCATTTCAGAAGTTCCTGTCAAAAGTTCATTTAAATCAATCCTTTAAAAATGGTTTTCATTGAAATGATCTTTCAAAATAGTTTTCATAAGAATGGTCTTCCAAAACGTTTAGTAACTTCCATTTCAAGTGGTATAGCTTCTTTTTAAAATAGCTTTTAATAAGGGTTCAAAATCAATTAGGTTCAGATAAGGATTTAACAGGTTAAGGTTTATACCAAAAATCAAATCAGAATTTACAACAGATATATCAGGTTAAGGTTCAGAACAAGGTTCACAGATCAGATTCAATTACGACTCACAATTTCAGGGTTCAGAACAAGAGATCAATCAGAGTTCAGGAAAAAAGGTTCAGAATACAAGAATCATAGCAGAGGTTCAAACAAAAGGTTTAAGACAAACAGATCACAACAAAGATCTACAACAGAAGGGAACATAGCAATGGTATAGGGAATCCTAATAAGGAAAATGAAATACTGAGAGAAAAGGGAAAGAAACACCCTTACTGAAATAGGGCAGAATATCTGTACCTTATTAGCACAGCAGAAATCAAACAGACAAACACAGAAATGAAGATCAAGACTTCTCCTTCTTCACACCTAAGGAAGAGGAAGGCAGAATTACTAAAGTTCTTATTCAGATTATTATTCTTTTAGTTTATCTCATCATTTTATGTACTTTCTATTTTTAGTAACTTTCCAGATTTAGTAAGTTTCCATAATTAGCAGGTTTTCCAGAATTAACATATATTATCATTTCAGATTAGGTTGAACCTTATTCAGAGATTATTTTGGAATATAGTACATTTTATCACGTTACAGAAGTTTAGGGTTTTAAATGACAATTATACAAAGTTTAGGGTTTTAAATGTAACTTCATAAATTTCCAAGGTCATTAGTGAAAATACCTTAAGTTACAGAATTATACACTTATTTAATTCAGAATTACATTCCATACCCTTAAGTTTCACAATTTACAGATTACACCCCTTTGGTTACATAATTTACAAAACTAACCTTATAATTACATATTTTACAATTTAAACCCTACAACATCCATAATTACCAACCAAGCACATTATATTTCAAATTTACAGAATATATCATCAGAAGTTAGTACTTTACATATTTGACCCCTCAGAATTCAGAATTTACATATTTAGCCCTTTAAGTTTACAAAACATATATATTAAATCATAATTTCATAACAATTACATAATTAGCCCAAAAATCCTCAAATTTACACAACAACCTTTTTATATCAGTATTAACACAAAACAACTCCAGAATTTCAGATTTACACTTTTGGTCCCTCACTTTTAAATTATTTCCATTCGAAACCCTAATTTGCCAATAATTCATTATTATGCAATATTTACACTTGGGACCCCAAAGTTATATTTTTCCCACATTCTTACAGATGTATATGATCTTAAAAAAATATCCCAGAAGTTTCAAAGTTGGCAAAACACACCCTTATACTTTTTAGAAACAAATCGGATTACTTTTAAAATAGCAAAACCAACCCTAACTTATCTAATCATTAAAACATCATGACACAATCATTAATTGCATTAATTTACTCAGATCCAAACCACAAAATACTAACCCTAATTCGATTTAGGGTTTTTCTCTAATTTTCTTAATTTTTCCATAAAATCCGATTTATCCAATAATTAAAATCGATTCATCCAGGCTTCTAAAAATTAAGGGCTATTTTTCCTAGCTCATATTAATTTCAAATAACATATAAAAAATATGGTTGCACCCCAGAAAGTTCATATAACACGATTTGCAATTTAAGTGTGTTTTAAGCCCTTTAATTTCATACGACTTATCTATAGTGCATGATTCGATTTTATCATTTTTCTTAGGTCATATTTAACGTGTTTAACACTAGAAAAATACTGGAAAAATTTTAGAACATAAGGATTAAGAATTAAAAATAATTACCTCTTTTGTGATTCACCGAATGAAAACAATTACCAAGCATAAACGAAGGCCTCTAAATTCTTGTTCTTATTTTTCTTAGCTCCTTAGTACCCTAATGAACTCCAGAAAATTATTGGTTCGACTTCAGGAAGCTTGGGGAGGAGGGTGTCGAATTATTTTAGGGATTTAGGGAATGTCGGCCTAAGTTTTTTTTAGGGATAAAAAATATAAACTTTGTATCTAATATTATTGAACCGACATTTAGAGGTTATTTTCCAGAATATTTTGGTCTCCTAATTTGATAAGGATTATAATTTATTTTTGTAATATTTTCCATATTTATTTTGTATTTATCTTACTTATAATTAATTTACAAAACTTAATTTAAAGTAAATAAATGTAATTCGGTTCACAACTAATATGTACATGTGATTTCTAATTTTTGGACATTCAGAAATAATATTATGTTGTCCCAGAAATTAATTCATTTCATATATGGTTCGTTTTTGGAAGTTTGGAATCGTTTCAGAATTTTATAAATGTTTTATTTAGGTTTTATTGTTTTCAGGGGTAGTTTGGTAATTTTTATGTGCTTTATAAATTTCAGGTATTACAACTTCTTCCCCACTAACAAAAAAATTTCGTCCTCGAAATTTGCAGAAAGCAGAAAGGAAAAGAGAGAGCAGAAACAAAACAAGACATACTAGATTAAAACGAGAATTGAGGTGAAACGAAACAGGAACACAACTGACGGTGAACAGACATATGAAAGATTTGTTTCTCATAACTCGAACTTGCAGATTCCAAAATTGTTTCAGGTCCTCAGAACAGACATAACATACTGAATCCAGATCAGAAGAATAGCATACCAAACGTAGTAGATGAAAATCAGATTCATAGGGTTTTGACGGATATGCCGTTCACAGAAATTGATTAGACAAATCAGATTAGAGCGTACAGAAATAGATTATCGATAACATCAATTGGAAGAAGTTTTATAACAAAACTGAAGATTATTATCAGAAGTTCAGAGGTCAGCAGAATGCGTGACGAAAATCCAGATGTATCAATTCGCATAACGGTGGAAGCAGATTACGCGTATAGGTAGAATGAACTTAAAGTCTCACTAACGCAGACGATCTCAAACAGTTATCAGAATTTCTAAAGCTTCTAAGGCACTTCTCGAAATATCCTATGCCCACCACAAGTGCACGTTATATGATGTAAGTATTATCACGTTGGCCAGACGTCATAATACTGGCATCATATAAATATGCCCTCATGATGGTCATACTTTATCTCAAGTCGTGAACAGAACAACTTATCTTAATCCACCTAGCCTTCCTACGGTCTCGGAGGTCATCAAAATCAAATACCCTAACTAAGAGGAGAACGAATCACTCGAAAAAGAATTTTAACGGAAGTCCCAAAATGTCTATCAGAATTTGGTACATCAGATCATCCATCATTCGTCAAATTTCAGATAACAAAACCATCATCCGACATACGCAGAATGAACACAGAGCGGAATTACTGATAAGGAACTTAAATCATTCAAAGGATTTATCATCAGGTAACAGAAATTTAGATAGGTCAAGCAGAAGTGAATCACATCATCCATAGCTTCATCCGTCACAGAAATTATTCGCTTCAGAATTTTCTCCTATTCAAGGTTATGATCTCAGTTCTATTCTCAAGTCTGCTTCTACTCTCAATTCATCTTAGTACAACTAAAATGAATAGAGAAGCAAGACTGCGAGTCTTGGACAGGTCTACTAGCACAGTTCGGAATTCGCCAACACAGATTGCCGTCGTCATCGGATGCCCGTAGTGGTGTCTGCTACAATCTCTGAATGCCAATCAAAACTACTCTTCCAGAACAAAGGTCATTCCATTTAATACGAATATGGTCTACATGTTTCCTCGTTCGTCTCAGGGCACAAACATGCTGTCATACTATGACAACTGTCCAGATACTCGTGAAAACATGATTCCTATTAGCCAATACTATTGGCATTATTTAAGACTCATAACGGTCACAATGAGTACGAAAACAGTTTTCATGAATCACTTCAGGGAAACGTCATATCTAAATCACATCACCCATCTTTACGAACAAAACTGAATTACTTTACGGAAATTGCTCTCAGTTAGTCATCTCCCGTCTCAGGAGTTCTTGTGGTTGCTTCTTCAGTCCTTCAAATATTTAATGAGGTTGTCTGGTACAGAGTTCACCAGGATAGAATAATTTAATCATTTATACTCGGAAATGAAAAGTGATTACGGTTGAGATTACGGTTAGGTATTTAAAGGGAACACTGAGGTGAAACAAAATCATATCTCATCGGTTTCTTCAATCTCTCAACTTCTATAGCATCATGGGTCGTCAACCGAGGCCGGTTCAGAATCAATTCTACTTCTCAAACGGGAGGAAAAATCAGAAGTTTCATCAGAAAATGCCAGAAAATTTTGTACAACCAAACTTTCTAGGGGTGGATACTAATAGGTGTCAGGAGAATTTGACAATCAAATGAGATCAGGGTAAATATAGTGATAAGCTTAACAGATTTAAGCGGTTAAAGGTTATTATAACCAAATAGGGTGGGTCAGATTGTTACATTTCAGATGCGGTAGTTTATGATAGCTGAAGAACCAGTCAATCAATAATCAAAAGATCTCCAAAATTAAGTATATCAATAGTAAACAGATCCGCAGAACGTATATGGTCACTTAACCAGACGGATAGTTCATATGTCAGAGTCAAGTACATGGTTCAGTATAGTGTGGGGATAGGTACGCGAATAGTTCAAGGTATTGGAGTTTTTTTGGTTTAGCTTTTTAGCATAAGTGACAGGTAGGGTGTACATCATCGGTAATACGAACATCGTATAATTGCAGAAGTGAGACTTATGAGATATCGGATATCAGCATCATAGGCTCAGTTAACAATTCCATACAGAGACGGTATTTGCATCAAATCCTTCCAAAGGAAACTGATCGACAAATAAGATTCATCATTCAAGGGAGCAAATAAGATTCATCATTCAGGACAAAATAGTTTCAGTGGATACATTTATATCCAGCATGGGTCATGAATTTATAGGATGTGTCAAACACATTAATGTTAAATGGTCTTCGGATGGTCGGAGAGATATCAGACGGTTTATCCACAGATCAGAAATGAAGGTCAAAATCAGGTAGTGGCAGCAAAAGTTTAACAATCGGTAATCATGTCAGGGGTTCCAAAATTGTTTCAAACGCCAGAGGTGAGACATAGGAGGATAGTCGTCAATATTAAATGATCAAATCAATCAATCCTTATAAGGATAAAATCAAGGTTACTGTCAAAGAAAGACGGATCAATAAAGATAATTCTTATCGTTCGGAAATGAGAGGGAATGCATTTTTTTTTATACTCGTGGTCAAACGCTACAAAACTTCTCATGGGAATAGAGATGGTTAAGACGGAATCAAAGGATTCATAGGTAATTATCAGAAGCAAGAAAGAAATAACAGAATTTATCAAGTGCATCATCATCATGGGGATTCTCAGATTGCCCAAAGAGGCATCAGAATGATTAACAGAAGGTTCAGAGGTCGGAGTTGAGATCGGAAGGCAAGGATCAAATAATGTCAGATAATTACTACGCAATTTCTAATGCTTCAGACTTATTTAGGTTTCACTTCTTAGGTGGTGCAAGGCATAAGCTCTAAATTTCCAAATGTGATTTCAATAGTCTTTAACCAAAAACAAGGCACGAATCAGAGTGGTGCGGAAGCAAGATACTTAAGCAAATGTCTTATAGTCTACCCATTCCTCACTGGTCAGAATTTAAGTTCCTACGGGGAAAATCCTAAGGCAAATTCTCAAAGGTTATCCTACGAGCGCCTACAGTGGAAACTTAGTGGTCCAGACTTCACAGGTCAAGGGTAAATGTATTACGAGTCGCAGCCTGTGAGCTCTGATACCATAAATTGTAACACCCCAACCCGACAAGGGTAAAGATATCACAATAATGGATTCATATCAGATCAAAACAGAGCATACATCTACAGTAATACAAAAATCTCAAAGGATTACAAAACAAATACTGAATCTACAAGGTTACAAAGAAAAACTTTCAAAACTAATTCTAAACATAATAACTTCAGTCCAACTCTAATCCAGAATAGCTACCAAGCCTTCTAAGTCCAGAGGTACACTCTCACTCATTCCCAGCTTCCTACTAAAACCTGCCGCAGGAAAAGAAATGCGGCTGAGCTACGAGAGCTCAGTGAACAGATATATAGATGACAGAAACAATAGCAGAGAACAATACAGAAACAAATCAGAAATACAGATTATACAGATACCGAACTAAAGTGACAGAATAGGAAAGGAATAAGGGTAAAAGAAAAGAAATGAGAAAAGAATAATGCACAAACCAGGTTTAGGGAAATACAGAAATCCATCACGAGCCCAGAGATAACAGATAATATCATAACAGATTAATCATATAATAATCCAGAGGGATACCTCATCAAGTAACAGATAATATGAAGGGTGACCTCATGTATCCAATCGGAGTGATCAGCTCCCAGATATATGTGAAAGACGTGTATCGCACACACCATCAGTCACCAGATATAATAATAAACATATAACATAAACAGATAACAGATAACAGATAACAGAGTCAGAACTAGGATGCATCCATGCGCCCCCTGTGGCCAGAAACTCCTCAGAACACACTAGATAAAATAAATCAGGGACGGGACAGGTCATCACTCTCCTGCCCTAGAGTCATGCCATCGGTGCATCAATGACATGGACATGAAACCCTCATGCCTAGTGATTGGCTCGGATATCAGACTGTGGTCAAGGTCATATGTCATATAATAAACAGAGTCATATCTAAGGGTTCATGGCAGAAGGGTCATGTCAACAATTCAGATTAAGATAATAAGGTTTAAATCAGAGTTTATCAGATTAAGTTTAATATCAAAGCTTAAGTTCAGATTAAAAGGTTTATTTCCAATAGTCCAAAAGAGTATATCAAAGATTAATAATTACAAGTTTATAGCAATAATCCATTTCAGAAGTTCCTGTCAAAAGTTCATTTAAATCAATCCTTTAAAAATGGTTTTCATTGAAATGATCTTTCAAAATAGTTTTCATAAGAATGGTCTTCCAAAACGTTTAGTAACTTCCATTTCAAGTGGTATAGCTTCTTTTTAAAATAGCTTTTAATAAGGGTTCAAAATCAATTAGGTTCAGATAAGGATTTAACAGGTTAAGGTTTATACCAAAAATCAAATCAGAATTTACAACAGATATATCAGGTTAAGGTTCAGAACAAGGTTCACAGATCAGATTCAATTACGACTCACAATTTCAGGGTTCAGAACAAGAGATCAATCAGAGTTCAGGAAAAAAGGTTCAGAATACAAGAATCATAGCAGAGGTTCAAACAAAAGGTTTAAGACAAACAGATCACAACAAAGATCTACAACAGAAGGGAACATAGCAATGGTATAGGGAATCCTAATAAGGAAAATGAAATACTGAGAGAAAAGGGAAAGAAACACCCTTACTGAAATAGGGCAGAATATCTGTACCTTATTAGCACAGCAGAAATCAAACAGACAAACACAGAAATGAAGATCAAGACTTCTCCTTCTTCACACCTAAGGAAGAGGAAGGCAGAATTACTAAAGTTCTTATTCAGATTATTATTCTTTTAGTTTATCTCATCATTTTATGTACTTTCTATTTTTAGTAACTTTCCAGATTTAGTAAGTTTCCATAATTAGCAGGTTTTCCAGAATTAACATATATTATCATTTCAGATTAGGTTGAACCTTATTCAGAGATTATTTTGGAATATAGTACATTTTATCACGTTACAGAAGTTTAGGGTTTTAAATGACAATTATACAAAGTTTAGGGTTTTAAATGTAACTTCATAAATTTCCAAGGTCATTAGTGAAAATACCTTAAGTTACAGAATTATACACTTATTTAATTCAGAATTACATTCCATACCCTTAAGTTTCACAATTTACAGATTACACCCCTTTGGTTACATAATTTACAAAACTAACCTTATAATTACATATTTTACAATTTAAACCCTACAACATCCATAATTACCAACCAAGCACATTATATTTCAAATTTACAGAATATATCATCAGAAGTTAGTACTTTACATATTTGACCCCTCAGAATTCAGAATTTACATATTTAGCCCTTTAAGTTTACAAAACATATATATTAAATCATAATTTCATAACAATTACATAATTAGCCCAAAAATCCTCAAATTTACACAACAACCTTTTTATATCAGTATTAACACAAAACAACTCCAGAATTTCAGATTTACACTTTTGGTCCCTCACTTTTAAATTATTTCCATTCGAAACCCTAATTTGCCAATAATTCATTATTATGCAATATTTACACTTGGGACCCCAAAGTTATATTTTTCCCACATTCTTACAGATGTATATGATCTAAAAAAAATATCCCAGAAGTTTCAAAGTTGGCAAAACACACCCTTATACTTTTTAGAAACAAATCGGATTACTTTTAAAATAGCAAAACCAAACCCTAACTTATCTAATCATTAAAACATCATGACACAATCATTAATTGCATTAATTTACTCAGATCCAAACCACAAAATACTAACCCTAATTCGATTTAGGGTTTTTCTCTAATTTTCTTAATTTTTCCATAAAATCCGATTTATCCAATAATTAAAATCGATTCATCCAGGCTTCTAAAAATTAAGGGCTATTTTTCCTAGCTCATATTAATTTCAAATAACATATAAAAAATATGGTTGCACCCCAGAAAGTTCATATAACACGATTTGCAATTTAAGTGTGTTTTAAGCCCTTTAATTTCATACGACTTATCTATAGTGCATGATTCGATTTTATCATTTTTCTTAGGTCATATTTAACGTGTATAACACTAGAAAAATACTGGAAAAATTTTAGAACATAAGGATTAAGAATTAAAAATAATTACCTCTTTTGTGATTCACCGAATGAAAACAATTACCAAGCATAAACGAAGGCCTCTAAATTCTTGTTCTTATTTTTCTTAGCTCCTTAGTACCCTAATGAACTCCAGAAAATTATTGGTTCGACTTCAGGAAGCTTGGGGAGGAGGGTGTCGAATTATTTTAGGGATTTAGGGAATGTCGGCCTAAGTTTTTTTTAGGGATAAAAAATATAAACTTTGTATCTAATATTATTGAACCGACATTTAGAGGTTATTTTCCAGAATATTTTGGTCTCCTAATTTGATAAGGATTATAATTTATTTTTGTAATATTTTCCATATTTATTTTGTATTTATCTTACTTATAATTAATTTACAAAACTTAATTTAAAGTAAATAAATGTAATTCGGTTCACAACTAATATGTACATGTGATTTCTAATTTTTGGACATTCAGAAATAATATTATGTTGTCCCAGAAATTAATTCATTTCATATATGGTTCGTTTTTGGAAGTTTGGAATCGTTTCAGAATTTTATAAATGTTTTATTTAGGTTTTATTGTTTTCAGGGGTAGTTTGGTAATTTTTATGTGCTTTATAAATTTCAGGTATTACAACTTCTTCCCCACTAACAAAAAAATTTCGTCCTCGAAATTTGCAGAAAGCAGAAAGGAAAAGAGAGAGCAGAAACAAAACAAGACATACTAGATTAAAACGAGAATTGAGGTGAAACGAAACAGGAACACAACTGACGGTGAACAGACATATGAAAGATTTGTTTCTCATAACTCGAACTTGCAGATTCCAAAATTGTTTCAGGTCCTCAGAACAGACATAACATACTGAATCCAGATCAGAAGAATAGCATACCAAACGTAGTAGATGAAAATCAGATTCATAGGGTTTTGACGGATATGCCGTTCACAGAAATTGATTAGACAAATCAGATTAGAGCGTACAGAAATAGATTATCGATAACATCAATTGGAAGAAGTTTTATAACAAAACTGAAGATTATTATCAGAAGTTCAGAGGTCAGCAGAATGCGTGACGAGAATCCAGATGTATCAATTCGCATAACGGTGGAAGCAGATTACGCGTATAGGTAGAATGAACTTAAAGTCTCACTAACGCAGACGATCTCAAACAGTTATCAGAATTTCTAAAGCTTCTAAGGCACTTCTCGAAATATCCTATGCCCACCACAAGTGCACGTTATATGATGTAAGTATTATCACGTTGGCCAGACGTCATAATACTGGCATCATATAAATATGCCCTCATGATGGTCATACTTTATCTCAAGTCGTGAACAGAACAACTTATCTTAATCCACCTAGCCTTCCTACGGTCTCGGAGGTCATCAAAATCAAATACCCTAACTAAGAGGAGAACGAATCACTCGAAAAAGAATTTTAACGGAAGTCCCAAAATGTCTATCAGAATTTGGTACATCAGATCATCCATCATTCGTCAAATTTCAGATAACAAAACCATCATCCGACATACGCAGAATGAACACAGAGCGGAATTACTGATAAGGAACTTAAATCATTCAAAGGATTTATCATCAGGTAACAGAAATTTAGATAGGTCAAGCAGAAGTGAATCACATCATCCATAGCTTCATCCGTCACAGAAATTATTCGCTTCAGAATTTTCTCCTATTCAAGGTTATGATCTCAGTTCTATTCTCAAGTCTGCTTCTACTCTCAATTCATCTTAGTACAACTAAAATGAATAGAGAAGCAAGACTGCGAGTCTTGGACAGGTCTACTAGCACAGTTCGGAATTCGCCAACACAGATTGCCGTCGTCATCGGATGCCCGTAGTGGTGTCTGCTACAATCTCTGAATGCCAATCAAAACTACTCTTCCAGAACAAAGGTCATTCCATTTAATACGAATATGGTCTACATGTTTCCTCGTTCGTCTCAGGGCACAAACATGCTGTCATACTATGACAACTGTCCAGATACTCGTGAAAACATGATTCCTATTAGCCAATACTATTGGCATTATTTAAGACTCATAACGGTCACAATGAGTACGAAAACAGTTTTCATGAATCACTTCAGGGAAACGTCATATCTAAATCACATCACCCATCTTTACGAACAAAACTGAATTACTTTACGGAAATTGCTCTCAGTTAGTCATCTCCCGTCTCAGGAGTTCTTGTGGTTGCTTCTTCAGTCCTTCAAATATTTAATGAGGTTGTCTGGTACAGAGTTCACCAGGATAGAATAATTTAATCATTTATACTCGGAAATGAAAAGTGATTACGGTTGAGATTATGGTTAGGTATTTAAAGGGAACACTGAGGTGAAACAAAATCATATCTCATCGGTTTCTTCAATCTCTCAACTTCTATAGCATCATGGGTCGTCAACCGAGGCCGGTTCAGAATCAATTCTACTTCTCAAACGGGAGGAAAAATCAGAAGTTTCATCAGAAAATGCCAGAAAATTTTGTACAACCAAACTTTCTAGGGGTGGATACTAATAGGTGTCAGGAGAATTTGACAATCAAATGAGATCAGGGTAAATATAGTGATAAGCTTAACAGATTTAAGCGGTTAAAGGTTATTATAACCAAATAGGGTGGGTCAGATTGTTACATTTCAGATGCGGTAGTTTATGATAGCTGAAGAACCAGTCAATCAATAATCAAAAGATCTCCAAAATTAAGTATATCAATAGTAAACAGATCCGCAGAACGTATATGGTCACTTAACCAGACGGATAGTTCATATGTCAGAGTCAAGTACATGGTTCAGTATAGTGTGGGGATAGGTACGCGAATAGTTCAAGGTATTGGAGTTTTTTTGGTTTAGCTTTTTAGCATAAGTGACAGGTAGGGTGTACATCATCGGTAATACGAACATCGTATAATTGCAGAAGTGAGACTATATGAGATATCGGATATCAGCATCATAGGCTCAGTTAACAATTCCATACAGAGACGGTATTTGCATCAAATCCTTCCAAAGGAAACTGATCGACAAATAAGATTCATCATTCAAGGGAGCAAATAAGATTCATCATTCAGGACAAAATAGTTTCAGTGGATACATTTATATCCAGCATGGGTCATGAATTTATAGGATGTGTCAAACACATTAATGTTAAATGGTCTTCGGATGGTCGGAGAGATATCAGACGGTTTATCCACAGATCAGAAATGAAGGTCAAAATCAGGTAGTGGCAGCAAAAGTTTAACAATCGGTAATCATGTCAGGGGTTCCAAAATTGTTTCAAACGCCAGAGGTGAGACATAGGAGGATAGTCGTCAATATTAAATGATCAAATCAATCAATCCTTATAAGGATAAAATCAAGGTTACTGTCAAAGAAAGACGGATCAATAAAGATAATTCTTATCGTTCGGAAATGAGAGGGAATGCATTTTTTTTTATACTCGTGGTCAAACGCTACAAAACTTCTCATGGGAATAGAGATGGTTAAGACGGAATCAAAGGATTCATAGGTAATTATCAGAAGCAAGAAAGAAATAACAGAATTTATCAAGTGCATCATCATCATGGGGATTCTCAGATTGCCCAAAGAGGCATCAGAATGATTAACAGAAGGTTCAGAGGTCGGAGTTTGAGATCGGAAGGCAAGGATCAAATAATGTCAGATAATTACTACGCAATTTCTAATGCTTCAGACTTATTTAGGTTTCACTTCTTAGGTGGTGCAAGGCATAAGCTCTAAATTTCCAAATGTGATTTCAATAGTCTTTAACCAAAAACAAGGCACGAATCAGAGTGGTGCGGAAGCAAGATACTTAAGCAAATGTCTTATAGTCTACCCATTCCTCACTGGTCAGAATTTAAGTTCCTACGGGGAAAATCCTAAGGCAAATTCTCAAAGGTTATCCTACGAGCGCCTACAGTGGAAACTTAGTGGTCCAGACTTCACAGGTCAAGGGTAAATGTATTACGAGTCGCAGCCTGTGAGCTCTGATACCATAAATTGTAACACCCCAACCCGACAAGGGTAAAGATATCACAATAATGGATTCATATCAGATCAAAACAGAGCATACATCTACAGTAATACAAAAATCTCAAAGGATTACAAAACAAATACTGAATCTACAAGGTTACAAAGAAAAACTTTCAAAACTAATTCTAAACATAATAACTTCAGTCCAACTCTAATCCAGAATAGCTACCAAGCCTTCTAAGTCCAGAGGTACACTCTCACTCATTCCCAGCTTCCTACTAAAACCTGCCGCAGGAAAAGAAATGCGGCTGAGCTACGAGAGCTCAGTGAACAGATATATAGATGACAGAAACAATAGCAGAGAACAATACAGAAACAAATCAGAAATACAGATTATACAGATACCGAACTAAAGTGACAGAATAGGAAAGGAATAAGGGTAAAAGAAAAGAAATGAGAAAAGAATAATGCACAAACCAGGTTTAGGGAAATACAGAAATCCATCACGAGCCCAGAGATAACAGATAATATCATAACAGATTAATCATATAATAATCCAGAGGGATACCTCTCAAGTAACAGATAATATGAGGGGTGACCTCATGTATCTAATCGGAGTGATCAGCTCCCAGATATATGTGAAAGACGTGTATCGCACACACCATCAGTCACCAGATATAATAATAAACATATAACATAAACAGATAACAGATAACAGATAACAGAGTCAGAACTAGGATGCATCCATGCGCCCCCTGTGGCCAGAAACTCCTCAGAACACACTAGATAAAATAAATCAGGGACGGGACAGGTCATCACTCTCCTGCCCTAGAGTCATGACATCGGTGCATCAATGACATGGACATGAAACCCTCATGCCTAGTGATTGGCTCGGATATCAGACTGTGGTCAAGGTCAGATGTCATATAATAAACAGAGTCATATCTAAGGGTTCATGGCAGAAGGGTCATGTCAACAATTCAGATTAAGATAATAAGGTTTAAATCAGAGTTTATCAGATTAAGTTTAATATCAAAGCTTAAGTTCAGATTAAAAGGTTTATTTCCAATAGTCCAAATGAGTATATCAAAGATTAATAATTACAAGTTTATAGCAATAATCCATTTCAGAAGTTCCTGTCAAAAGTTCATTTAAATCAATCCTTTAAAAATGGTTTTCATTGAAATGATCTTTCAAAATAATTTTCATAAGAATGGTCTTCCAAAACGTTTAGTAACTTCCATTTCAAGTGGTATAGCTTCTTTTTAAAATAGCTTTTAATAAGGGTTCAAAATCAATTAGGTTCAGATAAGGATTTAACAGGTTAAGGTTTATACCAAAAATCAAATCAGAATTTACAACAGATATATCAGGTTAAGGTTCAGAACAAGGTTCACAGATCAGATTCAATTACGACTCACAATTTCAGGGTTCAGAACAAGAGATCAATCAGAGTTCAGGAAAAAAGGTTCAGAATACAAGAATCATAGCAGAGGTTCAAACAAAAGGTTTAAGACAAACAGATCACAACAAAGATCTACAACAGAAGGGAACATAGCAATGGTATAGGGAATCCTAATAAGGAAAATGAAATACTGAGAGAAAAGGGAAAGAAACACCCTTACTGAAATAGGGCAGAATATCTGTACCTTATTAGCACAGCAGAAATCAAACAGACAAACACAGAAATGAAGATCAAGACTTCTCCTTCTTCACACCTATGGAAGAGGAAGGCAGAATTACTAAAGTTCTTATTCAGATTATTATTCTTTTAGTTTATCTCATCATTTTATGTACTTTCTATTTTTAGTAACTTTCCAGATTTAGTAAGTTTCCATAATTAGCAGGTTTTCCAGAATTAACATATATTATCATTTCAGATTAGGTTGAACCTTATTCAGAGATTATTTTGGAATATAGTACATTTTATCACGTTACAGAAGTTTAGGGTTTTAAATGACAATTATACAAAGTTTAGGGTTTTAAATGTAACTTCATAAATTTCCAAGGTCATTAGTGAAAATACCTTAAGTTACAGAATTATACACTTATTTAATTCAGAATTACATTCCATACCCTTAAGTTTCACAATTTACAGATTACACCCCTTTGGTTACATAATTTACAAAACTAACCTTATAATTACATATTTTACAATTTAAACCCTACAACATCCATAATTACCAACCAAGCACATTATATTTCAAATTTACAGAATATATCATCAGAAGTTAGTACTTTACATATTTGACCCCTCAGAATTCAGAATTTACATATTTAGCCCTTTAAGTTTACAAAACATATATATTAAATCATAATTTCATAACAATTACATAATTAGCCCAAAAATCCTCAAATTTACACAACAACCTTTTTATATCAGTATTAACACAAAACAACTCCAGAATTTCAGATTTACACTTTTGGTCCCTCACTTTTAAATTATTTCCATTCGAAACCCTAATTTGCCAATAATTCATTATTATGCAATATTTACACTTGGGACCCCAAAGTTATATTTTTCCCACATTCTTACAGATGTATATGATCTAAAAAAAATATCCCAGAAGTTTCAAAGTTGGCAAAACACACCCTTATACTTTTTAGAAACAAATCGGATTACTTTTAAAATAGCAAAACCAACCCTAACTTATCTAATCATTAAAAAATCATGACACAATCATTAATTGCATTAATTTACTCAGATCCAAACCACAAAATACTAACCCTAATTCGATTTAGGGTTTTTCTCTAATTTTCTTAATTTTTCCATAAAATCCGATTTATCCAATAATTAAAATCGATTCATCCAGGCTTCTAAAAATTAATGGGATATTTTTCCTAGCTCATATTAATGTCAAATAACATATAAAAAATATGGTTGCACCCCAGAAAGTTCATATAACACGATTTGCAATTTAAGTGTGTTTTAAGCCCTTTAATTTCATACGACTTATCTATAGTGCATGATTCGATTTTATCATTTTTCTTAGGTCATATTTAACGTGTATAACACTAGAAAAATACTGGAAAAATTTTAGAACATAAGGATTAAGAATTAAAAATAATTACCTCTTTTGTGATTCACCGAATGAAAACAATTACCAAGCATAAACGAAGGCCTCTAAATTCTTGTTCTTATTTTTCTTAGCTCCTTAGTACCCTAATGAACTCCAGAAAATTATTGGTTCGACTTCAGGAAGCTTGGGGAGGAGGGTGTCGAATTATTTTAGGGATTTAGGGAATGTCGGCCTAAGTTTTTTTTAGGGATAAAAAATATAAACTTTGTATCTAATATTATTGAACCGACATTTAGAGGTTATTTTCCAGAATATTTTGGTCTCCTAATTTGATAAGGATTATAATTTATTTTTGTAATATTTTCCATATTTATTTTGTATTTATCTTACTTATAATTAATTTACAAAACTTAATTTAAAGTAAATAAATGTAATTCGGTTCACAACTAATATGTACATGTGATTTCTAATTTTTGGACATTCAGAAATAATATTATGTTGTCCCAGAAATTAATTCATTTCATATATGGTTCGTTTTCGGAAGTTTGGAATCGTTTCAGAATTTTATAAATGTTTTATTTAGGTTTTATTGTTTTCAGGGGTAGTTTGGTAATTTTTATGTGCTTTATAAATTTCAGGTATTACATTAAGGCTGTGACTACTGATCTTTTAACAACCTGTCCATGCTTTCATTATCTGCACTTTCAAACCTTCACTTGATGCGTATCAAAGCTAAACATAGGAGTGATGAAGCGAAAAGTGTACCGCCTTTAAGGGGTCATTTAAGCCCTAAATCGTATTTATTTGATCAAATATTGCCCTAAATCGTTCCTTTTGTCATTTTAGGTACTTTTGAGAAGAAATCTGGAAAATGAAGCATTTTGGACGTTTTTGGAGCATAAAAGTGAAGAAAACGACAAAGTCTCAAAATCATACTAAAAGTTACCTTTGACGGCGTCAGGACCCTCTCCAGACGGCGTCACGGCTTGGCAATAAAATGGTGGATGTGAAAATTACTCATGATAAGCCAGTGAAATTTGCATGAAATTCTGACGGCGTCACGCTTTAATATGATCAAGGTCGTCACGGCTTAATTTAGAGAGGGACGGCGTCACGCATAATCCTGACGGCGTCAAGCCTTGATAAGCCAGAACGGATTTTGGAGAGCTAAAGAGGGACGGCGTCAAGAAGGTCATCCGGGAACCCTAAAAGCGGCGAGGTGACGGCGTCACACTCCATAACGTGACGCCGTCAGATATGAAAATCTATATATAGTTTTGCAATTCTTTGTCATTAGTGTGGAACTTATTGTGGAACTTATTGAGGAACTTTGTGTGTGAAAACCCTAAGACGAATTTGGCAGCTTTTTCAAGGCTTTTTGCCTTGAGATCTTCCATGTTACATTGAAGATAAGTTATCAATTAATCATTCAATATGTCTATGTGTTGTTTGATTCTATCTTATTCTTGTCTTTTGTTTAACATGCTAGGCTAGATTTATCTTGTGTTTGCTTAGATCTAATGAAACCTAGCTATTGATTACTGGTTATTAGTGTGTTGTTAGTTGTATTGGATGATTGTTCATCTATGTTAGGCTTAAGAAAACTGGCTAACTTCCTATTCGGTAACTTGCTTGAACGTCTTAAGAAACATGAACCAATGCGTACTAAAGGTTTTTATGGTTGTATTTAATGCATGAGCGAATTCTAGTGATCCCATGTTAGGAGCTTCCTAGCCGGCTCGACATAGGAGTGAAGTAGGAGCTTGTAGAGTTGGGGAAGTACGTACGCCACCCCACGATTGGTATTAAGGAATACACCTGTCATCCACGCAACTAATACACACTAATCAACCGGTAAAAGATAGTTAGGGAGTAAGGAAATCTAAGTAAACACATTTCTCTCCATATAAGTTTTACCACCTTTTCATTTTCTGTTATTTTATTTTATTTGCATTCGTAGTAACTTGGGTTAGTTGACTAGCAACTAATTCTGCCCACTCCTTCAAACCCGAGATTTTACTTGCTTTCATAAAATTATAAAAACATAAAAAAGAATCTTCTCTCACCCTTAGACCTATTAGAGTAGTTTTTCATACCTAACGAACACTATTCCCTGTGGAGAACGATCAATCCCCCGTACTTACCACTACACTATACTATATCGGTCAGGTACACTGCCTGGTGGGGTTGTAAGCCTCTTGAGATCCCTCGAGAGGTAAAACCTGTTGTAAGGTTGCAAAACCACGTATCAAAGCTAAACATTGGAGCTGTAATAAGCCTGAACAAAAATTGACACGCCGAAATTAGTTTTTCCACAAATAATGTAGTTACCGTTAGCACAAATAACATAGGCCTAAGACAAAATAAGCATCGAGTGGGGTCAAACCATAGACTGAAACAAATACCTTCTAATGGTTAGTGGTGACTTTTAGAATTTGAATGAAATGGTCACCATCGGCTTTAATTGAACCCAGTTAGCCCTATCAATGCTTCTTACAATCAATATCACCATCATCATAACCAAGATAATGTCGTTGGTAAACAACGCTACCAAACACCGACCTTTGCTGTAATGATAACCTGAATTAGGTTCACCGAGCAAGATATGGCCGTCACCGTCAAAGACCATCAACGGCTGCAACATCAAATATCCCTTGAAAATGATGTAACCTGTGATGTTGTTAGGTTAGAGGTTTTTTCTTGATCCAACAGCGGTAAATCTTAACTTCTTTGATTGTCCTTGCATCCATCCAAATCTGATACACCAAAAGAAACACACTAAGATCAAACTTTTTGATAAAAAATAGTAAGTTTAACAAAACGTTAGAAAACAACAAATGCTTATAGGGAGAATAATACTTGGATTCAATTTTCATTTGTCACTTTTAAATTAAAATCCAAAGAGACATTAAATGTAGTTAAAACTAAACATGAAAGTTACTTATTTGTGTCGGCGAATTCGACAATAAATAATTACTCTAAAAAACAATAACAATTTATAGATAAAAAAAAAAGAAGTAACCGGCATTGGCGTCATCCTCATCCAGTCCTTCAGCTTCAAAATCAAAATCAGCCTCAAGCTTTTCCGCTCCACATCCCAGCTTCAAAATCAACATCACCACACCCTTTTTAGCAATTCATGCATCCCACTCAAAATAGCTCGCACCTGGAATCAAACATAAAACCATGAATAAAATTACAAACTTTTTATAAAAAAATAATAAAAAGCCACAAATCATATCAATAAAAAAAAAAAAAAAAAAAAAAAAAAAAAAAAAAAAAAAAAAAAAAAATTTCCTAAAAATCTAATATTTAAACAAACCCACTGAAACAAAAAACCTAAAATCTACCATACTTTTAATTTCAAAGACGGTTTCTAATCATTCGTCAAAACCCTAATTTTTCATAATTAATAGCAAAAAATTAAGATTCAGAAAATCATCTAAAACACAAAATTTATAAAAAACAACCACAAACCATGTTTCCCCTCACAAAGATACTGTGCCTCCATTAAAATAATATATTCTTATAGCTGCACTCACATAAATCATTATAGATCTTTCGGTTTTGGATCGGGCTGGGTCGCCGGAACGCCGGTTAATCAGAGAAGGAGTGAGAGAGAGATGTGAGACGCGTTGGCTATTATCCGGATCCGGGGCAACTTACTTTAGCCGGGTGTAGGCTTACCAAAAACCCAACGGGCTAAAAAGTTTGTGATGGATAGTTTCACAAATGAAAGTATCTACTTCCATAAGCAATTCAAACGATGAATAATAGCTTCTTAATCTGAGTGTGAAATGGTCACCTTTGATCCATCTGACCTTCCATCCCATTTGAGCCATAAGCCATTAGAGATTGAACATATCCTGAATCGACCAATATATATGTAAATGAATAGAAGTTTCCACCTCTATTTCCTACGAAAAATAGAAAGTAAAACAAACATTAAAGCGAAAGATGTGAACCTTGGTGATGTTGTCATCCTTGTCTTTAAGGTTCTGGTCTTTTTCATTGGTAGATTTTGAACAAAATTTTATCATACTTAAATGATTTTCCTACATCTATGGATGACATGTAAATCATACTACGGCATGAAAGTAGGTAACCCCGAATATAAATGTCATTAACAAAATTTGATAGAGGTTGCTTCAACCTACCAGACCATTTCTTTATTATGCCCAGATTTTAAAACCAAATAGGGTCAAAAAGATCTAGAGTCCGCCGTGGCTGCGAAGAAACACGGTTGCATAATCATGCCATCCGGTCCTTGCCCCGCCAAGTTACGGATCCAACCTTTCACGACCCACTTCATTTGTCTCAGAAAATAGCTGTTAATAATCATAGCCCTACCCTATGTGAAGCAACCAAAGGCGTTTTCGAGCAAAATAAATGTGAATAAAATTGGTAACCACGTACACCAAATAAGTCTGGTAAGGATCGAAAAAAGAAGATATCCCCACCATGGCTGCAAGTCTAGTCACCAGCCCCGCCAAGATGTGGACCATCTCAACTTTAATCCCCTTACCCCGTAGACTCATCACAGGCTCTTGTAATGAATATCACCATCATTCTTATGCCATTAAACCCATTGACAACGCAAAAAGCAGATTGCGAAGCGAAAATGATAACATTCCACAAATCTTTGTGAAAAGCTTTTGTTCCAGTAACATAACATTAACCTACAAATCAAACATCGTAAAAAGTTACAAACTTTCACAAACCACGTACAATCAACACCTCAATGTTAGCTCATAAGGTAATAAAATAAGCTAATCCAACCACACCTTTAAGCAAAAAAGGCAAAAAAACCATAGTTTAAGAGTATTCTCTCATTTTGCCAAGTTAATACCGTATGTATGGTCATTGCTAATGAGTAATGAGTATACATACGGTACAAACATCAAATTACTTCACAAACCAATTTTAAGGTATAAGATGGTGATAGTTGATTCCAAATTTACGATTTATTTTAACACCTCCGCTGTATTATTATTCAAAATTGATTCGTTTGGTAAGTGAGTTATATTAAATTACATACGTATTTTAACATAATGATAACAGTTTGATTCGGTTAGTATGGTTAGATTTTTCGAACAAAACCAAAGATCGAACCGAAAAATCTCGGCTTTTAATTAAATAAGAATCAAACCGTCTGTTTTTAGTTCGTTTTGGTTAATTAATTTGGTTAGTATTTTTCTTTTTCTTTTTTTATTTTTTTTATTTTTTTTATTTTTTATTTTTTTTTTCTGCTCAACCTGAACTATAAATGTCAAGTTTACTAGCAGGTGTCGATTGTTTCGGTAATTTTGCTTTTGTTGCATCCTATTTTTGCTGCTAGAAAAAGAAAGTCAAAATTACTTATTGGAATATCTCTAAGATATAATTTTGAATGAAAGAATAATATTAGATCATAATATTTATTTTAAGAGCATGATTCCCATAAGAAAATGAAGCTCTAATCATTGAGTTTAATTGATAAAATAACATAATAGATTGTACCAAAACTTAAAAAAAGAATCAGCGAATGAAATCTGAGATTCCTGTGTCATTTATATGATTTCTAAATCTAGTCAATAAAGAGTGTTATTCGCTACAAAATAATTGCCTCTTAGCGACATATTTTGTGTTGGATTTGATGCCAGTGACGCCTTTTGTGACGTCTCCACCTTTAATCGTATCTTTCGACGACGTGAATTGCAATGGTAAGTTGGTAACAAAATTGAATTGTATTATTGTTGCATGCAGTTTGACGTGATTTGCGTTCTAAATAATTTTTTAAATTTATCTAGCTCAAAAAATTATATTTATTTATACACTTAACTGGCTTATCACCCCTTCAATCCTTCATTGTCTTTACTCCCCAACCATGGAGCCATGGACTAGGCGTATACAATATAGACCGTTTTGTGAATTACTATTACTATTTATAGAATGATCATACAAGTAAGAAAAGTGTTATGCGTGTACACTCGACAATGCTAAAGAAAAAACTTAGGGTGCGTTTAGATGTAGATAAATTTCTTTAATTTTTTATTTCAATTTCTATAGAAACAGAGAATGGTTTTCTTCCTTGGAAATATACTCTAAATTTAGAGAACGCGTTTAGATAATATTTTTAAAAAAATTGAAAAATGCAAGGGGATATAAAAAAAATGAAAAGAAAAATATAGGAAAGAGTAAAACACTTTTCTATATTCAAGTTAAATTTTGCAAAATGAGATTTCATTCTCCTAGATTTTTTTATTTTTTTAATTTTTAATTTTTTTTAATTGTGACTAAACGAATTTTCTGTTCCTTCAGTTTCTAATAAAGAATTTCTTGGAAAAATGGAGTTTTTTTTTTCACAAACTAAAAACACCCTTAAATTTTTTGATTTTTTCCTTTTTGAACGACAAGTAACGACTAACTCAAAATATATACAAAACAAATCTATCTAAAATGTCTTAATTAAGCAGGTTTGAAACGCTCGATCATTTAATTATGGAACTTCTCACACAACATGGAATAATTACTTTGTATTATATGCATCTAACCAATTGTTTGGATAATTAAGAGGTATATATGCTTAAAAAGTTGGTTGTATATAAGGTGGTTTTTAGAAAAAGGTCATGCACACAACTAGGGGTAGCAATATTCGATACAAGACTATTTTTGACACGAAGTTAAATAGGTTAGGGTTGAAGATAAACATGTTTAGGTCAGAAAAAGGTTAACGATTCTAACCTGCTAATTAATACTCTGGTCGTGTTGAGGTTGAGTAAGAATTAAATAGGTTAACCCATGAATCAATCTAAGTATATAAGCCTCTATAAATACAATATATAAAAAAAACTTGGATTTTGTGTTGGATTTGGACTTACATGTATTTGGTTATGTACTTAACTTGAAATTGAATTACAATTATAACTTGAGTATTTGCTAACAACAACCCTATTACCTTATTTAAAAATATTTACAAATATGAATGCACTTGATATTAATACATACCTAATTAAAACTCATTTACGTTAACTATATTTGTTGGACTGTTGGAATCATCTATTCATGGAAATAACGAGTTTTATTTTGGAAACATTGTTAACTAAGTGATGCTTAAACAAAAACCCATAGAGTTGTTATTAGAAAATCTTTTAAAATTGTTGTATAGTTATTTATATGTTACTAGCTTATAGACCCGTGGATTCACGGGGTTTTTAAAGAAATTATTCATTAAGAAGTTGAGTGTGTGAATAAATTAACAAACAAAAAAGCAAATAAGTTCCATTATTATTTAAAGGAAACAATAAGTAATGTCTCAATGATACGATAAACAATTTGGTTTGTAACTATTGAGAAAATAAACGTGTATGTATCGTCTTCTCTAACTGGTAGATAATCTTGGAGAGCAAAGTAATGCAGTCAACGTCAAACACTCTGTCTATGTTCATTCCGTGAACACCTAAATATGAAGAAAAAAAATAAAACTAAAAGGAAGTTGTTGATACTTGATAACTGTATATGTAAAGTTAAAAAATAACATTAAAAAAAAAACGAAAGTCAAACTAAAAAATGCAGTGAAAACATTCTCATCCAAATACCCCTTAAATATATCATAAAAAAGAATAGGCACACTACCACTTTGCTACATAATAAGAAATAGGTACCAATACTTAAAAGACTAACTTTAAAAAAAATAGCATGAAATGCTTAAGCAATTATAAATGAACACGGAGAAAAATTGTTCAATTATGCAACAGGTATGTGTGAATAATAAAGTTAAATAAATAGATTGATAACAAATACGTAAAAATCAACTATATTTTTCAAAGACAGGGTCGTATCGTGATGGTTGGTCGACTTAGATAGTGTTCTCTACTCTTAGCACAACATAGTTGGATTTTCTTGAGCACCAAATAACTTTTTGTAAATTGCATGTCAACATTCCTCCAATGATTCTTGCTTGACCTGGCTAGAGCTCATGTGATGTCAAACTTTTAACCTTTATATTTAACTTCATAAGGATATAAAATGCCTACTTATATATAGGTAACCACAACATAATAAATAGTGTGAGAAACAAAGTAAAAAATAAAGAAAGCATATGTTGCAAAGTCCCTTTGGCGTCCAAGTAGAATAATGTTACACGTATAAAGCAATTAGAAACACATTTATTTCATACTAAGCACTCATAGTGCCTAATAGTACTTCTTACAACTGTCAGTTATGGTGGGTCGAGTGAATCTGTTCAACATCGATGTTAAGATAAGGGGGAATTCATGAGAGCTTTGCAGTCGCGACCTATTTAAGTTTGACATTCAAATGTGAACTGTATACTTACCTGTTATAAGTTCATAATAATATTTTAACTACCCCCAATTTGTTTTACTTCATTACTGTTTTCGCCAATTTAACAGCTATTTCGACATATGGATCGTTCTTTCAATGCGAAAGTCCCACATCTTCAAGAACCTAGATGAAAGAAAATAAGAGATTTAGCCTTTGCCATGAAATAAAATGTTATCCATCTTACAACCTAAACCGGCCAGTAATATCCATAAACATGAGTATATGACACACATCAAATCTCATTTTCAATACTAAAATTAGCAAACTGGTCATATATCTGTACTTAACATACAAGTTGATATTGTAATGAACTTTTATGGGTCAATATAACTTTATATTATACCTTGAATTAAGAGAACTTACATATTACTCGTAATGTTTTATTGGCATGCCATATTTCACAGTAAAGACTTAACAACATCTTAAAAACCAAAAACTTTACTAACCTCAGCAAGGTATGATGGTAATCATGCTGAGGTGGCAGTAAGTATATCAATTATCTCATAACAATTTCATGACATTACCATTAGTTTGTTTTTACATATGCTAATGGGCATATAGCTAATTCTGACGTTAAAGAGTAAAGTTTTATAAAAAAAATTTGAATAACTAATCCTAACATATATCATTTTGAAGATTTTGTTATTTAATCCTCATGACATCCAAGTATATATTACTTCCCATTTTCCATCTATTAATATCATGAAAACGGTGCATATAAGCAACACCATTATCAGTTTATCGTGTACTTACCGCTCAACATGATCATCTTATTTGGTTTGATCAAGGAACATGTATAATCCAGGAGTTCATAGTGAAGGACATGAAAGTCGAGAACAAATGGGTCATGAGACATACCTACATCCTGACTTCATGAATTTCCTTGGTCATGTATCTTGAAAACACAATCATTATCCATTATCCATTATTTGTAATGTTGTGTGGACCTATGCATATAGGTTTTCTGATGGGTGATTTTAGCGAAACTCTCCATTACAGTCTACCCAACATGATTTAAATGATATTATAGGATGTAACTGAAATATAACGGACATGGTATTACAAGATTAGAATTAAATCCATTTTAAGTTAGGGAGGCACACGTCATGGAGGCACCAAACTCATAAGAACATTAACATTTCAGTTATAAACAAATTTTGACCCGTTTACTTTTATAAGCTTGTTTATTTACCCGTTTCGACAATTAATAACCTCATCAAATGGTCCATAACTACCTTTCCGCCAGTCTCACATATAAGCTCCACTTATATTTTTTTTACTGTATGCCTTTTTTCGTAATCTGATTAACACCAAGAAGTAAATAAACAACTTATGTTTTTCTTGTTTTGTTGGGCTATTCAAACACTAAAACTGATCACGAAATACTTATGTGTCTTGAAATTTTGGGCTATTCGAATATTAACTTATTTTTGGAGATTAAGAAGCTGTTACAATAGATTTAATGCTTAGCAAAAACGGAAGAGGGAAAATTTCGGTGTACCTGCATCGATAGAGGCTTGCGTTGTGACCTTAAACCCCGAACTGGCGACTGTATCATTTTAAAAAAAAAAATTATCAGTTGACGGGCATATATGCCCGTCATATATGCCCGTCAACTGATAATTTTTTTTTAAAACTGATAAAAAAAGACTTTACTAAATAGTAAAAAGGCTTTTTACTATTTAGCAAAATGTGTTAAAAATAAATGTTATTCTATGCATAGAAAAGCTTTTTTTATGGCTATCTATTTCGATAAAGATCAACAGAAAAAAGAATTGATATAAAACTTTAGTCTTAAATCACAAACACCGTATGTTATATCGTAAAAGCATCCCAATGCATAGTTTTAAAAAAGGATTTTTACTATTTAGTAAAGTCTTTTAAATAACTTGTTAGCGTTGGAGAAGATGACTTTTCTATGACTTTTCCATGAAAGACTTGTCTGCAGCAAACAATTGAAGGTTTTGAACATTTTTATTTAAATCATTTTTCGCTTTTACTTTCATTCTTTTTTTTACTGATAGAGAAGCTTTTCAAAAGTTTATTCCATTGAAGAAGCTATTTGAAGATAAGTTGTTGGTAACAAAACATTAATGAAAACATGCACGGCAAAACTCCAAGTTGTTAAAAAGCTTATGGCAAAACTCCAAGTTGTTAAAAAGCTTATGAATTGGGTTGCTCTAAGAATGCAAAGAAATATTTGTCAAAACTACAGCACTGAATGCATCAACAAATATTAGTTAAAATTGATCTTTCGACATTTCTTATAAATTTGGCCAGTTGCTAAAAGGTTTATGATGACACCATATATTTTTGAGATGCAGTAAAAAGATAACATCAAGTAGAATTAAACATACTCCAGATCTAATATTGAAATGACCCTTCTCAGATCTTCTTCATTGAATTCATCATCATCAATGTCGAGTCTTTGACCTTGCATAAATATATGCGAAAACTGCAAGGCTATTTGTGCCGAATAACATATGGATGAGTTGTTGAGAAAACTAATATGACATCTCGTACGCCTCGTGATCTGGGGTTTTGTATATGAATCCTGAGTCGTCACTGGATCGTCTCTTGACAACACTTGCCCTTTGCATGAGGCGAACCAATGCTTGCACAACTTCAGACATGGGAGGCCAGAATTCTGGTTCAGGCTGTATACAACACCAAAATATTAAGATTTTTCTTGTTTATATGAATCCATTGAACTCTATTGATAAAGGAAACAAAGTATTTCTAAAATAATAATTTTAGAACTGAATTTTCGAGAACTTTTACCTGAACACAAAGGGAAATGATGTCAGCAAAACGGGAGAGAGACTTGGCAGGATACATGCCGTTCAATGTTGGGTCAACCATTTTGGCCAAGAAATCAATATCATGGAGTTGCGAGGTGGCCCATCTTACAAGTGATTGTTCAGATCTCGCTCTTGAACTATATATCGGAAAAGAATGTGCAAAAATGTCTCAAATGGTGAAGCAAAAACAATTTAGGTTCATTAGAAGTTATAACTGATGAAAAAGGTTAGGCTGTTGGCCTTACTCCTATTAACGATTTCATATTCTGAGTCTCATTGCTATGAGGAAAAATAAAGACTGGATTTATATAAACCCAATCCTGCTAGGCCTGATATTTCTTATTCTATTCATTAATACAACATTATGATTTCAGACTACTTGTTTTAGTTTCTTGTCACGAATTTGCACCCTTCGAAAATTTCAGCGTTAACAGCTTAATTCAGACTACTTGTTTTAGTTTCTTGTCACGAATTCCGAACACCCCCTAACAACCCAATTCTTCAAATAACAATCTTACTAATTACATAATTACAATTCAACAGAAATATATAATGAAAGGAATAAAAAAAATACATTATTTTGAAGCTTAAGTAATCATATAGTTAGAGGCTGTTTGGAACCTGCTTGCTTACTTGCTCATCCGCTCATTGTGCTTTGTATAACATTTTGACTTTGTTGCTTTGGTTTCCTGGTTTGCCACTGATAAGATAGAAGAAAAAAATTATTAGAAGCATAAAATGTATTAGACGGGAATAATTTATTGGTAAGTATTGTTGTAGGATTCTACTCACAGAAGGATTGGAAAGGGCCTTTTGCAGCTTGATTCATTAAAAAAACCATCATTATCGTGGTTGGACGGATTAGAATACTTCAATGCCACACGTCCCTCAACTGATCCAGCCGCAAATCCTGCATTACATGAATAAATAAGTCCACCTATAACTTTTCATTTACAATGAAACGGTAGGTAGAAAGTCACAAAACATCTGACTTTCATATTAAAGGTACGACAACGGAACATACCATGAAAAATCCAATTAGGGTCTTTTTGTAGTTTTCAATCGAATAACAAAATTACTCATTGAATTCATTGTATCTCCCTACAAACATATTATAAAAATGAAAACCTTAAATTCATTGTATCTAAAACAAAACCTATTATGCATTGCAAGGGCAGAATTATCTTTAATCTCACGAATCACTTTATGCCGAAATCAAATATCTGTTTATGTTACTGCATAAACGGGCATAAAGAAATGTATTATCAATTGAATTGAAAAAAAAAATCAAAAATCAATTTGAAATGAATCACTGGGTTTACATCATAAACATAAAGAAATTAGCAATAACATAAACCAAATCGATTAAATACTATTAAAGCTTACCGTAATCATCGGGTATTATTCAAGATCATTCATGGCAGTTAAAGACCAATTGTGTCAGATGTTTTCCAGATACGGGGGTAATGGCATTGCCTTCTTCTTCTTGAATTGCACATATATTCAAACAATTAATCAATCGATTCAAACAATATAACAATAATAATTACAAAGAAAATACAAAAAATTAACTAAACAATGTTTTTAGAATCGGTTACATCAAATCCCCTAATATTTGAATGTGATTTCCCCTAATTTTTTGAATCGAAATCTATCTAATATTTGAATCGAAATTATAACATAATCAACCGAATATGTCATATATTTGAATCGAAACAATATTAGAGATCTGAAGAAAATTAGATGAAACAATTTTACGATAATGACAGCAACAAACCATTTCCATATTACAATGTTGACAGCAAAAGAATATCTGTTATGATTGATTGTAGGAACCAATACCATAAATATAATTTCGTGTGTGTATTTGAAGTTGACAAAATTAATTGTTTAGGTGTAACTGATTTGGTGCGATTGAATTGGTCAAATGGTACTATGGAAGTTTTGTGCTGTGTTAAGACTTAAGAATGAAGAACTGAGGTTGTGTTTGTGGTGTGTTGTACCTTCCTATCTCACCCACCAATCACAAAGCTTACACGTCATACAATTAATTACAAATCGTGCTTCATAGAGTTGTTCTAAACTCTCGTTTATTATATTAGATAGTTATTTATATGTTACTCTCTGCATCCCAAAATAATTGTCCACCGACGAAAAACACACAATTTAAGAAAAACATCATCATTACAGCTTTTTCTTTCTTACTTTTTGCAGAATGACAGTTTTACTCTTAAATAATTAATTAAAACTTCTTTAATGTTTGTTATAATAACCTCAAGTGAATGTAATATGATAAATTCAAACTAAATTCCCTAACTAGTTTTGGAAGTGGACAATTAATTTGGGACAACCTGAAATGAAAATGTAGACAGCAAATATGGGACGGAGGGAGTAGTATAGTTTTACCTCCCGTGCATACATGGAGCTGTTAAATAAGATTTTTTATATAAGCTTATGTTGGGTTCGTAAATACCCAATTATCTAAAACAGGATTTGAACACAAATTAAGCCAAGTGTTTATCAACCGAGAACAATTCAAGTCACTGAGTGAACAGTAACTCAGTGAGTCATCTTCAGGAAACTTAAGGAGAATTCAAGAAGAAGGATTCACTCCTCAGGAAGGTGGGACTCCCTGAGTGTGACTTAAGCCAAAGAAGAAGATGATGGGTTCAGTGAGTACTGACAAGAGCTCACTAAACCCCTCAGTCTCCTCACAACAATGAAGACTGATGACTAAAGACTGAAGACCAAGACTGAATCTATAGCCTGAAAGAAAGGCGGGATCGAGCGGGAAAGTTTAAAGGAGATAAGGATGAGTCTTATCGCCGCCAAAGAAAACTTACCTTATATGGCTTAAGGATGTGAAGTGTCATATCTGACAATTGGAAAGCTTCTTTATGGCCATCCTAAAATAGATTCTTGGAACTGACAAAAGACTGTAGTGCTTTTGTCAGACTAGACTAGGTTTTCCTTTTGTACTATTAGTCACGGGTTGTTCTTTTATACTTGTGTATAAATAGGATAGATGGGGAGAAAAGTGGGATAAGTTTTGTGCATTAAAAGCTTAGACTTTCACAAAACCACTTTTCTCCTCCAAAGAACAACACATCCCTGAGATAGCTCAGTGGGTCTTTTTGTTGTCACTCAAGAACAGCTTGAGTTTAGAGAGGAGAACACCATACCTTGTCTATTTAATCCCAAGTGTTTATTCCGCAAAACACTTGGGTAATAGATTCTTTTGATTAATTTCTAATAAGAATTTAAACGTTGAAAAACCTTTGTTGTTTTTATCCTTACGTTATTACTTATTTGGTAAAATTAATCATTACATTATATCAGTCTTCGTACACGATTAGGATAACTTTGTAGTTATTTCTATAAGTGTAACGGGAACAACAAGTGGTATCAGAGCCTCTGGTTTATAAAATCTTTTCAAAACTAAGAGTGCTCAAGGTTTTTAAAACCAAGATCCTACTATGGCTGATATCAATGTACCCCAGCTAGTCGATAAAAAGGGAGGTAGCTATTCAGCTGTTGCTCCTAGACTTGAAGCTGGAAAATTTAGCAAGTGGAAAAAGCTCATGCTTTGCTACTTGACTGGTATGGAACCATACTACATCACTTGTATCAATGAAGGTCCCTATGTCCCAAAAACCGCTGAAGGTTTAATCAAACCTGAAGCTCAGTGGACTATTGATGAGAGAAGGGTGGTCAACCAAGACCAGCGCCTGAGAAGCATCATTATATCTTGTCTTCCTGACGATATAATGGAATCAGTCATTAACTGTACCACAGCCAAACAAACATGGCTTGACTTGGTTAATAGCTTCGAAGGTCCCTCAGATACTAAGGAAAATAGGATCATGGATCTTAAACTTGAGTATAATACTTTCAGGGCCAAAGACTCTGAAAGTCTCTCTCAGACCTATACCAGGTACAAGACCCTGATAAATGAGTTGTCCAATGATGGTGTAGTTTTGTCTAAGCATGAGATCAATGTTGGCTTTGTCAACAGTCTCCCTCAGAAGTGGCTAAACTTCTCTCAGGGCCTTAGGAATGCTAATCACATTCAGACCCTTGAGCTTGCTGAGATCTATGGGAAGTTTGTCTATGAAGACAACTTAATCTCAAGAAGATACCCAGACTCAAAGAAAGCTCTTGAGACCAAAAAGGCCCTGACTTCCTCACCCATATCAACTGCCTTTTATTCTAATGGTATTGTGCAGGATTTTCAAGAGGATTCTGATGATGAGGTTGATGATAGAACCTGTGAGGAGTACCTAAATGACTTACACTTGGAATTCCAAGAAAGGGCACTCCTTGCAAATTCAAAACGGTTTATCAAAAGAAATCAGTCAAACTTTTCAAAAGCTAAAGCAAATGAGACCACTGAATGTTTTAAATGTGGTAAAAAGGGTCATTTTGCTAAAGACTGTTATTCAAAAATAACCTCAGAACCTTCTTACAAATTTTCTGGAAACAGTTCTTCTTCAGGAACTAGCAAGTTTCAACCTAAAATGTTTCAGTCTTCTCAAACCTCTCAGAGTATTCAAAAAGACTTTGAAACTAAGTATAGGAAAGCAAAAGCTAAGCTTGCTCTTCTTGAGGCCACTCCCTCAGTCTCTCAGGCTCAGGCTCCCAAACCTGTTCAGACCAAGAACAAGGTCCTTATGGCTGAAGCTTATGACTGGGATGAAGAAGAGGTCTCTGATGATGAAGAAGTTCATGTGAGTGCACTGATGGAACTTTCTAATGGTGATCAGCTAGGTGTTGGAAAGAGCCATGCTAGAAATGGAGAATGGGTCAACATCACAATGAAGAAGGTAAACATTTTACTTTCTATGGATGATGATTCTGATTGGCAGTCTTATTTGAACTATATTTCTGTAGATCTTAAGTTTGTAGAAGAACAAAGGCTGAATTTGCTTTCAAAATATAATAATCTTGTGTTAGAATTGAATAAATGTAGAGATGAATTGCTTGTACTTAAACAAACCAAGTTAGAAGTTGTCACACTACAAATTCAAAACACTGAGATTTTGAAAAAGAATCAAGCCCTTCAAAATGAACTTAACAAAGAAAAGGCTAATTCCTAGTGAAAATAAGAAAATCATAGGAGGAGACCAACTCACTGACACCCCCAGTGAGACTGACAAAGAAAAGGCTTTTATTCCAGCTGGCTTATCTTTTGAGCAAGAGATGAAACCCAAGTCAAATGACTGGATTGTCAGGGACAACCCAGTCAGTAAGTTACCCAACTTTGAGACTGGGAAAATCTTGCTTCCTGAAAGTCAGGCTCTGAAAAGTATGCTAGGACTCACTGATCAACCCAGTAGTACTGAGTCAATCACTGAGTCAGAATCAGAATCAGTTGCACCTCTCCCACCACTGAAAGTCCTTCAGGGAGCTTCTCCAAGCTCAGACCTCACACCATTGGTCTACTCTGAACATTCTCCAAAGGAGAAATCAGGACTGGGAAAAACAATCCTGAAAAGGCAAATCCCTGAGGTCTCAGTAAATACTGATGACTCATCAACTTCAGTCCCTTCTGAAGTTAAAACAGAAAGCCCTGACTCAAAAATTGATCAGTTGGCTGAGCTTGTCAGGAAGTTGAGTGAGAAGATAGAATCTTCTGAGAAAACTCCTAAATCTAAGATTAAGGAAACAAAATCAGCTTCCACAAGTTCCAAACCAAAACAAAAGCCCACCAAACCTCTGCTGGAATGTGAGCTGTGTCACTTTACCAATCATTCCACTGATGATTGCTATAGAATCCTTTACTGCATGATATGCAAAAAGGAAGATCATAGAACATCTGATCATCAATCATATATAGCCTCATCAAAAATGGCAAACTTTAAAGCAGTTGATCATAAGTATCCATCTGATTCAAAGCAGAAAATGAAACAAAAGGCAAAGCCTTTTGAACCTTGCCCTCATTGTGGATTCAATGACCACCTCCCTGAGGATTGCCTAATGGACACATGTTGTGACTTATGTGGTGATCCCACTCACGACACCTCAGGACATGAGGAGGTCATTCAGGCAAAAAGAGGAATGATCAAACCATCCTCTCAGTCTACTGGGTCATCCACTGCTATCAAATGCAAAATTTGTGGGAGCTCAGTCAACTCCACCACTGACCATGAATCATTGTCTACTTTTAAGTAGGCTATTAAAGCCAAACCCTCAAAGAAGAGGGGTCCTAGAAAGAACTAATTCAGTTTACAATTTGTGCAGAGACATGTCAGGGAGCCAATTTGGCATCTAGATAGTGGATGTTCAAGGAGCATGACTGGTGTGAAAGAATATCTGCACAAATATGTAGAGGAATCAGGACCCAAGGTGGTATTTGCTGATAACTCATCATGTCTCACTGAAGGGTATGCTTCAGTAAACTGTAATGGTATAGTCTTTACTAGGATAGCTTATGTAAATGGCCTTAAGTATAATCTGATCAGTGTCAGTCAACTATGTGATGCAAAGTACATAGTTCAGTTTGATGATAAGCAAGGAACCATCTTAAATGCAAACAAGGAAGTTGTCCTTATTGCACCAAGAAGGCAAGATGTTTATGTGTTAGACATGACCAGTCTAACTCAGAATGGAACTTCTCTCTTTGCTAAGGCCACTGAAACCCTCAACTGGCTTTAGCATAAGAGACTCTCCCATCTGAACTTCAAGAACATAAATCATCTTGTGAAACAAAACAAGGTCCTTGGCTTACCATCTCTTGTGTTTTCAAAGGACAAACCTTGCTCAGCTTGTGAAAAAGGCAAACACAAGAGAGCATCCTTTAAAACCAAAACCAACTTTTCCATCAGGAACTGCCTACACCTTCTCCATATGGATCTCTTTGGGCCCATCAGTCCTAGATCTATTAACCATGAGAAGTATACTCTGGTCATTGTGGATGAATACTCAAGATACACTTGGGTTTACTTCCTGACCAAAAAGAGTCAGGCAGCAGAAACTATCATGTCCTTTGTCAGGAACATTGAAAATCAGAATGACATCAAAGTCAAACAGATTAGGACTGACAATGGGACAGAGTTCAGGAACCATGAACTTGAAAGTTTCTGTGATGAGAAAGGTATCCAACAAAACTTTTCCTCACCTTACACACCTGAACAAAATGGTGTGGCTGAAAGGAAAACCAGAACACTCATTGAAGCTGCAAGAACAATGTTAAATGGATCAGTTCTCTCCAAACATTTTTGGACTGAAGCAGTCAAAACTGCCTGTTATACTCAGAACAGATCCATCATTGTCAAGAGACATAGCAAAACTCCTTATGAGTTATTCAAGGGAAGAATCCCTGACATCAGCTATTTTCATGTCTTTGGGTGTCCTGTGTTTATTCATAATCACAAGGATCACTTAGGGAAATTTGATGCCAAAGCTGATGATGGATACTTCCTAGGATATTCCCTTGTCTCAAAAGCCTTCAGGGTGTTCAACACAAGGAGACAACAAACTGAGGAAACATTCCATGTCACCTTTGATGAGAGCACTGAAGCAATCAGGTTCTCAAATGCCTCAGTGGAAGAAATAGGAATCAATGATTCATCCAGATATCCTCCTGATGAATATGATCCTGACAACAATCCTTCCACTCAGTATCAAGCAAATGCTGATATCTCCTATCACATTATCCCTCACAACCTCCCTTACCCAACCATCACTGAGTTTATTGAAGCATAAACAAACACTGATACATTAAATCAGTCTGTTCAAAGTGCTCAGGAACCAACCAATCTCAGTGATCAGCCAACCCATTCAGACACTCAGGATCCTGAAAATTCTCAAGTGTCTGAACCTGATCCTACACCTCTACCAAATCAGGCCTCCACAAGTTCCAATCAGTATCCTAGACCTCAGGACAGTTGGACAAGGTCTTAGGACATAGAACTTGTCAACATCATTGGAGAGCCTATTGAAGGCATGCTCACTAGAAGCATGGCTGCTAAACTAAGGGCAGCCTCAGCCAATGAATGCCTATTTGTGGATTTCATTTCCACCATTGAACCCAAAAGTGTCAAAGAAGCACTTACTCATCCTAGTTGGGTTCAGGCCATGCATGATGAACTGGAACAATTTGACAGAAATAATGTGATAACCTTAGTCAAGTGTCCTGATGGTGTTACAGTCATTGGCATGAAATGGGTATTCAAAAACAAATCTGATGAAAATGGCATAGTCATCAAAAACAAGGCCAGACTGGTTGCCAAAGGCTACAACCAGCAAGAAGGCATTGACTATCAGGAAACATTTGCACCAGTTGCAAGAATGGAAGCCATCAGGATCTTCCTTGCATTTGCAACCTACATGAACTTCAAAGTGTACCAAATGGATGTTAAAAGTGCATTCTTAAATGGCTCACTGAAAGAAGAAGTTTATGTCCAACAGCCTCCTGGATTTGAAAGTTGTGAGTTTCCTGACTATGTCTGTAAGCCTGACAAAGCCCTTTATGGACTGAAGCAAGCTCCCAGGGCATGGTATGAAACTCTCTCATCCTTCCTGATCCAAAACAAATTTATCAGAGGAAAGATAGACAACACCTTGTTTATCTACAAGACAAAAGTTGATGTCATACTTGTTCAAGTATATGTTGATGACATCATCTTTGGCTCAACAAGTTACAAACTTTGCAAACAGTTTGAAAAGCTGATGGCAAAGAAATTTGAAATGAGCATGATGGGAGAACTGACTTACTTTCTTGGCTTGCAAATCAAGCAGACTGATAAAGGAACCTTTATCAGTCAAGAGAAGTATGTCAGAAGCATACTGAAGAAGTATGATCTTAGTGACTGTGCCTCAGTCAAGACTCCCATGGTTCCACCAAAAAACCTTGGTTATGACATCACTGGTAAACCAGTCAATCAGACTCTATTCAGAGGAATGATTGGGTCACTAATGTATCTCCTTGCATCAAAACCTGACATCCAATTCACAGTATGTTTGTGTGCCAGATATCAATCTGACCCAAGAGAATCACACCTCACTGCTGTGAAAAGGATCCTCAGGTACCTGAAAGGTACCCCAAGCCTTGGATTATACTATCCTAAGTGCTCAGGCTTTGATCTCAAGGGATACTAAGACTCTGACTATGCTGGTTGCAACATAGATAGGAAAAGCACCTCAGGCTCCTGCCAATTTCTTGGTGGAAAATTAGTCTGTTGGAGTGCCAAGAAGCAACAATCAGTTGCCATGTCCTCAGCAGAAGCTGAATATGTTGCAGCAGCTAGCTATTGTGCAAATGTACTTTGGATGAAAAGTCAGCTCAGTGACTATGACATTCAGTATAAGATGGTACCCATCTTTTGTGATAACACAAGTGCAATTGCAATATCCAACAACCCTGTTCTTCATCAAAGAACAAAACACATTGATATCAGATATCATTTCATCAGGGACCATGTCATGAATGGTGACATTGAATTACACTTCATCCTTACTGAATATCAGTTAGCTGATATCTTCACCAAACCTTTGGATGAACCAACTTTCACAAGACTGAAAGCTGAATTAGGAATGTTGGATATCGAGAATCAGTCCACTGATTGAATCCTTCCAACTGAAGTGTAAATTCTTAAAACCTCAGATCCCTGACTCAATGTGTTCGTCAGTGAACAAGATCACTGAATCACCCTTCCTGAACCTCTCAGTGAATGAATAGTCATTCAGGGCTCTCAAGATGTCATTCAATGCTAACTTAAATGCTCTAAGTATTTAGTTAGTAAATGTCCTAGGTTGGTGACTGACTTCTTATTTAATATAGGAATATATGTCTCTTTATTCCTCTGGCATACACATCTTGGGCCCCCACTTTCCCACTTGGCATTAATTGCCTCTCCAATCACATAATAGAAATGTGATGACTCAACTCTGCAAATTACACTTTTTGCAGACGGCACAACTGTTCACCATGACAGTTGCCGAATACATGGGGAAGTGGAAACGTGATATTAAATGCGGATTTCAAATGTTTTATAAAACAATTTTCAAAATTTTGAGACTAACCGCTTTATGCCCAAAATACCCTCAACCTCCACTTCCCTATAAAAACCCAAACAAAAGATAACACACACACGTTTTATTTAGAAATCTTAAGCAAACTCTTGCCCTTTTCTCTATCAAACAAATTGTGTGTGTTCTTAGCAATTAGAAACCCAGACCATTTTTTCCGACCAAAACCCTAACACAAAAATGGCATCTTCTAATGCTATCACCCTCGCCCCAAATGTGAATTTCCCAATGGAGGGCGTGGATATGACAAAAAACAACGTGGTTGGAAATTTCCACTACCCCCAACAATATGAGGGGTACAAGGATGTGGTTAAGTATTTACATAACTGCTTCCTTGCCACGGCCTTTACCAAAACCCCATCAGTCATTTATCATGACTATCTCAGGGAGTTCTGGTGTACCACAACGGCTACTAGCCCTAAGGACACCAGAGAATCAATCATCACATTCACTGTGATGAATGGGAAGAAACCCCTCTCCCTGGACTACAAGACCTTTCTCAAGGCCACTGGTCTTGATTTCGCCCAAACCTTTGAGGCAAACCCTACTGACCAGGAAATTAAAGCAGAAATGCTATTCCTTGGGCCTCATGACGCTAAGCGTCCTACTTTGTCTCCTGAAGCCTTGTTAGAAAAGGCTCCCATAGTGAAGACATGGTTTCACCCCATCTGGAGACTCATGATGACATTTGTCATTCAAGTCCTAGGAGGGAATAAATCCTCCACTGAGCAAGTGAACTCATCACAGCAAATGATGATGTTCAGTCTCTTGGAGGGTAGAAAAATTGATATCGGAGGTATAATCTTCCGAGACCTCGTTGCCAAGCTCTCAGGGAAACATAGGCAAAGACGCATGTCTTATCCTAGGTTCATTTCCTGTGTGCTTCAGGACCTTCTTGGTTCTGACTACTTAAGGTCTGACGATTAAGGTACAAAACCTGACGTCTTGCATAAGACCAACTTTAGTAGTGACATCACTGAGGCACAACCTACCGCCCTGACCAACTACATGTTAGTAGTCATTCAGGGTGATAATGCAAGCTCCCCAGTACCTTCACCAACCAAGAAGGTGAAGAAGAAGAAAGGGGGACAGTCCAGTAAGGTGGTTAGACCTAAACCACTCGTCACTGAGACTGTTGCCTCAGGCACCCTTAACATTGTGGCCCAGACCTCTGAGACACCCACTGCAGAGACCCTTCTGACCACAAAACAACCGTCACCGGAGGTCACTGAGAAATCATCCTTAGTGTCCTCGGACAAACCCTTCCGCATGTTTCCTTTGACATAAACAAGTCAGAGGGATCAGGAACATCCACCCATTCACATCCCAATGAAGGCACTGATAAATCACAATCAGAGCCTGAGGGAGTACAGGGTTCTATATCCTCAGTGGGGCAGCACTACTCCACTGAGAAGGGGACCCACACCCACTCACATCCCGCTAACGTCTCTGAGAAATCACACTCAGAGTCTCAGGGAGTTCAGGACCCTAAATCCCCAAAAGGACAGACCAATCCTGATGGGAAGGGGGTCCATACATTTTCACAAGGAGTGCCTCATGATTCCACTGGAAAACACCCATCAGTGGATGAAGGCGCTCAGGGGGACAAAGACTTGGAGGGATATAAACCACCCGCCGATACAGAACCAAAACCCACCTCAGGCATCTCAGGCACTTTTGTTCTCTCGGGAACTGACCCTAAAAGTCAGGCTGGGCAAACCCCCCCCCCCCCCAAGTTATTATGACTAGTCAGGCTGGTCAAACCCCACCAGTTATTATGACAAAAGAGTCAGAACCTGGCCACAACGAAGGTGAGCCCTCTTCTGAGGGGGAGCCGGATATCCTGAAGGCTCCTTCTCTGGCTGACTATGAAAATTTGTTAGCTGATGAGTCAGAGGAGGAGATTGATTTTGGTGATGATGATATCCCTGATGCTGAGGAGGAAATGGAGAGTCAATTAAACCCTCCTCAGCCCTCTGAGCAACAACATTCTTCTCCTCCTCCTGAGGATCAACCACCCAGTTCCCCAACAACCTCATCATCATCATCATCAGGTGCTTCAGCCACTCCTGAGTGGTTGCAAAAGTATGACAATGCTCGTCCGGCGTCTGAAAGGCAACTAGCCAAGTTCCTTTGCAAAGCCAACGAAGGACTTTACAACATACTCACGGATGAGCAATGGGATAAGCACACTGAAGTGGCAGCCTCCTATGCCGACTTCAGGGCCTCTGTAGAAGAATCTCAGGATAAGATTCTTCAGACCGCCAAACTCACTGATAAACAACTTGGCGACCTGAACAAATCTGTAGATGAAATAGCCACTGGACAACATCAGGAACTCTCCAACATCCTCAAGGCTATTGAATCAGTCCACGAACATCTTACAGATGATCCCACCTTCATCAAAAGACTGGATGCATACTTGGCCTCTCAGGCGTCCACCTCCACCAGCATTACTGAGCTTCTAAAGCTCCTTCAGGGGGTCGATCTTCAAGGTCTCAGGACACAGCAGGAGACCATTCATCAGGCTGTTATTGCATCCAAGGAGCACCTGATCAAAATCTCTTCAGCCTTTGAATAGCTCTCAACAACACATAATGAGCTGGTCATCCACTATACCACCCATGTCAATGAACTCACCACCCACCAAAAGGAAATGGCTGCCGAATTAAGTGCCGTGAAGAATGAGACTTCTGAAACCAAGTCTATGGTCTCCAACATCCTATCCATTCTTCAGGCCTCTCATGTTACTCCACCTCCTCAGTCAGCAGGTGTCTCCACTGAAGTTCCACCACCTGCTGAGGGGGAGAAAAATGATGATCCAATCCCTGATCCTACTTCCGCTTTGGTGCCTGTCCCTGAAACATCCACCAGTCAACCTCCTCCCATTGACAAAGGGAAGAAAATCATGGTGACTGAAACAAACCCTCCTCCTGAAGCACGCTTAGTCAAGGCTTCAACTGATAAACGTGCAGATCCTGATGCACCGTTCTATGTTGATTTAGAGGATGGGAGAAGGGTCTATGGGACTCATGAAGAACTTGCTGAAATCTTACACCAAGAAGATCTCAGGAAGGACCAAGAGAAAGAGCAGGAACTCAACAGGTCTGTAATTTCTGAGGTTGCCAAGGAGGAAATTAAGGAGTCTGATAAAGAAATTCAAGGAGATGAATTCATCAGGATACAAGCCCAACTTCTTCAAGAACACAACAAACAAGCCAAACTTAAGGAAGAAAGGAGGCAGAGAATATATGAGAGGTACGTATGGCACATGACCAAAACCAAGGATGAAGGCACAATCACTGACATCACCATTCACAACACCAAACCCTTAAGCATAACAATTCATAGGGGGCCAAGAAAGTCTGAACATCTTCCAACAATCAAATTTTCAGACTATGGGTTAAGAGAATGGGATATGATGATGCCCATCCTGAGGAAGAAAACCTCAAGCAAGAATGCCCCAACCCTCATCAAGTCTCTAAGTGCTAAGTATGAGGAACTCGCAAAAGTGGCCAAAAGTCTTGGAATTGACCACGAGAGGGCACTTGCTTCTCAGGGACTGACTATCCCTGAACTTACTCAGAAGACCGGGAAGAAAAGAAAAGTTGTGGCTCTTGAACCTGAACAATACATAGCTGCACTTCACTGCAACAGGATTACTCCTCAGGGAGTCAAGTTCCGTCCCAACCTGGTCATCAAGGAACCTGAGTATGGTATCTTCTTTGTGGATGAATTTGGTCAGGAAGCCTTTCAAAGAGTCTCTGACATTGATAAAGTGGAAACGACAACACTCCTTGCCTACAAACTGATGGCGCTTAATATCAGGAGTCCTGATAATGAGGAGTTTGTCAGGCTGATGGATCAAATGATGAAGGAACGACCTGATAAATAGATATTGATGTCAAAGAAGGCGAAACTAGAACTCATGGGTATCCTTCAGGAACCTTGAGTATTTGATGTTAGGACTTTGTAATAATATGAATAAAATGTTGGTCCATGTTTATGTTATATCAGTGTCCTTAACTGTCTTCTTGTATATTCAGTATGAGAAGAAGCCTTTAGCTCACTCATACTGATCAAAACACTTAGGCATAATTTATATCCAAATAGGGGGAGATTGTTGGGTTCGTAAATACCCAATTATCTAAAACAGGATTTGAACACAAATTAAACCAAGTGTTTATCAACCGAGAATAATTCAAGTCACTGAGTGAACAGTAACTCAGTGAGTCATCTTCAGGAAGCTTAAAGAGAATTCAAGAAGAAGGATTCACTACTCAGGAAGGCGGGACTCCCTGAGTGTGACTTAAGCCAAAGAAGAAGATGATGGGTTCAGTGAGTACTGACAAGAGCTCACTGAACCCTCAGTCTCCTCACAACAATGAAGACCGATGACTAAAGACTGAAGACCAAGACTGAATCTATAGCCTGAAAGAAAGGGCGGGATCGAGCGGGAAATTTTAAAGGAGATAAGGATGAGTCTTATCGCCGCCAAAGCAAACTTACCTTATATGGCTTAAGGATGTGAAGTGTCATATCTGACAATTGGAAAGCTTCTTTATGGCCATCCCAAAATAGATTCTTGGAACTGACAAAAGACTGTAGTGCTTTTGTCAGACTAGACTAGGTTTTTCTTTTGTACTATTAGTCACGGGTTGTTCTTTTATACTTGTGTATAAATAGGATAGATGGGGAGAAAAGTGGGATAAGTTTTGTGCATTAAAAGCTTAGACTTTCACAAAACCACTTTTCTCCTCTAAAGAACAACACATCCCTTAGATAGCTCAGTGGGTCTTTTTGTTGTCACTCAAGAACAGCTTGAGTTTAGGGAGGAGAACACCATACCTTGTCTATTCAATCCCAAGTGTTTATTCCGTAAAACACTTGGGTAATAGATTCTTTTGATTAATTTCTAATAAGAATTTAAACGTTGAAAAACCTTTGTTGTTTTTATCTTTACATTATTACTTATTTGGTAAAATTAATCATTACATTATATCAGTCTTAGTACACGATTAGGATAACTTTGTAGTTATTTCTATAAGTGTAACGGGAACAACAACTTATTATGTAAAATCTATTATATTTATATAGTTATAATAACCGTTCACGTGCGTGTTTTTACTTAAGTTTTTCTTTATGTATCAATATCGATTAATCTTTTGTTTATATTTTTATTAGAGAAATTATTTGATTTCATTTAACTGACATGAGGTTGAAGATAATTTTGTTTAAATTTAACTATTGATATCATGTTCTGTGAAAGGATTAGTGTGGAAAAAATAACGTCTTTCACAACTGGTACTTATAGAAATGCCGATGGGTCACATCGATGCACACTAAAAGGAACACGTAAGTTGGTGATCCGTGCGTATATCGTTGTAGAATAGATTATATTATCAAGTTTTAAATTTATATTTAGTCGACTTATCCTATAACACACACTAACGAGCAATGTACCCGATTAATGTAGCTAGTTGGTAAGTAGAGTGTCAAACAATAAGAGTGGAACGTTAACACCTAGATATCTACCAATATTTTAATCCTAAGTTAGTTCTAAAGCCCTAATATAACGCAAGGGGGGTTTTTCGCCTGAGAGACTGTCACGATATGTAGAATAAGTAAATAGTAAATAAAGTAAAGGAGCGAATGGCACACACATACACAGATAGAAAACAGATATAGATAAGAGGCCTGGCCGATAGTAGGAAAACTTGTCACACATTTAATTGCTTAGCTGTATAAGATAAGTGCTAAAATCTATTCCCTCTCAGCGGAATTCTTAACATAGGCGTGTAAACACCTAATGATTACTAAGTTTATGTATTATTTATCCCTTTTACAGGCTTACATCAACTATGCAAACGATGTTAATAAAGTAATTGCACGAGCCTACGTTGACAAGGCGCGATAAACTCAATATGTAACCAAAGCACATGCATTAAGAAACCAAATAAACATCAAATACTCTTTATAAAAGCTGAAAACAATTAAGTACAATCAAATAGTGAAAAGGATGCTAACTCAACGATTAACAGATTGCTAATACAAGTAAACAAGTTTTCCTATGAATTAAAATACTAGCAGGACCTTTTTACTTCTCTGAATTCGTCCTTTAGGTTGTGTCTTGTGCTTCCAATTCGTTTGGTTTTCTCCTTTGTTATGTGTGTGTGTCGAATGTGGCTTTCGAATGGGGTATTTATACATTCTGATGACCGGGTCGATACGGCGTATCGATTAACTTGATACGCCATATCTAGGTAACTTCACGTGGGGTTCAAGATTAATATATTCTGGAGTATTCTTACACCGTCATAAGATACGGTGCAACTTCAATCTTCATATGGCGCATCGTCCTTTAGAATCTTGGATTATTTGGTGAAATCTTGAGATTAATACACCGCATATCTGGAATGTAATACGGCGTATCTGGAGTAAAACAAGTCAGATCTTCTCGTTGACCAAGGTTTCATATACGGCGTATGGGATAATTCCATATGGCGTATGCTTCAAAGTCAGGCAATGGTCTTCATAATCGTCTAAGTCTTTATGTACGGCGTATCTGTCTAGAATGATACGGCGTATCTTCCTTCAGTTTAGTAGACTTTTCCAACTTGATCCATTTTGCTCCAATTTACGTCCGAAATAGCTAACTTTCACCAAATGCTTGTTTATAAGTGAGAATTACAAAAGTAAGCGATTAAGTATCGATTCTCATATAAAATAGTGTAAAATTAGGATAAATGATTCCAATAAAATGTAGTTATTTGATATCATCAAATATCCCCCCACTTGAACTTTACTTGTCCCCAAGTAAACCTCAGATTTAAACTTATGAAAATGTATCCTAAATACACTTTAGGATTTATTTTAATAGTTTTAAGCACTCATTCGTTTTAATTACAATTGCGCAACCAAACACCTCATGAAGTAGGAAAATGAAATCACTCAAATCACTCAACTAATCTATGTGGTAACATTTAAGTAATTCGCTCAATTGCTCGGTCGTGAGGAATATTCTATCATAAGCTTGGCAAGGATATATATCTCCACCACTAAAGCTAAGGAGTGACAAGTATAAAGCGGTAAATTGGGTTATGATAAGGCTTAAAGGTTAAGCCTAGCTTCGTTCAAACATCTCTTGCACAAACTTAATAGATCGCTGGCGCGAGCCCTCGATTCCTCAAACAACGGATAGTCACTAGTGTGTATCCCGGTTCGCTGGCGAGTTATTTGCATAACGGATGGTCTACAAGACACACTCTTGATTGCTGGCGCGTTATTCGATTAGTCTAAAACTCGGATGGTCACTACCTTATTCATGCATTTGACATTCTCACTTAGCTATTACCATATTTGGATGCTCGAAAGCTAACAACGAATATAGTAACTTGGTAAAGGTTAGGGGTTAAACATTGGGAAATACATAAGTTGGTGTAAAATAAAATAAACAAACAGGTAGATTAAGTCCTAACAAGTGTGGTTAATTACTTCCCAACTATCCCATGAATAAGACACAAATCATAGATTAACTCACGCTTTAACACAGAAACTCACGCTTTAGTAGGTAGACATGAATTAAACTCAATAATATCTCATTCAGAGAATAAACCTTAGTTAGCGTTATTATAACGGCCAACTCCCTTTCAATCCATAAATATAATACAACAAGTAGTAGCGATATCTCTACTAGTACATGTTAGGAATATAAATATTCATGTGAAGATTCGGTCACCCCGAGTATCTATTTAGCATTTGTGTAGCTCGTAGGCTTATTAGAATATTAGTATTATTAGTAGTATTAGTTTAGTTAGTATAGTATTCGTGGAGTGGGTTGGGTCTTTACCCACTGTCAGCTCACTCCACAGCCCACTAGGGGTAACCTAGCTAGTTACTATATGTACCCCTTCCTAAGTGTGGGAAGGGTTGGAGGTTTTCAATCATTCAACTAATTTTCTCTTCATTCTCTCTCTCTAAAATCTCCCAACTCTCATCCCACTCTCTCTCTAGAATTTCTTAAACATCTAACCTCTAATCCAAGTATACAAAACTTACAATTGGTATCAAGAGCCAAGGTTAGGTTCAATTGATTGTGTATGCTTGGATTTATGGTCTCTATTTTTTTTCTCTTTGGGTTCGAACCAAGTTTCTCTAATTTGTCTCGTGTTCAATACCAATTTTTCTATAATCTGTTTGTGTTAGAATCTTACTTTGGGCCATTAATTGTTTAAGGTGCTATCAGTTATCACTTTTGGGCTTTAAGTGTTTAAGTGTTTGTGTTAGAATCTTAATTTGGGCCGTTAAACATTTAACTGTTATTGATAGTTTTAAAATCTGTTTAAAGATTTGGCTTACTTTGTTTTTTTTTTTTTCGAATTGTATTTCTTTTAAACGCTCACTGATTGGGAAAGATAGAAAAGTTTAAGTAAATAATTCCATCTCTTTTTTTTGCACAACATACTTGGTGGCCTTGGTTTGGTGTGATTAAGGTTTTGGTTTGCTTTCTTGCTTTAGTGTTTTTCTCTTGGCTCGAATTCACATCATTAGAAACACAAGACAAGAAACTGCTTTCTCTTGTTTTATGTTGGCTCAAAAGTTATCAATTCAAACTGTTGTTGTGCTTTCTTTTGGGTCGAAAAATATTGCAATTCTTGGTAGCGGTTTGTCAAACAAAGCTGTTATACCAGCGGTTTGGAATTTAACTAAATCTGGTAAAAAGGACAAGGAGGTGAAAGTGACTGTTTTGTCAGGTACCATAGCGGTTTGACCAACTGCTCTAGCGGTTTGACCAAAAGGTGGCGGTTTGACCAAAGGTAACGGTTTGACCAAAAGGACTATGGCGGTTTTGTGACTGTAGCGGTTTGTAGTGTTGTGGTCTTGCATAATTAAACAAAAAAAAATCAAGAACCTAACAAGAATACATGAATCCACAACAACAACTAAATTACAATAACAAGTCTGAATTCAAACTGTCTACTCACAAGAAACAAACTCAAAACGAAAGTCAAAACGACATTACAACAACCAAATCATTATTTTTTTTCTTTTTTCTTGTCTTGTAAAGATCCCACAAAACCAAAATCAATCACAATCACATTTGTGCATGACTCTCACTGTTAACAAACAACAACTCATTTCACAACTAACCTAACTCACCCAAACTCATCTTCATTCGTCCCTTTTTATTCGGCTATAACCTAAAACGAAACAAATCTAATCGAACCTTACCCGAGACCCACCCTAGGATCTTGAAGATTTGAAAAGTATTCTGGACTCGGATTAAGCTATAAACGCTGATATAAGATTAGATCTTGTTATATCAAGACATGATTTGATCATTTTAAAGTGGAGAAGAAAGGTTCGGTGAAGCAGGGACTATTAAGTTGTGGGTTATTAAGTAGGGATTATTTTGAATTGCTAAACTGATATGAGTGGAGAGTGAATTTTTGAAGAAGTGTCCGCGGATTTTTTTTGGGTTGTGATTTGTGTGGCTGTGGTGAGGGTTAAGGAAGACAAGTTTGGCTGTGTTTATTTAAGATAGTGTGTGATTAGGGTTATTTAGGGATTTAAGTGGTGTATTGTATTAGGTTATCTTTGATTAAGTTAACTGAGCGGGCTGGAAATCCAACTAGGATAGAATTGTGAATTAGGCTTTCATTGAATCCAGTGTTTGGGCTTCTTTTCTTTTTTTCGTGGACTGATTACCCAAGGACGAAGTTTTTTTGTTTTTGTTTTGTTGATTGTGTGGGTTGATTAGATCACAAGGACGAATTTTTGACATATATATTTGTGGTATAATATTGGACAACAATTTTGATCAAGCTTCGTTATCCAAGTTTGAGCGTAATTTTGGGTGAAGGTTTTCGGAATCGTTGGATATAACTACCGTGCTAGTTATGAGATATTTTCGAGTTTATTGGATATAATTACGGTGGCTATTTGTATTCACTTAAATCCTTTCAACTAAAATCAAACGAAAGCTCTCAAAGCCTAACTGTAACACCCCGACCCGACAAGGGTAAAGATGTCACAATAATGGTTTCATATCAGAACAAATACAAGCATATGACATAAATAATACAATTGAATTTCAATGTTTACAATGGAAAATCTGAAACTACAAGGTTATAATACAATAATTTCCAAATCTAACTATAATTTCTTCTAGTCATCTTCAATAGCTAGTAAGGTCTTCTAAGTCCAAGGTACTCTCCACTCATACCCAGCTTCCAAACTAAAACCTGCCGCAGGAAAAGAAATGCGGCTGAGCTACGAAAGCTCAGTGAACAGATATAACGATAACAAGGCAGTAATGATGGGAGAGTGAAGTAAGTGAAACAATGCAAGGTATAACAAGAGTCAGGAAAGAAAAATAAAGGTTATGTAGATATATCAGGAATTAAGAAACTGTTACAATAGATAAGAGTAAAGGGAACAGTAATCCCAAACCCGAGCCCAAGTCATATCAAGTCAAGTCATGTATCAAGTCAAGTATTAAGTCAAGTCATGTATCAAGTCAAGTATCAAGTCAAGTATCAAGTCAAGTATGTATTCGGAGGGGTGACCTCGGAATACTAAGTACAAGGTTAAAAGGTAACAGAAACAGTAATCCACTACGAGCCCAGAACAGATCAAATATCAAATCAAGTAACCAGGGTGTACGGAGGGGAGACCTCGGTACCAAGTACAGGGTGAGGGGATACCTCCAAGGGGTGGAGTAGCTAGCTCCCAGGATGTGAAAGATGTGTATCGCACACACCATCAGTCACCAAGTATAACAGGTAATATAACAGAAACAGAATACAGAAACAAGTCTAGGATGCATCCATACGCCCCAGGTGGCCAAGGTCTACCTCTACGTAACAAGTCAAGTCAAGTCAGGGACGGGACAGGTCATCACTCTCTAGCCCTAGAGTCAAGCCATCGGTGCATCAATGACAGAGACATGAAACCCTCATGCCTAGTGGGTGGCTCGTAGTCTCAAACTGTGGGTCAAGGTCAAGTATCAAATGTCCAAGTATCCAATTCAAATTTCATATCAAGTGGTTCAAGTCAAATTTCCATTTCAAATATATCAGAAGGTCCATATCAAAGGTTCATATCAAATGGTTCATATCAATAGTTCAGTATCAGATGGTTCAATATCATATGGTTCAATATCAGATGGGTCAGTATCAGAAGGTTCAATATCAGAAGGGTCAATATCAGAAGGTTCATAATCAAAGTTTCATAGCAACAGTTCATTTAAAAAGGTTTCTATTTAAAAGTCCATTTAAAGCAATCTTTCAAAAATGGTTTTCATAATAAATGATCTTACAAAATAGTTTTCATAAAAATGGTCTTTCAAAACGGTTTTCATAAAGATGGTCTCAAAAATAGTTTTCTTAAAAACATTTAGTAACTTTCATTTAAAAGTAGTATCGCATCTTTTAAAATAGCTTTTCTCACACATTTTCATATATAATTCAGAAAGGTTTTCACATCTAGTTACCAAAATCAAATAATCCTTCAAAGTATCAAGTAGTTCAAATATTCATGTTACAGGGTGACGAACGAGTCACATCAAGTATCAAAGGAACATGGCAAGGCTCAATTATCAAGGTTCACAAACGAAGGGAAGCATAGCAAGGGCATAGATCAAGTAAGAAAGCCCCAAATAAAAGGCTCAGATCATAATCAAACCAATATAGACAGATGTAAGTGAAACATGAAGAACGAATCAAAGTATAAGGGAACATAGCAATGGCTTAGGGAACCCTATAGTAAATCAGGATCAAAAGTCATGAGAAGGACACCCTTACTGAGAAAGGGTAGAATATCTGTACCTTATTAGCAAGCAAACAAAATCACAAGGCAAACACTGACAGGAATCAAGTCACTCCCTCTTCGGACCTAAAGGAGTAGAAGACAGAATTACAAATGGTTTTTAGTTATCTTTCCATTTTAAGTAACTTCTATTTTTAGCAGGTTTCCAAAATTAGTAATTATTTAATTATTATAAATTTAGGTTAAGTCATTAATTTAATATTATTATGGAAATAGGGTTCATTTTATCAAGTTATAAAAGTTTAGGGTTAATTATGACAACTTTCCATATTTTAGGGTTTTAAATGTAAATATGTCAAAGATAAGGGTTTAAAGTGCAATATTACAAGTTCTTCATTTTAACCCAATAGTTTCTCAAAATTATAATTCCAATCCTTTAATTTTAACCATTTACAAGTTAAACCCCTTTAAATAAATTAAATTACAAATCAAACCTTATAATTAAATAAATTACAATTTAATCCTTACAATATTCATATTTACACATTAAGCCCTCAATTATCAAAATTACACATTATACCCCTTACATAAATATTTATACGAATTACCCTTAATTTTTCATAATTTACAAAACAAGTCCCTCTCTTTTATAATTTTTCAATTCGAATTTAATAATTAAACAATTTACCATTTAAACCTTTTAATTACAAATTTTACATATAACACCCCCATAATATATTTTTCACGATTAATACCTGGTCCAAGGTGTCTTACAAAAATAACCCATAAGTTTATAAAATTTCAAAACACACCCTAACACTTTTAATTATTCAATCGGTATTAAACTAAAAAAACAAAACCTTAACCCTAAATTTCTCCAATCATTATCAATCATTAGTTTAACCTTAAAACACAATTAATTCATCAATTACATCACCAAAACCCAAACCCTACTTTATACGATCCATAAAGTATTTTTAAACCTTTTTATTCTAAAACCCGGTTTCAAAATTAATTCACCAAGGGTGATCTAGGCTTCGAAAATTACAAGGATCATTTTTCTAGTGTTATATGACATGCAAAGGATCAAATAAAATGGGTAAAAATCCTGGAAAAATCGCATGGTTGGTTTGTGTTTTATTACACGTTTTTAGGGTTTTTAACTCGTTTAATTCCAAACGATTAGAATAGCATGCATGGATCAAGATAAGTATTTTATTTAGATCATATATGATATAAAGAAGGTCAAAAAAATACCAGAAAGCTTTTGGAATGCTCGAATGAGATGTGGAGGATTTATACCTCTCGGCAAGGATAAAACGAACAAGAATCAAGAATGAGCGAACCAAACATCCAAGAATCGAACTCCTATTTTTCTAGCCTTCTTTGCAATCAAGAGAACCCACGAAAATTATTGTACCAGCTCCAAGAATTCGTTAGGTTGAATGGGAGTTTTTGGTTTGTTTTAATCGGTTTTAGGGTTTTTGTGATATAATATGGGAAAAATAATTGGAACCGTGTATTATTATGAGGAGGGGGCATGGATTTTGGCCCAAGGCATATTTGATAAGGTAAATTTCTGATTTGCAAAGATCCTCTCCTATTTTGTAGTGTTTATCCTTATTTAATTTATTTTAGTGATTTAATTAATTAAATAAAATGTATAATATAAATATATTCGGCCCCTTTATATTTTTAATAATAATACAAATATTTTTATGACATGTAGAATGTTAAAAAGTTCAATCAAAAATTATTTTACTTCATATGGTACTAGTTTCCAAGAGTTTGGGATTAATTTGGTGTTTTATTTAATTTATAAGTGAAATTTTAGGTTACAAGGGCAATTTGGTAATTTTGCATGTTTTGAAATTTTAGGTATTACACTAACATTATCATTATCATTTCACGGTTCATTCTTGATTTTTGTAAAATCCCGCGAAAGAATCTATTTCTCAGTTTAAATCATAGAATTGTAAAATCCCGTGCACGTTTACATCATGACTACTACTTCAGATTCTTTCATATTTGAGGTACTCAAGTTGTACGACACGTATGACAAACAAATAAACGTGTTTGATTCTGATAATGTTAACATAGAATCGTCGTGCTCAAATTTGCAAGAGAGAGAGTGTCATCAGTCACTTATGTTGCCTAATGCAAAGGAAAGTCGCATTGAATGTTTTCGTCTACTTCACTCACATCTCAATGGTCTGTTTGAAAAACCTGAATACGTGATGGGTTACTCACGGGCTTTCACAACACTCTTTGGTCAAGATGTTCATGATTTCACAGTCAAAATGACTCTATATTTAGATCAACTTGAACAACAACTTGGCAAAGGAGAATTTTCTGAAGATAGATCCATGGCTGCTTGGTGTGTGGTCAACAACCAACTCCAAGTGTTCATTGATTCGCAATACACTGTGGAGTATGATGATGACAGTCAAATGACGAAAAAGTGTTTTGCTGATTACACTGGAACTGAGGTTGACGTGTTCAGAAGGACATTACTTCAACTTATGAGTAATGTTAAGGGGTTCATTAATGAAAGAGCACAACATATTAAAAATGGGATAGAGTCAGATAAGCATGCTGATAACAACAACTCAGGAACTGATATCACACTTAATGTGGATGCAGATCTCAAACTATCTGCTGAGGTACATCTATCTGATCAAAATAATGTTTGTTCTAATGAACACCAACATACTGATCAAATTAAACCTACTTATGACACATGTCAGATGGAAAAGACTGATAGCAATATCACCTCTGATTTATCAAATATGAGTCATAAGGGGGGAGAGATTGATCAGGATGCTGAACATGATGATGCGTCAAGTCCTTTGCCTACGGCTGAGTTTTCCAAATCAAATGATATGGTTGAAAAGGATGTTTATAATGAACTTTCAAAAAGATTTTTACAACTTGAAAAACATTGTATTTCTCTTGAAATAACAATGCAACAAAAGGAAGAAAGTTTTCAAACTAAACTACCATGTAAAAATTCGGAACTCCCTAAATTCCGTGAATTCTTTATAATAAATGATTTGAAAGCTCAGCTAGAAGCCAAAAACGTGACGATCAAAAACCTGAAAAACAGTTTGTCTGAGATGCGTGAAATGTGCAATGAAGTTAAGGCTAAACATGTCAATAATGCTGAATTAGAACATAAAGTGACTAAATTGTTTAAAGAAAATGAGTCTTTGAAAATTCATTGCAAAGAACTGTGTGATACAATTAAAGAAACGAAAACTAAGACTGTAGAGCAAACAACCTCTTTGATTGCCAAAAATGATGAATTCAAAGCTCAACTTCAGGAAAAGGGTTTAGCAATTGCAGCGTTGAAAAACGAGTTGAGAAAATTAACAGGAAATGGTGTGAACACTAAGTTTGCAGAACCATCAATCTTGGGGAAACCACCACCTAGAAACCAATCAGTTGTTAGACAACTGACTGCGTTTAGATCTGAACGACCAAAATCTTCAAAACCACGGTTTACCTCCCAAGTTGACTCGAAACAAGTTCTGTCAAAACCAGACACTTCACAGTCTAGACCTAAGGAAAAGGAATATACGCTTGCAAAACCTCACCATATGAGTGCATCTAGTTCTTCTAGGATTAGTTCAAAGCGCGTGTCATTTGTAACACCAAAGGAACATGTTAGACATGAAAACAGTGTTCAGAACTACAACCTAGAGGATGCTAAGAAAAACACCCATGAAAAGACTAGGAATTTTCCTGTTCTTAAGAGTAGTTGTGTATCAACTAATGCGATTCCCATCGCAGATCACTCTAAGAAACCTAGATCTTTCTCTGACTCTAAACACTTTGTTTGCTCAACTTGTCAGAAATGTGTTTTTAATGCAACCCATGATGAGTGTATAACAAAGTTCCTAAAGGAAGTGAATGCTCGTACTAAGGGTCAGACCTCTAAGACTAGAAACAACAACAAGCCCGTAGAACCAAAGAGGTATACTCAGAAATCTGGTAGGCATATTGCTGTAGGACAAAGGTCTTCTCTAAACAAGTCTTCCACTGTTCATGAGAAACCAAACACTCTTAGATCTTGCCTTAGGTGGATTTCGACGGGTAGAATTTTTAAGATTGTTGGTCTTAGATGGATACCTACTAGTAAGCAGTTCATTGATTGCAAAGATAAGGTTGACAGTAAAACCCCAAATGGTCAAGATGCTGATATCACTAACCCATATAAATGCAAACAAACCCGTAATGTCTGTACAGGTAGTATTTACTTAAGTGCAGGTACAACGTTCACTCCTATTAAGGAAAGACTCAGGGTTTTGGTGCCGAAAAGAGCGATATCTCATGATGTAGGGGTTCAAGAAAGTAAATCTTGATCTTCATCGACAATGATGTCTGTTCAAAACAGTTCAGGCCTCACTCTTCATTGACTATGACGCCTGTTCACATCAGTTCAGGCCTCATTCTTCAATGACTATGACGTCTGTTCAAATAAGTTCAGGCCTCGTTCTTCAATGACTATGATGTTTGAACGCTGTAGTTCAAGCCTCGGGTCTCAATGTCAACATAATGGCGTCTGCAGATAACACTTCAAGCCCCGTTCCTCAAAGAAAAGAAAGGTGTACGCTTAAGTGCGCTTTATCTTCGGAAGAAGAGAAATCTTCTTATTTCTGACTATTCTCATCAACAAGCTTCATACTTGCTCAATGCTCGTTCAGTCATCAAGTGGATCTACTTTCATTAGATTGGACGTTCATTCACTCGATCAAAAATGGCAACTTCAAATGCAATTTTTGAGGGGGAGAAGTGTAAACAGTGGATCAACCTCATATACACTTGTTCAATCAAAAATGGCATTCTCATATGCAATTTTTGAGGGGGAGAAGTATGAACAAGTGGATCGACGTACATTTGATTGGTTGTTCACTCACTTGTTGGGCATCTAATGGTGACTATGGAGTTGATCGGGTATCACTTATTTGAGGTTGAAGTTGACTTTCTCAAAGGCGTGATCTTATTCTATCTTGAAGTCGGGGTTGGTTGGATGCATTACTTTCAATGATAACTTGCTCGTGCTTAAGATTTAAGTTGAAGACTTAGTTTATCTAGTAACCAGCAGTCTGGGTAAATGGTTGAAGACCTGGTTAACTATCACTTAAAGGAGTTACGTTGTAGTACTCAGTGTCACACGCCGATGACGTTGTGGATAATCGTAAGAGGTGTTAATGTCTCATACTTTGGTTGGGTACTGAGTATTTAGAGATTTGCTTGGTGCATTAATTCTCTACACCGTTCTTCCAACATTAGTGCAAGTTTAAGTCACGAGAACGGGGAATTCTACTTCAGTGTCAAGTTTGGTATATCGGGTTTGGTCCATCAGTTATCACTTCAAATAGCCTACTTAAGGGTTGGTAAAGATAGTCAGAGAGTGTTTCGGTAGCGGTTGATTCTCACTTGATGCATTTGAGCCAATTTTGTACTTCTCACAAGATTTCATGTATATGTGCGTAAAATGTGTTGCTGATTCTGAGGTATCAAAACCAGCAAGGGGGAAGGAGACATACATCTGAACGCACAACGAGTACACATGATGAACTTTATACCTCTTTCGAGTTGAGGTTATTTCAGGAAGACAAATGTCATAACCGCAGAGAAAATCAGTGTTTTAACTCGTTCCTTATGGTGTATCATTCCAACAACGTAGGGGAAGAAATGTATGAAACAGTTTCTGATGACAAAAGAGGTTCACAATGGCAATTTCCTGAAGGGAGAAAAGGGGATTTTCGGGTCTTAATTGATCTTGATGTTACGTTTTCGTCTTCATTTATGGGATTGAGTGTGTGCTTCTGGTTTTTGGGCTTCATACAATGAGACTGAGTGCATCACTTCAACTACTTGGGGGAAGTGGGCTCTGGATACTTTTGGTATACATTCTTCAGTCTTCAGCGATAAGAAATGTAAGAAGAATTATTCAAGCGTGAGATGATACGTTGCTGATCGATTTGATGATTCCCCGAACGGAGAATCACGATGATTATTCTTAAAAGGAGCAGCAATATTTGATGTGGTTTGCTACGGTTTCCGCTGTACACTTACCTTATGTAAGCTTGAAAGAGAGCTTAGAAACTGCTCAAAAGGAAGATTGTCGGTTTGGGGGGAAGCTATGAAAGCTTTACAATTGAGAAGGCTCAAGTTCAAACGATTATTCAGGAGCCTTGAAAGCTTTGGTGGTGAAAGTTTGAGAGATGTTGACCACAGATTTCTACAACATACTGATCGTATCCTCATTTCGGTATTCATGTCAACATCGTCTTAAACTGAATAATATAGTTTGTACATATCTTATACCATACTGTAAATAGAAAATTATAAAACCAGAAAAATGTAAATAGAAAAATATTAAAACCAAGAAAAAAAACCATAAAAATCAGAAAAATAGAAAAGACCAAAAATAGTTGTTCTAGGCATGTCTTCTGTTTATCGATAACATTTACGGTCTTAGAAATGTCATTCAATAATGACACGGGACTTTAAATGAAGCTCGAGCAGAAGTTTTACAAACTGGTTAAAACATGTCTATTAGGGCATTATGTGCAACTTGCATATAGTTTCCTAGCTTTATGTAACTTGAAGGCTCATTTGTGTCACTTTGGAATCCTCGTTTAATCCCCTAAATGGTTTAAAACACAAAATCTAAAAGAAGTTAGAAAATCCATTGTGTTTGATGTTCTTTAAAACTCCACTGGCATTTGTATGATCTGAATGAATGAGTTTCAAATGTTGTTTGACTTTTGTTAGTCGATAGCTGCTTAATTTTTGTTGATTTAGTGCTTGTGCTCTCAGGATATGCTTAGGTATATAGTTATCATGTTTGAATCTTGTCCCTAAGTAACTGAGCTAAATGTTGAAATATGAGTGAATTGCCATGTTCATGATAGCTGATTGCTCTTCATGCTAGATAGTGGTTTGATGTATTTCCTGACTGTGGTTTGATTATGAGATGAATTTGGTATTATGAGTTGGCAAGCTGCTATGTGGTAGCTATTAATGAAAAGTGTATCTGTATGTATGTATATCTGTGTTGATATTCTTATGCAGATTCCATGGCCAATATGAATGTGCCAGTTCCCGCTCTAACCATTTGATTAGATGTTCGAACTCTATTAACTGGCTCTGAATTCACCACAACAACAACATCAGCAACAACAACAACAACAACACTGTCATCACCACCACCACCTTCAGTGAAATAAAGCATGTAACACCCCCAATTTCGTATTATGCAGCGGAATTCAAATTGGGTGTTACTTCATGGCACAACAGTTGAATAGTAGAAAACGATTACAATTTAGTTGTTTTAAAAGATTTATCATTCGAATATCAGAGTTTATAAATTAAGGTCCCAGTGGTTTCAAAGTTTATTAAATAGGTTTTCGAATGATATTTGTAGCCTTCATAAGTATCCGTGCTCCTCCGTGCCATCCGTGCTCATTGTGGACCTGAGATAAATACATGCTTAAAACGTCAACACAATGGTTGGTGAGTTCGTGGAGTTTGATAGAAAATAACTTTCTTTTAATGAATTTAAAAGGTGTATAGCGGTTGTCGAAATAAATAATAGTTCTTTATGGAATCAATAACAAGATGAGTTGAATAAAAATCCACTAATGATTCATGTATGATCTCAAGTGATCATAAGTTTCAAGTTTTAAATGAAGATGAGCTACGTTGTTATATGCTCGAAATGATGTGTTGGGTCAACTTTTAGAAGTAACGATATACTAAGCAATTTGAGCTATCTCGAATAGAATTCTCATTTAAGTCACATATGATAACAGTTAAAGTTCAAGTACAGGATTCATAATCATAACACATAATAATCTAGAGTCTGAAATTTATCAGTGTAAAGTGGTGGTTACTAAATACAGCTGTATCCTAATATATATGAAACATTCATATATTCATAAAGTTATATTGCCCTAAGCCTCATGACACGCAAAACGTTAACAGAGTACCGTAAAACGGAGTGTTCACCAAATTAATGACGAAAGTTTTGCCCTCATGTAATAGGTGGTTTGCCAATTCCTTATTTTTCTCAAATATAGTGCATCGCGACTAAATACGACTAACCATGTTGGCATTATGTCCAAGTATTTAGTGGGATAGGTCGTCAGCCTCTAACAGGTTTCGAAGTTGTTCACTATATTCGCGCTCACCGCAGTGATTAATGGCTCATGATCAAGGGACATTATGGCAATAAAGTAAACTTAGGCAATATAGGTTTCAAGGTTCATGAATTATGCGTAATTTTAGTTTTGGCAATTATTTCTAGTGAAACGTAGAAATGTCATAATAAAGTAACAGTACATTCATTTGTTATATGAATGCATACAATAAGTCTCAGTATCATGTTACATCTAGTAGTTTAAAATGTTATCTTTCAAATTCAGTGTTTACGCTAAACAAGCAATTTGCACATATAACGAGCATATATTCCTCTCAAGGGTGATTCAAACATGTAAAACATAGTGGATGATTTTGAGTAAATCATGAGAGTTTTCGAAGTATATAAGTAACTTAAAACAGTTAAAGCATGTATCTCCCCCAAAAGAGTTATTAAAACAAGTGTTAAAAGTAGGGGCCACGACTCACGGTAAGTCATAAGAGTTTTCAAAGTGCTCATAGAAGTATTGTATCGCAAAGTAAATCATATAGTTGATAAATGAGTAAAATATTTCGAAGCATGTATCTCCCCCAAAAAGTATAAATCAAGTATTAAAATAGGAGGGGCCACGACTCACCTGGAGCATATCTGACAAGATAGTATTATAAGATCTAATGAAACGATCACGGAAACGTCTTCGATACGATACCTGAATATAAGGGAAGTCTAAGATTTTTGATTTACTACTAACAGTGAGTGTGATGTGAGAAATCGTATAACGATTTGATCGGTGATGTGAGTGTGATATGCTTAAAATGCCTCAAGTTAAAAATATAATATCATATATGATATTATCTTGATTCTTATGTCACTCGACTCAAAATATTATCTTCTCAAAATATGCTGAAATGATATGCAAAGTGAATCGCTAAGTTCCTAGTTATAATAAATAACGAATATTAAATAATGCATAACTAAAATGTAAAATGCATATGAAGTGAATGGGTAAAAATGAAAAATAAACTTAGAATGTCAAGTGAAATTAAATAGGTCCTTGTCCTTTTCAGATTTTATATTCTTTAGTCTAACTGTGATTGCGTTACGTCGTTAGTCCTTTGTTAAGTCAAAAGTCCAATAATAGTCCAGAAGTTGTCCATATGTCCACATAAGGCTTGAAGTCCACTGGTATGTCAATTTAAGTCCTTTATAAACTGTTTTCACAGCTTCAGTCCCTAAGTTTCTTAGTTTGGCAGTTTTAGTCCTCTAACGTTAAATCGCGTTACATTTTTAGTCCAAAAGTGCAAATAAGGTGGGAAAAAGGTAGGCGACTTTTTATAAGGCTTGTTTAAGATTAATGAAGCTTATTCTTATGGTTTATTTGATCAGTAGCTTGTTTTTACACTAAATGGGCCTGTTAACGAGCCAAAACACAAGGCCCAATATTATGTTTAGTTGTTTTTAATTATGGTTTTCTGCATCTTGCTTAAGCTGTTTTAAAGGGTCGTATCTTAGTTATTTTCACATGATGTTCGTACGAAAAATGTAGCTTGTTAGGAGGTTTATGAAGTCATATAAAAATAAGGCATGGCTATTTATTCGAATCGTGGGTTATGGTCTTGTTTTCTAGGCGACGTGGGCTGTGTTCAATGCATAAAACTTTTAAAATTTTCTAAGTGTTTTCGAAACAGATTTTTACCATTCACTTTGATTGCTTTTAAGGGTCACAACGTGAGTGTCGTTACGTGTTGTCTAAATAAAAAGGGTAGTTAGCAATGTCATTTAACAGGTTGTGTAAAGAAAGGGCATGGTCGTTAAATTATATAGTGAGATATGAAGTCATTTTGAAAGCTGCTTGGGACTGTTTGTCTACGTATAAGACACTTAGCATATTTTAGCTTTCCCCAGTTTTATTTAGAGTGAGATGTAAGGTTTGCATGAAATGAATGTATATACGTTCGAGTAATGTTTAAATGGGTCATGTAAGCATGCGTGTGGTATGCATGTGACTGTTAAAACCTCACAAAAAGGAGTTCGACAGTGTGCATGGTTTACTCTAAATGAGATGGACATAATAATCTATAGTAATGTTTATTCGTTCGAGTAGGAAATGAAAATGATGCATGGCATGATAGTGTTAACGTGTACTAGTGTGTTAGAGTGATCTCTAACTTCCTCAGTGGTGATATGTAACATCCTTGTGGGTTTGTAACTTTATTGCACGTACTAGTAAAAATAATACGTTCGAATATAACATGAAATATGCATGTGTGAGTGAGTACGTGAGACTTTAAAGTAAAAGGGAGCATAGTCACTTACTACACCTTTGAAAAGGTGGTGGAGACTCAGTAATAACTGGATGGAACACAAAGGAAAAACAACCCACTTGCTTCGAAATCTCCAAAGCAAAACTAGCAAGGTTTTCTGGTCTTACAGTGAAGTTGTCGTGAGTGAGAGGGTGTGAGATGTGTGTGGTGTAGAGTGGTGATAGTGAAATGGGTGGTGAAGGAAACTGTGTAGTTCGAAGGGATGCACAAAGGAAAGGAAGCAGTAGGCTTTTAGGGGGTTCGATACATGTTTACAATGTTTAGTTCTTACCCGTATTGCTTCTCTAAAGAGAGATGGACATTCCTGGGTTTGTAAGATGTCTTGTGAGAGTGAAATGAGTGAATGTTAGGTAGGGCAAGTAGCTAGAAGGGTAGGATTTATAGAGGAGTAGTTCACACGTTTTCTATTGACTATAAAGACTTCAATCTATCAATCATTGAGTGATACTGTATATGAAGGGACACCTAGGCTAGTTTCTGACCTATTAAGATATTAGGAAGATTGCATGAAAGAGATAAACCTTATCCCTTTATGTTGTGGTAATGTGCATGTATACGTTTTATATATTAAGGTGCTCAAAATTGAAACTAGCGAGCTTAACTCACCCACTGTTGTCCTATCCATTTTCTAAGCATTATTTTATGTTAAAACTAGCATTAGTGAGACATAGAAACAATCGGGTTTCGAAATGGTTGGTTTTGTGATTTTTGGGTACACGATCTGGGTAAAATGGGACAACTAAATGAGTCTTGGAAACCTTAACAATGTTCGACTTCAAATTCTGGAATTTGGCACATGAAAAATCTAGTGGGTCGTGATCGAGGAGGTGCAAAAATATTCGAGGGTCGCGTTTGATAATCGGAAAAACTCGAGTGGTTTTGGAGAGGATTTAGCAGTCGGTTTATGTATGAAATTGTAAAATAATAGTGGGCTGAGAACGTGGGTAAGATGAGGTGGTGATTGGGCTGTGATGGGCTTGGAAGAAAAAGGGCAGCCCATTCGGTTTGTATTTAGTGAAAAGAAAAATATAGTTAGAGTAAATTGTGTAATTAGTGATAATTAAATAGTATTTAGTGAGATTTGTAATTTGTGATTTATGAAATATTAATCTTTGTGAAGTGGTTACGTTTTGAAATACATGTCGAGAGCTAGTGTCGTTATTCGTTAATTGTTGTGATGTCGTGTTATGATGAAAATAATATATCAAGAAAAATTTTAAATTTCCCCGAAAAAAATGGGATTTAGTAGACAGTAACTCGAGGTTATTATTAATCAATGAAGATTATTACGATGGATTTTTACGGTATCTTACAGTATCCACCCCTAAATTTTGAACTTCATCCCGAAGTTCAGTCCGTGATAGGTGTTGACAAAATGTGGTGTTCAGGAATGAGAGTTTATGGAAGATGTTGTCGAGAGATTTCTTATTTGAATATTAAAGATACAAAATCTAACTAGAATTATTCGTACTAGACGAAATAAATTCGAATGTTTGGTCAACAATTGAATTCATAGGCTACAAATAGTGAAAATAACGGTCGAGAGTAGAAAATATTTAACACTAAATGTCTAGTGTTTTAGCGGTCGAGACTAGTGGATTTTTAATGGTAGTGATTTGAAATTTTAATGATCGTGAATAGTAAAATAACGGCTAGTTTTTCCCTATTAATATTCCCTATTTAACTTTTCCCCTTTTTCCTCCCCACTTCACCTTTTTCACTTTACTTCATCTCTCCCAAAAAAATAAACCATGCCGTCGATCGCCATTGTTATCGCCATTGTGTACATCGTCCTTGTTGCCGTGTATCTGGCTTTCTTCCCCGATGAAAACTCCGACTACTTTATCGCATCTCTGGTGTTCATCGTACCCCTAACGATTTTAGCGATTAATGTGGATAAGCTGTTGGGGTGAGGATCTCGAGCTAGTGTGGTTAGAATGTAGCTTTGTTGTGTGTCGATGTAACCTTTAATGAATGTGGAATAAAATCTCGTTTATGTTTAGTTATAAGTCTCGATATAGCTTTTAATATTTTGTTGTATTTATGACGCAGAATAATCAAGGTGCTTCATCCTATGGTGGCTCTTGCTATTGTTGGGTTGGCGGTGGTTTTTGTTTCTATGGCGGGCCAACCTATTGAAGATTCTATGCCTTATATTGTGTTTATTGTACTATTAGCACTTTCGATGTTAATCATTTCGCTATGTATTAACTTCCATGGTTTTTAATGAAATTTATGTTATTTGTGCTTTCCACATATTGTTGTGAATTTTTAAAGTTTCTACATTCGTATTTTTCTCAACTTCGTATGAGAGAATAATGGGTAATGAGTGTAGATCTGACTGGGGTTGGCTAAAAGTGAGGTTTATGAATAAATTATTTTGTCTCGAGATTCTGTTTTTGGAATGAAAATTGTTATTCTATCGCGTTTTGAAAATAAACATGATTCATAATTTTTGAAAATCACAAATTTATGGGGTAACCTACCCGTCAAACAAAGAGTTTGTAAGTAATAGATTTTTAACAATGAGGGTTTCGGATGAGAACTTGATGAATGTAAAGATAGTTGTTGAACTTTAGCTTTCGTAAAGAGAAACTTGTTAGATAAAGTTTTTAGTGACAACATAGAATCGGTTCCAAGTTTTTTTTTTTTTTTTTTTTTTTTTTTTTTTTTTTTTTTTTTTTTTTTTTTTTCCAATGATAAACAAGGGTGCGTTAGGTTACTGTAGCCATGGGCTGAGGCCCAAACGTTTCAAGGGTAAGTTTGGTTTGGCGAATATGAAATGTTGAACACACGTTCCATGACATATATGGTTACGAGGTAGTTTCGAGATCGTCGAAATCTCGTATAATGCCTGAGAGTTTTGAGAGGGCGTTAGGAGGTTCACAATTTCCTAGAGATTGAGGAGTCAAATCATACGGAAAGTGTTATTCATACGTGGCGCGTTCATGATTTTTAAGTCATGGTGTGGCGTGTTTAACGCGATCTGTTCCTGCCTCTTGCGTTGAAATGCGAAAGCCAAAGTATAATTTTTACCACGTATCCTAGAACTAGTTGTTAGTTTTTAATAGACACAAATTTTTGAAAGTTTTTACCGTTTGAATACAAATGGGTATATTTCTCAGAATAAAATAATTGAAAAATATTTTTCAAACCCTTATAAATACCATTGGCATGCTTGTGTTATCCATACACACACAATCAATGGCTTGTAAACTACCACATACCGCTGAACAATTTCAATTGTTTATCAAGGCAGAAACTGAGGGTAGTGACGTAGATCGTCAAAATGCTATTGTGAAGGTCATCCTGCAGTTTGAGGCTATGAAACAACTGAAACGACGACTTAGAGAAAGCTACGCCATGTGCACAGACATTTCAGATGATAGAAAATATGTGATCGACACGTTTTTGTATGATGAATATTGTAAGGACGCTGCTGTCATCGAATCGCTGTGGGCTTGTGTTCATCAGATAGAGGACCAGATTTCCAACAAGGTCCGTTGGAGTCTTGAAGAGAATGTTGAAGCTGCTAGGGTTGAACAACAACGACAACAACAACAACAACAACAACAACAACAAAATCCACCACCACCACAACAGCAACAACAACCACAACTACAACAAGGTGCATCAAGTTCATCTACACCAAGGGTGGTTGTGCAACAACAACATTTGCCTCATCTGGATCACTTCCAGCCAAGTTTCGAGGAAAATGTGGCAGTTGATGATGGTGGTTGGACTTCTGACATGGAGCGGAATCTGAGCAGGTTGGAAGCTCAATGGGAAGAAGAGAAATTGGCGAGCTTTGATCCTTATGATGACGGTTATCATTCCAACAACTCTCAGACTGGGATCATCCGGACTACCTTTGAAGTCTAGGTTTATGTTTATGTGATGTTTTAATCCAGTATCGTTTGTAATGTTTAAGTATTTCTGTCAAGTTTATTTGAATAATATGGTGTTTGAATTTAATTGAGATTACTGTAGAATTTACAGTGCCTGAGATTGAAATATAGGGATCACTGTATCACTTACAATGTCCAAGAAAAGTAGAGGCCACTGTATTTACTCACAATGTCTGCTAAGGAAATAGAGACCACTAGAGTTTTGTGATAAATTCAAAGTGGTAAGACGTAAGGTTACGAAGAGATTTTGAGACCATTGTACATACAATGTCTGGGATTTTAGAGGAAGCATCATGAAATTCACAACGTTAGAGGAATGAATAGGACCATTGTGTAGTTCATAGTGTCTTAATAGTGGATGAATTTATTGTAATCTTATGTGAAATTTGCTATTTCCCAGTTAACACAACTTGGAAAAAAAATTTCTTTTGGAATAACTATTGTTATTCTTTTATGAAATTTCACATGGTTTCCAATTACAAGGATCTGTGCGGGTAACTTACCCGTTAGACAAAAGAGTTTTGTTGATAACAGGTTCTTACACAGAGATATTCGAATGAGGATTCGGTGTATGTAGAGAGAGTTGCTGAATCCCAGCTTTTAGGGGATGAGAAATCTTGTTTGTCCTTGTGTGAGGAATAGTTAATGCAAGTGGCTAGAATAGTAAGAGATAGTATTTTGATAAGAGTGTTGCTTTGAACCCGTACAGTAACATCATGTATTAATGTTTTATTGTATTAATAACTTGTGTATTCTTGTTGTACAGGATATTCAAGGTGTTGCACCCAGTCGTGGTTCTTGCTCTTGCTGGTGTAGTGGTGTTTTTCGTTGGCAAAGCGGATCAACCGATTGGTGATGTTATGCCTTTCTTAGTGGTATTTGTAATGTTAGCATTACCAATGCTAATTATATCATTAGGTATTAATATTTATGGTTTCTAATGAGAGTTATGTTGTGTGTTTGATGAATTTTCGTGGTTATCGGTTTCATACTAGTGCCCTTACAGATACAAATAAGCCCACTTATTTATAATTCGTTATTTACATAGAGAGGCGTCCCAAACAATGTAAATAAGGAAATATAAACTTATGGTTCGGCGCTTTACAATTTCTTTATTTAATTGAAGGGCATTTCAATCATTCAAATAAAGACATTGTAAACCATCCTACTTAAGAATTTCTGATTTAACAATCGTACTAATCCACAAAATAATCCATGCGTGGATTTTCCGAAAATACAGAAAAATTTATTTCACACGCATCTATAAAGATGCGAGTAAGATAATTAAAGATGGTTGGTACGGTACTCGAAATAGTTGGTGAGTATATATATATATATCAATATATTAGAGTGTTGGTGTAGCAAAACTATCTAGAAGTCACATAAGCGTCTGGCGGATGGTAAGCACGGAGAGCGAAAGGCTATAAAATGTTTTGTTTGTAAAAGTAGTTATAGTTCGGACCTCATTTAGACCCGTTTCCCTATAACTGTAGCTCTGATACCAATCTGTAACACCCCCAATTTCGTAATATGCAGCGGAATTCAAATTGGGTGTTACTTCATGGCACAACAGTTGAATAGTAGAAAACGATTACAATTTAGTTGTTTTAAAAGATTTATCATTCGAATATCAGAGTTTACAAATTAAGGTCCTAGTGGTTTCAAAGTTTATTAAATAGGTTTTCGAATGATATTTATAGCCTTCATAAGTATCCGTGCTCCTCCGTGCCATCCGTGCTCATTGTGGACCTGAGATAAATACATGCTTAAAACGTCAACACAATGGTTGGTGAGTTCGTGGAGTTTGATAGAAAATAACTTTCTTTTAATAAATTTAAAAGGTGTATAGCGGTTGTCGAAATAAATAATAGTTCTTTATGGAATCAATAACAAGATGAGTTGAATAAAAATCCACTAATGATTCATGTATGATCTCAAGTGATCATAAGTTTCAAGTTTTAAATGAAGATGAGCTACGTTGTTATACGCTCGAAATGATGTGTTGGGTCAACTTTTAGAAGTAACGATATACTAAGCAATTTGAGCTATCTCGAATAGAATTCTCATTTAAGTCACATATGATAACAGTTAAAGTTCAAGTACAGGATTCATAATCATAACACATAATAATCTAGAGTCTGAAATTTATCAGTGTAAAGTGGTGGTTACTAAATACAGCTGTATCCTAATATATATGAAACATTCATATATTCATAAAGTTATATTGCCCTAAGCCTCATGACACGCAAAACGTTAACAGAGTACCGTAAAACGGAGTGTTCACCAAATTAATGACGAAAGTTTTGCCCTCATGTAATAGGTGATTTGCCAATTCCTATTTTTCTCAAATATAGTGCATCGCGACTAAATACGACAAACCATGTAGGCATTCCGTCCAAGTATTTAGTGGTATAGGTCGTCAGCCTCTAACAGGTTTCGAAGCTGTTCACTATATTCGCGCTCACCGCAGTGATTAATGGCTCATGATCAAGGGACTTTATGGCAATAAAGTAAACTTAGGCAATATAGGTTTCAAGGTTCATGAATTATGCGTAATTTTAGTTTTGGCAATTATTTCTAGTGAAATGTAGAAATGTCATAATAAAGTAACAGTACATTCATTTGTTATATGAATGCATACAATAAGTCTCAGTATCATGTTACATCAAGTAGTTTAAAATGTTATCTTTCAAATTCAGTGTTTATGCTAAACAAGCAATTTGCACATATAACGAGCATATATTCCTCTCAAGGGTGATTCAAACATGTAAAACATAGTGGATGATTTTGAGTAAATCATGAGAGTTTTCAAAGTATATAAGTAACTTAAAACAGTTAAAGCATGTATCTCCCCAAAAAAGTTATTAAAACAAGTGTTAAAAGTAGGGGCCACGACTCACGGTAAGTCATAAGAGTTTTCAAAGTGCTCATAGAAGTATTGTATCGCAAAGTAAATCATATAGTTGATAAATGAGTAAAATATTTCGAAGCATGTATCTCCCCCCAAAAAGTATAAATCAAGTATTAAAATAGGAGGGGCCACGACTCACCTGGAGCGTATCTGACAAGATAGTATTATAAGATCTAATGAAACGATCACGGAAACGTCTTCGATACGATACCTGAATATAAGGGAAGTCTAAGATTTCTGATTTACTACTAACAGTGAGTGTGATGTGAGAAATCGTATAACGATTTGATCGGTGATGTGAGTGTGATATGCTTAAAATGCCTCAAGTTAAAAATATAATATCATATATGATATTATCTTGATTCTTATGTCACTCGACTCAAAATATTATCTTCTCAAAATATGCTGAAATGATATGCAAAGTGAATCGCTAAGTTCCTAGTTATAATAGATAACGAATATTAAATAATGCATAACTAAAATGTAAAATGCATGTGAAGTGATGGGGTGAAAATGAAAAATAAACTAAGAATGTCAAGTGAAATTAAATAGGTCCTTGTCCTTTTCAGATTTTATATTCTTTAGTCTAACTGTGATTGCGTTACGTCGTTAGTCCTTTGTTAAGTCAAAAGTCCAATAATAGTCCAGAAGTTGTCCATATGTCCACATAAGGCTTGAAGTCCACTGGTATGTCAATTTAAGTCCTTTATAAACTGTTTTCACAGCTTCAGTCCCTAAGTTTCTTAGTTTGGCAGTTTTAGTCCTCTAACATTAAATCGCGTTACATTTTTAGTCCAAAAGTGCAAATAAGGTGGGAAAAAGGTAGGCGACTTTTTATAAGGCTTGTTTAAGATTAATGAAGCTTATTCTTACTGTTTATTTGATCAGTAGCTTGTTTTTACACTAAATGGGCCTGTTAACGAGCCAAAACACAAGGCCCAATATTATGTTTAGTTGTTTTTAATTATGGTTTTCTGCGTCTTGCTTAAGCTGTTTTAAAGGGTCGTATCTTAGTTATTTTCACATGATGTTCGTACGAAAAATGTAGCTTGTTAGGAGGTTTATGAAGTCATATAAAAATAAGGCAGGGCTATTTATTCGAATCGTGGGTTATTGTCTTGTTTTCTAGGCGACGTGGGCTGTGTTCAATGTATAAAACTTTTAAAATTTTCTAAGTGTTTTCGAAACAGATTTTTACCATTCACTTTGATTGCTTTTAAGGGTCACAACGTGAGTGTCGTTACGTGTTGTCTAAATAAAAAGGGTAGTTAGCAATGTCATTTAACAGGTTGTGTAAAGAAAGGGCATGGTCGTTAAATTATATAGTGAGATATGAAGTCATTTTGAAAGCTGCTTGGGATTGTTTGTCTACGTATAAGACACTTAGCATATTTTAGCTTTCCCCAGTTTTATTTAGAGTGAGATGTAAGGTTTGCATGAAATGAATGTATATACGTTCGAGTAATGTTTTAATGGGTCATGTAAGCATGCGTGTGGTATGCATGTGACTGTTAAAACCTCACAAAAAGGAGTTCGACAGTGTGCATGGTTTACTCTAAATGAGATGGACATAATAATCTATAGTAATGTTTATTCGTTCGAGTAGGAAATGAAAATGATGCATGGCATGATAGTGTTAACGTGCACTAGTGTGTTGGAGTGATCTCTAACTTCCTCAGTGGTGATATGTAACATCCTTGTGGGTTTGTAACTTTATTGCACGTACTAGTAAAAATAATACGTTCGAATATAACATGAAATATGCATGTGTGAGTGAGTACGTGAGACTTTAAAGTAAAAGGGAGCATAGTCACTTACTACACCTTTGAAAAGGTGGTGGAGACTCAGTAATAACCGGATGGAACACAAAGGAAAAACAACCCACTTGCTTCGAAATCTCCCAAGCAAAACTAGCGAGGTTTTCTGGTCTTACAGTGAAGTTGTCGTGAGTGAGAGTGTGTGAGATGTGTGTGGTGTAGATTGGGGATAGTGAAATGGGTGGTGAAGGAAACTGTATAGTTCGAAGGGATGCACAAAGGAAAGGAAGCAGTAGGCTTTTAGGGGGTTCGATACATGTTTACAATGTTTAGTTCTTACCCGTATTGCTTCTCTAAAGAGAGATGGACATTCCTGGGTTTGTAAGATGTCTTGTGAGAGTGAAATGAGTGAATGTTAGGTAGGGCAAGTAGCTAGAAGGGTAGGATTTATAGAGGAGTAATTCACACGTTTTCTATTGACTATAAAGACTTCAATCTATCAATCATTGAGTGATACTGTATATGAAGGGACACCTAGGCTAGTTTCTGACCTATTAAGATATTAGGAAGATTGCATGAAAGAGATAAACCTTATCCCTTTATGTTGTGGTAATGTGCATGTATACGTTTTATATATTAAGGTGCTCAAAATTGAAACTAGCGAGCTTAACTCACCCACTGTTTTCCTATCCATTTTCTAAGTATTCTTTTATGTTAAAACTAGCATTAGTGAGACATAGAAACAATCGGGTTTCGAAATGGTTGGTTTTGTGATTTTTGGGTACACGATCTGGGTAAAATGGGACAACTAAATGAGTCTTGGAAACCTTAACAATGTTCGACTTCAAATTCTGGAATTTGGCACATGAAAAATCTAGTGGGTCATGATCGAGGAGGTGCAAAAATATTCGAGGGTCGCGTTTGATAATCGGAAAAACTCGAGTGGTTTTGGAGAGGATTTAGCAGTCGGTTTATGTATGAAATTGCAAAATAATAGTGGGCTGAGAACGTGGGTAAGATGAGGTGGTGATTGGGCTGTGATGGGCTTGGAAGAAAAAGGGCAGCCCATTCGGTTTGTATTTAGTGAAAGAAGAAAATATAGTTAGAGTAAATTGTGTAATTAGTGATAATTAAATAGTATTTAGTGAGATTTGTAATTTGTGATTTATGAAATATTAATCCTTGTGAAGTGGTTACGTTTCGAAATACATGTCGAGAGCTAGTGTCGTTATTCGTTAATTGTTGTGATGTCGTGTTATGATGAAAATAATATATCAAAAAAAAAAAATTAATTTCCCCGAAAAAAATGGGATTTAGTAGACAGTAACTCGAGGTTATTATTAATCAATGAAGATTATTACGAGGGATTTTTACGGTATCTTACAAAGCAATACTTATTCTGATCTTGCCAAGTGGGGATCTACAATACTTGGAAGTTTTGTTGGTGGATAGATAGTTGATGTTGACTAATGACTCCCTCAGAGAAGCGAATGATCACATCATTCGTAAGTAAAGGTCAACATCATTTGTGTCATAAAAGTTATCTCGTACATCATAAGCAGTGAAAAATTTATGGTTGTTATGTGTCAGTGTATGATTTTTGTTAATATAAATTTTCCAAACTTATCATACCTGACACTAACATTCTCCCTCATTGAGTGAGGGGGAGCTGTAGAATGTTCCATTATCAGAGTACATGGTAAACCTGACCACATTGTCTCCCACATTTTCTAACTTATTTAAATCAATTGGGATCACAAATCTTAAATGGTTTGAAATTTTTGATCGGGGGAGAGAATGTGATTTAAATATGAAATCTGATAAAAATGTGATGTTTTGGACCTAAATGTAAGCTCTCCCATATGTGCTAAACTCTTTTGTATATCGATGCACATATTGAGGGGGAGCAAATGTTTTATGGTGACAAAAAGGATATGGCATCTCATGTGAGCGTGACTCAGACTTCACCAATGAATTGACGAAACATAAACTGTCATTAATCGAAAGGATGTGTCCTGGCCGGGTAATAATTTAAAGCTGGTCTAACCAGTGATGTAAGCGTGTCTCGAAGAGGACGTATCTGACTAGAGTGTACCGTTTTGAGAAACTTTCTGTGGATGTGACCAGGCCAGGTAATAATTTGAAGCTAGTCTAACTAGTGATGTAAGCGTGTCTCGAATCGGTCATGTTCACTGAAAGTGGATCAATTCAAAAAGTGCAATCTCTACCCAACATGTGCAAATTTTAATTTAAAACATATGTGCACATGTTAAGGGGGAGAATTTGAAAAATATAAAACTCTCAAAGTGTTAGCAAAATGTGTTTCATAATCATAAACACTTGGAGAGGATTTTCAAGGATTTTGGTTTACGGCAACGTAGGATAGTCATGGTGTTATAAGGTGGCTAAGGTTAGGAAAACCGTCCTATGATCCGCCAGAGCCGGAGGGATCTACCCAAGGACAATACCAAATAGATAGTATTAGAAAGTCCTTAGGTATGATCATGAAAAAAAAGGAGTAATATGAGAAAGGAGAAAGAAGGGGTTGAAGAATTAAAAAGAAATGAAATGAGAAAGGGTGAAAAGAAATAGCCCTCCAATTATTCAACCTTAGGGCAGAAACCGGGTTCAATTCATATGCTACTGGTTGTTATTAAGGTAACACCGGTATTGAAGACAAGACGTCATGGACCCAGTGACGCACTGCACTAAACCTTCTAAGCCACTCAAGTTCTCTTAAAAGGACTTGTTTCATTCTCACGGGGAACCCTGCATAATCTATCGACCGCTCATTACAAGTTATGTTGATATTGAAACAGGAGACACCGCTCCAGTCTTCGACTACCAAAATTGCACTTATTGAGTCTAGAGCCACGAGATGAATCATAAGATCTCATAGGAACACGTGTTACTTCTACACTGGTTGTTCAACATTAAGGACACCAGTTGTAAACTTATGAGTCCTACGCAGATCTTAGCAATCTGCCAGAACATTTATGAGGGAATTTACAAATGTAATTCTCAATGATTGAATGGAAATTCCTGCCAGGGTCAACATCAAACAGCCCTGAAAGCAGGTCACTTCGGTAATTCCTTGTGGATTACGCTTAGTGGTCGCGGCGGTTTCAAACGGTCTACAGTCGTGGAGTGATCTCCAGCGACTTACCTAATCGTTGATTTACTACGGTAGATCTTTAAAGCCCTATGTGGGTTTCCGATTTAGGAACGGCCTTGGTAAGGATTAGAGAGAATTTTCACACTATGCTGTTAACAATCTTGAAGTCCGAACCTGTAAGTACCGGACGTTTTATTGCTAGCTGTCGTATGCAGGAACACCTGGCGGTTGTTGCTGATTGCTGTTGCAGCTGATTGCGGTTGTAGCTGATTGCCGAACAAGATGCCAATCCATCACCCCATGCTCACACTACACCATCATCATATTCAAAGAAGTCATGATAACCTAAAAGACTTTCAACACTGCTTCTGCAAACTCTGATGCTGAAATTCATGACCCAGAATAGTGTGAGCATGTCGGTTCAAAGTGTACCACATCACATGGAGACATACTGCTAAAAGATGACCTGGAGATACACGTTGGATGATGACATCAAAGAATCACCAAAGATCACCCAAGACAGAAGAACGGTCATCAAAAGATCACTTCTGAATGTACAAAGTGTAATGACGTTGAAGAATCCAAGACTACGAGCTATGAAGTCAAGTTCAGAAGATAGAATGCTAGAATTCAAAAATATTATTTCCGGGGTGACCTCCCTTAGGGGGAGATTGTTAGGAATATAAATATTCATGTGAAGATTCGGTCACCCCGAGTATCTATTTAGCATTTGTGTAGCTCATAGGCTTATTAGAATATTAGTATTATTAGTAGTATTAGTTTTGTTAGTATAGTATTCGTGGAGTGGGTCGGGTCTTTACCCACTGTCAGCTCACTCCACAGCCCACTAGGGGCAACCTAGCTAGTTACTATATATACCCCTTCCCAAGTGTGGGAAGGGTTGGAGGTTTTCAATCATTCAACTAATTTTCTCTTCATTCTCTCTCTCTAAAATCTCCCTCTCATCCCACTCTCTCTCTAGAATTTCTTAAACATCTAACCTCTAATCCAAGTATACAAAACTTACAGTACATGACTATACATTGTTGCTTTATCAAATTTAACAACATCTTCTTTCTTTTTCTTTTTTATTTTTTCGATATATATATATATATTATATATATATATATATATATATATATATATATATATATATATATATATATATATATATATTTTAAATATCAAATACTAAATGGTGTAAAATTTCACCACATCAACATCACAATAAATCTGGATAATTTATCTCCATACTTTTCGTAACTTCAGACATAAAGGTAATAGTGAAAGTAGTGAACACACGAAAATCAAAAATAAAATATCTACTTTCACTCCATTGCATTGTGCAATTCCCGACCTAACCAAAGATAATAAATTTACGCACACGAACACAGGAAACGCGGAGAATACACACTTTACCAAAAGAAACTAACCACGGACTTAAATCTACAGGGTAGGCTAAGGTGTAAAGGTGCAACGAAACATTTTAAATTGGTGTAAGAAATGAAAGGAATGGCTCTGAGGGTTTTTCTAGGGGTATCTTACTCTAAAAATGAGAGTAACAAAGGGTTTATACGAGGGTTAACAAACCAGTATAGTTAGTTAATAACACATAACATATAAAGGCTATTTGGGTGTAATCCTAGAAATTTACCTAGTTAGACAAGTCACTCCAATTATATCAATAATACTCATTATAGTGGTCTCGAATAATATACAAGCCAAGTTCTAAAGTTTACTACAAGTCACCGGCACACTCATATTTTTGTGGAATTTGGGTAAAAAAATTGAGAAACGGATAAGGCTAAATTCTCACAATATAGAAATAAGGGTTATGTGTGTGGTCATGCAATTTAGATTTAACAACAACATGCTAGAAAATTTTAAATTTAAGCATATTAAGCACATATTAAGGAAATTTTTTAAAAATAAGGACAAGTAACGTTCTAATTCTCCATCCCACCACTTAAGATAAACAACGTCCTCGTTGTTTAAAATTGAAATTAAAAATAGGAAATAGAAAGAATTAAAACGGAAAACTCCGTAATAATTCACAATTTTGAAGTCATTATTTAATTATTTAATTTTACTTAATATTTTTATTTTAAGTAAATTCACTCTTACGAATAACTAGATAGGTTATTCCTCGTACTTCATTTAACGTACATCTAGCTCAAACCGACACCCGACAATACTCAGTATAATTATTATTTTATACATTTTGGTTTCTTACAATCATATTTTAAATATCTCATTTTTTCTTTTCCATTTTTAATTAAACTTTGCACATTTTGCGTTTTTGCGCATTTTCAGTCTACGTTTGCAATTTCTAAACAACAATTAATCGCCGAACAAGCTCAAGGATTACCTAAAATATCAAAATACATTTTTTTATGTCAAGTTTTAACATTTTTGTAAGTTTTATATTTTTATGTTACCCGATTTTAAGTTTCGAGTCTTAAAACTCCACGTTTGCAATTACCGAGATCAAACTATACATTAAATTATACACTTTATACAAAATATCTCCAAAAATCACCAACTCACACCACCTCATGTTGAGGTGTTCGTTTATGGGAAGTGTCATAATACACTTGTACTATTTTTCCTTTCCTTGTCTCCCATTAACCAAAAACCACTTAGATAAAACTACACACTACAAAACCACTTAATTTAGATCTCAATACTAGCAAAAATATTTGCTCTCCTTCCTCCATTGTTGTTGAGGGTATGAGCTCTCACAAGCTCATCCATTGTTGATTTTTCTAGTCAAGTTTTTGGTGCTAAGTTGAAGATTCAAGTGTTTCTAGTTTATTCTTAGGTTGCCACTTCCTTCGACACATACACAAACCACTCCACTGTAAGAGATTAAAGCTTTCAAATTCATATTCTTTGATTTCCTTATAATGAAAACATAATACACATCTATATTACATGCTACTTTGTTAAGTATTCAAGTCTTTGAAAAACCAAAATATGTTTTACTTGGTTTACATTTTTTTCAGTCGACACAACCTCACTGTAAGGGTGCAAGGCTTTCAAACTTTTATTCCTTAATTTCTTTATAATACAAAAATGTTACACATTTATATTTCATGTAATATTGTCATGTGTAAAGTGTTGAAAACTAGAAAATGAGATTTCTTAAATACATCCAACTCGACATACATATATGTATAGTTAAGAGTTTGTGTTTTGAGCTTGTGTGGTGGCAACAAGATTTGTATAATCCTAATAAGCAAAGTAAATAAGCTAAAGCTTAATATATATATAATCGACACACTTAAACTTTTATGAGTTTATTTGGAGTTTTTAACTAAAAAGAAACTAAAGAAAACTTAAAGTTAAGAGAAACACAAAGTATGGCTCATTTTGGATTAAGTGCTTATTATAGCTTATTGGCTTATCGACTTATTACGTAGCTTAATGACTTGAAAACGTAACCTACTAAATTAATAACCAAACCGGACCTTGGGTCGACATGTTTGGACCGAGACAAGCCCATAAGGGAGTTGAAATTACTAATTTTGTTCGGCTTATTTGACGAGTGCTTATTAATGAGATGAAACGTGAAATATGCCTATTTGAAATGTGCCAAACTATTTGGAAAATGAAACACAAAACACAATACGCTTGCATGCAAAACACAAACTCGGTATACTGAGTAGTAATATAACTAAAACAACACAGAAAGAAAACCATTAAATACAATTAAGTTGCAACATGTTATAAGTGAGAGCCGTTGGCTCAGCTGGGTGTGTCGCACACTTTTACACAACAGACACAGGTTCGAATCCCCCTTGTGTTACTTTGGCATTTTATTTTTTTTAACTAAAAGCTGCTATAATTAATGAACTGAAAGCATGATATAAACAAATGAGTAGGAACTTGTAATTGAATAAGTGCTTTGGCCCGCTAGGAAATATGCCGGTTTTTCTAAGCAAGGGGTCTCAAGTTCGAAGCTCATAGGTGATATTTTTGATGTTTTTAAATTTTATCATTTTGACTTATATTTTTAGACCCAATTGAGTACATTTTTATAATTATTAATAAAAATGTTAAAACTAATATTTTTCAACACTCTTCGTTCACATTTTGTCAAAACAATGTATTTAGTATATATTATTAAATTCTGACTAAAAGACAAAAATTAAGAAAATATTTATAACAAAAACTTACATAAATATTTTCTAACTTATCATCCACTAACTTTAGATAAATATAAACCCATTTATATTTATATATCATATTACGAAACATTGTTGATTTAAATACTTAACTTATACTACCTCCATCCCAAAATAATTGTCCCCCGACAAAAAATACACAGTTTAAGAAAATAATAATTAATACTGCTTTCTCTCTCTCACTTTTTTGTCAAATGACAGGTTTACCCTTAACAAACGCACTATATTTGAATACCTATGTAAAATGGCAAATTACCTACTAGGGTTTTATTATCATCTCTATGATACACTCAGTTAACGTTTTGAGTGTCATGAGCTTAGTGTAATAATAACTGCTTTATCAATTGTCTCTTAAACTTGAAATCTTTTTGTCCATAATTTATATATACAAACCTATGAATTTCACTCAACCTTTGTGTTGACTTTTTAGCATGTTTTATCTCAGGTCCTTAAGGTTTTTGGCAAGCATGAAGTCACACGGGGAATGCTTTGATGGCTTGCATTTTATTATCATTCAATAAACATTTTATAAACTTTTATGTTTACGTATTATGTACTCTAAAACTATTTGGGACCTTTTGTAACTCTGATGTTTTATTATGATCGAATGATAAGCTTTTAAAACGTCTCATTTAGAGTCGTTTTCTATGATTATGATTGTTGTACTAATAAGTAGCACCCCAATGATATTACATTCCGCTGCGATATTTTGGGGGTGTTACAGATTGGTACCAGAGCCATGATTATAGAGAAACAGGTCGAATTTTTAGACCTAGACTACAACCACTCCTTATATTTTAACTACTCCACTTTGGATTGCATTACACTCTCCGTGCACTAACATTTTCCGAACACTTATGCACAATTTTATACACCATTATTCTATTTATATACAAAGAGTATTTATATATACACTTGATTGATTTTAATCTCTTATACTCGTTTCCAGAACTTCATGTCGAATCTTGTTTTTCCCCGATCATATATCTACTATTACATTTTTAATCTATAAAACTCTTTCAAGACATTGTAATTGATAACAATGGTCTCAATTAATTTCAAAATATTGCGAGTAATTCTATGATTCGCTAAAACTTTTCACAATCTTTCATAACATCGTTTTACTGAAACCCGTTACATTATATCGAATCCCCACGATTGTCTTACTATCTGTCTCCAGAGACGAGTTTGAACATTCGTCCCATACTCATGGAACACCTACATCGCCTAAAGATACGCCGATTGATTAGAACTTGACTTTAACGTGCCGCCTTGGAACACCTACTTTCGGAACACGACTTTATAACATCTCATTCTTTTTCACTCCTTTTCGTTTTGAAGAATTACGCCGCCAGGAAGGTAACGCCGAAACTTGACAGCAATGTTTACCCTAACTTAATGCTATCTTTTGATTCCAAGGACAAATTGGAGAACTTGTCGGCCACTACTCTGACACCTACTTCACCAACCTATATACTAATGTCTAATAGTGAGACAGAGCCATTCAAGGACAAGGCTATAGAGTGTGAACCCAAACCAAAAGATCACTCACTCGAAGAAGAACCCCTAGGAAGACGAGGAGGAAAACTACTACTACATCTACTCCTCCCACCCGACCAGAGTCTATCACCAGAGAGCCCATCCAGCACAATATCCTATTGCTGGTGACATACATGGCACATCATGAGAGATATTACACGAGCTGTGATGGCCAACCTACAGTCTCGTTGGAGCAGAGTAAAAAAACTCGAGGAGCTAAATACGGATCTTATTCAATCAACATTCATGATGTTTATTGACTTTACACCATTTATTATTTGTTTTCATTTATCCTCAATCAACTTTCGTAATACTCAATGTCGTTCTCATTTTATGTTGATTCTCAATTAACATGCATGCTTACAACGTAATGTTTTTCTCATTTATTGTTGGTCCCTATTCATTCTCAATTAGCATTCGCAATGATTATTGTCTTTTCACTTGTTGTCGCTCTCATTAATTGTTTACTCTCAGTTAGTGATGAACTCAAATAAGTACATTTGTGCTATCAGTTGTCTTTTATTATTCGTTCTCATTTCTTCTCATTTAGCATTCGAGATACATATTGTCTTTCTCATTTATTGATTTTCTCAGTTATTCTCACTTAAAATTCGTAATATTTATGGACTTCATCATTTATTGTTTGATCTCCTTCGTGACACTTATTGTCTTCCTTATTTATCGTTTGCTTTCACATTTATTATCTATCTCATTTGTTCTCATTTAACATATTGTAATGCTTAATGCTTTCTCAATTCTTGTCCATTTCACTTAATCTCTCTTAACAATCATGATGTTTATTATCCTTCTTAGATATGGATTTTCATTATTCATTCTCATTTTGACATTCTTAATGAATATTCTCTGTCTCGTTATTATTAAACCTCATTTAGAATTCTGTCTTTCAGTATTGGCCTCTTTTGGCTATTTGTTTGATTCGATTGATTCTCTTGGTTAATTGAATTACTTCATGTTGATATTCTATATCTCTTCCCTTTACTATTGTGACAAATTATGATTCTTCTATTTGCGTAAATTTGAGTCATTGGCTTCTCTTTTACACACCATTTCGTTTGCTTCTTTGTTCGTACGAATATCAAATCTTTCTTTCGAGCACTCCTTGCTCATACCAGTACGAATAATATTGATATCTAAATCTATTCACTATTGCTCAATTCATTGATCCTTCCATTTGCATCAATTGTTAATGGTTTGTTTCTTTGTTCGTACAAATACCTATCTTTCTTTCTAGCACTCTTTGCTCATGATAAGTACGAATGTTCTTGATATCTAATTTTGATCCATTATTTTTATTCATCAATTCCTTCATTTGCATTGATGTAGAAAAATTTGGGTGCTACTAAATCGATAATCACAACACAAGATATAGAGAATGGATTAAAAATCCGTTTTAAAATACATTACATATTCAAAGTTATGATGCATATCAAGAGCAGACTACTTAGGTCTGGTAGTTTACTACTTAGGTCTGGTAGTTTACTAAGTTAGGTCTGTTTGTGATTTAGGTCTGGTTATGTAAAGTTAAGTCTGGTAGTACATGTTAAGTCTGGTTGAATTATTAAGTCTGGTCTGGTCGTGAAGATAGGAAAGTTTGTTAGAGTTATATTAGGAAAAGATACAATGCGTATATGTATCTTTATAGAAGATTTGTGTATATCTTCTGTGTCGTCTAGGGTTTCCTTGTGTTATAAAAGGATCCCTAAAGTTTGTTAGTAAATGTGTGTGAGTTGTACGAATTGATAAAGGTGAATATCAATATACGAAGTTAGTGATATCCCTGCTTGTGTTCTTAATTGTTCTTGTTAAGATTCCGCATTAACATTAACAATCACTTAGGGTTTCTCACTTAGATTGGTTCGGATTTATCCTAACCATCTACTAGGTATTCAAAACTACTTAGTGATCCATATACAATTTGTGGACCAACAAGTGGTATCAGAGCAAGGGAGAGACTCTGAATTCGTAGAACACTAAAACCTATTTCTCACTCAAATCACCCTTCACAATGTCTGAACTCGATAAGCCTGAAACTTTCTCAATCCATAACAGTGAGGATGAGCAATCAAACCATGAAGATGAAGGAAAAACCGAAACCAGTAACTCCCAAACACAACAACAACCCATCCCTTCCACAACCACAATCTCAAACATAAAACTTCCACTACTGAAGAGAGAAGAGTATGATATATGGGCCATGGAGATGGAACATTATCTGGAATACATTGATAGTGATGTATGGAAGGTGATTCAAAAGGGAAATTCTAAGAAGAGAATTTCACAAGGGAATGATGGGCAACTCAGAATAATGCCACCAGTATCTGCTGAGGAGATTAGGGCTGTGGAGAAGGAAAAGAAGGCCAGAACCTTGCTTCTTATGGCTATTCCTAAGGAGCATCTACAAAGGTTTCATGGCATTCTTGATGCTAAGGAGATGTGGGAAGCTATCAAGAAACGATTTGGAGGTAATGCTAACTCCAAAAAGATGCAAAAGGCTGTTCTTAAACAGCAATTTGAAACATTTAGTGTTTCAAAGACTGAAGGTTTGGAGAAGGGCTATGACAGATTTCAACATCTGTTAACACAATTGGAAGTTCATGGTGCAGCAGTCTCGAATGAGGATGCAAATCACAAATTCCTTAGATCTTTACCATCAGAATGGGGCAATGTATCTGTGGCAATGAGGATTAAGGAGGAAGTAGACTCTATGACACCTGATGACCTTTACAATAATCTCAGGATGTTTGAAAGGGACATCAGTAACAACACTCAGGGTTCAACCAGTTCCTCAAATGTTGCTTTTGTATCTCAAAACAAAAGCAGTACTTACAAGGTTAGATCTGGTGTTAGGTCTGGTAACTATGAAACTCCTTCAAGTGAAAGGTCTGCTTCAAGTTTCACTGATGAGGTGATACATTCTTTCTTTGCCAATCAAACGGAAGATGAAAACTTTATTAGTGAAGACCTTGAACAAATTAATGATGCTGAAGTTGAGGAGATGGATATAAAATGGCACATTGCCATGGTTGCTTTAAGGGTCAAACGATTTCAGAAGCAATATGGTAGGACTATCAACTTCAACAACAAATCACCAGTGGGATACACAAAGAGGACTGTTGAATGCTACAACTATCACAAGCATGGGCATTTTTCAAGAGATTGTCCAGAGAAGAAGTCTGCTGATGAGAAAAGAGTTGAAGATGGGAAGATGGAAAAGAATCAGATGAGCCTGCTGACAATGGAAGCTGGAGGAGTCAATTGGGGTGAGCATCCAAGAGTAAATGAGGAGTCTGATCATGCTCTCATGGCCATTGGTAATGAGGTATCATTATGCTCTAAATTATGTACTGACTCATATAATCATGTTAAGGCTTTATGTGATGAGCAGCAAGAACAAATAGGTGATCTAGAAGTAAATTTATTAGCACATAAAAATGCTGTAAAAACTTTAGAGGCACAAAAGGTCACCCTTCAAAATCAACATGCTGCTTTAAATGAAAAACTATACTTTCAAGCTAATAAAATATATGAACAAGATGAGAAGCTTAAAAGGTATAGACAATTAGGGCTTAAAATTCAGAAGGAGAGGGATGAGCTGAGAAAAAGGGTAGATCAATGGAACAATTCAAATAAAAACCTGTTTAAGTGTTGGGATTCTCAAATTAAGTCAAATAAAAAATGTGGCTTAGGATATGAGGAAAATGAGAATAGGGATATATTTAAGACTAAAGAAGAGGACTATGCTGGTAAGCCTTTGTATAATAGGTTTGTTAAGACTGGTGACTTTAAAGGAGTACCACCACCTTTGAGTGATGACTATACTCCTCTTGAAAAAGAAGAGTTAGATGATTCACTCTTTGTATATGGTAAGAAAGGTCCTCAAGTGCCTGAACCAACTACCTCAGAGGACAAATCCAGTAGATATTCTTCTTGTCAATCCAATGACTCTGAAGGATCTGTTGATGGTTCCTCTGATCACTCTAAGTCTGAGTCAATCAGTGAGGAAAAAGAGAATCCTGAACCTAAGGTTGTTAAGAAGTGTGAACCTGTTGTTACTAAACCTTTAGTGACTGAACAAAAGGATGAGACAGTTAAACCTAGTTGTGTTAACCACATAAAAACTCCTAGGGAATCTGTTAAATTGAATGAGTCACCTAGAAGCAATAGTGTTCACAGAGAGAGTAGGAGTAGTTACAATTATGCTCCTAAAAGATGTTTTGTGTGTGGAAGTTTGAGTCATTTAATAAGAGATTGTGACTTCCATGAAAAGAGAATGAAAAGAGAGGCTGAGCAAAAGAGAATGAATGTTAATAAGGTTCAAGGGTTAAATAAACCAGTTTGGAACAATGCTAGTAGAGTTAATCATGCTAACCAGTTTGTCCCCAGACCTGTTCTACTAAATAACACTACCAGACCTAACTCTTTTGTTAGTTCTGGTAGACCAAATTTTGGGTCTGGCTACAGAAACTTTAATGTGAATAGGCAAAATGTTAATTTTATGAGGCCTAAAGTGAATACTGGTTATGTCAACTCTGTGAGACCAAATGTTAACACTGGTTTTGTAAGACCCAAGCAACCTTTTCAAAAATCTCAGGTGAAAGAAAATTTTAAAAGAACTAATTTTTACAAAGCTCATTCACCTGTGAGAAGACAAGTTGGAAAGCAAACAGCAAAACCTTTAAAGGGAAATGGGGGTTCTGCTGTTAAGACCTCAGCATGTATGTCTTGGGATTCAAACAAAAATAAATCCATGTATATATCCCAAAACAACAGTGGATCAGGTTCAATTAAGAAATTTAAGCATATTGATCCACAAGGCGGACCCAAGCCTACTCAGGCCTGGGTTCCTAAGAGAAACTAATTTCTCTTCTTTTTGTGCAGGATCATCCACTTTGCTATATGGAAGATAGAGGAATACTTGACAGTGGATGCTCTGGGCACATGACTGGTAACAAGAACTATCTTAATGATTTCCATGAATTCGAGGGAGGTTCTGTTACTTTTGGAGGAAGCAAGGGACAGATAACTGGTAAAGGAAGAATCATTGTGGGCAACATAGAATTTGACAATGTATCTTTTGTGAAAGAACTTGGGCAGTTCAACCTTTTCTCAATATCACAGATTTGTGATACTCAGCATAAGGTGCTTTTTACTGAAACTGATTGTCTTGTGTTGACTCCGGACTTTAAAATGCCTGAAGAACATCAAATTCTTCTTAAAGTTCCCAGACAACACAAAATGTACAGTTTTGATATGAAAGCATCTAATCCTGCAAAAGGTGCTACCTGTTTAATTGCAAAAGCTACATTGGATGAATCTAAGTTGTGGCACAGAAGGTTAGGCCATGTGAATTTCAAAAATATGAATAAACTTGTGAAGAATAATCTTGTGAGAGGTTTGCCTTCAAAATTGTTTAAAAATGATCATACCTGTGTGGCTTGCAACAAGGGAAAACAACATAGGGCATCCTGTAAGGTTAAATTAGAAAGATTAATCACTGAACCTTTGCATACCTTACATATGGATCTTTTTGGCCCTACATCTGTCCATAGTATAAATCATGCATGCTATTGCCTTGTCATTACAGATGATTGTACTAGATATTGTTGGGTGTTCTTTATGTCTAGGAAGGATGAAGCTACCCCTTTGATTCAAAATTTCATTAGACAGATTGAAAACCTTATTGATAAACGAGTCAAAATCATTAGGAGTGATAATGGCACTGAATTTAAAAACAAGAGCATGCTAGATTTTTGTGGTAATAAAGGAATTAAGCAACAATTCAGTAATGCAAGAACTCCTCAGCAAAATGGAGTTGCTGAGAGAATGAACAGGACACTTATTGAGGCAGCTAGGACTATGCTTGCAGATTCACTTTTACCTACTACATTTTGGGCTGAAGCAGTCAGCAATGCCTGCTACATCTTTAATAGGGTTAGAGTGACTAAGCCTCAAAATAGAACTCCTTATGAGCTTATGTTTGGCCACAAACCAGTTGTTAGCCATATAAGACCTTTTGGGTGTCATGTTACCATTCTTGATACTTTAAGTGTTCTTGGAAAATTTGAAGGAAAGTCTGATGAAGGGTTTTTACTTGGGTATGCATTAAACAGTAAAGCCTTTAGGGTTTACAATTTAGTATCCAAGAAAGTAGAAGAAAATCTGCATGTAAACTTTCTTGAGGAAAAACCCAATGTCAAGGGAATTGGTCATAGGTGGATGTTTGATATTGATTATTTGACAGATTCTATGAATTATGTTCCTGTCTACAAGGAGAATCAAATTAACCCTATTGCAGGTACCCAAGAAGCTTCTAACATTGCAGGTACCAAAGATTCTTCAAATTCAGGGAACATTGATGATCTGGCTGAGCTTGTTGTGATTCCCTCTACAGAGAACAAGTCTGATGCAGGTGAAGCAGTAATCAAGGATTCTTCACCTCAGAAAACAGACTCTGAAGTTAAGTCTGGCAAAGTCAAATCCCCTAGCATTACCAGTACTTCACTTTTTAAGTCTGGTAGTGATGTTCTACCAGACCTTACTTCAAATGCTGAATGTGCTGATTCTAAGATGCCAGAACTTGAAGTATTTCCTAATCCTAATGAAGGTGTTTTTGATGGGGCTTCCTATGATGAAGGAGGTATTATTACTGATTTCAACAACTTACCCACTGAAGTGGAAGTAAGTCCAACCCCCACTCTCAGGATCCACAACATTCATCCCAAAAACCAAATAATTGGTAACCCCAAGTCTGCTGTTCAAACAAGAAGTAGAGTGCACCATCAGTCTGCTTCTCTTGCACTCATTAGCCTGATCAAGCAACAACAAAGGGTCAACCATAAGGACCAGCAACATTGCTTATTTGCTTGCTTTCTTTCTCAAAGTGAACCCACTACAGTTTCTGAAGCTTTAGGGGAGGAAAGTTGGGTAGAAGCCATGCAAGAAGAGTTGTTGCAGTTCAAGCTACAGAAAGTATGGATTCTTGTAGACCTACCTTATGGAGCTAAAGTTATTGGTACTAAATGGGTCTTCAGGAATAAAAGGGATGAAAGAGGGGTAGTTGTAAGGAACAAAGCAAGGTTGGTAGCCCAAGGATACAAACAGGAGGAGGGCATAGATTATGATGAGGTTTTTGCTCCTGTAGCAAGGATTGAAGCTATCAGGTTATTCTTGGCCTATGCATCATATATGGGATTCAAGGTGTATCAGATGGATGTCAAAAGTGCTTTCCTTTATGGCACTATTGATGAAGATGTGTATGTACATCAACCTCCTGGCTTTGAGGATCCTGCTAACCCCAATCAAGTGTATAAGGTTATTAAAGCTCTATATGGTCTTCATCAGGCTCCTAGAGCTTGGTATGAAACTCTTTCACAGTTTCTTGAAGAACATGGATACATCAGGGGTGTAATTGACAAGACACTGTTTATCAAGAGAGATCAGAAGGATATTATTCTTGTCCAAATCTATGTGGATGATATCATTTTTGGATCCACAAGAAAGTCTTGGTGTGATGAATTTGAAGGTTTAATGAAGAGCAGGTTTGAAATGAGCTCAATGGGAGAACTTACATTTTTCTTGGGATTGCAAGTTAAGCAAAAGGATGATGGACTTTTTATTTCTCAAGACAAGTATGTTGCAGAAATTTTGAAAAAGTTTGAATTCTCAAATGTGAAGGCAGCAGTCACTCCCATGGAGAACAAAGTGCCTTTAACAAAGGATGAAGATGCTGTTGATGTGAATGTGCATCTTTACAGATCCATGATAGGTTCCCTCATGTATCTTACTGCTTCTAGACCTGATATTATGTATGCAGTTTGTATTTGTTCACGTTTTCAGGTTCAACCAAAGACTTCACATCTTCATGCTGTGAAGAGAATCTTTAGGTACTTAAAGGGCAAACCTAATTTGGGCCTTTGGTATCCTAAGGAGTCAGCTTTTGACCTGACAGCTTATTCAGACAGTGACTATGCTGGTGCAAGTCTGGATAGGAAATCAACAACAGGAGGTTGTCAGTTCCTTGGAAGGAGGTTAATATCTTGGCAATGCAAGAAGCAGACGATTGTGGCTAATTCAACTACTGAGGCTGAGTATGTAGCAGCTGCTCATTGCTGTGGACAAGTTTTGTGGATTCAGAATCAGATGCTGGACTATGGTTTGAATTTTATGAATACTGTTATCCACATAGATAATAAGAGTACTATATGTATTGTTAAGAATCCAGTATATCACTCTAAAACTAAGCATATAGAAATAAGGCATCACTTCATTAGGGATTGCTTTGAAAAGAAGTTGATTAGAGTGGAGAAAATACATACAGATTTTAATGTTGCTGACCTGTTAACTAAGGCATTTGATGGTCCTAGGTTCAATTACCTGGTAGTTAACATTGGTATGATGAACCCCTAGTTTGAATTAAGGGGAGGTTTGGCCTAAGGGGAGGTCAAACTGTGAAGTATGTAAAATATGAATACTTACCAGCATTTAGGTTATTTTTAAGTTTTGTAGTTTTGATTTTAGTTTTGTTAATGATTTGATAAAAAAAAAAAAAAAAAAAAAAAAAAAAAAAAAAAAAAAAAAAAATTTAGTTTGTTTTATCTATATCTTTTATTTCTTTTATAGGCAATGCTGGTTTAAGTATATTTTCACAAGTTATTGAGTGAGATTATTGGAACTTCTCACTTGGTGAAGGTGTTTTGCACTAACACATCAAAAGGTTATCAGTCCACCTTGTCTCATCAACACAAGGACTGGCTAATCCTGAGCAAACGGCTAACAGGTAAAGATTGCTCAAATCCGTTTATGGCTGACAATTTGCCAAAAATTGTATGGTATTCAACTCACCATATCTAAGATAAGTGAAGAGTTGGCTAGCCCACAAGGTTATGGCTTGTGGTAAAGGCTGTGAAAAACCATAAATGGTAATCAATTCACCATGATGAGGTGCTTTTCCATCAAAGAATTGACTAGTCCAGAAGCAAACGGCTTTTGGTAAAGACTTAACAAATCCGTTGATAAGCTGATGATTTGCTTAAAATCATATGGTTATCAGTGTACCATGGTCTTACACACCAAAACATTTGGCTACTCCAGTAGTAATGGCTATTGGTAAAGAGACATCAAATCCATTAAATTTCAATGATTCACCTCTCACAGGTGTTAACACACTTGGAAGTGATGAGAATAGATATGAAACTTAATATGAATTGATGTACATATAGTCATTGTTGCTGCAAAGACCATATCAGAAGAGCTTATCAAGATTCAAGCTGCTAGTAAGGAACAAGACCTAAATACATTTCAAAGTGTTCAAGATTCAATCCTCAGAAGGCTAAATCAGAAGAACTTGAAGTTCATGAAGCATGAAGATCAAGTTAGGGGAGGATTGTTGGGAATTATGATGCATATCAAGAGCAGACTACTTAGGTCTGGTAGTTTACTACTTAGGTCTGGTAGTTTACTAAGTTAGGTCTGTTTGTGATTTAGGTCTGGTTATGTAAAGTTAAGTCTGGTAGTACATATTAAGTCTGGTTGACTTATTAAGTCTGGTCTGGTCGTGAAGATAGGAAAGTTTGTTAGAGTTATATTAGGAAAAGATACAATGCGTGTATGTATCTTTATAGAAGATTTGTGTATATCTTCTGTGTCGTCTAGGGTTTCCTTGTGTTATAAAAGGATCCCTAAAGTTTGTTAGTAAATGTGTGTGAGTTGTACGAATTGATAAAGGTGAATATCAATATACGAAGTTAGTGATATCCCTGCTTGTGTTCTTAATTGTTCTTGTTAAGATTCCGCATTAACATTAACAATCACTTAGGGTTTCTCACTTAGATTGGTTCGGATTTATCCTAACCATCTACTAGGTATTCAAAACTACTTAGTGATCCATATACAATTTGTGGACCAACACATTACATATTCAAAGTCATATTGTCTTACATAAAATTCATTTCAAATAAAATGTAGCCCATTTAACAAAGCGGTCCCAAATTTCAGAGTTAACGCAACAATAAAAACATTTCCATCAATTATTATGACCATCGCCATGCCCTGCCTTCAGTAAACACACCTCAGTTTCCTGAGAAAAATACGCTAAAATTCAGCTAACGCTGGTGAGTTCATATGTTTAAAGTAAATAAGCACATATGGACCATAGCAATATTCAGCAAACAATTCAGCAATAACACACTATCCCGCTATGCAAACACTAAGCCTCATCTAACCGAACTAGGCATACAGTATACCAAGCTGGCATAAGTAAATAAAGGGTGCCCGCGAGTTTTAATCCCCAAACACTCGGCCGATTTCATATGGTATACGTTCGCATTGACTATGCCGAGCCAACCGAACGGGGGAGTCACCCCCAATAGATCTATTTATATCACACGGTTTCCCAGCAGGAATTGACGGTTGATGATAGTGGGCGCAATGGGATTCAGCTCAACTTAGGTTTCTGCATACAAGTGTGTATAAAACAAAATCCATTTTTGGTCCATGAAAACAGTTTTGCATGTTTCTCACCCCAAGGTTTAATAAAAAATACGTATAAAAATATAGGGATATAAACTCACCTTAAAACAATAGCAATCTGCAAATCAATCAACAAAACAGTGCAACCGCTCCGACACGCGACCTAGATCAGTATGATAAGTCTTAGCAATATATACGTGTTTTAAATGTCTTAACTCAATTGAAAAGTTTACGTTTGACCAGTGCTCGTGTATTTCTTGCTTGCTGTGTGGTAAAGTATATTTCAAAATGATTTATCGTATAAACTCTTTGGTGATGGCTCATGGTGAAAGCGTATGGAGAATGTATATGCGACGAAACTTCTGTGCTTTGCTTGTAGCAAACTGCGTAAGTAATATATATATATATATATATATATATATATATATATTATATATATATATATATATATATATATATATATATATATATATATATATATATATATATATATATAAAAGGGAAGAATCTTGTTTGGTTCGGTAATGGAATCAATAGCTTGCCCGAACAGGACCCTAGCTTTATTGCGAGCCAAAAATCTTGATCAATTTCCGGGATCGTTGTGGCATGAACTCATTTCTGCCTTTCCTCACCCCCGCCCTACCGCAGTTGAAGCACCTAAAGGAGAATTTGGTGTCTTTCTGGTCAGTAATGGAAGCAATCGTCCCTACCGTCGTAAAATAAGAGCACCTGGCTCTGCCCATTCACAAGGACTCGATTCTATGTCCAAACATCACATGCCAGCAGATGTGGTCACCATCATAGGTACTCAAGATATTGTGTCTGGAGAGGTGGATATATATATATATATATATATATATATATATATATATATATATATATATATATATAGGTGGATATATATATATATATATATATATATATATATATATATATATATAATAATTTCATATTTAATTAATTAAGGCTTATAATTAAATAAATGATCATTGAATAATTAATTTAATAATATTACTAATGGGGTATTATTATATTATAAATTGTTATATTCATTTATAATATAATAGTAATTATAAAGGAAAATTAGAAGTATTTAATTCTTGAGAATTTATTAAGTGAGAGTGCATTAGTGCTAAAAATATGTTTATAATTCTCATAAGACCTAAAAATATTAATTTATGAAAATTAATATTTTTATTAATGAAAATAGTTTGTTTCGTCTTTTAGTCGATTTTTGTCAAAAATATTCTAATTGTTGAAATTTTAGAAAAATCGGGCATGACCCATTCGTTTATTCAAGCTTTCCCATTTTTCTCAAGTGTTGCAAATAATCTCTTTTTATCACTAAAATCACAAAAATAGTCTAAAATGTATATTTATCTATATAACTATACTTATTGTTATAATTACTTCACTATTATAGGTTTTGACACAAAAGTCAACGTTTAGTCAAAATTTCTTCAAAAGTCAACAAAAGTCAATATTCATAATTTATGGGCCAAAATTCCTTTTAGTTGGCTTGTTGGGCTTAAATTGCCAAAACGAGTCCAAAATGGTTTTTATCGATATGATTCGTTCTATTTTACAAAATTAACCATGGCGAGTCTAAAAATGTTCAAAATTTTATTTTTATCTCCCGGGTGGTTTATTGGGCCGAATAGGCCACCTTTAGCCCAAAATCACATTTTTAGTCCAATAACTAGTTATCCCTTTTTAGTTACGTTATATTTTACGTTATATATTAAATAAGCCAATAAGCATTTAAATTAAGCCAATTGTTTCAAAACAGCCCTTATGGGCCGAATACATGATGGGCTTGGTCCATGTGCACCATTTTAGTGTTTAGTCCAATTTTTGTAGTAAAAATCAATAAGTTAGTGCTTATTACAATAAGCTATTCATAATAAGCTAATAAGCAAAACCTTCACCATTTCACCACTAGATCCAAAATTTTATGTTTTTCAAAACCCCAATGATTATATATTTTATAATGTAGCCGATCCATATATATATACTCAAAAGTGTATATTTCGACTTAATTACGCGTAATTAGCATTAATCACTTTCGTATCACCAAATTAGTACCACAAGCAACAAGATTTACCACACAATCAAGAAATATCAAAATTTGTATGAAAACTCAAAAAAGTCGTGTATGTACATATATACACATCAAACCCTAACTTGTTCATATTAACAAATCATATACATTTAACACTTTTTAACACTTTTAATCATTAAAACAACATGATATGAACAAGATTGAACAAGTTTTCAAAGATTCTTACAATGCTTGAAGAATTTCGAGTTGTGGTTAGCTCAAGAACACACCCAAATTGCACCAATTTTACCCAAAACACGTTCTAATTAACCCGAAACTCTTGAATGTACACCCCGATTGTTTATAACTTGAACAAAAATTTGTGGATCTTGGTTTTCTTGTGTTACCCGTGTACTAAGATGAAGAAGAGAGGAAAATATGATCTAGGTAATGTTTTGAGATGAAATGAAGGTGTAAAAATGTTAGTTGCTTAATGTAGTATAAATACAAAATGAATCCTTGGCAAATCCCACTAACAATCTTATCATATTTTAATTTTTGTCACCATGTATGTGTTGTACTCATGAGTTAGGAGGGAGTATTGAGTGTATTTTTGATCCTCGTTGGTGTATCGTGTGTCGGTTTACGCTTAAATAGTTACCGTAAAGTCTCGGTTTGACTTTTTGGACACGTATATGTAAAATAAAGTTTTTATTGACATCTCCGTCAGAAAAATAATAAAATATTATTATTAGCTAAAAAATGCATTTATTTGACTGCTACCATATATATTGTGCTGTCGGTACGCGTGTGAGGTTGCTTTTTCAGAAATTACGAGAAAGCTCTCAGTAAATTACAAAACTTGTCAGTAACTACCAGGAATGGAATAATTTATGCTTACTGACAAAAATAAACTTTTTTTACAGTGACTGTAAGCTACAGTATGCGGGACAACTCCCAAAAATGCTCAAAAATACTCAAAAATATTTAAACGCGCATAGAAATGCTCCGCTTAAAACTAATAAATAATCATTTATTATTAATTAACAATGTGCAAATTACCATTTGTCATAGTCTCCCCAGCTAATCGATAAATCCGTCTCGGATTTCAATTTACGTTACTCGTTGGGTTCGAAAATAGATGAGGATATTTTCGCTTGATTTCATCCTCTCGCTCCCAGGTGTACTCGGGGCCTCTGCGAGAGTTCCAACGGACCTTCACAATTGGGATACGACTCTGCTTTAGCCGTTTAACTTCCCGGTCCATGATTTTAATCGGCTCCTCGATGAAATTCAGTTTCTCGTCAAGCTTAATCTCATCCATAGAAATGACGGCGTTATCATCAGATAAGCACTTTTTCAAGTTGCTGACATGAAAAACGTCATGCACAGCGCTGAGCTCGGATGGCAGTTCAAGTCGGTAGGCTACCGGCCCGATCCTGGCAAGAATTTTGAAAGGTCCAATATAGCGAGGGTTTAGCTTACCAAGCTTGCCAAATCTTATCACGCCTTTCCATGGCGAGACCTTTAACATCGCTTTGTCACCCACTTGGAACTCAAGGGGTTTTCGCCTCTTGTCGGCATAACTCTTTTGACAGTCAAGAGCCGCTTGCATTCGGATCTTGATCTGCACGATCTTCTCAGTAACCTCGTGGACTAGGTCTGGTTCAGTAAGTTGATTTTCTCCGACCTTAGCCCAACATATTGGCGATCTGCACTTACGACCATAAAGTGCCTCATACGGTGCAGCCTTAACGCTGGTGTGATAGCTGTTGTTGTAGGAAAACTCGGCTAAAGGCAAATCCCTATCCCAGCCGTTCCCGAAGTCAATCACACAGGCTCTCAGCATGTCCTCTAATGTCTGGATGGTCCTTTCACTCTGACCATCAGTCTGAGGATGATAAGCTGTACTCATGTCAAGGTCGGTTTCCAATGCATCCTGAAGCGACCTCCAGAAGTTAGACGTGAAACGGCTGTCTCGATCAGAGATAATAGAGACAGGCACACCATGCCTTGCGAAAATTTCCTTCACATACAGTCGCGCGAGTTTGTCCATGCTATCATTCTCCTTTATAGGAAGGAAATGAGCTGATTTAGTGAGATGGTCAACGATCACCCAAATCGTGTCGTAACCGCTCGACGTCTTAGGCAGCTTGGTGATAAAATCCATAGTGATACGCTCCCATTTCCATTCTGGGATTTCAGGTTGAACAAGCAGACCGGATGGACTCTGGTGTTCAGCCTTGACCTTCGAGCACGTTAAACACTTACTGACGTACTCAGCTATATCGGCCTTCATGTTTGGCCACCAATACAATTTCTTCAAATCTAAATACATCTTGTCAGATCCTGGATGGATGGAGTACTTGGATTTGTGGGATTCGTGCATAATCAAATCACGAATTCCTCCATATAGCGGGATCCAACGCCTGTCCCTATAACACAAAAATCCATCGGATCTTTTTACGAATCCATTCTCACTCTCTGGCATTCCGTAAATTTTCTCACGTGGTCGGTTTTCATCCTTGAATGCCTCACTCTGAGCCTCAAGAATTTTCGCTGGAAGTGGTGAACTGATCGTCATCCCTAACGATCTGACTCTGAGGGGTTTAATCCGCTCTTTTCTGCTGAGGGCGTCGGCAACCACATTTTCCTTGCCTGGGTGGTAACGGATCTCACAAACATAGTCGCTAAGCAATTCTAACCATCGGCGCTGTCTCATGTTCAGCTCCTTCTGGTTCAAGATGTGCTGTAGACTTTTGTGGTCGGTATACACCACGCAATTAGTGCCATAAAGATAGTGCCTCCAAATTCTCAGTGAGAAAACGACTGATCCTAACTCTAGGTCATGGGTTGTGTAGGTTTTCTCGTAGGTTTTCAGCTGTCGAGAAGCGTATGCAATCACTTTCTCTCTCTGCATCAGCACAGCTCCCAAACCTTTGTGTGATGCGTCACAATACACAACAAAATCTTCACTACCCTCGGGTAAAGCCAAAATAGGTGCACTACACAATCTTTCCTTAAGGAGTTGAAAAGCTTCTTCCTCCTTATCTCCCCAGTCGTATTTCACATTCTTTGTGTCAGTTTCGTCGACGGCTTAGCTATCTTAGAAAAACCTTCAATAAACCTTCGGTAATAGCCGGTAAGTCCTAAAAATTATCGTATTTCAGTAGGCGTTGTGGGCGTTGCCCAATCCTTTATTGCCTCAATCTTGGCGGGATCCACGTGAATGCCCTGACTATCTATCACATGACCCAGAAACTGCACAGTCGATATCCAGAATTCACACTTCAAAAACATGGCATATAACTCCTTTTTTTCCAATAATTCCAGAATTAGCTTGAGGTGTTCCTCATGCTCTTTCTCATTCTTGGAATATATCAGGATGTCATCACTGAATACTATTACGAATTTATCCAAATACAGCTTACACACCCGATTCATGAGGTCCATGAATACCGCTAGTGCATTAGTCAAGCCGAATGACATAACTAGGAATTCGAAATGGCCATATCGGGTTCGGAACGCGGTCTTTGGGATATCCTCTTCCCGGACTCGGAGTTGGTGATAACCTGATCTCAGGTCTATCTTGGAATAAACTGATGAACCTTGCAACTGATCAAATAAATCGTCAATTCTCGGGAGTGGGTACCTATTCTTGATGGTTAGCTTAATCAGCTCCCGATAGTCAATACACATCCTAAAGGATCCATCCTTTTTCTTTACAAACAAGACTGGAGCTCCCCACGACGAAGAACTCGGTCTGATAAAACCTTTTTTGGATAGTTCAGCTAACTGATCAGACAACTCCTGTAACTCCATTGGTGCTAGCCGATAGGGTGCTCGCACTACAGGCGCAGCTCCTGTCACCAAATCGACTTGAAATTCAATCTGTCTGGCTGGTGGGAGTCCAGGTAGGTCTTCTGGAAAAACTTCCGGGAAATCCCTTACGATTGGCACATCTTCCAATCGTTTCTCTCCGGGCTCCTTTTCCTTCTTCTCAGTAACGTGAGCTAGAAATAGGTGGCATCCTTTCTCAATGCACTTCTGCACTTTCGTACACGAGATGATGCTTAACCTTGACGAACGCGCACGATCGCTCCAATCTCCTTCAATTATCAGGAATTTGTTCCCATAAGGTACTATGACGATCTTTTCATCCCAAATGATGACGGCATGATATTTCGATAGTCAATCCATCCCTATGATGACGTCAAAACTACCCAACTCTACTGGCATAAGGTCAATGCTGAATGGGTGGTTTAATAAATTTAGAGTGCAATCCCTTATAATAGCATCTACTCTTTCTAATTTCCCTTTGGCTAATTCTATGTCGAAGACATTATCTAAGGTGGTTGGGGCTATTTCAATTAAAGGACTAAAAGCAGTCGACACAAAACTTCTATCTGCTCCCGTATCGAATAATACTGAAGCATAACAATTATTTAAAAGAAACGTACCCGTTACCATATTTGGGTCGTCCTGGGCTTCCCTTCTGCCCACAGCATAAACTCTTCCACGAGCTCCTCCTTCACTGCCCTGGTTTCCATTGTTGACTACTGCTAGCTGGTTACCACGACCACCACCATTTCCCTGATTTCGGGGCTTGTTGCACTCATTTCGGTAATGACCCTTTTCACCGCACCCAAAGCAGGTGACTTCCGCCCAACGGTTGTGGGGTGGTGCTGCTTGAGCGGTGGCTAGGGGTCTTGCCCTACAGTTCTTTGCCAAGTGTCCTACTTTTTGGCAGTTGAGACATTTCACTGTGCACTGTCCCTTGTGATGTAGCTTACAACGGTTACAAAGAGGTGCATTCCTGTCATACTCCCTCTTATCACCTGAACTCGCTGCATAAGCCTTAGCTACATCCTGCCTTTTGTTCTGAGAGTTGCTGTTGCTACCCTTCGAATGATCTTCCCACTTCCTCTTATGGTCAGCACTCTTTTCTGGGACATCCTCCAGTTCTTGATCCATCAACTTGTTTGTTGTCTCCATGGTTTCAAGAAGATCTGCAGCTCTCGAGGTAGTCACATCACCTCTTATAGACTTCGGTAAACTACCGATATATCTCTCAATCAACCTTGTCTCAGTCTGAACCATTTCAGGACATAGCAAAGCCAGCTCCTGAAATCTCTGGTTGTAAGCAGCCATTTTGTTGTTCTGCACCTTCAAATTCTAAAATTCGATCTCCAACTTCTTAACCTCATTTCGTGGGCAATATTTCCTAAGCACTAATTCGTTAAAGTCATCCCACGTCATAGCATAAGCAACATCCCTGTTGGCAGATTTCATGTAGTTGTTCCACCAGGGTAAAGCGGCATCCATGAAAGTGAAAGACGCATACTTGACCCTATCGTCATCGTTACAACCACTGATGCGAAGCACGGTTTCTAGCTTCTCAATCCATCTAGTCAGGCCAATGGCTCCCTCTGTTCCTTCGAATCCTCCAACCATGATCTTTCAGAATTTAGAGTAAGTGCAACCACGGTTGTTGGTCACTGGCCTTGACGTTCCGGTGTTGGTGGTTGAGTTGTTTGCGACTACGAGAGCGGCGGCCACACGATCAGTAACGAGCTGATCCAGAGTTGCTTGATTCACCACTGGTGGATTTTCTGTGGCCCTGGTTGGGGTGGCGTTCTCAGCAATTTGGCCCTGTGCGGCTCTTGCCAGGGCGGCATTCTCAGCAGTCCTTCCCCTCACTGTCCTAGTTGGGGTACGTGTGTTAGCAGTTTGTCCTCGTGTGACTCTGGTTGACTTTCGTTTAGGTGCCATTTATCTGCATCACAAAAAGATGACGATAAATGAGATCTCGATTATGGAAGGAAAGTGTCATACAAATTTATGGATAGTGCAAACAGAATGCAAGAATAAAGTCAACCACAGAGGAAAAACGAATAATCGGATAGAAAACCAAGCTTGTTATATATATCAAAAGGATAGAGGTTAACAAAATTACAAGCATGGCTAAAAGTTAGTGCTGGAATACTAAATGATGACTAATCAACCTAACAAATACATCATCAACTACAACTACTCTAGGCTCGGTCACTATCTAGGCGTAACTGCTCAAATGCTAAAGTCATTCCTCCAATGGTATTCTACAACTGACCAATACGATCTCTTAACTCCTGATTGTCTCTCATCACTGCTCCAATCGTATACTCTGTTGTCATAATCCTCTGCCACTGAGTACGATCAACACCTCTAGCTCTCCTCAATATTCCCTGCATCCTGCTCTGGCCTCTGCCCAAACCAATAGCCCTAAAATGCAAGTTCCTAAGCTCTCTACCATGTAATCTCTCTAAGGCATCCAATCTAGCTCTCAGTCCGATCATCACACATCGGTCAGAATACATCTCCTCAAATAATACACAAGAAGCCCTGTCAACAGTCCCAATCCTCCTCTCCACACTCTGAATATGGTCAGACTGCTCTAACCTCTCGATCTGGTCTGAGTGCACATCAAGTAAACTGGCCTGATTCGCCAGCTGAATCCATATCAGCTCCATCTCAGTGGGTTCCTCGAGCTCTGCAACTGGAGAAACCACTGGTGATGGAAGTGGAGTAGGCATCAGAGATGGAGGTTGTATGAACGAAGGAGATGACGGTGTGTACTCTGGGCTAGCTGCACGTACACCCGTGCTGACATCACAAGCAATATCCATCCACTGACTATCACTCACATCCTATATCTGGGCAGCCCTGGAACTCTGCCATACCTCAAATATACCCTGCACATCCTCAATGATACCCTTACCATCCTATGGCATCATCACCTGATCCAAATCCATAGGTGTATCTCTGTCCCTGTTATCACCTGCACAAATAGGAGTGTGCTCAATAGGTGTTGTCACTGCTGGGGTAGGCTCTTCCTGAACCTGCTCTAGATCCTACACTGGATCCTCATTCTCATCTGAGTAGGACTCAATATATCTCTTAAGTCTCTGGCTAGGAGGGGAATGGTCTGGAGATGACATGGGTGACTGAGATGGTGATGCAGTAGGGGTACCCGGGTAGCCATAGCGGGTCCTATTGATTGGTGAAGATAGTACAGATGATAGCTAGAGGCGACGTCCACGGACTCGCCTATACGAAGCCCGACGTCTGATAGGTGGGGTATCCAGAACATGCTGGGTGAAAGTGTAAAGCTGGGCTGGGGATGAGCGGTGAGCTGTGGTGTAGCGGGGTAAATATGGTGAGGTAGACACTGGAGTGGTGTGTGTATGCTGAGCTAGAATGGGTAGCTGAGCAGCGGCTCTGACAACCTCCATCAGCGGGTCATCCGCAAATAGAACTGTTCGTCGCAACGGAGAAGTGTGTCCAACAGCACATACCTCATCATGTGTATCGGAAGGGAGAGACATAGTCTGTGACAAATATGGTGCGACACGTGTAAGTATATAGAAAATACTTATATCATATATGCTTAATAAAATACTCAAATAGCATATCATAACACTTAATCATATAAAGCAAATAACGCTCAAATCATAGCAAGCTAAGCTGGCAGGCATCTGGCGGTCATAAGGAAAAGTTTTTCGTAAATCGGTTATAGTTTAAGGTTTTTATAAACCTAGTTCTCTATAACCTAGGCTCTGAATACCAATCTGTAACACCCCCAAAATCATACCCCCAAAATCAAGATATTGCGGAAGCATACACTTTGGGTGCTACTAAATCGATAATTGTTAGGAAATTAAGCTATAGCAGTTAAGACTGTTGAAGATAACAGTTAGGACTGTTGAAGATGGAAGTTAAGACTGCTGAAGAGTTTTAAAGAAATAAGCAGTTAGGACTGCTGAGTAAAGAAGTTAGTACGGTTTATGTTTATGATTTATGTAATAGATAATTATGGAAAATATATTGTGTATATCGTATAAGATTAGAATGATAGTTATCTTGTAAAGGAATCCTTGGTCTATAAAAGGATTGCCTAGGTTAAGGTTTAGATATACGAAAAGAGATAGAAAGAGACGTATTATAGAGATTCAAGGTTGTAAACCCTAGTGATAAGAGATCACTCGTATTATTATTCAAATAATATTGAATCGTTGAAGTTTATTATTCTGTGTTCATTGTTTCATTCAAATCATACAAAACACATAAAGTCTTCTAAGTGCAAGCTAGTAAATTCCGCGTGCTAGACTACGTAAAATTCTTAGTATCACATCTAACATAAGGAGTGTGTGTAGATCCGGTCAAGTGGTATCAAAGACAGGTTGCTGATACTTAGATTTAGAAGATCCGAGAAGAACAAAGATGGACATGGAAACAACACCAAACACAACTAACATTGCTGCTAAGCTTCCTATGCTTAAACCTAATGAGTTCGACATGTGGAGACTTCGTATTGAGCAGTTTTTCCAAGTGCAAGACTATGCACTTTGAGAAATCATTGAAGAAGGAAACTTCTTTACACAAGTAACAACAACAGCTGTTGTTGAAGGAAAATCTGAGACTACAGTGTAGACAAAGCCAACCACTAATGAAGAGAAGGCAAGGCACAAGAATGATGTTAAGGCTAGAAGTTTGCTTCTGATGACTATTCCCAATGATCAGTTGCTGAATTTTAGTAAGTTCAAGTGTGCTAAAACCCTTTTTGAAGCTATTGTTGCTAGATATGGTGGGAATGAAGCCACCAAGAAAACCCAGAAGACCCTTCTCAAGCATCAGTTTGAGAACTTTACAGCAACAAGCAATGATTCGTTGGATCATATGTTAATAGACTTCAAAAGTTGGTGAGTCAATTGGCTGTTCTAGGAATTGAGATGCCTCAGGAAGATCTCAACTCCAAATTTCTGAGGAGTCTACCAGCTGAATGGGCTATGCATGTGGTAGTATGGAAAAACAAGCCTGATATAGATTCCATGAGCTTAATGGATCTCTATAGCAACTTCAAGATAGTTGAACATGATATTAAGAAGTCTGCTGGATCAAGCTCAAGCTCAAGCTCAGGGAATTTGGCCTTTGTATCAACTCCCAGTTCCTCAAGTACAGATGAAGAAGTGCAAGTTGCTGGAGCAGTTGGTACTGCTAGTGCAAACCTTGGTACTGCTAGCACCTCAAGCAGTACTAGTGGACTTTTGAATGATGATACTTATTGTGCTTTCTTGACTACTCAGCACAATGGAAGTATGTTGACTCATTCAGATCTTCAAGAGATTGATGAAGATGATATTGAAGAGATGGATATTAAGTGGCAGCTCTCTCTTCTCAGTTTGAGAGCTAGGAGATTCTTGAAGAAGACTGGAAAGAAGATTGTCATAAACAGTAATGATGTTGCAGGGTATGACAAGTCCAAGATTGAGTGCTTCAACTGCCACAAGAAAGGTCATTATTCAAGGGAGTGCAGATTGCCAAGCCAACAAGATGGAAAGAGCAAAGCATATGGAAACAAGTCAAGGGTTGTGGAGGTTACTGATTCAACCTCGAAAGCCATGGTTGCCATTGATGGATTAGGATTTGACTGGAGCTATATTGCAGAGGAGGAAGCAGAAGCATCTACAGAGGTTGCTCTCATGGCATTTTCTGATTCTGAGGTACAAGTTTCAAAATGTTCTAAATCTTGTGAAGCTTTAAAAGATCTAGAAACACTTAAAACAAGATATGAGAATCAGAGAAAAGAGTTAGTTGAAACTGCTTTTAGCTTAGCAAATCATAAGAGAGCTTTAGCTGTGTTAGAAGAACAAATTGTTCATTATCAAAATAATGAGTCTAAGTTTTCTGATGATATGATTATTGTTAAGAGAGACTTAATGTTTAGAGAGAATGAGATCACTTTCTTAAAACATGAGTTAGAACAGGTTAAGAAAGCTAAGGAGAACATTCAGATGAGTGTAGACACACTAGAATACACATCAAAAGGTGTTCAAAAGATAATTGAGACTCAGATTCTTAATAAAGCTAAGTCAGGCCTAGGATATAAGTCAGTTCCACCTCCCTATAAAGGAATTCCAACACCCCCAGGTGTAGACTTAGAACACACAGGACTCCCTGAATTTCAATTACTTGTGCTTAACTATGGTCCTCAACCTAAGAAGGATGTAGTTGATAAACCTGTGTTTGAAAGTGCAAGTGATAAATCACTATCTGTGGACAAGGTGTCTTCTGATAGGTCCTCAGCTAAGGACTCAGATACTCCAACCATTGAGGAATGGACTTCTGATGATGAGGATGATCAGGCTATGGTTAAGCCTGTTAGTGCTAAAGTGGAGGAACCAAAAGTTCCAAAGATGGTTAAACCTGAGACTGTTAGGCCTAGATCAAATGCCAAACCTTTTAGACCAACAGTTAGGTATGCAGAGATGTATAGAACCACAAACAAGCCAAGAGGTAACCAAAGAAATTGGAATGACCTCAAATCTCACCAATTAGGGGAGGATTTTGTTTGCTATAGGAAAGCTTGTTACTCTTGTGGTAGCTTTGACCATCTTGCAGATTATTGTGATAAATGGGTATCTGGATACACAAATCATAGGTTTAGCATAGCAAGACCTCAGTCCTTTCTAAGGAATGATAGAATGATACCTAGATCAGTTCTTTTAAGGTCTGGACCTAAAGCAGTTCAAACTGCTAGACCAGTAGTTCACCCAAGGCCACCAGTTCAAAATCCAATAACTGTTTTTAAACCATCATACAAAACTGGTAAAAGAACTTTTTATGAGAAAGCAGTGGTGAAAAATCAAGTTTGGAAACCTAAGGTAACAACTACCAAGCCAGCAGTTCCAACTGCTAGCAGGGTAATTGGTACTGGTGTGAATAAAAATACTGCTAAGGGAAACATGGGTAATGGAGTGAATGCATCAGCATGTTGGGTATGGAGACCGATTAAACCCAATGGTGCCAAGACTGTTTTGAAAAGAATGAATTATGTTGATGCTAGAGGAAAGCCTAAGTCTGTTTTGGCTTAGGTTCCACAAGGAAATTAATTTTTCTTGTAATGTGCATTGTTAGTCATATGCTTGTATCTTGTTTCTTTGTTTTTGGACTAACAATTCTAGGATTGGAGAGAAAACACCAAGGGATTATGAATGCTTAATGTTTTGGACTAAATGGTGTTCTGGAGATTAGTATGTGATCATTACATACAACAAATGGTAATTAGTTCACCATGTCTTATCCACATAAGAACCAACTAGTCCAGAGCAAACGGTTTCTGGTAAAGACTAATCAAATCCGTTGATGGTTGATAATTTACCAAAAATTGTATGGTTATCAGCTCACCATATCTAAGTGTGAAGAGTTGGCTAGTCCAAAGCAAACGGCTATTGGTAAAGACATATCAAATCCGTTGATAGCTGATAGTTTGCTAAAAACTATGTTTGAGCCATGGTATTTTAAAATTTTATTTCAAAAAAATTCGTACGGCTCAACAAAATTTTTGCAACAGTTGGTACGGTTAGTACAAAGTTAGGACGGCTCAACTAGCCGTTGTAAAAATCTGTCAGTAATTAATTTTCTAGCCGTTGGGGTAAAACCGTTATTCTTAAGATACTTATAGGGATTTTTATAAACGATAATTATCTTTTTACCATAAATTCATTTATTCTCTTTCTAAAGATAATTTATCTCATACGCATATTTCTCAAAACCCTAAACAGTACCTATAAACCCCAAGCGACTGCATAAACCTCAATTCCAATTTACAAGATCATTGTATTGCTAAAATCTTTCATTTTTCATCATTAAGAATGGCTGGATTGGAATTTGTTAAGCGTCACAACCAGGTTGCGTTTTTAGAGAAAACAGAGCAAGGAGATGGGACAAAGTTTTATGAGATTGTGGACTTTCTCAACCACTCTCACATAAGGTATGCTCTAACTGTTTCTCCTACTCTTTATGTCTCGCACATCACACAGTTCTGGCAGAATTCATCTGTCTTGACAAGTGATGACGGAGACTTAGAAATTCATACTGAAGTAGATGGCGTTAAGTTTGTTGTTACCGAGTCTATACTTAGGAGACATCTTAAATTAAATGACTCAGATGGTATCCACACTATGCTAAATACTGAAATTTGGGAAGAACTTTCTAAAATGGGGTATAATACATCTGAAAACAAATTGACTTTTCAAAAAGGATGTTTTTCACCTCAATGGAGATTTTTGATACATATTCTTCTATGTTGTTTAAGTCCTAAAAAGACTGCTTGGGAGTAGTTCAGTAGCAATATTGCTATTGCTCTCATTTGCTTGTCTACAAACAGAGTTTTTAACTTTTCAAAATATATTTTTGAGGGTATGGCATCAAATGTTGACAGTAAAACAAAGTTTTTAATGTATCCCAGGTTTGTTCAAACAATTTTAAATAAAAAGGCATACCTGCTTACAAAACCAACAGAAACTTTTGCTACGCCTAGCCTTCAATCAAAGGTTTTTCAAAATATGGCTATGGCTAGTAGGCTTTTTCAAGGGGAACCAGTTCCATTGTTTCCCCAAATGCTTCAAACTGAGTTGGGTGAAGGTTCAGCAGTTCCAACTGATCCCCATCACACATCCACTCAAGAACTTGAAACAACCCAACCACCACCCATCACTTATAGGAGAAGGTCTAAACCTAGTCTAACTAGGGTTGTGACTAGATCCTTGCCCAAAGATTCACCTCTCCTAGCAAGTAACACAGCTAGAAGTGATGAGGGTAGCTCTTCACAAACTGAATTGATGGAAATATGTACCAAGTTAGTTGACAAAGTAAAGACCTTGGAGGAGGAGCTTAAGAAGAGCAATGAGGAGCTGAAATCTCATAAAGAAATGTTTTCCAAAGTCTACACCAAACTAACAAAAAGGGTGAAGAAGCTTGAAGATCAGTTAAAGAAGAAAAGGGCAAAAGTGATATTGGATGATGAATCTGATGATGATGATTCAGATGGTTCAGAAGGGGATGATAAAAATTTTTCCAAACAGGGGAGGAAATTTAGTAAAGATAAGGATAGATCAGGTTCTCAGGGGAGGCATGGTAAAGGTTCAAAACAAGATGAAGGTTTTTATATAGGTTCAGGTTCTGGTTATGTTCAAGAAGAAACAACTGAGACACATCAAGCAGTTCCAAATGTTGAAGCAGTTCAGACTGCTGAGACAGAGCATGAAACAGTTCAAACTGCTGAGGCAGAGCATCAAGCAGTTCCAACTGGTGAAACTTCTGCTGAGCAAGTTTATGAAAGTAAAAGAGCAGATAAAGGTAAGAAGCCAATGACATCTGAAGAAGTTGCTGCTGCTCAAGAACTTGAAAGGCTTAAAAGATTGAAACCAAAAACTCAAGAACAGATAGATCATGATGCAGAAGTTGCAAGGCAAATGGTAGAAGAAGATTTGGCTAGTGAAGAAGCTAAACAAGCTCAGATTGCTCAAGATGAGGAATTTGCAAGAAAAATGGCTGCAGATGATGTACGAAATATAGCAGAATTCATGGAAAAAAAAAGATCAAAAGAAGTAAATCAAGAGGAGTTCAATGAACAGCTACAATATTTGTTGGATTCTGATGTGATTGTAAGAGCTCAAGCTTCAATGGTTCTTAAAGACAAACAGTTGAATGAAGAAGAAAAGACAGAGGAGCTTAAAGAGTTCATACTAAAAAAGAATGGAGTTGCAACATGGGAAGATCTGATTCAGAGGATAAGAGAAAGACAGAAGTCAGGATACAAGATAAAGTTGCCAACAAAGAAGGAACTAGTTGAGACTATGAAGCATTATTTGAAGAACTCAGCAAATTACACCATGAATGACTTCAAGGGAAAATCTTATGCCAAAATTGAAAAGGAATTCTATGAAACTTATGTTATTCTGAATACTCCAAGAAGAAGTTTCAAAACAGGTAAGAAGAGGGAATCAGAAACTATGGAATCAGAAGTTGCAAAGAAACAAAAGTCTGAAGAAGAAGGGTTAACAAATGAGAAGATCAGAAGTATGATGATGATTGTTCCAGAGTCTTCTTATATTAAACCTTTACAGGTAAAACATCCAATCATTTACTGGGAAGTGTTCACTGATGGAAGAATGAAAGGATGGAAGATAATCAGACTTAGAGATATTTCTGAAAGGTACAAGTTGTTTGAAAATTTACTCAAAGGCTTTGACAGAGAAGATCTAAATCAACTATGGAGCTTAGTGAAAGAGAAATTCAGAGATAAAGATCCTATTGAAGATAAAGATAAAGAACTATGGGTTCAATTAAAGAGAATTTATGAACCAGATGGTGGAGAGTCAATATGGAGATTTCAAGCACAAGTCATAGACATCACTTGGAAGTTATTTGGAATGTGTGGAGTACACAGAGTGTCTACCAAGGATGGAATAGAGATCTATATGCTGGTTGAAAAAGATTATCCACTCAGACCAGGTGTTTTGACAATGATGACATATGTTAAACTAAAAGCTAATGAAGAATCTGAGATGGCTGATATGCTGGTGACAAAGATATTCAACCTTGCACAAGAAGTGAAAGCTAGATCTAAGATATTTGCTTGATAGGTGTTTGAAAGAATTTTCAGCATTAAGAAGAAGAAGCTTAATTTGAAGAAACTTAGTGATTTTGATAGAAATCATAAGTTTAGGGGAGGATTGTTAGGAAATTAAGCTATAGTAGTTAAGACTGTTGAAGATAACAGTTAGGACTGTTGAAGATGGAAGTTAAGACTGCTGAAGAGTTTTGAAGACATAAGCAGTTAGGACTGCTGAGTAAAGAAGTTAGTACGGTTTATGTTTATGATTTATGTAATAGATAATTATGGAAAATATATTGTGTATATCGTATAAGATTAGAATGATAGTTATCTTGTAAAGGAATCCTTGGTCTATAAAAGGATTGCCTAGGTTAAGGTTTAGATATACGAAAAGAGATAGAAAGAGACGTATTATAGAGATTCAAGGTTGTAAACCCTAGTGATAAGAGATCACTCGTATTATTATTCTAATAATATTGAATCGTTGAAGTTTATTATTCTGTGTTCATTGTTTCATTCAAATCATACAAAACACATAAAGTCTTCTAACTGCTAGCTAGTAAATTCCACGTGCTAGACTACGTATAATTCTTAGTATCACATCTAACATAAGGAGTGTGTGTAGATCCGGTCAAGTGGTATCAGAGACAGGTTGCTGATACTTAGATTTAGAAGATCCGAGAAGAACAAAGATGGACATGGAAACAACACCAAACACAACTAACATTGCTGCTAAGCTTCCTATGCTTAAACCTAATGAGTTCGACATGTGGAGACTTCGTATTGAGCAGTTTTTCCAAGTGCAAGACTATGCACTTTGGGAAATCATTGAAGAAGGAAACTCCTTTACACCAGTAACAACAACAACTGTTGTTGAAGGAAAATCTGAGACTACAGTGTAGACAAAGCCAACCACTAATGAAGAGAAGGCAAGGCACAAGAATGATGTTAAGGCTAGAAGTTTGCTTCTGATGACTATTCCCAATGATCAGTTGCTGAATTTTAGTAAGTTCAAGTGTGCTAAAACCCTTTTTGAAGCTATTGTTGCTAGATATGGTGGGAATGAAGCCACCAAGAAAACCCAGAAGACCCTTCTCAAGCATCAGTTTGAGAACTTTACAGCAACAAGCAATGAGTCGTTGGATCATATGTTTAGAAACAGCAACAAGCACATATGGACCATAACAATATTCAGCAAACAATTCAGCAATAACACACTATCCCGCTATGCAAACACTAAGCCTCATCTAACCAAACTAGACATACAGTATGCCAAGCTGGCATTAGTATATAAAGGGTGCCCGCAAGTGTTAATCCCCAAACACTCGGCCAATTTCCTAACGTATACGTTCGCATTGACTATGCCGAGCCAACCGAACGGGGGAGTCACCCCCAATAGATCTATTTATATCACATGGTTTCCCAGCAAGAATTGACGGTTAATGATAGTGGGCGCAATGGGATTCAGCTAAACTTAGGTTTCTGCATACAAGTGTGTATAAAATAAAATCCATTTTTGGTCCATGAAAACAGTTTTGCATGTTTCTCACCCAAAGGTTTAATAAACAAAATGTATAAAAATATAGGGCTATAAACTCACCTTAAAACAATAGCAATCTGCAAATCAATCAACAAAACAGTACAACCGCTTCGACACGCGACCTAAATCAGTATGGTAAGTCTTAGCGATATATACAGGTTTTAAATGTCTTAACTCAATTGAAAAGTTTACGTGTGACCAGTGCTCGTGTATTTCTTGCTTGCTGTGTGGTAAAGTATATTTCAAAATGATTTATCGTATAAACTCTTTGGTGATGGCTCATGGTGAAAGCGTATGGTGAATGTACATGCGACGAAACTTCCGTGCTTTACTTGTAACAAACTGCATAAGTAATATATATATTATTATTATTATTATTATTATTATTAAATATATATATATATATATATATATATATTATATATATATATATATATATATATATATATATATATATATATATATATATATATATCTACATATGATATATAACAATATGACTATGACGTCATTAATTGTCAGAATGTCCAGTAATGCCATGTCATAATTCCACCTAAGCACAATTTGTTTAAAATTTTCGATTTTCTTGCCACATAAGCATTATTTATTTTTTTAAAATCGAATTTCTTGCCACATAATCATTATTAAATTTTTTTTAATTTCCAATTTACCACACAAGCATTATTGATTTTAGTAGAAAATTCGGATTTGCCACATAAGCATCATTGATTTTGCTAGAAATTTCGCATTTAAAAACTTAATTAAAATTGGCCTTTGCAAGAATTGAACCCTGGCCATTTGATCCACATACGAATACTTCAACCAATGGACCAAGCATTTTTTTGTGATCTACATAAAAAAAATATTTATGTCATGCTTAAAAAAATGATGTTGCTAAGCTATAATTATGGAATAGATTAGTATATGCTCATATAATATACCCGAACCCTAAAAGCATATACGGAAAAAAATCTGCACTTCATTCATAATAATATATTTTTTCTCAAAAACCCTAATATCCTTTTTTTTCCTCTTCTCTTCTAATGTTCGGTTTAATTTTTGTGTTTTCTTCATCACAGGTTTGCAACCATGAACGCTTCACATGCAGTGTAATGTTTCTTTGATCTATTACTTAAAATTATGCATTCTTCTAATTAATAACAACTCTTATGTTTTTATAAAAGTTGTGTTGTGGTTAACAAAAAAATGGTAAGAGGAGGGGATCAGCAAGTGTAGTGGAATCTATGATGCTCCATTCAGACAGGTTCACCTCACTCACTTTCTCTCTTTATACATTTATGTTTTTTTTTTTACAAAACCCTAAATCAAATGTTTGTTTTACTAAGAAGGAATTCAGATTTTGATTGTTAATCATAGTCTCTTAATATATCTCTTTTTCTTCCAAAATCTTTTTAGGGTTTTAAGAATGGCTGCCATGATTGAAGTGTTCATGATATATATGCTCCAGTGAGTATAAATGGAACATCTAATGAGGTAACCTTACGTTTTATATCATAATAAAAGTTGCGAGATCTCTTCTGATATAATCAAACCATATTACCAACACACTAAATTCAATTACAGATTGGTATGCTTTAGAATGGTTTTGAGTTCAAGCTCCATTGGTGAGTTATTTCAATTTTTTTTTTGCCAAATCTTTGATTGAATTGGTTACTTTTTTTTTAACTTTGATGATTTGATGTAAATTGGTTTGTGGGTTTTGTTTATGTTTATGTTTGAATACGTTATATGATATCAAACGCCCCTTATTGTATGACATTATAATGTGGGTATGGCGGTGAAATAGCAGTCCATTGGTGAGTTATTCCACTTATTGATTTTGTCTGATTTGTATTATTGTAATTAATATGTTTATACGATGGTAATTTGTGTGTTGTTTGTTTGGTGGCTATAGATCGATAACAGAAACTCCTAAGCAGTCAAACATGCCAGAACCGATGGTATGTTTTGTTTTTAAATATATTATTATGGCAGTTACTCTCTCATATGTTGTTTGTTTTAAGTATTAAGATGGTTTTAAATTGATTAATGCGAATTTAATGCATATGTATTATGGATTTGCTTGAAATTTGGTGTTTCGCTCTATGCGCTAATAATGATTTGCGGAAAAAAAACCACTTGATTTTTTTTGGTTTGATAATACGAGAATGATAGATTGGATCAGTGGATTTTATAAAACTATTGCAGTCGAATTGGTTGTGATAATATATAAATTACAAATCCTGTTTGTGTTATATAATTTGGGATGGTGATTAGAAGTATCGAGAATAGCAATTGATTTGAAGGTTACTCGGGTCAAACTTTGAACCAAATTAGCCCCAGTTTCAATTGCAAAACATGACTTAAAGTTCTACTTATAAGCCATTATATACTTATTCAGAAATGTTTTTGTGTTGCGAGTTTTGACAGGGGCCACACATCTGACTTGTGTGAGAACCGGGTCTGGTCATGTTGACGCATAGCAATCTCCCTACCCTCGGGTAGGAGTATGAATGTCTACACCCTATCTTCCCATACCCTGCTCTGGTGGCACTAATATGAATTATTTTTTGACCTGGTTTTTGGTTCATATTAACATCCATAAAACGGAAATGAATTGGGTTTGCTTGTGGCAATCTGCTCTCGTGATGCTGTGCTGCTTGATATAGGTGCTTGAAGTATAATGAAATATCAGTATTATAGTCTTTTTGGCTCAACTATTCTTCCGTTATCTGTTTTTGCTACTATGAAATCAGATTTCAGCTATTCATTCTCGTATTTTTCTGTAAGATCTAGAAGTATTAGCATTCATGGATATGAAAGATGAATTGTTAAGATTTTTCTTTTGTTTGCATGAATTTCAAGTTGCATACATGTGCTTATTATTCTGATGCTATGAGGGTTAATAAAGATGTCTGAGGGGTAACAAAATGTCAGTGTTTATTTATCATGTGGTCCAGATATAGTTTATGTCCTTATTTAATTTGCTCATATCAAGTTATATCTCAGCACATTTCATTTGTTTGCTTTCAGAGAGAACCAGTTTCAACGCTAGGCGCCTCACGAAGGCTACTGCAATCTGCAGTACGAGACGCGGTGGCCACTTCTAGGCCCTCTAGCTTAACTTCAGAGCCATCGTTTAAACGTTTGCGCTCTGTAGTTTCAACATCCATTGAGGACTCTCTCCTTGAAGAAAGACGTCCACAAATCCGTTTGGTTGCCAGAGCACCTGCCATGGCGGTTGCCATTAAAGCTGTAGCTGATGCTGCTAAAGATGCTGTAAAGATCAAACCCTCAGGAAATGTATTTGACCGGCTTGGTCGTAGTGCTGATATACCAGATACTACTGACCACTTCACAGAAGATAATGGAGAATACGAGGGGTTTTTACAAGTTAGAGAGGCTACTGCTCCAACTTATACTGATCAGTATGACGAGGATATATCCATGCTGGAACATGATGCGGAAATAACTTCTGACTTTGGATATAGTGATGAGGGGTATAACAACATGAACACTCAGCTTGGCAGATCAGAGCAGGCGGTGTGAAGTGTTTGACTATTTTTCAAAAGTCAGCAATCGGTAAACTTGGAATATTCAAAAGCTATGGTTCGTTCATAATCAAAGGTAAGTATTACTTTGAACGTCAAATAGGTTTTTAAATATTATTTTGATGATTAAACGAAGTCGATATGTCGCACATGATTCTATTGAATTACTTATTTATATTGATTGCTATTTTTATTTGATGATGATTTGAGGTCTAACAATATAGCATTACATGATCAGACCATGTTTGTACATCAAAAGAAACTTCATATGCATTTTCAAAGATAATTACATGAACTTCAACTGCTGCATTTTTGGGTTAAAATGGTTGAAGCCCTTTTAATTTTTGGTTTTCTACATTGAGTATCAACTGTTAAAAAGGACTAGCTTCTTTCAAAATGTTGTGAGGGTGGCGTTTTTTACCGCTCTTTTCGTTTTCGTACATCTTATTAAATTTGTTTATCTCAAACACGCACAAACCACCACTGCAACCACTTGATCCGCCACCACAACCCACTTAACGGTTCACCATGGCTGCCTGAACTAAGCACCTTTTCGATGCCCTGATCATCCCACCGTCGCCGGCCACTTTGCCGAGTTAATAGTGGCGGTGGTGATGGACAGAGTGTGACGATGCTTTAGGTGTTTTTGGTGGTGGCGTTGGTTTGGGCTTTTCTGTGGCTTGGCTGTGTTAGTGGTCTGTTTGTGTGGGTTTGTTGTGCTTGAGATCACTATGTGTGACAATGGTTAGATGGTATTCATTGGTGAGTTACAGATCTTAAAGGTAGTGTCTTTTGGAATTCCGATCGGACTTTGAAATACCGAAATCTGTTTTTAGTTTTGTTTTTATTTTTATGGTTTGAGGGTGTTTCGGTTATCATTGGTGAGTTACACAAACACATCACATAGTGTTGTTTTGGCTGCGTTTTTTGTTTTGAGTTTTTTGTTGCTGGAAAATGATAATTTGTCATTATTGCTGTTATTCGCGTTGTGTAACGATAGTGAGAGCATGTTGGGTTTGTGTGTACTTGATGTGGCTGAGATTTGTTACAGTAGATTAAGTTTTAGGCTTTTAATTTTTGTTAGATCTTTATCAAAATCTTTCTTAGATCAAATGAAATTTGTTGCTTTCTCAAAGTTTTGAATTTTTAATTTGCCGTAGATCTTGAACCACTGCTGCATTTTTGGGTTAAAATGGTTGAAACCCTTTTATTTTTTTGTTTTCTACATTGAGTATCAACTGTTAAAAAGGACTAGCTTCTTTCAAAATGTTGTGAGGGTGGCGTTTGTTACCGCTCTTTTCGTTTTCGTACATCTTATTAAATTTGTTTATGTTGTTGTATGAAGTATGAACAACTTTTATAATCGTCTACGTATCCTATGTATCGCTTGCTCCACAGGGTTGTTTGGATTGTTTATCGAAAAACGTTTATACAAGAGGGTTTTAAAATTGTATTTGCCACAGAATTTTGCAGAGTCAACGGGTATCCACATATGGAGTTAACTTTGACAGTACTACAGGTATGTCTTACAAGATTTGGATATGAGTTCAGCTTGCTAAAAAACCTAAGATTGCTCATTTCTTGCACGATATCTGTCAGGTGTTCCTGTTCGACTCCTGAGGAGAGAGGAGCCGCATATTTGGAACAGATCCCAAAACGTGGCAAGGGTACAATTTAACATTTTATTTCCTTGGATTGATGTTGACTTTAGTATGATCCTAAACTCTGATGTTAATTGTTAGTACTTTCTGCAGAATCTAAGAAGCAGAAGCTTGTGGGAAAATGGGGGACAAAAGAACAGAAACAAGAGCCTACATGCTTAGACGCATTGGCCAGCGTCGCAGCATTGGGAGCAAATGATAGTGAGAATGGCAACTCTATAAAAGGTTAAATCAGTGGTTCCGGTTATTAACAAGACTGAATCGGATGACGCACTTGGGACGGGGAACTGGGCCTGAAATGCCAACTGAGAGCAGTGACAAAGGTTAAGGATTGGATCTGAGTTTTTGTCAAGTAGAAAAAGCGTAAAAGGCAATTAGAAGAACAAATGGATAAAAAAAATGTATTCTTTATACATCTGCTTTGAACTTGGCTTAATATTTGAAGTTAAATTTTATAGTAAACTGGTAAACACCAAAGTTCTTTTATTTGAGTACTTGGAACGATTTAGTAATGTGACAACTTTTAAATGTGAATGAGAATTGCACGGATTCATAATGGCTTTTAGATACTATACATGCAATAATTAATTCATATTAAAATTAATAGTACTAAACTACTAATGAAAGTGCATTTGACTATACAAAGCACCCAACGTAGGATAATGCATGATATTTATTCAAAACCGACCATTGACATCGATCAGTCACAACTGATTACACATAATGCCTTCAACATTCATGTTACAAATCGTGAGCTACGACTGCATAACCATCCATAAATCAAACCAGGATCATCGATAATTTATTTGACTGTCGCCACGCTGATCTGTTTTAAAAACCAAAAAAACCAAACAATTTCTGACAAATGATAGACCGCCGCCGCTAGGTAAAATAGTGTCGAAAAAGAATTAGTCTCCGCCAAAATATTGTCGAAAACTAGACACCGCTGCCGCTAGGCGCGGGATCTTACACTACGTGGCAAAGGTAAGTATTACTTTGAACTTACAATAACCCAACATAGCATATAAGACCACAATATAATTAACAACATAATAGCATGACTAAAAGCTTTACTATCTGTTTTTGTTTAAGAAATTGGAAATGGAAACACAATCTATGAGTGGTGATTAACAGGATGGCGGTAAGGTAATTTATGCAATCACTATTGACAAACAAGACCTTATCACTCTGTGTCATCAACTTCCAAACAATCTTTATAACTGTGCATAACAACGGAGTTTTATAACGGCATATAGTTTTAGTATGTATAGGTTCACTATAGACTTTGAGTAGTAATGATTAAGATACGCTATATTGATTATGAAATACATATTTTTAAACAAAAAAATAACATCAAAATAAAAAATGTATACACCAAACTATATTCAAATAATTATTATATTAAAATATACAAAAAAAATATCATTAAAAATAATTTTAGAATAACTAAAACCATCCAAATTATAATTACAAGTCATGCCCGCCCATCGGGCGGGCCATGAAGTCTATAGGACTAAATCCTTAAAAATGATTTCATAATAAGTAAAGTCATCCAAATTAAATTTACAAATCATGCCCACCCGTCGGGCTCCTTAAAAATGGTTTCATAATAAGTAAAACCTTACAAATTAAAATTATAAGTCATGCCCGCCCAGCGGGCGGGCTTGGAAGTCTAGTATATATATATATATATATATATATATATATATATATATATATATATATATATATATATATATATATATATATATATATATATTTAATTAATTAAGGCTTATATTTAAATAAATGATCATTGAATAATTAATTTAATAATGTAGCTAGTGGGGTATTATTATATTATAAATTGATATATTCATTTATAATATAATAGTAATTATAAAGGAAATTAGAAGTATTTAATCCTTGAGAATTTATTAAGTGCGAGTGCATTAGTGCTAAGAATATGTTTATAATTCTCATAAGACCTAAAAATATTAATTTAGGAAAATTAATATTTTTATTAATGAAAATAGCCTGTTTCGTCTTTTAGTCGGTTTTTTTCAAAAATATTCTAAGTGTTGAAATTTTAGAAAAATCGGGCATTAACAATTCGTTTATACAAGCTTTCCCATTTTTCTCAAGTGTTGCAAATAATCTCTTTTTATCACTAAAATCACAAAAATAGTCTAAAATGTATATTTATCGATATAATTATCCTTATTGTTATAATTACTTCACTATTATAGTTTTCGACACAAAAGTCAACGTTTAGTCAAAATTTCTTCAAAAGTTAACAAAAGTCAATATTCATAATTTATGGGCCAAAATTCCTTTTATTTGGCTTGTTGGACTTAAATTACCAAAACGAGTCCAAAATGGTTTTTATCGATATGATTCGTTCTATTTTAAAAAAATAATCATGGCGAGTCTAAAAATGTTCAAAAATTTATTTTTATCTCCCGGGTGGTTTATTGGGCCGAATAGGCCACCTTTAGCCCAAAATCACATTTTTAGTCCAAGAGTCTCGGAATTGACCATGATAGGGCACTTGCTTCTCAGGGACTGGCTATCCCTGAACTTACTTAGAAGACTGGGAAGAAAAGAAAAGCTATGGCTCTTGAACCTGAACAATACATAGCTGCACTTCACTGCAATAGGACTACTCCTCAGAGAGTCAAGTTCCGTCCCAACCTGGTCATCAAGGAACCTGAGTATGGTATCTTCTTTGTGGATGAATTTGGTCAGGAAGCCTTTCAAAGAGTCTCTGACATTGATAAAGTGGAAACAACAACACTCCTTGCCTACAAACTGATGGCGCTCAATATCAGGAGTCCTGATAATGAGGAGTTTGTCAGGCTGATGGATCAAATGATGAAAGAACGACCTGATAAAGAGGTGTTGATGTCAAAGAAGGCTAAACTTGAACTCATGGGTCTCGTTCAGGAACCTTGAGTACTTTGTACTTAGAATGATAGGACTTGTAATGATATGAATAAATTGATGAATGTTTTGTTATATCAATATCCTTATTTATTTTCTAGTACATTCAGTATGAGCAGAAGACTTTAGCTCACTCATACTGATCAAAACACTTAGGCATAATTTATATCCAAATAGGGGGAGATTGTTGGGTTCGTAAAACACCCAATTATCTTAAACAGGATTTGAACACAAATTAAGCTAAGTGTTTGCTAAACCGAGAACAATTCAAGTCACTGAGAGAACAGCCTCTCAGTGAGTCATCTTCAGGATGCTTAAGGTGAGTTCAATAAAGGACTCACTCTTAGGAAGGCGGTACTCCCTGAGTAGGACTTAAGCCAAAGAAGAAGATGATGGTTCAGTGAGTGTTGGACAAGAACTCACTGAACCCCAGTCTCCTCAACAACAAAGTGATTGAAGACTGAGGAACCAATGCCTGAAGAATAGGCGGGAACAAAAGGGAAAGATCTGAGAAGATAAAAGTGTCAGACCAAACACTCTTCTCTTGTCAGATACCAACCTTCCCTATTGCGGCTAAAAGTCATGGAGTGTCAGCCAACAACTCCCAAAGTCTTATTAGCCCTTTCCTATTGGTTCTTGGAAATGACAATTACTATTTGTAATTGTCAGACACGCTACCTCAACAACTTGTAATATTTTAATCACTTATACTTAGATTACTTGTGTATAAATAGATCAGATGGAGAGAAGTTAAATGTGCTTTGTATATTGAAAGCTTAGAACTTTTACAAAGTAACTTCTCTCCTACAAAGAGTATACAACTCACTGAGATAGCTCAGTGGGTATATTGTTACCACTCAAGCAAAACTTGAGTTTCGATAGGAGACACCATAAACCCTTGTCTATTCAATCCCAAGTGTTTGTTCCGCAAAACACTTGGGCAATAGATTCTTGGAATTATTTCTAATAAGAATTTAAACGTTGAAAAATATTGTGTTTTTATATTCACGTATTATAACTGTTAGAAATAGTCTTTGCATTGATCTCAGTCATAAGCTCACTTAGTTTAACTTACTTGTTATTACTCGGTGTGCTAAGGGAACAACACCTACAAACAATGACAATGGGAACAACCCTAGAAGTCCTCTTGGTCCATTACTATCACCTCCATTCGGAGGTGGAGGAAATGATGAAAAGGGTCAACCTAGGAACAATACAGGTAGAACTAATACCAACTCCAACACCATTTTAATGCTCCTAGTAATGACCTACCAATAGTCTTAGTTTCAAGAGGAGGGCCACACATTACTGTTGTACCTTTACTTGAAATAGATGACTTCCTAGATTGGAATAATCTAATTTTTGTCTATTTAAGTAAGTTAGAACCTTCTCTTCTACTGATGTGTTTCAAAAGCTTTAAATTTATAAGACTAGACATACCGGTTAATTGACGGAAACACACAGGAAAGTATACCCTTTCGAGTGTAGTAAAGTCTAGTTAAGTCTAGGTCGTCCCAAGGGAGTTATGCTTTTTCAAATTCAAAAAGTAGTTTAAAACGAAAGCCCAAATGACTGTCACGATCATTAGACTCATATTTGATTTAATGACCTAATTATACCAAACGCTAGAAATGATTAGATTGTTACCAAGATTAAAAAAGATATGTTTGTTTAGGCTATAGAGACGTGAATCCAGTAATGAATATAAAGATATGCAGCCGCAAACAAAGCATACAAGTGGTGAATAACGGGTAATTACCAACACGAGTATATCTACCGATTATGCAAAGAAACCCTTTCGGCCTATAATTCTAAGCATATCAAGTGCATTAGGATTGGTTTGTGGACATTGTTCATGCAAGTAAACTTCTCCTAATCAAGTTCGTTAGACATGAGATTAGGCCTTAAACACATAATTATTCGGGTTGTGTACCAATTTACTATCCAATTCTCACAAGTCTAGTATTGATCCATTTGGCCAAAACAACCCAAAATCAACCACACAATCGAGCCTTTCGGCCTAATTCGACTAATATGATCAACCAAAGGATAGACAATGATTCGAATAATCACATATCAAGTATATAAGCATAAAAAATGAAAAGCATATTAATACATACAAGACTATATGATGGATCAGATGATAAGGAAAGATATATTTTGGTACATAGTGAGATCTTCCAAACAAGAGGAGGAAACAAAAGTTATTTGTATCTCAGGGGAGGTAACAATCTCAGGGGAGGAAATAATAGCCCAGAAAAAGGAAGATAATCCAATAAAAGGAAGGAGAAGACAAGAGCATACAAGATGATGACATGGAGGTTGAAAATGACAAGAATAGAGCTTATTCTGGAGTATTATATATATTCAGAAGGGATGAAGCATTCCAAAGGAGAAAGTTCTATCTAGGTCAAACGAAGAAAATTTTCAATTTTAGTTTACCACGTTTGTTCATCATCTGCAAAGACATGCTGATAGATGATTTCACTTGTTGAAACAAGCATCCAAGATACACAGCATCATTGCCTCTTATAATTCCTCCATCCAAGGAAATTGCACCATCTTTTAGTCCAAGATTGGAGCAATGTGTTGATATTGTTAAAGTCAAAGAACAAAGCAGATGAATTACTGAGAAGATATTCAATCTTGAAGAACAGAAGTGTTTGAAAGATCTTCACAATCCATGATTTAATTCAGAAACATGTTGAAATGGATTCACATGTTTAGGGGAGGATTGTTGGGAATTAAATATTCAAGAAGTTAAATATCGGGTTCTAATCAAAGAAATACTCTAAGTGTGATTCTGCTGCTAGCGCATTTGGTTCCTGCTGTTAATGTTGTTCCTGCTGCTAGATCATTTGATTCTGCTGCTAGCGATAAATGATTCTGCAGTTAGGCTTAGCATTCTGCTGCTGTTGATCCTGCTGCTATTATAATTGTTCCTGCTGCTAGCGATAACTCATTGCTGCTGCTAGTGAACATTCTGCTGCTGAGTGGATAAGATTGAAAAGATATTATTTGTATTTTGGTCAACAATATACGGTAGATAATATCTTACCCCATGTGCTTAGTTAACAAGTTGTGTACACAGATACATGTTGTATCTTATGTACTGACACACTCAAGATAAGTTAACAAGTAAGTCGGCTAGACTTTAAGCAATACGTAAAGATCTTCTTGGACTGTAAAAGAAGATCTTAGTCAAGTGATATTAGTGTTCGTCCATGCATATATTATTTTTGTAAGAACTCATAACTGCTAAGATATAGAAAGACACAAGAATATCACAAGTTAGAAAAACATAAGATTCAAGGTTGTAACCCTAGTGATATTTCAAGATCACTCGTATTATTATCATTAATAATATTGAATCGTTTGGTGATAATCTTTATGTGTTCATTGCTAACTAACAAACATAACAATTCCATTTCCATAACATTCACAACCTTCTAAGTATGATTGAGTGAATTTCGCGCACTTAATCATATTAACACAACATATCATATACACAAAGTTGACAAGGTTTAACCACCTTATAGTGTATCCAGTTGGTCCTGAAAAGTGGTATCAGAGCAGGCTGATATAGTTGTTTTTAGAAGAAACAGAAATGGATGTACAAGATGTTCAAACCAATGTTGCTGCAAAGTTGCCCATGATCAAACCGAACGAGTTTGAGTTATGGAGGATGAGAGTTGAGCAATATTTTATGGTTCAAGATTATGCTCTTTGGGACATAATTCAGTATGGTGATTCCTTCACTCTAGGCTATTCAGATGTTCTTGTTGAAGGGAAAACAGTTAGAAAAAGAAATACTGAACCAGTTTCAAATGAAGAAAAGATACAAAAGAGAAATGATCAGAAAGCAAGAAACTTGTTGCTTATGACCATTCCTGGTGAGCAGATGCTATCTTTTAGAAAATATCTTGATGCAAAAACTCTTTTTGAAGAGATTTGTGCATGGTTTGGTGGTAATGAAACTACCAAAAAGACACAGAAGACATTGCTGAAGCAATAATTTGAAAACTTTACTGCTTTTAGTAATGAGTCTCTTGATAAGCTGTTTTCAAGATTACACAAGCTTGTCAGTCAGTTAGCTGTGTTGGGTGTTGAGACAGAGAAGGAAGATCTCAACATGAAGTTCTTGAAAAGTCTACATGATGAATTCCATACTCATGTTATTGTCTGGATGAACAAACCAGAAATTGAAACAATGAAACTTAATGATTTGTTCAACAACTTTAAAATTGTTGAACAAAGTCTAAAGAGGGGTGGAAATTATGGTACTAGTTCTGGAAATGTGGCACTTTTGTCAACTCCCAGTGTTAGTCATTCAGAAGAGGTAGATGAAATTGAAGGTGTTTCTAATGTTACTTATGGTGGTCCTTCTACTAGTTTACAAAAGGATATTGCTGGACTTGGAGATCCAACATTTTATGCCTTTATAACCAGTCAATCTAGTGGTTCTCCTCTAAATCATGAAGACCTTGAGCAGGTAGATGGTGATGATTTGGAAGAAATGGATATTAAGTGGCAAGTTGCCTTACTTAGTATGAGGGCTAAGAAGTATTGGCAGAGAACTGGGAAGTAGATAACTATAAATGGTAATGATACTGCTGGGTTTGATAAGAAGAAAGTGGAATGTTTTAACTGTCATAGGTTAGGACACTTTGCTAAAGAATGTAGAAGCCCAAGGAAGCAGGATAATAGGAACACATGGTATAAGCAAGAGAGGAAGAAGGAAGTACTGGTGGAAGAGCCAAAGGCTATGCTGGCTATTGATGGTATTGGATATGATTGGAGCTCTATGGCTGTTGAAGAGGAAGCACCACCAAATGCTGCTCTTATGGCCAATGAATTTGCTCTAATGGCCTTTTCTGATTCAGAGGTAGATACCATTCCTACTTGTACTAATTCATGTCCTAATCTTAAAAATTATGAAGACATTAAAAAGAGATTTGATGCTTTTAGAGAAGAGTTAATTGATGCCCTTCATAATTTAGCTAATCATAAGAGATATGTAGGAGTTTTAGAAAAACAAATCCAACATTTTCAAAAGAATGAATCTACGTTTACTGATGACTTAAATGCTTTAAAAAGAGGAATAGCATTTAGAGATGAATTACTTACTGGTCAAAGTAAACAGTTAAATGAAGCCAATAATAAAACTGAAAATGTTAAGATAACTATAGATGCTTTAGCTCATGCCTCAGAAGGAATGAATAAGATTTGGGAAGCTCAAGTAATTGATAAAGCTAATTCAGGTTTAGGTTACAAATCTGTTCCTCCACCATACAGAGGTGTTCATTCACCTCCAGGTGTTGACCTAGCACACACAGGTTTAGCTGAGTTTCAAGAACCAATCATGGAATATGGTTCTAAGGCTAGTAAGAGTCTTAAGGTAGAAAAGATAAGTAAAAGTTTAGATAAAACTTTACTTTATCAGGACAAGGTGTCCTTTGTTAAGAAAGGAGATGCTATAATTCTTGAAGATTGTACAACTGATAGTGATGATGATGAAGAACAGGTTATGTCTAAACCTGTTTTGGTTAAGAAAGTAGGAACAAAGGTTCCTAAGATAGTCAAACACAATACTGATAGGCCTAAATCAAACATTAAGCATGTTAGGCAACCAGTTAGATATTGTGAGCAATATAGAACCACCAACAAGCCCAGAGGTAACCAAAGGAATTGGAACAACCTCAAGTCTAACCAATTAGGTGATGACTTTGTTTTTTATAACAAAGCTTGTTACACATGTGGTAGTTTTGACCATCTTGCAGCTTTCTGTAACCATTGGGTATCTGGGTATGAAAACCATGGAGTGAACCACAAAAGGCAAACACCTAAATCTCACTTTCACTCTAGTTCTAAGAGAACAAACCCCAGAGTAGTCAAAAACAAGTCTGGCTCAAACTCAGATCCTGCTGCTAGACTAATGGATCCTGCTGCTAAACAAACTGTTCCTGCTGCTCGACCATTTATGACTATTAACCCAAAATCAACAGCTAAGGGTGCAAAAACAACTTTCAAACATGCACCAACAACTGTTCTAAGGCCCATTCAAACAAAGGCAGTGGTCCAAAAACAAGTTTGGAAACCAAAGGGTAGAACTAAAAAGTTAGCAGTTCCTGCTGCTAAGCAATCAGTTCCTGCTGCTAAGGGAAACAGGGCAAATGCTGCTAAGGCCTCAACATGTTGGATTCTAAAATCCAATGTTGCATCAACTGTCCTTAAAAGATTGAATTATATTGATGCAAGAGGCAGATCCAAGTCAGTAATGGCTTGGATCCCCAAAAGAAACTAACACTCTTATTTGTGTGCAGGAACATTCAATTGATAAACAAGAAGATCAAGGATTCTCAGATAGTGGATGTTCAAGGCACATGACAGGCAACATATCTTATCTTTCAGATTTTCAATCATTTAATGGAGGATATGTTACCTTTGGAGGGGGTGTTCGTGGCAAAATTTCTGGTAAAGGTACAATCAAAACCGGAAATTTAGATTTTGAAGATGTGTTCTATGTAAAAGAGCTAAATTATAATCTTTTTAATGTCTCACAAATGTGTGACAAAAAGAACAATGTTCTTTTCTGTGAGACAGAATGTCTTGTACTTTCTCCTGATTTTAAGATGCCTGATGAAAGTCAAGTACTTCTTAGAATTCCTAGAAAGGGCAATATGTACAGTGTAGACATGAAGAACATTATTCCTAAAAAGAATTTAACTTGTCTTGTTGCAAAGGCCAAATTGGATGAATCAATGAAATGGCATAGAAGGCTTGGTCATATTAATTTCAAAACCATAAATAAAATTGTTAAGAATGGTTTGGTAAGAGGTTTACCTCACAAAAGATTTGAAAATGATCAAACATGCATTGCTTGTCTAAAAGGCAAACAACACAAAGCCACTTGTAAGCCCAAGATTTTTAACTCTATCAATCAATCATTGTTTATGCTGCATATGGACTTATTTGGACCTGTTTCAGTAAGTAGTATAATGCATAAGAGATATTGTCTTGTTATAATTGATGACTATACTAGATTTACATGGGTTTTCTTTCTATCTACTAAGGATGAGACTACAAGCATCCTTAAGACATTCATTACACAGATAGAAAACCAAGTAGAAAAGAAAGTGAAGGTCATTAGATGTGATAATGGGACAGAGTTTAAGAATAGAGTTATGGATGACTTCTGCAAACAAAAAGGTATTAGAAGAGAATTTAGTGTTGCTAGAACACCACAACAGAATGGTGTTGTTGAAAGAAAGAATAGAACACTAATTGAAGCTGCTAGAACAATGTTAGCTGATTCTAAGCTACCAATAACCTTTTGGGCTGAGGCAGTCAACACTGCTTGCTATGTTCAAAATAGAGTTTTAGTTGTGCAGCCTCACAATAAGACATCATATGAACTTTTTAATGGTAGAACTCCTGCAATAGGATTTCTTAGACCTTTTGGATGTCATGTGACAATTCTCAATACCTTAGACCATTTAGGAAAATTCGATGGTAAAGCAGATGAAGGATTCTTTGTTGGATATTCTCTTAATAGCAAAGCTTTTATAGTTTACAACACAAGAACTGAAATTGTAGAGGAAAATCTACATGTGGAGTTTTTGGAAAACAAATCCAATGTAGAAGGTCAAGGACCAAAATGGCTATTTGATCTAGAGTATCTAACCAATTCAATGAATTATGTGCCTTTTGTTGCAGAAACTAATGATTTTGCAGGTTCTAATACAACAAATGAGGCAGAGTTAGAGAAAGATCAAAATGATGTGATAATGCCAATATGGTCAAGTACAATTGTGGAATCAACTTCAACAACTGATGAATCTTCTTCTAGCAAAGCTAAAGAAGGTGTTGAAGATGAAAGAAAAGAATATGGAACTCAGGAACAAAAAAATGTTTCAGCTGGTAGCATTTCTGTTGCTGCTGGTAGTGTCTCTGTTTCTGCTGGTGATTCTGCTGCTAAGCTTAGTGATTCTGATGTTCGGCCAAATGACTCTACTGCTGGCCCTTCAGAAACAAAAGAAGCAAAATTCTCAGATAATGAGGTGGATTTCAACAATCTTCCATCAAATTATCAAGTTCCTTCTACTCCACAAACAAGAATTCACAAAGTCCACTCCCTGGAACATGTGATTGGAGATGTACAATCTGGTGTAAAGACAAGACATCAATTGACGACTTCAGACCAACAAGGGCTTCTTGATGCCCTTTATGCTTCAAAACAGCATGAGCTTTCAAACTCTTGCTTTTTTGTATGCTTTCTCTCACAGGATGAACCAAAGACAATTCTGAAAGCCCTAGATGATTCAAGCTGGTTAGAGGCTATGCAAGAAGAGCTTCTTCAGTTCAAGATTCAAAAGGTTTGGGTGCTAGTTGATTTACCTACAGGTGTGAAGGTAATTGGCACTAGATGGGTTTTTAAGAACAAAAGGGATGAAAGGGGAATAGTGATTAAGAATAAGGCTAGATTAGTAGCCCAAGGGTACACACAAGAAGAAGGGATAGACTATGATGAGGTTTATGCTCCTGTAGCAAGGATTGAGGCAATTAGGCTTTTCTTAGCTTATGCTTCATTTTTAGGCTTCACAGTCTACCAAATGGATGTCAAGAGTGCATTTTTATATGGTAAAATTGAAGAAGAGGTGTATGTTTCACAACCTCCAGGCTTCATTGACCCATTACATCCAAGCAAAGTGTACAGAGTAGTGAAAGCTCTATATGGCCTTCATCAGGCACCAAGAGCTTGGTATGCAACACTAGCTTCCTACTTATTAGAAAATGGATTTCAAAGAGGAAAGATTGATCAGACACTTTTCATCAAACAGCACAAGAAGGATCTTCTGTTAGTGCAGGTGTATGTGGATGACATTATCTTTGGATCTACTAGGAAAGATATGTGTTTAGAATTTGAGAAGCTTATGAAAGATAAGTTTCAGATGAGTTCCATGGGGAAACTTACATTCTTTTTGGGTTTGCAAGTTAAGCAATCATCTGAAGGCATATTTATTAGTCAAGAAAAATATGTTGCAGAGATGCTTAGAAAATTTCAATTTGCTGATTCAAAAATAGCAAGCACACCAATGGACTCTGAGAAGCACCTTCTGAAAGATGATGATGGAGAGAATGTAGATGTACACACTTACAGATCTATGATAGGCTCTTTGATGTACCTTACATCATCTAGACCTGATATCATGTTCCCTGTTTGTGTTTGTGCAAGATTTCAAGTTACTCCAAAGGTTTCTCATTTAACTGCAGTCAAGAGAATTTTTAGATACCTTAAAGGTCAACCAAGGTTGGGTATATGGTATTCTAGAGAATCTCCTTTTGACTTGGTAGCATATTCGGATAGTGATTATGCTGGTGCTAGCTTGGACAGAAAGTCAACAACTGGAGGATGTCAATTCCTTGGGTGTAGACTTGTCTCATGGCAGTGTAAGAAGCAAACAAGTGTGGCAAATTCAACAACTAAAGTTGAATATATAGCTGTTGCAAGTTGCTCTAGTCAATTTCTATGGCTTCAAAACCAACTTCTTGATTATGGGTACAATTTCTTAAACACTGTTATTCATATTGATAATAGTAGTACAATTTGTATTATTAAAAATCCAGTGCAACATTCTAAAACAAAACACATTGAAATTAGACATCACTTTATAAGAGACTGCAATGAGAAAAGATTAATTCAAGTTCTTAAAGTTGCTTCAGAACACAACTTTGCAGATCTGCTAACAAAAGCTTTTGATGTTTCAAGGTTTCAGTACTTGGTAGCAAGTATTGGAATGCTAAATCTTTGAATTTTCAATATAATGTGTTTTTGTAAATAAATTTTTGTTACTGCTGCTGGATTTATCTAATACTGATGTTATTACAAAAAGTTTGTGCTGTTAGTACAAATTTAAAATGTGTTATTCATACAGTTGGTCTTATGCTTATTCTAATGCAAGACAAGTACTTTGTACTTTGTTCTTTTGGTTTTAGACTAACAATTTCAGGTATGAATATTTGAACACAAGGGAAATTTCAAGTGAAATGGAAGCAACACAATGCTGATATTGGCTGCTGCCATAATAGGTTTATGATGGACTGAGTTTGGGAATTTAAAACTCCTTAAAACTACTTTCTTGAAACCTAGTTATGATATTTCACATTGAATTGATGACTTAGTTGATCAGATAGTAACTGATGCAACTCACTTTCTATCATTTTATACTTTTAAGTATAATGTGCAAGTCTAAGGACATCTGATAGAAAGAACAGCTAGTAAAAGTGAATCTAACACTTGTGTTAGAGGTAACAATTACTATGAGCTGGAAACCCTGTCAAGAAAGCCTTTTGAATAGGTTTATCTTTACACAGGCAGTTATTTATAACTGAAAAACATTGGTTCTCACACAACCAGAGGTTGCTTTAAACCGAAATTTTGATTAAGTGTTTGTTATACACTTGATCCCTTCAAAATGGTTGAAAGTAGTATGATTTTTCAATTCTAAAATCATGAACATACTACTAAGTCAAATAATTTCTTAAACAAGGATTTTCAAGAGATTCACAAAAACCATCCATTGATGGACCATGAATCAAATGTCTAATGAATCACCTCTCATAGGAGTTAACACACCTAGAAGTGATGAGGGCAGTAACTTAAACTCTTAAGGAATTGATGGCTTCAGGTACAATATTGTCTGGCAACAAGTTCTATATGATGGATCAGATGATAAGGAAAGATATATTTTGGTACATAGTGAGATCTTCCAAACAAGGGGAGGAAACAAAAGTTATTTGTATCTCAGGGGAGGTAACAATCTCAGGGGAGTAAATAATAGCCCAGAAAAAGGAAGATAATCCAATAAAAGGAAGGAGAAGACAAGAGCATACAAGATGATGACATGGAGGTTGAAAATGACAAGAATAGAACTTATTCTGGAGTATTATATATATTCAGAAGGGATGAAGCATTCCAAAGGAGAAAGTTCTATCTAGGTCAAACGAAGAAAAGTTTCAATTTTAGTTTACCACGTTTGTTCATCATCTGCAAAGACATGCTGATAGATGATTTCACTTGTTGAAACAAGCATCCAAGATACACAGCATCATTGCCTCTTATAATTCCTCCATCCAAGGAAATTGCACCATCTTTTAGTCCAAGATTGGAGCAATGTGTTGATATTGTTAAAGTCAAAGAACAAAGCAAATGAATTACTGAGAAGATATTCAATCTTGAAGAACAAAAGTGTTTGAAAGATCTTCACAATCCATGATTTAATTCAGAAACATGTTGAAATGGATTCACATGTTTAGGGGAGGATTGTTGGGAATTAAATATTCAAGAAGTTAAATATCGGGTTCTAATCAAAGAAATACTCTAAGTGTGATTCTGCTGCTAGTGCATTTGGTTCCTGCTGTTAATGTTGTTCCTGCTGCTAGATCATTTGATTCTGCTGCTAGCGATAAATGATTCTGCTGTTAGGCTTAGCATTCTGCTGCTGTTGATCCTGCTGCTATTATACTTGTTCCTGCTGCTAGCGATAACTCATTGCTGCTGCTAGTGAACATTCTGCTGCTGAGTGGATAAGATTGAAAAGATATTATTTGTATTTTGGTCAACAATATAAGTGTTAGACCCGTTTCCCGAGTGTTGGGACCCCACCCTAGATGAAAATAGATAAGGGCCTTATGCGATTGGCTAGTCATCAAATATAACTTTTAGTCAAACCCGATAGCCATTTAATAGTCAAAGTATGACTATGTAGTCATATAAAAGGTGTTGAGTAACTAAAGGGGCCTAGGTTGCCAAGTATTAAACATGTGTTATAAGTTAGTGTGGCCAAAATAGAAAGAATAGGACTTGAGGGGCCATTCTTGCCAAAGGGCCAAACTTGTATTGTAACTAAATAAATCCAGGAGAATCTAGATTTCTCCATATCATTCTTGAGTCCTTGTGGTCCGGTTTTAGATAAGGAAAAGAGGGAAAGATGGAGCTAGGTGATGGCTTTTAATAAAGAAGATTAAGGACCCATGTTTATGGTCCTTCTTAGCTTTGATTATCAAGTTTTGATAATTTGCCAAGAATGATGATGATGAAGGAAGATTATGATGATGATGATGATCCTTGTTATTGTTTAGCTTGGTTTGAGGTGCTTATGCTATGGCTTGGATTATGGTTTGAGGATTGGATATGCAAGTGTAAGGTAGAATATAGAGCTTAGGTAGATACCGAGCTCTCGTGTGTAAGTTTGTACCCCCGCGAGTCAAGTAATGATTTGAAATGAGTAAACAAGTGTTAGATTGTATGTCAAGTGTTTTGTAATGAATTGGAAGTCATTTGGTGGGTCTAAGCATGTTTTATGTATTTATGGTTCAAGTTAAAGGGGCGTTTGGTTTAGTTGTAAATATACCCATTTTGGGTAGTGAACGGGTCAAATGTTAATGGAACATGTTTGATATGTTAAATGAATGATTTTGGTTAAGTTTGAGGTGTTGCGGAAGTCCTATGTGGCATATGTCATGAAATGGGTCAAAATGGGTTTTTAGTGGTGAAAACTGCAGATTTGTTCTTGATGGCCTTCTTGACGGCGTCCCCTTTTAATCGTCCAAAAATCTTCTGGCCCGTCAAGGTTTGACGGCGTCACCATTTTCTTGACGGCGTCACAGTTTGTTGGGCAGTTTTCGAAAAATCATATCTTTTAATCCGTAAGTCGAAATGGGTCGTATGACCTATCGTTTTGAAGCTATTTGAGTCTACTTTCATTTAAAAATAGTCTCAAGGTCTGAAAGTTTATAGATTTTTGTCAGTGGTTAAAAGAGTAAGCAGATGTCCGTAAAGGTGAGTCGTTTCCGCGTAAAAGTCAAAGTTTTTAGTATAAGCGGGCACGGGGTGTTACAAATTGGTATCAGAGCTTCGGTTTAAGTGAATTAGGTTTCCTTTAGGATTGCCTAGTCTTAAACCACTCATAGAAGCATTGGACATAAGTGTTAGTTGCGCGGAAACTTATTTGCTAAGTGTTAGATGGGTTATGTCTTATGTTAGTTGAGCCTATTGATGATAGGTGATGTATGCTTGTGATAGGGTTGATGTGTATGAGATATAAGTCCATGGGGACTTGAAATGTTTATATGATTAGATAGCCGTGCACCTCGGTTGGTGTCGGTGATTGTTTTGCAATTATGTGATTGTATGATAGAAGTATAGTGATGGATTGCGGGTAGCAAGGCTAAGAGGTATTAGAGACGGGATTAGTAAGTGAATGATAGTTTCATGATGCCTTAGTTATAAGGTAGATTGGTAGTTATTGCTAGTCTATGTGATGATGCTTAGACATGGTTGGTTTATGCAATGTGATATATGAGCCATAGACTTTATGATTTGATTTTGATTTGAATGTTTTAACACTTGTCGGATAAGTGTTAAGCGATATGATATGATTGCATATATGATGTTAAGTGTGGTTGTTTATATGATGATAAGTCTATGGTAAATTTATTGTATGTTTAAGCTTTATGTGATGTGCGTGAGAGCACGTTTGTATTAAAGTGTATGAGTTGAAATAGATGCATTAGAATGCGTGTTATGTGGTGACCTAGTTGTGGTCGGTAAAGCTAAAAAAAAAAAAAAAAAAAAAAAAAAAAAAAAAAAAAAAAAAAAAAAAACATTGAGATGTGAAAAGAGTTAGGAAGCGTGTTAATTATTTGAAAAGCATAAGTTCTTAAAAAGATTTAGATAAGTAAGAAGTGAAGAATGAAATATGTTTGTAGCTTGATGATAAAGAAAGACATGATTGTATTAATAACGAATAGATGCTTGAAGGCATGAAATCTTTATATGGGTAACTAAAATGAGAAAGTTAAAGAGTATAGTTAAGTCGCGATGAGATCATGTGCAAGTAAAACATGATAATTAAAACGTGCTAGTAATAAAGGAATAGAAGTGATGAATGAGATGCCGATTGTGCTAGAAGTCATAAGTGACTTGAAGTGTGCTAGAAAGAATTGTAAAACACGTATATAATCATGCTAATCTATATATTGAAATGTGTATGATGAGATTTGTAAAAGTGTTATGGAATAAACCTATGTAAGGTTCATATGCATACAAGTTGAATAAACCATGAGAAGCAATAGTGTAAGTTGAGAGAATATGGTCAACAAGGGGTTGACGGGTATTAGTAAGAGTGTGTTGAAAGAACACGCGGAGATGTGCAAATTGGAATAGACAAGCAATTACTTATATATAGAACTTGTCTAAATAAAGATGGCACGTAGTGAGTGTGTGAGTCAACTTGGGTTGACGGATGAAAGATAAGTGGCATTGTGAAAATGCGATGATAATAAATGGGCAAGTGTTATATGGAAACTTGCCTAGATGATAGAAAGCGTGATAGTGAATGTTGAGATTGCGTAAGGAAATAAAAATTGAATATATGATAGTGTGCCTAATGATAGATGTGCATGAAAGATAAAGCAAGTAAAGATGATAAGATAGATATAGCTTGGATCCAATGCTCTAGTTTTGGCATCCTTTGGGATGGCCTAGCTTGCCTTTTATGGCATGATTATTAGCTTGCCTTCACCGGCATGGTTTGCCTACATCCTTGGCATGTGTTAAAGATCCTTCGGGATGAATGTTAAATATGGTATCCTTCGGGATAGCCTAGCTTGCCTTCGGGCATGGATGTTAGTTGCCGTTGGGCATGGATGTTAAGATGCCTTTATGGCATGATGTTAAGTTGCCTTTATGGCATGATGTTAAGTTTGCCTTTATGGCATGATGTTAAGATGCCTTTATGGCATGATGTTAAGATGTCTTTATGGCATGGAGATAGCTTGCCTTATGGCATGGATGAAGTTAGTGAGATTGGATCCAAGGCTAGTAAATACGGAAAGTAAAGTATGTACGAGTGTTATGTCGGAAGCGTATAAGTAGGATGGTTTATGGTCTCTTGATTTAGATGGATTGGGACGCCTTTTCATTTAAATGAAGAAATTGTAAATCGCCGAACCATAAGTTTATAATTCCTTGTTTACATAGAATGGGACGCCTTTTTATGTAAATAAAGAGTTATAAATGAGTGGGCTTATGTGTAACCGATATGACATGAGTACGGATAGTGATATGAGATAGTGAAAACTAAAACCGGTTAGACGTCATAAGAAAAGATAAATATGAATAAAACTTATAGTGGCGTAAACGTCATGTGTGAAACCTTAAGTTAGACATCTAAATTGAATTATGTTTTAATTTGATAAGTTAATTTGTGAGCATTTCCCAAGAATTAATAAGAAAGTTTGTTTAAGTAATGCGTGAGTAAGAAATTTTGAAGGTGCCGTTGTATGGTACTTTGTATATTTTGAGATAAGTTGCCGGTTTTTGGTATAGTTATGTGTTAGCATTATGTGGAATGTGAACTTAACCGGTATATGATGTTATGTTATGGTTAGTGCATGGGTGTATGCCGTGTTTATAGTGATGAAGTTTGACTTATATAAAGTCAAAGTAGTAAATTTTCCCGTATGACAAGTCGTCAATTGAGGGAAATTCTAGAAAAGTTGCGATGAGAAGCGTGTTTTTAGTAGATTATGAATTATGATTGCGTATAGTGAGTTTAGAATTTGCAAGATCATTTAGATCGTTGCAAGGAATTGGCTTAGAAAGTGTGAGAACAAGGACATATATATGTCGTGAATTTAGTTTTGGATAGTGATAGACGAGAGATTTCGGGGACGAAATCTAAATAAGGGGGTAGAATTGTTAGACCCGTTTCCCGGGTGTTGGGACCCCACCCTAGATGAAAATAGATAAGGGCCTTATGCGATTGGCTAGTCAACAAATATAACTTTTAGTCAAACCCGATAGCCATTTAATAGTCAAAGTATGACTATGTAGTCATATAAAAGGTGTTGAGTAACTAAAGGGGCCTAGGTTGCCAAGTATTAAACATGTGTTATAAGTTAGTGTGGCCAAAATAGAAAGAATAGGACTTGAGGGGCCATTCTTGCCAAAGGGCCAAACTTGTATTGTAACTAAATAAATCCAGGAGAATCTAGATTTCTCCATATCATTCTTGAGTCCTTGTGGTCCGGTTTTAGATAAGGAAAGGAGGGAAAGATGGAGCTAGGTGATGGCTTTTAATGAAGAAGATTAAGGACCCATGTTTATGGTCCTTCTTAGCTTTGATTATCAAGTTTTGATAATTTGCCAAGAATGATGATGATGAAGGAAGATTATGATGATGATGATGATCCTTGTTATTGTTTAGCTTGGTTTGAGGTGCTTATGCTATGGCTTGGATTATGGTTTGAGGATTGGATATGCAAGTGTAAGGTAGAATATAGAGCTTAGGTAGATACCGAGCTCTCGTGTGTAAGTTTGTACCCCCGCGAGTCAAGTAATGCTTTGAGATGAGTAAACAAGTGTTAGATTGTATGTCAAGTGTTTTGTAATGAATTGGAAGTCATTTGGTGGGTCTAAGCATGTTTTATGTATTTATGGTTCAAGTTAAAGGGGCATTTGGTTTAGTTGTAAATATACCCATTTTGGGTAGTGAACGGGTCAATTATGTTGAATGAACATGGTTTTGATAGTGTTAATATGAATTGATGGTTTGGTTTTAAGTTTGAGGTTGTTGCGGAAGTCCTTATGTGGCATATGTCATGAAATCCTTGTTTGTCAAAATGGGTATTTGTGGTGAAAACTACAGTTTGTTCTTGATGGCTTCTTGACTGGCGTCCTTTTTATAATCGTCAAAAATCTTCTTTGTGCATTGTCAAGGTTTGACGGGCAGTCACCATTTTCTTGACGGCGTCACAGTTTGTTGGCAGTTTTGAAATCTATTTTTAATCGTAAGTCGAAATGGTCGATGACCTATGTTTTGAGCTATTTGAGCTAATTCATTTAAAAAAGTCTCAAGGTCTGAAGTTTATAGATTTTTGTCAGTGTTAAAATAGTAAGCAGATGTCCGTAAGGTGTCGTTCCTAGTTTGGTATAGGCACGGTTTACATACATAGATATATTTACCCAGTGCTTAGTTACAGTGTGTACCAGATACTGTTGTATCTTTACTGACACATCAAATAGTTACAGTAAGTCGGCTAGATTAAACAATAGTAAGATCTTCTGGACTAAAGAAGATCTAGTCAAGTAATAGTGTTTTCATGAATATATTTTGTAAAACTCATAAATGCTAGATATAGAAAAAACAAGAATATCAAGTTAGAAAACATAAATTCATGTTGTAACTCTAGTGATATTTCAAGATCACTCGTATTATTATCATTAATAATATTGAATCATTTGGTGATAATCTTTATGAGTTCATTGCTAACTAACAAACATAACAATTCCATTTCCATAACATTCACAACCTTCTAAGTATGATTGAGTGAATTTCGCGCACTTAATCATATTAACACAACATATCATATACACAAAGTTGACAAGGTTTAACCACCTTATAGTGTATCCAGTTGGTCCTGACATGAACTGTTGGGAATTAAATGTTCTGAAGATTAGTGTTGGAAACTAAATGTTCACAAGGTTAGTACTGCTAGTACAACCAAAGGTACTGCTGATGCATAAAGGAAAATACTCTAAGTATCAATACTACTGCTAGTGTATTCTATACTACTGCTAGTGTTGGAGATTCTACTGCCGCAAGATTCTACTGCTAGTGTATCAGATACTGCTGTTGGAGTGACTCATACTACTGCTAAATGGATAAGTGTCGCGTATACTACTGCTGAATGGATAAGTATGAAAAAGATATTTTGTGTATAAAAGTCAAATATATACGGTAGATAATATCTTTGATAAGTGATCAGTCAACAAGTTGAATATCAGATACTGCTGTTGGAGTGACTCATACTACTGCTAAATGGATAAGTGTCGCGTATACTACTGCTGAATGGATAAGTATGAAAAAGATATTTTGTGTATAAAAGTCAAATATATACGGTAGATAATATCTTTGATAAGTGATCAGTCAACAAGTTGAATACACAGAACAAGTTGTATCTTAGCTACTGACACACTTAACAAGCAAGTAGTTGACATGACTTAACAATATTGTAAAGATCTCCTTTGTTCATTATAAGAGAGATCTTAGATTAGATATTAAGTGTGTCTAGTCAAGTGCAAAGAAAGAGTAAATTGAACATAACAGAAATAGTTATCTTTGTAATAGAGATTCAAGGTTTAGTAACCCTAGTGATAGTGAAGATCACTCATATTATTCTCAATATTATTGAATCGTTTGGTGTTATACTTTCTGTGTTCATTGTTCAATATCAAGCATCACTGTTCCATTATCCACAAACCAATATTCTTCTAAGTGTGGTTAAGTAGATTCCGCATACTTAATCATATTCACTCAAAGTATCATATACACACGTTATAAAGGACTAACATCCTCAGAGTGTATCACAAATCCTCACAAGTGGTATCAGAGCACAGGTTGATATCTTTGATTTAGAAGAAGAAATGGATATGGAGACATCTCAAACTAATGTGGCTGCTAAGTTGCCAATGCTCAAACAGAATGAGTTTGATATGTGGGGGTTAAGGATAGAGCAGTATTTCCAAGTGCAAGACTATACACTTTGGGAAATTATTGAAGAAGGAAACTCTTTCAAGCCTACAACTTCTACAACAACAGTTGATGATAAGGTAGTGACAACTGTGCAGACCAACCCAACAACTGCAGAAGATAGAGTAAAGAAGAAGAATGACCTCAAGGCCAGAAGTATGTTGATGATGACCATTCCAAATGATCAACTTTTAAATTTCAGCAAGTTCAAAGATGCTAAGTCATTATTTGAGGCCATTGTTGCTAGGTATGGTGGGAATGAAGCCACCAAGAAGACTCAGAAGACTCTTCTCAAGCATAACTTTGAAAACTTCTCTTCCACAAGCAATGAATCATTGGATCATATGTTTAACAGGCTTCAGAAGATTGTGAGCCAACTTGTTATTCTTGGGGTAGATATACCTCAAGAAGATCTAAACTCCAAATCTCTGAGAAGCTTACCTGAAGAGTGGGCTATGCATGTTGTTGTTTGGAAGAACAAGCTAGACATTGACACCATGAACCTAATGGACTTGTATAGCAACTTCAAAATTGTGGAACAAGATGTGAAGAAGACTGGAGGATCTAGTTCAAGCACTGGGAACATGGCCTTTGTGTCATCTCCTAGTAACTCAAATCCAGTTGAAGATGTGAAGGTTAATGTGGGAGTTAGTACTGCTAGTTCATCAAGCAGTACTATTGGTATTCTGGATGAGAAAACATGTTGTGCCTTCCTAACAAGCCAGAATGATGGGTCTATGCTTACTCATGAAGACCTCCAGGAAATCAATGATGATGATTTGGAGGAAATGGACCTCAAATGGAAAATTTCTCTTCTTAGCATGAGGGCTAGGAAATTCTATCAAAGAACAGGGAAGAAAATCACTATCAGCAGCAATGATACTGCTGGTTTTGATAAATCAAAGATAGAATGCTACAACTGCCACATGATGGGGTACTTCTCAAGGGAATGCAGAAGACCTAGGCAGTAGGATAGCAAGAGCAAAGGTTATGGAAGCAAGTCCAAGGCTGTGGAGACCACTGAGCCAAATTCAAAAGCTATGGTAGCTATTGATGGCTTAGGATTTGATTGGAGTTTTATGGCAGATGAAGAAGAAGCTTCTACTCAGATGGCTCTCATGGCCTTCTCTGCTACTGAGGTACAATCTGATAAAGTTTGTTCTAATACTTGCACTGCTCTTAAAGAACTAGAAACTTTAAGAAAATATTATGATGATCAAAGGATAGAACTAAACAAAACTCATCAAAACTTAACAAATCATAAGATAGGTTTAGCTGTCCTAGAGGAGCAGATCATACACTATAAGACCAATGAATCTACTTTTTCTGATGATAAAGGTCTTCTTAAAAGAGACTTATTTTTTAAAGATGCTGAAATTATCTTTTTAAGAACTAAGTATGATAGGCTTAAAAAGAAAAATGAAAACATTCAATTAAGCGTAGAAACATTAGACTATGCCTCTAAGGGTGTAAACAAAATAATTGAATGTCAAGTGATCAATAAGGCCAAGTCTGGGTTAGGATATAATAATGTTCCACCTCCTTACAGAGGAATTCATGCACCCCCAAGGATAGACCTAGAGTATACAGGCTTATCTGAATTTCAACTACCAAAGTTAGAATATGGTGTTAAGTCAAAAGAAAATGAAGTTGTTGATAAGCTTGAGAGTAGAAGTGATACTTCACCCCCTGAGGACAAGGTGTCCTCTAGTAGGAAATCAGATGGTCCAATCATTGAGGACTGGACATTTGATGATGATGAGGAAGATCATGTTATTGCTAAACCTGATGTCATTAAGATAAAAGGAACAAGTGTTCCTAAAATGGTCAGGGATGATACGGTTAGGCCTAAAACAAATGTTAAACATGTTAGGCAACCAATAAGATATTGTGAGCAGTATAGAACCACAAACAAGCCGAGAGGTAACCAAAAGAATTGGAACAACCTCAAGTCTCACCAACTAGGTGATGACTTTGTCTTCTATAACAAAGCTTGTTACACTTGTGAAAGTTTTGACCATCTTGCAGTCTTTTGCAACAAATGGGTAACTGGGTATTCAAACCATAGGGTGAACTTAGAAAGGCCTAAATCTCACTCTAATTTTGCTAGAATGCCACCCAAAGCAAGTTTCTTAAAGTCTGACCCAAAATAAGTTTCTACTGCTAGACAAGCAGTTACTACTGCCAGACCATTTAAGTCTGTTTACCCAAAACCAGCAGTACAAAGTGCAAAAACGACTTACAAACATGCACCAACAACTGCTAAATGACCTTTTCAACCAAAAGCAGTGGTACAAAAACAAATTTGGATGCCAAAGGGTACTGGCAAAATTAAATATACTGCTAGGGAAAAGAGGGCTAATGTTGTTAAGGCCTCAGCATGTTGGATTTGGAGACCTCTTAAATCCAGTGGTGCATCAACTGTTCTCAAAAAATTTAATTACATTGATGCACGAGGCAAACTCAAGTCAGTAATGGCTTGGGTTTCCCAAGGAAACTAATTTCCTTATTTATGTGCAGGGACATTCACAAGCAGATGATGAAGATCAAGGATATGCAGATAGTGGGTGTTCAAGACACATGACAGCAACATGTCTTATCTTTCAGACTTTCAATCATTGGATGGAGGATATGTTACCTTTGGGGAAGGAATTGGAGGAAGAATTACTGGTTTAGTGTCTCATCTTTCAGACTTTCAACATGTCTTATCTTTCAGACTTTCAAAATCGGTAAATTGGATTTTGGAGATGTGTACTATGTGCAAGAGCTTAAGTATAACCTGTTTAGTGTCTCACAAATGTGTGACAAAAAGAACAAAGTTCTTTTTACTGACACTGAATGTCTTGTGCTTTCTTCTGATTTTAAGCTACCTAATGAAAGTCAAGTATTGCTTAAAATTCCAAGAAAGGGCAACATGTACAGTGTTGATATGAAGAAAATTGTTCCTAAAGAGGCCCTTACTTGTCTTGTTGCAAAGGCCACATTGGATGAATCTATGAATTGGCATAGGAGGCTTGGTCACATTAATTTCAAAACCATAAATAAAATTGTAAAAGATGGTTTGGTAAGAGGCTTGCCTCAGAAAAGATTTGAAAATGACCAAACTTGCGTTGCTTGTCTCAAAGGCAAACAACATAAAGCTACTTGTTAGCCCAAGATTTTTAACTCTATTGATCAATCATTGTTTATGATTCATATGGACTTATTTGGACCTACTTCTGTGAGTAGTATTAAGCATAAGAGATTTTGTCTTGTTATTACTGATGACTATAGCAGGTTTACATGGGTTTTCTTTTTAGGTTCTAAGGATGAGACACCTAGCATTCTTAAGACATTCATTACAGAGATAGAAAACTTGGTAGACAAGAAGGTAAAAGTCATTAGATGTGATAATGGGACAGAGTTTAAGAATAGAGTTATAGATGATTTCTGCAAAGAAAAATGTATTAGAAGGGAATTTAGTGTTGCTAGAACTCCTCAGCATAATGGAGTTGCTGAGAGGAGAAATAGGACACTCATAGAAGCTGCTAGAACCATGTTAGCTGACTCTAAGTTTCCTATCACTTTTTGGGCTGAAGCAGTTAATACTACTTGTTATGTCCATAACAGGGTTTTGGTTGTTAAGTCCCACAATAAGACATCCTATGAGATTTTTAGAGTTAGAACTCCTGCAATAGGATTTATTAGACCTTTTGGATGTCATGTGACAATTCTGAATACCTTAGACCATCTAGGAAAATTTGATGGTAAAGCAGATGAAGGATTCTTGGTTGGATATTCTCTCAATAGCAAAGTATTTAGACTATACAACTCAAGAACTAGGAGAGTTGAGGAAAACCCGCATGTGGAATTTCTAGAAAACAAATCTAATGTTGTCGGTGAAGGTCCAAAATGGTTATTTGATCTTGAGTCTCTAACCCAATCAATGAACTATGTGTCTGTTGTTGCAGAAATTAATGATTTTTCAGGTTCAAAAGCTGATGATGCAACAAATGAGGCAGGGTTACGAAATGAAAAAGATCAAGATTATGTGTTGATGCCAATATGGACAAGTGTGGTTTCCACATCAATAGATGGAAAACCTTCTACTGATGCTTCTAAAGAAGGGATTGAAGGTGAAAACAAAGAAGATGAAGCTGAGGAACAAGAGAATCAAGTTAACAGTACTAATGATGATAGTACTGCTGAGACCCAACTTGATACTGCTAGGCCAAATGTTTCTACTGCTCGGCCAAATGTTTCTACTGCTAGGCCAAATGTTTCTACTGCTGGCCCATCAGACTCAAATGAAGCAGATTTCTCAGAAGATGAGGTGGATTTCAACAATCTCTCACCTAACTATCATGTTCCGACTACACCACACACAAGGATTCACAAAGTCCACTCCTTGGACAATCTGATTGGTGATGTACAATCTGGTGTGAAGACAAGGAAGCAACTTATGCCTTCAGACCAACAAGGGTTCCTTGATTCTCTTTATGCATCAAAGCAGCATGAGTATGCAAACTCTTGCTTATTTGTATGTTTCCTCTCTCAAGCAGAACCCAAAAATGTTCTCAAAGCCTTAGATGATTCAAGCTGGGTAGAAGCTATGCAAGAGGAGCTTCTCCAATTTAAAACTCAGAAGGTTTGTGTGCTAGTGGATTTACCCAAGGGTGTAAGGGTAATTGGCACTAAATGGGTTTTCAGGAACAAAAGGGATGAAAGGGGCATTGTAATAAGAAACAAGGCTAGACTTGTAGCCCAAGGGTACACACAAGAGGAAGGTATAGACTATGAAGAAGTTTTTGCTCCAGTAGCAAGAATTGAAGCAATTAGACTATTCCTAGCCTATGCTTCATTTATGGGCTTCACAGTTTATCAAATGGATGTCAAGAGTGCCTTCTTATATGGTACTATTGAAGAGGAGGTTTATGTCTCACAACCTCCAGGTTTTATTGATCCAGAACATCCAGATAAGGTGTACAAGGTTGTCAAGGCTCTTTATGGCCTTCATCAGGCACCAAGAGCATGGTATGAAACACTGGCTTCCTATTTGATAGAGAATGGATTTCAAAGAGGCAAGATTGATCAGACATTATTCATCAAGAAGCACAAGAAGGATCTTTTGCTAGTTCAGGTGTATGTGGATGATATCATTTTTGGATCTACAAGGAAGGATATGTGTGTAGAGTTTGAGAAACTTATGCATGATAAGTTTCAGATGAGTTCCATGGGGGAACTTACTTTCTTTTTGGGTCTACAAGTCAAACAATCAAATGAAGGTATATTTATCAACCAAGATAAATATGTTGCAGAGATTCTAAGGAAATTTCAGTTTGCTGATTCAAAAGTGGCAAGCACACCAATAGATCCTGAGAAGCCTCTTCTTAAAGATGTAGATGGAGAAAATGTGGATGTACACACATACAGATCTATGATAGGCTCCTTGATGTATCTCACATCATCAAGACCTGATATCATGTTCTCTGTTTGTGCTTGTGCAAGATTTCAAGTGTCTCCTAAGGTTTCTCACTTAATTGCAGTCAAGAGGATCTGTAGATATCTCAAGGGTCAACCTAGGTTGGGTCTATGGTATTCTAGGGAATCACCTTTTGACCTAGTAGCATATTCAAATAGTGATTATGTTGGTGCTAGCTTGGACAGAAAGTCAACAACTGGAGGATGTCAATTCCTTAGATGTAGACTCATTTCATGGCAGTGTAAGAAGCAAACAATTGTGGCTACGTCAACAACTGAAGCTGAGTATGTAGCTGCTGCAAGTTGTTGTGGTCAAGTGCTTTGGCTTCAAAAACAACTTCTTGACTATGGGTACAATTTCATGAACACTGTCTCATATATTGATAATAGCAGTACAATTTGTATAATTAAAAATCCAGTGCAACACTCTAAAATAAAACACATAGAAATTAGGCATCATTTTATTAGAGACTGCAATGAGAAAAAGTTGATTCAAGTAGTTAAAATTGATTCTGATCATAACTTTGCAAATCTTCTCACAAAAGCTTTTGATGTAGGTAGATTTCAATTTTTGGTAGCAAGTATTGGGATGCTTAATCCTTAAAGTTTTAAAACTGTGTGTTTTTGTATATAAATTGGATTTGTACTGCTAGCATTGTCAATTGGTACTGTTATTGAAAAGTTTGTACTGTTAGTACAAATTTAGATTGTTTTGTTCATACTGTTAGTCATATGATTATACTACTATGAGACAAGTGCTTTGCATTTTGTTTTCTTGGTTTTGGACTAACAGTTACAGGTATGAAAATTGAGCACAAAGGAAGTTACAAGTGCAAAGTGTGAACAAACAACAGTTGGTGATTCAAATTGCTGACATAATAGGCTAATGATAGTCAAAATTTGGGAATTCATTCACAAGGGTTTATACCCAAGTTAATAAATTCTTTAAAACTTCTCTCTTGAAACTTATTATGATATTTCATTTTGAATTTAATGGATTGGTTGATCATAGTAACTGACTCAACTCACTTTCTATCATTTTATACTTTCATTAGTATAATCAGTTAGTCTAAGGACATCTGATAGAAAGAACAGCGAGCAAATGTGAATCTAACACTTGTGTTAGAGGCAACAACTGCCACGAGCTGGAAACCCTGTCAAGAAAGCCCTTTTAATGGGTTTATCTATACACAGGCAGTTATTTATAACTGAATACATTGGTTCTCACACAACCAGAGGTTAATTTAAACCAAAATCTTGATTAAGTGTCTGTTATTACACTTAATCCCCTCAAAATGGTTGTTAGCAGTATGATTTTTCATTAAAAAATCAAGTTCATACTGCTAAGTCAAAAGTTTCTTAAAACCTTTTGTATTCAGGGTGGCTCAGAAACCCATCATATGATGGATTACGAGCCAATGCCCCATGATTCACCTCTCACAGGAGTTTACACACCTAGAAGTGATGCTGGCAGAGTGGAATTTAAGGAATTGATGGCTTTATGTACAAAATAGTCTGATAAGGTGTCCAAATTGGATGATGAACTCAGAAGCTAGATTGGTGGAAAAGATCAGCCAAAAAGGTGATTTCAACAGGTTCTTCTAGTTCATCAAAGGAGTCAAGGTCAGATGATGGTGAGAGATCTTCCAAACAGGGGAGGAAGATTAACCAAACAGGGGAGGATGAAAGATTGTGGATGTGTATGCTCAAAATCAGGGGAGGAAGTTTAAATTGATCAAACAGGGGAGAAAGATTGGAGAGGAAGATTTCCCAAATTGATCAAGTTTAAGAAGTGCATGAGTCTAGTAAAAGCATCATCATCTTGTATGCTCTTATCTTTTCCCACACCTGGCTCAGCAGCAGTTGTTGTATCTCCTCCTACAATGGAAGCTTCACCTTCAGAATCATCACCCCTATGTTTTTTTTGAGAAGCCAACATTTCTTATTATTCAACCAATAATAAGTACAAGCTCCAGTTTCAGTTGATGGATACTGGGAATAAGCTCTTTCATCTCTCTTCTTTAATTGATGATATTCAAATGGAGAAAGTTCTTTCTAAGTTCTTTCAGTTTCAATTTCATTTCACTACGTTTGTTCATCACTTGCATGGCTTACAGAGAGATGACTGTGTATCTTGGATGCTTGGAGCCAAAGAAGGTACTGCTAGTGTTTAAGACAAAGAAAATGGCTGAAGAAGTTTCAAGCTAAAGAAAGAGCAAAGTACTCTCCAGAAGAACAAAATGATATTATTGCTGAAAGTGATACACAGATGGCAGATGAGTTAGTCAAAAAGATATTTAATCTTACAGAACAAAGGAAAGCTCAGATCAAGAGTCTGACTATGTAGTGTTTGAAAGATCCTCACAATCCTCATTTAATTCAGAAGAAACTTGATGATTTGGGATAAATCACAAGTTTAGGGGAGGATTGTTGGGAATTAAATGTTCTGAAGATTAGTGTTGGAAACTAAATGTTCACAAGGTTAGTACTGCTAGTACAACCAAAGATACTGCTGATGCATAAAGGAAAATACTCTAAGTATCAATACTACTGCTAGTGTATTCTATACTACTGCTAGTGTTGGAGATTCTACTGCCGCAAGATTCTACTGCTAGTGTATCAGATACTGCTGTTGGAGTGACTCATACTACTGCTAAATGGATAAGTGTCGCGTATACTACTGCTGAATGGATAAGTATGAAAAAGATATTTTGTGTATAAAAGTCAAATATATACGGTAGATAATATCTTTGATAAGTGATCAGTCAACAAGTTGAATACACAGAACAAGTTGTATCTTAGCTACTGACACACTTAACAAGCAAGTAGTTGACATGACTTAACAATATTGTAAAGATCTCCTTTGTTCATTATAAGAGAGATCTTAGATTAAATATTAAGTGTGTCTAGTCAAGTGCAAAGAAAGAGTAAATTAAACATAACAGAAATAGTTATCTTTGTAATAGAGATTCAAGGTTTTGTAACCCTAGTGATAGTGACGATCACTCGTATTATTCTCAATAATATTGAATCGTTTGGTGTTATACTTTCTGTGTTCATTGTTCAATATCAAGCATCACTGTTCCATTATCCACAAACCAATATTCTTCTAAGTGTGGTTAAGTAGATTCCGCATACTTAATCATATTCACTCAAAGTATCATATACACACGTTATAAAGGACTAACATCCTCAGAGTGTATCACAAATCCTCACATGAACTTAATAAAATCAGTAGGAATCATATTAAAAGAGTAATAGGATTATACCAAAGTAACTAGAACAAGTTTGTCGAATACAATTTCTCCCAACCGAAGACTACTAACAATAACCCAGGATATCAATTCCTTGCCTTCCCGAATCGTCAAGTACTGACACTATACTCCTGGAAACGAGATACAATGAAACAAATTTGTGCAACGTAGCGTGGTTATGTGAAATAGTGATAAAGGGTGAACTTGGTGTGAATTACACCCTTATCACTTTGGATCTTCTTCTTGTGATTCTCTCTAGTTCTACTAGGGATATGGGACTTATTTGTAGGCTTTAGGGATGCCAAGAAACGTGGAGAGGAAGGGTGTAAATCCATATGATCGAACTCAATGAATGCAAGAAGTTATAACTCCAAAAAAGAGGTTATTGAAGTGCTAACAGAAAGTGCGCCATACTTATTGCCAAGTACGGCATACTTGTGGTCGTTTCCAGCTATTGGCACCAATTGGAGGTTGTAGATAATTCTCTTAGCTTTTCGTGGCCGCCTAAACCAACTAAATTGGAGTCTGTATGCTGAACTTATGGCCAAAACAGTAGACAGGTGTCGAGAACCTTTGAGCTTGAGTTTACTTCTTTGTTTAAGTTCCATATCTTCATGTTTTCTTCCGATTCTCCTACGACACGTACCATGAACCTACAATAGCAAATATAATCCATTAAGTATCAAAAGTTCATATAATTAATCAATATACAAGCATAAAAGTACTGATAACACATATAGAAATATGTATAAAAGGAGCGTTATCATCTACAAATTCCAAACGATAGTCCATTTATTCCCAAGGAAGTTGATTCAACACTTGAAAACCTTTTTACCTAAACCTCAAAAACAATGGTCTGGAGAGGAAGCCAGACTTGTAAATCAAGATAATAGGTTAAAGTCAATCATCATATCTGCACTTCCAAGGGACATAATGAAATCTGGTGTAAGATGTAAAACAGCAAAAGAAATGTGGAATGACCTAATTCTATGGAATGAGGGATCCTCTGAAACCATAGATACCAATATTGCAGCCTTAAGGTTAAAATTCAATGGCTTCAAAGCCATTGAAGGGGAGAAAATTGCTCAAACCTGTACAAGGCTGAAAATCCTGTCAAATTACCTCTCCAACACAGGTGTTGAGATACCTCAAGCAGAGGTCAATACTCAATTTATCAACAGTTTACCTAGAAAACGGCTAAGTCTAAATCAGACTCAGAGAGCAAACAACTCTATCGGTAATGATAGTCTAGCTAAATTGTTGGGTAAATATAGTTACGAGGAAGTGCTCATTAATCAGATCTATGAACCTGATAACAAGAAAAGCATCGTACCGACCTTTATATTAAATGCTTTGTTTTCTAGTTCTTATATGCAGGTACTTAACTGTGAATCTGACGTTGAGAAGGATACTCAAGACTGTCAAGTTTTCTCTAAGAACTCGCTGTTGAATTTAACGCCAGGGCTCTCTTGGCAAATTAATGTAGTCTCTAAAAAATCAGGGAGAGTGGAAGCAGCTAAGGGTACTGCTAACAAATCTAAAGAAACGTGCAACAGGTGTAAATGACATGTCCAAACAGGGACATTTTCAAAACACATACACCTTCATATTCTTTCAAAATCCCTCACTCTACTTATTCTCCAAATCGATCTTATGAAAAAACTGATAACTCTGAAAAGGATTACAGATCTCTTTACAAAAGAAAGAAAGCTGAAGTTGCACTTCTAACACAAAAAATCACTAATCAAAGTGACAAAGAAGTTCAGCCCTCTTCCTACTTCAATAAAAAAAAGGAGAATAAAGGACCGATTGCAGAAAACTACAACTGGGATGAAGATGAAACATCATCAGATGATGATACTCCTCTGACCATCAAGGCATACATGGCACTGACAAATGAAGAGCTCTCTGTAGGAAATACTGGTGCAAGACAAGGAAAGTGGGTGGATATCATCATCAAAAAGGTACATACACTACTTGAAATGGATGATACACCTGATAGAAGACATGTTTTGGATTACACTATCATAGATCTCCAATTTGTGGAAGAACAACGTACAAATTTGCTCACCAAATTTTCCACTATTTTAAATGATCTTAATATATGCAAACATGAACTACTTAACCTGACCAGCATAAAAAATCACTGTATAGCTCTTCAACTATCAAATGATAAACTTACTTAGACCAATCAAGAACTCAGAAACAAAGTTTCGGGGTTAGGAGAACTCACTAACAAGTGGAATTCTTGTACGAAAAAACTAAGTAAGTTTATTGATAACCAAGTGCCTATTAGAGGAAAACCTAGGTTAGGAAACTCTTCTCAAAAAAGAGAAGAGATCCTCAGAGAAACTAAATTTGTCAAGCCCTCGTATTCATCAAATATCAGGAAGTCCCTTGATTCGGTTGAAGGAAAGAAAATTTCTGGTAAATTGCCAAATCCTAAAACTGGCAAAGGTTTCAACTCTAACCATCAAAAAGATGAACCCTCTAACTACAAGTCAGAAAGGGCTGAACCATTACCAACTTTATCAGACCTCAAAAGAGGTAAACCCAGAGGTTCAATCACAGTCTCTGATAATGATCAAAGATCTGTGAATACCTCAGAGGTACCTAAGATAAAGAAAGCTCGTTCTAAACCCAAGTACAAGAGAACTTCAAAAGATTCAATCTCAAAGAGACTAGTTCCTAACCCTAAAAAGGTTGTAGCCATTCCTGAAAAGACTCTATTAACCTTGATAAACAAGGTTAAGGGTCTTGAGGACCAAACAAAACCCTTGTCCACTGGCTCAGTCTCTTATTCAGGAAATTCTGATACTGTTACAACAAAACAAAATATTAAATTTCCTCCTTGCATACATTGTGTACATAAGAAGCACCTCTCTGAAGATTGCTATAATAATCCATTGTGTAACATATGCAAAGGAACATATCATCTGACCAAGGAACACTCTCAGCACATTATGACAATGAGACACATTCAGATTCTCAAATCATAAAGATCTCAAAACCATAGTATAGGTTTCAGACCTTGTACTTACTATGGACAAGCTAACCATCACTCTGATGAGTAAGCCGAGTATTCTGGATGTCAAGTCTATGGAAGCTTTGAACATGAAGCCATCTTTCATGTGAAACAGACCTCCAATCTGACTGTTCTTTTCAAAAGGAAATTTAAGATTGCTAATCGGCAATCAATTGAACCCACTGAAAAGTGGGTTCACCACGAAAACTAACCTACATTGTATATCTGTGCAGAGTAACACAAAGAGACCAGTATAATGTCTAGTTATGTGATGGCTCTAGACACATGACAGGAACTAAGCAGGCTCAGCACATATGCAAACTCAAACCAGGTTCTGCAGATGACTTTGGAGACAACTCCACAGGAAAGTCTGGAGGATATGGTTCACTTAACTACAATGTTCTAGTTTTCAAGGAGGTTGTGCATATAAATGGTCTTAAACACAACCTCCCCAACATCAGTCAACTGCGCGATGTAAACTTTAAATGTTCAATTACCAAGAAGTAAGGATCGATACTCAGTCAAAATGATGAAGTGATACTAATATCTATCAGAAACAGAAGGGTGTGGCTGAATATGTTGATAAGATGGGACGTTGTTCTCAGGGTCTCTGAATGTAAAGATAAGAACTAAACATATCTACATCATGTATATTTTTATCAGAGACCTCATATATATTGAAAAAGTGTTATTGAGTTTCAGTTTATATCCACTGATGTCACTTAACTGATATCATCTACCTGAGCATAGTCATATTATACTAGTCGATGAATTGGGTATGCTCAATATTGAATTGACTGTCTCTGATTAATCAGCCGCTGAGTAAAGGGTCTGAGTTACAATAATAAATGTGTTGCATACATTATTGATGTAACTAATTGCTTCACATACTCGTTAGAATGTAAAAACATTCTCGAACTAAATAAATATTGTAACTGACACGCAACCACTTTGCGAGATTCAAGGGACAACTGTTTTGCATGAAGAGCCATGGGGCCCACCAAAATTGACAGTTTTACCTCTATGCATTTAATACGGATATCAAAGTAAAATTATTTTGGAAACAGAACGTCAAAAATCTTTTTCATTGCAAAATATTTTCAGTTCCTTCCAAATCTCAAACACTCTCAACAATTTAAAGCCTTTTTCAAAAGAACAATGTCGTTATCATTGAGTTCAACAACATGACGGCGTTCCTGGAGCACACCGATCCAGCATACGAAAAACTTCAATGATTTCTGAAAAACTGCCCCATTGCAGCTTCCTTAACCCTAACCCCACCGGCGTACTTTCTCCAGTATCTTCAAGACTTTTGGTGTACGGCTGAAGCAGATCCCACGAAAAACACCATAACCATTTCGATTGCTCAATCCACATCTCCTCTTTCATTTACACTTGATGACTTTTCCAAAGTCACAAAGTTGGGATACAGAGAAACATATAAGGAAAACCCTAATGAAGAAACGGTTAAAAAACGCCCTAGCCTCTTTAGGACTCGCTGATAAAAATGACCCCACATCTTCATCCTTTGATATCATCAGAAGTTGTCCGGTCAAACATGGGTATTTCTCACCGCAATGGAGAGTGCTGCTAGTTCACATAATCAAATGTATTGGTGGGATGCAGGGATCACATGATCAGCTGAACGGTAATCAGCAGATGATTGCATATGGTCTTATCTGGGGTCACAATATCGACATAGCTAGGATATTGTTTCCTGATCTCATGACGAAACTCTTGAATAAAGGGAAAAAGGGAAGAAGGGAAAATGTGTGCTATGTGAGGCATGTATCCTTAATGATTGAACATCTCCTTAAAGAAAAATACTTTGATTCAGATCTAAAACAGCTTGATGGGTACTCCATCACGGCATCTTCATTCCCTAAACCTCAAAAGAATGAAGTACCTCTGACTGAACACATGCTTAAGGTAGCTGATATTACATCTTAAGAAGAAGGAGCCATAGAAAACACTAACAAGTCTCAGTCCGAGACCGTTATGCAAGATCTCTCCAAGCTAAAAACAAAAGGTGTGAGAAAGACAAGGAAGAAGAAAAACCCATCGTCTTCTCAACCAAAATCTACCACACCTACTCTACAAAAAATTCCTATATTCACAGTCGCTGATACTCATCTCGGTGATGACTCAATGGCCACCGTTGACGCCACTTAGAGTCTAGGTACCTCCAAGTTAGCAGAGGAAGTAGGAAACTAGCCTGAGACCACAACTACCATAAAGGTAACTGCTTCTAAACTAGGGGAAATGCAAGCAGCCACTCTCAAAATTTCTTTAGTAGAGAGTGGTGAAGATCAGGGTTACCCCCGACCCAGTAGCAAGTCTATGTCTACACTTACTCCTCTAAAATATTTTGTTCACTCTAAGTCTACACCAGAGAACGATGGTTCAGGGCTTATCACACCCAGACTTGACTCTACAACTCTTAGTCTGACCTATGGTAAACAACAACCAGGGTCTAAAGACTTGACCCCAGAGATGTCTGCACCTCACTCAGCTCTTAGGGGTATATTAACAGAAAAAGATTCCAATGACGGCATTGGTAAATCAAAACTCAGGCCTGAGGACACAACATCTAATGAGATAAAACTACAATTCTCTGAGGATGTTATCTCAAAACAATCACATCCCAAAGACGTTCTGAGTATCTCATAACTCAGATCAGAGGGAGTACATCAGGGTCCTATACCCTTACAGGGAGAGAACACACCCTCCAAGACGAGGACCCACAACCATTCATCTTTTACACCCAATATCGTCATTTCTCTGTTTGACTCTAAGGATCAAACTAATCAAAACAAGATTGCTTGTGAAGAGTCAAGTGGTGCAAATAATCCAATGTCATTAAATACTAACATGTTTTTGCAGGATCTCAATAAACCATATGATGCTACTCTAGAGACAATACAAGATTGGACTTCCAGTGGATCTCCTCATGTTGAAAAGGCTTAATCTGATGAACCAGGCTACACTGAAATTCAAATGGCTGAAGGAACCTGGATCGATGATCTAGCCTCCACGCTAGATGATGAAATCCTCTCGGTCTCAGAAGGTGATACTGATTCTGAAAATTCGGATGAACAAATAGCTGATTCAGTCATCAATCAGCTCACAAGTCTTATGGAACCATCTACTACTGATATCAAACTCTCTGCCACAACAGACATCCCCACAATCCCAAATGTTCAAGTATTGGATGTCATGAGAAGATGCAAACTTCCTCAGCCTTCATACCCAAGGCTATGGACTGATCCTATCCAGAAGGATAGACAATCTCTCCACAACAGACTTCATGAAATTGAAACTGCTGTCAAACATCAAGTTGAATACTCTCAGTCAGTATTAACAAAAATTACTCCAAAAGTTGAACAAATGTTGGATGAAAAGGTGCCACGCATGGTAGTTGATGCACTTGAAGAAACACTTTCAGAGGTGGCCAAACCTGCCTAAGCTCTCTCGAAGACACCATTCCTTCTCTTCTTCGGAAAGCTGTCAAGCAAGCCATCAGATCAACCATGACAATGATCCTGGCAGAAGGTATTAACGCATCAGTTCCTAGCCATCTCGTAGAATCTCGTAAACATATTCGCAAATCTGTCCATGCTTTAAACAAGCTAGACGTTCGAATATTTGGACTACTTAAAAAGGCCATCTGATCCTCAATACAAGAACATATCAAAAACAAGGTGGGCGAAGCAGCTGATCAAGTCAAAACATCAAACAAACACATGATGAATGTGTTAACCCTTGTTCAGAAGGTCATCAACACAAGGGTTGTTGTACCTGATGACTTCATTTCTAGTCTTCAGACAACTGGTGACCTTACAACTACTGTTAATGCAACTCGCCTAGATATGCATGAATTGGTGGAAATTCTCAAAGAACACCTTGGTAATACTGATTCAACAACAGCACCCACCAGTGCTGCTGCTAGGGGGAGAATATTGACAACAGTCAGGAGGAGGAGCTGATTGATACAACCAATGGGCTCTCTGAGAATATTGCCAACATCACCAATTGATGCGTGGTTTTGCGACCTTACAACAGGTTTTACCTCTCGAGGGATCTCGAGAAGCTTGCAATCCCCACCAGGCAGTGTACCTGACCGATGTAGTATAGTGAAGTGGCAAGTACCGGGGGATTGATCGTTCAACTCAAAGAATAGTGTTCGTTAGGATTGAAATTTATCTACTAGGTCTAGAGGTGAGGGATGATTCTTTTTGTATTTTTATATTTTATGGAAAGCAAGTAAAAATCTCGGGTTTTGGAAGGAGAGGCGAAATTAGTTGCTAATCAACTAACCTAAAAACTACTACTTAAACTAATGTGAAGGAAAGTAAACTAGGGTTCTACAAGGGAAGTGAAGCATGTCTACCTATGATATATTACTCCTTGCTAGCTATCCAATTCTACCTATTGAATTGTCACACCTTGTTTTAATTGACTGGTTGTATTCCTTAATACCAATCGTGGGGGTGTGTACGATCTTCCCCAACTCTATAAGCTCCTACTTCACTCCTATGTCGAGCCGGCTCAGAAGCTCCTAACATGGGATCACTAGAATTAGCTCATGCATTAAATACAACCATATAACCTTAGTACACCTTGGTTCATGTTTCTTAAGACGTTCAAGCAAGTTACCGTATAGGAGGTTAGCCAGTTTTCTTAAGCCTAACATCGATATCACCCAATCAAACAAGAGACAATAGGAAACAAGAATTATAAGCTAAACCAATTATATCTATTGAAGTTGTCACGCCCTAATTGATGGAGATGGACACACACATCAACAAGAAATCAATAAGATCTAATTAGTTATACACAAGTTTCACACAATCATAGGTAAACACTAGGTGATTTAGTAAAACATAATCAATGAAGAACAAGCAACAATAATAATGGAAGACATAATTAAGATAGAATCAACACACCATTACAAGATGTTTATGGAGTGATTAAGACCTTCTAAGTTGCTGGAAAAACACCTACCTAAACCCTAGAATCGGACTTAGGGTTTAGGGCTTGCAAAAAGTGAAGTTATGATGTTGTATTTATAGGCAATATTTCTGTCGGCAAGGCTTGACGGCGTCAGCTCGTACAAGTGACGGCGTCAACTTCCCATTTTCACCAAATTGTAGATCTTTTCGTCCTCTTCGCGTGGCCTTTTGAATCACCCAAATCCGAGTTCGTATGAAGATTTTATGGCCAAAACAGTGACAGCTACTCCGCGCGTAAGTTGTGATTGTCTTGATCAGCATGTGACGGTTTTACTAGGGTTTCTTCTTGTGCAAGTTGTCATTCTGACGTCGTCACTCAATGGCTTCTGACGTCGTTAGGTTGAGTCTTGACGCCGTCACTTCGCCGCGGTTAGGGTTTCTTGATGGCCTTCTTGACGCCGTCCCTTTTTAATCTTCCAAAATCCTCTCTGGCTTATCAAGGATTGACGGCGTCACACTGGTGCTTGACGCCGTCACAGGTACTTTTCCAGCCGATTTTGAGACTTTGTCGTTTTCTTCACTTTTATGCTCCAAAAACGTCCAAAATGCTTCCTTTTTCCAGATTTCTTCTCCAAAGTACCTAAAATGACAAAAGGAACGATTTAGGGCAATATTTGATCAAATAAATACGATTTAGGGCTTAAATGACCCCCGAAAAGCGGTACACTTTTCGCCTCATCAGAATATTGCCAACATCACCAATCCAGCAAACAGCCAGGGGGATTAAATTGGAACTACAACAAATGGGTCATCCGAAGATAACTCATTAGCAGTAGTTGTTCACTCTACAGCTAGACCAGCACCAAAGAGAGTGAAAGTAATAGAATCAATTCCAGCACCCGTCCCAATCTCATCCTTCAGACCCTTCCTTGTAAACAAAATTCCTTATGAACAATTCAAAGCAAGTCTGTTCAGTTTTAAAACCCCAGAACAATCAAGCATCACTTATCCATCTGCAACAAAGATTCCCTCTAAAGCTGAAAAAGAAAAAGGCAAAATGTCAATCCCTGATGAGTTAGACTTCGTCAAAAGCATTGTGCCTCTAATGGAACAAAGTGGATCATACCGAGATCTCTCAATATTTTCTAAATTTAGAATTGTAGACGAGCCACCACTGACTATTGATGAAGCAACTACAATGCTGCAAGAACAGAAAAGACTGAGAGATCTTCATGAAGCAAAACTATTGTCTAAAGCAGCTCTAAAAAAATTGAACATAAATTACACTAATACAATCAGCTGATGAATTACACTAATACAATCAGCTGATGAAGCAACAACTGAACACAAGACTTGGTGAGATCCAATCTCAGTGAACTATCCTTGATAAGTTCAAGTCTCAGACATCGTCAGGGATATCAAAGACAACCTGAAGACATACTCATTAGCTGAGTTAGATATCAGCAAGGATGTAGAAGGACCTTATCAAGGATACCTATATGTCAGAGGATGACAATACTCTGACATATTGATCAACTCTTTGAAGCAACCAACGGAGCTCAGCTCTAATGTTCTCAGATATACTAAGGCGGAAATAATTTTAAGAAAGCAAATATGCGAGAAATATAAGCTGTTCAAATTAAAGTATGAAAAATGCAGGTAATGAAATGATAATTAACTGATGGCAAACAGTTCACCAATACAGTGAGACAAGCTCTATGAATAGACGTACAATAAACTGTATTTGTACCTCTCCATCGGATTCATGCCACGTCTCAAAGCAACCAAGATCAAAACCCCTTATAGTCACTATATAAGAGATTGCTGGTTCATAATAAAGAGTTGCTTTTTGACAATAATAGCATCTACTATTAGAAAAACAATTTACTCTTTAACAAACTTCCAGGTAGAGTCGCTGATGGGAATCAGATACTCTATATAAGTTTGATCATAAACTTAAGTTCTATTTGTTTACGAGTTCAAAGAGTTTTCCCACCCATTTTCATTCAACTAGTGTTATCCAAAGCACTTTGTAATTCTTTGATTATTAATCAATAAAGATTTACACGTTTGAAAATTTAATTCATTATTTTGTTTTATCCATTTAATTGTTTTAAAGGCATTATTAGGGACAAACACTTTGTACCGGAAAAAGTGTAAGCAACGATGGGTTGGTTCTGCCGGTGTTAGAACTTGGTATGTAGCTTTGTACCGGATAAAGTGTAAGCAAATTTGTGAAGGATTCTCCACCAAGATAAGGAGCTTGGGGGTGTAGTGTTTACAAACTCTCGAGTTGGGTACTCGAGGAGTGGAGTAGGACAAGAAAGGTGACCTTGTAGCCGAACCACTATAAATACTTGTGTCAACGGCTTTATCTTTCTTTACCTTACTTCGTACTTAATATTATCATATATTTATCTATCAATATCCATACATCAAAATGGATTGACATAACTCAATCTAAATGTTTTAAAACGAAGTTTTAATTGGAAAAACTATTCAACCCCTTATTCTAGTTTTCTACAATTGGAATCAGAGCTACGTTACCAAGTTTATTAGAGTATATTGTCCTTTAAAAACTTGAATCGGTCAGTGAATGTTTTGAAAACTACAAAGAAGGAAAATCTTTGTAAAAACTGACATCACACTCACTTTTACAAATATGATAAAACTTTTATTTTGGATAATGATAGTCTTGATAATATCTGTTATATTTTTCAACGCTACTATTATTTTATCAAATAAATTCTAATAAACTCTTCTCAAGAAATCTTCCTTAGGAAATCTTCGAAAACTTCATCCTATTAAAGGAAGAATGAAGGCAACACCAAAGAAGAACCTAAAGAGCTGTCAGCCTAATTTACCAAAAAGCTTACAGGTATTTTAAAAGCTCATGAAGTATTTCGCGTCTATGGTTTCAAAAACCATCCAAGAAAATATAGCAAATGTATGTTTGTTCATTAATAGCTGGTGTCTAAAAATGTGTTATTTGCTTAATGGTTAAAATGTTGTTTATATGTTTTTCTAGTAATTATGTTAATTTCTTCATGATCTCTTTTCTAAAACCTTTTTAGTTTGTCTTAGTTTTGATTTGTCTTACCATTAAGTGTCGTTTCGACATGAAATATTTGTTGCACCTAATCACAACTTTCAAAAATCTCTCTTTACAAACTCCCATACTTCTCGAACGGTCAGGAATAGTATTCCATCAATCTTTTATTGTCTTAATTCCTTTCATTCAAAATTCACTTACACACTTATCTTAAATCATCACTCATCTCCTAAAACACTCCAAATGAAAAGTTAAGTCGACGCAAAAATAGTTTTAACTACGTTTTGATCATCATCATAATCACACTCTTGGTACTCATTTATTCCAGTCTTAAACTCCTTCGCAGCGAATTATTTTTTCTCATAAATTTCTACTTGTATCTATTTGTCCATTTCTCTGTATTGCCTTGTGCATTGAATAATGGAATATAAGTACTTTCTTGTCTAATTCTCCTTCGTAATATTATCACTCTCTAACATCACAAACTCTCATTTCATTTTATATATCATTTACTTAGGATCAATAATTATATATTCATAATTTAGCCAAAAACATTTAACTAAAAGAATTAGTGACAAATATAAAAAACCAAGCGTCCAAATTCTTTTTATGTTTGTTGTCTTCCCGGATCCTTCTGATTTAATGGGCCGGATCCCTTTTGACAGACGTCAGGTTATTGATTTTTAAACATCACAGACAACACCATTTTCCCTCTCTTCATCTAAACAAATAAAAACCCACACACTCTCATCTTAGGGATCAATCATCATTTATCTCAGTCTTCTAATCATCTCCGTAAGTAATTATATCTTTTTAACTTCTCTTAATTTAATTCTAGGGTTTTGCTCTTTATCAAAAATTGATGCATTTAAGTTAATTAAATTATTCCTGCGATTTTAGTATGTAATTTAGATATTAATTAAGATTTTCCTTAGGAAGTGTATCTTCCTAAAAACCTAAATTGATATTTACAAAAACCTCATAAGAATGATTTTTGGAGTAATGAACAAAAATGACTTAAAAGGGTTTTTGACATTATTAATAAAGTAAAAACGTAATTCGTAATAATTGAAAAATAAAATAATCAACCATCTTATGTTAATCTTCTTAAAACCCCATTTGGTCAATTTTTGAAAAAGATTATTTGAAGCATCTCTAACCAAGACGTTCATTTCCCTAGAGTCTTCCTAACTCAAACACATTCACACACGGCTCAATTTTGAAACTTGTATCTTACTTTGTTTAATTATGTAATATTGTTTTCTAGGATAAAAAATGCCTAAGTCTACTCAACAAGACCATCACAGTACTGTTCATTACATCCCTAGATATCACCGTAAAGACGGTCTCTCTCCCGATGACCAAAAAATCTTGAAAATGCTTCAAAAACACCTTATCCATGAGGGACGTGTCATTGAGGAATCTTTCCTTGGAGATACCAACATTCCTCAAGTCTTCTCCGTGATCAACTTTGATTGCTTTCTCCATATCAATCAACAAATCTGTCATGTATTCATTTTTGAGTTCTACAAAAGTGTTCAAATTATCCGAAACAATGATGGAACCATCTCAATTTCCTTCGTCATAAAAACAATCAAAGCATTGTCCTACCTCTCACCACCTTTGCCGAAATTCTTCGCATACCCTGTCATGGAATTTGCATGTACTCAAATGATTGGTCCCTTGCAAATCAACATTTTGTCGTAGATCCAAATCCTACCTACCACACCTCTCCTGATGATCCCGTTCTAGTCCGAGATTCCGGATTTATTAAAGGAGCCGAACCTACTCGAATACCCGCAACAAGGAACTCATTCATCGTGATCCCTTTCAAATGAAACTCTTTGAAATACTTCCATCTTACAAAAAGTGGGAAGAAATTCTTAAGGAAAATGTCATTTGTTTAGTTGGGAACAAAGACCATCCCAATGCTTGCCTTGTCCACATGATCTTTTGCCTCATCCACCAAAAACCGTTCAACCTTGCATAATACATTGCCAAAGAATGGTTGGTGTTTTCAAAAGCGACAAAATGGTTCTTCCCTATGGTATGCTCCTCACACGCCTCTTTATGCATGTTAGTACAATGCAACTTTCTCCGGTGACAGATGATCACTTCCTCGCAAACCATGTCATGGTGCCTCTCTCCGAGGGTCGTGCCAAAAGACTCACGATCGATGGGAAAAGACCTCGTCCTCTCTCAGACTCCTCAGATGAAGTTGAAGTTGATGAAATCAATCCCATCTCTAACTTTCTTCTTGATCCCATAACATACTCAGAACAACTTCCTAAACTTCCCAAAGAAACTGAATAGTTCAAACAAACGAAGGGAATGTTCAAGTCTCTCGCTCATTTCCTCACAAACATGGGCAAGAAGAAAAAGTGAATAGATTGACTATGAAAGTTATGTTTAGATCAAGTATGGTTTTCGTTGAACAATTATGGCTCTTTGTCCTTGAAACATGCTTTGCGCATGAATTATCTTTCTAGTACTTTAATTATTTGATATGTTCGGATGTTCTTTGAATATGTGTAACTATTAAAACGCTATCTTTGTATGCTTTTTTTATCACTTATCAAATATTGGTTTTAGTCTCGTTTGATTGCTTATGTGTTTATTTTTCTTGCTCTTCTTGTTATACTAGACTAGAATCCATCTATATTTACTGTTAGAATCATAAGCTTTGAAATTCGATAAGTAGGTAATGATTGGCGAGCCCACTGTCCATTTTTTGGTCTCAGATGTTGGATCCTTCCATTATAACTAGTCGGATCCCTCTTGGAAGGGATCCGGAGGAACCAGCTGGACAGACCTACATTTTCTGTCTTTTTACCTGTCTCTCACCTGCTGTGATCGAATTAGGGTTTATGTGGTAGATCACTAATGAGGCGCAAATCACTTTTAGGGTCATTTATGAAAGGATTTATGTGCAAACAACACAAAGGTTTTCACACTTGCCTTCACAAGAATGTCGAAGGGTCACACCAGTGCACATTAAATAGAAGAATGCAAACAGAAATAAGAAACGAGTTACTAAATGAAATGAGAGTGACAAGGAATGAAAATATGGTGTTATATTCATTAATGGGTTAAACTCTACCCACTGAAGAACCTATCTCAGAACCTCAACATACACAATCACCAGTAGTTCAGAGAGAAGGAAAGGTTATTGTTTCTGAATCAACTCAGTCACCTCCTAAGCTGGTACACCAAGAATCTTCCACCCCGAGCTTGATACAAAAGAGCCCTGAAAAGATTGTTGTTGAAATTGAAGGCCAAACGGTAATGGTATCTGCTGAAGAGGTTTCCAGATTACTTGACAAAATTGAAGTCATAAACCAAAGGAAGGCTATAGCTCAAGAACTCGGGAAGATTGCTTTAGAGGAAACTCAGAAGTCTATCCTTGATGTTAAAACAATCAAGGAGTTCACAAGTCTTTAGACTCACACTTATAAACAGCTTCAGGAGGAAAGAAAGGAAACTAAAATAGAGTACCAAAGGAGGCTGACATTTGTTAGGAGAGAAGGAGTCATCACTTATATGAATTTTAATGTCAGGACAATCCCTTCCACCATCATCATCAAAAGAGACCATGACAATTAAAAATCTGAAGTGATCAAAGACTTCAAATTCGGTAAGTTTGGTGTGAAGGAATGGGAAATGATGCTCCCTATTCTTTAGAAGAAGCAAGGAAAAGCTAAAGCTCACCTTCTTGAAACTCTGAGTAAGAGGTTTGATGAGCTGAGAAAATTCGGTGAGTATCTGAAACCTGAACCCCTGAAGCCTGTCACTGCCAAAGACACTTCAGGGTCAAAGAAAAAGAAGAAGAAGATAGAGCTAGAACCTAAGCAATTTATTGTTGGTCTCAATTGTAACAGATCACTTCCTCAAGGTGTCAAGTTTGTTGATGGGCTAGTCATAGAGCAACTTGAGCATGGAATCTTCTTCTATGATGTCAACAATCTACATGCTTTCCAAAGAATGTATGTATTGGTCCGATATATTTGTGTAACACCATGAATTGTATGAACAAAAGCTTGAGCAAATGAAAATAACCAATGTTCATTAGAAATAGGAGCATGATTACACAATCTTGACCTGAGTCAACTAATAATACCCATTTGTACATTATGACTGTATTAGTCTCAATTAGTTGTTAAGATGAAGGCGTTACAAGGGATAGTTGCGGAATACTATCCCTGGTAATGACAAATGTCAGTCCTTTAGGTCTCTGATGGTTTGTCACTTCTTTTCTCTTTGCTAGCTGACTCTGTTATCAGGTTACAAAGTTTTTCATTCAGTTTGGACTTCTACTTTTGTGAAGCCATACTGTTTCAACTAAGATGATATACAACATATCTGAGGTGTTATCCACTGATATGTGAACACTCAGTGAGTCCCTTAGAACCGTTGTTCTTCCCTTTAGTGGTTTTTGACTCTGACTTCTCTGAGGTTTGCTCATAAGGTGTATACCCTTGAGTCTTTTGGATAGCTGACTGTGATCAGTTGTGTTGATCATTATTCAGGGGGTAAACTTTGCTCTTTGGTTTACGGTTTAACTATATCAGAGAGAGAGAGAGTTGGGTCTCTGATGTAATCTGATATCTTAAATTAGGATGATTTATTTTTCAAATACTTGTAAGGGATAATTTGGTCAGAATTTGACTCAACGGTATGATATTCACATTATGCAAACTAGGGCTCTGGTCTTCTACAAGTTTAAAGCTCTACATCACAAGTTACCTGAGAGTGAAAATTTCATAGAGCCGATTGATAACTTGATCAAAGACAAACCTAATAAAGTAGAATACACTCTGAAGAAAGTCAAGTTGAAACAACTAGGATATGAGTTCTGATGGTCAATTGGTACATTTAGATGTTTGGGGTCCTTATAGAGTCACTAGCAGGGATGGTTATAAATACTTTCTAACTGTTGTTGATGACTATTCTAAAGCTGTTTGGGTATATATGTTAAAAGGGAAAGAAGATGTTTATGATTCCATTGTCAGTTATGTTCATATGATTAAAAATCAGTTTGAAACCAATGTGAAAACTTTTAGAAGTGATAATGGAACAGAATTTGTAAATAACAGACTTCAAAAGTTTTTAAATGACAATGGAATACTTCATCAGACCTCATGTGTTTATACTCCACAGCAAAATGGCATTGCTGAAAGGAAACATAGGCATCTTCTAAATGTTGCTAGATCCCTTATGTTTCAGGGGGAATTACCTTTATATTTATGGCCTGATTGTATTGTAACTGTTGTTTATCTTATTAACAGGACTCCTTCTTCTGTATTGTCAGGCAAATCTCCTTTCTTTTATGTGTATGGGCATGACCCTTCACTCTCTCACCTTAGGGTTTTTGGTTGTCTTTGTTATGCTACAGTTTTAAATAACGGTGATAAATTTAGTAGCAGGTCTAAAAAAAGTGTTTTCATAGGCTATTCTAATGAGAAAAAAGGTTATAAACTTTTAAGTCTTGAAACTAAAAAGATTTTTTACTCAAGAGATGTTAAATTTTATGAAACTATGTTTCCTTTTAAACTAAAAAACAGTTTTAAAGATCAAAATTTTGAAACTGGAACAACAAAAGATTTAAATCATAAAAAAATTTGGCACTTAAAATCCTAAAAGACCCAATGATGAAGGGAGAGTGTCTTCCAATGATGATGGCTTAGATTTGCATTCTCAACATGAGAGTGATGATGACTCTAATGCAACTTCCATGGATGAAAATGCACACCCTGAGGGCAATGTTTCTGATGAAACAGACTTTGTTGGTGATTTTGATGCTATTCCAGATATGGATTCTGTTATGAATCCTAAAAGTCATGACTTGCCAGTCAATACAACAAGGAGATCCTCTAGACCTATTAGATTACCTAAAAGCTTGAATGATTTTGTCATTGAAGGAAAAGTTAAGTATGGTGTGGAAAAAGTTGTGAATTATTCTAAACTTAGCTCTCATAATTATTGTTATACTGCTAGTCTTAATAAAAGTGTTGAGCCTACTTGTTATGAAGAGGCCATTCTTGATCAAGATTGGATTGATGCTATGAATTCTGAAATTGAATCTCTTAATAGAAATAAATCTTGGGTTATTACTGATTTGCCTGCTAATAGAACTCCTATTGGTTATAAATGGATTTTTAAGATTAAATATAAACCTAATGGAGAAATTGATAGATACAAGGCAAGATTAGTTGCTAAGGGCTTTAATCAAAGGGAAGGTATTGATTACAATGAAACTTTTTCTCCTGTTGTTAAAATGTCTACAGTTAGACTTTTAATTTCTATTTCTGTGAAAAATAAGTGGCCATTATATCAACTAGATGTTAATAATGCTTTCCTTTATGGTGATGTAGATGAGGACATTTATATGACTATTCCTCAAGGTTTTTCTGATCAATCTAATAAGAATAAAGTTTGTAAGCTTACTAAATCTTTATATGGTCTTAAACAAGCTCCTAGAAAGTGGAATGAAAAGCTTGTGAGTGTTCTTAAAGAAAATGGTTTTGTGCAGTCTGTAAATGACCATTCTTTATTTATAAAAACCAAAGATAAAAAGTTTATTGCTTTATTGGTTTATGTTGATAACATTGTTATCACAGGAAACTGTTATAATGAAATAGAGCAGTTTAAGATTTTTCTCAAAACTAAGTTTAATATAAAAGATTTGGGAGCTCTTAAATACTTTCTGGGAATTGAAGTTTTGAAAAATGGGAATGATATTTGTCTCAGGATCTCAAAGGAAATATTGTTTAGAATTGCTTACAGAATTTGGTCTTCTTGGGTGTAAACCAGTGTCTACCCCCATCGAACCAAATTCAGATCTTCCTTTCACTCCTACTAAAGAAAATCATTTGCTTGATAACATTACTGGATATCAAATGTTGCTTGGTAAACTCATTTATCTGACCCATACCAAACCTGATATTGCATATTATGTACACTGTCTTGCACAATATATGCACTCACCTTTAAAATCTCATCTTGCTTCTGCCATGTAAGGATACAATGTTCTAAGATACTTGAAAGGTGCTCCAGGTAAAGGTATTAGGTATTGTTGTTCCAGTAATGATCATGCTTGCTTCTGCCATGGAAGGATACAGTGATGCAGATTGGGCAAAATGTTTAAAAACCAGAAAATCTGTGACTGGTTACTGTATCTATTTCAACAAATGTCTTATTTCATGGAAAAGTAAAAAACAAAATACTCTTTAAAAATCATCTACTAAAGCTGAATACAGATCTATGTCTTCTGCTGCATGTGATATTATTTGGATTCAAAAACTGTTAGCTGATTTGAACACAAAAATCACTCTTCCTGTTATTCTATTTTGTGATAACAAATCTGCTTTACAATTAACTATAAATCCAGTTTTCCATGAAAGATCAAAACACTTTGAAATGGATTTGCACTTTATTAGAGAAAAAATTGCAAAAGGTGTTCTAAGTACCAAAAAGATTGGTTCTCAAGACCAAATTGCAGACATTTTAACCAAACATCTTCCAGTTTATTAACAAAAAATTTTATGTGATAAACTAACTATGTTTGATATGTTTAGCTGTCAAATTAAGGGGAAATGTTCAAATAAGCAGTTATTTGTCTAATCTAACATCTAAACATATCACGTCTTATCATTAGCTTATTTTTCTTTTCTAGTTTTTTATGTTTTGTAGGTAATAAAGTAGAGGGACTGATCATGTACAAAAGAATACTTATAGAAGAATAAAGAGAAGTTTGGACAGCTTATGGACTCTACTGCATTGCTCAAGGACTAAAGATGAAAGATTCTTGGCTATATAACCATCTCATCTGCTAGGGTTATTATTCATCTTTGATACACCCTTTTCTCTCAAAGCTGTTATATGCTTCACTCTTTCATTCATATTATTTGATCATCTTGATCAGTCTCTTCACTGTAATCGTTTGATTATTATTGTTTAGATAATAATCTGATCTTGTAAACTTTTCATTATTGATAGTTGGTAATCTGTGCTGACTATTGAATTTCATCAGTTAATAAAGGTTGTTTGAGGTTTTAGATTATCTTTGATACCATCGTATAAGTATATAAACAATTATTCAAATATCAATTTTCGCTAATAACATATAACACTAATAGCGTTACACACACACAAATAAAAAAAGAACAAGTTCTACAACCATATGTGACTCGTTAATCCTTGTCTAAAACTAGTGGTTATCCATGCATTAAAATAGAAGATCAAGTAAGGACGAACTAGCTAAAACTAGTGGTTCTCCATGCATTAAAATTAGGATGTATTACATATATATATTTGATACTTTGATGTTTCATGTTCTCTTTTCGGTTTGAAACTCAAAAGGGTCATTTAGGATTATGGGTGCTTGGTTGGGGGGATAGGAGGGGTGGGGAATGGGAATATAATGATTGATGATGATTGGTGTAGGGGAATGCAATGGCCCATTACCCGGTAGTGGGTAATGGGGCATTACCCAATAATTTGGGGGGAAAGGGAATGCATTGTTTTGCATTCCCTTTGCATTCCTCAACAATTGAACCAAGCGGTCATTTAGTATTATGTGTTTACTAATAGGTTTAGGTGATCACTAAATATATCTATTAATAACTTAAAACAATATCTAGGTAATATAGTAAATTGAGCAAAATATGAACATGTTCACTTGTATTTTCATGGTTATATTCACGGGTATTTTAAACGGGTGAAACGAGTTTACCTGCTATGGGGTATGCGTTACATGACGCCTGCCCGTCACTCACTGGTGGGAGTGTTTTTCATCTACGACGCCTCCACATGTAAAAATTGACGTGGCTACCCACCCAGTACAAGCGAGTACACCCGGGTTATGTGTTTTTTCTCCGCCCTGCCATCCCCTGGGGTTCTTCGAAATAAGACTGGGCACACTAGATGGGTCGGCGGCCCAGTCGAGGGTTTAGGTCGTCGGTCGACCTTGATGTGGGGTGTCGGTCGACTTCGGTCGGCCGACGATTTTTTTCCTTTCGATTGGGAAGACGACCATGTCAAGCTTGTGTTTGTGTTTGTTCCTTTTAGTTTGTGTTTTGAAGAATTATTTATTTATTTATTTATTTTGGCGGCAGGTTTAATAAGTTTGTGTTTGTAGGTTTTGAAGAGGAAGATGATGAGGTTTAATAAGTTTGGTATTTTTAGTAATTTTTGTTTTAGGCCTAGTTGTTATGTTTGTTTACATTGTTAGTCCCTTTAACTGTTTTTTTACACCGTTAGTACTTACTATATTTACAATGTTAGAATTATTATGTAATGTGTTTTATTTTTAATGAAATTTAATTTGTTGTGAAAAAAAAGATGAAGGTCGCTTTAGTGTCATAAAAAGTCGTCTGTAAATCGTCGGATAAAAAAAACTGATGCGACAGACAAAATAAAAATCGCCGTAAATCACTCGTGTGCCTCGTATAAATATAGATTGACCAATTGTGTATCGAGAAAAATTGTTTAGAACAAAGGGGTATCCAAAGGAGAGGGTTCACATGGTGGGTCCAAAGTCCACAAGACAAGATTACCATTCACCTTCTTCACGGCCCTACCATTCTCTCTCTCCGTATCTTTTTTCCACTTTTGATTTTTTATCGTCAATATTTTATTTTTCTAGTGACTTGGAGATTTTATTTTCTTATTTATTCAAGGAATATCTAAATGACATATAGAGCAATATTTTAAATTTAGGTCGAAGTCAAAAATCAAGAACCTGTTCGAGCACTCCCAACAGGCGTTAATGGTGCGTTAAAATGGCGTTAATTGTTGGGGCCTTGCTGCGTTAACGCAGCGTTAAGGTGTTGCGTTAAACCCTTAACGCTGCGTTAAGAGTATTTCTTATAAATAAATAAAAAATCACTTAAGCCCCCTGTTAAGGTGTGTTAAAGCTGAGTTATTGTTGGGTGTGTTAAAGCTGAGTTAAAAGTGAGTGTGTTAAAGTTGACGTGGCAGTGTGTTAAGGGGTGTTAAAGCTGAGTTATTGTTTTGAGTGCCTAAGAGAAAAAAAACCACTTTAACCATCGGTTAAATCGTGAATAGCAAGCTTGACCACTTGCAAAATCTGTTTTAAAACATTGATATAGAAAGTGAGGTTTGTTATAGAGAAACTGCGTCTTAAATGATTGCACATTGTGGTGTTAGATCCTTTTATGAATAATCCTTACACTTTGGAGCATAAACGAGTATATATATTAATTCGAGAATTAACGAACCGTTTAGGATGAAACTACCATGGCTAGCTATTTGTAATTTTAAAATGTGCTTATGAAAAGACTTTGGCTGCGTATTGTATAAATGATGTTTTTCCAAAAAAGTTATTAAAAGAAACAAAAAAAATAAAATAAATAAATAAATAAACGAAGAGAGTGTTCAATATAAAGTTTAACAGTTTAAAGTTAATACAGTATATTGTTTTACTAACTTAAGTTCGATCATAACACGGTTTACCAAAATATTGAACATTTGATAGCATCACATAACACATATTTCATCATGCGTTTGAGAAAATAATATAAAATCATGCCCTCTTTGACCTTTTAATGGAAATTTTGTATAAATGAATAAATGATCATAAGGTTTATCAGATTTACAGTAACTATATCGTTCTCTATATAGATCTACAAACGAACCTTTGTTGTTTTAAAGTTACAACTGTTTACAAGGTACAATATTCAAACTTTTGTTTATCTGATCCAACAATATTATTATCAGGGGCTTTAACTAAGAGTCACGGGAATTCTACAAGACACTAATAAGGTTTAGTTTCGTAACGCTAATCTTTTGAGGAATAAAAAAGTATGAGTTTTTTGTAAGCGAAAATTACACGGTTGCTCATTTATTAAGTGATTTATCTTGCAGAGTCTCTGCTTTCGAACCTTTTACAAATCTACCCATCTATGTCGTGTAAAAATATACTTGACATACCCGACATACACGTGCCCATTTTTTATAGAAGGAAGGTCAAATCCAAATAAAACCTGAAAGGTGTCGCGTATTTTTTTACAAGACATACACGGCCACCAATTTTCTAGGCAGTGCCATGAGAAAATTAGAAGACTTACATAAATTACCCTTTAACGTTTTGATATTTACAACTTTTTTATATAACAAACTTTATTCGTCAAATATTTAGTAAGTATCTATCGAATTCATTAATGAAAAAAATATCGTTGCGAAGAACACTAAATTACGAACAAAACGAGCCTAATATTGATATGCTTTTGACGTATGTACGATTTTATAAAAAATGTTGAAGTTTGATATAAATATATATATATTTTTTTTTAAACTTTCAAAACACTCTTAAACCACAGGGGCCAAAGACGTACAATACTATAAAATAGGAATATCGTTTTGGAAATAAAAATGTAAAAATTTATAAATTAAAAAGGTATCCTTTTATTCATTAAACTAAAAACGCCAAAATTTTTTATATAAAATTAAATTTTTAATTCATAAATTAAAAACATTGCATAGAAAATATAAAACGTAAACGTACAAAATAAAAAGTTTATGAATGTTTACATTTTTATTTCGTTCGTTTTAACCGATGGCTAGTCGTGTCTAGTTCTATAAAAAGCTTTTAAAAGTTTATGAATATTTAACTTTTTATTTCGTACGTTTACGTTTTATATTTTTTATATGTAATGTTGTTAATTTATGAATAAAATTTTTAATTTAATATAAAAAAAGTTGGCGTTTTTAGTTTAATAAATAAAAAGATACCGTTTTTAATTTATTAATGTTTAAGTTTTTATTTACAAACGATATTCCTATTTTATAATATTGTACGTTTTTTGCCCCTGTGGTTTAAGAGTGTGTTTTGAAAGTTTTTTAAAAAAATTATATATTTATATCAAACTTCAACATTTTTAATAAAATCGTACGTACGTCAAAAGCATATCAATATTGGACTCGTTTTGTTCGTAATCTAGAGTTCTTCGCAACGATATTTTTTCATTAATGAATTCGATAGATACTTACTAAATATTTGACGAATAAAGTTTGTTATATAAAAAAATTGTAAATATCAAAAAGTTAAAGGGTAATTTATGTAATTCTTCTAATTTTCTCATGCCACGACCTAGAAAGTTGGTGGTCGTGTATTTCTTTTAAAAAAATACGCGACACCTTTAAGGTTTTATTTGGATTTGACATTCCTTCAATAAAAAATGGACACGTGTATGTCGGGTATGTCAAGTATATTTTTACACGACATAGATGAGTAGATTTGTAAAAGGTTCGAAAGCAGGAGCTCTGCAAGATACATCACTTCATAAATGGGCACCCAAGTAGTTTTCGCTTTTTCTAAATGCACTCGATTAAAAACATTGTGTTTAAGTCTTTGTGTTGTTACTCAGTTAATAGGTGAAAAGTAAATTTCTTTTAAACTAAATTCTAATACTATCATTTTTAGTTCACTTTTATTTTCTTCATCTTACAGCTCAAAGAAGTTGTCTACACAGTAAATATTAGTTCTGATTTCGTCACTAAGTATAATGTCCATAACATTACGATAGTGAAAATTTGTTTCTCTGCAAAATACAAAGAACGGGTTGCATTAGAACTTTGGAAGCGTGAGATGTAAGTTACAATATATGAATTAAAGTGTTAGGCTGGACGCACTCTGTCTGATAAACTCGGTCGATCGATTGCCAAAACACAAAGCGACCGAACATATAATAGGTCGCTTGGGATGTGAGCTTCGGTCGGTCGCTTGGTGAAAATCAAAATCGATCGTTGAATCGACCGAATATAATTCTTGCACAATTCCATTTTAATTCCAAACGGTTGGTTGTTAAAAAAAAAAAAAAAAAAAAAAAAAACAAAAAACTTTTTCAATCTTATAAATACTCACCTCTAAACACACATCTAAACACACAATTTCAAACACACTTCAAATTGAACTTCCGACGATGAGCAATTATTCTACGTCTTACGAGCAATTATTCGGTTTTTCATCTTCCGACGATGAGGAAGTTGTGAGTGAGTTTCTTGAGTTCGGGAAGTATTGTTGGAACGCTTACCAGGTATCACAGGCAAAAGTTCCACGAAGGTACATACGCAGGGATCATGAGAGTGTTCATAATCGTTTAGTGGCGGCATACTTCTCGAAAAACCCGCAGTTCGATTAAAGAACATTCCGTCGGCGATTCCGAATGAGCCAGGAGATTATTGACTCATCAACTCATCTAAACTTAAAAACTGATTTGATTGAACACATTTGAAAAAATCGTAGAAATCAATTCAATCAAGGGAATAAAAACGAAGACGATAGTGATGGTGACGATGAGGCCGACGATAAAGAATTCTTGTAATTATTTATTTATTTTTTTTGTTATTTGAATAATTTAGTATTGTAATGTTTTTAATTCAGTATTGTAATGTTTTTATTATTAATGAATTTTAAGTTTATTTTAAATGTTTGATTAAAAAAATAATAATAATAATAATAAAAGTCGGTCACCGACTGTGGTAAGTCGGTCGCTTCTTGTCGCCGGAGAGAGAAAGCTGACGTGACAGCCGGTGACCCAGGTCGCTTTGGTCATAGAGTGTGCCCAGCCTTACATTGCTTAAAAAAAGATATTATAAGTATATATTAAATCCCATAGGAAACTACGTCGTTTTATTATGCAACTTTCCCGCCAAAAAAAAGGGCCCAATGTTGGGCTAACTGGCCCGTGTCTTTAGGCCTTTTTCCTCCTGTTCTTTGCCCAGTCTGCTACTCTGCTTATATTATATTTCACCCAACCCATTTTTTTTTTATATATTGCTTAGTTAACATAAAGACGCGACAACCCCCTAGAACCTTCCACAAATCCTCCGCAAACAGAAACCCAAATTTTCTGCTGGTGATGATCATGATCGGAGGATGGGGAAGCTCGGAAAACCAAAAGACGAATAACAGAGGTACCGATTATTTGTTTTGAATTGATAAGTTAGGGTTTGGGTATGATTTTGGGGATGAGTTTTTTTTACAAATATCTTTTGGAGTTTAAAGGATTTGATATTGATTGTAGGAGGCTGATTATAAATATTTAATTTTTAACTTTGAGTTTGTAGGTTTGGGGTTTCTATTATAAATAGCTTTGGGGGTTAGATGATATGAAGATATTGTTGATATGTTTTGTTTGGGTTTTGATTGTAGGATTTTTGATGCCTTCGATTACAGTGGTCGACGGCTTACCAACCTCCGACCTCTTGCGGTAAGATGATTATTAGGGCTTGAAAAAGTGCTAACAAATTTACATAATGTTGCACTCAAGCATAAAAATCCATCAGCATTTCAAAACTTTGAAGAATAGAATTGTGATAGCTATAATAGTAATATTATTGATGACTATTCTTATTCTAGGAGTTGGATTCATATAAATGTTGAAATGTTAGAAGTCAAATGGCTAGCGTTTGTGTGGAAAGAGCTAGGTACAGAATTGCCTTGCTGTTTTTTTATGCATTTTTATGTAAGTTGGCGTGTTTTGGCCAGCTAAACGCGTATCTAATTTGCGCAAAATAAAAGAAAATATTCAATTAACGATTGTCGTCCGTTGCTCCCAGTGGAGAGTACTGAAAGTGGTTATATTGATGAAAGTTGTGATAGTGGTACTGTTTCTTTTGGTCATGATTTTGATTATTTTGGAATTTATAACCTTACTTTGTTCGACTTATTTAAGTGTTTTATGTTTTTCAGGTGGCTGTAATGAGAATTGCAGATGGTCACTTACAAATTAAGGTTTGGGTTTTAGTTATTTTACCCTTAATGTATGCGGGATTATTTATTTTGTGAAGGAAATAGAGCTCTTAATGTATGCAGGATTATTTATTTTGTCAGGCTGTATTAAGTCGACTCAATAAAGATGCAGAAATATTTGACAATGAGGAACTTCAGTGTCACCAAAAACTTCAGGATCTTTGTAGGTCTACTAGGGAAACTAAGGTATATATGCTTAATATTTCTTTCTGAAGTTTTTTAATTGTTTATTTCTTATGTCCAGAAACCGTGAATCCATGGCCCCTGATGCAAGTTAACACTTAGTGTTCTTTGTTTTAGCATTTTCAAAAGGACATTGTTCGTGGCGTTTGTTTTTCTTTCCGGAGACAAGCCATTCAACAAGATGGTTAGGAAGTTTACATGCTGAGTGTTATACGCGCAGGAAGGGACCGATCTTCTGACTCCAGACTTGGTGGAGAGTGGGGAGTGAAAACACCAATGCAGCAGAGAACGACCACAAAAGAAAAGCAAATAGGTGCGTGTTTCGTTAGTTTTATGTTTTATGCCCAACTCTTATGGCAAAATGCCCAATAATACCATCATGTCGTAGATTTCTTATTAATGTTCAACATGGTTGAGCTTTTTTATACGTTTTGTCAAAATGGAAGATGAATAGTTTGCCTTTATATATGCAGCAAAAAGGTTGGCTGAAGACTGTCGCAAATATGGGACTGAGAATGTAAATGTTGATTTCTCCCTTACAAGAGCCGCTGTGGAACTTGGCACTTCTTATACTTCTATCGAAGACAAGAGGGAAACTATGCTTGAGATATTTAACAATCAGGTAGCTCCACCTTTATTCATCAAGGATCACTGTGATATCACTTTGACCTTCATAAAGTAAAAAAATATTGTTTGCATGTGTATAAAATTAGCTAATTCCTCAGGTTTCTTATATGTATGCTTATTCCAATTAACCTCATTATTAGTATGTGATGTATCTATACTTTATATTTGAGCCCACTCTCCTTTTCATGTATAACAAGGCCTATTGGAGAGGCATCCACCTCCCATTCTCATTTTCATGTAGCCCACTGCTAAAGATTCATGTAGTGGGAGTAAAAATGTTATTGTTGCTACTGATGTGGGTAATAGACAAACCCAACCTGTTATTCGTGTAATATATTTATCGTATTGATGTCATTATTTGTGTCGCCAAAAGCTTTATATTTTCTCATTTTTTTTGGGTACGGTAGCCCTGTTGAAAAATGTATCTGTTGTTTCGCGTCGATGCACGCAGGTGTAAACTGTAGCTGGTAACCCCGCCAGGCCGCAACGCGGCCGACCGCCGCCATACTTGAAAAAAGATATTAAACATGATCTACCGTGTTATTTCGAATCCGAACTTTTTATAGAGTAAAAGCTAAATGTATTCTATATACTATCTGTCATAACTCATTCTGTTTAACCAACTTCAAATATTGTCAATCTACACTTTCGAATTTGTTTGTAGAGTGTAATTTGGTAATTTCACACATCTTCAACTTCTTCATTTACTTTTTCCACATCTTTTTAAGAGTTGGTTTTTAGTTTGACATTGAGTTGGGCTAGGTTTACAATTCAAACTGGAAAAACAACTACATATATAAAGTCTAGCTTTTAGTTCACCACTTTCTATCTAAATTTAGAGAAATGCTAAAATCACTCGCAAAATTCACACAAAAAATTCACTCACTGACGTATTAGCGGGTAATTGGTTTAATAAGAGAGAGGAGAGAGAAACTGATTGAAAATGCACAAATCACCCGCTGACACGTCAGCAAGTTGATTTTTTGTGTGGAATTTATGAGTGAGTATAGCATTGCTCCTAAATTTATATTATAACTTACGTAATGTATGTCTAAACCTTAAGAGTCGGAACACTCAGGTTTGAAGATTGATCTCATTTGAGCAATATAGCCGCCAGACGTTAGTACAGCTTTGAATCATTGTCCCTTTAATATGTATTTTCAAAGTTGTGATGGTGGTGTTGGCACAGAAAAGCGTTGACCGGTGGTGGTTTAAAGTATATGGAGTATGTTAAGATGACAATAGTGGTGTGATAAGTGGAAGTAGTGGTTGCGGTTAAAGCTGGTGGTGGTGGTGGGTTCTCGGCGACTGAAAGTGGTGGTGGTGGTACTAGTGGTCGGAAGTGGCAGTAAAGGTTGGTGAATAAGACAAAGAGTATTTATGTTTTTCATGTGAGAGGGATGAGCTCAGTTATGAATAATAACTCGTTAAGACCACAAGATATCATGAGGAGCAAAAACTCCTTATTCGGGCCCCACGTGGTGCCACGTCACCATAACATACCACAACTTACAACCCCCCCTTCCCATAACATATCACAAACTCCTCATTTGGGCCCAACCACTATCTATTTTTATTTCGTTTATTCAAATACCCAAATAAACTAAATTCATTTCATAAAAAATAAAAATACATTACAACAAATTTAAACACATACGAAACACAAACTTACGATACGAAAAAAAAACGATATGGGATTTAAAATAACGATACAACGAATATAAAGAAACTAATTATCTTGTTGTTGTTGTTGTTGTTGCTGAAATGCCTCCCATTGATTTACTTGCCAAACATGCTCGATGAGATTTCGTTTAAGCGCTGCGTGTACGCGTTTATCTCGTAGTTCCTTCCCCTTCTTTCGTTGCACTTCGCATCGCTCAATCCACGACCGTTGTAAATTTATTCGCGGACAAATATACAATTCACTAATTTCGGATATCGCAAAGTTTTGGTCTTTCAAAATCATGTTATGCAATATGATGCACGTGTACATGATTCTCCGTAGCTTGGACACCGTAAATGCACGCGCCGGTTGGGAAATAATATGCCAACGTCCTTGGAGGACACCAAAAGCTCTTTCGATATCTTTTCGAGCAATTTCTTGTTTAGCTTTAAATATGGCATTTTTTTGGGTATGTGCAACCGTGAATGATTTGACAAAAGATGACCACTCCGGGTAAATTTCGTCGGCTAGATAATACCCTTTTTTAAAAGTACGCCCGTTTACTTCAAACGGAACCTCGGGGGCGATGTCATCAAGCAGGTCGTCGAATAACGAAGAATTATTCAAAACGGTAAGATCGTTATTCGCGCCCGCTACCCCAAAAAATGCATGCCAAATCCACAAATCATATGAAGCAACGGCTTCAAGCATTATAGTTGGATACTTTTTATCACCTCGGTGAAATTGGCCTTGCCATTCTTTCGGACAATTTTTTCATTCCCAGTGCATACAATCGATGCTTCCCAACATTCCCGGTAACTTATGAACCGCGTTATGTGCGTGGTACAAGTTACGAATGTCATTCTCGTCTGGTTTTCTTAAAAACTCACGAGTATACAACTGGATTATGCACATAGTAAAATGATCTAAACAATCGCGTGCACAATGTTCTCCCATTTGTAAATACTCATCAAATGCATCAGCTGTTATGCCGTACGCCAATTGGCGTAGGGCGCTTGTGCATTTCATAATGAAACTGAAACTCATTACACCACAAGCATCGGGTCGGACTCTAAAGAAATAAAAAATGCTTAGGAAGATAATCATGAGTTTCGATATATGTTTCAATACCTTGAACTATTTCTAAAAATAGTTTACGGCTCATACGATAATGACGCCTAAAGTATTCGTCCGTATATTTTGGGTTGTTACCAAAATAATCCCTCGTTAGACGTGCTTCAGCAATTTCACGTTCCCGGGGAATGTATGCCCGTTTGCTACTTCCGGCTTCTTGTTACTGTAACGATTGCTCATTCTTGTATTTTTGAATAATCATCTCGAGCTCTGCAATCTCTTCAAGATCACTTTCGCCGGAATGAGATGTTTCACTCGTGTTTTTTGGTTATTATTTTAGAGAGTTTAGTTTGAAATGTATGTGTATATGTATGTGATTTGGTATTGTGTATGTATGTGATATTTATAAAATGTTCAAATCTTATTTATAACAAAAAAATTCAAACGGTCGAAAGTAATTTTTAAACGTTATCAAACGTTTATATTCTCCTCATTTTGACACAAATTTCAATGCCAAAACTCCTCGTGCAGACGAGGAACCATGGGACGGCGATAAACGAGCAGGTAGGCTGGTACCATGAGATGCCACGGCGAGGGTGACACGTGTACACGGCGAGCCACGAGTTACTCCATACCGGCTGCTCTAAGTGTTAACAATGTTAAGTTAAATGATAATATATTTTGCAAATTAAACATAATGCATTTTGATGTATAGTAGATAGGGTATATTTGGCTTTTACGAAAGTTCCACTTTAAACGGAAATAAAAAAGAGTCAACATAAATTGTCACGTCAATCATGTGATATTTTGTTCATTAGAAATGTACTAGTTTTGTCCACAAACAACGTTTCCTATTTTGAATTGAATTTTAAAGGTTTTCGGAACCAATCAACGTCTTCCGGTTTTAATATTTTGATTTAGTGAGGTATGCAATGATTTATCAACCATTTTATAATGAAACTTTGATTTCTACTTCACAAAATTATTGGTTAAATATTCCTGTAATATTTGTTGGGTATATTATAACATTCACCTCTTTACTATTTATAAAGAGAGTAAATTTTTTTTTTTGAAATTTAAAATGATTGAAATTAATTAATGATAGTTGACTATTATATTATTAATTAAAAATAATAACAACATCTACCACTAAATTAATATTTTAAATATTGTTTAATTCTTAAACTTTTATTATTGTTTATTTCTAACCCATATATATATATATATATATATATATATATATATATATATATATATATATATATTTTTATTTTTTTTTTTTTTTTTTTTTTTTTTTGCAATGACTACAAATGAACCCGAAAGTTTTGCATCAATGGTTAAACCAAAATCACGATTTAAAAAATATAATTATTTTTCGCTGTACATCGTCGCTTTACGCGAGTATTCGTCTTGTTGTTCATAAAATGTGTACTAGTTTTTTCGACAATTAAATTCGTTGTGTGTATGCTTTACCATGTGTTTTTACACTTGTTCTATATGGAGGTATAATGTGATTTTAGTAGTAAAAATATGACCGCATTTCATAATAATAGCATCCCAAAATTTGGTTGATTAGATTTCCATAGTTCTAGTTCACCAACATATCTCTTAATGGAACTTAAAGTGACATACACAAACACATAAACTTGTAGCACCAGGTGCTTGGTCAGAGTTTCTCGAACCATAATAAAATTGTGGAGATATAATACCTTCTTTGTCTATTTACATATTGATATCATTCCTTTTCATTTTCGAGTTACAATTAACACTAGTTGGAGATTCTTGATGAATATATGCACACCACCAAAAGTAATGTGCATACCACAATCATGCATATGTGGTGTTATACTATGTGCATCACTAATGTAATTTTGTAATGTACACATCACTTTTGATGGTGTGCATATCACCTCTCTTGATAATATACAATGGGCAGAGCGATGGTTGAGGAAAGAATCGTGTAAAACAGAAGTGATTGGTTCAAATTTTGTCCTTATGTATCTCTAATTATGGACTAAGCGGAGTGGAGCTACTCGGAGGCGATAAGGAGCTGGGTCGCCGCCGAGTCGCCGCCGGATCGCCGGCTACACCGCCCCCCCCCCCCCCCCCGGCGACTTGGGCTCAGGCGATATATATGGGTCGCCGTTTGGTTTGGTAGCTTCGAGGAAAAGAACCGTTTGTAAACGGCTAACTTTGATTTTTTTTTTATATATACCATCTATCTTCATTTTAAAAAAACACACAACATATATTTTATAAAAAAAAACACACACACACAACACTCTTATTTAAAAAAAAAAAAGCCTACCATAACGTAAAAAAATATTTTATGGAAGATTTTGAAGATTCGTCATCCTCATCATCAAGTTCCGATTCTTCGGAACTATATGAGGCGATTGAAGGTGCCATTTATAACACCGTTAATACATTTATTGAAGACGTGAAAGAGCGGGTAGAAGATGATGACTCCGTTATAAGAAGAAGGGCGTATGTGAATCGTCGTCGAGAGGAGGCAAACGAGAGGTTGATGCGTTTTTACTTTGTTGATCAACCGGTATTCGATGCGCGGGTATTTCGACGACGCTTTCGTATGAGTAAGCGGCTTTTTTTGAAGATAGCTAATGATTTAGAAGAAGAGTACCCGTATTTTCAACAAAATTATGATTGTCGTGGGAAGTTAGGTTTCACCTCAATACAAAAATGTACTTCCGCGCTTCGTCAACTAGCATACGGATCGAGCGTCGATTCATTTGACGAGAACCTGGAAATGTCAGCGAGGACTTCACGGGATACGTTGACTAAATTTTGTCAAGGTATTATTATTAGTTAGAATTACTAGTAGTATTATTATTAGTTAGAATTATTAGTTAGTATTTTTTTGAATTATTAGTAGTATTATTATTAGTTAGAATTATTAGTTAGACTTCACGGGAAGTTAGTGTTTTTTTAATTGTTACTTTTTAACTATTAATAGGTATTATTGAGATGTATGGGCCGACGTATCTACGTAGACCGACTTGGACGGATCTACAACGTATTTACGAGGTGCATGAGCAGGTTCATGGTTTTCCGGGCATGATTGGTAGTATTGATTGCATGCACTGGCCCTGGGAGTTATGTCCGACCGCATGGCGGGGTACACACACACGAGGGGATATTGGGAAACCGTCGTTGATACTTCAGGCGGTTGCGTCTACCGATTTATGGATTTGGAACGCTTATTTTGGTCAGCAAGGATCAAACAACGACATCAACGTGTTTGAGTCTTCACCTATACTTGAAGAAATTATATCTGGGTTGGCGCCAACAGGTTATTATATTTTTTAATAAATGAATTATGTATTTTATAACTTTTTATGTTTTACTAAGACGTTTTCATTTTCAATTTGTAGCTGCTTTTTATGCAAATGGTAATTATTACAGAGCCGGGTATTATTTGAGTGATGGCATATACCCGGAATACACTACCTTTGTGAAGACTTTCACCGACCCAGTTGATGAAAAAAGAAAATACTTTAAGAAGAAACAAGAGTCGGCACGGAAGGATATTGAGAGAGCGTTCGGGGTTTTGAAAAAGAGGTGGAAAGTTGTTAGTTTTCCATCAAGATATTGGGACAAGGAGAAAATGCATGCCGTCATGTATACTTGTATTATTCTCCATAACATGATTTTGGAGGATGAGGACAAGGCATTTTGTCAAGATTTCAACGAGCACGATCAGACATTAAACCCCGAGTATTGGACTCAAGAAACTCCAATTCAGCAACGCATTGAGAATTCAAATGTCGTTAGAAGCCGCGAAACACACAATATGCTTAAGGCGGATTTGGTGGATCATTTATGGGATAATCGTGGCCCGAATGAACAAAACGCACCTCCAGAAGTCGACGAATTTGTTAGTGATGAAGAATAATTTTTAGTATTATTAGGTTATAACAATTATGTAATATTTATGTTTTATTAGTATTTAATATGTAATTTTAGTTTAAGAATAATTTTTAATATGTATTTTTAGTTATTATTTATATAAAATGTATTTTTAGTTTAAGAATAATTTTTAATTTTTAATATTATTAATAAGTTAATATTGAATAATTTTTAATTTTAATATTATTTATATAATATGAAAAAAAAAAAAGTTGAAAAAAAAAAAAAAAAAAAAAAAAAAAGTTGAAAAATCAATCAAAAAATCAATCATTAGAAGTGCCACGTGTCAGGAGTCGCCCCACCCTCCTGAGTAGCCCCACTCCCCCTTTTTTTGGAGGCTACCCAACTTGCTGACTCAGCGCCACGTGTCGCGAGTCGCCCCTTAGTTGGGTAGCCCCACTCCCTTTAGTCCTTATGTATCTCTAATTATGGTATCACGCTATTTATGTTTCTCATACGGAGTATTAGCTATGAGAGTGGTCAATAATGACCGTATGAAAGTTTTACAATTGGCAAAGTTGTATGAAAAAAGTATTTTGCCATCAACTCATCAAGTACAATCCATTAAACAAAAACACCAAGTTTAATAAATAAATCTATGGGTCTAAAGGAGCATACAGTCCAGTCACTGTATATATCAGTAAAGCAATTTAAAGCCCACTTTTTTATCGCAACAATTTGAAAAGAGGCCCATCGTTTATGCTTGTTTGAATATTCAAACTGACACATGTGGGTACGCTTGAGTTTTTAGCTGGCGCCAAGCTACCAGCCAACGGCGCACCATACCAAAGTTCGCGCCAAAGGAGTTAGCGCCCTAGCCACCAGCCACCAGCAAGCATTTATTTATTTATTTTTTCTTGGTTTGGTGGGTTTGTTTCTTTTTTGTTTGTGTTTGTGAATTTTTTTTTTTTTAAGGTTTGGCAGCAAGGAAGACGAAGAAGACACTTGGGCCAGGCTTAGTCATTTTTTTAAATTGGGCCAGACATTTATTCAACTATTAAAATTGTGTGCTAATAATATATATTTTGTACAAATTATTGTCATATTTGATAAAAAGCAAAGAAATTAGTTAATATTGTGGATGTTATATGTAAAAAAAAACACCAACGGCATCACACTTTCTGGTGCCAAGGGTAACGGCACAAAATGTGATGCCAAAAGATTTCTGGTGCCATAGAGTGTTTTGCTGACGTGTCAGCTCTTTTTGGCCAACGGCTCATACGTACCCAGTGCTCCAGCTAGCTATAAAGAGAAAGTGTTTTTCCTATAAATTTTAGAAACTAAAAAAAGTAATCTGTTTTCAAAATAGTTTTTTAATCTTAACAATTTTAATTTTATAAATTTTTGTTTAATATCATAAAAAAAATAGTTGGTTTATATTTTAAAAAAAGTAATCTTATGTTGCTAAAATTATAAACTATTAAAAAAGTTGCTTTCATTTCAAGTTTCACTCAATATTTTATACGTTCTTCGATATATTCTAAAAATTGTTGTTTTTGTTTAATTATCATATGCTACAATGTTTTTTAAATTAAATTTTGATTACTTTACGTTGTATGCATAAACGTTGCACGAAATATTTGAACGAAATATCGAACTATTATTATCTGCCAATGTAAAATCCCATTACTATGGGTACTCGTCTGGTTAAAAAAAAAAGAAAAGAATAACAACGTTACATTGTTATCGTTATATCGTTGGAAATATCTTAATCTTGTTATTGCATGCACTTTAACTTTTTTGGGCTGTGGGGGAGGGCTTAAGAGCAATAGGTGTAATGGCAATGCAATTCTCCTCACTCGGGCCCCGCGGGGTGCCACGTCACCATAACATACCTCCTTTACAACCCCTTTCCAATAACATACCACAACTTACTCATTTGGGCTCCACCACTATCTATTTTTATTTTTTTTATTCAAATATCCAAATACACTAAATTCATTTCATTAAAAATAAAAATACATTACAACATATTAAAACACATACGAAACATAAAATAAATACACAAAAAAAAAAAACGCTACGAAGAAAAAAAAAAAAAAAAAAAAAATACGATACGAAATTTAAAAAACAAATCACAACACCGTTAAACATTTCATTCATCCAATTTGGGGTGGTTTCTCAAAACCTCTCGCACGTGAACATATTGGAAGCTTCTTCGCCCAAATCGTTGTTCAAAAATGGTCTTTGCATTCTTGAGAATTTCACTATCATTTTCCCCACTTGTACGCTGCAAATGTTTGTAAATAGCATTGAATTTTTGACATTCACTGCTAAGTCTTGTCCATTTACCCGTGACCATATCTTTGTTACGATTGTCACCGTCAGTCTGATTGTTGAACATGACTACAACCTGATTCCAAAAGGAGTGTTCATTGTTGTTGTCTACGGCTTGGGAAACTGCAACCCAAACTTGAACTAGCAGGTTTTCTTCTTCTTTTGACCAACGATTATTCATTTCAACTGTTTAAAGTTTGAAATACAAGTGTGTGAAAAATAACCTATCATGGTATGTTATTTATAACTGTTTGAAATTCAAATTAAAAAACGAGCGGGATATTTTAAAATTCAAATTCAATTTAAATGGGCGGGATATACTTAGAATTTATAATATATGTTCAAATAAAAAAAAAAAGGCGGATTATATTTAAAAGTTAAAATTCAAATTCGAATCTAAAACGGGCGGGATATATTTATGACCGTTTGAAATTCAAATTCAATTTTAAAAAGGGGCAAAATTTCTAGCCTATAAATACCCCATACTTCTCACACACAAACACATTCAAACTTTAGATATTCAAGATCCAAACTCAACATTCAAAACTGTAGAAAACTAGAAGAGGGGTTGAATAGTTTTACCGATTTTTAAGTTCTTTTAAAATCTTCTTAAAAGTTTACTTATTAAAAACCTTGATTCGAATCTTATGTGTAATCAATCAACACCAATATGAACTATCCACTAAACTAACTAATAATAAGTAAAGTAAATAAAGAGAAAAGTTGAAAAGATCAAACCGGGACAAAAGGATTTATAGTGGTTCGGCTACGAAGCACCTCTTCGCCCTACTCCACTCCCTGAGTACCACACTCGAGAGTTTCAAGCACTATGTCAACAACCTCCCTTAAGGTGGAGAAAACCGTACACGTCGCTTATCCTATTTCCGACACTAAGCTAGATGTCGAGTGCTAATCTTAGTTAGCACCAATCTACCACGATCCACTTGATCAAACACTCAAGCCCAATGGCTTCAAGAGATCACCAAGATCTCGACACGATCACAATGATCTACACTCACTTGACTAACACTATCCTAATGACCCTTGATCTTCTTGATCAATCACACAAACCCAATGGCTTCAAGAGATGTTCACTATCTCTTATAAGATCACAATGATCTTCACTCACACTCTCACAAAAGAAAAATGATCTTGATGTATGCTATGATACAATCAAGTATGTAACAAGTGTTACAAACAACCTAACAATTATAACTCTTGTATCTTCTTGGATACCTTGAGTTCTTCTCTTGCACTTGAAGAGGAATGACAACACCTTGTATCAACTTGGATACTTTGTGTTCTTCTCTTACTATTGAAGAGGAATGAAGAGGACCTATAAGTTGGATGATTGGATCACTTTTGAACAAAGAAAAACTAAACTAAATGATCAAGAAAAGAAAATGGTGTGAGGGATTTAAACTCAGAAGTTTCTGTGTGTGAAAGGGTGCCTAAAATCTGTGAAGTGGGTTGGTATTTATAGGCAGAGAAAATCTGAACGTTACAGGTGGACGGCTCTACTAAATCACCCACGGCTCCACTAAATTTAGTGGAACCGTGGAGCCGTCCCAGACAAAGACGCTCCAAATTTTGTCTTTTCTGGTGAAAACTTATTTGGGAAAGTTTGGAGCTGATTTTAGGGGGGAAAATAGCTGTTATGAATTTTAAACTTATTTTTTCATTAAAACATTTCTTAATTATTCAAAAATAATTTGTCATGTATATTTTTGAAAAAATGTTTTGTCACATTAAAATGTGAAGTCTTAAAACCCAAAATCACTTCTTTGATCATTTGTCAAGTTGTAAGTTTGTTCTAGAGTGATTTGCGTAGAAACGGGATCTTCCGATTAAAAACTTGTTTACGTTAATTTTAACTTAACGTGATTTCACATTTTGTCATCCTCAAAACGTGAAGTAATCGAAAGATATAAATAACGTTTTTAGAACATTATTTGCATCAACAAAAACTACAAATGTCTCGCAAAGATTTTTCCCAACAATTCCCCAGTCTTCCTCGTCGAGATTTCTCCCAACAATTCCCCAGTCCTCCTCGTCGAGATTTCTCCCAACAACTCCCTAGTCCTCCAAATGAAGTTTATCACACTCCACCAAAAGATATCTTTCCGGTTTTTCAACCGAAAAATGAACCGGTGAACACTTCACCGGTTGTCGAACAAGAACCAAATCCATTTGGTCTAACTGAAGATGAACTCAGACTTCTGGAGCAAGATAAGGAAGTCCGACGAGAAACAGAACAACGTGAACTAGAAGAGGAAGCTGCTCGTTTGGAGCAGCAAGCCAGGGATGAAGAACACCTGAGGAAGACTGGTTTGACATAATGGAAGCAAAGTATTATGCCGGCAAGTTCAGATTATCTTCCAGTGAAGACGGTTGGGTCTCAGATGATTCCTTCAATTAATTTGTAGTTTCATTACCGTATCGTACTTTGTATTCAATGCTTAATGTAATTTTCATTCGATGATCAATGTATTTCTCCTTGTTAACCCTTTGTTCTTCCTCATATATAACACACACAGTTCATAAAATACACACACTTCACAAACACTATTTAAAAAAAAAAAAAAAAAAAAAAAAAAAAAAAAAAAAAAAAAACCCAACAACTGAAGAAAAAAAAAAAAACATTTCATATATAAAAAATACCCCACTTGTCAGTAAACTTGGCTCGTTGTCTGCACGAGCAAGATGCAAACGGCGAATGATGGCGAAGGGGGACGGTGCAATGGCGAGCCATGACGAACGTGCCACATTGGCACGCGAGCCATGACATCCATTACAACGTTTGCTCTAAAAATATACAAATGCTTTGTTTAACAATCGTACATATATGGCAGCATCCTAGATTCTTAGCGGGACGTTTTTATTCCTATTTACTAGTATTCGGTTTCACCAACTTCGTATACTACGGAGTAGTTTATTTATTTATTTATTTTTAAATACAAGTAGCTATCTCACAATATTTATGCAAGTAATCAATCTCATAAGTTCTTAAGCAGAACTTGAACTCACAACATTTGGTTGAGAAACATTCTCACAAATGAAGTACCACCGGGACATAAGCCCTTTGATTTGTACACTAGGGTTTGAATGGGAGAGCTTGGGTTAGATTTGGTTGAGGAGATACTCGTAAGATCGGGTGCTAAAGATCTACTCCAATACAAGAGTGTACGTAAGTCATGCCACTCTATTATATTGAGTCGTCATTTTGTTAATTCTCATCTAAACTATAATTACCACCATGATGGCAATAACAACGATAAATGTGAATTTGGACATACAAGGATCGTTATGTCTAATCATGAACGTGATAACTTGGGGTTTTGCCAGAGATGGGATATTGTTGGTTCATCATATCCAATGGCCTTGTATGCATGTTATCCTTAGATGATTATTAACTCGTAGTAACCAATCCTTCTACAAGAGAGGTGAAAATTATGCATAGGATAGGGTGACCGAATTTAGGTGGAATAAATTCTCTTTATATTGTGGTATTCGTTATGATTTGTATACCGATGATTACAAGGTTGTTATTGGGACTGAGAAAAACAATTCGATGTTTTTTATAGTTGAAACATTGAAATCAAATAGTTGGAAAGATATTGGACAAGTGAATTACATGGCCAACAGTGGGTGCCTTTTTAATAGATTTGGTATCTTATTTAACGGGGCACTTCACTGGTTTATGAATAATCTAGATACTGATATGAAAGTAATTCTTTGTTTTGATTTAAAGAAAGAGGAATTTAAGGAAGTCCTCCAACCTCATAACACGATATATATGTATTTGATCGGTATAACAAACTCGAGATTATGGTAGAATGTCTATGCATATTTTGCCCTGATCTCCCATATACACATGAGTGTTGAAAGACTACAATGATAAACAGTTTTGGGAACTACTTTCATATGATTGTGGCATGAAAATGTATGATGTTGTACATACGCTGAATTACGTTCCATACAATAGTTGCTCCTTGTGTGATGATGCTGGTATAGATTTGACCATGAATCGGAAATATTTGGCAGCCCCGGCCTATATATGTGCATAGCCTTGTATCGCGCCATCTGTGGCAAGCAAAAAACAACAAGAGTGTTAAAGCATGCAATTAAGGTCCAAGATGAAGTGAAAGAAACTGTGAAAGAATAGCAAGAGGAATGCTAATGTGGGTTAGAATTGAATTATTCGGTTGTTTTCTACTTAATTATCTATATGTCCACCCTTTCGATATAGACGATCTAGTTATAAGTTTTGCCTTGTGATCTCTAGTTAATGTTTATGACGATTGATCTAAATCTCTAGAGAAACATTGTTGGTAAATTATATTAGTGGACTTGTATCATATTTATTTATGTGTCACTTTCTTTACGTCGATTATTAGAAATGCAACAGTTATTAGCTCATAAATAATGCTCCGTATGTATTACTTGGAACATGGAGTCGTCTGTAGTGGTTTTGAAGATTATAAGTTGTGAGTAGCACAGGTGTCGCTCTATTTACCTATTTAAGTAGTAAAAGAACTCGATTCACCTTGATGTTCTATGAGGACTGAATTTCGGATCAGTCCTAGCTTTTGTAGTCTGGTACCTTTCGTTTTCAATGTTTGTGTATGAGTGCCAAGTAAGATTCATTTAGTTTCATATACATCATTTAGATTTAGTATGTTTTCAAATGCGTGAGTAAGTTACTTATTATGTGTTGGGCTTTATAGCCGCTATATCTTCCTAATTATTTTCTTCGGAGAAAAGTTCTATACGAAACTAGATTTATCTAAAGTACAAATCAAACGATCTCATCCATCCATTCCTCTTTCATCCAACGGTGTATATTAATTACACAAAAAAAAAAAAAAAAAAAAAAAAACGGAGGGGCATTTTTGTCCATTCCTAAGCAAAAATAAGTCACACTAATACTCACCCTCTCTTCATTTTACACACACTGACACTCTCTCTTCACACACCCTCTCTCTTCATTTTACCCCCAATTCAAACCGTAACCCTAAATCCGCCGTTATCCGTCATTAATCCGCCGTTGTCCGTCATTAATCCGCCGTTATATCTACCGTAAATCGTTATTCATCCATTTAAATGGATATACGTGGTGAAATAGCGCAGTCTAAGGATCGTTTATTGTCGGAATCCATTGATAATGTCCAATCCGGTATGTTTTTGTCTCATTTTTTTAAATCAGTTATTATTTTGAATTTTTTTTTATCGATTAGGTTTTTTTTTTGAATTTATTAGCTTATTTTGTGGTTTTATTAGCTTTTTTGTTACTGAATGAGAGTTTGGATTAGTTTATGTTAGCGAGTAGATTAGATTTTAGGATTAGTTAATTTTTTTTGATGTAATGACTGTTTAGGATTAGCTTATTTTTGCTTATTTTTTGGTTTGTGATAAGCATAAGTAGATAAGCAAATATGATAAGCAAATGTGATAAGCATAAGTAGATAAGCAAATGGGATTTTGCTTATCACTAAATAATCCTATGGGATTATCACTGAATCCCATGGGATTCACATAAGAATTAGTGGTTTGTGATGTATAAGTAGATTAGCGAGTACATTGTGTTTGAGTTGTTTGTTTTATGTATTCAGGTGTGTTTGGCTAAGATTATATAAGGTGCTGATTAACTTATTGGTGTTATGAAAATGTAGTAAGACGATGTGAGTGTTTGTTTTGAGATAGCTATTTATAAGCTTATTTAAGGGTTTTACGATGTCAAAACTGTGTTTTAAGGGTTCGCCTAGGAAAAAGTTTGCTATCGGAAAAAGTTTGGTATATCACTGAATCCCATGGGATTCACATAGAATTATAATTATGGCAAATATCAGTGTGTTTAAGAATAATCCTATGGGATTATCACTGAATCCCATGGGATTAACATATAATGAGTGTTTGTATTAGCTTTTAGGAATCAGATTTATAGTTTTCTGTTTTGTTTGTTAGTTTTAGTTCTTTGTGATTAATTAGATTTTGCTGTTGTTAATTGCTTATAACTAATATTATTCTTTTCATCTTATAATTTATGTAGGTAACGTATTGAACCCAACACCGTTGTCTAGGTTCGATCCCCAAGAACATTCGGGAAAGAAAACATTGCCGGTGAAGCAGCCTCGGTTCAATCCGTTTGATGCTAAAAAAAACAAATCGCCATTAAAGAAAAAACCAACAGGTGATGTTAGTGAGGCTGCCCAACCAGTAGAGTTTGAGGTTAATGTTCAGGCGAAGGCGATTGTTGATAAGGGAAAGGAGAGTAGTGCTGTTATTGATTCAGTTGTTGCTGATTTGCAGATGGAGAGTGAGAAGGAGATGGAGAAGGAGAAGGAGGAGAAGGAGAAGGAGAGTGAGGAGAATGTTATTGAGAAGGTGGTGGAGAGTGAGAATGAGGAGAGTGGGAAGTTGGTTACATATAAATCAAAAAAGGGTAAGAAGTCGTCTGTTGTTAAGGATAAGTCAACGGATGTTGTTGTTGATAAGAAGCTTAAGATGAATGTTAAGGTGACGGAGCCGGTTAAGACCACTCCGAAGAAGAAGTCTGCTAAAGTAATATCAGAAGCTGCTGTTTTGAGATCCAAGAAGCCGGTTCAGGAGGAAACTCAAAAGAAACGGAAGTTAGTATTATCAAAAGTCGATGAGAGTTCAAAGAAACAGAAGCTCAAGGATCCAAAAGGTACAGATATGTCTTTTTTTGTTTGATTGAATTGAGTATGCATATTTATTTAAGCTTATATAGCTTTTTTAGTTTTTCCTAGTTTAGTTTTTTCCTTCATTACTAGTCCCAAATCTCTGTTATCAAGTGGTTCATATTGAATCTCTGTTATCAAGTGGTTTATATTTGTTATCAAGTGGTTTATATTCATATGAATCCCATGGGATTCATATTGAATCTCTTTGTTATCAGGTGGTTTATATTATGTTCTTTTTTTTTTTAATGTAGATGTTGATGAAAAGAAATCAAAGATTAATGCTGATGAAAAGAATAAATCAAAGAAAAAGAGGGGCGATTCTTCTATTTCTGATAAGGGGAAGAAGAAAGTTAAGGATGATTCTGTTAAAGAAGATGTTATTCCTGAGAATGTTATGAAGCAGTTGATGAAGACGCTGTTAAAGAATTCGTTGGTTAAAGTAGAATCTGATGAGCAGAATGAATTGAAGCCGAATAAGAAAGGCAAGAAGAAAGAAAAGGTGTTGACAGAAGAAGAAAAACAACATCAAGATTATCTTAAAAAAATTCCCATTCTTCAGGCTAGGTCAGCACCTACTGCCCTCCATACTGCCATCCATGGCATTAAAAATGTTGATATTCAAAAGTTTTTGGAGGAGATTGGGTTTAGTTCGTATTTCAAGTTTGATATCAACAAAATTCCGGCAAGGTTAGGTAGGTATGTTGTTGATAATTTTGATGCTGAGACTTGCCAGTTGAAGTTGGAAGGTGGCAAGTCAATTCAGGCCACTGTTAACAAAGTTCATGAGCTGCTGGGTATTCCGATTGGCGGCGAGTCTTTGTTATCCTTAGAAACCAGGCAAGTTGGAGATGATTTTGAGAAAGTTTGGTTTGGTCAATTTGAAACAAAATCTGCTAAGCAAATAAGAGTGAATGATATTGCTAGCAAGTTGATTGAGTCTAAGGAAGTTGACTTCCTTTTTAAAGTCAACTTTCTTACCTTGTTTACGAATACAATGGGTATGGTTGCTGGCTTGCAGGGGGAAATAAATCTTGATGTTGTTAAGCGTCTTCGTGAAGATACTGATATTCGTAGTATTGATTGGTGCGAGTATATCTTTCATTGTCTTAAACTCAGTAGAAAACCGACAACTCTTCAAAACAAATACACGGGGCCATATACCTTTCTTGCTGTAAGTTTTAAACTATACGAAGTTTTATATTGTTTTTATGTTTGTGTGACATATTTGTTGATATATTATGTTTATATCATGTTACTGTGAATCCCATAGATTAACTGTGAATCCCATGGGATTAGCTGTGACTCCCATGGGATTCATACAAAATCCCATGGGATTCATAAAAAATCCCATTGGATTAACTGTGAATCCCATGGGATTAACTGTGCATATTTGTTGTATCTTTCTTACATTTTTTCGTTCCTTGTTTTTTTGTTTACAGCTTTTGTATTTAGATTCTACCAAGTACAACAAGCTTTCTTATGTCCGCACACGTCCGGCCATCAAACATTGGTCCTCATTCTTAATGTCAAAAAGAGAGGACATGGAATTAAAAGAAGAGGTTATGGGGACGTTAGATGTTTATGATGAATCTGAGCTTCCTAATACGGAAGGTTTTGTTGCTGGTTGTTCTACCGATAGTTCTTGCAAGGAGGTTTGTTTAATTCCTTGTTTTATTTTCTTGTGATACTTCTTTATGTGTGAGCATGTTTAGGATCCCATGGGATTAATAAACAATCCCATGGGATTCATACACAATCCCATGGGATTCACAGTTAATCCGATGGGCTTATATGGGATTAACTGTGAATCCCATGGGATTCAGAAAGAATCCCATGGGATTCACAAAGTATCCAATGGGATTCAGAAAGAATCCCATGGGATTCACAAAGTATCCAATGGGATTCAGAAAGAAACTCATAAATATATTAGAGTGCTTTACTACCTGTTACATGCATCATTGTATTTCTTTTTTGTTTGTTACTGTCTTTAGCATCCAAAGTGTCGATATTAATATGTCTTGGAGCTCCTTCTTTATTGCACATGATGTATTTGAGTTGTACCACTCCAGATTTTGTTAATTTTTGTCCTGCTTTTTTAATTTGAAAACCTCCGGCTTCAGCGTAGTTACCATACATTTCTATAGCTTCATCTAGAGTGTTATAGAATTTTCCCTCTTCTGGTATAGGAATTCTTTCTACATGAGGCTCCCAATATTCCGATCCGCCCGGTGTTTCGGTGTATTCATATAAAGTCGGTCTTGGTGATTTCATAGAATCTGTATATAAAAAGAAGAATCTAAAGGGATTAAGAATTCTGCAAATAATGAATCCCATGGGATTTATAAAGAATCTCATGGGATTCATAAAGAATCCCATGGGATCTTAAAGAATCCCATGGGATTCTTAACGAATGCCATGGGATTCTTAACGAATGCCATGGGATTCTTTATAAGTTCCTTGTGATACATTTATAAATTTATCTTGTACAGAATCCCATGGGATTCACACACAATCCCATGTGATTCACACAGAATCCCATGAGATTCACACACAATCCCATGTGATTATTTATAAATTACTTGTGATACATTTATAAATTCACATTTATGAATCCCAAAGAATTCATTGATGAATCCCATAGGATTCATTTATTAATCCCGTAGGATTCAGTATGAATCCCATGGGATTTATATTTCTCTTAAATCATTAAACAAAAAAATTAGATTCTGAAAGGATTTACCATGAACTTCTTTAGCAGTAGCATCTTCATCTGGTAAATCACCTTCTGTAATCAAATCATCTTCTGACGTGTTTATTCCGATCTGATTTCCGATCTGATCTTCCGGCTGGGTTGATGATGATTCCGATCTGATTTCCGGCGGCGGCGGTGGTGTTTTTGATGAATTCGTTATTCCGATGATTTCCGATTGGTTTGTTGATGATTCCGATCTGATTATTGCTGTTTCCGGCTGTGTTGATGATGATTCCGATCTGATTTCAGGCGGCGGCGGTGGTGTTGTTGATGAATCCGTCGGATTCATGATTAATCCGGCGAGATTCATGATTTCCCGGCGTGATATGGCGTGATTTCTGGCAATTTTTGAGATATGGCGTGAGATATGATGAGAGACGATTATGATTTTTGTGCAGTTTTTTTTTGTTTTTATTAAGTTTTGTGATTTTACCATCTTGCCCTTGTTTGTATATTTTGGTTTCATCTAAGCCATTAGATGGAGGGGGATTGGATGGTTGGGATTTGATTAGATGTACTTTAGATACTAGTTGTGTTTGATAGATCTCACCTCTATATCTTCCTAATTATTTTCTTCGGAGAGTAGTATGTAAACAAGACCCGTTACCTCGATCAACATGACATGTTAAATTGATCGCCTAAATTAAGTTAAACAGATATGACATCTTTGTATGTTGATTCGCAGCACCGCCATTTGTTGATGAATTTGGGTGTTTTGGACATTATTGTGAAATTATTTTCTTGTTTCAGGTCACAATTTTATATTTGTCACTAATTAATTAAACATGTTATATACGACAGATAATGAATGATATGAACAAGAGGTTTATTGCCCATGGTAGGAAATACTACGAAATTATTCTTTATACAAGTATAAGTGATAAATAAAATTCAGATTAAGGTGAAGTGTTATAAAGAATTAAGCATAAAAATTACATAACTACGAAAATATTATATACAAAGGTTTTGAAGAAACATGAACAAGATGAAAGGAAAACACAACTAGTCATGAGGCAAAAATGATGCAGGAGCTCCTCATATGCAGATGCACCCCTCCTGGTGGTGGTCAGTACACATTACATTTTAATTTTGTGACTGTAAACGTGCCCAAAACATGGACTTATCTTTGTATAGATGGTTGATTTCTTCCGGAGTAATAATTACATCAACAACAAAAGGACATGTATAATTTCCCGGTTGCTAGTAATGTTGTTTATGAAGTTGCACCCAGAGGTGGGATGGGTTATCTATATAGAGAGGTATTTAATTGATCTTTTACACTTGTATTTGATCCTTTTGAATTGTGTTTGATTGAAGTTCTAAAATTTTCAGGATGGACAGGTGTGAGGAGTTAGTGTAAGAGATGAACCAGGTTGATAACTCAGTCGCCGAGGAATTGGTGAAGAAGATGGAAGTCTTATAAAACCGGAAACATCCCCTGCAAAGCCTCCTAGTGCTGACTCTGTTCATGTACTGCTTAAACAAGCATTGCATGCTGATGATCGTTCCCTTTTGCTTGATTGCTTATTCAGACAAAATGAAAAGGTGATCTTTGATAGTAAAATGTCGAATAACATATTGAACTATTGATAACCAAACGACATGTATTGACTAGATTGTTTTTGTTTGTTTGAAGGTTATTACAAACTTGGTTTCTCTTTTGAAGCCATCGGATGTCTTTAAGCTTCTTGAATCTCTCATTCCTGTGATCCAGTCCAGGTTTGATATGTGGCTCTTTTATTTAGAATTTTGTGAGCTTGAGTTATTGGTCAAAACTGTTAAATCTTTGAGTAAGGTACAAACCGATTATGGTCAAAATAGGCTGTTATGTTTAGTTTTGGTCGCAACGTGCCAGGTCAGCCTGGGTCGACCTGCCAGGCCAGTACAATATGTTTTGTTTTTGGAATTTAATGAATACTTATTTTATTAAATATGAATGATAAGCTATAATATTAAAAGACTAAAGCTGTTTTTAAAAACATTGCATAGGTTATAAACATAAACTTTTTACCCTTTTTTTAACTATATATTAGGTTATTGAACCTATAATTTGGTTGAATTGTCTCCTTTATTTAAAACTTTTGAATCTTGCAATCTAGAGTTTGGTAAAATGGATGTGTTGTTGTAACAACTAACAGGTCAAAACAGGTTTGCACCAGTTTTGGTTGACTTGCCAGCATCTTTTGTTCATATTTACTTTTGTCCATACACTGTAGGCGAATCTCAACCTATTAAGTTATAACCAATTTGACCCATTGTTAAGTAAACGGGTCTAGCGCTGCTTCCACTATGGAGTATTCTTAATCTTTCAACAGATTATTGATTCCGTGTTACATTTTGCAGGGGTGCAGTAGCAGCTTGTGCACTACCATGGCTGCAAAGCTTACTTCTTCAACATGCAAGCATCATAATGTCTCAAAAAACATCTTTGATTGCTCTCAATTCATTATATCAGGTAACAAAAACTGTTGTTCGTCCTATCTCCAGCAAGAGTCAATATTTGTCTTTTTTAAAGTAGACATAGGTTCAGTTAGATGGACTTGCTCAAGATCTCCCTTGTGCTTTTAATTTATATAGATTAATAGTACAAATCAAATCCTTTTCTTTAAACTTTTTGAAAACAAAACCGTTTTGGAGGTTACGAGTACTTAAACGTACGTAGTGTGGGCGGCTTCTTAACGGTTTCACTTCTAGCTAAATGTATTTACCTTTTTTCATGTTATCTTTAAAATATACCCGGCTTGATCTTTTTTCACGTTATCATCTATGGAATTGAATGGTCTTTTCATGTAAGATTTCTGCCTTTCTATAATCTCGTGTATGTTTATTTTGCTTATGATTTCATATTGTTGCTGGACATATTGAATGCTCAAACAGGGTCCTTGCTATCCTCAAATATTATTATGATGGCTGGAAATAGAGCATGAAAGATTTTTTTTTTTTTTTTTTTTTTTTTTTTTTTTTTTTTTTTTTTTTTTAATTTATTTAAATAGAGCCATGTTTCTTTTTGGATAACCGGGCTCTATATCAGGGAATAAAGCCCGTTCTTAGAACTGGCTCTATATCTTTCTTGCATAGAGTCCTCTCCCCTTGGAGCCCTCACTGAAAACCTGGCTCTTTGTGCTATTTCAACCGGGCTCTATGTAATCGTTAGTTTTTGTGTTAAGGACCAGTTGGTTTTGTATTACAGGATGTTTCATGGTAAGATGAAATGCGATCAAAATGCTCCAAGTCAACGACTCAACGGGTGCAAAAATGGGGTACGTCTTGCTGATTACTGGTTGGCTGCAGATGATTGGTGGTCTTGTATAGATGAATTAGGCTCACCCGTATAATACATCAGATGATGGCTCGCAACCATGGAAAATAACATATGGTTTCGAGTCTCAGGCAATCTTTACTTATACTAAGGTAAACTTCATGGCTCAAGATCTTTTTAACGGATGTAATTTTATTTTGCAGGGTGCTTGGCTGAGCATTTTGAAAGTAAATATGACAGATCAGATAATTAACGCTATAAAACGGGCTGCAATAGGTAATACCTGGATGTGCTTTATATGTTTGTTGTTTAAAGGTGTAATACTCTGGTAATCTTTTGTTAAAGCCCTTCCAAATGGACTTCAGAAAGGACAAGTGACATTTATACAGACACGTCTACTTTTACAATATGAAAACCATCAGACAATTAATACAGGGTAGATTTTTATTATTTTGTTTCTGATTGTAGCAGCGATTAAATAATCTGGGGAGTATATGCACGTATTGTGGGAAGCATGGCATTGCTGCAGAATGTTATGTAAATCACTAAATCATACGAGAGCTAATCAAGGGTTGGCATGTATATTTGAGCAGCATTCTACAAGATTGTGATCAGATATCACTCCTCTTGGATACCAATTGCAAAGAGACTCTCAAGCTCTATAGTCGATCGAGCACAAAAACAAGCTGCTGAGCATAGTTGACCTGTACACTTCTCCTGTAATCTACTATTTGCCTTTTATGCTCATGTTCATATGATTTAAATAATGTGTTATATGCACTTTGGTAGTCTCGAAAAAGTAAAAACGAAGGAATTTCACGTATACAACCTTTGAAGTCATGAATAAGCAGTAAAATGTTTGCTTGATATAAAATTTTTGGATGAACAAGCTTTTGTAAAGCTATACCTTATGGGTTTCAAGATTCACTTTTGATGTTATAAATTTATGAAATTATCGAATCATAAAGAGGCAGTATGCATGTCATGCCCATAGCAATACTGAATCGCATTTACCAATACAAATGTTCTGCTTCTTTAACTGGATAAGCAGCAATACTACTGCAGATATATTATCAACATACTGGCAATAGTTAAAGTAAAGGTGGAACCTACGACCCATTTACTTAGCAACAATAGGAATCATATTGTGTTATATTTTAAACGGGTCAAACGGGTTAAAAGTAGCCAAAATTCTGTTTTCAATGCATAGAACCTCCGAATTTTTTTTATGCAACGATTAAGATTGTTATTGCAAAAGTTATTTTTTTTAATCATAATCAATGTATTAAGAATTGATATTTTAACACAAAGTTGCTACATTTATCCCAATTTCTTTCAGAAAAGTATCCCAACTCGAAACTGTAGATGCCCTTTTGACAATCATAGAACACTTCTTAGTGAATTGAAGCCAAAACAGTTTGTAAAATTAACCTAAACAATCATTATCAAACAAACTTGCAAGCTAAAGATAAACAATCATTCTTCGAATGATAGCATTGTCCAAAGTATATACAATGTCTTCTTCACAAATCCTAAAAAAAAAGAAAAACAAGCTTCATAAATGCCTAACCAAATAGTACCGAAAATATCAACCTATTCACGAAGATCAAACGGGCCATCTGGATTAACTTGCTTGCACAGCCCCAAATACGTCAAGAACAGAACACGATCTTTAGCCCCGGTGCGATGATTCCCCGTATGCTTACAAAAGTACTTCAACTGCCCCAACGTACAACAGCCAAGCATCTGACCAAGAAGCAAAAACAACCAGTTGATCGATTTCTTCTTAGTTATCACCGGTTTCACACAGTTATCTTGATTACAAAAATTGCACTTTGGCAATACTGGATTCGTCCACACTTTTGGAGCTCGATCACACAAATCAAACTTATTCTTAGCAACATATTCCGCGATTTCAGAAAACTTCTCTTCAAGATTGTACTCGATCTGAAACACTTTTTGACAACGTTTGCATTCCCCATCACCCGAGATTGTCTTGATACCCTTATCTGATAAGTACTTCATGCTATGCACTTGGGCACGACGATCTGTTGCCCATGGGAAAGGTGGTTCCACAGTTGCGGATTTACCATGTCCTGGTAAATTCGTCGGTTTCTTACGTGCACGACGTGGGCCAGGTGCAGTAACTGCTTGCGCCTTCTGTTGTGGTTGCTGTGGTATGTTAACAATTGGGTTGTTATCCAGTTGTGGTTGTTGTTGTTGCGGTTCTTGTCCTTGGAGATATAAGTACGTAGCAAGTTTTTCACCATTCAAATCTTGATCATTAACGACGTTTACTTCTGCTTGTGTTCGAGGTGGTTCTTGATCAGGTTTTTCTTTTGTTGGTTCTTGGACTAAAAAGTACATAGTAAGTTCGGTTTCACGAAGATAATCTTGATCATGATCATTGACGAGTGGTGGTTGAGGCTGTTGTTCTTGTTCTTGGACACACACGAACTTAAACAAGGCTAGTTCGGTTGGGCGAGGAGAATCTTGATCTGTGTCCACAGGTTGTTGTTGTATAGCAAACCCTAATGGCTCGAGTCCAAGCCGTTGACGAGTAGTTCTTGCTTCTTCGGACGACGACTCAAGAAGATCATCATCACGAACAGATAACTTTCGAGTTCTTGAACTCATTTTTGTGTCTCGAGACAATGAAGACGAAAACGAAGACAATGAAAAATATGTATAGTCAATGAAAAATTGAAGGTGAGAGTATATATAGGCAGTTTGTTAGGTGTTAGATTCTATCTAAAATACAACAACAATTTAAATTTTGAATTAATCCCCGAGTCTAATGGAATGCGTACATTTTTTTATACGGTCAGTCGTATCTTGTTTTCTAACAAAGAACTAAATCACTAGTACGGTATAGAGTAAATGCGTAGTATTACAATTCTCTCTCTACATAATAATAGTTCACTTTTCTTATGAGTTGTCTCAAATAAGGAGTTCACTATTAAAATAAAAAGAGATGCTACATTCATCATATATATTTTCACAAATGAATGTGACATGCATTAATATGAAGTTGAGAATTTAAAAAATAAAACTGATTATGATGATTTTATTGATAACAAGTAATTTTGTGAAAAAAGTTATTTATAAACATTTTATGGATATAGCATTTTTATAAAAGAGCTAATTCCATAATAAAGCATTATAGTTGTCAAAAAAATCAACTTTATAGTAGCGAACTAAAAAAATACTTTTTTAATCACTAATATTGACATTTTTGTCTTCATGTGAGTAATAAAGATTTAAAAAAAAAAAAATAAAAAAAAATAAATATGTGATGACCATTTTACCCTTGAATTTTTAAAAATTGCATCCACCGTCCCTATGGTAAATTACATAAATGGTCCCTGTGGCTTAGCGAAAATTGCATCCACAGTCCCTAATATATATATATATATATATATATATATATATATATATATATATATATATATATATATATATATATATAATATATATATTTGGATCCGTTACGTTTTTATATACGTTTTAATCTAAGTTTTTATGCGTTTTAGTCCGTTTTTATACGTTTTCACCTGTTTTATATATATATATATATATTATATATATATATATATATATATATATATATATATATATATATATATATTTGGATCCGTTACGTTTTTATATATGTTTTAATCTAAGTTTTTATGCGTTTTAGTCCGTTTTTATACGTTTTCACCTGTTTTTTATTCACTTTTAATTTTTTTTTGTCACAAGTGAATTTTTTTATCGAAAAAAAATTTTTATTAGAAAATATTACAAAAAAAAAAAAAAATCAAAAATTTTTTTTTTTCACATTTCACGAAAAAAAATTTCAAAAAAAAAAATGGAAAAAAAATTCAAAAAAAAATATGGACGGTGGACGCAATTTTCTCCAAACGACAGAGACCATTTATGTAATTTAGCCTAGGTACGGTGGATGCAATTTTCACAAGCCCACAGGGACCATTTATGTAATTTAGAAAGGTAAAATGGTCATAATACTTAAAGAAAGACAAAAGTGTCAACATTAGTGTTCACAAGAGTTTTTTTTTTTTAAGTTTGCTATGCAGAACTGCTATTTTTGACAACTATTGTGATTTTTTAGAGAATTAGCCCTTTTATAAAATTAAATATGAAATTATAATATCTTACTTGACATTATTATTACAAATTTTTCAAAAAGAAGTAATTAATAAGTTAAGAATGGAACCGTTATTCTGAAAAAATTAAGAAAAATAAAATATTAATTATTATGTTTTTCTTAAACTCTATATTTTTTGTCCATGAACAATTACTTTGGGACGGATGAAATATATACATACAAGTATATTATAGAACTTACATAAATATATAGTCTATAGTTTTATTTGTAACTTTTACTTAACAAAGAAAAATGTTATTTCAGGATGTTAGATATGACCAAAACCAATAGAAAAAAACTATTTTATCAAGAAGCAAATTGAGCCAAAATTCACTTAAAAAAAAGGTAAATAAAGCACGTGTCCAAAAAAAAAAAATGTATTTTTCTTTATACATCAAATATGGGTGGTGATACTTACACCACAAAAAGTTATGCATACATCGCAATATCACATTATTATTGCATATGGTACAACATGATATTGCATAAATTGTAGTGTATGCATCACTTTTTGTGATGTAAGTATCAAATATTGGTAGATGAAGCATCAGCTAAACTGAAAATGGAGTTACTTCAAACCCGAATGCATTAGAAAGGACCTCCTGTTATTATTTTATAATCTGATAAAAATCTATAACAAACCAACACTTGAAAGTATTTTTAAATGAAACTAGACTATATACCAAAACGACGGGTGGTACGACTTCTAACGACTTACAGATTAAAAGATATATTTTTCGAAGTTTGACAAAATCGGACAAAACCCACTGAAGCCCTTGGCCGGCGGCCAAGTGCCTTAGAAAGGCCACGGCCATGCGGCTAAGCCCCCTGGCCGGCGGCTAAAGGCCTCAGGCCTGCAAAAGTTCACCTGACTTGCCTTTTTGACCCAAAACTTGACTTTCGAAACTCTACACATCATAAGAACTTCCATAATACATTAACATAATATAATGAATCATTTTCATAACCATTCGACCCGTTGAATCCCAAAATGGGTACAAATAGCTAGTCTCTACTCCAAACACCCATTTAAACATAATACATACACTTTAACCGTTACTAATACATTTCAATTCGACATACTTTAGACTTTGACTTCCATAATACTTGACGACCATAACATAAACTATGACACTAGATTAACCAACATATAAACCATTAAAAGACTCTCGAGGTACAACGGTGACTTTGAGCTCGGTATCTACCTAAGCACCTACTTACAATTAGGGGTGTCAGTAGGGTAGGGTTGACCCGACCCGACTCGAACCCGACAAGACCTTATTGGGTCGGGTTAATCGGGTTAATAAAACTAGTCGGGTTTGTTTGACCCGAACCCGATAAACCGATATTGTTATCGGGTCAGGTTAGGGTTAAATTATTTTTCTTATCGGGTTATCGGGTCAACCCGTTAAGACCCGAAAAATGCTATGTATTTCTTTTCTAAATAAAACATTTTAAGCCAGTCATTGCATTACAGTAAACATTATTTGTATGTTTGCCTAGTTTTACTAATAATTTTAATTAACTTAAAAAAGTTTTGGATAGATAACTTACTTGTAGTCTGGTTATGTGTGTTAGAATGTGGTTCTAACTGTGATATTTAGTGAAAGAATTTACTTGTAGTCTGGTTATGTGTGAAAGAATGTGGTTCAGCTAGTTGATGAAAATCAAATTTTTTAGAAAGCGGGAAATGATGATTTTCATTTCAACTGGATGATTAAAATGATGTAATTGAAATGAACATGATGTTTTAAGTTATGACTATTATTTTCTAAAGTATGAGAAATGAACCAAAACATAGAGGACTTGGTGACTAACTTTTTCATTTTACTCTTTTATAATTCTAAAACATACTTTGTGATCTATTTATTAGTTTATTTACGTAGGATTTATCTTATAACCCGACAACACGAATCACCCGACCCAACTTAACCCGACCCGATAAACACCCGAACCCGATAACCAGATTTCTTATCGGGTCAGGTTGCGGGTCATTTTAAAAAACTCAAAACCCGACTCAACCCGACAACCCGACCCGATAACACCCATACTTACAATACATAATCCTTCTAATTCACACTTCCAAATCTTAAGCCTTAATCCAAACAATCCTTCACGCATAGACCTACAAAAACGTTATCAACTATAACGGTAAGTGAATGCTTAATAAGTAACTAAGTTAATACATGATAATACATTAATCCACATATACACAATATAAACACTTGCAACCAAATCAATAATACATCTTACCATCTATTCTTGCATCAGAAAGCCATAGGAACTAACACTTACTATAACCATATAGCAATAAGGATCATAAATACATAAAAACATCAATACATACCTTAGCGAATCCATGATCATAGTCTAACTCCCGGGTCATCTAACTAAACAAGTCCTCTAACATATCACACTTCCTAATCCATTACTTCATTCCTAATACTTCATTCATATCACATAATATGCACATATCCATATTAACTATAGCTACTTACCTTAGCTCCAAGCTAAGCTACGAATCATAAATTCACCATCATCATCATCATCATCATCATCATCATCAATAAACTCCATATTAGCATCCTAGGTCAAAATCACCATAACATAAATACTTAATATTCATAGTCAAATAACTATAACAATGGTTTATCTAACCATATCTCATCTCTAAACACTTCTAAACATCATATAATCATATCTTAATTATATAATGATCAACCCCATAAATCACTAACTTTAACCCAAGATTAGAGTTACTTACCTCATGTAAATACTTGTTAAAGCTTAAAGTCATGAAGTGGAAGCTTAATCTCTTCATCAAAAGATTATCAAAGTTTTCTTATTTCTCTCCTTTTTCTCTATATATCGACACACCACAAGGGACTACACAACTATGGAATTATCTAGAGAAGTCTCAAGATAACTAGTCATTAGTTTGCCTATTTGGCATCTTTAGTCCCTTTAGCACTATAATAATTCATTCTTGGTACTAGAACAAGTTGGTTCTAGTGCTAGTTTGAGGTTTTGGCAACAATAGTTCCTCTAGAACTATAACAATTTGGTCTTGGTACTAGAACAAGTTATTTCTAGTACCAGTTTGGGATTTTGGCAACTTAGGCCCCTCAAGTTCTTTTAAAACTACATTGCGCAATACTATGACTATCGAGTTTGACTATCCAACCACGTAAAGCCTTTGAACTTATAAAATTCGTAGTCAAACTTGCTCAAATATCGTTAATCCGCTCAGTCAAACATATTAGTCTTAGTCAATTTCATATAAGGTGGGGCCCATTTGTAAATGGGATTTGGGTCTAACAATTTTACCCCCTTATTTAGATTTCGTCCCTGAAATCTCTCGTCTATTACTAAACAAAACTTGGTCACAACTTACACCCATACTTGGCACTTACAATTATTTAAACATTCCGTTGCGATGATCTAAGTGATCTTGCAACACTAAACACACTATAAAACATTCCAAATCCTTAACCCGCTCTACTTCTCACTTAATTTCTATAATGTAACACCCCCAAAATCTGGCTTTGCGGAAGCATCAATACTAGGGGTTCTACGAAAATGGAAATCATAACTCAAGGTATCAAGAAACCAATTACACATTTTATGGGAAGAACTCTTTTAAAAATAAATCATTTGATTTCAAAATCATTTACAGGTTACTGGTCCCTAAAAAACAAGTCTTAATTATTATTTCAAAACGCATTGGTCAAGTATAAATATGACGCCTTGCCGTTCCTTGCCATTCCTTGTATAAACCTCATTACCTGAGAAAAACATGCTAAAAAAAGTCAGCAAAAAACTGGTGAGTTCATAGGTTTCAGTTAAAAACAATTATATCAAATTGTAACACCAGTTTCATTAAAAAAGTCAGCAAAAAGCTTATGAGTTCATAGGTTTGAGTTAAAAACAATTATATCAAATTGTAACACCAGTTTCATTAAAATGTCATGTATATGTTTTATTACGCTAGCTCTAAGTTCATGTAACCGAAGCTTTAACAGGTCTGCATGCTCTAGATGCATGTAAATCATAAAAGCCCTAGCAAGTGCTTATCCCAGACACTTGAACATTGATATGGTATACGTTCGTTTGCCTATCCAGTCAAACCAAACGGGGACGTTACTCCCAATAGATCTATTTATAACATTCACGCTTCCTGACTTGGAATTAACGGTTCATGAGATTCGGGCAGTAGGGGACATATCAAGCTTAGGCTATCCGCGTAATAACTTGGGTATAATAGTATTTATGTCCACAAAATTTGGTTTAGCATGTTCTCACCCCAAAACAAGTAAAAGTAGAAAAAATGGGGCTATAAACTCACCTTTATTGGTCTGAACAGTGAATGCTGTGAAATTTGGGAGTGCACGACACCAACACGCAACCTAGATTAAATAATCATGTCTTAGTTTCAAGTATTAAATTCAGTTCCTTTCAGATTCTACACTTCAATGTTTTAGTGTGTTTAAGTTGTTGTCACTTGTGTGGCGGCAAGTGTGGTTACTAAGGTCTCTCCTAGGGGATGGTGGGGTGTAACTCTACAAACGACCTAAAGGCATGGTAATGAGAGGTTGGGATTACTAATAATCTAGGTACGACTTAATTAAACCTAGTTGTGATATATACCTACATATATTGTAGTTGTGTAACTTTTTCGTTTGTCCATTTATGTTGATTTTTAAAATATGACTTAACATTTGTGGTGTTTATCACTTAACTAGTAAATGGTCTAAAAGTTAATATATATCGTTAATTCTTGAATTCAACTTAGAATTTTGAGTTTGTGTTATTACAATTAATCTATCACGACTCATTTCTTCATATTTTAATTTAGAACAATATATATTGTCTAATTCGTTCTAGTTTAGTTTGATATTATATTCATGTTATTACTAGTGTCATTTATTCCCTAATGATTTGTGGAGTTTAATATATATCGTTAACTTGAGTAATTTATCTAGTTTCTCATCATGATCCATTTACACTACATTAGTTTAAAGTTTTATGTTTCGACAATTTTATTCAAGCTAAATGATATATTTTAGTGACGTTCACTTTTAATTTATTTGGTTATCAATATGACGAATATAAGTGCTTAAGTATTTTTATATATCTCGACATGTGCTATGGTTTACAACTAAGGTGAGATTTGTTTTTACTACACAATTTAATCTAGTTTGTATATATTTATCCCTATTCTTTAAAGTGTAAGTAAAATTAATTGTTTGATAATATTTATATATATTAGTCTAGTTAATTGTTTTCGTTGTGTCTATCATTTCGGCTATACAAGCTTTTAAGTTCATATATGTTAACGTAAATGATGTTACGCTTTTGTTTTCGGCTATAATTGTTTTTACACAATTGTAAGTTGAATAATTTTAGCCAATTGTTTATATTTTTGACCATACAAGTTCTATATAGTTAATGAGTTTTCATGTTTCTTTTGTGTTTCGGGCTTTCGGCTATTACAAGTTTAAGCGTTAGTTAATATATATATATATATATATATATATATATATATATATATATATATATATATATATATATATATATATATATATTTAGTTTGTAACGGCTATTGATTCATTTTAGTTGTTCTCGACAATGTTTGTATACTGCTATCCGAATGGGTTTCCTTATACTTAATGGGTTGCGGCCCATGGGTTCTAGGAGGGAAAATACTAACTCACTAATGGACTGTGTTTAAGGCTAATCTTGGTGGGCTAAAGGGTCCTACGCAGGCCTACATTACAAACTGAGTCCAAGGCTGTCTAATGAGCTATTAGTAGGCTTCTTAGTTGGGCTTGGTTGTTGGGTTTTCTTGGCCTGGTATTTTCACTAAGGTTAGCACAGACTTGCACCAAGTAACCAACTTGGTGAAGTCTTCCTGGAGTGCTCTGTCTCGCAACCATGATGGGTTTCTCATCATAGTCTCGGTCTTACCTTGTGACCAACGTCGAGTACTACTCGACTTCAAGTCTTTGGGGGTCTAAGTGGTGGTCACATCTTAGGTTCTTGGTTCATCTCTAATCGACTTGGGTGAAGCTAAAGGACCTCAAAGCTTGGCTACTTGCGTTCTAATTATTCATTATTTGCTAGCCTTTCTTGGGGTGTATCTCAACAAGTCACTAGTACTCCTATTCGCCTTCAAATCCTATCTATTGGGTCTATTTTGAGCAGATGATGCTATCCTTTTTCGAGGTTTTAGGTTCGGGGTTGATCCGTGCAAAATGTACGTATAAATATTATGCAACGACGGATACACGTGAATAAATACAAATCACCCCTTTGTGAAAAAGGATACTTGCAAAAACTCACGTTTGTGTGTGTAGTGTGAAACCAGGTAAGTGATTACCCGGATCGTTTCCCAACGAGGTGCGAATGGGCAAACTGTGAAAAGCTTTGGATTAGAGTGACTGATAACTTAGATATTTTGGATTTTGCTTTTTTAATAATTCTAATTGACAAATGAGAAACAAATATACAAAAGAAAATTAAACGCGAATTATTAAACTAAAAACGCGTAACGGGAAATCTAAAATGAGACAAAAACTGAAATATTATGAAATCTAATATTACAAATGTAAAATTATTTAAAACTTATTTTAAAACTAAAATTATATATTTTACACTTTATATTTAATTATTATTAATTATTTATTATTTAATTATTTTTTAAACTATTTAAATTTATAAAAAATACTAAATGAACAAAGAAAAATCTAAAACTTTTTCTATAAATATTATGAAGTAAAAGAAGCTAAGAAAATTATAAAAATGAAAAGTTATTAATTAAAAATTTAAAAAGATAAAATCTATTAAATAGAAGCTATCACTTATTTTCTATTTTGTTTTTCTTAAGGTCTAAAAAGATTATTATATTTTTCCTAGATTCTAATTAATAAAAGAAAATTATTAAAATTAAAATTATATTTTTCTGATTAATATTCTATTTATTATGATTTAATTACTAGTAGAAACTAATTAAAAAGATTAAAAATATCAAATGACTTAGGAAAAATCTGAAAAATTCAGGATAAGTCTAAATTAATATTCTTAATATAAAAAAATTGAAATCAAAAGTCTACTAAACCCTAATAAGTAGTTTGGCCAATAAGCAGTTTGGCAAATAAGCCAAAAATAAGTTAATAAGCTCAAAACTTTACCAAAGGCTCAGGACAAGTTTAAACAACTTATATAAGCACAAAAAAACTTAATTCAAACAGCTAATCCCACAAAATAAGCAAATTCAACACTTGAGCAGTTGCAAAATCAAAGCAGAAAACTCAGAAAATAGCAAACTTGTAGAGCAGATTAAGCAGTTTAAATAAGCAGATAAGTGGAATGTTAAGGGGGCAAAAGTTAGCTAGTACTATTGGGTACTCTAAAAACCAAAAAGCAAGCCCTCAGCTTATCTAGATAAGGCACAATTGAGTTGAGTTCAGCAACCTCAGCAACTCAGTATACACTGAGTCTGCTGTGCACAGAGTTGTGCAGAAGAGTGCACAAGTGTGCAGGGGTTCTAGGACTTTGTAAACTCACTAAAGGGACTACTGGGAACTTAAAAATGCCAAAGTTCTGGTCCAAATAAGCTTCTAGCTTATTATGGCTTTGATGAAGCGAAAAGTGTACCGCTTTTAAGGGGTCATTTAAGCCTTAAATCGTATCTATTTGATCAAATATTGCCCTAAATCGTTCCTTTTGTCATTTTAGGTACTTTTGAGGAGAAATCTGGAAAAGGAGGCATTTTGGACGTTTTAGGAGCATAAAAGTGAAGAAAACGGCAAAGTCTCAAAAATCGGCTAAAAGTTACCTTTGACGGCGTCACAATTTACCCTGGACGGCGTCATGCCTTGGCAAGAAAAGTTGGACGTGAAATTTACTCATGATAAGCCAGTGAAAATAGCATGTGAATTCTGACGGCGTCACGCTTTAACCTGATCAAGGGCGTCACGGCTTAAATCAAAAGGGGACGGCGTCACGTTCATGGTTCGACGGCGTCAAGCCTTGATAAGCCAGAATGGATTTTGGAAGAGCTAAAGAGGGACGGCGTCAAGAAGGTCATCCGGGAACCCTAGAAGCGGCGAGGTGACGGCGTCACACTCTATAACGTGACGCCGTCAGATCCAAAAATCTATATATAGTTTTCTAATTTTTTGTCATAAAGAAGAGCTTAGTGTGTGGAATTTTGGGAGAAAACCCTAAGACGAATTTAGCTCCTTTTTCAAGTCTTTTTGCCTTGAGATCTTCCATGTTACATTGAAGATAAGTTATCAATTAATCATTCAATATGTCTATGTGTTGTTTGATTTTATCTTATTCTTGTCTTTTGATTAACATGTTAGGCTAAATTTATCTTGTGTTTGCTTAGATCTAATGAAACCTAGCTATTGATTATTGGTTATTAGTGTGTTATTAGTTGTATTGGATGATTGTTTATCTATGTTAGGCTTAAGAAAACTGGCTAACTTCCTATTCGGTAACTTGCTTGAACGTCTTAAGAAACATGAACCAAATGCGTACTAAAGGTTTTTATGGTTGTATTTAATGCACAAGCGAATTCTAATGATCCCATGTTAGAAGCTTCCTAGCCGGCTCGACATAGGAGTGAAGTAGGAGCTTGTAGAGTTGGGGAAGTAAGTACGCCACCCCACGAATGGTATTAAGGAATACACCCGTCATCCACGCGACTAATACACACTAATTAACCGGTAAAAGATAGTTAGGGAGTAAGGAAATCTAAGTAAACACATTTCTCTACACATAAGTTTCTCACCACATTTTATTTTCAGTTATTTATTTTATTTGCATTTGTAGTTATTTGGGTTAGTTGATTAGCAACTAATTCCGCCCACTCTTTCAAACCCGAGATTTTACTTGCTTTCATAAAAATATAAAAACATAAAAAAAAGAATCTTCCTCAACCCTTAGACCTATTAGAGTAGTTTTTCATACCTAACGAACACTATTCCCTGTGGAGAACGATCAATCCCCCGTACTTACCACTACACTATACTACATCGGTCAGGTACACTGCCTGGTGGGGTTGTAAGCCTCTTGAGATCCCTCGAGAGGTAAAACCTGTTGTAAGGTTGCAAAACCCACGCATCAAGTTTTTGGCGCCGCTGCCGGGGAATAGTTATTGTTTAGGTTGAATTTTTATTTCTATTAGGTCTACTCACTAGATTCCTTTCTAGTGAGATTTTTATTTTATTTTTATAGGTTTTCTTTAGTCTATCTATTTTCTTCGTGTCTTTGTTCGTAACCATTACCATTCGACATCATGGAAGATGGTAATATCCTTAACCCCCACAACCCACCACCACAACAACCACCACCACCTCCTAGAGCCCGTACTTTAGGAGAGTATTCCCGTCCTAGCCACCATGGCTATCGAAACACCATTGAGCTCACTCAAGGAGCCAATATCACACCCTTGCGATCCGACACCATCCGGTTGGTGCAAAGCGGATGCGCATTCCATGGACTTCGTTCTGAAGATCCTAATCAACATCTCAAGGACTTTCTTAAAATCGTTGATTCTATAGACCTTGATGTTGCCACTCGAGAGACGACCCGATTGCGTCTCTTCCAATTCTCTCTGCGGGATCAAGCTAGTCAGTGGCTAGAACGTCAACCCGCAGGATCCATCACCTCTTGGGATGATCTCACCACTCGTTTCATTGCTCAGTTTTTCCCACCGGGAAGAACTACCAAGCTAAGGAATGATATCTTGATGTTCCAACAACGTCAAGACGAAACTCTCTACGAGGCATGGACTCGATTCAAGGACTTACTCCAAAAAGTCCCCCACCATGGCATAGAACTTTGGCTCCAAGTCCAAATCTTCTATGACCATATCAATCTCTCCACGAGGCAAACCATTGACCAATCGGCCGGTGGCAAGCTACGTGATCTAAGTGCGGAACAATCATGGGCTCTCCTAGAGGATCTTGCTCTTTATGACAACGAAAGTTGGAGTGATCCCCGTGATTTGAATAAAACGGTCAAGGCAATATCTTTGCCTTCGAACAATTCAAGCACTTCCGACCGTAGGATCATAGAACTTGAAGACCAAGTCAAGTTTCTCATGAAATCTTACGAGGCTCCTAAACCTTCAAGCCAAGTGAACAAAATCACTTCTTCATGTGAATTATGTAGTGGTCCCCACGACACTCGTGATTGCATGGAACTCCCCGAACAAGCTTTTGTTGACTACGCATCCTCGCGTACCGACGGAGCGGGAGACAAGTGGTACACTTTCAAACCCGAGCCAAACCATTACGGTGATACATACAACCCCTCATGGAAAAATCACCCGAACCTTAGGTGGAAACAAAACCAAAACACACAACAAACCAATTCTTCCAACCCACCTAATCGTTTCCAATCAAGCGGTTCCAACTCGAACCGTACTTTCAACAACAATCCTTCCGGAAATGGTAGTACCGATAACTTTGAAGGATTGATGTCTCAATTTATGGCATCTCAAGAAGCTCATTTAGCCAAGTTTGAAGCCGATTTCAAACAAAAACAAAGCGAGATGACCGATAAGATTGACACCTTGTTGAAAGCCCTCAATGACCGAGAAATGGGAGCACTCCCTAGCAACATGGTCAAGAACCCGAAACTAAACATCAACGCTATTTCATCGGTTTCGTCCCCTAGTTCTTGTCCACAATATTATTCGGTCAATTCCATGAGCACGTGTTTCAAACAAACCCAAGTCGTTCCAAATGACCAAGAAGTTATGACATCCAAATTGGTCAACAACATAGTTGAAACACCTCCCACTCAAAACCTTGACGAAGAATTCAAGGAGCTCCACCTTGAAAGTCCGGTTGTTGATGTGTTGGATGAGAAGAAGCTCAAGTTAGGCGAAAAAGGGACCGCCTTCGTTCAAAACATGCTACCTAAGAAGTTAGATGATCCGGGCTTATTTATTCTACCTTGCAAGATCGGTAATTCGGAGGCTTATGACACATTAGCCGATCTTGGATCAAGCCTTAACCTACTTCCGTTACCTCTCTACACCTCTCTAAAACTTGGAAAACTTGAAGAAACCGAGGTAATAATAGGTTTAGCGGATGGGAGTGTTGCTTACCCGGTTGGAGTAGTTAAGGACGTGTTAGTGCACATTGGAAAACTAACCATTTTAGCCGATTTCCACGTCCTTGATATGGTTAGCGACCCTACATGCCCCTTGTTGATAGGTAGAGGATTTTTGACGACCGCTAGTGCTATGATTGATTGTAAGGAATCCAAGATAGCGGTAGGAGAAGGAGATACTTGGTCAGTCTATGATGTTAAGAAACATGCCTATGATACTAGTGAGGAACCAACACCACATTGGCTAGAATCAAATAGGAGACCATCTAGATATGGACCTTGGATTGATAGAGACTTCATAGGACCCCAACGCCCATTTTACCTAGAAGAGGACTTTGTTAACCGAACGCATTCGGTAGAACAACTCTTGGCTAGGGACACCGAATTGGATCCATTTGAAGATTCTCTAGTTTTTAGAAAGATGATTGATTTCCTAGGAGTTTTGCCAATTAACCTAGGAATGAATAAGTGGATTTGTGAGGAAGATGATCATAAGTGGAATTGGGATAAACCACCCAAAGATGGAGATGGGTCATGGCATATCAAGATGACATTGTATGACCCGGATGGAGAGAAGTTTGAGAAGATATATCGTACTAAGCGGACCAATAGGAAACTTCAATCCAAGCTTAACCCTAAAGACGTCCTTGATGACGAGCTCACTTATATAGGGTAGCGTGACTTTGAGTCTAGCTACAAGACTCGTTAATAAAGAAAAGCGCTTCTTGGGAGGCAACCCAAGCTTTATTTGTTTTATTTGCTTTGTGTGTTTAATTGTTTGTTTTTATTTGTTTCCGTATGTGTGTTTAATTTTTATTAGTATTGATTCATGTTCAAAAGTAAATTGTGAAAATGCTTTATGTTGTTTTTAACTTCGTCTTAACTACATATAAAGGTATTTTGCAAAAGATAAGTGTAAGGGAAATCTAAATCGGTTTATTAGAACACAAATGAACATGAATCATAATAATACTAAATTAACATACATATTAGTGTTTGTTTGAGTCAAATGCTTGTATCGAGTCATAATGATGTTTTGCAGGATTTCCAGGAAGTAAGGTAAAGGTTTTTCCAGAAATTTTCCGGAAACTTAAAATGAAAATTTTTGTCAGGTCATTTCTGACGGCGTCAGGGGTTATAACCTGACGGCGTCAGATTTAATTTTCAGAAATTTTTGAAAGTTTTGTTTTTAAAAAGTTTTTATTAAAATCTCCAACTTATAATCTCCAGGAATCTGCAAAATTATCATTCCACAAGCATTATATCCTTATATATAGATTTTATCCCGCCGATGTTATGCAGGTTTTCGTGTTTGTTTTCTCAGGTTTAACAGGTTATTTTGGACAAGGAGATGTTTATGGAATCAAGCTTATGGCGATGCATTAGTCATGGAGCTTCAACATTACCTTGGAGGAAGATCTAACCGTGTAATTTCATTATCCACCGAGCGAATCAGGGGAGTATTTGATTTCATTCTTTTACTTTTTGCTTTTACATCTTGTTATTTGAACATTGGGGACAATGTTCACATTAAGTAAGGGGAGGGTAAAAGTACGATTTTTGAGAATACAATTACGCTTGACTTTTGTTTGTTTAATGGTAGATGTGTAATAAAACTGAGAGAAATACTTGTTAGGGTAATTTTAGTGCCAAATTTAAATTTTTTTACAACATATAGGAGTGAAACTTTGATCTTAATAAGCGTCTCACGGATAGGAGTTATATGACTAGCACAAAAAACCGTACCACTAAAAAATTTTCCACCCCAAATATGTGAGGTTCGCCCCTAGAATTGGTAGGAAAAGCATTTATGCTATGATGTGTGTACCGGTAGCACTTAGATTCTAGAACTTGCGTTAGGACCATTCCGAGGCCACAAGTGAGACTACATTCGTGTAGTTAGATTTACTACATGATAAGAGGCATTAGGATTAACCCATTGTTTTACACCTGTGTTTTTGTTATAATTACTTTGGCTACATTGGTCAAGTAATTCTCCCACACCCTTTGCGTTGTACTCATTTTTAGTACACGATACCCCTAGTACACCCCTCAGAGCCTATCTTTTCGTTTCAACCTTTAAGCATTTTACTTAAAGGAAGAATTTGTTACACCCCACTTAAATGTACACCCAAATCGCCTTAGCCTACCTTGTATGCACTCATTTTTTGTGCATTATTGTTACAACATTTGTTTAAACCCAAGTTAATTATCTAGTTGATTACATGGTTGCTAAGTCGAGTCATATCCTTGTACATATTGTTTTGGGACGATTGGGACTCATGGGTAAAGTACTAGTGTAATGGAGTAATGGGGAAGAACATCATTTATTACCCCCATATGTGCTAAATATTTTAAAAGTACTCCAAGTTTTTCAATTATCTTAATTCGAGTCATTAGAATAGTTAATTGTAAAGTTATGTAAAAGTTCAAGTGTAAGGGGAATGCAACGCCCCTGTGATGTATTATTTTGGATGGTAGGGCAAAAGTGTATGCAAAAAAAAAAAAAAAAAAAAAAAAAAATCAAGAAAAATACAAAAAAAATGAGAAAAAGAAAAGTAGAAAAAACATACGGACTACCATCCCGTTTTATTTTATGTTTTTGTTATTTTCTTTCATTAGCTTAAGATTGAGTCGAGTCTTGGCTTAGCAACATTGTATAGTACATGTAATTGATCAAGATCTTTAACTCGCCACCAGTAAAATATCCTTTATCCAACCAAACCGTGTTTTCCTTTTCCCTACACCTAACGTTATAACCCATTTAAAAGCCCTCTTTGATAGTTTATCTTTGGTGCTTACGCCTAGTGGAGGAGGTTTTCGATCCTTTCCCAAGCCTATGGTAATCTATTTGCTATGACAGGTAGTGAGAGATATTATCCGTTTTCATTTATGAGATTTATTTTGATGACACTTGAGAGATGTGAGTATCTAAACACTACTTGTGAGGTGCTAGTTTGTAATCTCCGTGCTTATTATGATTGAAGTGGAACGATTATTTGTTGTAATTACTTTTATGTTAGCATTAAATGACCCCTAACTTGTATTTTGATTAGAATAAAAGCGCATTTGCTTGAGGACAAGCAAATCTCAAGTGTAAGGGTATTTGATGAAGCGAAAAGTGTACCGCTTTTAAGGGGTCATTTAAGCCTTAAATCGTATCTATTTGATCAAATATTGCCCTAAATCGTTCCTTTTGTCATTTTAGGTACTTTTGAGGAGAAATCTGGAAAAGGAGGCATTTTGGACGTTTTTGGAGCATAAAAGTGAAGAAAACGGCAAAGTCTCAAAAATCGGCTAAAAGTTACCTTTGACGGCGTCACAATTTACCCTGGACGGCGTCATGCCTTGGCAAGAAAAGTTGGACGTGAAATTTACTCATGATAAGCCAGTGAAAATAGCATGTGAATTCTGACGGCGTCACGCTTTAACCTGATCAAGGGCGTCACGGCTTAAATCAAAAGGGGACGGCGTCACGTTCATGGTTCGACGGCGTCAAGCCTTGATAAGCCAGAATGGATTTTGGAAGAGCTAAAGAGGGACGGCGTCAAGAAGGTCATCCGGGAACCCTAGAAGCGGCGAGGTGACGGCGTCACACTCTATAACGTGACGCCGTCAGATCCAAAAATCTATATATAGTTTTCTAATTTTTTGTCATAAAGAGAGAGCTTAGTGTGTGGAATTTTGGGAGAAAACCCTAAGACGAATTTAGCTCCTTTTTCAAGGCTTTTTGCCTTGAGATCTTCCATGTTACATTGAAGATAAGTTATCAATTAATCATTCAATATGTCTATGTGTTGTTTGATTTTATCTTATTCTTGTCTTTTGATTAACATGTTAGGCTAAATTTATCTTGTGTTTGCTTAGATCTAATGAAACCTAGCTATTGATTATTGGTTATTAGTGTGTTATTAGTTGTATTGGATGATTGTTTATCTATGTTAGGCTTAAGAAAACTGGCTAACTTCCTATTCGGTAACTTGCTTGAACGTCTTAAGAAACATGAACCAAATGCGTACTAAAGGTTTTTATGGTTGTATTTAATGCACAAGCGAATTCTAGTGATCCCATGTTAGGAGCTTCCTAGCCGGCTCGACATAGGAGTGAAGTAGGAGCTTGTAGAGTTGGGGAAGTAAGTACGCCACCCCACGAATGGTATTAAGGAATACACCCGTCATCCACGCGACTAATACACACTAATTAACCGGTAAAAGATAGTTAGGGAGTAAGGAAATCTAAGTAAACACATTTCTCTACACATAAGTTTCTCACCACATTTTATTTTCAGTTATTTATTTTATTTGCATTTGTAGTTATTTGGGTTAGTTGATTAGCAACTAATTCCGCCCACTCTTTCAAACCCGAGATTTTACTTGCTTTCATAAAAATATAAAAACATAAAAAAAGAATCTTCCTCAACCCTTAGACCTATTAGAGTAGTTTTTCATACCTAATGAACACTATTCCCTGTGGAGAACGATCAATCCCCCGTACTTACCACTACACTATACTACATCGGTCAGGTACACTGCCTGGTGGGGTTGTAAGCCTCTTGAGATCCCTCGAGAGGTAAAACCTGTTGTAAGGTTGCAAAACCCACGCATCAGGCTTGTATGAGCTTTCTGAGGTCTGATTTGAACAAGGGTGATGCAAATTTGGATTTTCTATCTATATTGGTAATTAGAGCTCAGAAATAGCTTATTAGGACTGAGAAAAGCTGGAACAAAGTTGGGCTTAAGGTCAATCTACAGTAACACAAGCTTTTGGCCTATCTAACTGCTAAAACCAAACACTCCTTTATAGGACTGTTTTGGATTTTTAACTAACACAGGCCTTTTTAACTTATGGTGTTTATTAAAAAGGTTTTACTAACTTAATTAAGCACTGATTAACAACTTTTAAGACAGAACTAAGCAGAATAATAAGCTATGCTAATTAAGACTATTTTTTGCTTTTTTAACTGATTTTAAGTAAAACAGAAATATGGCTATTTAAAACTGATAAGATGAATGAAATATAATTTGTAAACTACTAATAAGCTGAGAAATAATGAAATTAAGCTACAATAAGCACTAGCACAGTAACTTAGAAAATAAAGCAAAAACTTGAAATTTTGCTTACAACTGAGGTGTGATTGTGAAACAAAGAACAAGGACCAGAACACCTAGCTTGTTAACAACAAGCTAGAAAACACTACTAAGCCTTCCTGAATAGCTTATACTCCCAATAAGAGCTTATTTCACCCAGGTTGACTTTTGTTGACTTTCTTCATCACTTGAAACTAAGAACTGATTAACACTAAATAAGTTTACAAAAAGCTATTAACAGCTTATATAAGCTTATTGCAAGGTACTTTGGAGCTTGTGATTATTACTGAATGGATTTAGAGCTCATTCGTATCAACATATAACTTTGAAACTTAAATTTCTATTGAAACTGAGTTTACTAAGATCAATGAAACATGAATTAACTTATATTGATAACTTGAACTGAGAATTACAAGATTACAACTACTGATAATAAAATACGATTACACTAAAATTAGCTACTACTTTCTAATCAATTACAAAGCCCTATAAATACTAAATATTGTTGGGAAACTCCTTGTCGACATCTCTGATCAATCCTGCACCCTTAAATGGCTTCAAATCAATCTCAGCTGTTCAAACTACTTTTGGCGCCAAAAGTCTCACAAGTGGTTTCGAGCAGGTTTTTGGTAATTAAAGAAATTTGGGAGGATGTGGAGGTGGAAGGGAGTGGTTAGACAGCTGGGGTGATGAGGTGGGGGGTTGAGGTGATAGAGCAGAGCAATACTATGGGAAGGGTGGTATGGTTTTGGTGTTTTGGCGGTTTGAGGAAGAATGGGGAAAAGTTTGACCGAAGTCAAACGGGGTTGGGTTTTTATTAATAAAAGGGAAAGTGGGCTTGGGTGTGTTGGGCTGGGTTATGTTTAATAAGTGGGTTGGGTTGGGTTTATTGTAGCAGCTGGGTTTTATTTAAGGATAGGATTTGGATTTTGGTTTTAGTTAAACCTAGGGACCAATGTTGTAAAGATGCAAAGTTCAGGGACCTGATGTGGCAAGTTTCCAAAATTATCACAAGGACCATAATTGCCATATGTGAATAACCCAAGGACCATAAATGTAATTTTCCACTTTTTAAACCTCCAGGGACCTTTTATGTCATTTTTAAAAGTTGAAGGACCAAAACTGCCATTTCTTTAAAACTTTCATCCAAGGACCAATATTGTAAAAGTTAAATAGCTTAGGGACCTTAAATGATATTTTTAACACCAGGGACTATTTCTGCCAATTCATGAAACTTCAGGGACTGAAAATGACAATTATGCAAACTTTGTTCATTTTTCACTTGTATTCAATCTTTTTGTTCCTGAATCATATAAAAACACATTTTATGATATTTTCTGCATTTTGAAGCATTTCTGAGTGTTTTTAAATGTTTTTGTAGTTTAAATGTGACAGAAATGATGAGTATTTAGACACTCATCAGGGGTCAAATGAGTCAATCCAAGGCTCAAGTCGTGGGTGTATTACTTATGTTTTGGGGTCAAATGGTGGCTATCTACTTGGTCCAACTGTACCTAAATGAGTTGTCTTCCTCTTGCCCATTCGACTACCCTTGGCTCCTAGCCTTGTCAGTCAATGGCTGGGTTTAATCGTGGGTTGGTCTAGTCTTCCTATTCCTGTCAATATTATTCCCAGGTTCGAATCCATAAACCTGGGATTCCTAAAGCTCCTTTCGAATGCGCTAAAATTATGAGGACTATGGTCTAAATTTACGCCCACAATGCTCCTATTTCACCATCATTCTTGGTCACAAGTTTGTGACCTCCCAAATGTGCTCCTACAGGTTCACTAACGAGCCAAAGGGCTCATGTTTCTAGCGACTTATCCTGGTCATACGAAATGAGGCTTAGTTTTCCTAACACGTTTTAACAATAGTTTGCCTAAACTAAGGTGTTTTCTAGCCTTTACTACTTCATCGACAATCTCGCTGTGGATTTAACTCGGCCAAAAGTCCTAAAGGCTTATGGGTTCTATGTCGTCCTAGAGGTGATATCATAATGGTGATTTCGAGATCTTCCTAAGCTTCTAAACCGCAAACAACAACAACATCTGCCATCAATCACTTGTGAAAACTTATAAATTCAATCACTTTCCTATGCCATCCTAACAACAACAACACAACTTGGAGCTAATCAACTCCATTCGGCCAATCTAACCACACTAACGACAACAACAATATAACAACTTTCATTATCCTTATTTGACCCAACTAACATAATCCTACTCAAGTGTTTCCTCAGAAATCAATTCGAAAGAAGAGAAAACTAACAAATCAATACCTATTTTTGTTCATCTATTCGACCTTATACTGATTATCATCAATGGTTATATAAAAAGAAATGTAAGAATGACTAATTAAATCCAAATCGATATCAAACCTTTCAAGGATTCTTGAGGGGTGAACACTCTAATGAATTTCTACTCTGAGAACCCACAGCTCCAATCCAATTATTCCCACCTCCAAATCGAATCACAATACTTCCACACTTATCTTTCTTGAGAACCTCTCAAATTTTTTTGATGGTATTCATTGATGATTTGTGATTCGATGTCTCCATGGAGGCGCAGATTTATGGTGGATTATGGAGAGTAGTTCCATAAGGTCTTTCGGTTTTTGGGGAGAATAATCCTACTACTCAAGTGTTATTTCCACATCTATGGTCCCTTAACCTATATTATCTCGTGAAAAAAGTTTTTGGTCAAAAGGATTTGGTGAGGTCTGTGTTTGGAGATGGTGATGGGTCGAAGCTTTTTGGGGAAGGGATGGAGGCGACAAACTAAGGATAGGGTTACAGACTTTTTGGGTTTATGTGTTAGTGGAGTAGTATTTATTTTTAAGTAATTGGGTGGGTTACTAGTCCAAGTGTGATAAATTTAATACCCGTGTTCTGTTAAACTGTCTCAAATTCGGATCCGTCCTGAAACCGTTTCTAACTTGAGACTTTATTTTTTTTAGTATCGTTATGTAATACTTGAATTTATTTCCGAGTCCTTAATTATTCACTAACATTTTCTGAACTTCAGTTTTATTTCGGTTTGCGTGTGGTGTCAGTCCGAGTGAAACCGGGATAACCTCCCGTTTTCACCACAATAAAATGCATAAATTATGAGATGTGATAACTTCACTGTTCCTTGGTGAGATTTCCGGGTGTCAATATGTGCAGGTCAGTTTCCTGTTATAATCACATAAGGCCAAATCGATTGTTCAGTCACATTAAATGAATTGTTATGAATTTAATATTAGGACAAATTTACCATTTGTCACATCCTCCACGTCTTAGTGACGAAAACCGTCCTCGGTTTTCACTCAGAAATACCCGAAGGGGTTTGGGTTTTGAAGGTTCTAGTGTTCTCTAGTCCTATTTCTATGTGATGTCGGGGCTTGGTGAGTGCCGAGTGTAACTCAATGGTCAAGATGTGCCTTGAATGTCCTAAGGTGCAGGAGTCACTCACAATGACTATTCCTATCAAGGCATGATCCTCCCTGAACTAACCATAGGTGATCAGGCTATGCTTAGTTGAGGACTGATGATACGATGCTAGGTTTAGTTATTATGACATTTGGTTTCTAATGGTTTGGGAATCACAACAAATCATCACAGGTGTGCAAAATAAATGAGCAAGTCTTAAAGTGGTGTGGGTAAGAAAAGAGGCATCATAATATCTTGATCTAAAAGTCAAGGAAATTCACTACAGAGAGGTTCGTACAAAATACCACTACAACTTGTCTCTTAAGGAGTACAATTATTCGAGAAATTACGACCTACAGAAACCTAGAGATAAATGTCATCATGCGAAGAAAGAGTTCCAAGCTGCAAGTCCATTCATCGTGCTATTCGGGTTCCGGGTGACCTTCACACTTCCACTTCTCGGTCCGGGGCAAGCAGTCCTATAGTGCCCAATTAATCCACAATCAAGGAAAACTGCGGTGGTGAGTTTGGCGTCAATTTCATGAGCAAAAGCCTCACAGTTCTTGGTTCGATGGCTGATTCCTCCGCAATTTCCACATTTCAGGGGACAAGGTTCACGATGATGAAACGGGCACACGTTGCACTTAGGCAAGTTTCCAGCATATCCCTTGTTCATGCTGGTGCTTGTAGCAGGGGTACTAACACTTCCCCGACCCTTGAAGTGGTCTTCCTATTTTCTCTTAAGTTCAGCCGCTCTTCCGACATGTGTCCTATCTGTGGGTCCTATCGGCTTGTGGGCCATATTTGTGGGTCCTTGAGGCTTAGCAGCCTTGGAGGTACTGTCGTTCTCTCTTTGGAACGGGAAGAAATTTCCTAAATACCTTTCCCTGAGCCGAGCTTCTGTCTGGCTCATCTCAGGGCTCATTGGTGCTTTCCCCTAAAGGTGTGTAGTTACACTATCTCTTTGCACCTTGGGATTCCAATACCTTTCCTCCATTCTTTTGGTTTCACTGTAGGTGCAGTACTTCCTACGCACTATTTCCCTAAAACTCTCCTAGGACATTGCAGCATTAATGCCCATGGTCTTTAGTTGGTTATTCCACCAGGTCTGAGTCTCATCGGTAAAGGTGAGCGAAGCATATTTTACACTATCTTCCTTTGTGCAACCACCTGCTTGGAACATGGCTTCCAACCGGTCCATCCATCTTATCACCGCAATGATTCCTTCAGTTCCATTAAGATTTCCAGACATGGCCTTTCGAAACTCCTAATAAGTGTCAGCGAGGTTGTTATCCTTAGGTTGGGAGCTTCTGATCTCAGCAGTTGTGTTGTGGGTCTTAGTTGCGGCTAGGGTTGCTGCAACACGATGATTAACTAACATGTCTAGCATGGCTGGGTTTATGATGAGTAGGTTTGTTCCGTTTTCAGCTGAGGCAGTGGCGGCAATAGGTTGGTCATGCACGGCATTGGCTGTCCTTCCTGTAGGATTCATCTATACCATAAAAGATGAAAACGTGTGAGATCTTAAACGAAAGTCATATGTGTTTCACAATTGATAAAGCACATATTTGAAATGGGTAGGTCTCTAAGGGAAACTACTGGAAAGAGAATATAAATGAGGTCTGTGTCCTCGCTAATATCCTAGAATACACTTGAATGTCTATCTAGGGAAAATTTAGAATCCTAATAACAAGCGAAACTTATAGTCTTAAATATATGCTTCACTGTAAGTCTTATTCAAGAGACGTCTTGTCCTAGACGGTTTAGTCAATAGTCCGGAGTAAATATATCGGTCTGAGGTATAATTCCTAGTAAGAATTTTGTAGGAAAATTCTTTTAATACCTTAAAGTTCTTAAATGATTTTTGCTTAGGATTTAAGTCTCATATCAAACTTAGCGGTCTTACAGTCTGGACTCCTAAGGTGTTCCTGGTGTCTTAAAGGCTAGAGATAGCAAGTTGTATTTCCAGTGAACCCTACCAAAACATATTATGTTGATGCCTATAGTCTGGGTGATGGCGTTTAACTAGTATTCTCGAGGTTTGTTCCTGGTGTTCAACTACGCGTTGCTAGAATTTCCTTGTCATAAGTTTGTTTGTAATTTCTAAGGGTTCAGTGGAGAGATGGATAATTTAAATCCTATGCTAAAAGTCCGGGTCATTCCGTGAGTCCTTAGGGTTTCTATTAAGTCACTAGTTAATCCTAGTAAATTTCCGGGTTCTCAAGGGTTTCATGGTCTACTTATTTTCCGTTCTTGTTAAGGGTCTTTTATTTGTAGCTAAAATCTTATGAGTCTCATGGATGAATTATTTCCTTTTTCCTCTCCTGGGAAGGTATGATAGAGCCTTGTGACCAGGGTATAATGAGAATATTGCTAGAAGTTCCGGTTCTATGGGTAAGGTTCGTATTCCTAAATTTTGTCTTGAAAGGACGATGTTGACTGCCTCCAGCAGTTATTTTGTCGGCTTAATGAGATATGACGCATAGAGCTTCGTCTTGGTAGAACCATGTTGATTGTTGCTAGCGATCGTCTAGTCAGTTCGTTCAAGTGCGCAGTGTATCGTACGGGAGGAAGGTCTAGGGGTCTGAATATAATCGTCGTGGTCCTTTAATATTTTCACTATAAAGTTAATATGTGTTCTAGTCGCCTACTGGGTTACTATATCCCTAGTGACTATTGATTCTAAAGGTTGGTCAGATTGATGCTAAAATAGGTCAGTATGAGATGTTAATCAGCGACAGACAAAAATTGTGGATTCCTATTGAACTAAGTTGCTATAGGGACAAGGTAAACTACTTATGATATCTAAGTTGAATTTGTTCTTGTTGCTACTAATATGGTTGCCTAATTCTCATATTTCCATCCTATGTAATCCTTCGGGTTTCTCGGGATGAGGTAAGAATTTGGGGTCATTTTCTCTTGTGTATTATTTGGGCTAAGAGTTAGGCTGGTTGTAAGGGGTGTTGAGTTTAGTTGGCAGGGAGATATTTATCTGGTGAGGGTGGTAATGGGAAGTATGTTTCGAGGAATTTTTATTGGGCGTCTAAAATAGGGTTTATTATTTGGAAAAATAGTAGAAAATTTGTCGTTTGTTTTGTGGGCAAGGAGTGGAGTAATTTGGTAGGTTGGTTGGGAATTTTGAGTAAGGTCATGTTTTTGAGATTTTTATGGAGTGGTAGTTATATAACTCTTGGGGTATAGGTAAATTTTGTGGTTAAAAGGAACGAACAAGGCAATTTCACAGGTTATTAATGAAATATCGTCTATAGTTTTAATAAGGCTATCATTTGTCTAAGGGTAATTAGGAGATTTTTGGGAAGGTGTGGTAAAGTTATAACATCACGGTGGTTTATGAAAGGAAAAATGGTCAAATTGGTAACGGAAATATATAATGAAATGAACTTTTTATAAATTAAGAGTCGATTACATGATCTGAAAATTACAAGTTCACTAATAAGGTCCTACACTGACTGAGAACTACTCAGTTAAATAAGTCACTACTAATCAAATCTAAGACTGGCTCCTGGTCCTATCCATGCGTCGGAACCTAAAAGCATGCTCTGCAAGCTGTGCCTCGGCTTCCATGAGGCGGGTCCTTAGTGCTAGGTTCTCATCACGATGTGCCTGATCAGCTCTTAATAATGCTGCAACCTGAGCCTCTAAAATTAGCATTCTCCCGTGCATCATCTGAGCTGCTTCCTGAGCTACAACCTGTGTCTGCTCAATCCTACCTGATCTATCTCCTAAGTCAAGAAGGTCTCGGCTGTTGGAGTGCGTCCTAGCATAAAGTCGACTGAAATCCCTATCATACTGCTCAAAACGAGCTGGATGCAACTCATCAAATAAATCGGAGTGGAGACCCAATATGTCAGTCTGCAAGTCCAGCTGAGCCTGCATATGTGGGATGGTAGCCGTCTCTGTAACTGCTGCTGATGTCACTGGAAGCGAGGGATGCGGTATCTCTGGAATAACTTCTATCTCATCCTGAGCTCTCCCTGAGCCCTCTCTAATCTCAAAAGTACTAGGCAAGTCCTCTAGCACTATGCTGATTCGGGGCACAGCTACTCTCTGTCCCATCCCCGAATTTGAGTTAGTATCATCTCCTGTACCCTCGACAGGAATACTCTCATCCACAGTCTGTCCTACACCCTCTGCTGAATAAGAGTCATTGCTTCTCCTAAGTTTCTGACGTAGGGGTGAGTGGGTAGGTGATGCTGGAGTAGTAGGGGTGTCTATCTGGGAACGTAAGGACCTATAACGGGATGGAGACACTAAAAGGATATGCGCAGGGTTTTGGGTACTCTCTGCAGTGTGGGGTAATGGTCTGGTAGATGGGCGTATGATTATGCGTGTCGTACGGCGAGGGGTAATCTGGGTAGCTGGTGTGGTATGAGTATGTGATGGTGGTGTAGGCTCAATGGTGTTAGGGTTATGGGGACCTTGAGGCATCTATGTGTTGGAATTCCTTGAGCCTGGTAAAGTCTGGGTGATGTCGTGGGAAGGCATAATCTGTGACAAAATGGTATATGTGTGTAAGTATCTCAAAATAATAACTAGTGTGGGTCAAGTGTATATGGGTATACATATATGTATAGTACTCATAGTAAGCTTAGTATGTCACAAGTTATATCATGCAGTCAAGTTAAAATGAACCTCAAGCAACATGGCAAACACTTAATATGTCACAAAGTATAACATGCAAACAAGTCAAAATAAACCTCAGGCAACATGGCAAGCAAGGCAAGCGGCAATCATAGGGACTTGTTTTTGAAAAAGTGGTTATAGTTTAGGGTTTATATGTACCTAGTTCTCTATAACCTAGGCTCTGATGCCAATCTATAACACCCCCAAAATCTGGCTTTGCGGAAGCATTAATACTAGGGGTGCTACGAAAATGGAAATCATAACTCAAGGTATCAAGAAACCAATTACACATTTTATGGGAAGAACTCTTTTAAAAATAAATCATTTACAGGTTACTGGTCCCTCAAAAACAAGTCTTAATTATTATTTCAAAACGCATTGGTCAAGTATAAATCTGCCGCCTTGCCGTTCCTTGCCATTCCTTGTATAAACCTCATTACCTGAGAAAAACATGCTAAAAAAAGTCAGCAAAAAGCTGGTGAGTTCATAGGTTTCAGTTAAAAACAATTATATCAAATTGTAACACCAGTTTCATTAAAATGTCATGTATATGTTTTATTACGCTAGCTCTAAGTTCATGTAACCGAAGCTTTAACAGGTCTGCATGCTCTAGATGCATGTAAATCATAAAAGCCCTAGCAAGTGCTTATCCCAGACACTTGAACATTGATATGGTATACGTTCGTTTGCCTATCCAGTCAAACCAAACGGGGACGTTACTCCCAATAGATCTATTTATAACATTCACGCTTCCTGACTTGGAATTAACGGTTCATGAGATTCGGGCAGTAGGGGACATATCAAGCTTAGGCTATCCGCGTAATAACTTGGGTATAATAGTATTTATGTCCACAAAATTTGGTTTAGCATGTTCTCACCCCAAAACAAGTAAAAGTAGAAAAAATGGGGCTATAAACTCACCTTTATTGGTCTGAACAGTGAATGCTGTGAAATTTGGGAATGCACGACACCAACACGCAACCTAGATTAAATAATCATGTCTTAGTTTCAAGTATTAAATTCAGTTCCTTTCAGATTCTACACTTCAATGTTTTAGTGTGTTTAAGTTGTTGTCACTTGTGTGGCGGCAAGTGTGGTTACTAAGGTCTCTCCTAGGGGATGGTGGGGTGTAACTCTACAAACGACCTAAAGGCATGGTAATGAGAGGTTGAGATTACTAATAATCTAGGTACGACTTAATTAAACCTAGTTGTGATATATACCTACATATATTGTAGTTGTGTAACTTTTTCGTTTGTCCATTTATGTTGATTTTTAAAATATGACTTAACATTTGTGGTGTTTATCACTTAACTAGTAAATGGTCTAAAAGTTAATATATATCGTTAATTCTTGAATTCAACTTAGAATTTTGAGTTTGTGTTATTACAATTAATCTATCACGACTCATTTCTTCATATTTTAATTTAGAACAATATATATTGTCTAATTAGTTCTAGTTTAGTTTGATATTATATTTATGTTATTACTAGTGTCATTTATTCCCTAATGATTTGTGGAGTTTAATATATATCATTAACTTGAGTTATTTATCTAGTTTCTCATCATGATCCGTTTACACTACATTAGTTTAAAGTTTTATGTTTCGACAATTTTATTCAAGCTAAATGATTTATTTTAGTGACGTTCACTTTTAATTTATTTGGTTATCAATATGACGAATATAAGTGCTTACGTATTTTTATATATCTCGACATGTGCTATGGTTTACAACTTAAGGTGAGATTTGTTTTTACTACACAATTTAATCTAGTTTGTATATATTTATCCCTATTCTTTAAAGTGTAAGTAAAATTAATTGTTTGAAAATATTTATATATATTAGTCTAGTTAATTGTTTTCGTTGTGTCTATCATTTCGGCTATACAAGCTTTTAAGTTCATATATGTTAACGTAAATGATGTTACTCTTTTGTTTTATGCTATAATTGTTTTTACACAATTGTAAGTTGAATAATTTTCGCCAATTGTTTATATTTTTGACCGTACAAGTTCTATATAGTTAATGAGTTTTCATGTTTCTTTTGTGTTTCGGCTATTACAAGTTTAAGCGTTTGTTAATATACATATATTAGTTTGTAACGGCTATTGATTCATTTTAGTTGTCCTCGACAATGTTTGTATACTGCTATCTGAATGGGTTTCCTTATAATTACGGGGTTGCAGCCCATGGGTTCTAGGAGGGAAAATACTAACTCACTAATCGACTGTGTTTAAGGCTAATCTTGGTGGGCTAAAGGTTCCTACGCAGGCCTACATTACAAACTGAGTCCAAGGCTGTCTAATGAGCTATTAGTAGGCTTCTTAGTTAGGCTTGGTTGTTGGGTTTTCTTGGCCAGGTATTTTCACCAAGGTTAGCATAGACTTGCACCAAGTAACCAACTTGGTGAAGTCTTCCTGGAGTGCTCTGTCTCGCAACCATGATGGGTTTCTCATTATAGTCTCGGTCTTACCTTGTGACCAACGTCGATTACTACTCGACTTCAAGTCTTTGGGGGTCTAAGTGGTGGTCACATCTTAGTTTCTTTTTTCATCTCTAATCGCCTTGGGTTTAGCTAAAGGACCTCAAAGCTTGGCTACTTGCGTTCTAATTATTCATTATTTGCTAGCCTTTCTTGGGGTGTATCTCAACAAGTCACTAGTACTCCTATTCGCCTTCAAATCCTATCTATTGGGTCTATTTTGAGCAGATTATGATATCCTTTTTCGAGGTTTTATGTTCGGGGTCAAATGAGTCAATCCAAGGCTCAAGCTGAGGGTGTATTACTTATGTTTTGGGGTCAAATGGTGGCTATCTACTTGGTCCAACTGTCCCTAAATGAGTTGTCTTCCTCTTGCCCATTCGACTACCCTTGGCTCCTAGCCTTGGCAGTCAATGGCTGGGTTTAATCGTGGGCGGGTCTAGTCTTCCTATTCCTGTCAATATTATTCCCAGGTTCGAATCCAGAAACCTGGGATTCCTAAAGCTCCTTTCGAATGCGCTAAAATTATGAGGACTATGGTCTAAATTTACGCCCATAATGCTCCTATTTCACCATCATTCTTGGTCACAAGTTTGTGACCTCCCAAATGTGCTCCTACAGGTTCACTAACGAGCCAAAGGGCTCATGTTTCTAGCGACTTATCCTGGTCATACGAAATGAGGCTTAGTTTTCCTAACACGTTTTAACAATAGTTTGCCTAAACTAAGGTGTTTTCTAGCCTTTACTACTTCATCGACAATCTCGCTGTGGATTTAACTCGGCCAAAAGTCCTAAAGGCTTATGGGTTCTATGTCGTCCTAGAGGTGATATCATAATGGTGATTTCGAGATCTTCCTAAGCTTCTAAACCGCAAACAACAACAACCTCTGCCATCAATCACTTGTGAAAACTTATAAATTCAATCACTTTCCTATGCCATCCTAACAAAAACAACACAACTTGGAGCTAATCAACTCCATTCGGCTAATCTAACCACACTAACGACGACAACAATATAACAACTTTCATTATCCTTATTTGACCCAACTAACATAATCCTACTCAAGTGTTTCCTCAGAAATCAATTCGAAAGAAAAGAAAACTAACAAATCAATACCTATTTTTATTCATCTATTCGACCTTATATTGATTATCATCAATGGTTATATAAAAAGAAATGTAAGAATGACTAATTAAATCCAAATCGATATCAAACCTTTCAAGGATTCTTGAGGGGTGAACACTCTAATGAATTTCTACTCCGAGAACCCACAGCTCCAATCCGATTATTCCCACCTCCAAATCGAATCACAATACTTCCACACTTATCTTTCTTGAGAACCTCTCAGATTTTTTTGATGGTATTCGTTGATGATTTGTGATTCGATGTCTCCATGGAGGCGCAGATTTATGGCGGATTATGGAGAGTAGTTCCATAAGGTCTTTCGGTTTTTGGGGAGAATAATCCTACTACTTAAGTGTTATTTCCACATCTATGGTCCCTTAACCTATATTATCTCGTGACAAAATTTTTTGGTTAAAAGGATTTGGTGAGGTCTGTGTTTGGAGATGGTGATGGGTCGAAGCTTTTTGGGGAAGGGATAGAGGCGACAAACTAAGGATAGGGTTACAGACTTTTTGGGTTTATGTGTTAGTGGAGTAGTATTTATTTTTAAGTAATTGGGTGGGTTACTAGTCCAAGTGTGATAAATTTAATACCCGTGTTCTGTTAAACTGTCTCAAATTCGGATCCATCCTGAAACCGTTTCTAACTTGAGACTTTATTTTTTTTAGTATCGTTATGTAATACTTGAATTTATTTCCGAGTCCTTAATTATTCACTAACATTTTCTGAACTTCAGTTTTATTTCGATTTGCGTGTGGTGTCAGTCCGAGTGAAACTGGGATAACCTCCCGTTTTCACCACAATAAAATGCATAAATTATGAGATGTGATAACTTCACTGTTCCTTGGTTAGATTTCCGGGTGTCAATATGTGCAGGTCTATTTCCCGTTATAATCACATAGGGCCAAGTCAGATAGTTCAGTCACAATAAATGAATTGTTATGAATTTAATATTAGGACAAATTTACCATTTGTCACATATAACCATACGACTCTTACTAAGGTTGCTATGTCATCCTAGACATATTTACTATAACCAATGTACCATTTAATCATCACTAACACTATTACACCACATTCTTATTCGCTTTTACACTAAATTTTTCGTCAAGGATTATATGTCACTTAAGGAAATTACACCATCTTGACTTTACATAAGTAAAATATTAACTAATATATCCACATTATACTGTGGCCACTCTATCATCCTTTTAACGTTCTCACTATAACGCCTCGTTTATCTCTACTTCTTTCTAGTAATTTCATCAACTATACAACCACCATGGTGATTATTCTCATTACTTCATGCCACAAAGCATACTATAACTTCATTCCAAACTTCAATCCTTTCAACCTATACTTAAGACACTTAAAAACGTAGGTTTCTCATAAAGTCTCAAACTAAAAGTCACATTCTAATTCTTATCCTACCTATCTTAGTCCCTAAGACACTAACTAGTTCTAGAGTCTCATTTTTTACTCCTCTAATCCTACTCATGCTATGTCGGGAACACATAAGCCCACTCATTTATACTTCTTCATTTACATGGAGAGGTGTCTCAATCGATGTAAATAAGAAAATATAAACTTATGGTTCGACGCGATTCACAATTTCTTTATTTAAATGAGAAAGCGTCCCAATCTATTTAAATAAGGAAATCATAAATCATCATACTTATACACTTCCGACATAACCCTCGTACTACTGTTACATGCTTTAACCTTCTACCTTTCTTTCTTTCTTGCTTCACATTCATCGTTCAGCAATCAAACACTTTACCTTTAACTTTCTCATTCTCACCTTTCTCATTTCTAGCCTTGGATCCATTTACCATAACATTTGTTTCGGGGATTATTACATATGCCAAGGAAGTAGGAAACCCTTCCCGGTGAAGGCAATTCATTTCATCCCGAAGGATTTCTATAACATTCACTTTTTTATTTACTCGGGACTATATCACATTTCCAAGTCATATAGAGTGGACCTATTACACATCTCCAACTCATAAAGAGTGTACCTGTAACGCATCCTCTGGAGGATTTCTATAACAACCATTATAACGTTTCCCGAGTTATCCGCAACCACACACTGTAACCACATACTGGATCCAAAATATTAACATTTTAACCCACACGCTATTATGCTCATTTTAATAGTAGTTACACATTTTATATGTGTTTACACATCCCACTATAACTTCACCCGTCAACCCTCGTTGACCATTTTCACCATCTATACTATTTCAACTTTAGTCTTCCCGAGTTTACCCACACATTAATCTTACATAGGTCATCAACTATAACACACTCATTAGCATCCTTTTATTCTTCTTACACATTTAAAACATTAACACGATCTCGTCGTTTTTACTAAGCAACATATCATCACATTCTTAACTCGTCGCATTCTAAGCATTTATGTACTTAAGCAATATACTACTATTTCATCCTTTACACAATCATCACGCTTATTCCCATTCTATAATTTCACCAAGTTCATCACGTCCTTAATATGTATAAATTTTATATCATACCTTTTACCACATTATGCTAAAACACACACTCATCATCACTACATGCTTAAACATCAAATACTTGACTCACTATTAACCCATCTCTAATGCCACTTTAATAGTCAATCACTAGACACGAAATACAATAAAACCATATGTTGGTCATCAATACCACACACGTCATATATCATTAAATTATCCATCTATAACTCCTTACTATAACGATATTCTAGACACACTTTTCTATAAGCAATCATAATGCTTATCACTTCTATTCACCTCTCGCTATTGCTTCATAATACACATTCACATAATCACAGAACAATCACCGACACTATCCGAGGTGCACGGTGATCTTATCACTTAAACACATCTAGTCCGCCATGGACTTATACCACGTACACAACAACACTATAAAACACATTCAACACTATACATCTTAAGCTCGTATAACAATCACATAATCCATCTATAACTTAAACATGTACCTTTTCGCATTATTTACGCTTACGTCCAACACGTCTATGAGTGGTTTAAGTCTAGGCAACCTAAAGGGAAACCTAATTCACTTAAACCGAAGCTCTGATACCAAGTTGTTACACCCCGTGTCCGATTTGACCAAAAATTAAAACTTTACGCGAAAACGACTTCACTAGAACGGACCTCCTGTTACTCTTTTATAAACTGATAAAAATCTATAACAAATCAACACTTGAAAGTATTTTTAAATGAAACTAGAATCATATACAAAAACGACGTGTTGTACGACTTCTAATGACTTATGGATTAAAAGATATAATTTTTCGAAGTTTGACAAAATCTGACAAAACCTACTGAAACCCTTGGCTGGCGGACAAGTGCCTCAGAAAGGACACGGTCGTGCGGCTAAGCCCCCGGCCGGTGGCTAAAGGCCTCAGGCCTGCAAAACTTCACCCGACTTTCCTTTTTGACCCAAAACTTGACTTTCGAAACTCGACACATCACAAGAACTTCCAGAATACATTAACATAACATAATGAATCATTTTCATAACCATTCGACCCGTTGAACCCCAAAATGGGTACTGATGCGCGTGATGTGTCGTTGCGGTTTAGCAGTATTAATGCCTACTCAAGTTTTAAATTTATATTTAGCCGACTTATCAATAACACACACACTTAACGAGCAGTGTACCCAGTCAGTATGAATATAATGGTAAGCAGAGTGTCGATCACTAAGAGTGGAACGTATTATCTAGTTATTCTAATCAGTATTTTAATTTCCTAAGTTAGTTATACAACCTAATCTAACGCAAGGGGGTTTCAGCCTGAGAGACTGGCACAGTTTGGTTATAATTAAATAGAAAACTAAACTAATGAGCACGAATCAGCGATTAGCACACACGTACACAGATAGATACTCGAGACAATAAGAAGACCTGTCCTGATAATTAAATAGCTTGTCACTTGTTTTATTGCTAGTTTTATATGAAGTGTATATAATTAAACCTTTCTCGTTGGCTCTAATCTTATCGGCGAATAAACCCTTAATGATTAATTATGTCTATCCTACTTTTCTAGAGACGCTAGAATAAATAGGCGAGGAAGGGGCATGGCGACCCAAGCAAGACTCAGCTAGACACAGAGGTTATCAATGCACTAATAAAAGTCACCAAAGACATCAACATATAAACTTTAATTAATGGGAAAGCAATATTAAGGGGAGTGCATGATCTTCCGTAGTCACATGACACAAGCCCATCAATCCTGATGAATTAAAGCGTACTAAAACAATAAAACAAAACTACTTAATGAATTGAATACATGCAGGACCTTCTTACAGCTCTTGTATCTTTGTTTGAGGTGTGTCTTGTGCTGCTTGGTCATCTGAATTCGGCTCTAGGGTTATACAAAAGGTCTTCGGTCTCTCAAGGTCTTCTAAATTCATCTGACCTTGGGGTATTTATAGTTTCTGTCTGAGGAATCGATACGGCGCATTGAGTTGATAGATGCGGCGCATTGACTTAACTTCGCGTGGGGTCCAAGATTAATATATTCTGGAATATTCGTACACCGTCTTCAGATGCGGCGTAACTTGATCTTTGTATGCGGCGCATGTACTTTAGCTGTCTTGGATCGTAACTGGTGAAATCTTGATAGTGATACGCCGTATGTTAGAAGTATATTGCGGCGTATCTGGAGTAGAACGAGCTTGATCTTCTTCTTTGACCAAAGTTTCATATGCGGCGCATGACAGAATTGCATGCGGCGCATTCTTCAAAGTCAGGCAATGGTCTTCGAATTCATCTAAGTATGATATTGCGTCGTATCTGTTGAGTGAGATACGACGCATCTTCTGGATTTCAGTAGACTTTTGACATCTCGCTTGTTTTGCTCCATAATTAGTCCAAAATCGCCAAGTTTCACATAATGCTTGTTTTTACCTGAGAATTACTAAAGTAAACATTAATGTATCGATTCTCATGTATAATATAATAAAACAAGTCAAATAAATAGGATAAATGATGATAATAAAATGTATTTATTTGAGTTCATCAGGTACAAATAGGCTCTACTCTAAAAACCCATTTAAACATAACACATGCACTTTAACCGTTACTAATACATTCCAATTCGACATACTTTAGACTTTGACTTCCATAATACTTGACGACCATAACATAAACTATGACATTAGATTAACCAACATATAAACCATTATAAGACTCTCGGGGGTACAACGTTGACTTTGAGCTCGGTATCTACCTAAGCACCTACTTACAATACATAATCCTTCTAATTCACAGTTCCAAATCTTAAGCCTTAATCCAAGCATTTCCTCCTTCACGCATAGACCTACAAAAACGTTATCAACTATAACGGTAAGTGCATGCTTAGTAAGTAACTAAGTTAATACATCAATCCACATTTACGCAATATAAACACTTACAACCAAATCAATAATACATCTTACCATCTAATCTCGCATCCGAAAACCATAGAAACTAACACTTACAATAACCATATAGCAATAAGGATCATAAACACATAAAAACATCAATACATACCTTAGCGAATCCATGATAATAGTATAACTCCCGGGTCATCTAACTAAACAATTCCTCTAACATATCACACTTCCTAATCCATTACTTTATTCCTAATACTTCATTCATATCACATAACATGCAAATATCCTATTAACACATAGTAACTACAGCTACGTACCTTAGCTTCAAGCTAAGCTACGAATCATAAATTCACCATCATCATTATCATCATCAATAATCTCCATATTAGAATCCTAGGTCAAAATCACCATAACATAAATACTTAATATCTATAGTCAAATAACTACAACAATGGTTTATCTAACTATATCTCATCTCTAAACACTTCTAATCATCATATAATCATATCTTGATTATATGATGGTCAACCCCATAAATCACTAACTTTAACCCAATTTTAGAGTTACTTACCTCATATAAATACTTGTTAAAGCTTAAACTCATGAAGTGGAAGCCTTATATCTTCATCAAAAGATCATCAAAGTTTTCTTCTTTCCCTCTTTTTTTTCTCTATACATTGACACACCACAAGGGACTACACAACTATGGAATTATCTAGAGAAGCCTCAAGATAACTAGTCATTAGTCTGCCTATTTGGCAACTTTAGTCCCTTTGGCACTATAATAATTCATTCTTGGAACTAGAACAAGTTGGTTCTAGTGCTAGTTTAGGTTTTGGCAAGAATAGTCCCTCTAGTACTATAACAATTTGGTCTTGGTACCAGAACAAGTTGTTTCTAGTACCAGTTTGGGATTCTGTCAACTTAGGTCCCTCAAGTTCTTTTCCCTTTTACTTATGACACATAATACTTCTAAAACCACATTACGCAATGCTATGTCTAACGGGTTTGACTATCCAATCACGTAAAGCCTTTGAACTTATAAAAGTTGTAGTCAAACTTACTCAAATATCATTTAATAGCCTAGTCAAACTCATTAGTATTAGTCAATTTCATCTAAGGTAGGGCCCATTTGTAAATGGGATTCGGGTCTAACAGTTTCAATCCATTACCAACATCTTGTTCATGTAGTCTACATAAACTGCTTATGCTATGGAGAAGTCGTTTTCCACTTTTAAATATCAAATCACATATTACCAATATGTTCTTCATGTTTGCAAATTATTGATCCATTCTCCATGACGAGAACAAATCAAAGCTATAACTAGAGGGTTTAACAACTAAAGACTAAGTAATTCATTCATCTAATGTGGTTGCTATGATAAGCTTCTTGGCAAACAAATATAACACCCAATTTCGTTATAACTAGGTGAGGGAGACCATGTTACACAACAACAATCCGTCTATATCTAATCTTTCAAACCAAGTAAACTAAAGATCAGAATTTGTTGTATTTAAAAATTGGGTTGCCGAAATTCTACCATTTGACGGTTCACAATTGCATTAATCAAAATAGACATTTGACATTATTTAGGACATTTAAGCATGTTCATAGGATGTGCAAAGCTTCCAAAAGGGTTCAACTAAAGTTTCCTGAAACTAACATGCTTACAAGATTCAAAGAAGTTTAGTCCTTAACGTATATCGTTCCTCAAACTCAAAGGGCATAATATGCTTTAACAGTTCAACATATGCTAAATCGGCAATCTCTAAATCCAAAACTCACTACCAGTCTACCAGGAATTTATGACATTATTTAGGACCTGATATGTAGAATAATTTGCACTATTAGGCATACCTATGGTGATTGGAAGATTTGGGAGTGACGATGATTGTGCCAAGTTGTCAATAACCTGAAAATAAGAAATACCAAAACACTACGTTACATGATGCGCATGTGATGTCATGCGAATAACAAGAATAAGTATTTGATAAGAAGGGTGGTTAATAAAGTAGTATGAAATGATGGGATAATAGCTTAATCATACATGAATCATGGCCCCCTATTTATAGTCAATGAAAATTAGCCCTGTTACTTTTGTTATTAAACTGGAGATCATGGGCCATGGGGTGTCCCATGATTTTTTGTAACCGCCAGACTTATAGGACAAGGCTTGGCTGATATATATATATAGGACGTAGGTCTGACTTGGTCATGCATAGCTTCTGTGTTAATATACTCGAAGGCTACACCCTTGTAAGATGCGTAGCTTCAATTGGTGGATTCTCTTACGGTATCATTTGCTTACATAATAAACAGAATTTTATGCCAACATATATTTTTAGAGGGCTGCGAAGATGTTCCAAACATAGGCTTTAAAACATGTTTGAAGAGTAGTCTTTGAACTGTACGAAAAGCACGTCATCTTGACTTAAGACTAAAAGCTACCAGTGTATTTAAAATATGCGGGGAAAATGCATGTGGTTCACCGCTCGTTTTGAGCTTTGGGAAGTTATAATACAAAATTGCAAATAAGTTTATTTTATATTGAAGGGGTGTTAACGAGTCGTGAAATTAACGAGATACTCAATCTCATTTGGCTCGACTCGAGCTTAAACAAAAGTGTGCTTGATAGTGAAAACTAATATTCACATTAACTCGTTTCATAAGATCGTTTAATTATTCGAGTCTAACGAGCCAGACCAGTCGAGCTTAATGAGTTGATTTTTTTGGTTTTAAAAGTTATGTTATTTAGTATTGTACATCTTCACACAACTACTCCCAAATGGCACGGTCGTAAGTCACTTGACATCGTCACAAGAGATTGAGGGTTCAAACCTCACAAAATACATATGTGGTCTGGAAGGGTCGGAAATGGTAACGAGATACCCCGCTTTGGCTGTGTACATCTAAGTTAAAGACTCGACCTCCTTGGTAAACTGAAAAGGTCGTTGCCAAATAGCCTAGTGGTAAAACACTTGACTTTCTCACAAGAGGTGAATAATTCACACCTCACTAAGTACACGTTTGGAGGTGATCATAGGATGAGGCCACTAACGGTAATGTGCCATTTGTATCGATTTATTTGATAAAGTCATAACGTGGCTAATGACGTGGCATTTTAGAAAGAAAAATATGTCTTAGGTTAAACATTCTTTTTTTATCTAGAATTATTTGTTAATTATGCGATCATTTCAAGTGTAATACAAAAAATTGTAAAACAGCTTAAAACATGGATAAGATTAATGATATAATTACTGATTATTGTAAAACAGCTTAAAACATGGATAAGATTAATGATATACTTACTGTAACATGGATAAGATTAATGATATACTTGCTGTTAAAAAAAAAAAAATAAAAAAAAATTGGTGAACCATGATTCCCTGCTATGTTGCACGGACGAGCAGCACTACTTTCTGAACGTTTTCAAAAGAAAACCAACACCAATTTTAACGCTTTGAAAGTTTATGAAAAACTATCCACTTTTGGAAATAAAGGCTGTTTTTCATTTGGCTAAACAAAATACATATAACGAATAAAATAACCGAAGTTGAATAAGGTAACATTTTTAATATTGAAGTTCTATTAAAAAACTTGAAATTGTAGACAATTGATAAAACACACTTGTGATTCTTTTTTTCTTTTTTTTTTGGGCAAACACACTTGGTGATTCTGTAACGTTAGTATAAAGGAGAAAAGTTCAAATGCTTATTCTTATTTTGGTGCTTACCAAAGGACAAAACTTCACCATTCATCTAGTTTGATCTAATGGTAGGGATTAATCTAAAATTTAATATATAAACTTAAGACTTTTTTTTTTTTTTTTTTTTTTTTTTTTAATCCATTTTTTTTTTTTTTTTAATTCATTTTTTTCCTTTTAATTCACGTTTTTTCTTCTTCTTCTTCTTCTTTTTTTTTCATATGTTTTCGTCTATTTTCATACGTTTTCATCCGTTTTCATACGTCTTCATCTGTTTTCGTCCGTTTTTATACGTTTTCGTCAGTTTTCTTACTTTTTCGCCCGTTTTCGTCTGTTTTCGTTCGTTTCATACCTTTTCGTCCGTTTTCGTCAGTTTTCATACGTTTTCGTTCGTTTTCATACGTTTTGGTCCATTTTCATCCGTTTTTTTTCGTTTTCGTTCATTTTTCATACGTTTTCGTCCGTTTTCATATTTGTTTTTACACTTTCATATGTTTTCTTGCGTTTTCGTCCGTTTTCTTACGTTTTCGCCCATTTTCGTCCGTTTTATTACATTTTCGTCCTTTTTCATACGTTTTCGTCCGTTTTCTTTCATTTTCGTCCATTTTTCATATGTTTTTGTCCGTTTTCATACGTTTTCGTCCATTTTATTACGTTTTCTTCCGTTTTCATACGTTTCTGAATATCACAAGTGATATTCTATGATATTCAGAATATCACTTGTGATTTTCTGAGTATCACTTGTGATATTTTGAATATCACTTATGATTTTCTGAATATTACCTAGTGATATTCTGAATATTACTTGTGATTTTCTTACATTTTTGTCCGTTTTCTTACGTTTTTGTCCGTTTTCGTACGTTTTCATACGTTTCTGAATATTACGAGTGATTTTCAGTGATATTCAGAATATCACTTGTGATTTTCATGTTACAAAACATTAGTTGAAAATCACTTGTGATATTCAGAAAATCACTTGTTATATTTGGAATATCACTTGTGAAAACGTCTGAAAACGGCCGAAAACATTTAAAAACGGGCGAAAACTTATGAAAAAGTAAGAAAACGGACGAATATGTATGAAAACGGACGAAAACGTATGAAAGTATAAAAACACGTATGAAGACGGACGAAGACGTATGAAAAAATGGTCGAAAACGAAGGAAAACGGATGAAAACGGACGAAAACGTATGAAAGCGAACGAAAACGTATGAAAACGAACGAAAATGTGCGAAAACGTAAGAAAACGGACGAAAACGTAAGAAAGCGTAAAAACACGTCTGAAAACGGACGAAAACGTATGAAAAATGGACGAAAACGAAAGAAAACGGATGAAAATGTATGAAAACGGATGAAAACGTAAGAAAACGGACGAACAGGTACGAAAACGAACAAAAACGTAAGAAACAGACGAAAACGTATGAAAACGGACGTAAACGGGCGAAAAAGTAAGAAAACGGACGAAAATGTATGAAAACGGACGAAAATAGATGAAAACGTATGAAAACGGCCGAAAACGTTTGAAAGCGTGAAAAAAAATGTGAATTAAAAAAAAAAAGAAAAAAAAAATGTGAATAAATAAGAAAGACAAAAAGACAAAGAAAAAGATAAGAAAAAAACATGGACTTGGGTTGACATATTAAATTTTAGGTTAATCCTCTTCATTTGATCAAACTAGATGGATGGTAGGAAAAAAAAATCAGTTGGTAACAGGTCATGTTTCAAAATAAAGTCACGAGTATGCATATTGGTAACAGGTCATGTTTCATAAATAAGATTTATAATGAATAAAAATAAATTTATCAAAAACTTCAGAAACATTTCACGACAAAGGTTGGAGAAAAAAAAGCAGTTGGCAGAATTAAAAAAAAAATAAAAAAATAGGGATAATTCTCTAAAAAACAGGCGTAGTGAACTAAAAAAATTACCCTTGTGAACATTAATGTTAACACTTTTGTCTTTCTTTAAGTATTGTGACCATTTTACACTTCCAAGTTACATAAATGGTCCCTGTGGGTTTGCGAAAATTGCATCCACTGTCCTTAGGCTAAATTACATAAATGGTCCCTATCGTTTGGAGAAAATTGCATCAACCGTCCCTATTTTTTTTTCGAATTTTTTTTTTCTGAAATGTTTTTTCGAAATTCTTTTTTTTTTCAATTTTTTTCTGAAATAATTTTTTCTAGAAATTTTTTTCGTGACATTTGAAAAAAAAATTTGATTTTTTTTGTAATTTTTTCTAATAAAAAATATTTTAGAAAATATTTTTTATTAGAAAAAATTACAAAAAATAAAATCAAATTTTTTTTTCACATGTCACGAAAAAAAAAATTCTAAAAAAAATTATTTAAGAAAAAAAATTGAAAAAAAAAGAATTTCGAAAAAAATCAGAAAAAGAAAAAGAATTTCGAAAAAAAAAATTTCGGAAAAAAAAATTCGAAAAAAAATAGGAACGGTGGACGCAATTTTCTCCAAACGACAGAGACCATTTATGTAATTTAGCCTAGGGACGGTGGATGCAATTTTCAAAAATTCAAGGGTAAAATGGTCATGATGGATTTTTTTTTATTTTTTTTATTTTTATCTTTATTACTCACATGAAGACAAAAATATCATCATTAATGTTCAAAAGAGTATTTTTTTTTTTTTTTTAGTTCGCTACGCAGAACTGTCATTTTTGACAACTATGATGCTTTTTTAGAGAATTAGCCAAAAAAAAAAAAAAATGTACAAATTATGTTTGTTTATCAAAATTGGGCATATCTATTGTTTTTAACTTTTTATAGTAATTTTATATTTCTCAACTTCATTTTTTTTCATGACTTTGCCCTTATACACACACTTAGAACTCGTGATGCAACTGAGTTTCCAAATCGCGATGAAACTGTCATGAAAATGATGTTGCTGACACCTGGTAGTATGGTGGCTAGTGGTGACGGTGCTGGTGGTTATTCGTCTCAGGCGGGTATGATGAATACTGGAAAGAAAAGGGGACTTTGACGGAGATGAGGCTTCCCTCATTAAAGTGTGAAAATTTTAATAGTGCGCACTCGAAAGAACTTTGTGTAAAAACAACAATCTAAAGCTCTTAGCGTGTTTTCGTTTCCTTATTTTATACAAAACTTTTTGTAGAAAAACAAAATTGTACGGTTTCATTTAATTTAGTTGAAAAAGAAACACACAAAATGGTATGTACAAATAAAAAACAAATTCAATTCAATTCAAAAAAAAAAAAAAAAAACACAAATTCTTTAAAAGGTAAAAAAAAGTTGCATTTTCTAAGTTAAAAATGAAAACTAGAAAACATAATTTTTATGTTTTCTTTGTATCCAGTTAAACTAAAAGCATTTTTTTTTTAATATATATTCTTTTTGAACGGCAAATTACTATCTCACACATATACATTACAAATCTATCTCACATATTTAATCGAGATTTAACCCATATTCATTTGAGTGAAAAACTTCTCACACAACTTGAGATATGCAATTAATACAAATTAATACACAACTAGAGATAAAATAATTAAAACGTTTTCTCCAACTAAATGTACTATAATAATTTCAAACCTCTTTTTGTTAGTTTTCTTATGACAAAAGTAGTTACATTTATAAGACTAGGTGTAGGATTAGGTTTTTACAATCAACATCGCATCAACATCAACATCCGCTTCAAAAGCCAAACCCCATAGTTATTACCAACTTTTTTGCCATCACGTATATCTCACTTTAATAAAAAAAAAAATAAATAAATAAATAAATAAAATACATCACTTAAACAGTTAAACACATGAAAACAAACGATACAATCGCCCACAAATTCCTTTTTTTCATTTTTGGTGTTGGCACAAAATTTGGTGTCTTCACGCGTGGTCAGTCCGTAACTATCATAAGAGGTAATTACCATTTTAGCATCAACAAGCCCACTCCACTCGTGAAAGGCTGCTTTACTAATGTACAAAGTTTCCGTACTATACCACCATGTAGCCATATATGTTCATACCACTACTCTCATTTCATGTCACCTCCACTACTCACACCTATTTTGCAGTAGCCAACTTTTGCTTCTCAGGTTTGTTTTTTCTTAGCCTTTGAAGACTTTTTTTTTTTTCCTTATTTAGAGATTCTGTTTATACAAAATGAATGTTTTTTTTTTTTTTTGGTCTGTTTTACTTCTTGTTATGTTATTGTTTTAGTGTTTTAGTTCTTGTTATGCTTTTGTTTTTGTGTTTTAGTTCTTGTTATGCTTTTGTTTCTTTATAAAACGATGTCACATGAGATAAAAAGTTGACGTCAGTAAATAGGCAAAAGACTAAAAATGTAAATGTATATGGTTAAAAAAAAGTTGCGTTGCTCTGCATATTAGGATATAATCTGAAAGTTTGTAACAAAAAATGAAATACTTTTAGTTCAGGTTTTAAGACGGGACATGGCGGTATGGGCGTGGCTATATAACGACTTAAACCGCCTTTTTTTTTTAGAATTTAATATGTTGAATTAAAAATTTAATCTTGTATTTAGTATTCGAGAATAGGTGAAACAGAGCCAAAGATAATAAGAAGATAGAAGTTGTGAGCTAGCTTGTGATGATATGTAAAGTTTTTTAGTTTTGTAAAAAGCAATGCTTGTTTGAATGTTAATTAGCACTTATTCATTCTGGGGTTAATTTGAGCCTTTGATGTTATATATCAGTGATTTTGTAGTTGATTTCTCGTTGATTTCGCGTGAAATGCGGAAAAAGAAAAAAAAAAGAAAAAACGAAAACTAACTGTTTTTTTTAAGCAGCTGTCTGATTCTTGGTTTTTGAAGGGAAACAAAACATATGGTCAAAGTTTGATTTGATTTTATGCAGTAAAACTGAAAGTAAAATAAGGGAACTGATGAGTCAGTACACCAAACTAGGCCTCTCAGGGGTGATATGTTTTTATTTGATTTAAGCTTTTCATTACTTTTACTTTACTAATCATGTTTTCTACAAAATAATCTATTAAAAGAGTGTGATACCTTATGTTGATGTCTGATCATTTATATAGCATTAGTAACGGGCAGAATCTAAGAACTCCGTTAATAAGCGAGAAAAACAAGTAGGAAACCACAAAATGGAAAGTCCAGACAGTGTAAAAACAGGAAACGATACCAAATGGGCTAAAAACCGAACTACCTTGGTTTGGTAACACTTTTAGGAGAAAATGACCCAAACAGTTTCTTTGGGGCAAAAACAAACTACTAGTGACATATTTTCATTATGTCTGATAATCAATGTTGTTACTTTTATTAAAAATCACATAATAATATAGTACATATGGTATTTTTCATAACGTAAATTGTTGTTACTGATGTTGTTTATGTCATGATGTATCAGATAAATTTTCCGTAGCAGAAAAAACATCATGGAGAAAGGAAACAAATGTAATGAGAATCCACTCACAATGCTAAAAACCAACTGTAAGAAGATTGAGACTCTCTTCAAGAAGGAATTAGCCAAACACTCATCACTACTTTTGGAGACTGCATTTGCAACCGTCGACAGTGCCATCACTACTGGGGTCTACAGTGTTGTTTTCGATGGTTTTACCCACTATGCTTACACTGCTTTTATGAGTCGTCTACGTTTAGTGACTCCTGTTGAGGTTTGCCTTCTACATTTGGTCAATATTTTGTTTACTCTAAGTTCATGTTTTTTTTAAGCTCTTACTGATCATATGTTTTTTTTTACATCTTTTTGTGGTATCTATGTATGTACAGCCTCTTACTCGAGGGAAGTGCTTGATGAGTGCTCGAAACTATGCTGTTTTAAGTGGCGTTGATGCAGGCATAACATGTGTCATGACAAGAGTGAGAGGCGAAAACGATATCAAGACAGCGTAAGTTTGTTTTATTACCACTAGTTATCCGATTATAGGTATTTGAAATCACATAAGTAGTTTCATGTAACACTTACATCAGTCATTGACTTTTTAATTTCACAAAGATTAAACTTTATTTCAGACATATAGATGTTTAGAAGTTACGCAAGTGAACATGTTGTTTTTGCTAAAAGTTAGTACTCATATATGTTTGTTATTAAGTATGGTGGCAGGCTTTGGTGCTGGAGTGGTGGCCTCGTTGGTTCGTGGTGATAAGCCTGCTGCTGCTTCAGCGATCATGTTTGGTGTTATGTTTGCGCTCATGAAAGGTGGAATATTTATGGTAGATCATATGCTTTTTCCTTCATATTTACTATAAAATTTGTTCATCTTACAATTGTGATACATTTATCTATATGGGTTAATTAGGAACTTGTCAAATGAATAAAGTTAAAAAATATGTGATTAGGATACGGTTTGGAAGTTACCCAAAGTTTGTTTCTAAAGCATAGAAGCTCTTAAATCGTTCTATTCAGTGTTCAGCCTATTATTGGAGTAATTTAGTTTTCATGTTCATTTTAAGTATATGTTTAAATCGAAACACTTGAATAAACGGTGTTTGGGGTCAACCCGACCGTTTCAACTTGTACGAATTTTACCCGTTTTGACTTGAACCCACTTGCAGGTTAAGGGGAACTCGTCACTTGAGGTCTAGGGAGAAGAAGGTGAAGCAAGAAGGTTAGAGGTTGATGAGATTCCTGGTAGTTTAATCTAGTTAGAGATTGCAGCTTTTAAATGTCCTTTTGAGATACATTGATCCCTAAATTTGGTCTGTTAGTTTTGTTAAACTTTAGTTGAACCGCGTTGGATATCCTATGAATATGCTAAAAGGCGCTACACGTCTATTTTGATGAATCCCATTGTGTTTGTTCGTTAGTAGGAAAATTTATGCAACCCGATTTGAAGATTGGAATTTGGTGAAACCAAATTATCGAAATTCTGTTGATTTGTTTACTTTGTTTGAAAGATTAGATAGATGGATTGTTGTTGTAGAACAAGGTCTCCTAGTTGCATCCTGAGATCCTCAACTCCTTCCTTGCATAAGATTAACAGTTAATATTTTTGTCCTTTTTTTGTTTAGTTATTGCTTAAGATGAAGAGATTGTCGAGCCATACATATTGTGTTCCTATCTAAAAGACATCTAACCAAATATAAAATTGGATGAACATGTTCCACTTTCACAATTAGGATTATGCGAATTGTACATTACCAAAATTTACGTGCACACCTTAGAGGTACAGTATGAACATGTACTCGGCGATGGTACATCAACACTCCATATCAGTATTTGTGAGACGGCTTGTTGACCTTCAGATGCTTCACCCGGTAATGATTACACCTTCTTGAAGACTAGCTTTTGTTGGAATAGTTGACTGCTGGAATAGGGCGTCCCTTCGGTTTCTACTGATATGATGTCCTCGTGTTTGAAGTCTCCTTTCAAGATACCCTTCACAAGCTAGTTTTCCATGTGTTGTTGGATCACCCGCTTAACTGGTCTAGCACCATAGTTTGCTGTAATCGGGCTATTTTATTGATTTGAGAGCGGTCAAGTGGCTGGAATATTATGTACTCGTCATCCGGTTTATGAACTCGGGACGAAAGATTGATCGTGCAGCAGCCATCACTCTCTGCTGTATGGTCTCAAAAGCTCCTTCTTTTGGCATGGAGTAGTCTTCAGTGTCGAGTAAGTTCTGTGAACCCACATTTGAGGTCGTGATGATGGTGGTGCTTGTGAAGCTGAACTATACGACCGTGAGAGTCGGTCAATCTTCCATCATCCAAAATCTGAAGGAACACATTGAACACATTAGGATGAGCCTTTTCAATTTCATCTAAGAGTACAACTGCATATGGCCTCATGCGTACTTTCTCGGTTAATGCCCTCCGTCCTCATGCCCTATATATCCGGGTGGAGCGCCTATTAATTTAGAAACACAATATCTATCCATGTATTCACTCATGTCAATCCGCTGTCAAACAAGCAAGAAGCAAGTTTTTTTGCTAGCTCAGTTTTTCCGACTCCAGTAGGTCCATAAACATGAAACTAGCTATTAGACGGCGTGGATCCGATAAGCCAGCTCCAGACCGTTGGATAGCTTCGGCTACAGCTGTCACCACAGAATTCTGACCCACAACTCCTATGTGTAGCTCTTCCTCCAAATATAGGAGTTTTGGATTGTTTCAGCTTTGAAAGTGGAATTCCAGTCCATTGCTGACACTCTCAGCGACGTCATTACGTGTAACTTCTTCCCGAAGCATGGCTATCCCCGAGTTCATATATTCAACCCATTCTTTTTCAGAAGTTTCAAGTTTACGCAGCCAAGAGTTTAGACTCAAGTACTTGAGCTCAGCTGCACGATTGTGATCATATTCACGCTCTGCCAGCTGTATCTACAGATTAACCTTGTGAATCTGCACATAAAGATCAGTTAGTTTCAAATTAAAACAGTTGACTCGCCTTTTTCTTAATAGATTGCATATTATACATGACACTCTTTTCATGCTCCCATTGTTCAATTAACTCGGCTTGCTTCTTCTTCAAAAGAGCTAACTCTGCCTCGAGCCGATTTAGCCTATCTTTGAAGCTTTCTCTGTATCAGTAGTGAGTGATAGCCTCTCCATCTCTAGCTGCAAACCCGAACGATTGATCTCATCTAGTGCAGTCGGTTTTGAAGTGATCTCCATCTTCAGTTTAGCAGCTGCTTCATCTACCACATCAATAGCTGCAATTGCCACAAATACACAGACCGACTATGATATTTGGTGCTAAAATAAAAAGGGTAAAAAGCATCTGATCTTTAGATTTATGGTAAACTGCACTACCTTTATCAGGTAAAAAGCATCCACTGATGTACTGATGCGAGAGAATTGCAGCTTCAACAAGTGCACTTTCTGAAATACTTGCTTCATGAGGAAGTTCATACCTTTCACGCAGTCCACGAAGTATAGTAACTGTAGCTTCTTCTGTAGGCTGGTTAACATAAACTTGTTGAAAGCAGCACTCCAATGCTGGATCCTTTTCTAAAAATTCACTGTACTCACCTAACGTTGTTGCACCAATGCTTTTTAATTCTCCATAACCAAGCATCAGCTTCAAGAGATTTCCAGCAAAATTTCCAACGTAATATCCAGCTGCCAAAGTCACTTTTAAGTAAGCAACATAGTCTTAAAATTACACCTACTATTTCATAATATAAAAGATTAATCTGGCTTTTACAAAACCTTCCCCAACAAGAGTATGGATAATATTAATAAAAAGAATTATATGCCCATCTGAGTCAGTAACCTCCTTTAGCACCGCTTTGAATAGATCTTCAGATTTTCCAGCAATAAGTGCATCCATGTCAATCGATATCAACTGAGATTTACAAAAATAACTTGGATAATGAGCACAATTTTTTTAAAGCGATGATTGCAGCACAAAGATGATTAATAGGAAGTCCACATTACAGTATAATACACCTTTCGGTTCATTAGAGCTTCAGGCACATGACCTTGCATTATTCGCTGAGCAAGCCTTTTAGACAAAGAAATCGTCAATAGATCAATTGGTGCGTAATAGTGTCGAAGATAAAACTTACAAAGGCTTCAAATTTCTTCTCTAAACAAGCTGATTGTGAATTACATGTATAATTAAGAATACTAAAAGAACACCAGTACTTTCTAGCTTACCCCTTTAGATATAGGCAGTCATTGGCCAACACCTGGTTCACCGATGAACACAGGTTTGTTCTTAGTTCTCCTAGAGAGAATCTGAATGCATGTACGTATTTCATCATCTCTACCAGTGACGGGGTCAAGCAGTCAAGCTTCCCTTCCCCCGCCATTGCCGTCAATGCTTTACCATACTTCTGTAATAAATTTCTATGCTTCTCTAACGTTATGGGATCTGAAGTTCAAATTATGACATCAAGCAACAGAGCAGAATCACTTGGCTTATGATTCTCGTAGAATACCAATATCAGTAATAAAAAAGTACTCAGTAACAACTAAGGAGTATAAAGAAAAAAGTACACAAATGATCAGGCTAACATTTATATATACTATATATATCACAAGATGAAAAACACTAATACGGGAGTAAGCTCCACAATGTATGCACCACTAGCACGTATCACGTATGATAAACAAAAAGTTATACAGGAGTAAGCTCCACAACGTAAAATATATATAAGCATGAAAACAAGAATAAGGGAAAACATATTCCTAACAGAAAGCACACATGACCTACCATGTGTTTGTGTGTTTGGGGCAAGGCGGCCATCAATAACGGTTTGCTGTCCTGTGACGTATTCTATTGCAGACTTTAAGGATTTCAGCGAAATTTCAAATTCCATGAACAACTGTTTCCCAAATCGGTAATCTTCCACAAAACCAAGCACTAATTAAGTGCTCAACAGAAACAAACGAGTCTCCGTACTTTTTCCTGTAATGCATAGCTCTATCTATCAGGCATTCCAAACCCCGCTCAAATATCAAGCCACCAATAACCTACCATAAATATACAACAAACATTAGTGCCTTGGAAAATTTTCTTACCATAAGGATTATAGTCTGACATTACGTTACCTTGGGTTGATGCATAATGAACATTAATCAGTAACTTCTACAAGGCAAGTATTATCCACACCAGCAATGGTGAATATTCGTTGGGCTAGCCCATTCTTCTGTTCCAGAAGTACTTTCATCAAATGCTCGGGTTCCACAATCTCGTGTTTGTTTTCCCTTGCCAATTGAGCAGATGACACAATTGCTTGCCATGCACTCTCCGTAAACTCTTTCTGAGAAATATGTCATTACATTATCCGTAGTACACCGAGTAAACAATGAAAATAAGTAAAGAAGGTAAACACTTATTAACTAATAGAAACACAACGAAAGTTCAGATTTCATGAAATATACAAGTAAATTAAACTATGATAGTATTATATAAAATGAAGTGAACAGCCTTTAAGTCTTAGAACTTAAAAACGAAAGAAATCCTAGTCCCATCAGAAGAAGAAGAAGAAAAAGATTTATCTTTATTTTTTCCCTTGCCATCAAACTAGCTAGCTTATTACCGAAACCATGAGGATCGCGGAACCAAACATTCAGTTTTAACAACCTCTTGACGTCGGTTCTTGTTCTTATAAGTTTTAAGGAAAATGAAGAATTAGCGGATACATATACTCTTCTATCAACACATAACGGAACAGCGAGATACCTAAGCCGGAAAAGCTCGCCATTAGTACTTAAGAAAATGTTTTGCATTCTTTTGCTGAATATGATGTTTCATTGATAGTTTTTACTAGAATGATGTCATAAATCATCCATGGTCAACTCACCTTCAACAAGAATTCAATTCTATATTAAATAGCTTCCTTTCACAAGATCATTTAAATTTGGCATGTTAAAAACCGAACCGAATCTATTTTATTATATAATAATATATAATTGATATAATATAAATAAATAACTAAATAAATCAAATTTATAAATTTATATCGATTTTGTAGGTGGATTTTTAATACTCCGTATATATCTATTTTGTAGGTGGATAAACATTATTATGCTTAGATTGACAAAATAAAAAAAAATAAATAAATAACTAATTTTCTAGGTAAACAAGTTTATGGTATAAATTGGCCAACCCCAAATATAAATGGTTAAAAACTGAAATAACTAAAAAATCGAACCAAAACCGATAATAAAACTAAAAAAACTGAACCGTCAAAATACGAATGGTTTCGGTTTTAGGTTTTATAAAAACCAAATATTTTTTGTTCGATTTCAGTTTTAGCCAAAAACTAACCCAAACCGAACCGTGCTCACCCTAGCCAGTATATACAAAAATTACTAAATTTGATTTATTTCATAACTTTATGTGTTTTTTTGTTAACAGTGTGTTATTGAGTTAAAAGTAAAGAAAAAAGAATATTTTTTTGTGCTTTTAAAGTCCTTTTTAATAGAAAAAGTGAAACAAAACATTAATATAGTTTGTAAAAATACTAAAATGACATTTTTAAAAGATTTAGTAGTACAGTAACAATTAAAAGTCGGACGAAATTATGGTGGCGTTTAGTTGGAAAACATTTTCTTTCATTTTCTATTTCTTGTTTTGTAGGAAACGGGAGGGGAGTTTTATTTTCACAAAACAATGGAAAATTTAGAAAACACGTTTAGTTTGAGAAACATGCGTTTGTGTTTTCTATTTTGCAAAACTAGAAAACATGTTTAAGTGTTGTTGTTTTATATCTCAATTCATTATTCACCTTTGTAATATTATAAAAAACATCTTCAAAACACAAAAACAAATATTATAAACTAACCAACTAAATAATAAAATAACTAAAAAAATATAATACGATAAAATAAAGAATTAAAAAAGTAAACATCAAATAATATGAAAAAAACTTCAAGCGACTATAATTCGAAAACGTAAAATAACTAAAAAATGTATATATTGTTTTTTAAACTTTTTCGTCTGTTTTTTACGTTTTTGTCCACTTTTTTATGTTTTCGTCCGTTTTATTACGTTTTCGTCTGTTTTTTTACGTTTTCGTCAGTTTTTACAATTTCGTAGGTTTTTTTTTAAGTTTTCGTCCGTTTTTTACGTTTTCGTCTGATTTTTTACGTTTTCGTCAGATTTTTTACGTTTTCGTCAAATTTTTTACGTTTTCGTCTGATTCTTTAGGTTTTCTTTCGATTCTTTAGGTTTTCGTCCGATTCTTTACGTTTTCGTCCGATTCTTTACGTTTTCATCCGAATTTTTACGTTTTCGTCCGATTCTTTAGGTTTTCGTCCGATTCTTTATGTTTTCGTCCAATACTTTACGTTTTCGTCTGTTTTTTTATGTTTTCATCTGATTTTTTACGTTTTCGTCAGATTTTTTACGTTTTCGTCTGATTCTTTAGGTTTTCTTCCGATTCTTTACGTGTTTTCGTCCGATTTTTACGTTTTCGTCCGATTCTTTACGTTTTCGTCCGATTCTTTACGTTTTCGTCCGAATCTTTATGTTTTTGTCCGATTCTTTATGTTTTCGTTCGATACTTTACGTTTTTGTCTGTTTTTTTACATTTTTGTCTGAATTTTTACGTTTTCGTCCGAATTTTTATGTTTTCGTCTGATTTTTTACGTTTTCGACCAATTCTTTACATTTCGACCGATTCTTTACATTCTCGTCCGATTTTTTACGTTTTTGTCTGATTTTTTACGTTTTCGTCCGATTCGTTACGTTTTCGTCTGAATTTTTATGTTTCGTCCGATTTTTTAACCTTTTTGACCGATTCTTTACATTTTCGTCCCATTTTTTACGTGTTCGTCCGATTTTTTATGTTTTCGTCCGATTCTTTACGTTTTCGTCTGATTTTTTACGTTTTCTTCCAGTTCTTTACATTTGCGTCCGATTCTTTACGTTTTCGTTTGTTTTTTACGTTTTCATCCGATTTTTACGCTTTTGTTTGATTTTTTACGTTTTCTTCTTATTCTTTACGTTTTCGTCCGATTCTTTACGTTTTCATCCGATTCTTTACGTTTTCGTCCGATTCTTTACGTTTCCATCCGATTCGGAAGACGTAAAAAATCAAACGAAAACGTAAAAAATAAGACAAAAACGTAAAGAATCATACGAAAACGTAAAAAATAAACGAAAACGTAACAATTTAGAAGAAAACGTAAAAAAACAGACGAAAACGAAAAGAATATGACGAAAACGTAAAAAATCAGACGAAAACGTAAAATATAGACGAAAACGTAAAAATTCAGAAGAAAACGTACAAAAACCAGACGAAAACGTAAAAAATCGGACGAAAACGTAAAAAATCAGACGAAAACGTAAAGAATTGGACGAAAACGTAAAGAATAGGACGAAAACGTAAAAATTCAGCCAAAAACGTAAAAATACAGACGAAAAACGTAAAGAATCGGACGAAAACGTAAAGAATCGGACGAAAACGTAAAGAATCGGATGAAAACGTAAAGAATCGGACGAAAACGTAAAGAATCGGATGAAAACGTAAAGAATCGGACGAAAACGTAAAGAATCGGACGAAAACGTAAAAAAATGGGACAAAAACATAAAGAATCAGACGAAAACTTAAAAAAACAGGAAAAAAACGTAAAGAATCGGACGAAAACGTAAAAAATCGGACGAAAACGTAAAAAATCGGGCGAAAATGTTAAAAATCGGACGAAAACGTAAAGAATCAGACGAAAACGTAAAAAATCGGACGAAAACGTAAAGAATCGGACGAAAACGTATAGAATAGGACGAAAACGTAAAGAATCCGACGAAAACGTAAAAATTCAGGCGAAAACGTAAAAATACGGACGAAAACGTAAAGAATCAGACGAAAACGTAAAGAATCGGACGAAAACGTAAAGAATCGGACGAAAACGTAAAGAATCAGATGAAAACGTAAAGAATCGGACGAAAACGTAAAAAATCGGACGAAAACGTAAAGAATCGGACGAAAACGTAATGAATCGGACGAAAACGTAAAAAAATCGGATGAAAACGTAAAGAATCAGATGAAAACGTAAAGAATCGGACGAAAACGTAAAAAATCAGACTAAAACGTAAAGAATCAGACGAAAACATAAAAAACGACTGGAGCAACGCCGGCGAGGGTGGTGATGGCTGATGTGGGCTGTGGGAGGGTGGTGTTTGGGGTTAGGGTATGGCTGGAGTGTGTGAGTATGTTGTATAAGAGAAATAGAAATAGGAAATAGGAAATAAGGAAAACAAAAAAAATTATTTTCTTGTTTTCTTTGTCAGGAAATGAAAATAGAAATTTTGTGTTTTGGAAAACATTTTGTTCCAAAACGCTAATTTGAACGTGATCTTGTTTTTCTACAAAACATTTTGTGGCCTCCAACTAAACTCACCCTATTTATCTCTTCCTCCAATTAATTTTCCCTTTCCTTTCAATTCTAAAAGGAAAATGAAAAAAGGAGGAGGAAGAAATGTGTGTAACTTTCTAACCTAGCTCACTTTTGTGATGGAGGCGCACCAAAAGGACATGTTTTGCTTCAAAATCCACCACCATTAATCAATCAGGTATGTATGTAAACAACATCAACTCGTTATTATTATATATCATTCATTCACCATACCTAATCTGATCCCACAAGCCAATTTTTTGTTAAACTATAAAGTAAGGTTTATATAATCTACTTATTTTATGGTCCTCAAAATTTTAATTTTGGGCGAATTCAGGTTTTAGGGCTTTAAGTCATATTAAAAGCATATGGGTTGCTGCCATTTTGTTAAGGAAAATGATTGAGAGACCTAAAATATGTGACTAAATTCATGCCTAAACATATGTGGCATGATCCTGGCGAGGCTAGGTTTGTGGGACTCACAGTTCTTATTTATTTTACACACAAAAAAAAAAAAAAAAAAAAAAAAAAAAAAAACGGATTACTTACGTTTTATGTGGCAATATGGCGTGGCAATGTATACAAATAGGTTTACATTACCCAAAAAAGAAAACAATACAAAGATTCAATCTATGGGTCGTGTAACTCACTTGGACCAAAACTGCCAAAAGAGTCACCCAATGCCACACATTCTTGTCCAAATCTAATGCTTATCACCACTGTTAAATACGTTACTGAAATAATACAGGAAAGAAATAATTATAAACATTCAAACAACAAATCTTTGAAACAATCACACCTAATTATATTGTTGTGAATGACATTTTTTACTATGTGGGGATGTTTTTGTAAACCTTGAGAACATCTTGTACTGTGAATAATATATTGCTTTCATTGTTGATGGAGAATGATATTGTTTTCATTGTCGTTTGGTTGGTAACTTATGCTGGAACGTTGCACCAGCAGTTAGTGAGCTGTAGCTTGCAACTTTGGCAGGAATCATTGTTGGCTGGTCATTAAGTCGAGATATTGGATTTGAGCATTGACTGGTCACTTGAGTTCTTATGTTTAAGTTGCTGCAAATACCAAAATTTTCGGTTATATTTCTTTTAGGAGCAGATTGTCCATGAGTTTGTGTTCTTTTCTTCCCTCAAACACCTTGACTTCAGGACCAAATTCATGGTCCCATTTTTGACCAAATTTTTTTCTCTCACCAAGTCTTTGCATAACAAACTTCCTTATAACTTCTGATAGGCTATATATAACCTTATGTCCCATTCAACACATGCCTCTTTTACTTGCTCAATGTCATCAAATCTCAACCCAACTTCAAACACACAGGGAACTTGTTTTGGGTCATACTTAGGATAATTTGACTTCTTAAACCTGATATTAGGTTCCGTACCTTCACCACCCTCGTCAACCTCTGAATCAAGTTCCCCACCAATACCTGATCTTGATTGAGAGGAGAGCCCATATGTGATGGTAGTGTTCAATTTAGGGCTTTTTCATTATATTACTTCAGTTGCCGATCCATCTTCTATTTTGGAGGGAAAATATAATCCATGTCACCACCACACATTTGCCACATAGACTTCTAGGCATCTAGTTAGCAACTTAAATGAGAGGAGTGACAAATTTGCTCCAACTTCTTAAATCTAGTGGCAAATATGGTCTCTTTAAGAATTGGATGGCAAATTTGATCTTTTCATATATTTATAGTGGCAAATTTGCCCTTTTGACCAATAGCAACACTAGAGTTTCAGACAGGCATGCTTAGGAATATTATATCTTCGTGTATGATAATTGCCGACTATTAATGGAGGTTTACATTTTTATTCTCTATGTAATTTTCTTTTAACTTAACTCTGTTTGTAAATTGGCTAACTTTTGATTGAGATGAAAATGATTGTGAGTCAGAGTGAAATACACAACGCGCAACGTAGCCACATGTATGTTCATTCATTTTTCTCAACTGTAGTAGCATTGGATTTGGGAAAGAAACTATACACTCAATGACCCAAACGAAGAGTCCCATAACTGGTTGCTTTTATATCACAAGTGATATGCACGCGTCACTATGAAAGCTAGGCTTATTCTTTAGATGCATTATGACACACTTGTTTCTTTTCTTTACCAAATGGTCACCACGGGCTGTAGATTGTGTTGCTTATCTGATTGTTCATAAAGTAAAGAGTTTCCAAAATCATCTGTTGTACGTGTGTGTTTTTGTTATGTCTCTAAATTTATTGGAAGTTTTAGGCCATTTAAAATTAATTTCTTAACTAAAACTTGTATCTGTTTGCTGAACAGGTTGAGATATGACTTATTCAGTTTGAGATAGTATGCATAACTGCTGGGGTTGAAAAAGAAGATTAAATATTGCAGAGGGAACTCGTCTCCTTAGATAGGCTTCATAATCAGATCTAGAGTTCTTCTTTCAGTTTCCTATCATCTCTTTGATTATGGCTGGCTCTAATGTTCCTGAAGAAGTCCTTGCCAAGATAGTTGTCAAATTGCCTAGTAAACCATTGGCACGGTTCAAGAGTGTATCAAAGCATTGGAACCGTGTGATTTCAGATCCTTCCTTTATGAATACGTTTAGAAAACATCGAATGACCCTTCTTCCCATCTTACCTTTTCACGCGAGAGACCCCGTGGATCGTTCAATATTCAACCTTGGCTATCCCTTTGGAGACCATTTTTCAGAAGCGACCATGTTTGTTGGAACATTCCAAGGAGTAGTACTTGTAGTCCTTGAAGAAAAAGATAAGGATGATTTGATAATATTATACAATCCATTCACTGGAGTCTTTAAAACTGTTCCTGCTCCACCTGCTAATCCTCGGTTTATATATCGGTCTCCTAATCCACTTTACGTGTATGGATTTGGTTATGGTACAACTCCAGATGATTTAAAGATTGTAAGATTTGAAGTATTCAATGAAACAAAAGACTGTCAGGTCTTTAGTCTTAAAAATGGATCATGGAGCACACTCCTAGACGTTATTGGGGACTATATTATTATAAGGGGTAGGGGTAGGGGTACCTTTGTAAACGGATTTTTGTATTGGACTGCACGGAGAAACGAGCGGAAATTGGTGGTTCAACTGGATATCAAGAATATGGTATTTTCAGAGATACCATTACCATCTTTTATTGGTGATGTCCATGGTTTGGATACACTCGATGGATGCCTTTGCGCTTTTGTAACAACTGATGTTAGTGAATATGGGTTATGGGCAATGAAGGAACATGGTACTGAGAAATCATGGTTGAAAGTATGTTTGTTACCATCCGTTTTAGGAGATGACAATTTCGTCAGACCTTGCCCAATGTGTATTTTAGATGGTGGAAAGATTGTTGTGTTGTCAATGGAAGATCAGCTTAATATCTATGACATCTCGAGTGGTTCGTATGATTCAGACAAGGTCCTAGACGCCTTGGAAGGTCTTTGCCCATGGGATACAAGCACCATCGAATATATGGAGACCCTCACCTCACCATCCGATATGTGTACCTCTTTAATATAATTGTTTTGTTTTTTATGGTTATATTTGGTGAGAACTATAAATACTTGGTTTTTTATGCTTTGAGACCGTGTCGATAATATGATGTCTTTATTTTACTACTTCCTCAGTCATATTTTTATTGTTGACATCACTAAATTAGTTTGTCGCAAAATAATTATCAAATCGTATTATAGTTGAAAGAGAAGCCCGTGATAGTTATGTTTGATGGAAGAAGTGTTAGGTGCAAAGCTGCAAACTCAATCGTGAGATTGGTTTTCTTTAAATCTCTAAGCTATACTCTTACTTAATGTCAAACATTGCAGTAGATGATTTTTTTTTTTAATAAAGTTGGTTGAGTTTGTGTTGCTTCTGCTTCTGTGTTTGGCTGAGTTTGTGGTTTGTGGTTTTGTGACTTGGAACTTTTATAACCTCAGTCCTCATAAGTAAGCTACGGACCAAACCATACCAGAAGGTTATAGTCACAAAGTCAGGATGATATCACGTAAGCATATATGACATGATTTTGATGGTTTGTGAAAAAGTGAGTCCCCTAGTTGCAGCTATAATGATGATGCCACATAGGCACATCTTTTAAGCTTCCCAATCACTGCTATTTGCCCTTTAGGTTATAGCTATGATCTTAGGCCCGTTTGGTTGGGGCCTTTTTAGGCACATCTTTTAGGGCCCGTTTGGTTGGGGTCAATGGAAATGAGACTATTACTTTGAAAGTCATTAAAGGTGTTTGTTTTGTGGCTCAAGTAATGAAATGGGTATATCATAGCTATAGATTCATTACCTACCAATTTGATATGTATGAAATCCGTTCCCGTGGGCCCCTCTCTTTTCCACTGCAAAACTCAATATCTATACACTTTTTCATACAATATTTTGTCATCCAAACATAAACAATCGTAATGATACACTTTTTCATATCAATTGTCATTGTACCCCATACCAAATCCGATACACATTGTCATTCCTGGCCAAACATGCCCGTGTTAAGTCTTTGATTAAATTAATTGGGGCTCTGGAAAGATAGAAGCTCAATTTGGTTTGGGCCTAATATTTGCAATGCTATTAACAAGCCTATAGCATTCAATCTTTTATATAATAAAACAAAACCCTTAGTGGGGACTTTTACATTTCAAAAAAATCAAATCATACCTTATTAAGTAATAATCAAATTATTATTATTATTATTATCTTAAATATTAAATAAGAAAAGCCTAAATACTTCTAAATTTATCCATATTCTACAAAAAAACGAATGTAATTTGTAATCATTCAATAAAAACTTACAAAAATATATGTGTCAAAGTATAAAAAATTAAAACTTGAAAACAGTGGAGCAAGTTTTTCAAAGATTTGGGCTGAAACTTAAAATTCATTATCATTCCCACTAAATATTTGAAATCCCAACATTCCCAAATTCCTTCTCCATCAATCAAACTCGATCTCTTATCATTCATTCACGCACAATCATTGACACAAGAACATCTCCTCCAAATCTAATTAATATTAAAACCCACTACATTCGTAAATAACCCTAATTCAATATATATACCTCAATCAAAGTACAATTGTTTTGAAGGTCCTGTTATAATAATTAAAACCCGAAATTAAAAATAATAATTTATTTAAATGATTAGAAAAAACCCCGCGCGTGCGCGGGCATTATATCTATTTGCAAATATAGAAGAACAATACACCTTAATACAATGATCTAATACAACATCGTAACTGCAACTTCATAGGACGCAAAACACATTCTAATCTGCATCAATCTAGCTCTAAGCAAAAGCTCTTGGCAATTATTTATTTTTTTTAATTTTTTATTTTTTTTTCTCTCTTATTTATTTATTTATTATTATTATTATTATTATTATCATTATTATTATTATTATTTTTTTTAACATCTATTTTTTCACACTTTATAGTTTATACTACCTATCTCACAATATATCTCACAAATGCTTCAACGAGACTTGAACCCAAAATCTATAGGTTGGTAGGCAACTCATATAGAATAGACCAAAGGCCTTGGGTAGCTCTTGGCATATTAACATGGGTTGTAAATGAACTGAACGCTCAATAAATTTTTCATGAACCATTCGGTAAAAACTTCGTATATGTTCGTTTATTTAATAAATGAATGAACATGAACAGTATTTACGTTCCTTTAGTTAAATGAACGAAAATGAACAAAAGTTTCGTTCATCTATTTACGTTCGTGAATGTCGGACTATGCATTCGTTAACCTTTATTCATGCTCATTTACTATGTATTTGTCTATGTTCATTTATAACATCTTTTAGCTATATGCATACTTTTAAGAATTGGTTTACTTAAACAAAATAAATATTAAGTATAATCTAATAAAGTTTATGTTTGTTTCTCTACGTTCATCTATGTTCGTTTAGTTTTTAATGGACGAAAATGAACAACCCATTTTCTTAATAAATGAACATGAACAAGAAAATTTGTCCATTTAAGCATTTGTATTTATTTATTTGTCCAATTAAAATTAAACGAACAAACATTCTCTTACTTACGGAAGCCCATGATCCAAGTGAACCCAAATTAGGGGTGTTCATGGATCGGGTAATATCCGCAGTAACCGAAAACCGAAACCGAATTCTTAACCGAACCGAATTGGTAAAAACCGAACCGAACCGAACATTTTAATCGGTTTATGGTTCGGTTATGGGTTTAGCATATTGACAACCGAACCGAACCGAAAACCGAATTATAATTAATATTTAATATTTTTTATATATTAATTAAAAAAATATAACTTTTGACTAACCCTAGTGTTTCGGTGTTTCTCAATCTCCCACACTATAAAAGCAACTTTTTTTTTTTACTTTTCATCTATCTTTCTCATTCAACCCCATGAGGCTAACTTCTCTAAAAAAATCAATCGAGTTCTAGATCTGGTAAGTGATAATTTTAATTTCTCTTGTTTTGCTTATACCTCTTGTTTACACATCTGATATTTATTCTTCTTTTTATAGAGATGCGAAATGTGTCGATCGAATCAAGTGCTGGTAATTACTAATTATTTTTTCTGTGTAATTTCGATTGTTGTTTTAAAATTAGAATTGTTTTTTTTCAATCATATGTTCTCATCAAATAAAAATTTCATTAGACATGGAATGAAGAGTTTCAAAATCAAAGACTGTGATGAATGAAGATTGTAAGGCTTTAAAGATGTAAAGACATTGACCAGTTGGTAGTTGAATGGGTATTTTGTGTTCAAAAGTTAAACTAGCGTGAAGTTTTGAGGAAATGATATGTAAAGCTAAATGTTGTTCAATACAAAATTTCGGTTTTCGGTTTTGACCCATAACCGAACCGAATTTCGGTTCGGTTCTCGGTTCAGTTCTCGGTTCAGTTCGGTCACAAATATTTTCGGTTCGGTTCGGTTCGGTTTTCGGTTATGACCCAAAATTTTTTTTTAACCGAACAACCCGAACCGAATAAATCAATTAACCGAGAACCGAACCGATGAACACCCCTAACCCAAATATAGGAGATTAGGAATCGACAGTAGTATGGAAGAGCAAATTGAGCCCAAATAGGCCTGTTAGTATATTGGGCCACTATTGACTATCCTTTCAACATATGAGGGTATTTTACTATATATTGTTAGAAAGTAGAAACTACTCGTAAAAAGAAACACACTGCTTCTTTCGTCGAAAATAAAAATTTACTTTCAAATTGTACATAACGAGGAAGAACGCCCCCCGCGTTGCGGGGGGTTTTTTGCTCAGAGTTTTTTTTATCTGTGTGGATCTTTGTTTTCGGTCAAGTAAAAGTACTTGTACAGTAAAGGAGATGTAATTACGTTACTCATAACTTCTATATATCCCATAAGCTTTGAAGCTTTTATACAGTTCATACATAATTTGAATGTCTTTAAACTTAATAGTAAGTGAGCTTCAATGAGCAACGAAGGAGCGAACAAAAGCGTGCATCCTTGATCCATTTTTGTCGCTTTCTTAATTTGAAGAACACGCCTGTTTGTGTGGCGTACGCAATGTTGTGTCTTTGAGGTCGGCTTTATTGGGCACTATAACCGCAAAACCATGCATGTCACCTGTAAGATCAAATATATATTGAAATAAATACAATTTTTTTAAAAAAATGTATTCACCTTCAATCCTGGCAGTGGTTGCTGGTACATGGTCACTCCCCATATCATGGGTCAATAAAAGAGCATACGAACATCAACTCCCATGGAATTATTTCAGATGATGCAGGTCGCTGCGTTGTTGTTGCTGCTATGAAACCGATAACCGAATCATGAATCTAATTAAAGTTTGATTTGCTATTTAACATCAATAACTAAAAACATCAACGATTAAAAGCAAGTAAATACACTTCTTTATTTTTAAGCACCCACCAACCGTACCTCGTGTTTCCTGTCCCCATGGCTGTAAATCATAACCGTTTTTCAACTTGAACTTTAATGGAGATTTACTGACCTCCTCTGATGATGACGCCGACTGTGAAAAAAACGTATTAGACACTGTACTTGAAGAAAACTATGAAATCCGCGAAGTTTCAGTAAGAATATGTAGACTGATAAAATTTTATAATCAAGACTTTGTATCAGATAGATAGCTGCTAAGGGGGCTTTGAAACATAAACGTTTTATAAGGGAAAATATACTTCAAGCATGAATTTAGCATTTCTCCATAAAGCAATCTAAAGAACCAGAAATAACTGCAGTTGATTCCAGTTTTAAAGCATAACAGTGGACTGACCTAGCATAGTAAGACGATGGAGGGCTGTGATAGTAGTTGTAGTGTGCTCCTTTGCAAAATCCAGCTTACTAATGTCACGACATATTTCCTGAACCATTCTTTCAGTTTGGTCAGACTTGCTTTTAATCTATCTGACTTTATACATGAGTTGCTGCAAACAATAGAGCCAACTTAAAGAGTGTGAATTATGGAAAGATCAAGTGCATTGAATATTTACGTATAATTGAATCCTAATTGACAACAACACATAGATGTAGACAGACCTTCACAGCACCTGTAGCTGCAGCCAGGTCCTCCTTTGCTTTTGACCCTGAATTACTCTGTCCCACACAAACATTTACCGGAAAGCTTTAGAACAAATAAGGATCCTGAGACCACAAAATAGCTGTGGCGTGGGTGAAACTGCGATGTCCCAACTGTGAATATTCTGTTATTTAAAGCAAAGCCATTAGAAAACATAATATCACCTGTTGACGGACAGCCGTTAGAATTTCCGCATCCACAACACGGATCTCATTGTGTATTTTTTGCATCAGTGGCTCTACACCCGATAAAGATGCTTCTGAAAAATGAACATTTCATAATGTTGAAGTAAATGCAAGGTCAGCTAGAAGCAAATGCAACACACAAATCAGCACAGGTGGTATATATATATATATATATATATATATATATATATATATATATACACAATAGAAACATTGGTATAACTACAAAGAAGGAAGTGTTAAGGTTTCCTAATCTTGAAATCCTAAAGAAGTCTTGTTGCAGTCGGTCACATAGATAAGCTACGTAAGTGATATCCTAATAAGCAAATGAGTCGTAGAATGTGCAAAAAAGAACATGATTTTCACAACTCACAACCATCTGCTCTTTAATTGCGAGTGTTGTAAGCAAATTTGAACCAAACTGGTAGTCATGTCCAAGGAAAGGATATATCAGTTGATGATGTACTTATTAATGTCATTATTGAGAATATTATAAGTAAATTGTTGACATTTAAAGTCAAACAGTCAGCTGCTAGAACAGCTGTTTCTAAAATATGGGAGTGTAAGTCGGTACTAGTTGGGGATAAGTGAGCAGTTGGATGTACATCTTGATAGGAAAACTTTAGTTTTAGCATACAACATAATGAACATGTAACTTTAGAAAATAATTTTTTTTATGTATATATTCTACCAAATCCCACCACAAAGTCTCAATCTGTGACCAAAATCACCTATGTCAGCACATTATTGTTGAATGCACTTCTGCACACTACATAAAAACGGATTACCTTATGGCAATCTGAACACGATGACTCCTCAGGTATCCAGCAAAAAGGGTGGTGAGTTCATTAAGATCCGCAGCACGTAAAACAAATGCTTCCACATTTGTTAAGCATTTGACCGTTCTGTTGCTGGGCAATGTGTATCCATGATTTTTTGGGTTTCTTGTATCTGCAAATATTCAGAAATTAATTTGTTGTACTAACGTAAAATTATAAATTTCAGCTACAGGGACTTTTTTGATTATATAAGGTTTGGGCATTTAGTTTATATTTTCTTTGTTTGAGTTTCTTTTTTCAAAGAGAATAACACAAAACTCAGATGAAACAAACAAACAGGAGACTGAAAGCAACAACACAAATAAGGGATAAGAAATAACCTTCACTGATTGTATGAATGCCACGACTACCACTTCCTTATGGAACATCGTCTATGATCACAATAATCAATTATTACCGGTTACACACTAAGTAAGAGAATAAAGGATAAAAAGCAACGTTGACTGATTGTACCAATATGACGACTACTACTTCCTTCTCCAGCATCATCTGTGATCATAACAACCAATAACCAATTATTAGCAGTTACACACCAACAAAAATGAAACAGACGAAAAAAACCATTCAGGATTACCACAACATCGAGAAGGAAGCAAATATGGAAGCAGATGTCACCCATACGATGGGAACCTGTAAACGAAAAACGGAAAACAAATGTTATAAACATGGATACAACACACATATGATAAGGCATGAAAAAAAAATACACATTACCGGTCGCTCCAGCCAGCAGTACATCATCCACCTTACCCTTCCCTTGTCCAACATATCAATGGAGTAGTATACTTATTACCTATTAAGAGAAGTTACACATATACGAACAGTTAATTGATAATACTTTATACTGGCATATTAACCACATTAAACATCTCAATGGAGTACTATACTTATTATCTATTAAGAGCAGGTATATGAGTTATTGATAATACTTCAAATAAAAATTTATTACAGAGGAATACAACTTCTGAACAACAATATACATATCGATATAGCAACAAACTACCCTATCCAAACTAATCATGCATACGCATAGTCACTTACAATAATTCCATAAGAAGGGTCGCTGTAACTATCTCCTGAAATTTTTTTTGAAGAAAACTCGGATTTACAGAACAGTTGAAAAGTCGGTGGCTGAACTCGATAGATAGTCAACCTAGACATATCAAGCTCTATTTCTATATTTCTATATCATTTTATTTTACCAATTATGAATTCACATACAAACTTTAGACCAGAGATAGTGTAGACTGCGTGGTAGATCCCATTCTTTGTATTACATCTACCTACAAAGTCATAAAATTCAACAACTAATAGTAAAAATTATCATTTGTGCTCTTCAGTTTAGGCCCAAACCATTTGAGCCAGAGTTAATGGATTGCAGTATGCATTTGGAGGAGAATTTATATGAAGATGGATTAAAGACACATGAGAATGTGACGAACATAATATTTCAGGTAGTGGGGTATGTTTTGCAACAATCCCATCTTAGTCTAATTTAGATGGCGAAAGAGACTCCAATTTGAAACCAATTAAAACATATTTGTGTGAAAGTGGCTAAAAATCTTCTCATTATCACATCTGAAATGAGTCCTAAACACATTAGTACACTCAAGTTGGTTGAAAAATGAAAAGATAAAAAATCAAACAAAGAAAACATACAACCTGTTCAACCCAAACATGGTTGACTCTTCACCCAAGCTAGCCATTTTGCTACCTTCACATGACATGACGTATACACATTTAACAAAGTTCATGTAGTACAGTTAGCAAGTCTTACTGAGTCAAAAAAATTGCCAGCAAGCATCTAAAGAAGCTCTTCAACTTATCTTGTACAGTTCTGGCAGAAAAACAACAAAATGAATGGCATAATATGATATATAGGGGTTACAAAGTTTATAACTCTGTATGTTTATATCTCATTTAAATTTAATGCAACAATTAGCTTATGTTGCTCAAAGATACAAATTAACAAATAGTTGGCGGGCGTGACTCAGTAACCTTCATATGGAGTCAAGCTTGATCTCAAAAATCCAATAATAAAAATCCATAAACACATACAAAATCAACCCTTAATTTATACAAAACCCAAACATCCAGTAACCTAATTTTGTTTCAATCCGAACAAAAAGTAAAAATAAAAATTACCTTAAACTGAATATGGTTGATTCGTACCAAACGACCCGCCACTCCATTTGGGATTATTGCACCACGTATATCAAAAAACGACCTCATCGGAAGCATAATTAGTCTGTTATAACATGAAACATAAGATTAATATTACTTACCTGACACGCCTTTCTTTCTTGTTATAACCTGAAACCCAAAAAAATATGTAAGACAATGAAGTTGAATTAAGAAGCATAAGAAGATTCGGGATAAAAACAAAGATTGGATCACGATCCTATCCAGCTACATCGCCATGACTACTGATGAAGGAAGAAGCCGTTTGCAGAACTCCCATACGGTCTGAAGAAGGTCGGCTAGGAAAAAGCGGTGAAGTTTATCCGCAGATTTTGATAAACCCGAGGTGTTTATACCGACTCTATATCTCTCTACTATAAATGGGCCTCAGGTGGACGGCTTTGGCAGGCTCACTTAGCGGGCTAAGGACCGGGTTATTTTATAATAAAAAAATTAGTAAACAAATGCACCGCGAATTCGTTTTAGTATATATAGTGCATAATTTAATAAAAAAAATGATTTACACACTCAACTTTTTAATATAAGACACTACGACTATGCATTAAACAGTTGTATTATATATACATTATGCTTTAGCTGATTGTACATTGAAGTGTGCAAATCAAAATCTAATGTGTACAAATCATCTTCTTTTAATAAAAGTGAATCATTACACAATGAGAAGTGATTTGCACACTCTCTCTTTTGATTGAGACACTTAATTGTACAAGCAGTCAGAGCACACTGTAAACATTATATAACTATGCATTATATAAAGTAGAATGTCCTAATAAAAAATATGAATGAGCAAATTATTTCCTTTACACAATACATCAATAATATATACTTCTAAACTTTTTGTAAGCATTTAGATTACTTAAAATATAAAAGAGGACACTAATTTTGACATAAACCAATAGAAGTGGTAATTTGTGCCAAAAATGAAAAAAAAATGTGCTAATTTTGGTTACTTTGTAAAAGATTTGGGCATATTTAGCCTCTCTCTTTTTTGAATTGGGCACATTTAGCCTATTGAAAAGTTAAATGGGTACAACGGACACAAATATTATAATCGTTTTTGAATAAAAACTTATATATATAATATATTTAATTTTTTAATTATAAATGGGGTATTACGTTTAAGGAATTTATTTCGTCATTTGTGGTCTTCTATAAAGCGATTTGTATAACATGTGCCCGTTTAGCCCGTGCCCATTTAAGCCCGTGCCCATTCTAGCTCGTGCCCGCCTGGCCCGCCCGTTTTGCCACCTCTATAACCAATAAACAAAGAAGAAGGTTAAATTTAGGAGAGAGGGGCAATGTCACCACTCACCACTAGTTATATAAACAAAATATAAAACCGTAAGAAGAAAAAAAAAAAAAAGTAAGCAAAGGTGATAAGTTATTTCAAGCGAACAAAATTAGCAGTTGGTCTTTTATATTAGAAAACTCGTCTAAGAAAAAAATTTACTTGACGGCACGAAATTATTATTAGCTCTTCCGGTGTAGCTGGCCTAAAAATATTTATTGCTGATTTTGGAAAGATGTTCATGGATGGTATCTTACTTGTCCAATACATGATCAGTGTGAGTTGTCATACAGACATACATACTTAAACAAGTATATAATTAAAACTATGTAAATGCTTATGACACATATTTAAATAAATTAAAAATACTATAAATGGAGTATTCGTTTAAATAATCTGAAATGGACTTTCTCTTCATCTTTTATGTTTTAAATAGATAATTTATATTAGTCAATATAAAAATAATCATGTAAACTAAAATAACAGAATATTCATGTAAGCAATTTTTTAAAATTTATTTGTTAATGTACTACAACTAAAAGGCTAAAGAGATGATAATAAATACAGTAAATAAATGGTTTAGTTATTAAAAGATACTTTTAAACAAATGTTTTCTTTATTTTTATTTTAAGCCAGGTAGACTAGAAACAAACATAAGTGCCAGCAAAGAGTCCATAAGCACAATTCACATTTCAACAATATTCCAATACCATACCCACAAGTGCACAACCATAATCATAACATTTTCCACAGTCAAACTCCCTCCTAAATTCAACCCTTAATCAATATCCTTAAATCCTTTATGATATAATCATATAATCACACTTTTGATCATTTCATAATAATGGGCAAAGGCTGTGGTTGTTTTCCTAGCAAAAACAAACCACAACATGTCACACAACCAAATCCAAACCCTACACAAATCGCAATCTCCAACTCTCACGACAACGAGTCACACGAGTCAATTCGTACCGAGCCCATAAACCCCGTGATCGAGATCACAAAGTTAAAAATATACATAGTATTTTATTCCATGTATGGACATGTCGAAAGTCTAGCTAAGAATATTAAAAAAGGTGTAGATGAAGTTGAAGGAGTAGAAGGTGTTCTGTTTCGTGTTCCTGAGACGTTGTCACATGAAAATCTTCTAGCTATGAAAGTGCCCATAAAAGGTGATGATGTTCCTGAGATAAGTGCTGACGAGTTGGTTAAGGCTGATGGGTTGTTGTTTGGTTTTCCTACTAGGTTTGGGAGTATGTCGAGTCAGATGAAGGCGTTTTTTGACTCGACGGGTGGGTTGTGGCGAGAACAGAAGCTGGCTGGTGTTCCTGCTGGTTTTTTTGTTAGTACTGGGACACAAGGGGGTGGACAAGAAACCACTGCGTAAGTTTTCTTGTTTGTTGGTTGAGTCATATGTTTTATGTTCTTGAAAGGGATAATTGCCAGTTGTGTGAATGAATGATTGAAAGCTAGGTGCATTTCAATAAAACCAAATAACAGTTGTAACATAAAAATTAGGACATGATGCACTTTCAAAAAATATTTACTTTTAACTCAATTTTACACTAGGCGAGAATATTCCATGTGATTGACGGACATCCTGAAAACTTCATCGCTCCGCCTCGAACATATATTTATGTCATTAGTTGTTTTGACCTTTGGGGCGTGGAAAATTAGAGTTAGAGGTGACATTTCTTGACACGTCATGAAACACGACTTTAAACTGACACAAAAATAAAAAGGCTTGAGTTAGGGATAAACTGGTTGGGGTGAAAAACTGATTAGCCTGTTTAACTATTTAAATAAATGTGTCAAGTTTGGATTGGGTAGGTGCATGTGCACCGTTTAACTATATAAACAAACTCCCTCCATCCCACTATAAGTGTCCACAATGGTATCTTTGCTTGTCCCATATTAAGTGTCCAGGGAATATTTTCAACCAATGAGAAGAGACTTTAGTGGGTAATAGTGATATTTGATTGGTGGAGAGTGTAGTTGGCCCCACTTTCCTAAAACTTTGTGAAAATGAAAAGTGGACACTTATAGTGGGACGGATTAACTATATAAACAAAATTAAAACATAAGTATTGAAAACTCAAAATAATGAACTGAAATTTTAAATGTGTACATATTTTGTAAAGAATTAATAGGATTTGTGATTTGATTTTAATTTTATTAAAGTTTACATGTAGTTTGTGTGTGTTTTATCAATTTTCTTTATCTTACTCTTAATCTATAGATCAACCGACCTACTTGACATGTTTAGTTAGAAAGGTTACACGGATCATACATGTTATACCTGTGCGTTTTGGGTTTTGTGTTTGAGTTGAGGTGATGCCAACCTGATAACCAAAGTAGATTAACCTGAACACGTCTCGATTTTCACCCGTAATAAAAATGCACGAAAGTTTACATATTGTAGGCCTAATTACTAATGTTTATTTTGGGATGTGTATTCAATTTTTGCTAGACAAAGGGTGATTTACTTTTGACAAACATTATATTAAAAAGGTAACTTTGACCTCTAAAGAGGTAACATGTACCATAAAAAAGGTAACGTGTTTATGTTAAAAGACCTTTAATTTCTATAACAAGTTGAATAGTTGGTTACTTTCTATGTTTCGTAAAATAAGAATTGGTGAATAAAAAGTTTTTTTAAGTCTTGGACCATTTGGATTGTCTGCAGATGGACAGCTATAACACAATTAGCACACCATGGGATGCTATATGTTCCCATAGGATATACATTTGGAGCCGGAATGTTCAAAATGGACACAATCCGAGGTGGTTCTCCATATGGTGCGGGTGTTTTTTCAGGAGATGGCGCAAGAGAACCAAGTGAAACCGAACTTGAACTTGCACGGCATCAGGGTAGCTACATGGCCATGATCGTCAAAAGGTTTCAACCTGACTCGCGACATTGATGTAATTGTGAACGCTTTTTTACCGGTTTGGAAAAAAAATGGTTTAGTGAAGTAAATCCCATATTTCAATATTTCTCACCCTAATTTATTGATGGTATGTTTGTTGATATGAATACAGGATTTGATACATTAGTCCTATCATGTAATTATATAGGCGGGTTAATTAACTGTGAGATCACTCTATTTTTCCAAGAATGTTTACTTTCGTCATTGTATCTTCATTAGGTGATGTTGACCGGACCCTCCTTAGAGAGGGTGTGTTGACTTTAACCAGCTGTTGCCGCTTGTACTGTCTGCTTTAAAACTTGTACATTTTGACTAAAGTAGGTGGACCCCACATGATAGGGAGGGTCCGGTCAGTAATGTTTACTTTCGTCATCCCATCTTCATTATATCTAAATCTTTTGGTGTTATCATTTGTATTTGTCATTCAATTAGACATAAAGTAAAGTTTTTCTCAGTTTATGACAACAATAGCATAGGCCAATGATGAAATCCAAAATCCATTAAAAATCATCGAAGTTGTTCCACCTAGAGTTTTGACTCCCACCGTTGCACAAAACGTGGAAATTGATTGGTTTGTAAACAATTTGGAAATTTCGGCAAGCAAGAAACGTAGCAACATCAACGTTGGTCCTAAGTTTCCAAGATTGTGAGACGCAAACCCTTCAAATGGGTTGTGGAACAAAAAGTATGTCATGTCTCACAATACATTAATCAGCGATAGTGATCAACTTCATGTACTTGTCACTGTTTCGAACTCCTTGAATTATATATTTAGTTGATAATCTTTTTCTACTATAAATTATTTAGGCCTTATTATTAATATAATTTTTTTAAAAATAAGTTTACACATTTTCTATTTATAAACTTTTTAGTTTTGGAATATACTCATGATAATTGAATTAATTGAATTTACGTATGATAATTAATATTGTAGTGTTATTAAATATAACTTATAGTTTTGGTTTTGTAATTAAACTCTAGCTTATATTATGACTTTTAAAACTTATAATTTTTTGTTATTCATTCCATAACCAACCATGACGCCCCTTGAAGTTTTCACAAAATTATGGCGCAAAACAAAAAACAGTTTTTTTATGATATAAATAAGTAAATATAATTTTCTTAGTCGTCTCCACATTATTTTTTTGAATATTAGAGTTTTCTTGCATTTATAAACATTTTTTTACTTATACGTCACACATATGTGGGACACATATAATATAAAATATTTTTGATAATGGTAATCAGATACATAAAGTAACTTTAGAAGATGTATATTTGTAAATTCATTTATTAAAATGATACAAATACTTTAATTTCGATATGGTGAAAACATCTCAAAATAAAATATCATATTTTGTGATTAGGACGTGTTAACTTTTTTGACATATATAATATAATTAAGTTTATTATACTTTCTATTAACTATTTGCGAAGCCGTTACCCATCACTTTGACCTTTTATCTTCATAATATTACTCATTATCGACTCTATATTGCCGCAATTTTCGCATAAATATATCATATGAAATAATATTGCTATTGCTTAAAATTATCTTAACCAAGATATTTTTTTCGTCATACGTAACGTTAGCGTCTTGAAAAACATACAATTAAAAATATTGGTCGTTAAAGGTGTTAGTTATAAGGTATCCGTCACTGCAACGCTCGGTACAATGCTATATATCTTAGAGGGTGTTTACGATTGCTTTTTTTTTTTTTTTTTTTTTTTTTTTTTTTTTTTTTTTTTTTTCGGTTTTTCATCCAAACACTTAAGCCTTATCTACTTTTTCTTTTAAGCAGATATATAAATAAATTTAATTACATGTGTCTAACAAAATAATTATTTTTACAAATATTTTTGCATTATTTACAAAATAAGTAAATTCAAACATTAGCTCTAGAAGTAAAGGCGGACCCAAGACTCTAAGTTATTAGGTGCACAATTTATTTTGACGAGTCTAAAGAGAGAAAAAAAAAAGTAAAAGTAAAAGTTACGATTTCTTTAATACTATAGACGTGTATTTCTTTTGATATATTATTTGACTAATTAAAAAAAAACATATGTATTTGCGTAACGAATTTAAACTAGGCGATAAACATCCATGGTTCCCGTAAAACCCCGAGAACCCCTCTAAGTCCACACTTGTCTAGAAGCATTTGTTTGTAAGCCGTTTATAAGTAGTTATTTTTAATTAGAAGAATAAATAAATAAATAAATAAATAAAATTCTAAAACCCTCTTAGAGTAATAGGTATGTTAACTCAAGTTATGAAATAACATCCCGCCATGTCAGCGTCACATAGGCTTTAACATTTCAACATTACCACAAAAAAACACCCTTTATAATAACACCTTCTTTCGGGACCAACATTTCCTTAAAAAATAAAAATTACAAATTTAACCCTTAAACTAATACCCTTCATTTCAAAATAAGTGTCTAGTTTGACTTTTCAGAGTCAAACCGGTTCAACTTTGACTTTATCTATTTCTGCGGGTGTTATATAATACTTGATGCAAAATATATGAATGTATTGTGTTTTAAGTGTATTTTTCATTGGTATAATTTTTCATTAAGTATTGTATAACACAAAAAAATATATTTAAAGTCAAAGTTGAACCAATTTGACTATGAAAAGCCAAACTGGACACTTATTTTAGGACGGAGGGAGTATTTCATTTACTAAACTACCTATCATTATATTAATAAACATAAAAATACCAAACAAGCTTTCAATATTAAACTATTTAGGGGTTTTTTTATATATTTATTTTGGTTAGTAATTTCAGTTTATATGTTCCATAGAAAAAGTTACGAAAATAAAACATTACATAAAAATTAAATAAACATTACATAAACATTACATAAAATACAATACGAAATACGATACGATACGAAATACAAATACGATACGATACGAAATACATAAACATAGCTTAATCTGAATATTCTCCGCATGTAGAATCATACTCAGGATACTCCCCAATTTCGAATCTGAACAACTCACTATGAGCTGCATCTTGCCTCCATAACTCATCCAACTCTTGTTAACGCCTTTCGTTTTCTGCAGCAACCCTTGCTTGCTCTTCCTCTACTTCTCTTAATGCTTCTTCATCTCGCATCAGGTTATATAGCTGTGTCTGAGTCAATCCGTGCTCATCAACTGGTTCCTCTACTGGTAGAAATGAAGAAATGGGAGACATGGGTTCGTGCGTTGCTTGTTGTGGTGACGAACGACCCATAGTGTTTTCCTTATGCATCAAACGGATTTTGTAACTTATGTTATCGCCTATTTGTGACACACATTTCCCCAACGTTTTCTTGATCACGGAATCTTTCCAACTTTCCTCTCGCAAAAATTCCCGAATGACAGCACGCCTTTCAGGCGAAATGTCATTGCAATTCGCATACTGTTTCCTCATATCATCTTTCAAGCTACTTGCATCGCTAAACATCTCGGATACCTCGTAAACTTTTTTCTTGCGAAAGTTATCGCCGTCAATCAGTTTCTGAAATCCATCATTGACTTCTTTGACGGTGTGTGAGAGATTACAAGCCATGGTTTGGGAAAGAAAAATTGTATTGAAATTGTGATTTGGGTTAAATGTATGGAAAGTGTGTAAAAATAATATGTAAGAGTGGGTATTTATATAAGGTTCTGATTTTTTTATTTTTTTATTTATTATTTATTTACCCAACTAGCCGTTATATACAAGGACTACTTATGTAATTTTATTTCGTAATTCCAAATATTGCACTAGCCGTTGAGGGACTAGTTATGTATTTTTTTTCGTTTCCCATTTGTTGCTTTGTGGTTTGTTTCTCACGTTGCCATGGCAACGCGTAGCTCAACGTCGGAGCCATGGTATCATAACGCAGCAACAACATTTGCCACCGCATAACGCCGGAGGTGGCGTTAACATACATGATGCTCTTAGTTAAACTAGACTTCTAACTTCGACTATATTTTCATTTTGCCAAAAATAAAGAATAAGTATTAATTTTAATAAGGGGATAACATACCTGCAGTTGGGGGGCAGGGGAATTGCCTGCCTTCCCCTTTGTAAAAAGTTTGAAAAATGTACAATTTAGCCCCTCCGGTAAGTGACTAATACACATTTTCCCCCTGTCCCCACCCTTTTTTACAAAGAGAAGCAGGCAATTGCCTGCAGTTGGACTGCAGGCATAAGTATTAATTTTAATAATATTAAAAAACTCAAAAGAAACTTGAAAGGGTAACATCATTCGTGTGGCCACTACACACCCACAAAATATCAAAATCTTGTAAAAAAGCTAACCAGTTTGGATAAAACTAACGCTTGCAATGACATCTTCATAGCTCAAACAACAATGAACACTCTTCTAACACTTAACCCACTAAAACTCCAAACCACCCACACTTCACACATTCACAGAAAACATATCCATTCATTCTCACCAATATCATGCAAACTAACTTCAAGAGACACAACAACCAAGAACAAGGTTGTTGTCCCAGGTTCAGCACCATCTTTGTCAGAAGAAGACAATGGGCCCACACCACCACCACCACCACCAAAACTCCCGCCAAAGAACACTTTTGCTAAAAGATTTTCTAAAAAGGTTTTGTCTGGTCTTGCTAACTTGCCTTTGGCTCTTGGTGAAATGTTTACTATTGCTGGTTTGATGGCTTTGGGTAAGTAAGTTAAGTTGTGGTGGTTTGACTTTTTGAGTCAAATGGTTTGATTTTGGCATTGGTTTTAATGTGGGTTTGGGATGGTTGGTTTGAAATGTGTTGTAGATATAATATTGTTATGTTATGTACTGCAAATGGGGCAATTTTTGTTGCCTGTTTGAAATGTGCAAGGTTTGACTTTATTTTGGTCAAATTTTGAAATTTTTGGGAAGTGGAGTGTTCATATGTGTAGGGATCATTTTTATGTTTAGGAGATACACATTTGGGGTGGCTAGGGAAATGGTCACGGGGACACCTAGGTTAGGCCGCGTACATGTGAATCAAAGACTCGCCCTCCTCGGGTAACCTCAACAGGGAAAACCTCATCCGTTACCTAGTTTTAGATTACAGTTATAGATGGGGCAAACAAGAACTTGAGACATAACATAGCTTTACACCAATGCATAAGGATCTAAAATTATATGTTTGAAAACTTAAAGTTTGATTTTCGAATAAAAAACTGGCTCTCCCCGGGTAACCTAAGGAAAGCTCATCCGTTTACCTATTTTAGATCACAACTATAGATGAGGCAAACAAGAACTTGAGCTCTACATCAACGCATAAGAAGTTAAGAATTACAGTACATGTTTGAAAACTTTAACTTTTATATCATCTAGTTTGGGTACGGATAAATATTTGTATCAAAAAATGCGAATGGGTTTGAATTTACTACTACTTGTGTCTGGAAAATAATTGAACAACAATTTGAATTATATGGTATTGAGATTATGGTAGTTACATTTGTTGATGACTAAATTATAGTCTCATAAGTATGCAATTGTTTCTGTAGGTACTGCAATAGATCAAGGTGAAGCTCCCGAATACTATTTCCAGAAATTTCCAGAAGATAATCCAGTTTTTGGATTCTTTACCTGGAGATGGATCCTGACCCTCGGGTTTGACCATATGTTCTCATCCCCGATTTTCCTTGGAACTTTAATTCTATTGGCAGCATCTCTTATGGCATGCACATACACAACACAAATTCCCATGGTCAAGGTAGCAAGAAGGTAAATATTATATTTGATTTTAAAAACGCATTGCTGTTTTGTCTTATATATATGATACTATCTGGTGTAAATGTGTAATCGATAATCTGTTTGAGATGGAATGGAAGCATATATCTAACAAATGGTAGTCATAATTTGATAGGAGAAGTAATACAGTAGTGATTAATGAAAACTTCCGATTTCACGTGATTCACCTTAGAAACTAAGCAAGAGTATTGCAAAAATGTCTAACTGTAATATTTCTTAGTCTCAATTACAACATTTTCACCCCTTTCCTGAAAGTCATAAGGTATTTTTACTAGTTGTGTAACATGAGCCATTTTTACAGATGGTCTTTCCTACAGTCAGCTAACACAATCCGGAAGATGGAGTTCTCAGATTCTCTGCCCAAAGCCTCTATTCAGGATCTAGGTGTCGTTTTATCAGGAGCTGGATATGAGGTATATACTAAGTTTTTGCTTACCCTTGAGGGTGGCGGAGTTTGGTTGATCAGCTCTCATAAAACATGTTGGACAATATTAAGCGTAACCCAAGTCGAATAAGCTATTTATTAGAGAATATTCGACCCATTCATTAGCAAATGGGTCAAAATTCCCATCTAAGATTAACGTATAAAGTAACTCTTTAGTTGTATATAAGAAATACTTTTGAAACATGATAAGTTGGGAGCAACGGCTCTTCTCTCATTTCTTGTTCCATGATACCTGCAAAAGTTGCCACGATTTACTTTTTGAGATATTCTATAAAAATTTCAACTTCCCAAATTTAGTATTTTTTACCCAAAATTTACATCCTCACTTATTGTCATCACCAAAAACTATTTATAATACTTATTACGGTCTACCATGTTTCCCCATTCTTATTATTATCATAGAATATTAGAATATTAAAGAGTTAAAGAAGTTTGGTATTAACTGAACGTGTTTCCTCAGGTTTTCTTGAAAGGACCATCTTTATATGCCTTCAAAGGTATGGCTGGCCGGTTTGCTCCAATTGGCGTGCACTTAGCTTTGCTCTTGATAATGGGTGGTGGCACCTATACTGCTACCGGAAGTTTTAGAGGTTCTGTAACAGTTCCACAAGGCTTGAATTTTGTTATGGGAGATGTATTAGGACCAAATGGATTTCTTTCCACTCCTACTGAAGCTTTCAACACCGAGGTTCATGTCAACCGCTTCTACATGGACTACTATGATAGTGGAGAGGTGAGTATAGCTGTTTGCATTAGTTGAGTAATTCAGTCGTGTTTGTGAGCTTTAAGGTCCCGAACGAAAAGGGTAACGGTTGGTTGCGTAATAGTCAAAAGTCAAAATGGTTATAGTCAGAACATGTTATTTTTGGTGCAGGTCGGGTTTGTTTGGCCAGAAACACCTTTTGTTCTGATTTTTGTAGTGATAACTAGTGTGTCTAATATTACTACAAAAGTTATGATCTGTTAGAGATTAGGCGTGACCTTAATTGACCCATTCATAGGTAAATGGGTCGAAGTTGCCACCTCCAGTCAATTAGCAAAAAAGGCCCTTCATTTAATCTCATTTCATTTGTTTTTATTGTTGCATAGGTTTCACAGTTCCACACCGATCTTTCTTTGTTTGATATTGATGGGAAGGAAGTGATGAGGAAAACAATAAGTGTAAATGATCCCTTAAGATACGAAGGAGTTACGATATACCAAACAGATTGGAGCATTTCCGCACTTCAAGTACTTAAAGATGGTGAAGGCCCTTTTAACTTAGCTGTTGCACCTTTGACTGTCAATGGAGATAAGAAGCTCTATGGAAGCTTCCTTCCCATTGGAAACACCGATTCTACAAATGTCAAGGGAATGTAAGATTCACCCTTCTATATCCTATCAAATGAAGTAAAGATTATACTTAAAAGTTTAAGGTGCCAAAACGGGCTTTTCGGTTATGGACCAAAATGATTCGAGTCAAAATGGGTTGGGTCAAAATAATATGTATTACTAGAATAATGTGATAATTTTTATGCATTATTGATTATGTAAACTGCAAGCATTTGCGTACACCTTAGGCCAATTTTGACATGTTTAACCCTTAGTCCATTCAACGAGTTATCACTGAATATAACCTGACTTACCCAATTCCATATAAATGGCTGAAATTGCCACCTATACATTATAGTTTATACTCCATTTTTCTATTGGGAGTGACTAAGTTGGTTCATGTTTTCTTGTTTGTTAAACCAGATCAATGCTTCTTCGTGATCTTCAATCGGTTGTTTTATATGATCAAGATGGGAAATTTGTTGGAGTTCGCAGGCCTAACTCTAAGCTTCCAATTGAAATCGATGGTACAAAAATTGAAATAGTAGATGCAATTGGCAGTAGCGGCCTTGATATGAAGGTAATAGTGCAATTTTAGCTTGCATACTTGTTGACTGTCACTGTTTCTTGATCCTAATGAGCCGAGTTTTATCTCCGCAGACTGATCCTGGCGTGCCCATTGTTTATGCTGGCTTTGGTGCGTTAATGCTTACAACATGCATTAGTTATCTATCTCACACACAGGTAAGAATCAGAAAATAGGCCAAACTATACACATTTCAGTTTTGACTTCTGAAGGCCAAACTGTCATTTTCTCTTGAAGAAAATTTTGGTATATAGATAGGGTAAATGCTAAATGGCGTGGCTATTCTGACTCATTTACTTATGAATGGGTCGATTTGGCTCATGTTTTATCCCATAAGGGGTCAAATAAATTGTTTGACTATAATAAGAAACATGACCAATCGACCAACCGGGAAAGACGGGTGAACGCTGCTCAAAGTGTATTTTCATTGTTTAGAAGTTTTTACTTTTTAGCCCCCTAACCAGTTTCTATATATAAAGAAGCTATTATAGTTGTAAGTTGTAACATCAGTCTTAGTAATCAACATTTAACACATTACATGTAAAAAGTGATAAAACCTCTGTTGCTCGACGCGTACTAACATAACTCATTTCAACCCAAAACCTTGTTACTTGTTACATAATCTGCACGACCCGTTATTGTGCCACCCCATTACTGATATTTATCCGTTTTAACAAATACTCGTATTGTTTTACAGATATGGGCGTTACAAGATGGAACAACAGTGGTCGTTGGAGGGAAGACTAACAGAGCCAAGGTCGAGTTTCCTGAGGAAATGAACCGTGTGCTGGATCGTGTCCCAGAAATAAACGAACCATCTGATGCTCTATGTGGCTAACTCAAACCCATCATCAGATTTTCAAACAAGACTAAGAGGATTCTTCATGAGCACATTGATCTAGCCGTATACAGAAGTACATATATACAATTGAGCCATAAAGATTAAACCAGACTCGGTCGTTCAATTCAATTCGTTGGGCAGACAGGTCAAGAGAAAACTCCCAACACTTTTGCAGAATGTCGAGCTAGCTGAGGGACTGTAAATAGCCTGCTTCTGATAGGCTTGCATATAAGTCGACACAAAACATAGATCGTTATATTATATGGCATGTAATAGCAACGTACTTTCCCATTTGTTTCATTATTAGATACGAACCCAAAAAAATACCACAATACCCATCCAACTTTTAAATTTTGTTTCATTATCATTTGTTTTTGTTTGCACCGTTAGTCCTTTTGACTAACGACCGTTTGTAATTAACTCAAAAATATGTTTTTCTTACGTTTTCATACATTTTCTTACGTTTTCGCCCGTTTTCTTTACGTTTTTGTTTGCACCGTTAGTCCTTTTGACTAACGACTGTTTGTAATTAACTCAAAAATATGTTTAAAAACGAACAAAAACGCTTGAAAACATATAAAAACGTATGAAAACGTAAGAAAAACATATTTTTGAGTTAATTACAAACGGTCGTTAGTCAAAAGGACTAACGGTGCAAACGAACAAAAACATATGAAAACGTAAGAAAATGGGCGAAAACGTATAAAAACGGATAAAAACGTATGAAAACGCTTGAAAACATATAAAAACGTATGAAAAACGTAAGAAAACATATTTTTTAGTTAATTACAAACGGTCGTTAGTCAAAACGTATAATAATGAAACAAATGGGAAAGTACGTTACTATTACATGCCAAAAAGACTAACGGAGCAAAGAGTTGGATGGTGATTATGGTAATTTTTTGGGTTCGTATATGATAATGGAACAAATGAAAAAGTACGTTGCTATTACATGTCATTAACCCTATTATATAAGTCTCATTGTTACATATAATTCATAAACTTTTGTTGCATAGAATTATTTGTATCTTTTTATTACGCTAGTGTAGAGATGGTTTTCGGACAAGCAAAATTAGAATGTAAATTAGAATGTGATAGTGGAAGGGTCATTCATGCTATATTTTAATGGGTAGGGATCCAATTAGAAGAAAATTTATAATAAGAATGATGAGAAATAACTATAACCACATATTTGAGATGCGTTGACTTGAATTAGATGCATCTCTATTCATCTAGATGCATCACAATTAGTTTCGAAAGTGATTTTGAAGTGAAAACGATGCAAAATAGTACTTGCAACAAATTTGATCCGCAAAAGGTGAAAAATACATATTATTTGCATAACTTGCTAAAATGCATCTAATATATGCATATACATCTAAATTTTAGCTAGAAATATATTAGGGTGCATCTAAAAGATTATGGATGCATCTAATTTAAATCAATATATCTCTAATATGTGATTATAGTTATTTCTGATCATTCTGATTTGATCCTAAGTCATTTTTTAATACTAAAATGGGTAACAAAAAGACTAATAAAACTGAAGGAAAAAAAAATACGCGCCAGGTAGGGGTCGAACCTACGACTTTCTGCTTAGGAAACAGACGCTCTATCCACTGAGCTACAGGCGCTTTTGTTGATATGAAATGAATAAAAATGATAATAAACCATACATAGCTGTTTAGCTTTATGCCTTTATGAAAGTGACATGATTACACATTTGTTTCTTTTTTAGGTGCAGTTGTATTACAAGGAATCGAATGATAGCTTAAACATGCAGTTTGGTTTATGTATATTTCTACTAAAGTATAAAAGGCGGGGTACCCGACCCACACCCAATTTTCGCCCATTGCTTATTCCCGGCCAACCCTACACGTTATTAAAATTCCACACCCGATTTGTTTCTTTTTTAGTTGCAGTTGTATTATACTGTTGGGAGTGTTGCATGGACGACATCTGTTTTGTATCTTCTTTATACTTTCTTTTTGGGTTTATCTACTTCTATTTTAGTTATCTGATCTTTGTTCTACCTGCTATTCGTTTGTAAGAAAACCTGCGTCGTTCTTAGGGGCGTAGGTATAAGGTATGTTTATGTTGATGTTGTTGTTGTTGTGTTTTTCGTAGCTTATGTTTCTTTTATTGTCTGCTATTTTGTTTGACGGCTGCGGATTTTGTTATTAAGATGACTACATTAATTAGGATTAGTATTTTGTGTTGGACCATAATTGCATAAGTCTTGTGACATATATGTAACAGGCAAAAGAAGAAGGACTGAAGTTGTTAGATAGGATAGATTGTAACTGATTAGCAGTTGTACAGCGGTTATGTAGAAGTTAGTTATACCCTTTCATGAAGGGACATGTTGGTTCAATGAACCGTTTAGAAACTTATAAATAGGTGTCGAATGTACAGAATTTTAGTGTGTGGTTATTATTAATAATATTGTGTGTTTAAGGTCAAACCCACCCTCTGTTGTTCATACAATCGAGTCACTGCACATGTTGTGCATACTCATTCCAATACACGTTCATCCATGATTGATCCAAGATCCGTAGGGACAATAAATGGTATCAGAGCATGATGGTTAGTGTGGATCGATCAATTGCAGTCCAGAAGTGATCGCTTGAAGAACAAAAGAAACCCGAAAAAACAGCATGAAGAACGATTATGGAAACAACCCATTTTCGGGCAGAAACTCAAGAAGAATGAAGTCCAGAAACCAGAAACGATTATGACCAAGTTGTTGCAAGATGATACACGGCAAGGAAAAGGGATGAACAAGAAGCAATCAAAGAGTTTTATAAAGAATACATAGCAATGGTAAAATCTGCTATGAGAAGGAAAATAGGTCCAAGGAAATAAGGCTGGGAACGGTGCAAGAGAATCAGAAACAGGGACAATGTTTCGGTGGAGAAGATAGCAGGGAAACTGCAGGTATAGGTGAAAAGCACCAAGCTTTTATGGACATTGATGAAGTACCAGAAGGTAGTCAAAAGAAAAGATGTAAGATTGCAGTAGAAACAATGGAAAGAAAAAGCAACAAGGAAGCGACAAGTAACACGGCGATCAAATACAAAAAAGCGCAAAGAAGGAGAGAGAGGCTGCAATTAGGATGAACAAGAAAAAAAAAAAAAAAAAAAAGTATGAAGATTAGAGGAACAAGACTTAAACAATTAGGGGGGGAAATGTTGCACCATAATTGCATAAGTCTTGTGACATATATGTAACAGGCGAAAGAAGAAGGACTGAAGTTGTTAGATAGGATAGATTGTAACTGATTAGCAGTTGTACAGCGGTTATGTAGAAGTTAGTTATACCCTTTCTTGAAGGGACATGTTGGTTCAATGAACCGTTTAGAAACTTATAAATAGGTGTCGAATGTACAGAATTTTAGTGTGTGGTTATTATTAATAATATTGTGTGTTTAAGGTCAAACCCACCCTCTGTTGTTCATACAATCGAGTCACTGCACATGTTGTGCATACTCATTCCAATTCACGTTCATCCATGATTGATCCAAGATCCGTAGGGACAATATTTTGGTGTTGACTATTACTTGTGCTCATGTTTTCTGTTCCTATGTGTTAGTACAAATTTCTGTATATGATTTATAAGTCTACAATTTTTTTGACATCATATCGAAAATCTGAAAGTTTGTAACTACCAGAATAGGTAAGCAGCCATGGATAGACTTGATGGTGAAGATAGATAAATACATATTAGCAGCTTCATATGTTTCATAGGCTTTTTTTTTCTAGCTCAGTCTTAAGTTTTCAAAAGATTATACTTTGGAAACATCTAAACATTATGGAAGCTCTTCTGATTTTTTACTTATTTGTTTTTTAATTATTTAATAGTTTGCTGAATATGTTAATGGTTAGACCAAAAATGATGTTAATAATTGGACCAAAAATGAAGATGGACCTGAATCTAAAGCTGTATTACAGGAAGTTACTTAAGCCACCTGATTAGTTACGGTTACAGTTTTAGGATTAAGGATTAGTTGCACTCATGTTTTTCCTTCTTATGCCTTAGTAGAATTTAAGTTTATGATTTGTAAAAGCAGAAACATTCTAGCAGTTGTGTCGTAGATTAGGTAAAAAAGGATGTGTGTGGAAATATTTGGATTTCTTATGGATAAGGAAAATATACAACTTTAGAACAACGATTCGGTTTTCACCTGTAAATTCACACGTCTCTTCCTCATCAAAACCACCGACTCAATAGATTGATATCCCAAAGTTTTACATTCCCTCTCTCTCTAAAAACCCACACAAACTTCATCTCTCTCTTTAACTATATTGTGGTTTTGTTAACTTGGACATGGTGGTTTCGTTGGTTGGTTGCGACTAAAGATGTGATGAGGCGGTTGTCTGATGAAGCGAAAAGTGTACCGCTTTTAGGGGGTCATTTAAGCCCTAAATCGTATTTATTTGATCAAATATTGCCCTAAATCGTTCCTTTTGTCATTTTAGGTACTTTTGAGAAGAAATCTGGAAAAGGAAGCATTTTGGACGTTTTTGGAGCATAAAAGTGAAGAAAACGACAAAGTCTCAAAATTATGCTGGAAAGTACCTTTGACGGCGTCAGGGATTGGCCCAGACGGCGTCACGGCTTGGCAAAAAAGGTGGATATGAAAATTACTCATGATAAGCCAGAGAAATTTACACAGGAAAGTCTGACGGCGTCACCCTTTAAGATGATCAAGGCCATCACGGCTTAAGCTAAAGAGGGACGGCGTCAAGCTCAATTCTGACGGCGTCACCCCTTGATAGGCCAGAGCGGATTTTGGAGCACTAAAGAGGGACGGCGTCAGGAAGGCCATCCGGGAACCCTAGACACGGCGAGGTGACGGCGTCAAGTCCTACAACGTGACGCCATCAGCCCTTAAACTCTATATATAGTTTTGCAATTTTTTGTTATTAGTGTGCAACTTTGTGAGGAGAAACCCTAAAGACGAATTTCTGCCATTTTTAAGGGTTTTCATACCCTTGGATCTCCCATGTTTAATTGAAGATAAGTAATCGTTTAATCAATCAATATGTCTATGTGTTGTTTGATTATATCTCGTTCTTGTCTTTTGATTAACATGCTAGGCTAGATTTATCTTGTGTTTGCTTAGATCTAATGAAACCTAGCTATTGATTATTGGTTATTAGTGTGTTATTAGTTGTATTGGATGATTGTTTATCTATGTTAGGCTTAAGAAAACTGGCTAACCTCCTATTCGGTAACTTGCTTGAACGTCTTAAGAAACATGAACCAATGCGTACTAAGGTTTTTATGGTTGTATTTAATGCATGAGCGAATTCTAGTGATCCTATGTTAGGAGCTTCCTAGCCGGCTCGACATAGGAGTGAAGTAGGAGCTTGTAGAGTTGGGGAAGTACGTACGCCACCCCACGATTGGTATTAAGGAATACACCCGTCATCCACGCAATTAATACACACTAATCAACCGGTAAAAGATAGTTAGGGAGTAAGGAAATCTAAGTAAACACATTTCTCTCCACATAAGTTTCACAACCTTTTCATTTTCATTATTTTATTTTATTTGCATTCGTAGTTATTTGGGTTAGTTGACTAGCAACTAATTCCGCCCACTCCTTCAAACCCGAGATTTTACTTGCTTTCTGATGTTTGTTTTATATATTTTTGAAACCAAAGAAATTGTAACGAATACAATTTCCCCGGGTCGTTCTCCCAACGAAGGTTTGACGGCGAATTTGTCGAATCGGAGTCGTGAATATGTGAAGTGAATATGTGATGTGAAAGATTATTTTTTAGAATTTGATTACACTATAATAAGAAATATTAAAAACAATCTACGCTATTAAAATAAATGCACACAAAGAAAAATTCAAATAAATGCAAATCCCGGGCTAATCCCGAGATTTATAAATCTATTAGTGAAATTATACTAAATTAAAAATAAAAATAAAATAAAATCTAAGGGACGAAAATGACTTTTATTAAAAACTGATTTTATAAAAGAAATTTATGAAAATAAAGTTTTATATAAAAACGAGGGACTAAAAACACAATTTAGGAAACTTTATTTAAGCTAAAACTTTTTAACGAAATGACAAGGACCAAACTGTAATTCCTTGAAACTCTAATAAAACTAACCACGATTTGAAACAAATACAAGGAACAAATTCGCTAAAAATGAAACCCAAGGACTAAATTGCAATAACTGAAAATTGAAAATGTTTTACTCTAGATAAGCAGCCCAGGTTCGATTCTGGGTGACTGCAAATTTACTACACTAATTTTTTTAGTTTTTCTTCTTTCAAATCTCAACTAACAATTAACAAAACTAATTTATAACACACTCATTAACACAAAATCTGACAGATGAGCAAAATTATTTTAACAGTTAACAAAATGAGCAGGCCATAAGGAGATTTCAAGTAAATTTTGACTTTAACTATTTAGCCTACTGGTTTTAAGCTTAAACTAACCTAGAAACACCTAATGTATCATGTTAAGATCATAATCTCAGCAAGAAAACAACAAGAACTCAGCAATTTCACTAGATCCAAACAGTCCCTTAAACTACCAAACACACTACAAATTGCAAATTTATCCTTAGACCTACTGATTTAAAGCCTAGAACAGATTAAACAGATGCTATTGAAGCTAGTTGAACAAACAAAAGTGCCACAAAACAAACAGAACTAAGATTTGCAGTCTAGGCTAATTAACATGGCAGTCAAGTTCACACTAGTACTCAAACTGCATAAAAGCATACAAGAGCACATCTATATTATACTAGAAGAACACAAATAGCAACAACTGATACTAACTAACAGGTATTAAACTACTTAAAAATTCAATAAAGTGATAGAAATGGAGATGAGCAACTTACAAAAACTTCCCTAGCTAAACAAGGGATTAACTCTAACCAAGCCTATCTCTAGATAGGCCAAAGACTTCCTTTTCCTCAATTGGACTATCAAATTATACCCGGATTCATAACCTTCACACCCTTGTTGACTTTTGTTGACCAGAGCAACTTTGAATGTAACAATAGAACTGACACTAATACTAACTTACAATAAGCTATAGAGCTTACATAAGCTGAATTCAACTGAGATAGAGCTTTCTGAAGCAGAATTGAACTATATTATTATTATTTTTTTTTTATTTTTATTTTTTTTTCTTTTGATCAGATACTGATACAAAGTAAATAATCCAACAACTAAAATTTATATTAACTAAAAGAGAATTCCTGAAATCAGGTACAACTAAATGACAATTCGGATAAAAAGTAACTTCAAATTTAAACTTGCATTAAAAACTTAAAATATTACAATACTCCAATCGAATGAACATAAACCGAAAAATTACAATCCAAACTATAGACTAAAATTCTAAAAGTATTTTGACAGCATAACTTTGCTAAAAAGAAAAATTACATATCGAAAATGAAATAACCTATCCTATTTATAGGCCTCGATCCGAACCTCTGGGCTATGCCATGTTGGCGATCCGCGTGCGTTTGTGTTAGTTTGGAGCTCATCTCAGCCGTCTAAATCAATCCCACTCATCATAGCCCTTGGATTGCTCTATCATGACGTGTTCTAACCAATCACGAGCTGCCACCTCATCCCCTCGTGTGTTTCTTCGAGTCTGACACCTTCTGACATACTCTGATCCTTCTAGAAGTCCTTTGATTTGACTAAAAAGCCCTTAATTGTAGTAATTTTTAGCTTGGGTAATTAGGGTTCATGGGAGGGGAAAGGGGATCGGTGTTAATTTTTTAAGTGAGAGAGATAAGAGGGTGAATTGTGAGATAAGGTGTGTTTGTTTTTTATTTTTTTATCTCTTTTTTATCCTTTTTAACTTTGACCGAGTGGGTAAGGTTTGACTGAGGGAGTTTATTTTAGTTGGGGATGGATCGGGTTTGGAGGAAAAGGAGTGGATGATTGGGCCGGATTGGTGTGATAAGGGGTTGGGCTCGTTTGTTTGTGGATTGGATTTGGGATTTTTATTATAATGTGTGATCCGGTTTTTGAACATAGGGTTAATGTTGAGGAATTTAAACATAGGGACTAAAAGTGTAATTTCTGGATTTTTGAGGGACTGATCTTGCCATTTTTTCAAAGTTGAATCCAAGGGCTAATGTTGACGACTTCAGATAGATGGAGGATTTGGGATGCCTTTTTGACCATTTTCTTTGTTTCCGGTTCCGGTTCTGAGCCTTTTCGTATCTCGTGCTCGTTTTCTTGATTTTCTTGTGTCTTTTGTCAATTTTCACGATATCCATCCCTGCACATGCAAAAACACAAAAACACAATATCTTTTGGCATTTTGGTCGGGTTTTTGGTTATTTTGGTCCGGTTTTGGTCTAGAAATGGTATGTGTTTAAGCACATACCAAAATCCCCCAGACTAAGTATTGCAATGTCCTCATGCAATATTATAAAAACTCCCCGATTTTCCTTTTATTCTATTTTTGTATTTTTCTTATTATTCGAGTGACGGCTTTGTTGATAATCATTATCTATCGATAATTTTTAGGGTCATAGAGTAGAAACACAACTCATAGAGGAGTGACCATAAGGATAGAATTCTTCGTCCTTGATTTTTCACATGCTCCCAAACTAAGCTTATAAACGAGATCACAACCTACTTAGAAATTAGATGCCAACACTACTCATGGAAGTTACTTGTGTAAGAACCTCTCGCTCCCATTTTCTTATTTTTGTTTCTACTTATTTTATTTTTGTGAGAAGAATGAATTTCTCCATAAGCTTCTCATTTTCATAATTATTAGACCGATAAAGATACCAAGTTTAAATCGCTAAGTAGTTTTCCATCTTCTTGCAAGAAAGTTTGCCTTAAAAATGAGGTCCACATCAAGGTTATAACATACGTCAAAGACTAAAGAACTCATACGAACATGTAGACATAAGTTGTGGAGAAACATCACGTGCACCTCATGTGCCCGATCTAGGGTCATTCACATGCACCTCACGTGCCATCAACTTGTCTAACACAATAAGCACAAAATCCATACATCTCAACATACATTTTTTTTTTTTTTTTTTTCAATTTCACATTTTTCTTCACTCAATAACTTAATACCACGGGATTACCGGGTGTTTCCAAATCATCAAACATTCAATAGTAACCCTTAGAAAACGAACCTTCACGGTTTAAATCCAAGACCTTACCGCCTTTAGAAGTAAGGATCCAAGGTCCGATCTCAATCCGAAATCTAAGAGCACTTTACAACTTATTCACTCAATACGGGACCTTGATGTGTACCCAAACTTTAGAGCAAAAATTCTTTTAAGAAGATGGAGAACTAAATTTCGTTCTAAACCTAAATATCTTTAATTATTTATACAATATATGGGGTGAAACAATTTTACGGGAGCAAAAGGCCACAAGTACCTACGACGAGCTCTAAAGAGAACCAACTACTCCACGTTTGGCATCTAACTTCTAAATAAATTCTATCATTTCTCGCTCTTCACACATTTAAAAATCTCAAGTAATGAAATTCGCGAATACTTAGCCGATAATCAGCCACGCATATATAAAGTCAGTTACAGAAACTTGCAAATTCTTGAAAAGAATTCGCGTTTTCTAGCTCCTTATGTAAAAGACTAGCGAAAGCTTTAAAGCCATGCATGTATAAAGTCAAGTACGGGAACACACAAAAGAGCAGCTCCTTGTGTACAAGACTAGCACAAGCTTATATGATTATCATTGGTTAAGGGAACAAGCTAGGGCTCAACACGCCCGGTCAAGTCAAAATTTTATTCCTACTCTACCCAGCGGAAAATCAACAAAAATGTCAAAACTTATTATATTTTTGCACAAAAAATTTTTAAATTTTTTTCATTTTTTGGATTTTTTTCAATTTTTGAGGAAAAACGGGGTTGCACGAGACAATAGCAAAAATGCAAGGTAAAAATCAAATCGCAAGATTACCCCCCCAGACTAGAATGAGACATTGTCCTCAATGTCTTAAAGGTACGGGTTCTCCCTACAAAAATCTAAGGCCGTTTATTAATTATGCCAAAAGATAAATGTAAAACGATAAGATTTAGGATATCGATAAGCTGCGAATGATGAAACTCGAGTAGCGTGAAGGAAACTACGAGCACGAGAGTCTTCATCATCGGGCATTCCTGGATACATCACAGAAAACACGAAACACAAGATATGGGAGAGGATGCCCTCCTCACTCACTTTATTAGAAAATAGATAAGAAGATAGAAGGATAAGCATGGGGTGCCTCCCACGAAGCGCTTGTTTTTGGTAACCGAGTCACATGAGCTTGACTCGACCCCGCATTTAGTTGTCCATGGGGAAAGTTTGGAGATCCGGGACAACCATGGATGGTACGTCCCCTACAAAATAGTGCTTCAACCTATGTCCATTCACCTTAAAGTTTGGACCGTCATTTTGAGCTAACTCGACGGTTCCATATGGAAAAACTTGAGTGATGGTAAATGGCCCAGACCAGCGGGTTTTGAGTTTGCCCGAGAAAATCTTTAGCCGAGAATTGAAAAGGAGGACTCGATCACCAACATTGAAAATGCGGTTTTTAATCTTTGAGTCATGAATCCTTTTTGTTTTCTCTTTGTAAATCAAAGAATTCTCGTAGGCTTGATCCCGAAGCTCATTTAATTCATTAATTTGGAGCTTACGGTGATCACCCGCGGTCTTAAGGTCAAAATTGGCATGTTTTAAGGCCCAATATGCCTTATGCTCGAGCTCGATGGGCAGATGGCAAGCTTTTCCGTAAACCAGCTTGTAAGGAGTACACCCGATGGGTGTCTTGAAAGCGGTTCGGAAAGCCCATAATGCATCATCCAATTTGTCGGCCCACGAGGCTCGATTTTCTCCAACGGTTCTTTCAAGGATACGTTTCAATCCACGATTCGAAACCTCAACTTGTCCGCTTGTTTGCGGGTGATACGCGGTAGAAAGTCGGTGAGTGACACCATACTTGAGCATAACTTTTGCAAATTGATCATTGCAGAAGTGAGTACCGCGATCACTGATTATAGCACGAGGAGTTCCGAATCGGGAGAAGAGATTTTTCAAGAACTTAACAACCACTCGGGCGTCATTAGTGGGGAGCGCTTTAGCTTCAACCCATTTTGACAAGTAGTCGACGGCCACGAGGATATATTTATTCCCTCGTGAAGACGGGAATGGCCCCATGAAATCGATGCCCCACACGTCAAAAATCTCACAGACTTGAATTGCATTTTGAGGCATTTCGTCTTTTTGCGAGATTTTTCCTTGACGTTGGCAAGAGTCACAAGACTTTACCAAGTCGTGGGCATCGCGGTAGATTGTCGGCCAATAGAATCCAGAATCAAAGATTTTTTTAGCGGTGTAGCTGGCACCATGGTGTCCCCCCGTGGGTCCATTATGGCAAGCGTTGAGGATATCAACGGCTTCTTGGCCATGCACACACCGTCTTATCATTTGATCGGCACATATCCGGAATAAGTAGGGATCTTCCCAGAAATAATGTTTAACATCTTTGAAAAACTTCTTTTTCTGCTGGGACGACATCCCTTTCACCACAAAATTCCCCGCATGGTAATTTGCGTAATCAGCAAACCATGGGGTACTCGGATCATTTTTTGAAGATATTTTCCCAAGTGTCTCGAGAGGAAATGTCTCGGTGATTTCCTTTTTCTCGAGAACACTTTGATGAGGATTTTCCAGTCTGGACAAATGATCAGCGGCTAGATTCTCTGCTCCTTTTTTATCACGAATGATAATGTCAAATTCCTGGAGCAGAAGAATCCACCGGAGTAATCTCGGTTTAGCATCTTGTTTTGCTAAGAGATACTTTAGAGCAGAATGGTCCGTATACACTATGCTTTTTGATAAGACAAGATACGGTCTAAATTTCTCAAAAGCGTAGACAACGGCCAACAACTCTTTCTCAGTAGTAGTGTAATGAGATTGAGCATTGGTCATTGTCTTGCTAGCATAGTGTATCGGTTGGAAGTATTTGGACTTGCGTTGCCCCAGGACTGCACCGATAGCATAATCGCTTGCATCACACATTAGCTCAAAGGGCAAGTCCCAGTCGGGGGCAACCAAAATCGGTGCTTCAGTCAGTTTCTTTTTGAGAACCTCGAATGCTTCGATGCATTCGGGAGAGAAGATGAACGGAGCATCTTTTTCAAGAAGATGGGTCAGAGGCCGGGCGATTTTTGAGAAGTCTTGAATAAATCGTCTGTAGAAACCGGCATGACCAAGGAAACTACGGATTCCTTTGACGGTAGTGGGATGAGGTAGCTTAGCGATAACATCGACTTTAGCTCGATCGACCTCAATCCCAGATTTGGAAATCTTATGGCCGAGGACTATGCCCTCTTTAACCATGAAGTGGCACTTCTCCCAATTTAGAACGAGATTGGTGCTTTCACACCGTTCAAGCATTTTCTCTAAATGGGAGAGGCACGAGGAAAAGAATTTCCATAAACCGAGAAGTCATCCATAAAGACCTCCATCGTCGTCTCGATCATATCATGGAATATGGCCATCATGCACCTTTGAAACGTGCCCGGAGCATTGCACAAGCCGAAAGGCATGCGTCGGTAAGCAAATGTTCCATAAGGACACGTGAAGGTGGTCTTTTCCTGATCTTGGGGATCAATTGGTATTTGAAAATACCCGGAAAAGCCATCGAGAAAACAATAGAACTCATTTCCCGCCAAACGCTCAAGCATTTGGTCCATAAATGGTAGAGGGAAATGGTCTTTACGGGTAGCATCGTTGAGTTTTCGGTAATCAATACACACTCTCCATCCGGTGACGAGACGTGTGGGAATTAACTCATTTTCTTCGTTTGTAATGACGGTCATTCCACCCTTTTTAGGCACACAGTGGACCGGACTAACCCATGAGCTATCCGAGATCGGATAAATCATCCCTGCGTCAAGGAGTTTAATAACTTCCTTTTTTATGACATCATGGATTTTTGGGTTAACCCGTCTCTGTTGCTGGACAGCGGGTTTGAAATTATCTTCCAATAAGATCTTATGGGTGCAGAATTTAGGGTCGATACCCTTTATATCAGAGATCTGCCAAGCAATGGCACTTTTATGCTTTTTAAGCACGTCTAAGAGTTTTGTCTTCTCCTCATCTTTGAGAGCTTTTGAAATGATGACGGGAAATGTATCGGAATCTCCCAAGAAAGCATATTCAAGATGAGGAGGTAAATCCTTGAGCTCAAGCTCCGGAGGATTTTCAATAGACGGCTTAATTTCCTTAACGTCGGCCATTTTAAGGTCCATCGGAGGGGAAAAAGGGGTAGGGTCTTCATTCAAAAGTTGTTCAAGCATGAGAATATCCCCCTCCGGATCATAATAAGAATCATCATCTTCCGGTGAAGAAGATGTGTCGGTAGCAAGAAACTCATTGACTTCTTCCAAAAAGAAATCACCTCCCTCAAACGGAGTGAAGGACGGGGAAGAGTCGGAGATGATCGGTGAAGAAATAGTAGACGGAGAAGAATCATCAATAGAGGTAGAAGAAGAATCCAAAGTGGGATTGCCACTAGAAAAACCAAGAATCTCTTGAGCATACTCCTCCGTAGTGACGTCAATAATATCAATACGGTTCACGGACATGCAATTATTGTTGGAGGAGTATCTCGCGTTTTGATCCAAATCGAAAGTCACGGCTTCATTACCAACTCGCAAGGTAATCTCTTCATCATAAACATCAATTAACGCACGCCCGGTTCTTAAGAATCCTCTCCCGAGAATGAGAGGAACTCGGGAATCGGCATCAAATTCGACAATCACAAAGTCTGCCGGAAAATGGAATTTTCCCACATTAACATAGACATCTTCGGCTATGCCAATTGGTCGAGTGATTGATCGATCTGCGAGCTCGAGAGTCATTCGGGTCGGAGTGAGAGCGGGGAGAGATAATTTTTCCCAGACGGACTTAGGCATTAGGTTAATGCTAGCGCCAAGATCGGCCAAGGCGAAACATTGAACCATCCCCGGAAAATTGCACGGAATAAGGAACTTTCCGGGATCTCCTAGCTTTTCCGGAAGCTTTTTGAGGAGAACCGCGGAACATTGTTCATTCAACGGGGTTGTTTTTGCCATCTCAAACAATTTATCTTTGTTGCTCAGTAAATTCTTCACCATCGATGCAAACTTCGGCATTAAGAGAGCAGCATCCGCAAAGCTAATTTCGAAACTCATATCTTGAAAGATTTGATAGAATTTCTCCATCTGATGCGTATTCTTATCATGGTGCTTTTGTTCATCAAGTCGTGACGGATACGGAAGTTTTATCTTAACGGGAACCTCTTGTTCAAAATCAACTTTCCCTTTTCCTTTTGACGATTGGACAACCGGAGGTTGGATGTCTTCGGTTCTTCCGTTATTAGTAGGAAGTGCCGTATCCGTTGTCACCTCGGTTTCACGGGCAACTACCTTGGGAGGAAGAGAAGAAGAGGTAGTCGGAGCCGTAGGTCCATCATAACAAACACCACTACGTGTTGTGATCGCTTTAACGTCGCCCCTCGGGTTTGCGATCGTGTTGCTGGGAAGAGAAGTAGTACCCGAACCCGAGGGTTGATCATTTAAACGTTTCTTAATTTCACTCATTTCCTTAGTTAACAACTCTTGAGTTCTCATCAAATTTTGATTTTGAAGCATTAATTGTCGAAGAATCTCATCCGAGGGCGGCGGATTTGGAACAACATTTTGATTTTGATTAAAATTTTGCCCTCGGTTGTTGTTATTGAAACCTTGATTAGGAAAATTTCCTTGATTTTGATTCATATTTCCTTGATTAGTATTGAAATTTCCATAAAAATTCCCTTGATTTTGATTTCATTGAAAACCCCGGTTTTGATTTTGATTAAAACCATTGTTTTGAAAACCATTATTTGCACGATTTTGATTATTGTTCACTTGATTACGGTTTTGACCTTGATTTTGACTTTGATTATTGAATCCCGGTGGTGGTCCAAGTGAATTGTTTGAACGGTAGCTAAGGAGATTACGATCACCTTGGGGTTGGTAACCATTACCACCCGCATTAGTAGCATACACATTCTCGTGTCCATAAGCCCCGGTGGCCGGACACTCGAAATAAGAATGAGGACCACCACATAATTCACAACCATGATTAATAACATTGACTTGGTTGGGTGTTTTCTCAATAACAAATGAATCGAATTTCTTATTAAGTGCGGCGAGAGCATTCATAACTTCTTCATTGATCTTACTATTAGCACTAGACGTTTGAAGCTTGCTCCTTGAATTTCTCACACGAGCTTTGTTTTCAATTATTCCGAATGCCTCTCGAATATTACGAGCCAATAAGTTTCCACCGGCCGCTGAATTGAGTGAATCTTGATCGGCAAGACTCAAACCATTATAAAAGGTATCGATTTGATGAAGCTCCGAAAAACCGTGGTTCGGACATTTCTCAATCAACTCCTTAAACCGATCCCAAGCCTCGCTGAACGATTCATCAAAGGCTTGTTGGAAACGTAAGATTTGAGCGCGGAGATTAGAAATCTTAGAAGGAGGATAGAAATGGTTCACGAACTTTGAAGCTAGGTCACCCCAAGTATAGATCGAGTTCGGGGGTTCCTTCTCAAGCCAAGTTCGAGCTGCTCCCTTAAGGGAGAAAGGAAATAACTTCATCTTGATCGCATCATATGATACTTGATTAAGCTTAATGGTCTCAACTATATCCGTGAAGTTCCTGATGTGAATGTGAGGATCTTCACTCTCGAACCCATGGTAAGAGATATTAGTGATGAGGTTCAATAACCCGTGATTGATTTCAAATTGATTAGCAAGTATGTCGGGAATCACAATGGCCCTTCGCACACCATTAAATGGTGTTTGAAGTTGTTCCTCCATCGGACGGAGGTCGGGGCCCGGTTGTGCTCCTTGATTAGGCTCCACCGGAGGAGCTTGATTGTCGTTCATTTCCTCAACGTTTGGAAAATGAGTACGGTGTGTGTGTCGAATTACCCTTTCGGGATTTGATAATGGAGAAATAAGATTTTGAGAAGATGAGCGGGTGTTCATACACCAAAAAGGAAACAAAAATTAAAATCAAAAATCTTTTTGTATTTTTGGTTGGGAATTATTTTTGGCTTTTTTAATATATTAAAAAACAAAATATTTTATTTTCTTTTTGGTAACCGTTACGTTAACCGTAACCGTTTCCTTTAAAACTACGCGCAGCGTGGCGGGAAGGCAAAGGTAGCTCCGAAGATGCTTAAAAACCCGCCTTCTTCAGCTCGACAATTTAATGTCAAGCTTCCTTAAACCCCGTGATTAGGTTGTAGTAATAAAGTAATCCGATAACGATTAATTACACGATTTGTTTTGTTGTTATTTGGAATGGTTTACAACCGCCCTCCTTCAACGGAAGACGGAGGATTTATTATTAATGGTGAAAACACTTTAGGAAAAGTGTTTTTTAATTATTATATTTTTGTATTTTTATTTTTTATAAAAAACAATAACTTCCAAGGAAGGATCTTCAAATCACAAAAACAACGGACGAAATCGACGCACTCGTTTCAAGCCTTCCCCGGCAGCGGCGCCATTTTATTGATGTTTGTTTTATATATTTTTGAAACCAAAGAAATTGTAACGAATACAATTTCCCCGGGTCGTTCTCCCAACGAAGGTTTGACGGCGAATTTGTCGAATCGGAGTCGTGAATATGTGAAGTGAATATGTGATGTGAAAGATTATTTTTTTAGAATTTGATTACACTATAATAAGAAATATTAAAAACAATCTACGCTATTAAAATAAATGCACACAAAGAAAAATTCAAATAAATGCAAATCCCGGGCTAATCCCGAGATTTATAAATCTATTAGTGAAATTATACTAAATTAAAAATAAAAATAAAATAAAATCTAAGGGACGAAAATGACTTTTATTAAAAACTGATTTTATAAAAGAAATTTATGAAAATAAAGTTTTATATAAAAACGAGGGACTAAAAACACAATTTAGGAAACTTTATTTAAGCTAAAACTTTTTAACGAAATGACAAGGACCAAACTGTAATTCCTTGAAACTCTAATAAAACTAACCACGATTTGAAACAAATACAAGGACCAAATTCGCTAAAAATGAAACCCAAGGACTAAATTGCAATAACTGAAAATTGAAAATGTTTTACTCTAGATAAGCAGCCCAGGTTCGATTCTGGGTGACTGCAAATTTACTACACTAATTTTTTTAGTTTTTCTTCTTTCAAATCTCAACTAACAATTAACAAAACTAATTTATAACACACTCATTAACACAAAATCTGACAGATGAGCAAAATTATTTTAACAGTTAACAAAATGAGCAGGCCATAAGGAGATTTCAAGTAAATTTTGACTTTAACTATTTAGCCTACTGGTTTTAAGCTTAAACTAACCTAGAAACACCTAATGTATCATGTTAAGATCATAATCTCAGCAAGAAAACAACAAGAACTCAGCAATTTCACTAGATCCAAACAGTCCCTTAAACTACCAAACACACTACAAATTGCAAATTTATCCTTAGACCTACTGATTTAAAGCCTAGAACAGATTAAACAGATGCTATTGAAGCTAGTTGAACAAACAAAAGTGCCACAAAACAAACAGAACTAAGATTTGCAGTCTAGGCTAATTAACATGGCAGTCAAGTTCACATTAGTACTCAAACTGCATAAAAGCATACAAGAGCACATCTATATTATACTAGAAGAACACAAATAGCAACAACTGATACTAACTAACAGGTATTAAACTACTTAAAAATTCAATAAAGTGATAGAAATGGAGATGAGCAACTTACAAAAACTTCCCTAGCTAAACAAGGGATTAACTCTAACCAAGCCTATCTCTAGATAGGCCAAAGACTTCCTTTTCCTCAATTGGACTATCAAATTATACCCGGATTCATAACCTTCACACCCTTGTTGACTTTTGTTGACCAGAGCAACTTTGAATGTAACAATAGAACTGACACTAATACTAACTTACAATAAGCTATAGAGCTTACATAAGCTGAATTCAACTGAGATAGAGCTTTCTGAAGCAGAATTGAACTATATTATTATTATTATTATTATTATTATTATTATTTTTTTTTTTCTTTTGATCAGATACTGATACAAAGTAAATAATCCAACAACTAAAATTTATATTAACTAAAAGAGAATTCCTGAAATCAGGTACAACTAAATGACAATTCGGATAAAAAGTAACTTCAAATTTAAACTTGCATTAAAAACTTAAAATATTACAATACTCCAATCGAATGAACATAAACCGAAAAATTACAATCCAAACTATAGACTAAAATTCTAAAAGTATTTTGACAGCATAACTTTGCTAAAAAGAAAAATTACATATCGAAAATGAAATAACCTATCCTATTTATAGGCCTCGATCCGAACCTCTGGGCTATGCCATGTTGGCGATCCGCGTGCGTTTGTGTTAGTTTGGAGCTCATCTAAGCCGTCTAAATCAATCCCACTCATCATAGCCCTTGGATTGCTCTATCATGACGTGTTCTAACCAATCACGAGCTGCCACCTCATCCCCTCGTGTGTTTCTTCGAGTCTGACACCTTCTGACATACTCTGATCCTTCTAGAAGTCCTTTGATTTGACTAAAAAGCCCTTAATTGTAGTAATTTTTAGCTTGGGTAATTAGGGTTCATGGGAGGGGAAAGGGGATCGGTGTTAATTTTTTAAGTGAGAGAGATAAGAGGGTGAATTGTGAGATAAGGTGTGTTTGTTTTTTATTTTTTTATCTCTTTTTTATCCTTTTTAACTTTGACCGAGTGGGTAAGGTTTGACTGAGGGAGTTTATTTTAGTTGGGGATGGATCGGGTTTGGAGGAAAAGGAGTGGATGATTGGGCCGGATTGGTGTGATAAGGGGTTGGGCTCGTTTGTTTGTGGATTGGATTTGGGATTTTTATTATAATGTGTGATCCGGTTTTTTGAACATAGGGTTAATGTTGAGGAATTTAAACATAGGGACTAAAAGTGTAATTTCTGGATTTTTGAGGGACTGATCTTGCCATTTTTTTCAAAGTTGAATCCAAGGGCTAATGTTGACGACTTCAGATAGATGGAGGATTTGGGATGCCTTTTTGACCATTTTCTTTGTTTCCGGTTCCGGTTCTGAGCCTTTTCGTATCTCGTGCTCGTTTTATTGATTTTCTTGTGTCTTTTGTCAATTTTCACGATATCCATCCCTGCACATGCAAAAACACAAAAACACAATATCTTTTGGCATTTTGGACGGGTTTTTGGTTATTTTGGTCCGGTTTTGGTCTAGAAATGGTATGTGTTTAAGCACATACCACTTTCATAAAAATATAAAAATACAAAAAAGAATCTTCCCTCACCCTTAGACCTATTAGAATAGTTTTTCAATCCTAACGACACTATTCCCTGTGGAGAACGATCAATCCCCCGTACTTACCACTACACTATACTACATCGGTCAGGTACACTGCCTGGTGGGGTTGTAAGCCTCTTGAGATCCCTCGAGAGGTAAAACCTGTTGTAAGGTCGCAAAACCACGCATCAAGTTTTTGGCGCCGTTGCCGGGGAATAGTTATTGTTTAGGTTGAATTTTTTATTTTATAGGTCTACTCACTAGATTCCTTTCTAGTGAGATTTTTATTTTATTTTTCTAGGTTTTCTTTAGTCTATCTTTTTTCTTCGTTTCTTTGTTCGTAACCATTACCATCCGACATCATGGAAGATGGTAATATCCTCGATCCCAACAACCCACCACAACAACCACCACAACCTCCTAGAGCCCGTACCTTAGGAGACTACTCCCGTCCTAGCCACCATGGCTATCGAAACACCATTGAGCTCACTCAAGGAGCCAATGTCACTCCCTTGCGATCCGACACCATCCGGTTGGTGCAAAGCGGATGCGCATTCCATGGACTTCGTTCCGAAGATGCTAATCAACATCTCAAGGACTTTCTCAAAATTGTTGATTCCATAGACCTTGATATTGTCACTCGAGAGACGACCCGACTGCGTCTCTTTCAATTCTCTCTGCGGGACCAAGCTAGTCAATGGCTAGAGCGTCTACCCGCAGGATCCATCACCTCATGGGATGATCTCACCACTCGTTTCCTTGCTCAGTTTTTCCCACCGGGAAGAACTACCAAGCTAAGGAATGATATCTTGATGTTCCAACAACGTCAAAGCGAAACCCTCTACGAGGCATGGACTCGATTCAAGGACTTACTCCAAAAAGTCTCTCACCATGGCTTAGAACTTTGGCTCCAAGTCCAAATCTTCTATGACCATATCAATCTCTCCACGAGGCAAACCATTGACCAAGCGGCCGGTGGTAAGCTACGTGATCTAAGTGCGGAACAATCATGGGCTCTCCTAGAAGATCTTGCTCTTTATGACAACGAAAGTTGGGGTGATCCCCGTGATTTGAATAAAACGGTCAAGGCAATATCTTTGCCTTCGAACAATTCAAGCACTTCCGACCGTAGGATCGTAGAACTTGAAGACCAAGTCAAGTTTCTGATGAAATCCTACGAGGCTCCTAAACCTTCAAGCCAAGTGAACAAAATCACTTCTTCATGTGAATTATGTAGTGGTCCCCACGACACTCGTGATTTCATGGAACTCCCCGAACAAGCTTTTGCGGACTACGCATCCTCGCGTACCGACGGAGCGGGAGACAAGTGGTACACTTTCAAACCCGAGAAAAACCCCTACGGTGATTCATACAACTCCTCATGGAAAAATCACCCAAACCTTAGGTGGAAACAAAACCAAAATGCACAACAAACCAATTCTTCCAACCCACCTAATCGTTTCCAATCAAGCGGTTCCAACTCGAACCGTACTTTCAATAACAATCCTTCCAACAATTATGGTAGTACCAATAACTTTGAAGGATTGATGTCCCAATTTATGGCATTTCAAGAAGCTCGGATAGCTAAGTTTGAATCCGAATTCAATCAACAACAAACGGAGATGACCAATAAAATTGACAACTTATTGAAAGCTCTCAATAACCAAGTGCTATCACCTCCACATAAGGACGCTAGGAACACAAATAGCGGACCCCAAGTAAAAGACCCCTCTTCATCCAAACATGTCCACTTCGTCAACATTGTCACTATCAAACCGATTGATAGGAATGAAGATAATAGTAAACCTATGGATGAGGTTAAGAAAGTCGAGGTTGATAAGGAAGGTAGGAAAAGTGAGATTGAAGAAGTAGATGATGATGAGGACTACTTCAATAGGCTACCCACTAAGGAAGAGCGCGCATATCATACAAACTTATTCGATGACCCCGAGACACCATACTTCCTAGGTAGACCAATTATAAAAATGGGCGACCCTTCTAATCTCAACATACCATGCAACATCGGACATTTGCATGTATGGAAAGCTTACATCGACCTTAGATCGCCCATAAACATCATGACTAGAGCCCACTACAACTTAATAATGAAAAATCAACTTGGGTATAGGATGTTCCCTGATAAGGGTTGGATGAGTAACTTCACGGGAAGAGTTAAGGCATTACCGGTTTATGTAGGAAACTTCACCTATATCACCGACTTTGTAATTGTAGAAGACATCCGCCCAATAGTCGATGCATCCTTAACTCAAGTAGTTCTTGGAAAACCATTTGTTGAGGTCTCTGGAATGACTTATGAGCCTTCCTTAGGGATAGTTAGATTTAAGGATGAGACCGATGAGATAAACTACCAAATGCCATATAAGATAGAGCAATTCCAACACTTGTCAAATGTTGAGAAGGAGCTTAAGCAAGCAGTCTACTATAGGAATGATGGAGATAGAAGTAAAGGAGTAGACTATGTTATGGGAAGGATATTCGGTTTCTACAAGGATTGTTTGAAATTAGGACCTGAATATAGAACCGGACATGAGGATGGCCTAGAAACCGTGACCAATGATGGAATCACGTAATGTACGTGACTTTGAGTCTAGCTACAAGACTCGTTAATAAAGAAAAGCGCTTCTTGGGAGGCAACCCAAGCTTTATTTGCTTTGTGTGTTTATTTAATTGTTTGTTTGATTTTATTTGTTTCCGTGTGTATGTTTAATTTTTATTTTTATTGATTCATGTTCAAAACTAATTTGTGAAAATGCTTTATTTTGTTTTTAACTTCGTCTTAACTACATATAAAGGTATTTTGCAAAAGTTAAGTGTAAGGGAAATCTAAATCGGTTTATTAGAACACAAATGAACATGAATCGTAATAATATTAAATTAACATGCATATTAGTATTTGTTTGAGTCAAATGCTTGTATCGAGTCATAATGATGTTTTGCAGGATTTTCAGGAAGTAAGGTATAGGTTTTTCCAAAATTTTTCCGGAAACTTAACATGAGAATTCTGTCAGATCATTTCTGACGGCGTCAGGCTTTACAACCTGACGGCGACAGGTTTTAATTTTCTGAAAATTTTGAAAGTTTTGTTTTCATAAAAAGTTTTTATTAAATCTCTAACTTATAATCTCCAGGAATCTGCAAAATAATCATTCCACAAGCATTATATCCTTGTATATAGAATTTATCCCGCCGATGTTATGCAGGTTTTCGTGTTTGTTTTCTCAGGTTTAACAGGTTATTTTGGACAAGGAAATGTATGTTGGATCAAGCTTTTGGCGATGCATTAGTCGTAAAGCTTCTACATTCTCTTGGAAGAAGATCTAACCATGTTAACACATTATCCACCGAGCGAATCAGGGGAGTATTTGATTTCATTCTTTTACCTTATTTACTTTTACATCTTGTTATTTGAACATTGGGGACAATGTTCATCTTAGGTGTAAGGGGGGGGGGGGGGTAAAAATACGATACTTTAGAGAATACAATTGCACTTGACTTTTGTTTGTTTAATGGTAGATGTGTAATAAAACTGAGAGAAATACCTGTTAGGGCAATTTTAGTGCCAAATTTAAATTTTTTTACAACATTTAGGAGTGAAACTTTGATCTTAATGAGCGTCTCACGGATAGGAGTTATATGACTAGCACAAAAACCGTACCACTAAAAAATTTTCCACCCCCAAATATGTGAGGTTCGCCCTTAGAATTGGTAGGAAAAGCATTTATGCTATGATGTGTGTACCGGTAGCACTTAGATTCTAGAACTTGCGTTAGGACCATTCCGAGGCCACAAGTGAGACTACATTCGTGTAGTTAGATTTACTACATGATAAGAGGCATTAGGATTAACCCATTGTTTTACACCTGTGTTTTTGTTATAATTACATTGGCTACATTGGTCAAGTAATTCTCCCACACCCTTTGCGTTGTACTCATTTTTAGTACACGATACCCCTAGTACACCCCTCAGAGCCTATCTTTTCGTTTCGACCTTTAAGCATTTTACTTAAAGGAAGAATTTGTTACACCCCACTTAAATGTACACCCAAATCGTCTTAGCCTACCTTGTATGCACTCATCTTTAGTGCATTATTGTGACAACATTTGTTTAAACCCAAGTTAATTATCTAATTGATTACATGGTTGCTAAGTCGAGTCATATCCTTGTACATATTGTTTTGGGATGATTGGGACTCATGGGTAAAGTACTAGTGTAATGGAGTAATGGGGAAGAACATCATTTATTACCCCCATATGTGCTAAATATTTTAAAAGTACTCCAAGTGTTTCGATTATCTTAATTCGAGTCATTAGAATAGTTATTTGTAAAGTTATGTAAAAGTTCAAGTGTAAGGGGAATGCAACGCCCTTATGATGTATTATTTTGGATGGTAGGGCAAAAGTGTATGCAAAAAAAAAAAAAAAAAAAAAAAAAAAAAAAAAAAAAAAAAATCAAGAAAAAAATACAAAAAAATGAGAAAATGAAAAGTAGAAAAAACATATGGACTACCATCCCGTTTCATTTTATGTTTGTTTTATGTTTTTGTTATTTTGTTTTTAGCTTAAGATTGAGTCTAGTCTTGGCTTAGCAACATTGTATAGTACATGTAATTAATCAAGATCTTTAACTCGCCACCAGTAAAATATCCCTTATCCAACAAAACCGTGTTTATCATATCCCTACAACTAACGTTATAACCCGTTTAAAAGCCCTCTTTGATAGTTTATCTTAGGTGCTTACGCCTAGTGGAGGAGGTTTTTGATCCTTGCCCAAGCCTATGGTAATCTATTTGCTATGACAGGTAGTGAGAGATATTATCCATTTTCATTTATGAGAATTATTTTGATGACACTTGAGAGATGTGAGTATCTAAACACTACTTGTGAGGTGCTAGTTTGTAATCTCCGTGCTTATTATGATTAAAGTGGAACGACTATTTGTTGTAATTACTTTTATATTAGCGTTAAATGACCCCTAACTTGTATTTTGATTAGAATAAAAGCGCATTTGCTTGAGGACAAGCAAATCTCAAGTGTAAGGGTATTTGATGAAGCGAAAAGTGTACCGCTTTTAGGGGGTCATTTAAGCCCTAAATCGTATTTATTTGATCAAATATTGCCCTAAATCGTTCCTTTTGTCATTTTAGGTACTTTTGAGAAGAAATCTGGAAAAGGAAGCATTTTGGACGTTTTTGGAGCATAAAAGTGAAGAAAACGACAAAGTCTCAAAATTATACTGGAAAGTACCTTTGACGGCGTCAGGGATTGGCCCAGACGGCGTCACGGCTTGGCAAAAAAGGTGGATATGAAAATTACTCATGATAAGCCAGAGAAATTTACACAGGAAAGTCTGACGGCGTCACCCTTTAAGATGATCAAGGCCATCACGGCTTAAGCTAAAGAGGGACGGCGTCAAGCTCAATTCTGACGGCGTCACCCCTTGATAGGCCAGAGCGGATTTTGGAGCACTAAAGAGGGACGGCGTCAGGAAGGCCATCCGGGAACCCTAGACACGGCGAGGTGACGGCGTCAAGTCCTACAACGTGACGCCGTCAGCCCTTAAACTCTATATATAGTTTTGCAATTTTTTGTCATTAGTGTGCAACTTTGTGAGGAGAAACCCTAAAGACGAATTTCTGCCATTTTTAAGGGTTTTCATACCCTTGGATCTCCCATGTTTAATTGAAGATAAGTAATCGTTTAATCAATCAATATGTCTATGTGTTGTTTGATTATATCTCGTTCTTGTCTTTTGATTAACATGCTAGGCTAGATTTATCTTGTGTTTGCTTAGATCTAATGAAACCTAGCTATTGATTATTGGTTATTAGTGTGTTATTAGTTGTATTGGATGATTGTTTATCTATGTTAGGCTTAAGAAAACTGGCTAACCTCCTATTCGGTAACTTGCTTGAACGTCTTAAGAAACATGAACCAATGCGTACTAAGGTTTTTATGGTTGTATTTAATGCATGAGCGAATTCTAGTGATCCCATGTTAGGAGCTTCCTAGCCGGCTCGACATAGGAGTGAAGTAGGAGCTTGTAGAGTTGGGGAAGTACGTACGCCACCCCACGATTGGTATTAAGGAATACACCCGTCATCCACGCAATTAATACACACTAATCAACCGGTAAAAGATAGTTAGGGAGTAAGGAAATCTAAGTAAACACATTTCTCTCCACATAAGTTTCACAACCTTTTCATTTTCATTATTTTATTTTATTTGCATTCGTAGTTATTTGGGTTAGTTGACTAGCAACTAATTCCGCCCACTCCTTCAAACCCGAGATTTTACTTGCTTTCATAAAAATATAAAAATACAAAAAAGAATCTTCCCTCACCCTTAGACCTATTAGAATAGTTTTTCAATCCTAACGACACTATTCCCTGTGGAGAACGATCAATCCCCCGTACTTACCACTACACTATACTACATCGGTCAGGTACACTGCCTGGTGGGGTTGTAAGCCTCTTGAGATCCCTCGAGAGGTAAAACCTGTTGTAAGGTCGCAAAACCACGCATCAGTTGTCTGTTGGTTTGAGTTAGAATCTTGATCTCACAATCTTTTTTCACTTGGTGTTCATACACGACACACGCACCAACCTCCAAAAAATGTCAATTTCTTCCACCAAGCGCTTTTTTTTATTATGTTTACTTTTGATTTAATTGACCGGCGGGGTCAAGAAAGACGGTGCACACCCTAATAAAGCTGTTAATTTTCTCTTATATAAAGTTTGTTTTAATAATAATAATAATAATTATTATTATTATTATAAAAATTCAATCTTTTTTGTTTTGATTATGTATATTTTATGTTTTTACAAGAATTTTGTTTAGTGCAAAAGAAAGGTGGCATTAGTGACCGGAGGAGATTCGAGTATAGGAAGATCCTTTTGCTACCACTTTTCTAAGGAAAGGTGCAACTATGGCCTTTACTTATATGAATGGAATTGAGGATATAAATGCAGCAGACACATTGAAGATCATAAAGGGTGCTTCAATGGCTTTTTCAGTCATGGTAAGAACCTTCAGTACCACCTTCTGTTTAACATAAGATTATACATAAACATGCATTAGAATAAGAAAAACAGATTAAAAAGATAGAAATTTTGGAACTTTTTTTGATGAAGATGATGGAATAATGTTGTTTACCCGAGCCATGTGAAGAGGGTGGTGGATTTGGTTTTCCTGATATATGAGTGTGAACACAAATGATAAGTTTGATACATTTATTTTATGTTAGGTTGAATGGTTCATTTTTTTAAGGTTAGGTCCAAGAAGGTACAATAATTGCTGAGTATGCATTTTCAACAAAACTTTAGATTGGGGCTAAGAAGCTAGTGGGATCATTCTTTGCAAATTTCTTAACAAGATTGAATGTGGCGCCATTCCAAAAGTAAGCACCTTTCTTCTTTTGTAGCATTATGTTCACTTGCTGCTCCAATCTGTTAGTTGTTAACATGACTACTCTTTTTGTTGCTAACGTTTCAGTTAAATAATGAATTGTTTTGTTTACAAGCAGAAAACCCTAGTTGCAAGCAGCAGCAGCGACAGCAGAAAATGCTCGAAGGCAAGCTGAAGCTGAAGCTAAATTGAAAGCAAAGCAAAAGAGAGACCTCAAGAGGGAAGCGACTCGCCAGGCAGTATTGAAGGTATTGAAAGCTTTATTCGTCATGATGTTGAACATAAATAGTTGGAGTAACATAGCTTTCTATATCTTCTGCCCGATACAATGTCAAGTAAGTGAAGCTGTTGTCATTTGTTTAAATCAATTTTCTGTATACAATGTTGTTAATACAAATATCGTCATAAAAACATTATTTATATTTTACGATCTTTGCTTAATTTTGTTAATGACAATTACAAAGTTTATCTTTAAGCAAAGCATAAATATAAGATTAAGTCTTTTACATTTATAGTGATAAGTCTTTTTTTAAAACACATTTACACATTATAAGATTACTAGGAATAACATTATATACATTTACATTTTTATTTCTTAAATTAGAAATATTTAGGATGACATCATGGCATGCATCATGAACATAATCTTAGAAAGATTTTGAGATATCTTGCATAGATCTTCAAGCTAAAGAGTTGACATTTGAAGGTATGGAAAGATTGTGCAAGATATGGAAAGATTTGAGAATCTCTTAGCTGTCCTGCACTGGCGGATCCAAACCCATACAAGGGCAGATCCAAATTTAGGGATCCGCCAAATCCGCCAACTGTTTTATCAGTTTGCCTATAAATAGCAAGCTGATCATTCAGACACACTCATCACTTATATAGCATAAATTATACGTACATTCATTTATACATTACTAACCCATATCATTCATCATTCTTAGTGATCTTCCTTTTTGTAGCAAAAGAGATCAAGCATCAACAAGCTTCAACATACTGTTGCAAGTCTTGTAAAGTAGAAACTGTGTGATTAGTTAGAGTTTACACATCATTGTTATACCTTTCATTCAGTAAAGTCCAGTTAGTGTTTTAGTCCTCAAAACACATAGAGTAAACGGGAGTAGTTGTACCCTTGTAAAGAACTCGACATTTAGCTTAGTGTCGGTAATTGTATAAGCGACGTCAGGTTGGTTCTTCCTTGAAGTAGAACCCGGTGTTTAGCTTAGTACCGGATAAAGTGTAAGCGACGTGTATAAAGGTTTTCTCCGCCGAGAAGGGAGTTTGTTTCTTAGTGAAGAAAAACTCTCGAGTTAGAGGCTCGAGGAGTGGAGTAGGGCAAGGAAGAGAGTCCTTGTAGCCAAACCACTATAAATCTCCGTGTTGTGGTTTGATTGTTCCTATCCTTACTTACTTTACTTATATTGTTTGTTTGTGAGTATTTACTTTGAAATCACGTTAAGTCACAAAGCGAATTAAATTTAAAACGGTAAAAACTATTCAACCCCCCTTCTAGTTTTCCACAAATGTTATGCATTTTATATGATAGTAGCTTGAGTCTTACGTAATAATTGTTTATTAATACAACGGCGGGTGCGGCTTGGGCTATTGCATATTTTAAGACTTTATGGCTACTTCACATTGTAGCATTATAGCCCTAGCAATTGAAAAAATGACACTGAGGTAAGCGAGTGCTACTAATAACAAACCTCGCCAGCCCCCGCAACTGATTCGCCATTTGGATTTGGGCATGGGATAACCACATTTACTAAGTTACATGCAAGAGTAGTTTACTGATTCGCCAAACTACTCTTGCATGTAACTTAGTAAATGTGGTTATCCCGCGCCCAAATCCAAATGGCGAATTAGTTGCGGGGGCTGGCGAGGTTTGTTATTAGTAGCACTCGCTAACCTCAGTGTCATTTTTTCAATTGCTAGGGTTGTAATACTACAATGTGAAGTAGCCATAAAGTCTTAAAATATGCAATAGCCCAAGCTGCACCCGCCGTTGTATTAATAAACAATTATTACGTAAGACTCAAGCTACTATCATATAAAATGCATAACATTGTATACAGAAAATTGATTTAAACAAATGACAACAACTTCACTTACTTGACATTGTATCGGGCAGAAGATATAGAAAGCTATGTTACTCCAACTATTTATGTTCAACATCATGACGAATAAAGCTTTCAATACCTTCAATACTGCCTGGCGAGTTGCTTCCCTCTTTAGGTCTCTCTTTCGCTTTGCTTTCAATTTAGCTTCAGCTTCAGCTTGCCTTCGAGCATTTTCTGTTGTCGCTGCTGCTGCTTGCAACTAGGGTTTTCTGCCTGTAAACAAAACAATTAATTATTTAACTGAAACGTTAGCAGCAAAAAGAGTAGTCATGTTAACAACTAACAGATTGGAGCAGCAAGTGAACATAATGCTACAAAGGAAGAAAGGTGCTTACTTTTGGAATGGCGCCACATTCAATCTTGTTAAGAACTTTGCAAAGAATGATCCCACTAGCTTCTTATCCCCAATCTAAAGTTTTGTTGAAAATGCATACTCAGCAATTATTGTACCTTCTTGGACCTAACCTTAAAAAAATGAACCATTCAACCTAACATAAAATAAATGTATCAAACTTATCATTTGTGTTCACACTCATATATCAGGAAAACCAAATCCACCACCCTCTTCACATGGCTCGGGTAAACAACATTATTCCATCATCTTCATCAAAAAAAGTTCCAAAATTTCTATCTTTTTAATCTGTTTTTCTTATTCTAATGCATGTTTATGTATAATCTTATGTTAAACAGAAGGTGGTACTGAAGGTTCTTACCATGACTGATGAAAAAACTAAACAAAAAGCCATTGAAGCACCCTTTATGATCTTCAATGTGTCTGCTGCATTTATATCCTCAATTCCATTCATATAAGTAAAGGCCATAGTTGCACCTTTCCTTAGAAAAGTGGTAGCAAAAGGATCTTCCTATACTCGAATCTCCTCCGGTCACGAATGCCACCTTTCTTTTGCACTAAACAAAATTCCTGTAAAAACATAAAATATACATAATCAAAACAAAAAAGATTGAATCTTTATAATAATAATAATAATAATAATAATTATTATTATTAGAGTAAATTGCATTTTTGGTCCCTGTGGTTTGGCCAAATTGCAGATTTGGTCCCCAACTTTTTGAAAGTGCACCAGACGTCCCCATTTTCAAGTTTTCGTTGCATTTTTGGTCCCTGGCCTCAGTCAAATGACACAAATGCCCCTCTTCTTTTCTTTTTTTATATTCCTTTTCAGTTTTTAACACAAATGGTCCTTGTGTTGCGCAAGGCTTTACAAATTTAGTCCTTTTTTTTCACAAATGGTCCTTCTTACACAAAATCGTCCTTGTGTGGCGCAAGGCTTACACAAATGGTCCTTGAGTCCGTTTTTCTTCCGTTTTTTACATTTTCGTCCGTTTTTCTTACGTTTTTTTTTCTGTTTTTGTCCGTTTTTCTTATGTTTTTGTCCGGTTTTCTTACGTTTTTTACATTTTCGTCCCTTATTCTTACGTTTTTTCCGTTTTTACCCGTTATTGTCTGTTTTTCTTACGTTTTTGTCCGTTTTTCTTACGTTTTTTCCGTTTTTGTCCGTTTTTATCTGTTTTTCTTACGTTTTTGTCCGTTTTTCTTACATTTTTTTCCGTTTTCATACGTTTTTGTCCGTTTTTCTTACGTTTTTTCTGTTTTTACCCGTTATTGTCCGTTTTTCTTACGTTTTTGTCCGTTCTTATCCGTTTTTCTTACTTTTTTTTTCCGTTTTTGTCCGTTTTTATCCGTTTTTATCCGTTTTTGTCCCTTTTTTTCTTTTTTATCCGTTTTTGTTCATTTTCCTTACTTTTTTTTCCGTTTTCTTTTTTTTTTGTCCCAATTTTTTATTTAGTCCGAATTTTTTGTCCCGTTTTTTTTTGACCAAATTTTTTTTAAAATAAATAAAATTAAAAAATTAAAAAATAAATAAAAATTTTTGTCCGAATTTTGTGTCCGATTTTTTTTTCTTTTTTGTCCGAATTTAAAAAAAAAAAAAAAAAAAAAAAAAAAGTTCAAAATTTTTGACGAATTTTTTTTGTCCGAATTTTGAATTTTTTTTATTTTTATATTTTATTTACTTTTTTAAAAAAATTTGGTCAAAAAAAATAAAAATCGGAAAAAAATTTTGAATTTTTATATATTTTTTTATTTTTTAATTTTAAATTCGGACAAAAAAGAAAAAAAAAATCGGACACAAAATTCGGACAAAAATTTTTATTTTATTTTTAATTTTTTAATTTTATTTATTTTTTAAAAAAAATTGGTCAAAAAAAAACGGGACAAAAAATTCGGACTAAATAAAAAATTGGGACAAAAAAAAGAAAACGGAAAAAAAGTAAGGAAAATGAACAAAAACGGAAAAAAAAGGGACAAAAACGGACAAAAACGGAAAAAAACGGACAAAAACGGAAAAAAAATGTAAGAAAAACGGATAAGAACGGACAAAAACGTTAGAAAAAACGGACAATAACGGGTAAAAAAACAAGAAAAAACGTAAGAAAAACGGACAAAAACATATGAAAACGGAAAAAATGTAAGAAAAACGGACAAAAACGTAAGAAAACAGATAAAAACGGACAAAAACGGAAAAAACGTAAGAAAAACAGACAAAAACGTAAGAAAAACGGACAATAACGGGTAAAAAACGGAAAAAAACGTAAGAATAAGGGACGAAAACGTAAAAACGTAAGAAAACCGGACAAAAACATAAGAAAAACGGACAAAAACAGAAAAAAACGTAAGAAAAACGGACGAAAATGTAAAAAAACGGAAGGAAAACGGACTCAAGGACCATTTGTGTAAGCCTTGCGCCACACAAGGACGATTTTGTGTAAGAAGGACCATTTGTGAAAAAAAAAGGACTAAATTTGTAAAGCCTTGCGCAACACAAGGACCATTTGTGTTAAAAACTGAAAAGGAATATAAAAAAAGAAAAGAAGAGGGGCATTTGTGTCATTTGACTAAGGCCAGGGACCAAAAATGCAACGAAAACTTGAAAATGGGGACGTCTGGTGCACTTTCAAAAAGTTGGGGACCAAATCTGCAATTTGGCCAAACCACAGGGACCAAAAATGCAATTTACTCTTATTATTAAAATAAACTTTATATAAGAGAAAATTAACAGCTTTATTAAGGTGTGCACCGTCTTTCTTGACCCCCGTTCAATTAAATCAAAAGTAAACATAATAAAAAAAAAGCGCTTGGTGGAAGAAATTGACATTTTTTGGAGGTTGGCGCGTGTGTCGTGTATGAACACCAAGTGAAAAAAGATTGTGAGATCAAGATTCTAACTCAAACCAACAGACAACCGGCTCATCACATCTTTAGTCGCAACCAACCAACTAGGGATGAGCAAAAAAAAACCGAAAAACCCAAAACCGAACCAAAAACCGAAAAAACCGAACCGAATAACCGACTGAAACTAAAAACCGATGGTTCGGTTTTTAGTTTTTCAAAAACCGAAAAATGCGGTTCGGTTTCGGTTTTCATCCAAAAACCAAACCGTAAAAAACCGAACCGGACCGGTTTTATTGTATAATAATATATAATTAATATAACATAAATAAGTAACTAAATAATTCAAATTTACAAATTCATATTCATTTTATGGATGGATTTATAATATATTTATCTTAACGTTTATATGCGTGTTTGTCGTGTCGTGTGTATACTTGACAATATATCAATAAATATGTGACAATGAACATACTATGTGTATGTTCACTTGCATGGGTGTGTGACTTATCTATATGTGTATAATTGTAGAAATATGAGATAAACATTATTAGGCTTAGATTGATAAAAGTTAAAAAAGAATAACCAATTTTCTATATAAAACAAGTTTGTTGTTATAAATTGGCCATGCCCAAACTTAAACGGTTAAAACCAAAATAACTAAAAAACCGAACCGAAACCGAAACCGATAATAAACCGAGAAAACCGAACGGTTTCGGTTTTGGGTTCTATAGAAACCGAATATTTCGGTTCGGTTTCGGTTTTAGCCAAAAATCGACCAAACCGAACCGTGCACACCAACCAATTTTGGGGGCCTTACATGTGACAACCAAGTGACCAAGTAATTTAATAGTTGGGCTTGTTTATGGATAGTTGCTTCCGTATAGGGTGCATTTAGTTGGGAGGTATGGGAATGAGGGAATGATAATGACTATGATTGTACATGTTTTAGGGGTGTGCACGGTTCGGTTTGGGTCGGTTTTTGGCTAAAACCGAAACCGAACCGAAATATTCGGTTTCTATAGAACCCAAAACCGAAACCGTTCGGTTTTTGGCGGTTCGGTTTTCTCGGTTTATTATTGGTTTCGGTTCGGTTTTTCGGTTATTTCGGTTTTAACCGTTTAAGTTTGGGCATGGCCAATTTATAACAACAAACTTGTTTTATATAGAAAATTGGTTATTCTTTTTTACTTTTTGTCAATCTAAACCTAATAATGTTTATCTTATATTTCTACAATTATACACATATAGATGAGTCACACACCCATGCAAGTGAACATACACATAGTATGATCATTGTCACATATTTATTGATATATTACCAAGTATACACATGACACGACAAACACGCATATAAACGTTAAGATAAATATATTATAAACACACCCATAAAATGAATATGAATTTGTAAATTTGAATGATTTAGTTACTTATTTATGTTATATTAATTATATATTATTATATAATAAAATCGGTCCGGTTCGGTTTTTTACGGTTTGGTTTTTGGATGAAAACCGAAACCAAACCGCATTTTTGGGTATTTGAAAAAGTAAAAACCGAACCATTGGTTTTTAGTTTCAGCCGGTTAATTCGGTTCGGTTTTTTTAGTTTTTGGTTCGGTTTCGGGTTTTTCGTTTTTTTTTGCTCACCCCTAACATGTTTGGTTGACATATATGGGTTTCAATTTATGGGCTCATTCCTTGATAATTTCCATACTATATACCACTCACAAGAGGTTGGTTTAGATACATTCTATGGTATCATTCTACCCTACAATGAAACATATACCGATTGTGATTCCGAAACTTATACCAAACGCACTGTTAGTCATTTATGGCTTTTAATTTGTCACGACTCAAGAAATTCATTTGCACTTGGTATCATAACTTAGGTTATCCCATAACTCAGCGCCACGTCAGCGTCACATCAGCTTTAACATTTCAACCTTAACACCCAAAAAACACCCCTTATCATAACTCAACCATAACTCAACCTTTTGTGCCTTATTTTTTTTTTTAAATATAACATTTACAAATTCAACCCCTTAACTAATATTCATTCATTAAACAACCTAATATTTCATTAATACCATTTATAAAAAAATTACTAAATAATTAGGCAAAATCATACAACTTATTACTTAATGTGCTCAAGCAAAATTGCAAACAATATAACTAAAGCAAAATTGCAACAACCCAAGCTCACTACACAATAACCCATGCCCACTACACTATTTAAAAAAATAACCCTAAATCACTTCACCAAATCCCTCTTCTCCACTGCAACGCAAGCAGCCATTATAAAAAATAAAATAAATAAATAAAGTTACCAAATTCGTCCCTCTTCTCCACAAATTCGTCCCTTTTCTTTTTCTTGTTAACCGGACACGTAGATCAAGGCCTCAAGGTAGGTTGTTATGTTTTACAGGAGGCGGAAGTGTAAATCAAAAATTCGTCCCTCTTCTCCATTAACGCAACGTTACCGTGGTAACGCCAGAGGCAACGCAGCATGGTAACGCTGGAGAACGGTGTAATAACGCAAGGCAATGCTTGTCCACGTCACCCTTAACGCATGTCTTGCGTTACGATACCGAAGGCTCTAAGAGCACTCGGTATCATAACGCAGGCCCAGGCGTTATGCCGACGTGGCGCTGCGTTATGGAGCGTTATGATACCGGGGTACATCAAATTGCAACGCCGTTGGTGCCTACGTTACTCCACTAACGTGCGTTGTAACGTGGTGGGTTTTTTTTTCTTTCTTTTTTCCCCCCGATTTAAATGGCTGTCAGGTGTGTGGTTTTATAGTGTGCGTTTTTGCAGCTTTTCGTGAGGAGGATGAAAAAGCAGGGATGAAAGAAGATAGAAGATGAATGGCCATTACTTTCACTCATTTTAACCACACTGTTAATATAAAGTTTGCTATATATTCAGTTTTAGTCCTTGTGGTTTTCTTTTGTTCCTTTTAGTGGGGTTGAAAAAAAAATTATTTTAGTTTTGTAACTTTTAAAAAAATGTTATTTTGTATTTTAATTTGATAATTGAAAATAGTTTGTATTAATAAATGGGAAAATAATGGGTATCAAAAGGGTGGTGTTATGATAAGAGGTTATTTTGGTGTGTTAGTGTTAAAATGTTAAAGCTGAAGTGACGATAAGGTGGATGCACTTTTTTGGTATTATGCTGTTATGACACCTTGTGCTCTAAAGGCTTGTTTGTTTAAATTTCGTATTAAGTCATGTTTAAATAAGATGTGACTTAATACATACACCTTTAGTTTTATCACTTTATATTTTCAGTCATATTTCTCTATTAACTATTAAGAATTAAACAAACAATTTGCAGATAACTTTGTGATTTTGTGATTTCATATTAAGTCGATTAAGTATTATTCAAACAACAACTGAGCAACACTACCAAAAAAAAAAAAAAAGTTCAGTATGAAACACAAGAGCCAACAGCAAGTCCATAGCTGCTTTTACAAAACCGTGTTTTTAGACGTTCAAAACGCAAATAATCGCTTTTCAGATTTTTTTTTTTTCCGGAACACTCAAAGCGGATTATCCGCGATAGAAAAATGCAATAAGGCAATAAGCAGGTAATCAGCTGCAAAACGCAACTCCAAACACCCCCTGAATCCATGATGTTCGTGTCCACCATTACACACTTACCTTTTAAAATCCTCTTTTCTTTCTTTAAAGATTGTTATGATGATGTTCCACAAAGATTTAAAACCAAATATTATTATAATTAAAAGGGATTATGTATGTGGAGGCCACCCAACTATTAGATTTTTTTCCTTTAGGCCATCCATCTATTTAAACTAACTTATGGGCCACCCAAATATGTGTTTGTTGTCATTTATACTGATCTCGTTCAATTTCTTGCCAAAAATTTGTACAATTTGAAGGACGAAGCTAAGTTTAACATATCAAAACAATAAAATTAGAAATTCAAACGTAAAACATTAGTTAATTTATCAAAAATCGCTTTTGACTAAATGAAGTTACACTCAGATAATGAGTAAAACTCATATTTTACATTTCAATGGTTATTTGTGTTGTTTTAATATGTTAGATTTAATTATATTCTCGTTGTTTCAAAGATTTTCGGGAAAAAAATATCTGAAATTGGTATAAACGAAAGCAAACACATAAATCGATGGCCTATAAGTTAGTTTTGATAAATGGGTGGCATAAATGATAAAAGTTTAATACTTTGGTGGCCTCCTAATACATAATCCCTAATTAAAATGGTTAATGATACCCTTTGGACAAATAATATTGTTATCATTTTAAAAGAGTGAATTGCTGATATTCCGCAAAGATTTAAAACCAAATATTTTAATTTCAATAGGGAGACATGTTTATTATGATACTTTTAGAAAAATAATATATCTATTCTTGATTCGGTTGAGCATTGACACTTGATTAGAATTTATAGAAAACATCTATTTCTTTTGGGGTTGTTTCATGAATTTTGGTGGCCCCGTGTCATCATCATAAAGATGCCCTTAAGCATACACACAAAATATACATTCATCAGTAGCGCATTAAGTAATTAAACTCAAGTCACATGTTATGTATATATATAATAGTAGTGCATCAAATTTTGTAGCCCGCGTCAAGCGATGACCCTGTGCAATAGCACCGCTAACACTCCCCTAAAAACTAGCCCTTGATTTCTTTATAAAGTGAGGATAGTATACAAGCTTTTCATAAACATATCCACCAACCCTGGTCCAAATTATTTCACCTTTTGCTTTTGGTTAATTGAATGGTCCTTCCATGCACATTTCTTTGGAAATGAGTGAGTGGAGTGTCTATATCTATGATTAATTGCTTTTGCTATAGTGTAAATGAGTTGCATATGCAATGATATGTTTGTAGCTAAAATACTCGATCAGCATGGCCGTCTTTGAAGGTGGGAAAATGAGGAGACCACCCGTGCCCCCAATCGTCTAGGGCCTTCGAAAGTTTTCTTCGATACATAAAACTATAAAGATGTTATAAATATGAATAAAACAAACAATATAGGGTCTTGATTTAAAGATTTCTTGTAAAAAGTGAATGAATTAACATTTTTTTATACAATAATGCTTAAGTTATGACATTTTACGTTAGTTTGGAGCCTCATTTCCAGTACTCGTCCAAGTCCTTCAAAAATCCGGGAACAGTCTGTCAATCAATCAAAGACCACTATAAGAGCAATAGGTGTGGTTTCTTAAACTGGCCTCATCTAGTGTTTACAAATATTTGGTGCACTGGATGGTGTGCATAACTAAAATCTTAAATCATATATGTGGGTTCTCTCCCATTCGTGTTACGTTATTTCCGAGCTATCTTGCACTGTTCATTGGAGTCGTGATGTTGTTTGACAGAGGGGTCTCGGAGGGGTGTGCAATAGGTGCCGTCGCACAGAATCTCCACTTAATAGAGGCCACATTTTTATTAGTTTTGCATATAAATATGTATAATATTAAATATATATGAGTCATATAATTCAAGTTTATATGCAATTTTTCTTTAGTTTAAAAGTGTAATAGGGTCTCTTTATTGTTATTGCATAGGGCCACCTAAAACAACGAGACGGCCCTGTTGTTTGATAACACTACGGAGTTGGGATTATATAGTCTTTATACAGCATAAGCTAAGTCACGGGAAAAAAAAAGAGTTACTTATTTTATAATCATTACAAGAATTATCAAGACGCGTCTGTTGAAGAATACAAAGATTCTAGACTTTGCAACGTTGAGTTAATGTTTTAAAAAAAAAATCATCATTATTACTTTTAGGTTCATGTATCGTTTCTCTTATGCTAAATATGTTTTATAACTAGTTAAGTTGTTAGAGCTAGTGTAGGTAAGATTCGTGGGTAAAAACCTCATTTTGTAGTTTTCTAAAGTCTTTTAATGAAACAACTTCTTTAATATGAATTTTATTATAATCGTATGTTTCTGCATTCATACTTCATATTATGTTGACTTGGCTATGTTAATTACGATATTATGATACATGTAGTTTTAATATTTCTATAGTACCACGTTTAAATAATGATCAACTACGTGCTCGTTTAAAGTTCGATATCTATTAAAATATATTGTAATTTTCAGTTGACCAAGATAGCTGATCGAAGGTAAATATCTTAACTGACAAGTGTTATTGAAAGAGATAGGCGTATGTAAACACGAACTAAATTCTTACCGAAATAACCCGCATAAAGTAACATGTCAAACTTCATACATCATTAACCACAACAATATATGTTTGGATTATGATGTTTATATGTTATCATAGACGTTTTTGTTATCAACTTAAACTCATATATGTGTGACCCAAGCTAGGTGTCATTTTCGGTTTAATTTCCGCAGTTTTAGTCGAGTTATAACACTATATTAACATGGTGTAATAGTACAACCAGTTTTACTCGATATATTATAATTTCATATAGGTGATGTAGCAATGACGATGAAGGAGTCAAAGAAAAAGTACGATAAAATACAAATGCATGATACAAACTAGTTGTTCAGTCGATCGTGTACTCTTGTTTGCATTATATGTGTTTATCGACATTGCACTTGCATGTGTAATGTACTGTTTTCCTACCCGTTGCTCAATGGTATTTTTCAAATTAAGATACTGATTTAATTTGATGTTTAATTGTCTTGGATTGAGTAGTAATATCATATTTCGGTTAAAGTATTTATAAGCCAAACGACACAAATAGTTACCAAGTTATTAGCTATTTTCAATCAAGGTATCTAATTTTTTTTGTTGCATGAAAGGTAGCTAACTTATTTTTTAGTTAGTTTGAGAATTTTCGTTAAGGATTTAATGATCGTCCGTTAGTATACTACCACTAGCACCAAGGCACCAATCACTGTCGCTACCACTACCAACCACCCACCGCCTCCACCACCATCAACCGCCTCCTCCACCACCACCACCAACACCAATCACCGCCGACACCACCAACCACTCCTGCCACCACCACCCACCACTCACCACATCATCCCTCACTATGATAGTGACGATGGTTGGGCTTGAGGTTGACGGCGGTGGTGGGTGGGTATTATAATGATGGCGGCGGTAGGTTAAGTTGATAATTACGACAATGTTAGTTAGGCGGTGACACTAGTCAATCAAATATCCGCTAAACAATCGGAAGGGCGATACTATGGGCGATTCTTTGAAAACTTTTTCTGGTTTGCTAATCTGATCTTGTTTTCCATCATTCATTAGATAACGATCGATTTATTTTCATTGAACTTATTACTTCCTTCGTCAATTAATCTGTGATAGGATATAGGCCTCAATTCGTTCGTCCCTATATTCTTGCGATAGTTTAACTCGTGAAGGGTAATATTATTTGTGAGATTAATCGGTTTTTATCTGATTCGACGTGAATTAAGATTTTGTATTGCTGCTGGTTTTGGTTTATCCCCTTTTTTGTTTTTGATTGAACTTCCTTCAATCCAATGGCAGCTGGTCATCTCCATTATGGTTTCAAATCAAGGCGTGTTGGATCTTCTAATGAAGATCTTACCCAAAAGATTTCTCATTTGATTTTCGTTACCAATTTCCTTGGTTCGGTAAATTCCCGAGATTTATGAAACAAATGTAGTGTTTATGGTACGGTGGTGGATGTGTTCATCCCAGCTAAATTGTCAAAGGCTGGCAAGCAATTTTCTTTTGTTCGCTTCATTAAGGTTTTCAACCTTGATCGTTTGGTGGAAAACTTGGTGGAAAACTTGTGTACGTCATGGATTGGTAGTCATCATTTGTTTGCTAATCATGTCTGTTTTGATAGACCCCCTAAACATTTGGTTACAAAAGCTGATTTTCCTCCTTTGAATGGAGCGTACAAGTCTCATGGTTCATGGAATAATCAATTAGGGTCTCAAAAGGTTAATGGGTCTGCTGGATCATTTGTGTCCGCGGTTAATGGGGTTGCAAACCCTTTGATATCCCCCTCTCCTGCTTTGGTTTTAGATGACGGGTGTATCATTGAACGTGACTTTTCCAAATGTGCGATGGGCCAAGTTAAAGACCTTAACTGCATTCCTAATTTAAAGGTCATCTTTGCTGTGGAAGGATTTGAGGATGTCAAATTATACTATCTTGGTGGTAGGTGGGTAATGTTCGAATGCACTAAGATTGAAGCTAAGCGGAACTTGTTCAAGCACACTGGGATTTGTTCTTGGTTTCATGAGATTCAAGAGGTTTCTCAAGATTTTGTTAGTGATGAATGAGTTTTCTGGGTGGATATAGAGGGGATTCCGCTTCATGCTTGGAAGCGTGATACTTTCGAAAAAATAGGTAAGAAATGGGGGGAAACTTTGGATATCGAAGATTTTTCTGACTCTTCTTTTGGGCGTAAGCGATTGTGTATCATAACTAAGCATCCTTCTTCCATTCTTGAGACGTTTAAGGTTATTGTTAAAGGTAGAGTTTTTATGGTACGCGCTAAAGAGCTTTTTATGTGGAACCCTTCTTTTCTTGCAGTGAAGGAGAAGGAGTATGTGTCAGATAATGATTTGGTTCGTGGTGACAAAATTAATGAAATGCAGTTTCATTCGAGTGATGAAGAAGAGGAGGAAGGAGAATTTGTTGCAAGTGAAGTAGAAGAAGTAGCTGAGACTGTTTTTGAAGATAATTCCGCCGCGTCCATGAAACATAAGCCTAATACGGATGATCAACAGTCCGCTGATCCTTTTGAGATTTACAAGTTGCTCAATCAAAACAAGACTGAAGAGAAGATGAAGGATTCAAGTCAATCTTTGTCTCATCGTCCGGGGTTTACACCATTGGTTTCTGAGGTAGAGATGATTCGTAATCAGACTAGTAGAGAGAATGGAGATATTATGAATAATGAATCCTCATCAAAGATTAGTGCTAAAGTGATGAATAAGTCACAAGAAGTTCAAGAGGAAGTTCCTTACAATTCTAATGGTCAAAGTAAAGCAAAGGAGGGTGGTTCTGTTTTGGGAGTATTAGAAGAGGTAATTAGAGTGGGGCAAGCTATGGGATATTCCATGGAGAGTTGTGAAAAGGATATCGAATCTATTATTGGGAATCAAGGAGACGATGTTGGTTTTAGATGAACTTAATGTCTATCAATATTCAAGGTCTTGGTCACAAGACTAAAAAGGAGTGGGTGAAAGAGTTAATTTCTAAAAATAAAGTAAATTTTATTGCTATTCAAGAGACTAAGATGGAGAAGGTTTCTCAAATGGATGTAAAGTTTATGTGGGGTAACTATAATTATGATTTTGTGTATAGTGATTCCTTAGGAAGCTCAGGCGGTATTTTATGTATTTGGGAGGAGACGTTTTTCAAAAAGGAGCATGTTACAATTTTGGATTATTTTGTCGCTATATATGGGTCGTGGATTCCAAATAAATCAAAGATTCTTCTTGTAGCGATATATGCTCCGCAGGACCCTAAGTATAGACGGGTTCTATGGGATTATATGTTAATTTTGTTAAGTCGTTGGAATGGTGAGGTTATTCTAATGGGTGATTTTAATGAGGTCCGTAGTAGTGATGAAAGACGTGGATCGTGTTTTAATTCTTTTAACGCTAGGATATTTGATAACTTTATTTCCTCATCGAGTCTTGTCGATGTCAAAATGGAGGGTTATTCGTTCACTTGGTCTCATCCTTCGGCCAATAAAATGAGTAAGTTGGATAGGTTTCTTGTTTCCGATGGTGTTATCTCCTTATTTCCGTCTATCACGGCTTTTAGTCTTGATCGGCATTTATCTGATCATCGTCCGATTCTCCTTTGCGAAGTTAGATTGGATTTTGGTCCGGTTCCTTTTCGGATGTATCATTCTTGGTTCCGCTTTGTTGGTTTCGATGATATGGTGGTTCAAACATGGGGTTCCCTTTCTTTTTCGGATAGGAATGGTATGATTCGATTTAAAAAGAAACTTCAGGAGCTAAAGAAGATTATGCGGGTGTGGATCAAAGAAAAAAAGTATCAATTAGTTAGAACCAAACGTTCTATTTCTGATGAGATGCGCGAAATTGATAAAATAATGGATGCAGGTACGGCGTTTGATTCTTTGCTTCTTAGGCGTAATGATTTGAAATGTCAACTTCACGACATTAAGTCTATGGAGGCTATGGATTCGATGCAAAAGTCTAAAGTCAAATGGGCCGTCGAGGGGGACGAGAACTCGAAGTTTTTTCACGGGATTATTAATAAAAAGCGCTCTCAGCTGGCTGTTCGGGGTGTTTTTGAAGATGGTGTTTGGCTCACTGATCCAACTTTAGTTAAAAAAAGCTTTTCACGATCACTTTGAGTCTCGATTCAGAAAACCTACTTCGGCTAGGTTTAAAATTAATTTCCCTTTTCCTAATAGGTTGACACAGGATCAAATTGCTGATTTGGAGCGAGATGTTTCTCGGGACGAAATTCGTTTGGCCGTGTGGGAATGTGGTGAAAATAAGTCTCCGGGTCCGGATGGGTTTACTTTTGAGTTTTTTAGGAAATACTGGAATTGCATCGGGCCTGACTTTTGTGTCGCGGTGGAACACTTTTTTGTCAATGGGTCGTTTTCTAAAGGTTGTAACTCTTCTTTCGTAGCTTTAATTCCAAAAGTTACGGACGCTAAATTTGTTAATGACTATCGGCCCATTAGTCTCATTGGGAGCGTATATAAAGTGGTTACAAAGATTATGGCTTCGCGTTTGGCTATGGTTATCGAGAGCATTGTTTCTGATACCCAATCTGCGTTTGTTGCAAAGAGACAAATTTTAGATGGTCCCTTTATTCTTAATGAAGTTCTTCATTGGTGCAAAAGGAAGAATAAGAAGGCGATGTTTTTTAAGGTTGATTTTGCTAAAGCTTATGATTCGGTTCGATGGGATTTTTTGATAGATATTTTAGAGGCTTTTGGTTTTGGTTCTACGTGGTGTAATTGGGTTCGAGGTACTTTCTGTTTTGCTAAGGGTTCGATTCTAGTTAATGGGAGTCCGTCAAACGAGTTTCAATTTTATCGTGGGCTTAAACAAGGTGACCCTCTATCTCCTTATCTATTTATTCTTGTGATGGAATCGTTACATCTTTCCGTTTGTAGAGCCGTGAATGACAGGTTGTTTAATGGTATTCGTCTCCACGGATCCCTCTCGCTATCTCATCTATTTTATGCGGATGATGCATTGTTTATTGGTGAGTGGTCCGATACTAACTTGCGTGGTATTATTCAAGTTCTTAAGTGTTTTCATCTCGCTTCGGGGTTACATATTAATTTAAATAAAAGTCAACTTTTAGGGGTGGGAGTGCCTCGAGTTACTGTTGAAGCAGTGGCAAATTCTATAGGTTGCTCCATTATGAAAAATAAATTCCGGTATCTTGGAGTTATGGTGGGTGATTGTATGTCTCGGTTTAAGGCTTGGGAAGATGTTGTGATTAAGTTGAGAACTCGTCTTTCTAAATGGAAGGCGAAAACTTTGTCGATCGGAGGTAGACTTACCCTCTTGAAGTCGGTTCTTGGTGCGTCTCCTCTTTATACTATGTCAATTTTTAAAGTTCCAAAAGGAGTGCTTAAAGAGATGGAGTCTATTCGAAATAATTTCTTTAAGGGGGCTGAGTTGTCGGAGAAAAAAATCACATGGGTGGCATGGGACAAGGTCCTAGCTTTTAAGAATAAAGGGGGTCTAGGTGTGTCAAGTTATTATGCTCTTAACCGTGCGTTATTACTAAAATGGGTGTGGAGGTTTGTGTCCCAAGAAGATTCTCTTTGGTTTCGAGTTATTCAAGCGATTCATGGGTCTCGGATTGATTCTCATTCGTTTCAATCGTCGTCTTTATGGAGCTCTATTTTAAAGGAATTGCATGTTCTTAAAAACAGGGGCTTTGATTTTTTAGAAAAATGTTCTAAACGAGTAGGTAATGGTTCGAACACTTGTTTTTGGTTGGATAGCTGGAAAGGTGGTACTTCTTTTCGAGAAACATTTCCTCGGTTATTTGCTTTAGAGATGAATCGCAAAATTTCAGTTAAAGACAAGCTGGCCACTGTTTTGGATTCTTCTTTTCGTAGACCCGTTCGAGGAAGAGTGAAGAAAGATCAAATGTCTGTTCTTGCTGCAATATTGGACACAATGTCTCTTTCCTCTTCCTTGGATCGTTGGGTGTGTTCGTTATCTTCTGATGGTGATTTCTGTGTTAAAGATGTTCGTACTAATATCGATGACATGTTTCTACCTTCTCATATCGATTCCACAAGATGGGTGAAGGCCGTTCCTATTAAGATTAACATTTTTGCTTGGAGGGCTCGGCGTGATTGTCTTCCTACTAGACTTAATTTGATTCGAAGAGGTGTTGCTTTGGAGACGGTTTCTTGCCCGATATGTCTCGCGGGGGAGGAGGATGTTTCACATGTCTTCTTTCGATGTCCTTTGGCTCAGGCGGTCTTACGGCAAATATGCCGATGGTGGGAGGTTGTTTGGGAGCAGTGGGCTTCGTTTTCGGAGTGGCTAGTATGGGTCTCAGATATTCGGCTCAACTCCAAAGTTAAAAGCCTACTTGAGGGAGTCTTCATGGTTGCTTGGTGGGCTATATGGGGTTTTCGGAACCGTTCTATTTTCGAAACCTCTCCTCCTAATCGTTCGTTGATTTTCGATGACATCGTGTCGCATTCTTTTCTTTGGTGTCATAATAGATGTAATAGGTCTTTTTCTTGGGATTCGTGGCTTAAAACCCCTCATTTGATTTCTTTGTAATGTTTGGTCTAGTGCCTTGTTAGTAATAATATTTTGCCGTTCAAAAAAAAAATAAAAAATTACGACGATGTTAGTTAGGCGGTGACACTGGTGGCGACGAAGGTGGTTGGTAGTGGTGGTCGGTGGGTAGGTTGGTTGCAGCGGTGGTAATTGGTGATGGTAGCGACGCCTGATCATTATATATTTAACTAAAATTTTTAAATTCGTAGAAGTAATAAGTTGGCTATAAAAAATGCTAAATACTTTGATTAGAAATGACTTCTAACTTAAATATTTTTTTTGTGTCATTTACCCTATTTATAAACACGGTGAAATTTGTGAATGCAATTGTATGGGTTTCAAGTCATTTAAGAAGCTACATATTTTCCATTGTTATACTTTTGTATATTCAAAACTTTTACCAATCATGAAACACACTTTTCGCAAATTTTGCTATAATTAGTAAATAGTAATTTTCTCCGTATGAAAAACGTTGTCTTGGTTTACTCATTTTTTTTTTAAAAAATTAAAGGATTGACTTGAATATTATAAATGCAAAAATATGTTGCTATTCTCCTCAACGTGCCAAGATAAACAATAGACAAAGAAAGAAAAGGTTGATCCCCTCAAACCTCATCTACCCGGCCAATTCTCTCCATCATATTTTGATCATATGATCAAATCTTAATAAACAACTCTTACATTTCCTTAATCTTTGTTGTTAGTTCTATGATTATTCCGGTCGACTTACCTCAAATGTGGCGTTATCGGATCAAACCAAACCTAAATGGTAACAATAATTCGCGATCAAGAGATCGTAGAATACCTACCAACCCCGAATTTAATCATCAATCTTTAAAAGATATCCAATCATTATTCCCTCGTGATGATATCCATAATCATAATTCAAACACCACTCAAAATGAACCATCATCTCCTTCACAAAAATCCGTTTTTCAACGTGTCCATCTTGCTAACAAGATTACTCGTGCCTTTTCACGTCCCAAACCGGAGCCACAAGAAAATGTATTACAAGTAAACAAATCTACGCCAGCATGTGATCAATCTGAAACCTTTGAGATAACAAGAAAATCTATAAAATCTGAGCCAAAGGTCAAGATCCCTGGAGGTGATAAGCGAGTCGTGGTATATATGACAAGCATTCGCGCCGTGAGATCAACTTTTGAGGCTTGTAAAACAGTTAGGTCTATCTTACAAGGATTTCGTGTCCCAGTCGATGAACGTGACTTGGCAATGGACTCGGCGTTTTCTGATGAGATACGAAAGATTATGGCTCAAATAGGTCATGGATATAATGGAAAACGAGTCGAGTTGCCTAGAGTTTTCATCGGTGGCAGGTATACAGTGACGAATCTAGGAATTTTTCTAGTATATAACAACGTTTATAAAATAATAAAATGAAAATTTAGGTTCTTTACATCAAATTTTATTAATGTTCGGATTGAGATTCTATCATTTTCAACTCACTCATGTTCTTCTTATGTTAGTGTTTTGTGAGAGAGAGTAAATAAATGGGTCACATATTTTACTTAGTGATGACCCTGCTATTTTATATACTTGCATTTAATTGGCTCAAGATGATAAAACATAAGAGACAGATATTAGAGAAGTTCATATATGAAATGATTACATTTAAAACCAATGTCATGCCATGAAATGATTACATTTATAAGTTTGTGGATAATAAGGTGCCTCAAGCCATAAAAGTACATGCACTAGCTAGGTAAAAAGCATTGAACTAACACTTGTAAACAAAATCTATAAAACTGATGAATCTTATAAAGAGATCAGTTATTTATCAATGTGATAGATGGTGTTATATCATTTATTTCTATTTTTGTTTTCTATGCATTTTACGCTAACAACACTTGTTCAACATCCTTATTCTACATGCTCAAGATTTTTTATACCAACTTTTATAAAAATAAGGTACATAAAAAGTTTAATGGTTTTTTGAAGGTACATTGGTGGGGCGGACGAGGTGCTAGAACTGCATGAAATGGGCGAGTTGAAGAAGTTTATGGCAGGGTTACCAGCAGCAACTCCCGGCGTTTGTAAAAGTTGCGGCGATTTCAGGTTTAATCTGTGTTTAGAGTGCAACGGAAGCCATAAGTGTCATTTGGAAGACGGTGGCTTTACGACTTGTATGGAGTGCAACGAAAATGGTCTCATTAGGTGCACTTCCTGTTTGTGTGATTAAAATACTAATAATGTTTATTACATATAATTCAGAATAGTTAAGGAAATTTATTTAGGGAACAATGTAAGAAACTTAGAGCATTTTGTTACTGTATAAATTTTGGGTCGCTTACTCGCTTTAATATTTTCGTATTCTATTATGGGTATAATCGCATTAAGAAGTGTACGCAATGCAGTATCAATCAACACATTGTATGGTCGTGTTATATCATGAAGAATGCGACATGTTCTTTAGCCTGTTTGCTAAAAGAAAACGCAGTGTTGATATTTAGCGATTTGAGGAATGCATTCAAGGTTTTCACTTGAGCCCTTATTCATAAGCTGTTGTTCATTGATGTTTATGTTTTAAAACTACATTCATTTTGGTTTTCACGATTCATTGGGACTCAATTGGTAGTGATTTGCTTTTTCTCAAACTGAGTTTAGCAGTCATCGCCATTTCTATAGTGAATATAGTTTTGGTTCTGTAGTCATTTTTTAATATAGCTCCAATCTTTTGGCAACAGGAAAAATGCCAAAAATGATGATCAATTTTTAACTTGGTCACTTAAGATTGAAACTTGCTAGTAAAAATCTTATGATTACTCGAAGACTTATTTAAGTAAATACTTATACAAGTTGATTATCACCTTGCATTCCAAAAAAAAAAAAAAAAAAAAAAAGGTTGATTATCAATTGAACTAAAATTGATGTAACTTTCTGGCAGAATTGCCACAAAGTAATTTTGGGGAACTTTAAGTTTATCCAATTACAAATTAAAATTTGTTACAAAAAATCAACAATTACAAAAAAAAAAAAAAAAAAAAAAAAAAAAAAAAAAACTGTTGGCATCTTTTGCAATGGTAGTTTGTAGGCTACTTTACACGACAGAGCATGAAATAAGAATCTTAGTTGCGCCACCACCATACACGATAGATATTACAAATAAGATTTCTAGCAACACGCCGGATACTCTGCGTTTAGTCTCCTCAAACATGATCTTGTTTGATTCGTCACAAAAGTTTCAGGAAATAAATATGGTCCTGTAAAATTAACCTTTGTTAGTGATGTTCCTGTTGGGCTGGCTGACCATAATAAATTGGGCCTGTTGAGCATTATACATAATAAATTGGTTGTAGAGCGGGCCACGCAAACTGTTGGGCTGCAATTGATTGATAAGTGGAAGTGGAAGTGGAAGGCAAGGAATTGAAGCGAGGCTGGTACGATGGAATTGAAGCAGGCAAGTGGGCAACAATTTATATATATATATAGAAAGCAAGCAAGCAGGCTGGTACGATGTAATTTATATTGATACAAGATCGCCTAGGAAGTAATAAAGATTCAACAATTAAAGGAGCCGAATAATAAAAACAAATGGGTGTATGCACGACCGCCGAAGTAATAACAAATAAATACAAATATTTACTTTCACAGTCGAAGTTGGCTGAATAACTTTTCCAAGCAAAGCAATAAAAAATTGTATACTATACTTCCTTTTTGGTGCTATATAAGTGTCGGTGTTGTACAGACTATCCAACACTAGCCTTTAATATTTGTTGATGAGTTTTGACAAAATCACAATATATTGCATCAAAACGGTGTCAAGTAATATATGTTTTATAGTTTCAAGTCAAAGTGCAATAATCCTTAACCATAGTACTCTTCATATAGATAAGGCAAACCCTTTGGCAATCTGATTAATAATTTACTTTCGGGTTTACCACGGAAGTATAGGTGATGTAAACATAAATTAACAATTAATATTATAAACGCAGCGGAAAACATCACCATACAAGGATCCATATAGCCATATGATCAATCTAAATGAAAACAAATTAAACAAATATGTTTTATACTTTTGTAGCGTGATCCGGGTAACTCCACCAACAACACCACACGAATGGAATGAGAAACCTAAGTGATCAATGGAGATCACCTCTATATGTATCCACACTACACTTCATTGTATGCCAATGGATGCTAGTCCTTCAACCCGTAACCAATCAAGCACTCTAGAATAATCAAGATTCAAAAGTGAAAGATGAAAAATAAAAACCCTAGGTTTTTATTGTTTTGTGCCGTACATCTTTTAGGGAGAGAGGGAGAGGTTTAATTTTGTTAGTTATCAATTAATTAGGAGTAGATTTCTCTTAATTATTTGACCAAAATTCAAAATCAAAACTTCCCATGGAAGTCTCTCTAGGCCGGCCACCCTATGGGCCAAATGGGCTTCCAATTTGTTTTTCTAGTCCAATGTAATAAGTCCATTACTTATTCATTAGAAGCCCAATAGCGGTTCCTAGTTACTTACGGTTATTTATATATCGTAAATACAATAAACACGACATATAAAGTGGCACCTCAGTGTATATGTGTGTGACCCCATAGGCTCACATATGTCTAGTCATATAATTAGTAATTATGACACGAGCATACTCTAACAGCTCCCACTTGCGACGTCATAATAATCAAGTAATTATACAAGCAATGGTTAACGTCTAGCAACACGCCAATGCCCCTAAAAATATGTGAGGGTAGTTTCTTAAACGTCTCATATCAGATGGTTTATATGTCATCTATCCTTTTGTTACAGATACCGTGTTGAACATTAGACATGGATCAAATGTCATTCTAATAGTTCAACTATTATGTTTCTCAATATAGATATTGAACAAGATTACCAATTGGAATTAAGATTCATCTTAATTTCATTTGGGTACGGCCATACAAACATCTGTTCAATTCATCGAGGGGCCCAATAGTATCTAACTCCAAAACAAGTGGAGGAACAAATCCTATTTTGACTACACGTGTCATTCACATGCTTCATATCACTCCTGATAATGGCTTTTATAACTACCTTATTCAGGATAGCGTTTAACCATATCAAGGAATTAAATTCCACATATGCAAGACCTGCTTGCATCTCAAGTCTAAGGATAAGAGACATAACCTCTTGCGAGATTCACTATTGACGACGATCCATGTAGTGAATACTCGTAGGTTGGGTCAATCCAATGTTCATCACAATGAACAACATGTGAGTGTGGCAAATAAATCACCAACACGCTCACATTTGTCTTAATTTGATGATACTCCCGTATCGTCAACCGACAATGGATAATTTTAGAATAAATAAATTATTCATGGATTAAACATGCAAATATAGAACACAGTAGTATAAATGAAGACGATCATACTAGGTATATCAATTCATTGTATAATACGACTGCTTACAGTTCCATTATCCAAATACTAAAAACAGATATGCATAAGACTACTTCATAGGTCGGAATCTGATGTTCCCACCATGATCGAATCATGTTGTACAAGGCAACAAGTAGTCATCTGAGTAAACTTTGAGAATACTTCTTTCAAAATTCATGAAAGGTTTGAATGATGATTGTCCTTTGTATGTGTGCATTCAAGTACAAGACGAGTATTATAACAATACATTCCATAGGGTGTTTGAAGCTAGCAAGACACCTACTTTAGACATTCATCTGAATAGTTTCTCAAACTATAAAGTATTCTTTTTCTTTTAATGTATAACGCATTAATGCTCTCAGTCGAGCACATCTAGTCAGCAATTTCATCATTCATGATGACATCCTACCACGACTAGGGTTGAGTATCATCTCAGTTAAGTAAGCATCAGCGTATGCAAACAAAACAGAGTTCCTCATACATCCGTAAACTTTTGAACTTATCTTTTGGTCCTTTATAGGTCCCTTATAATGTTCGTTTAACAATTATCTAATGACTATCACTTAGATATTTGTTGTTATCAACTCATCTTGCATTCATGCAAATGATATATATACATAGTCCAATGCGTAATATGACTTACATGATGAATTCTTTAGTCGAACTTAAGATTTCCACTCATGTGTTCAATCTCATCAAGTGAGATTGATCATTGAGACTCCCCTCAATAACGTGTCATATTATGTTTAGACTTAATAACCGCTTATGTTTATTCTAATAAACATATACATAACAAGGTTGTATGTCTTATTTTATAAATCCCTCAAGAGAAACTTCATTCCAAGCTAAGGATTAAAGTCTAGCTTAGATGGAATACAGTTTCTAATATGTTAATGACATATGAGATTTAAGAAAATAAATACAGTGCTCCATACTTGCTCTTAGTGTACTTAGGAGTAATCTTATTAATCAAAATCAAATTAATGATTTTATAATTAACTCAAGATCTTTGCTCCTAGATGCATGATCTAATCCACACATGGATTATATTATCTTGTATACATAATAAAGATTATATGGATTCATAAACCCTTTTGATTACTCATCGTCCTCGCAAAGGTAATCAACAAGAAAAGTGTGTTGATAATCCTATTGTCATATTTCATTTACATGAAAACAGGTATGACTATTAATCATCTTTATACATTTAATGTTTCTAGGTAAAAAGATTTAGTCATAGTCAATTTCTTGAGTACGAGTAAACTCCTTTTACTAGTCGCGCATTAAATGTGTGTACAAGTTTGCCCTTTTGAGTCTTCTTATTAAGAAACTCATTCTTAACCTCACAGTCTAACTGATTGGTAAGAGATCAATCAAACTCCACGAGTGATTGTCTTTCAAGGACTGCATCTTCACATTCATAGTTTTGAGCTACTCATCAGATACAATATCTGATAATGCATCTCAGTAGTTAGCAGGTTCACCATGATCCTCTAACTTATGTACCTCAGCATTGATATAAAAAACTACATCATTCAGGTGCAAGAGGTATCCTTGCGGATTTATGAATGAGAGATATCAATCTATGGTTTAACATGTGCATGTTCAACCATAGTATGACATTTGCAAGTGTACTCAGAAGTTTGTGTATTTAGTTCTTGAATAACTTCAAGGTCTAAAGGTACTCCCACTTGCTTTTGTATGTAGAGACTAATTTCTAGATACTCAGCATCTTGAGTGACAATAAATTGTTTTCAAGTGGGACATCCAAAATACATCGCTAGTTCTTGACTCTAGTTTGTTAATTACTTACTCTTAGGTAGTTAACAAATTCAGAACTTCAATCAAGACATAATGAGATTCATCTCATTCCATACTGATGCGTGGTTTTGCAACCTTACAACAGGTTTTACCTCTCGAGGGATCTCAAGAGACTTACAACCCCACCAGGCAGTGTACCTGACCGATGTAGTATAGTGTAGTGGTAAGTACGGGGGATTGATCGTTCTCCACAGGGAATAGTGTTCGTTAGGTATGAAAAACTACTCTAATTAGGTCTAAGGGTGAGGGAAGATTCTTTTTGTATTTTTTATGTTTTTATGAAAGCAAGTAAAATCTCGGGTTTGAATGAGTGAGCGGAATTAGTTGCTAGTCAACTAACCCAAATAACTACAAATGCAAATAAAATAAAATAACTGAAAATGAAAAGGTCGTGAAACTTATGTGGAGAGAAATGTGTTTACTTAGATTTCCTTACTCCCTAACTATCTTTTACCGGTTGATTAGTGTGTATTAATTGCGTGGATGACGGGTGTATTCCTTAGTACCAATCGTGGGGTGGCGTACGTACTTCCCCAACTCTACAAGCTCCTACTTCACTCCTATGTCGAGCCGGCTAGGAAGCTCCTAACATGGGATCACTAGAATTCGCTCATGCATTAAATACAACCATAAAAACCTAGTATGCATTGGTTCATGTTTCTTAAGACGTTCAAGCAAGTTACCGAATAGGAAGTTAGCCAGTTTTCTTAAGCCTAACATCGATAAACAATCATTCAATACAATTAATAACACACTAATAACCGATAATCAATAGTTAGGTTTCATTAGATCTAAGCAAACACAAGATAAATCTAGCCTAGCATGTTAATTAAAAGACAAGAACAAGATATAATCAAACAACACATAGACATATTGATTGATTAAATGATAACTTATCTTCAATTAAACATGGGAGATCCAAGGGTATGAAAACCCTTAAAAATGGCAGAAATTCGTCTTAGGGTTTCTCCTCACAAAGTTGCACACTAATGACAAAATATTGCAAAACTATATATAGAGTTTAAGGGCTGACGGCGTCACGTTGTAGATCCTGACGCCGTCACCTCACCGTGTCTAGGGTTCCTGGATGGCCTTCTTGACGCCGTCCCTCTTTAGCCCTCCAAAATCCGCTCTGGCCTATCAAGGCTTGACGCCGTCAGAAATGGGCTTGACGCCGTCTCGCTTTAAGTTAAACCGTGATGGCCTTGATCACTTCAAAGGGTGACGCCGTCAGATTTTTCATTGCAAAATTCTTTGGCTTATCATGTGTATTTTTCATATCCACCTCTTTTGCCAAGCCATGACGCCGTCAGGAACAATACCTGACGCCGTCAAAGGTACTTTTCCAGCCGATTTTGAGACTTTGTCGTTTTCTTCACTTTTATGCTCCAAAAACGTCAAAAATGCTTCCTTTTCCAGATTTCTTCTCCAAAGTACCTAAAATGACAAAAGGAACGATTTAGGGCAATATTTGATCAAATAAATACGATTTAGGGCTTAAATGACCCCCTAAAAGCGGTACACTTTTCGCTTCATCAAATACCCTTACACTTGAGATTTGCTTGTCCTCAAGCAAATGCGCTTTTATTCTAATCAAAATACAAGTTAGGGGTCATTTAATGCTAATATAAAAGTAATTACAACAAATAATCGTTCCACTTTAATCATAATAAGCACGGAGATTACAAACTAGCACCTCACAAGTAGTGTTTAGATACTCACATCTCTCAGGTGTCATCAAAATAAATCTCATAAATGAAAACGGATAATATCTCTCACTACCTGTCATAGCAAATAGATTACCATAGGCTTGGGAAAGGATCGAAAACCTCCTCCACTAGGCGTAAGCACCTAAGATAAACTATCAAAGAGGGCTTTTAAATGGGTTATAACGTGAGGTGTAGGGATATGATAAATATGGTTTTGTTGGATAAGGGATATTTTACTGGTGGCGAGTTAAAGATCTTGATTAATTACATGCAAAATATGGCGTTGCTAAGCCAAGACTAGACTCGACTTAAGCTAAAAACAAAATAACAAAAACATAAAATGAAACGGGATGGTAGTCCGTATGTTTTTTCTACTTTTCTTTTTCTCATTTTTTTGTATTTTTCTTGATTTTTTTTTTTTTTTTTTTTTTGCATACATTCTTGCCCTACCATCCAAAATAATACATCATAGGGGCGTTGCATTCCCCTTACACTTGAACTTTTACATAACTTTACAAATAACTATTCTAATGACTCGAATTAAGATAATCGAAACACTTGGAGTACGTTTAAAATATTTAGCACATATGGGGTAATAAATGATGTTCTTCCCCATTACTCCATTACACTAGTACTTTACCCATGAGTCCCAATCGTCCCAAAACAATATGTACAAGGATATGACTCGACTTAGCAACCATGTAATCAATTAGATAATTAACTAAGGGTTTAAACAAATGTTGTAACAATAATGCACTAAAGATGAGTGCATACAAGGTAGGCTAAGGCGATTTGGGTGTACATTTAAGTGGGGTGTAAACAAATTCTTCCTTTAAGTAAAATGCTTAAAGGTCGAAACGAAAAGATAGGCTCTGAGGGGTGTACTAGGGGTATCGTGTACTAAAAATGAGTACAACGCAAAGGGTGTGGGAGAATTACTTGACCAATGTAGCCAAAGTAATTATAACAAAAACACAGGTGTAAAACAATGGGTTAATCCTAATGCCTCTTATCATGTAGTAAATCTAACTACACGAATGTAGTCTCACTTGTGGCCTCGGAATGGTCCTAACGCAAGTTCTAGAATCTAAGTGCTACCGGTACACACATCATAGCATAAATGCTTTTCCTACCAATTCTCGGGGCGAACCTCACATATTTGGGGGTGGAAAATTTTTTCAGTGGTACGGTTTTTGTGCTAGTCATATAACTCCTATCCGTGAGACGCTCATTAAGATCAAAGTTTCACTCCTATATGTTGTAAAAAATTTTAAATTTGGCACTAAAATTGCCTTAACATGTATTTTTCTCAGTTTTATTACACATCTACCATCAAACAAACAAAAATCAAGTGCAATTGTATTCTTTAAAGTATCGTATTTTTACCCCCCCCCCCCTTACACTTAAGATGAACATTGTCCCCAATGTTCAAATAACAAAATGTAAAAGTAACAAGGTAAAAGAATGAAATCAAATACTCCCCTGATTCGTTTGGTGGATAAAGAGTTAACATGGTTAGATCTTCTTCCAAGAGAATGTAGAAGCTCCAAGACTAATGCATCGCCAAAAGCTTGATTCCCCATACATCTCCTTGTCCAAAATAACCTGTTAAACCTGAGAAAACAAACACGAAAACCTGCATAACATCGGCGGGATAAATCTATATATAAGGATATAATGCTTGTGGAATGATTATTTTGCAGATTCCTGGAGTTTATAAGTTAGAGATTTAATAAAAACTTTTTATGAAAACAAAACTTTCAAAAATTTCAGAAAATTAAAACCTGACGCCGTCAGGTTGTAAATCCTGACGCCGTCAGAAATGATCTGACAGAATTTTCATGTTAAGTTTCCGGAAAATTTCTGGAAAAACCTATACCTTACTTCCTGGAATTCCTGCAAAACATCATTATGACTCGATACAAGCATTTGACTCAAAGAAATACTAATATGTATGTTAATTTATTATTGTTATGATTCATGTTCATTTGTTCTAATAAACCGATTTGGATTTCCCTTACACTTATCTTTTGCAAAATACCTTTATATGTAGTTAAGACGAAGTTAAAAACAAGATAAAGCATTTTCACAATTTAGTTTTGAACATGAATCAATAATAATAAAAATTAAACACACATACGGAAACAAATAAAATCAAACAACCAAATAAATAAACACACAAAGCAAATAAAGCTTGGGTTGCCTCCCAAGAAGCGCTTTTCTTTATTAACGAGTCTTGTAGCTAGACTCAAAGTCACGGGTTCTACGTTTTTTCCGTTTTGCTTCTCAATTGACCCTCTAATCATCCTAACAACCTCCATATCAACTTTGTATTTAGGTCCTAGGTTCAAGCAATCTTTATAATAAAGGCTTCTCTTATTCCAAACATAGTCCATGCCTTTTTGTTTATCCTCATCATTGATGTCCTCAATCGCACCAATGTTGTCCTTGTCGAATCGAGGCACAAAACGAAATTCATTTACCCGATAAGGCATCCTATATGTGATCCTATCAATGTGATTAGAAAACTGAACCGTGCCTCCTAAACGATCATACTTTAAATTGGATGCTTCAATAAACGGCTTACCTAACACCACGCGAGATAGGCGGCAGTCAACAACACTTGCCAAATCTTCTAAGATCATGAAGTTGGTGACAAAGGTAAAATTCCCAACAAGGATATGCATATCCTTAATCCTTCCAACGAAGTTGCAAACTCCGCCGAGGCACTTGGGGTCTATCCTAGGCTCAAGTGGTGTGTTTATGATCTGGCTATAAAGGCCTGAGGACATCACGTTGATTGGGGATTCACAGTCAATGTAAGCATGCTCAACGTATTGGTACCCAATCATACATGGTATCTTCACATTCCCGGGATCACCCCTCTTAATCTTTGGGTCAATTCTAACAAAAGGTGGTCGAGGGTTATCAACTAGGTTGTTATAGTAAGCAATCTCCTCCTTAGTGGGGTATTCATTGAAATAATCATCCAACCTAGGATCTACCTTCACTTCATCAATTTTCTCAATCAACTCCTCAACCGTAAGATTATTACATTCTAAGTAATTATCTGAGTATATGGCGGTCTCTAAGTTGTTCAAGGCATAATCAAGCTCTATATCAATTATTCTACTGAGCTCTCTGAGCTCACTAATCTCATTCTCAAGTTGGCTACGCAACAAAGCTACTTCGCCAGGTGTAAGGGGTGGATTCGCGTTTTCCATAATGGCAAACTGAATAGTCAATGAAAATCTTATACGAACAAAAGCACGAAGAAAATAGATAGACTAAAGAAAAACCTAGAAAAATAAAATAAAAATCTCACTAGAAAGGAATCTAGTGAGTAGACCTAATAAAATAAAAATTCAACCTAAACAATAACTATTCCCCGGCAACGGCGCCAAAAACTTGATGCGTGGTTTTGCAACCTTACAACAGGTTTTACCTCTCGAGGGATCTCAAGAGGCTTACAACCCCACCAGGCAGTGTACCTGACCGATGTAGTATAGTGTAGTGGTAAGTACGGGGGATTGATCGTTCTCCACAGGGAATAGTGTTCGTTAGGTATGAAAAACTACTCTAATTAGGTCTAAGGGTGAGGGAAGATTCTTTTTGTATTTTTTATGTTTTTATGAAAGCAAGTAAAATCTCGGGTTTGAATGAGTGAGCGGAATTAGTTGCTAGTCAACTAACCCAAATAACTACAAATGCAAATAAAACAAAATAACTGAAAATGAAAAGGTCGTGAAACTTATGTGGAGAGAAATGTGTTTACTTAGATTTCCTTACTCCCTAACTATCTTTTACCGGTTGATTAGTGTGTATTAATTGCGTGGATGACGGGTGTATTCCTTAGTACCAATCGTGGGGTGGCGTACGTATTTCCCCAACTCTACAAGCTCCTACTTCACTCCTATGTCGAGCCGGCTAGGAAGCTCCTAACATGGGATTACTAGAATTCGCTCATGCATTAAATACAACCATAAAAACCTAGTACGCATTGGTTCATGTTTCTTAAGACGTTCAAGCAAGTTACCGAATAGGAAGTTAGCCAGTTTTCTTAAGCCTAACATCGATAAACAATCATTCAATACAATTAATAACACACTAATAACCGATAATCAATAGTTAGGTTTCATTAGATCTAAGCAAACACAAGATAAATCTAGCCTAGCATGTTAATTAAAAGACAAGAACAAGATATAATCAAACAACACATAGACATATTGATTGATTAAATGATAACTTATCTTCAATTAAACATGGGAGATCCAAGGGTATGAAAACCCTTAAAAATGGCAGAAATTCGTCTTAGGGTTTCTCCTCACAAAGTTGCACACTAATGACAAAAAATTGCAAAACTATATATAGAGTTTAAGGGCTGACGGCGTCACGTTGTAGATCTTGACGCCGTCACCTCGCCGTGTCTAGGGTTCCCGGATGGCCTTCCTGACGCCGTCCCTCTTTAGTCCTCCAAAATCCGCTCTGGCTTATCAAGGCTTGACGCCGTCTCGCTTTAAGTTAAACCGTGATGGCCTTGATCACTTCAAAGGGTGACGCCGTCAGATTTTTCATTGCAAAATTCTCTGGCTTATCATGTGTATTTTTCATATCCACCTCTTTTGCCAAGCCATGACGCCGTCAGGAACAATACCTGACGCCGTCAAAGGTACTTTTCCAGCCGATTTTGAGACTTTGTCGTTTTCTTCACTTTTATGCTCCAAAAACGTCCAAAATGCTTCCTTTTCCAGATTTCTTCTCCAAAGTACCTAAAATGACAAAAGGAACGATTTAGGGCAATATTTGATCAAATAAATACGATTTAGGGCTTAAATGACCCCCTAAAAGCGGTACACTTTTCGCTTCATCACATACTACAATGGTGTCTTAAATTCTTTCTGAGTTGGAACCATATTGAGTGCACACATGGCACATCCATTTTTCTAACCTTGATAGCTTTGGAGGTGAAACAGTTTAAGTCATCAAAGATCAAACAATATCAATAGTGTTTGATTTTTCATGATGGACATACCATAAAGTTGTGGTATTCCATGAGGACTGATGTTGTGAGACTATCACACAACTCATTAGATGAACTTATACCTTTTAGCTTACATATCTGCCAACCAAGTCAAACCAGATGGCGTCGATAGTAATTTTAGCCTACTGCATACTTTACTTCATGTGCATGTTTTGACTTGAAAACATAAACATTTATTATACGTCATAAGTGTACATGTCTTAACAAGAAGACATAACAAATCAACGTCTTACTTTACGTTATAAGTCTTTCAACAATTAACGGAATTGATGTTTGTGTCTTTTCAAGAGACCTAAACATATTCAACTAAAGTAATTACGAGCGCCGACACTTGGCCTTAATAGTAAATTCAAGTTAATTTCATACTTCATGATTATGGCCTTACAAGAAAACATAATCATATTTACTAAACAATTCAGTGAATATGTTGAAGTAGCTTTTCAAGTTATCTTGATATTTGTTCTAATTAGGGCAACCTACATTTTATGTTTAGAAGTCCTAGTAGAATCTTAGTTTCTTACCTTTCTGTCAAGAAAAACTATTAGTTATACTGTGCTATGTTGTACCTTGCACACAATTAAGATTTCTCCCACTTGTGCATGGCACAACATCAGGAGAGTATACAAGCACCACTACGCTCGTGTGTTTGTATGAGCAATATGACAATGTCTAAGATAACATATGATTTTTAGTCAAAATCAAAATATAGATATGTAGAACTTTATCGTTTTAATAATGAATCATGCATAACAATTTTATAGATAACATTTCAGGAAGCAACATCAGAAACGCGACAAGTTATCTCATAAAATTTATGCAATGGTTCTTATATAAACTATGACGCTTAACATGTGGAAAGTAATGTATTATTTCAAGACAATCTGGAAATTAAGATGGGCAAGTTGTAAGGTATTAAAGCTTACAACTCCCACTGGATTAGACAACATTACATGTGTTTCGTCACCAGTAATATAATCACGTAGCTCCCACTGGATTAGACAACATTTAAATGTGTTACGTCACCAGTGGAGAGTGAGTGGCGATTGGATACTTTCCATCTTTCTTTGAATATCTACACATTATTGCTAATGTGAGTCACTTTGACTAGTAAACATGTACTTAGGTATTCAAGAAAGTGCATCAAGTTCTAACATATAGATGATGGGCTAGCCATCATTGCTATTTTAACTTGAAAATAGGCATGCATTTCCTCCATAATTGGTCTACTTTACCACAATGGTATGTAGGACCTTAGTAGGCTTATTGGGTTAAGACAAACTGCTAGGTAATCATGCTAGTAATTGCCTTTACCTCTTTGCGGTTTATTGATACTTCCATCTTCTAATTATTTAAACTCATTTTAGTTTGGTAGCTATAGAAAACGTGTTCTCTAGTTATCCAAATATCTTATATTTCATCAATGTTTCAAAACCGAAACTAGGGTTATAAAACAATCTTGAAAGAATAAGATGTGTAACCATACTTAACCGTTTTGACTTTTACAAGACATCACGATTTCTAGAGTAGGTATTCTTTGAGTTTTATTAGAATTGGGAAAATTCAAATATTCCTATTATGGCTTTTCCTCATAAAGAAAAAGGATAGGAACAAGTCTCTTTCTTACAAGGAAAGAGCGACTCAGTTCGTACTTTTAACAAGAAAAGAACAAACTTTCGTTTACGGTTGTGTTGCATTAATTCATTAATTGATTTTACAAAGTTCCTTTTTTAGTATTTTCGATAATTATCCTTTTATAAATTAACTACCCCATGTTTATAATATAAAACAATTAATTTACGAAAAGGCTAAGATCCACATTGTGCTTCTACTATCACATCAGTTGATCTGCTAGCAATAGTAGATTCAATTGGAAGGCGACGATCACCAATTGTATTACATGTACAACTCTTAGATCCTTATGGGACTCATGGCATCTAGTGTCAAACAACTAGTGTCATGTAGGCATGTTTAGTCCCATCTTTGCCTCGGGTTAAGGTCTAACCACTTAACTCGATTAAGTCATCCAATTTGAAAACGTGTGATAATATATCTAGGTCTCACGCATAGAGAATAGTCACCTTGGGTTACAATTCAACCTAGGTCCCACGCATAGGCAAAAAGTAATTGCAAGTGTCCTCAAAATTGGACGGCACGACTTAAATTTTGACGGGTAAAATATTTTGATGTGAATCAAAAACGTGTACGAAAGAAGCATGCATTCATTCTTCGTACCACAAGTTAAAAACATTTCTTAACTTATGTCTAATCATTGTTTTAATTTATGTGTGTCAAGTTGTCCATTTTCAAGACTAATATAAATCCTAAGTGGATTATTAAGTTTGGACAATACAATAAATAAATAAATAAACAACTTAACTAGTTTAAGTGTTATTTAGAAAAACAATGATTTTAAGTTTGAAATCATATTTAAACTTAGTTAAACTAAATCATAAGACTTAGTTCAAAATGGTTTATGTTTCGTTTTAAGTTTTAAGAAAATAATTTTCGTTTTACATGTAGTCACAACATACATGAAACAACCAAACAAACATGCAACCACAATATGCAAAGCCTCAACCGATGAAAATCCTATGCTTGGTCTCGTGAGCCATCACGAGAACCAAGAGTCAACTAGGGACATAAACCACAACCACACGGAGGGCTCCCACTTGCCCCAAGACAATCATGGGCAAGTAAAGGCCCATAATGCACATGAAAACATGATTCTGTCAGCCCAGTTTTTCTGTCTTGCGAGGCCCAAACGGCCTAGAATGAGTCCTCCTCTTGCTTCGGCCCAAACTAGAGAGTTGTAGACCCATGTCTTGTGAACCTGCACGAAAAAATTTAGCCAAAAATGCCTTACCAATCTTCTGAAAATCGCATTTTCCCATCAGGTGTCCAGCAGCTACTTTTGGTCCAAATTTCTTCATTCTTTTGCCATTTGCTTCCAAGCTTTCGGTTACATGATATATAAAGTAAAGTACATCTAATCTACTTTGTATCTACTGTAATAATGCCCAAACAATGGCAAAACCAAAATGAAATACATTGCAAAAGTGCCGAAACAATGGCAAACCCCAAAAACAAGAAAATCAACCAACAATCACAATCACAATGCACAAGTGGTCTAGGTTTTCATCGGCTTTGCATATACACATAATAATACATTAAGATTATGATCATGATAAGGTGTTGGCTAACTCCATGGACAAACATGCATGTATTTTCCATGGATAACAAAATAAATAACAAGAATTAAATTGTTAGCCAACGAATCGAAGAAATAATTAACAAGAATTAAAACCCCGAATGGTACGCGTGACAAATGGCCATAGAATCATAACCCACTGATATTAGGACCTTCTTAACACCATTTTACCATAGAAAAATAAGCCTCATGGGCTGATTAGAAATCGGGTTAAAAATCTCTTAAAAAACACGTTTTTAGGCCATTTTACGGGTACCGATCAAGTAAACAATTGATGTATGCATAACAAATGGTCATAGGATCAAAAAGTCCAGATCTTAAGACCTCATATAGGTCGACATATTCAGAATATATAAGCCCTAGGGGCTGTTTTAAAATTACACTTTTAAATCCATTAAAAACCACGTTTTTAGCCATTTTTACGCATACAAGATGATCATATGACAACATATGATGGCTCGTGATACCACTATAGGTGATGTAAACATAAATTAACAATTAATATTATAAACGCAGCGGAAAACATCACCATACAAGGATCCATATAGCCATATGATCAATCTAAATGAAAACAAATTAAACAAATATGTTTTATACCTTTGTAGCGTGATCCGGGTAACTCCACCAACAACACAACACGAATGGAATGAGAAACCCAAGTGATCAATGGAGATCACCTCTATGTGTATCCACACTACACTTCATTGTATGCCAATGGATGCTAGTCCTTCAACCCGTAACCAATCAAGCACTCTAGAATAATCAAGATTCAAAAGTGAAATATGAAAAATAAAAACCCTAGGTTTTTATTGTTTTGTGCCGTACATCTTTTAGGGAGAGAGGGAGAGGTTTAATTTTGTTAGTTATCAATTAATTAGGAGTAGATTTCTCTTAATTATTTGACCAAAATTCAAAATCAAAACTTCTCATGGAAGTCTCTCTAGGCCGGCCACCCTATGGGCCAAATGGGCTTCCCACTTGTTTTTCTAGTCCAATGTAATAAGTCCATTACTTATTCATTAGAAGCCCAATAGCGGTTCCTGGTTACTTACATTTATTTATATATCGTAAATACAATAAACACGACATATAAAGTGGCACCTCAGTGTATATGTGTGTGACCCCATAGGCTCACATATGTCTAGCCATATAATTAGTAATTATGGCACGAGCATACTCCAACAGGAAGTACACCAACCTCTTCCTCTTCATCTTTTTTGTAGATTCTATAAAAGGGACAAGGGTTGATTTGTATTTTAGTTCATAGTTCAGGGACTAAGTTTGTAAAGTTTGTAACCATGTTGTCACACAAGTATGATTAACAAATCACAACACAAGCAATCATATAATGCAAACATAAAAGTAAAGAGTAAGTAAAAGAAAGCGCAAACCGAACACGATGATTTATAGTGGTTCGGTCACGGAGCTCCTCTCCGCCCTACTCCACTCCCCGAGTACCCAACTCGAGAGTTACTTCACTAGATCAACAAGCTCCCTTCTCGGCGGAGAAAACCTTACATTCGTCGCTTACACTTTTTTCGGTACAAAGCTAAATACCGGGTTCTAGTTCAAGGTAGAACCAACCTGACGTCGCCTATACAATTTCCGACACTAAGCTAGATGTCGAGTTCTTTACAAGGGTTCAACCACTCCCGCTAGTTCTTTAACAAGGGTAAAACCACTCCCGCTATGTTTTATGGACCAACATAGAAACCTTGTGTTTTATGGCACAAACACATAAACCATCTAATCTAGTATGAATAGATTACAATGATGATCCATGACATAAATGGGTCATGGATATGAATGGCTAATCTAAGTGAACTTCCGTTGATAGGAAGCCTTCAATGGATGAAGATCACAAGCTCCCTAAACTTGTTGTGATGGATCTTCATATATGCATATGGAATCTACATGAACTTCTTGAATAAGAAGTCTTCAATCATTGAGGATGCCAAGTGCCCTTGAATCTTCATATGTTGGAATGCTATGGTGAGTAATGACTTCAAGATCTTCTAACCTTCTTGGTGGATCAGGAAGTATGCAATGCTTGTGATGGATGATGTCTCATGATCTTGAACTTGCTTCACAGGATCATTAACAGTGTATGCTTACAACATAATGAAAGTTAGTAATATTATGATCATTATGGAAAAGGTGATTAATGTATGAATCTACATGTTTTGCTACTGATCTAAGTGTATGTAAAGGGTAAAGGAAATGTGTGTTCTAGTTGCTTGAGACTATGGGTAAACAATGGGCTACTATTTATAGGAAAACATTTTGTACATTCCACGGATCCCTAAATTTGGATCCGCCCTTTATGGCATTTGGATCCGCCCTTTATGCCATTTGGATCCGCGGGTGTCTAACAAAAAATCTCTCAAAATCTTTCCAAATCTTGCCAAGATCTTACAAAGTCAACTTTGTTACTTAAAGATCTTACCAAAATATTTCTCAAATCTTCCTAGGATTTTCTAATGAGGTATGCCATGATGTCACGTGTTATTTTCATTTTAGGATTTAAAATGTAAAACATGTAAATGTATATATGCATGTAACATGTGTCCTAGTGATCATGTAGCATGTATATACTAGCTTAACTAATATATGTTTACCAAGATGTATCATGCTAGATTGACACCTAAAGTGTACTTACCCTATTTATCTTAGGAAACATGACAAATGAGGTTCTAAGTAGAATAATTAGCCTTTTTAAAATACTTAATGACCTAGTCGTATTTTAAACATTCTAAATGGTTTGTTAAGGGTTTGATCATAATGCCTCATAACAAACATCTACGAACCTGTGTTGTATCATACGAGGACTCGAGAGGTGTTGAATGTATGTTGAGACAAGATATGATTACAAGTAACTTGTACATTTTACGTTATGTATCAAGTTACATGTTTGTCATCAATCAAAACAAACGAGACTACTTGCACTAACAATCTCCCAACGAGACTGTTTGCACTAACAATCTCCCCCTTTTTGATGATGACAAAATATGTAAACGTGATAGAAAGTAAAATGTAAAAAGTTACTTGTGTCCGTACTACCTTTAATAGTACCTTCTCCGTGTACACCTTTCTCAACTCTTCTAGCCTATTACTTTCTCCATTTACACATTTCTCCCCCTTTTGTCGAAGCAAAAAGGGTGTGTCCTTGGAGTTAACTTCATTTCTCCCCGAAATGGCGAGCTTGCATCATCCCTAGTGAAGTTAAATAGACTACTCCAATATCCTATGGTTGTTGCGTTCCCTAGGTTGTTTAGCGGATCCATGGATCAAATTAAGACTCTTAACCTACATCAAGATTAGTAGTGTGCAACATAAAAAGAATATATATGAAAAATGCATGATGAATGAAATGCAATATATCCAACGATTCACGTGGGTAAGCTATATTGGACTATCTTGGCCTATCTCCTCCTTTTTGTCGAAACACATAAGTGTGTCAAAGAATGAGAATTCTTAAGAATGCGAGCATGCTCCCCCTTGACTGTAGCTCCCCCTTAATCAATACTCCCCGTTGCTAGGGTACCAACGTATATGATGTAAGGATTATGAATGCTACAAAACAAGGATTAGTACATGATATACTCCCCCTTGATCAATACTCCCCGTTGCTAGGGTACCGACGTATATGATCCAAGGATGAAGAATCCTACAAAATAAAGATTAGTATAAAACAATATTTATCCTTGGACAATTATGTGATATACACCAATGCGTTTATATGATGCATCCTAAAAAATGTTTGACGAATGCTCCCCCTTGCTTTAGGGTGTCAAGATAAACCTACAAAACAAAAATCACACAATAGGGACTATGTCTTAAGACATATATGTCATATACGACCAATGTGTATAGACGATGTAATATGAGTACTAGACTGATAATTCTCCTGGTTAGAGGACATCAAGAAGCACCTACAATGAAATGGTTAGTGCAATATATTTTATCTCAAAGAAAAATAAGATGCAACATATCAATAATCTAATCACAAGCAACTTACCAATTGTGATTGTCTAATCAAAGAAGAATATGATGCAGCATACCAATTGTGATATCAATCGTGATTATCTAGTAAACCATGTTATAAAGTGTGTAATCTTCTAATAATAATTACATTTACAAGAATATACTCCTACAAAACAATGCCTATGATGAGGATATGAAGTGGAGTTAAAGTTAGTGATGCTAGTGTTGGTGTTAGTTTACTAGTGATAACTCAATTGATAACTAAAGGTTGTTGCAAGTAGGTTTTTCGCTAATCCATGGGGGTGATGATTAGTGAAAGAGGTGATGGAAGGTGGTGGTTATAATGAATTCAGAAACTGTATAGCAAGTGCTATAAGAGTATTGAAGGCGGTTAAGGTTATGATATTATCATCTACCAAAGATGATAAATGCTCAAATGAAGGAAGTGAATATAATGATCACTTAGGAATAGAGATTCCATATACCTATATGAAAATGAAAATGACATCATATAATGAGAGTGTTGGTTGGACCAACGTGTTGAGAGTGATGGTTCTGTTTGCACTGACAATGACGTGCTTGATATGTATCAAGAATGAAAAGGATGAGATCCTATGATGGTGTTCTAGAAGATGTTCTAGACAATGAAGTTGTTCTAGAGAATGATGATGTGAAAATAAATCCTAGAATCGTTGGTTGTGAGAAGGTTGTCTGTTATGAATGTTTAAAAACAGAACCTGGTACCCGCGGATTTGGCGGAACCAAATTTTTGGTTCCGTCCTTCTTATCGAAGGGTACCGTGGGACCAAAAATTGATTTGTTCATGTTTTGTCATTTTTTGATCAAACGAGGGTTCAAACTAAGGTCTATTCACTTATAACTATGGATTTGGTTTCACTAATCCTAGTCAAAGTCTAATGAGACTTGATGGTTCACATTTAAGAGATTTGTTAAACACATAATGTGTTTTTCTCTTGACGAGGTATTGGTATAAAACTGTGATATTGGGTTAATAAGGTTTGAATCACTTTGTGATTTTGTGAACTGATTTTAACTAAATGGTGTGAACCTAAGTGTTGGTACTTGAGGATGTAAGAAACATGAGTACATATTCTTTAATGTGAAGAGACAGTTATGTGAATGAATTTCTCTCCCCCTTAATCGGTGGACATCCATCATAATGTGTGATGTTAAGAATGATGAAGCAAGTTAATGAAAGCAATGAGCTTAGTAATGTTTTTGCGGATGTTGGTTAGCATACAAAGTACTTCATCCTTGAAGTTATGTAGCTCTTCACTATCAATGCAAGATGATCGCACGACGAGGCATGTGGTTTTCTCATAGAAGGTGTATTGTTATAACTAAAGGATGATGGAGATGTTGTTAGGAAAGCGGAAGAAACAATACGATTTGGAGAGAGGTATGTTGAAAGATACCCAAACACAAATTTTAAACCTCTAAAATTTAATCCTATTATCTTTTAAAGCTATATGCAAGAAAGTAGATCCCATAAACATATTATTAATCTAAGTAGCAATAATGGGACAGCAATTATGCAAAATAATCATAACAAAGAGAAATAACAAACAATTTGTTGTCAATCTACAATACAAAAGTCTTAATGATAAAAGATGTGAATATCATAGAAATCATAACATCTTATGTAAACAAAAAAAATATTCATCTACTAGACAAAAAGCTACCACATAGCATAAAGACAAATAATCATATTGCAAGATAGCATGACATTGTTTTAGATACTACATTGTGAAATTGTTTTGAAGTTAGGCTTAGTCACTTAAGCATACTTACTTATTAATTAACACAATGATCTATATGTAAAATAAAATGACTTCTAAATGTTCATCATACCAAAAAGCACTTAGACATATAAGTGCACACATGGCAAACAAATAGTGTGACATGATCACAAAAGTAATGAAATGACAGGTTCATACAAACAATTCTAACATTTTAGAAGCATGCATCATTTAGACTATCCTACGAAAAAGCTCAATGAATGTCAACTAAAGACATGAGCTATCTAACACCATGTATTAAGAATGACATATCGTGAGTTAACAAGAACCATGTTAATCTTTTGAAATATCATATAACAGGTATCATGCGAATCATGTTATCATCTAGTAGCATGAAACATATATAAGCATGCAAACAAAACCTTTCAAAGGTTTACACATTTGATTATCAATCAAATAATTATCATGATAACGTCAAGACACTTAAACATATCAAACACATAACATGTAATCAACACATATGTAATGTAAGTGATTTTACTAAGAAAAATCACATCTACTACTGAATTGATTAATATTACTAAGACAAGATAAAATATCATCTTTTAATATTTACTTTAGGCAAGTATAGGAATACAGATTTTTCAAGTTGGAGAATGAATATGAGACTACTACTAGCGGTGCTCAATTCAGGCTAAACACGACCATTTTTACGGGTGATTCCACATACCCAACTTCTCTACTGGAAGCAATTTAACCGTTAGGTTAAATTGATTTTCTAGTGCAATAGATTCTACAGTAGTCATCTCATGTCTGAAAGATAGGAATTCCTATTTTTGTCTATTGAATTATATAAAGATGATAATTCATCAATACATGACTTAATGAGACTCAACTATATCTATTAAAACTACGGTGATGAAGATGTCATGTTTTACACGGGAATTTGAAAAATATGTGTCAACAGATTTTAATCTTTATGTTTGGAATTTAAGGTTAGATGATCTAAAGGGTGACATCTTTTATGTTGAGTGTTGTATAAGTGATTTGATTATCTAAGACCAAGAGATGTGTTTGAGAACATTTTTAAGAAAGTTCTTTGGAACAAGTATCTAAGTAAAGTTACCAACTTTAATAGATCTTGTGTATGCTCTAGAGATGTGTAGGATACACACAAGGTTTGAACTAGATTGTTGGATCGTGCCTACTTGATAGATCTTTGAGCTTGGTAGAATGCTTATATAATCACAAACACTCTAAGAGAATCTCTAACAATGAAACTTATGTTTATGCGGAAACTAAACACAAGAGTTGAAGAAGAATATAACTACTAATACTTTGATCCTCTATGGATCTTTTATTAACTAATAATCGTTCAAGTTCTATCTATATCAATAGCCGTGAGTTTCTTTTATACATAAGAAACCCTAATACAGCCCATACTAGAAAACATGTGAAGAAGATATACACTATCTCTTCCTAATATAACTCTAACAAACTTTCTAAACATACGGGTTAACTGATTACTATTACCCGCATAAACCAAACTAGCAGCAGGAACTAAACACTACTACCAGCAGGAACCATACTAGCAGGAACTATATTCCTGCCAGCAGGAACCATTACTACTAACAACAGAAATGAAATAACTATTATTCTAATAATTCCTAACAATCCTCCCCTAAACTTGAATTTGACTTGGTTAACTTCAAGTTTCTTGATAGAGCTTTGACTTCCAGAACATGAGGATTGAACTTGATCTTCAGCAGCAACAATAAGCAACCAGCTGCAACTGAATAGAACCAGCAGCAACAAGAAATCACCATTTAAGAACAAGTTTCCAGCAGCAACAGGAAACCACAGCATCATAATCTTGTCACCATTTGATATACAATTCACTTGATCTTTACTGCAACCATGACTATTTGTACATCAAAACTTTTAAGTTTCATACTATTCTCATCACTTCCAGGTGTGTTAACTCCTATGAGAGGTGAATCATCGAAAATTAATGGATTTGATGTCTCTTTACCAATAGCCATTAACTACTGGAGTAGCCAATGTTTTGGTGTGTAAGACCATGGTACATTGAGAACCATATGATTTTTAGTAAACCATCAACTATCAACGGATTTGCTTTGTCTTTACCTGTAGCCGTTTGCTCAGGACTAGCCAATTCTTAGGTTGCATAGAACACCTTGGTGAATTGAGTACCAAATATGGTTTTCCACTGCCTTTACCACAAGCCATACACTTGTGGGCTAGCCAATTCTTTGGAAACCCCAAAGGGTAAAATCCATGGTGAATTGAGAACCATTCAACTCTCAGTAATGAAACATGGGTGAGTTGAATACCCTATAGTTTTGAGCAAACTATTACAGCTGTCAACGGATTTGATAATCACACCAGAGCCGTACCCTCATGGTGAGTCAACTCTTTCTTGTCTGTAAGACATGGTGAGTTGATTACCATTTGTTGTGTGGTAAGAAACCAACACTGTACCTGCATACAAGTTAGTAGACAACTCTAAAATTATTTTTTTTTTAACTACTAAAACTTAGAAACAAAATAAAATAAACATAAAGAAAATAAAGAAATATGTACAACAATAAGCAAGAAATACCATCAATGAGCAGCAGAACCCTGAGCAGCAACAAGTTGGTTCAAACACTCACTATATGAGTCTCTTGGATTGGGCTTGCACTTTTTGTGCCAAATCAAAAAAATTTCTATACAATGTATTGGCCATATCTGATTCACTTTCAATCTCCATCTGTGTATACACCAATGTCAACAAAATAGCAGGCCTAAGTGGATAATCCTTTTCCACCAGCATATAGATCTCTATACCATCCTCTGTAGACACTCTGTGTACTCCACATGAATCAAAAAGTTTCCATGAGACATGACTAAGCTGTGAGTTAAATCTCCACATAGATTCCCCTCTATCTGGATCATAAATCCTTTTCAGTTGTACCCATAACTCTTTATCTTTATCTTCAGTAGGATCTTGAACCTTGAACTTTTCCTTTACTAAAAGCCATAGCTGATTAAGATCTTCTCTGTCAAAACCTTTAAGGAGATCTTCAAACAACTTGTAGCTCTCAGAAATACCACCAAGCCTTAGTATCTTCCATCCCTTCATCCTTCCAGCTGTGAAAACTTCCCAGCCAATGATAGGATACTTAGCCTCTAAAGGTTTGATGTATGTATACTCTGGGACTATCATCATCATTTTCTTGATCTGCTCATCAGTCAATGCTTCTCCAGACTTCAATTTCTTTGTAACATCAGACTCTAAAACTTCTAATTCTCTTTTCTTCCCCTTTTGGATGTCTTTTCTGATTGGAGCATTGAGTCTTACATAAGTTTCAAAGAGCTTCTTTTCAATTTCAGCATCTGTCCATCCTTTGAAGTCACTCATCTGGTAACTTGCTTGATTCTTCAAATAGTGCTTCATGAAATTGACATTGTCTTTTCTGGTAGGCAACTTTGTCTTGTAACCTGACTTTTGCCTTTCTCTGATTCTATGCATCAAGTCATTCCAAGTAGCTTCTCTATTTTTCTGCAAGATGAATTCCTTGAGCTTCTCTGACTTTTCCTCTGCATCTAACTCAGAATCTTTAAGAATCATCACAGCATGTGCTTTTATAATCATGTCAGAATCCAACAAGTATTGTAGTTGCTCATTGAATTCTTCTTGATTAAAATCAGCAGATCTTGTTCTATTCATGAATCCAGCTATGTTCCTTTCATAATCAACAGACATTTGCCTGGCTAACTCCTCATCTTGAGCTATCTGAGCTTGTTTAGCTTGTTCATCAGCTAAATCCTTTTCATAAATCCTTCTGGCTATCTCTGCATCATGCTTTGTCTCAGCAGTTGGAACTGCTTCAACAGACTGAACTGTTTCCCTTTCTTGTGTAGATACAAGACCCTCAAGTTCATCCACCATTGGGACCTTACCACCAGAAGCTGAAACAGCAGCAATAGAAGGACCAGAAGAAACACCAAGTTTAGCAGGAAGGGGACCAGTAGTACCACCAGAAGGAATGTCAGTAGTATGTTCAGAGGTGGATTTATCAGCAGGTATACCTTGAGTAAGAACACCATCACTTGAAGTAATGCTATTAGAATGAATATCAGCAGCAGGAATAACCTTGTCAGAAGAAGTATCATCAGAAGCAACAAAAGAACGACCAACTGCAACACCAGAACTACCAGCTGCAACATGTGATTGAAACTTTTCAAAAGCTGACATTCCTGAAGGCTGCTTGGTCCTTCTCCTTGTGAAAGCTTGAGTCTTGGTAGGGTTGGATGCTCAGACATAGAAAAAGTTTCTCCCTCGGTGTTGGCACTAGCAGAAGCCAAAACATGAAGTGCATCCAAATCAACACCAGCCTGATCATCTTCTGAATCAGAAAGAACAACCTTTTTCTTCTTTGGCTTAAGTTGAGCTTCCAGATGATTAACTCTGCGAATAAGCTGAAGGATAGCTCCAGCAAGAGTCTGTTTCGAGTCTTTTAGCTCTGTTTCCAAGGCATCTACCTTCTCACTAAAATTCTTTTTAGTTTCCTTTAGTTCAGACTCCAATGCTTCAACTTTCTTCATATACCTGTCAAGTAAAGTGGACATAGGAGTGAGAGCATCAGGATCCTCAGCTCCACCAGCAGGAATACCTGTGGTGTGAAGAGCCTCATTGGATCTAGGTGGAGAGACAGAAAAATCTCCCCCAATATTGGTGTCAAAGCCAAAAGGCTGCCTAGTTGGACTAGGAGTGGATAGCCTTGAAGATGTGGGCATATCAATAGAAGGCTCAACTGCAGTTGATGGTTGGTCAACAGGTGGGTCAACAGTTGTTGTTAGGACAATAGGCTCAACAGTGACATTGGTTGGAGATGTGGTAGGTCTAGGAGATGGTTGAGGTTGGGCATCAACAGCAACTGATGCACTTGCACCAGCAGCATCAGAAGCCCCATCGCCAGCAGGAACTGGTGCACTAGCATCACCTTCAGGCCCACCAGGCAACATAGCAGCCAAAAGAGGCTGATGTTCCCCCTCAAACTTATACCTCATGGTTGCAAAGAGTTTGGCAGTAAGTCTGTTCATGATCTTAGGGGTATGGTCATTAGTCTGAACATCTAATATTGTTTGTAAAAACCTAGGGTACATTAAAAATTTATGCTTGGCATTACCTAGGTTCCCAACCATTCCATCGAAAATAAACCTTGACCAATTGAACACCCTCCCATCAGACAGACATATGAGGCCAGAAGCAAGAGGGCTTGAGAATTGATCCCACCCTCCTGTCTTTGGACTAAGGCATTGCAAAAGAGTGTGAACAAGAAATCTCCATTGAGGAGAGAATCTATTTTTATAAAAGGTAAAAGTACCATCAACAGGATACCCGATTGTAGCCAATCCAGCCTGAATGTCTTGTTCCGCAAAATCATATAAACCATCTGCATCATTGAGTTGAAGATGAGTCCTGATGGAGGATTCACTGATGACATGCTCGTTCCCATCAATTATTGCCATAATCTCCTTCGGCCTTCCCTCAGGTGTGCGCAAAGCTGCTGTAGCCCAAAATTGTTTGACTAGAGAGTCATAAACCACAATTGGGCAATGAGTAAGTGCATACCGAATGGAGGACCCTCTTAAGAAGGTAAGTATTTCATCATACCCTCCACTTCGATTTGAGGTTTCCAGATATCCCACTTTGTTATAGTCATCTTTGTATTGAAGTACCGCCATTGAGAATAATCACTGAAAGTGTTGGTGATAGGAGAAGCAATGAGTTAGGTTTGAGAGAAAATGGTTATTTTGGGTGTAGGATGAGTAATTTAGGTTATTAATACGGTTATCCAAATTAACAACTTAAGTTACAAAAATCTCGCGGAAAAATCTTTGACCAATTTGAAATTGAGTCAATCCCAGAATAAATCCCCAAATTCTTCAATACCAGTAGCAACCACAAGTCAAACAGCAGAAACAGAAAGTCAACCAGCAGGAACAAACTGCTGTTTGACCAAAACTCACAATTATCTCCAGAAATTCAAATCCTTAATTAACGCCATTCCTGAAAGAAATTTATTTCAAAACCAACCCAACATTTAATTGCCTTCACCTTCCATAAGATTATAAAAGGCCTTGAAAAATCAACATTACACAACACATACTGCAAACCCTAAATCAAATTATTCACACCCAATGAGCTCCTCCAAGCCAACGATTGTAGAGATTTCCTCTGATTCATCTTCCGAGTCATCAGGATGGGCCAATTACTTTCCACCCAATCACTCTAATCTCACCAGCAGGAACCAAAAATGCAAAGAAAAGACTGAACCATTATCCTCTGATGACCTTCCAACTCCCCCACCATATGTGGATGATTCATCCTCCTCTTCTTACTCATCTGATGATGATGATGATCTTGTTGTACTATCAGATGTACTAACAAGGGAGTTTGAAAAGGCTGCCTCATCAATGAGTATGATCCCTGTGCCTATGAAGAAGCCATCTCATCCAAAGCCAAGAACACAAGTGCTGGGACTCCCTTGCCTGAGGGTGTGGGAAACCATTGATGGCAGAGGAGTCCACAAAACCATGCCTGGCTACAAAGGTAAGGATAAGAGAAAGATGAAGTAGAGGAGTTAGTAGCTGGCTAGGTGGTTGTCTGGGTTTGAGGAATGTGTGTATGGTTTGTTGATGTTGTTTTGATTGGTGAAAACCTCTGCCGTTGGATCTGTAATCTTACTGTTTATGATGAATAAGATTTTTATGTTTCTTGTTTACTTGAGATCCTATACTTATTATTTGTGCTTGACCTCAAAACCTGCAAAAGGATTAGAAGACACAATATACAAAGTATATACAAAAATATAACATCTGCAAGACAAAGTTAGTGAACATTAATTAAACTTAAGAAAAATGTTAGTTAATACACACTATACAGCATTAAGCCTCCCCTTAGGCTTATGCCTCCCCTCAATATCAATTTCCCATCCTTTTCCCATATACATTGTGTCATAGTAAACAGGCCTATTAATATTCTGAAAGTAAGAGCTTGTAGGTCTGTTAAATGGTCTAGCAGCACCGCTTTTCCAACCAGCAGAAACATGTCTACCAGCAGGAACTGGTCTACCAGTAGGAACTGGTTTACCAGCAGAAAAGGTAGCTCTGCCAGAGCACTTTTGTGCTGCTTTAGGGATAAAGGGTGGAATCTTATCAACATCATTCCACATAGGTCTAGTCTGCTTTTGTCTAGCACAAGCACCCATTTTATCCTCATAGAAATCACAGTCTTTAATGAGGTGAGAATAACTACCACACACAAAACAAGATGTCTTCCTAAAAGACTTGTTCTTCACATGACCTCTTTTATTACAAGCATAATTATTAAATCCAAAATCAGAAACAAAATTGTTTTTATCAAAACACAAAGAGTTGTCTTCAAAAGAAGCTGTCTTTGAAATAGGTTCATCAGCAGCTACTCTTGAGTAGAAGTCATGTGACTTGGGTGTTGTAGACTTTTCACTTGAATCACATGAGGTATAGTCTGTGGACTTAGATTCAGAGGAATTTTCACTGTTAGAACAAGAGACAAAGTCATTAGTATTACAATCAGAATCAGTTAAGTCATTTGACTTTTTGCCATATGTCATGTATGATTCATCCAAGTCTATGTCAGTGTGGGTAGAGGTAGGCTTAAATATTCCTGTTATAGGTGGAGGAACATCATTCATTCCTCCTTCTTTGACATACTTGACAGGAATTTGGTAATTTACCTCCTTAGGGGTAGGGTCAAATATACTTGGTTCATTAGGGTCATAAACATCATCTGGCCCAACATCATACCCCAACCCTCTCTTACACCTTACAGATTGAGTGCTATTGTTCAACTTGACCAGATTTTTTGCTGATTGTTGCCACGAATTACACCTGGCCACTTCACTATCTAACTTAGCCTGTAATTCCTGTTTCTCTGAAACCACCTTAGCATTCTGACTCTCAGAATATTTTAACAAATTAGTGGTGTTCTTCAAATCTCTTTCCAAAACCCTAATCTTTTCTTCATATGCTAACTGATTATTTTGATACCAAGCCTTTTGTTTTTCTAAGGTTATAAGTGAGCTTTTATAGGCTTGAACCTGAATATAATAATCTTTATATTGACTATCTACATCATCAAATTCCTTTTTCAATTCAGCATATTTAACATCACAACCAAATGGACAAGTCTGTACTTAAGATGGGAAACCCATCAAAGCAAATTCCTCAGCCACTTGTGCCTCATCTTTTGTCTTATGTCCAACAAAATTTCAAAAACTTGAGTGGCACTTCTTTCCTCATCATCTCCCTCATCATGTGACCAGTCCACCATGGAATCAACAGATAGCAATGCTTTAATGTTCAAGGCCCATTTCTCATATTCATCTGTTCGGGATGAAGTCATTGTTTGAGGGTTTAAGAGATTTGTTTGGATAGTTTTCTTCTTCGACAGAGACCCTCACCAGGCTCTGATACCACTTGTTGGATCGTTCCTACTTGATAGATCTTTAAGCTTGGTAGAATGCTTATGTAATCACAAACACTCTAAGAGAATCTCTAACAATGAAACTTATGTTTATGCGGAAACTAAACACAAGAGTTGAAGAAGAATATAACTACTAATACTTTGATCCTCTATGGATCTTTTATTAACTAATAATCATTCAAGTTCTATCTATATCAATAGCCGTGAGTTTCTTTTATACACAAGAAACCCTAATACAACCCATACTAGAAAACGTGTGAAGAAGATATACACTATCTCTTCCTAATATAACTCTAACAAACTTTCTAAACATACGGGTTAACTGATTACTATTACCCGCATAAACCAAACTAGCAGCAGGAACTAAACACTACTACTAGCAGGAACCATACCAGCAGGAACCATTACTACTAACAGCAGAAATGAAATAACTATTATTCTAATAATTCCTAACATAGATTATGAGTAAGGTTTGGTTATGATGTACGCTTGAAAGAAAACAGATACATATAGTATCTTTCAATAAGTAAGATTATCTCATGTGATCATGCTTGAGTATGACAAAATGAGATGTAATGAAATCTCTTGTAACACAACCGTTCATGTTGCAAAGAGAGAATGATGCGTAGGATATATACTATCCTTTTGACAGAATGAAAACTAAACACATGATTTCTTAGACTTTTTTTTTTTTTTTTTTTTTTTTTTTTTTTTTTTAACATCATGTTTTCCTAAGAGAAGATATGAATCCAAAGTGTTTGAATTGGATAGACTTATCCTAAATTTACTAGATGATGACAAGAGGGATTCACTTGAGTTTCTTATATATACTCCTCAATATTCATTGTCACTTGGGTTGCATGAGGTTATCTTTGAGATTGCATTTTAACATATGTTGTTAAAAATGAAACTTACGCAGAAGTTTTAATGACAAAGTGTTACTAATACTTTGATAACTTGTGAAAGTGATACTACTTAAACCTAGTGGAAATTGATAAACAATGAATGTGAGCATCATGCTCATTTGATGGTGAAGGTTCTAATCCTATAGGTGATAAAGTATGGTCGAGTTGATTCAACGTGTATTTGATTTGGTATGAGTGTTGGACTAAGGGATTTTTGAGCAATACACTCAATGGCATGGATTATGGTGTTGTAGGAGTTTGTTGTACTATGGATGAGCTTTTGGGTTTCATGAATTTTGAAGATGACAAGAATGGATACTAATTCTTGTAGTTCACTAGTGGATGAAGTGCTTGGTTATATTTGTGAAACCTAGGGGCTGAATGTGATGAAGACTAATTCTTATGGCCAACGAGGATGAAGACTAATTATTATGATCCATTGGTTGGTATAGCTAGTGTGTGATGTGATATGAAGCTTAGGGTTTGAGACATATCACAGAAGTGATTGTGGTGGGATAATGGTGAAAGTACAAGTGTATTTAGGTGATAGGATAAGTGTTTTAACATAAGTTATTAAAAATACTTGGGTGTTGATTCTTTCGGATGTGACTTTTAATGACTACAATCATAAGTCAAATTCACTTGAATATTTTGGATGAAATACTTAAGTTGTTAATCCTACTTTGTTGAGATTTGATAGCAAGATTAGATAATACATCTATAACCTAAGTGTGAGTTATGACTCGATGTAAATCTTAATTGTCTTGAAGGATGACATGTTAACCAAGTAAGGAAACATATGTGGATACTGGACAATATCTATAGTCATCAGTTGGACTTGTGATCTATGATATTTTTGCAAAAAGTGAGTCCGGATTTGTTAGGAAGTTGTCAATTTACAAATCAAGCTAATGAATGAGTATAGGATAGGAGGATGCAGTGAATGTGTGTAATGAGCACAAATACTCAGTGGTTCACCGAAAAGGTACCTTGGAGCATTTTCATGAAATTTGAAACTGTGATTAGATATGATTATCCTATTGGTGTAAGTGAGATGTTATGATCCTAATAGGAGTGAATTATCAGTGAAAGGAATTCTAGTGATGAAAGTGAGTGATCTTGAGTGCGAGATTTAAAAGAAAATTTAAAAATCAAACTGTTTGTTTTGGCGGATCCAAGTTATACCAAAGGCGGATCCCGGATTTTGGTTTTGCGGAATCCGCAGAGTGAAGATTGGCGGAGCCAAATTGCTCAACAGACGGAACCCATAACTTGGTTCCGCCATATCCGCCATTCAGAAGTACTAATTCTAACAGAGAGCATGTCATAATTTTCGTTACCCGTTCAAATCCCGAAAATTGTCCTAAACCATATGTAATTACTTATTGGTGATTGATTAAAAGCAAAAACACAGATTCAAACACACGTTTGCATATAGATCAATCAAATGATAATAACTTACCATAAAAGGAAGTTAAGCCAAACGGTGGCTTAAACACGAAAATCGATAACATCGAGTGTTATCATCCTGCATTGTTATGTTAGTTCACATAAAAATATAATACCAACATAATATCCTAATAACACAACAACTCATCACATCATTGTTTGAAATTTTCTTATACCAAACACTCTTTCACAGATACTACATGTTTACACATTTTAACACTTGAAATTAAGTGAAGGTTTTTGCAAGACAATACATTTTAAGACACTAAACTAGTTTCACTCAGTTCACATTTCCAAGTAAGTTATGCAAAGTTTTTACATAACATATGCAAACAAAAATATCTAAGTCTATAACTGAAACAAACACAGTTTATCAACTTAATGCACAAGATCTAGCAAATGTCCTATTGTGCATAAAACAAGCAATTGATAAACAAGAAAATAATTGTCATGGCAAAACACTTATGTATTACCTATCAATAAATGCAATCACAATTACCAACAGGAAAATAACATGTATGCAAATGGCTTAGAACAGATAGTCACATAGCATAGCATAAATGAAAAGATACTTTTCGTCACTTTGCGTTTAAATATGACGATGTATGCCAAGCTTGATTTGTTTCCTTTATATTATCAAATTCTTTAGTTTCAAAAGAAATCATATCAATGTTCAAAGGATACTAACTTACATTGCCCGACGTAAAAGTTTAAGTTACTGTGTCAAAATGAAACTTAATATTTTGGACAGGTTGTAGTATTTGATTTGTTTTACCTACTTCAATTTAGATTTAGGATATGAGATTATTTTTAAATGAAAGTAGACTTAATTCCCTTCAAAATGATAGGTGGCGCAACTTCTACGGACTTACGGTTAATTAGTTATGAATTTTTGAAGTTTGCAAAAATTGATGAAAAGAGATACACGGATTTCACGGATCATTTTTGAGGGATCCGCCCTTTGTAACAAAGGGATCCGTGGGTGTCTGTGACAAATTCTCCTAAACTCGTATTTTGACATAGAGAAAACGTGTAGGACTTGCTAGACTTAATATTAAACATATATTTACACATATTTAACAACATTTCTACTTATGTGACTTATCTAAACATTACGGAGGTGATTTTACAACTAAATTAATAGTTATCCCAAACGCTCCTTTAAAACCCGTGTTTTTCGTAAATTAGCTTTACGCACACAATTTGACACTTAATCTTTTTAAGAAATATTTTATTTTGATTTTCCAAAGACATCTTCAAGCTTGTATACAAAGTAATATTTAACAACAAAATTTCTAAGTATACTTAGCGAAACATTTTTCATATTATATTCCGCTTCAAAGGTAATTTGATACATGGATCGTACTCTATTTTAAAAACCATTTGTTTTGAAAATGAGAGCCACGTGGCTTTGATACCAATTGTGAAAACGTAGAGGGGGGGGGATGAATACGTTTCCGTTTTAAAAACTTAAAACTTATTTTAACAAATGTCCATTTAAGCTTGTTCTAATATGAAAGATGTTACGTGTAGTTTAAGACTAGCATAAAATTAAACCATGTTGTCACACAAGTATGATTAACAAATCACAACACAAGCAATCATATAATGCAAACATAAAAGTAAAGAGTAAGTAAAAGAAAGCGCAAACCGAACACGATGATTTATAGTGGTTCGGTCACGGAGCTCCTCTCTGCCCTACTCCACTCCCCGAGTACCCAACTCGAGAGTTACTTCACTAGATCAACAAGCTCCCTTCTCGGCGGAGAAAACCTTACATTCGTCGCTTACACTTTTTCCGGTACAAAGCTAAATACCGGGTTCTAGTTCAAGGTAGAACCAACCTGACGTCGCCTATACAATTTCCGACACTAAGCTAGATGTCGAGTTCTTTACAAGGGTTCAACCACTCCCGCTAGTTCTTTAACAAGGGTACAACCACTCCCGCTATGTTTTATGGCCCAACATAGAAACCTTGTGTTTTATGGCACAAACACATAAACCATCTAATCTAGTATGAATAGATTACAATGATGATCCATGACATAAATGGGTCATGGATATGAATGGCTAATCTAAATGAACTTCCGTTGATAGGAAGCCTTCAATGGATGAAGATCACAAGCTCCCTAAACTTGTTGTGATGGATCTTCATATATGAATATGGAATCTACATGAACTTCTTGAATAAGAAGTCTTCAATCATTGAGGATGTCAAGTGCCCTTGAATCTTCATATGTTGGAATGCTATGGTGAGTAATGACTTCAAGATTTTCTAACCTTCTTGGTGGATCAGGAAGTATGCAATGCTTGTGATGGATGATGTCTCATGATCTTGAACTTGCTTCACAGGATCATTAACAGTGTATGCTTACAACATAATGAAAGTTAGTAACATTATGATCATTATGGAAAGGGTGATTAATGTATGAATCTACATGTTTTGCTACTGATCTAAGTGTATGTAAAGGGTAAAGGAAATGTGTGTTCTAGTTGCTTGAGACTATGGGTAAACAATGGGCTACTATTTATAGGAAAACATTTTGTACATTCCACGGATCCCTAAATTTGGATCCGCCCTTTATGACATTTGGATCCGCCCTTTATGCCATTTGGATCCGCGGGTGTCTGACAAAAAATCTCCCAAAATCTTTCCAAATCTTGCCAAGATCTTACAAATCAACTTTGTTACTTAAAGATCTTACCAAAATATTTCTCAAATCTTCCTAGGATTTTCTAATGAGGTATGCCATGATGTCATGTGTTATTTTCATTTTAGGATTTAAAATGTAAAACATGTAAATGTATATATGTATGTAACATGTATCCTAGTGATCATGTAACATGTATATACTAGCTTAACTAATATATGTTTACCAAGATGTATCATGTTAGATTGACACCTAAAGTGTACTTATCCTATTTATCGTAGGAAACATGACAAATGAGGTTCTAAGTAGAATGGTTAGCCTTTTTAAAATACTTAATGACCTAGTCGTATTTTAAACATTCTAAATGGTTTGTTAAGGGTTTGATCATAATGCCACATAACAAACATGTAAGAATCTGTGTTATATCATACGAGGACTCGAGAGGTGTTGAATGTATGTTGAGACAAGATATGATTACAAGTAAATTGTACATTTTACGTTATGTATCAAGTTACATGTTTGTAATCAATCAAAACAAACGAGACTGCTTGCACTAACAATCTCCCCAACGAGACTGTTTGCACTAACTTTGTAAAGTTGTAAAATTTTCTCTTCTTTATATTTATAATTTTGTTATCATTTTGATCGATGAAACAAACCAACCGGTTTTCCTTCCATTTTCATCTCTTTCTTCTCTAGAACTTCATATGGTATCAGAGCTTCATTAATAGAGTTCTAACCTTTAAAAACCGCTAAAAAGTCTGTTTGTTTTCACACAAGTGTGTTTAGTGTGTGTAAATACTCTGTTTTTACGTTTTCGCTCTGTTTGTTTTGTTTTATGTGTTTCTTGATCAAATCACCATGATAGAACCCACACCACCTGTACTTTTCCAAAATCCATTGTATCTTCATCCTTCAGATGGACCTAGTTCTTTAACTGTGCAAGAAAAACTAATCAGTGCTCAGAACTATCGTGCTTGGAGAAGAGCAATTGAAATTAGTCTTTCCACAAAGAGAAAGTAGGGTTTATCAAAGTTACTGTAGTTTGGTCAACCACTGATGCTAATCTTGTTGAGTTGTGGGACACATGTAACAACATCGTTATCTATTGGATTATGGGGTCTATTAGTGAGTCAATTGCAAGATCAATCATGTTTGTTGGTACTGCCAGTGAAATTTAGATGCAATTGGAAAGAAGGTTTTCTTTGAGTGATGGATCAAGAAAGTATAAACTGGACAAAGATACATATGAGATTACTCAGTCAGGAGGATCTGTTGGTGAATATTACATAAGATGAAGTGTTTTTGGGAAAAGTTGGATAATCTGAATGTGTTGCCAGTAATAAGTGTAGTTACTCCTGAAATCTTTGTGTTCTTGGCTGCTTTAAACAAACAAAAGGAAGAACAAAGACTGTTTCAATTTTAATGATTTGGATTAGTGTTACAGTCATCAAAGGAGTCAAATCCTTATGTTTGTACCTTTACCAAATGTGGAGAATGCTAGTACTTTGCGTGCAGCATGAATAGTCACAAAGGATGTTGTTTGGTACTTCTTCTGGTGTTGAATCTACAGCTTTGTATAGCAAAGGGGGTGTTTGACCGGATCTACACACACTCCTTGTGTTAGATGTGATACTAAGAATTATACGTAGTCCAGCACACGGAATTTACTAGCTAGCGCTTAGAAGACTTTATGTGTTTTGTATGATTTGAATGAACACAGAATGATAAACTTCAACGATTCAATATTATTAGAATAATAATACGAGTGATCTCCTATCACTAGGGTTTACAACCTTGAATCTCTATCAATTAATTCGTACTTCTATTCTCTGTGTGTGTCGTATCTAAACCTTAACCTAGGCAATCCTTTTATAGACTAAGGATTCCTTTACAAGATAACTATCATTCTAATCTTATATGTATATACACAATATATTTTTCATAATTATCTATTACATAAATCATAAACATAAACCGTACTAACTTCTTCACTCAGCAGTCCTAACTGCTTATGTCTTCAAAACTCTTCAGCAGTCTTAACTTCCATCTTCAACAGTCTTAACTGCTATCTTCAACAGTCTTAACTGCTAAAGCTTAATTTCCTAACAATCCTCCCATATAAACTTATGATTTCTATCCAAATTACTAAGGGGCCGCTTGGTTCACTTGGTGAGGAATGCAATGGGAATGCAAAGGGAATGCAAAGCAATGCATTCCCTTTCCCCCAAATTGTTAGGTAATGCCCCATTACCCACTACTGGGTAATGGGCCATTGCATTCCCCTGCACCAAGCATGATTATTGATTATATTCCCATTACCCACCCTCCCTATCCCCCCAACCAAGCACCCCCTAAGTTTCTTTAAATTAAGCTTCTTCTTCTTAATGCTGAAAATTCTTTCAAACACCTATCAAGCAAATCTCTTAGATCTAGCTTTCACTTCTTGTGCAAGGTTGAATATCTTTGTCACCAGCATATCAGCCATCTCAGATTCTTCATTAGCTTCTAGTTTAACATGTGCCATCATTGTCAAAACACCTGGTCTGAGTGGATAATCTTTTTCAACCAGCATATAGATCTCTATTCCATCCTTGGTAGACACTCTGTGTACTCCACACGTTCCAAATAACTTCCAAGTGATGTCCATGACTTGTGCTTGAAATCTCCATATTGACTCTCCACCATCTGGTTCATAAATTCTCTTCAATTGAACCCATAGTTCTTTATCTTTATCTTCAATAGGATCTTTATCTCTGAATTTCTCTTTCACTAAGCTCCATAGTTGATTAAGATCTTCTCTGTCAAAGCCTTTGAGTAAATCTTCAAACAACTTGTATCTTTCAGAAATATTTCCAAGTCTGATTATCTTCCATCCTTTCATTCTTCCATCAGTGAACACTTCCCAGTCAATGATTGGATGTTTTACTTGTAAAGGTTTAATATAAGAAGACTCTGGAACAATCATCATCATACTTCTGATCTTCTCATTTGTTAACCCTTCTTCTTCAGACTTTTGTTTCTTTGCAACTTCTGATTCCATAGTTTCTGATTCCCTCTTCTTACCTGTTTTGAAACTTCTTCTTGGAGTATTCAGAATAGCATAAGTTTCATAGAATTCCTTTTCAATTATGGCATAAGATTTTCCCTTGAAGTCATTCATAGTGTAATTTGCTGAGTTCTTCAAATAATGCTTCATAGACTCAACTAGTTCCTTCTTTGTTGGCAACTTTATCTTGTATCCTGACTTCTGCCTTTCTCTTATCCTCTGAATCAGATCTTCCCATGTTGCAACTCCATTCTTTTTTAGTATGAACTCTTTAAGCTCCTCTGTCTTTTCTTCTTCATTCAACTGTTTATCTTTAAGAACCATTGAAGCTTGAGCTCTTACAATCACATCAGAATCTAACAAATATTGTAGCTGTTCATTGAACTCCTCTTGATTTACTTCTCTTGATCTTGTTCTTTCCATAAATTCAGCTATGTTTCGTACATCATCAGCAGCCATTTTTCTTGCAAATTCCTCATCTTGAGCAATCTGAGCTTGTTTAGCTTCTTCACTAGCCAAATCTTCTTCTATCATTTGCCTTGCAACTTCTGCATCATGATCTATCTGTTCTTGAGTTTTTGGTTTTAATCTCTTAAGCCTTTCAAGTTCTTGAGCAGCAGCAACTTCTTCAGATGTCATTGGCTTCTTCCCTTTATCTGCTCTTCTTCTTTCATAAACTTGTTCAGCAGAAGTTTCATCAGTTGGAACTGCTTGATACTCTGTCTCAGCAGTTTGAACTGTTACATGCTCTGTCTCAGCAGTCTGAACTGCTTCAACATTTGGAACTGATTGATGTGTCTCAGCTGTTTCTTCTTGAACATAACCAGAACCTGAACCAATATCAAAACCTTCATCTTGTTTAGAACTTTTGTCATGCCTCCCCTGAGAACCTGATCTATCCTTATCTTTACCAAATTTCCTCACCTGTTTAGAAGAATTTTTATCATTCCCTTCTGAACCATCTGAATCATCATCATCAGAAGAATCATCATCCAATGTCACTTTTGCCCTTTTCTTCTTTAACTGATTTTCAAGCTTATTCACCCTTTTTGTTAGCTTGGTGTAGACTTTGGAAAACATTTCTTTATGAGATTTCAGCTCCTTATTGCTCTTCTTAAGCTCCTCCTCCAAGGTCTTTACTTTGTCAACTAACTTGGTACATATTTCCATCAATTCAGTTTGTGAAGAGCTACCCTCATCACTTCTAGCTGTGTTACCTGCTAGGAGAGGTGAATCTTTGGGCAAGGATCTAGTTACAACCCTAGTTAGACTAGGTTTAGACCTTCTCCTATAAGTGATGGGTAGTGGTTGGGTTGTTTCAAGTTCTTGAGTGGATGTGTGATGGGGATCAGTTGGAACTGCTGAACCTTCACCCAACTCAGTTTGAAGCATTTGAGGAAACAATGGAACTGGTTCCCCTTGAAAAAGCCTACTAGCCATAGCCATATTTTGAAAAACCTTTGATTGAAAGGGTCTATTAACAGTTTTTGGTGCTGATTTGGAAAACATTTTTGCACCTTGAACTGTTGGCCTTGGGTGAATTGGTCTCATAGGTCTGACAGTCTGAACTGCTGGTCTAGCAGTTTGAACTGTTTTGGGTCCAGACCTTAAAAGAACTGATCTAGGTATCATTTTATCATTCCTAAGAAAAGATTGAGGTCTTGCTATGCTCAACCTATGATTTGTATAGCCAGATACCCATTTATCACAATAAACTGCAAGATGGTCAAAGCTACCACAAGAGTAACAAGCTTTCCTATAGCAGACAAAATCCTCCCCTAATTGGTGAGATTTTAGGTCATTCCAATTCCTTTGGTTACCTCTTGGCTTGTTTGTGGTTCTATACATTTCTGCATACCTAACTGTTGGTCTAAAAGGTTTGGCATTTGATCTAGGCCTAACAGTCTCAGGTTTAACCATCTTTGGAACTTTTGGTTCCTCCACTTTAGCACTAACAGGCTTAACCACAGCCTGATCATCCTCATCATCAGAAGTCCATTCCTCAATGGTTGGAGCATCTGAGTCCTTAGCTGAGGACCTATCTGTAACACCCCAACCCGACAAGGGTAAAGATATCACAACAATGGATTCATATCAGATCAAAATAGAGCATACATCTACATTAATACAAAAATCTCAAAGGTTTACAAATGAAATACTGAATCTACAAGGTTACAACGAAAACTATCAAAACTAATTCTAAAACATAATATCTTCCATCCAAATCTAATCCAGAATAGCTACCAAGCCTTCTAAGTCCAGAGGTACACTCTTCACTCATTCCCAGCTTCCTACTAAAACCTGCCGCAGGAAAAGAAATGCGGCTGAGCTTCAAAAGCTCAGTGAACAGATATATAGATGACAGAAACGATAACAGGTAACAATACAGAAACAAATCAGAAAATCCAGATTATACAGATACAGAATTAAAGTGAAAGAATAGGAAAGGAATAAGGGTGAAAGAAAAGAAATGAGAAAGAGATAATGTACAAACCAAGTTTAGGGAAATACAGAAATCCATCACGAGCCCAGAGATAACAGATAATATCATAACAGAGTAATCATATAATAATCCAGAGGGGATACCTCTCAAGTAACAGATAATATGAGGGGTGACCTCATGTATCAAATCGGAGTGATCAGCTCCCAGATATATGTGAAAGACGTGTATCGCACACACCATCAGTCACCAGATATAATAATAAACATATAACAGATAACAGATAACAGATAACAGAGTCAGAACTAGGATGCATCCATGCGCCCCCTGTGGCCAGAAACTCCTTAACACACCAGATAAAATAAATCAGGGACGGGACAGGTCATCACTCTCCTGCCCTAGAGTCATGCCATCGGTGCATCAATGACATGGACATGAAACCCTCATGCCTAGTGATTGGCTCGGATATCAGACTGTGGTCAAGGTCAGATGTCATATAATAAATAGAGTCACATCTAAGGGTTCATGGCAGAAGGTCATGTCAACAATTCAGATTAAGATAATAAGGTTTAAATCAGAGTTTATCAGATTAAGTTTAATATCAAAGCTTAAGTTCAGATTAAAAGGTTTATTTCCAAAAGTCCAAAAGAGTAATCAAAGGTTAATAATTACAAGTTTATAGCAATAGTCCATTTCAGAAGTTCCTGTCAAAAGTTCATTTAAATCAATCCTTTAATAATGGTTCTCATTGAAATGATCCTTCAAAATAGTTTTCATAAAATGGTCTTCCAAAACTTTTAGTAACTTCCATTTCAAGATAGCTTTTCTTAAACAGTTTCATATGTAATTTAATAAAGGTTCAAAATCAATTAGGTTCAGATAAAGATTTAACAGGTTAAGGTTTATACCAAAATCAAATCAAAGTTTACAACAGATATATCAGGTTAAGGTTCAGAACAAGGTTCACAGATCAGATTCAATCAAGACTCACAAATTCAGGGTTCAGAACAAGAGATCAATCAGAGTTCAGGAAAAAGGTTCATAATACAAGAATCATAGCAGAGGTTCAAACAAAAGGTTTAAGATAAACAGATCACAACAAAGATCCACAACAGAAGGGAACATAGCAATGGTATAGGGAATCCTAATAAGGAAAAAGAATTACTGAGAGAAAAGGAAAAGAAACACCCTTACTGAAATAGGGCAGAATATCTGTACCTTATTAGCACAGCAGAAATCAAACAAACACAGAACAAATGATCAGGACTTCTCCTTCTTCACATCTAAGGAAGAGGAAGACAGAATTACTAAAGTTTCTTATTCAGATTATTCCTTTTAGTTTATCTCATCATTTTATGTACTTTCTATTTTTAGTAACTTTCCAGATTTAGTAAGTTCCCATAATTAGCAGGTTTTCCAGAATTAGCATATATTATCATTTCAGATTAGGTTTAACCCTTATTCAGAGATTATTATGGAATACAGTACATTTTATCAAGTTACAGAAGTTTAGGGTTTTAAATGACAATTATACAAAGTTTAGGGTTTTAAATGTAACTTCATTAATTTCCAAGGTCATTAGTGAAAATACTTTAAATTACAGAATTATATGCTCACTTTATTCAGAATTACCTTCCATTCCCTTAACTTTCACAATTTACAGATTACACCCTTTTAGTTTCATAATTTACAAAATCAACCTTATAATTACATATTTTACAATTTAAACCCTACAATATCCATATTTACCAACCAAGCATATTATATGTCATAATTACAGAATATACCATCAGAATTTAGTACTTTTACAGATTTGACCCCTCAGAATTCAGAATTTACATATTTAGTCCTTTAAGTTTACAAAACATATATATTAAGTCATAATTCATAACAATTACATAATTAGCCCAAAAATCCTCAAATTTACACAACACCCTTTTTATATCAGTATTAACTCAAAAAAACTTCAGAATTTCAGATTTACACTTTTGGTCCCTCACTTTTAATTAATTTCCAATCGAAACCCTAATATGCCATTAATTCATTATATTGCAATATTTACACTTAGGACCCCAAAGTTATATTTTTCCCACATTCTTACAGATGTATATGATCTTACAAAAATATCCTAGAAGTTTCAAAGTTGGCAAAACAGGTCCTTATACTTTTACTTTAGATCGGATTTCACTTTTCACAAACAATTAGAAACCCTACTATTCACCAATCATTGAAATATCATTAATTCATCATTAAAACACATTAAATGATCAGATTCATGCCCAAGAATTCAAACCCTAGTTACCCCGATTTCCATTTTATTTTATTTCTTTGTTTTCATGAAATCCGGTTTATACAATAATTCACCACGTAAATTTTAGGCCTCCAAAAATCAAACTCATATTTTTCCCAGATCATATGACTCATAAGGAACCCACGAAAAATAATTAGCATGCCCAGAAAATTCGTTTAACATATATTGCATATTTACGTATGTTTTAGACATCAAAATTAACACGACTTGATTTAGGCTACTATAATTCGATCTATCATTTTTCCTAGGTCTATTACATCATATGAGGTCTAAATAAAATAGCCATCATGTCCAGAAATTCGGATTACATATTTTTGTAATTTACGTGTTCTTTGCTCATTATATTTTCATACGCATAGATTAGCATGAATGCTTCGATTCATATTATTTATATGAGTTATATATCATGTAGAGATCATAGGAAAATTGCCATCTTAATTTTAAAACATTTGGTTTAGTCGTATGAATTATTACCTTGTTTTTGATCAAGTCGACAAGAAATAAAGAACAAGAACGAACCAATGACAAAACGCAGCAACCCTTATTTTTCCTAGCTTCCTTGCACCTCCAAGAACCCCAGAAAAATACTTGTACAAGCCCAGAAATCGTGTAGATGCCTTGGTCGATTTTCTTTGTGTCGCTAGGGTTTGTTGTAGGTTTTTGCGATTTGGTTATTAGATAGAAAAAGAAAAGGGATTTGTTTATACTTAAGGAACCGACTAGGGGGGGGGGGGCAGAAACTCATAAATTTCGGGATTAGAATCAACAAATTATTTGTATTGATTTTATTTCATCCTTTCCTTAATTTATTTACATATTATTTAATTAAAAGAATTAAAACATTATATTTAGTTAATATGTGTATTTTCGGAATTTTATATAAATGTGTATGATTATTTTTTTTTGAACTTTGAAAATGATGTAACATTGTCCCAGAAATTATTTTGTTTCAGATATAGTTCGATTTCAGATGTTTTGGAATTATTTCGGAATTTTATAAGTTGTTTAATAAGGTTTTATGTTATCAGGGGTAGTTTGGTCATTTTACGGGTTATCTGAATTTCAGGTATTACAACTTCTTCCCCACTAACAAAAAAATTTCGTCCTCGAAATTTGCAGAAAGCAGAAAGAAAAGGGAACGGAAACTAAACAAAGACATATCAGACATACTAGATGATAATCAGATTTCCTCGGAAGAGACGTAAGAATTTCACAGGATTTTGACGGATATGCCGTCCACAGAAATTGAATTGACAGATCAGATTAGAGCGTACAGAAATAGATTATCGATAACATCCATTGGAAGAAGTTTTATAACAAAACTGAAGATTATTATCAGAAGTTCAGAGGTCAGCAGAATGCGTGACGAGAGTCCAGATGTATCAATTCACATAACGGTGGAAGCAGATTACGCGTATAGGTAGAATGAACTTAAAGTCTCACTAACGCAGACGATCTCAAACAGTTATCAGAATTTCTAAAGCTTCTAAGGCACTTCTCGAATATCCTATGCCCACAACAAGTGCACGTTATATGATGTTAGTATTATCACGTTGGCCAGACGTCATAATACTGGCATCATATAAATATACCCTCATGATGGTCATACTTTATCTCAAGTCGTGAACAGAACAAACTTATCTTAATCCACCTAGTCTTCCTACGGTCTCAGAGGTCATCAGAATCCAATACCCTAACTAAGAAGAGAACAAATTACTCAAAAACTTTAACGGAAGTCCCAGAGTGTCTATCAGAATTTGGTACATCAGATCATCCATCATTCGTCAAATTTCAGATAACAAAACCATCATCCGACATACGCAGAATGAACACAGAGCGGAATTACTGATAAGGAACTTAAATCATTCAAAGGATTTATCATCAGGTAACAGATTTTTAGATAGGTCAAGCAGAAGTGAATCACATCATCCATAACTTCATCCGTCACAGAATTTATTCGCTTCAGAATTTTCTTCTATTCAAGGTCATGATCTCAGTTTCCATTCTCAAGTCTGCTTCTACTCTCAATTCATCTTAGTACAACTAAAATGAATAGAGAAGCAAGACTGCGAGTTTTGGACAGGTCTACTAGCACAGTTCGGAATTCGCCAACTCAGATTGCTGTCGTCATCGGATGCTTGGTAGTGGTGTCTGCTACAATCTCTGAACGCCAATCACATCTACTCTTCCAGAACAAAGGTCATTCCATTTAATACGAAGATGGTCTACATGTTTCCTCGTTCGTCTCAGGGCACAAACATGCTGTCATACTATGACAACTGTCCAGATACTCGTGAAAACATGATTCCTATTAGCCAATACTTCAGGGAAACTTCATATCTAAATCACATCACCCATCTTTACGAATAAAACTGAATTACTTTACGGAAATTGCTCTCAGTTAGTCATCTCCCGTCTCAGGAGTTCTTGTGGTTGCTTCTTCAGTCCTTCAAACATTAAATGAGGTTGTCTGATACAGAGTTCACAAGGATAGAATAATTTAATCATTTATACTCGGAAATGAAAAGTGATTACGGTTGAGATTACGGTTAGGTATTTAAAGGGAACACTGAGGTGAAACAAAATCATATCTCATCAGTTTCTTCAATCTCTCAACTTCTATAGCATCATGGGTCGTCGATGCGTGGTTTTGCAACCTTACAACAGGTTTTACCTCTCGAGGGATCTCGAGAGGCTTACAACCCCACCAGGCAGTGTACCTGACCGATGTAGTATAGTGTAGTGGTAAGTACGGGGGATTGATCGCTCTCCACAGGGAATAGTGTTCGTTAGGTATGGAAAACTACTCTAATAGGTCTAAGGGTGAGAGAAGATTCTTTTTGTGTTTTTATAATTTTATGAAAGCAAGTAAAATCTCGGGTTTGAAAGAGTGGGCGGAATTAGTTGCTAGTCAACTAACCCAAGTTACTACAAATGCAAATAAAATAAAATAACAGAAAATGAAAAGGTTGGTGAAAACTTATGTGGAGGAAAATGTGTTTACTTAGATTTCCTTACTCCCTAACTATCTTTTACCGGTTGATTAGTGTGTATTAGTTGCGTGGATGACGGGTGTATTCCTTAATACCATTCGTGGGGTGGCGTACGTACTTCCCCAACTCTACAAGCTCCTACTTCACTCCTATGTCGAGCCGGCTAGGAAGCTCCTAACATGGGATCACTAGAATTCGCTTGAGCATTAAATACAACCATAAAAACCTTTAGTACGCATTGGTTCATGTTTCTTAAGACGTTCAAGCAAGTTACCGAATAGGAAGTTAGCCAGTTTTCTTAAGCCTAACATAGATAAACAATCATCCAATACAACTAATAACACACTAATAACCAATAATCAATAGCTAGGTTTCATTAGATCTAAGCAAACACAAGATAAATCTAGCCTAGCATGTTAAACAAAAGACAAGAACAAGATAGAATCAAACAACACATAGACATATTGAATGATTAATTGATAACTTATCTTCAATGTAACATGGAAGATCTCAAGGCAAAAAGCCTTGAAAAAGCTGCCAAATTCGTCCTAGGGTTTTCACACACAAAGTTCCCCAATAAGTTCCACACTAATGACAAAAAATAACAAAACTATATATAGACTTTCATATCTGACGGCGTCACGTTATGGAGTGTGACGCCGTCACCTCGCCGGTTTTAGGGTTCCCGGATGACCTTCTTGACGCCGTCCCTCTTTAGCTCTCCAAAATCCGTTCTGGCTTATCAGGGGTTGACGCCGTCAGAATTAGGGGTGACGCCGTCCCTCTTTAAATTAAGCCGTGACGACCTTGATCATATTAAAGCGTGACGCCGTCAGAATTCCATGCAAATTTCTCTGGCTTATCATGAGTAATTTTCACATCCACCTTTTCTTGCCAAGCCATGACGCCGTCCAGGGATAATCCTGACGCCGTCAAAGGTGATTTCCAGCACAATTTTGAGACTTTGTCGTTTTCTTCACTTTTATGCTCCAAAAACGTCCAAAATGCTTCCTTTTCCAGATTTCATCTCAAAAGTACCTAAAATGACAAAAGGAACGATTTAGGGCAATATTTGATCAAATAAATACGATTTAGGGCTTAAATGACCCCTTAAAAGCGGTACACTTTTCGCTTCATCAAATACCCTTACACTTGAGATTTGCTTGTCCTCAAGCAAATGCGCTTTTATTCTAATCAAAATACAAGTTAGGGGTCATTTATTGTTAACATAAAAGTAATTACAACAAATAATCGTTCCACTTTAATCATAATAAGCACGGAGATTACAAACTAGCACCTCACAAGTAGTGTTTAGATACTCACATCTCTCAAGTGTCATCAAAATAAATCTCATAAATGAAAACGGATAATATCTCTCACTACCTGTCATAGCAAATAGATTACCATAGGCTTGAGAAAGGATCGAAAACCTCCTCCACTAGGCGTAAGCACCTAAGATAAACTATCAAAGAGGGCTTTTACATGGGTTATAACGTTAGGTGTAAGGAAAAGAAAAACACGGTTTTGTTGGATAAAGGATATTTTACTGGTGGCGAGTTAAAGATCTTGATTAATTACATGTACTATACAATGTTGCTAAGCCAAGACTCGACTCGATTTAAGCTAATGAAAGAAAATAACAAAAACATAAAATAAACATAAAATGAAACGGTGTAAGGAATTAAATATTCCATAGATTTGATGATCACAAACAAGAAGAATGAAACATATTATATACTGAATGATAAGCAAAATACAAGGTACTGCTGGTCCAAGAGCAAGGTACTGCTAGACCAACAAGGTACTGCTAGTGTATTTTAAGGTACTGCTGGTCCAAAGAGCAAGGTACTGTTAGTTCAAGAACAAGGTACTGCTAGACCAACAAGGTACTGCTGATTCAAGAGCAAAGTACTGTTCCTGCTGAGAACTCTGCTGATAAGACAGAGCACTCTGCTGATAGTATTACAACTCTGCTGATAGTTAAAATGAAGTAACTGCTGAATCAATGAGTCACTCTGCTGCTACAAGGATAAGAACGAAGAAGATATTTATTTTGTATGAGTCATGTTTATACAAAATATAATATCTAGATATCTTATCAAGTCATCAAGTTGAACACTCAAACTTGACACATGTTAAAGCAAGTGGATGACTAAGAGCTTATCAATTTGTAAATGATCTCCTTATATTATAAAAGGAAGATCATACCCCTTAGATAATGTGTGGGTCACTGTGGACAGTGAGTGTGTCACTGTGAGATTAGTGATCAACCAAAGTGCTTCGTACTCTCAAATTACAACAACACAATGTTGTGTTAAAATGTAAGAGCACTTAAAGAGTGTGTGTGGGAACATCAGACGAGGGTTCTGATGAACATTGGACATGGGGTCTAATGTTGTTTAGGTTTGTTTAGCCTCAAGGATCTTCGATCCCTGATTAGATAGTAATCGTGTTATATTGATCATGTAACATTGGAGCTAGTTGGAATAAACAAACGGTAAACTTGGAAAAACCTTGTTGTGATAGTATTGTATTCTTTGTTTGAATATTCCGTCAATATTATCATTGTGCTTTTCATAGACAAAATCCTAGATCAAAGGCTTAACAGCCTAGAGCCCATAAACGATCAGAAAACTTATTTAAGATAGTAGTTTCTTGTTCTTTAAAGTTTTCAACAAGATGATACCACTTGTGGAACGTTGTTGTTCTTGAAGTTCAAACACTTGGGATATGAATCTTAGTAATGTGTTTGAGAGATATTTATGTATTGAATGTGTTTAGCATGCGGAATCTACTACAACACACTTTAAAAGAACACAAGGTGGTGAGTTTAAGTAAACGTGAGAATGCAATGAACAAATAACACAACTTTGGTTAACACAAAACGATTCAATATTATTGATGAAATAATACGGATGATCTAAATATCACCAGGATTACAAAGTAATCTTGAATCTTTGATTGTAAAAGGATTTGTGATTTGAAGTAACTAAGTTACTTGAGAAATAGTTTGTTTTTGGTTATTGGTTGTGAAAGATGCATGCATGAAGTAGTGACTAAGATATCCTTTTATAAGATAAGGATATCTTATTACATGTTGTCAAGTGGAAGAGTATTATACTATACTTTGACTATTATGTGCGCCTACAATTAAATACAACTACCCATGTACAACTCTGATAATATTCCTCTGTCACCACAGAAGACTAATCTACTTCTACATAACGTATAACTTTGTACAAAGACTAATAATTCAACTAAATATCTATTACAAAATATCTAATCGACTTGACATAAGCTTGGCAGGCTCTTCATCAACCAGCAGTACCTTCTACCCAGAAGGTACTGGTAGAACATCTTCATACTTGTTCAAAATCAACTAGCAGGCTCTTCTCATCATTGGCAGGCTCTTTGACTTTGATCATTTTATTCCCAACAATCCTCCCCTAAACTTGTTATTTCCATTAAAATACACAAGTTTCTGATGAATAAAATACATACCTTGAGGATTTGAGAGAACTCTTCCAAAAACCTTTACTTTCTATCCTTCCTTTTTCTTTCATATTGCTCAGATATGCTCCTCAGCAAACTCTGAACAATTTCTGAGTTTTCTTCATCCTTGTCACACCTTAATCTATTGGAGATCATAGCTTTAAGCACTTCATAGCTAAGTGGATACTCTTTCTCAGCTAACATAAAGAGTTCTATCCCACTTTGCTCTGTGTCCAATTTTGCTACTTCTTTCTTCTGAGCATCTTTCTTCTTCATTGAGGGGTGTACATCAGATGGAACATTATAGTAAAGACTCTTGTAGGCTTGAAGATATAAAAAGAAGATTTCATCAGCAGATTTCTTCTTAAGTTGATAATCAGTCCAATTTGCCTGATTCTTCAAAAATTTCTTCATAAAGATTGTTTGATCTTTGTTAGTTTGGCCCACTTTAAAACCTCTCTTCTGACTTTCCTTCATCTTCTCAAAAATGTCAGCCAAAGCTGCTTCTTTGTATTTCTTGTTGATGAAAGATTCAAGTGCTTCAGTCTTCTCATCAGAATTGAGTGTCTTGTCATTTACTATATTTGCTGCATGACCTTTCACAATTGGATCATTATTGATAATCCATAACATCTGTGCATCAAAGGTCTCTTGAGCAATTTGAGTATCAAGAAGATCTTGAGCAGCATCTTCAGTATCTTTCTGCTCTTTCATTGCTGCAAGCATTCTTGAAGCTTCAAGTGCTTCTAGCTCTTCTTGTTGAACCCTTTTGGCCTCTTCTTCTCCTAAAGCCATCTGAATTTGCTGAGTTCTTTTCAACTTCTTGGACTTTGGCTCATCTTCAATCATAATACCTTTGCCCTTATCCTTTGGAGTTGAATCTTGTGATGGAGCAGAAGATTGCTCATCAGCAATTAAAACCCTCTTTCTCTTGTACACTCTCTCAGCAGACCCTTTATACCCCATAGCCAATAGCCTTTCTCTCCTAGCAGACTCTTCTTCTGCCCTAGCAGGCTCTTGCCCTGCTCCAACAGGCTCTTCATCATAAACTTGAGTTCCATCATGGAATTCAAATTGAGCCTGTTCCTCCTCTTCATCCTCATCTTCAGCCATATCCTTCCTCCCCTTTTTGGAAGAGTGATCTATCCTATCAGCATCTGACTGTGAAGAACTAGATAAAACAACCTTTGCAGACTTTTTACCCTGTAACTTCTTCACTTCACCCTCCAATTTCTTGACCCTCTTGACCAATTTGATGTTGATCTTAGAAAACCTTTCATTTTGACTTTTGAGAGCATTCTCTAAGAACTTCACCTTGTCTTTCAGTTCTTGCATTGTCTGAGGTGATTGGGTTTGTGATATATGATGTGGTGATGGTGGTGGTGTTGCTGATGGTACTGGAGATGGTATTGGTGATTGTTGATGTGTTTGTGAAATGAAACCATGTGAAGAACTAGATGATTGTGTTACAGCAGATGGTGTTGGTTCTTCTGGATGTTGTGGTACCATTTCATCAAAAAGTGGAACTTCCTCCCCTCTAAAACCAATTCTCATATTTGAAAATACTTTGTGAGAAAGTTTTGGTGTTTCATAAATTGAGTCTGTGGGAAGCAACACATGTTGTAGTTTTCCAATGATGCATCCAATAAATCTTGGATACATCAAAAACTTTGTTTTACTTTTCACATTGTTTATCAATCCTTCAAAAATATATTTAGAAAAATTGTATTTTCTGTTTGTGGCTAAGCAAATGAGAGCAGAAGCCATGTTTCCACTGAATTGCTCCCAAGAGGTTTTCTTCTGGCTCAAACAGTGAAGGATTGTGTGAATCAAAAATCTCCATTGTGGAGTAAGATGCTTTTTCAGAAAAGTAAGTTTGTTAGACTCAGCATGATACCCCATTCTTTGTAAATTTTCAAAAATTTCAGTATCTGGTAATTGACTAATACCATCAGAATCATCCAAATGAAGATGTCTTCTTATGGATGACTCAGTAAGAGTCAAATGCTTACCATCCACTTTGGCCTTAATTCTTTGTTCCCCATTTTCAGAAGTTTTAATTTTAGCAGATTGCCAAAATTGCAAAATTTGATTTTCATAAATAGTGGGATTGACTAGCAAAGCAAACCTGATGTAGGAGTTGTTTAAAAAGTCCACTACTTGATGAAATGAGGCATTATCCTCTGACTTCTCCAAAAATGCTAACTGATTGTGACGTTGGACAAAATCTAGAACAACTGTGGAAGCCATAATGAAAATTTTGAATATGTTGGTGGGATTTGTTGGTAGCACTGGTAGAAGATGAAAGGTGTATGTGAATTATGATAGTGACTGATGAAAGAAGATATGAGAGAATTACTTTTAACCGACAATAAGAAAGATTAAAATAAGTAAATGAAAAGGCGGTTAAAAAGATCTTTTATATGTAAAATATAATATAATATAATCATCAGTGAATTACATAACTACCCCAACGGCTAATTTTAACTACCAGGCCTAATGGCTAAAACTTTTTCTGACAGGCTCAACGGCTATATAGCAGTACCTTTTTATACTAGCAGTACCAATTTTGAACTACCAGTACCTTTGAAAGTTTAATAAAAATCCCTTATAGTTTTTAGCAAACTACCAGCTATCAACGGATTTGAGTTGTCTTTACCAAAAGCCGTTTGCTTAAGGACTAGCTAACTATTTACAATTAAGTATGGTCAGTTAACAACCATATAGTTTTTGGTAAACTATCAACCATCAACGGATTTGATTTGTCTTTACCAAAAGCCGTTTGCTTATGGACTAGCCAACTCTTAAGTTTGTGAAAACTTGGTGAGCTGAATACCAAAAGCCAGGATGGCCCAAAGATGGTGCAATTTCCTTGGATGGAGGAAATTTAGAAAGGGAATGATGCTGTGTATCTTGGATGATTGGTTTAACAAGTGAAATCATCTAATGTCATGCCTTTGAGTTGAAACCTTTCTTAGTTTGATCTAGATAGAACTTTCTCCTTTGAGAAATGCTTCATCCCTTCTAGATATGTGATCTAACTCTATCTTTTTCAACTCTGCATCATCTTGTATGCTCTTGTCTTTTCTTTCACTAATTGGTTTTTCTTCCATTCTGGGCTATTAATTCCTCCCCTGAGATTGTTATCTCTCCTGAAATGAATTTAATTTTTGTTGCACCTTTTTGATTGGAAGAACTCTTGTTTTGTTATCAACCTGAAATGTGTTAGTTGCAAGCCAAAAGAACAAGATGCAAAGCACTTGATCTATAGCATTTTTAAACATTCAAGCCTTTATATGAACAAAACATAGCAATTTTGTATCAGCAGGACCAATTATGAACTAACAGGACCTTTTGACTAACTAGCAGTACCATGTTTAAAATCCAATACCAGTTAATTTTATGAACAAAAACACATGTTTTTCAAAGATTTATCATTCCAATACCTCCTACAAGATATTTGAATCTACCTAAATCAAAAGCTTTGGTGAGAAGGTCTGCATAATTCTTTTCAGAATCAATTTTAACTACTTGAATTAACCTCTTCTCATTGCAATCCCTTATGAAATGGTGTCTGATTTCAATATGTTTTGTTTTTGAGTGTTGAACTGGGTTTTTAATGATACAAATAGTACTGCTATTGTCAATATAAATAATGGTGTTAAGAAAATTGTACCCATAGTCAAGCAATTGATTTTGGATCCAAAGAACTTGCCCACAACAACTTCCACCAGCAACATATTCTGCTTCAGTTGTAGAATTGGCCACCATTGTTTGTTTCTTGCATTGCCAAGAGATTAGTCTGCAACCAAGAAATTGACATCCACCAGTTGTGGATTTTCTGTCTAGTGTTGCACCAGCATAGTCACTATCCGAATAAGCCACCAATTCAAAAGATGATTCCCTTGGATACCAAAGACCCAACCTAGGTTGACCCTTAAGATATCTAAAGATTCTTTTGACTGCTGTGAGATGAGAGATCTTGGGATGTATTTGAAACCTTGCACACACACATACTGAGAACATGATATCAGGTCTTGATGATGTAAGATACATCAAGGACCCAATCATAGATCTATAATTGTGCAAATCCATGTCTTCTCCTTCAGCATCCTTGAGTAGCCCTTTGTCTGGATCCATTGGTGTACTTGCAACCTTAGAATCAGTAAAATTAAATTTTCTTAGGATCTCTGCTACATACTTATCTTGGCTGATAAATATGCCTTCATTGGATTGTTTCACTTGGAGACCCAAAAAGAAAGTAAGTTCCCCCATGGAACTCATTTCAAACTTACTCTGCATAAGTTTTTCAAATTCTACACACAAGTCTTGGTTTGTTGATCCAAAGATTATGTCATCAACATAAATCTGCACTAGCAAGATGTCTTTCTTTGTTCTTTTGATAAACAAAGTTGGATCAATCCTGCCTCTTTGGAATCCACTTTCTAGTAGAAAACAAGCCAATGTTTCATACCATGCCCTAGGAGCTTGGTGTAGACCATACAAAGCCTTGGTAACCTTGTAAACTTTGTCTGGATACTCAGCATCAATGAAGCCTGGAGGTTGAGACACATATACTGGTTCTTCAATCTCACCATATAAAAATGCACTCTTAACATCCATTTGATAGACAGTGAAGCCTATGAATGAAGTATAAGCCAAGAATAGCCTAATTGCTTCAAGTCTTGCAACTGGAGCAAACACTTCTTCATAATCTACCCCTTCTTCTTGAGTATATCCTTGTGCTACCAATCTAGCCTTGTTTCTGATCACTATACCCCTTTCATCTTTCTTGTTTCTGAACACCCATTTGGTTCCAATTGCCCTATGACCTTTAGGCAAATCAACCAATATCCAAACCTTCTGAATCTTGAATTGGAGAAGCTCATCTTGCATTGCTTCCACCCAACTTGCATCATCCAAAGCTTTGTTTATGTTTTTGGGTTCAGCCTGAGATAGAAAACATGAAAACAAGCATATATTGGAACTATCATTCTTCTTTTCTTCATAAATAGAGGAGATAAACCCTTCTTCATCTGAAGATAAGACTTGAGATAAACCAACTTGAGATCTTGTTCTAACACCAGAAGTTATGCTTCCAATCACATCATCAGTTGAGTGATCTTTGAGAATTCTAGTGTTTGGTGTTTTAGGAACTTCATATGTAGTTGGAAGATTGCTAATCGCAACTTCTTCTTGAAAAGAATCATCTATTTGAACATTCAATGGCTCAGCAGTACCAATACTTGAACTGGCAGGACCATCTGAAGAACTAGCAGTACCATTGTCATTAGCACCACTTTCTTGATTCTCTTGATTCTGAGTTCCTTGATCTTCTTCATTACCCTCATTTATTGTGTTTGAAGGTTCTTCTTGACTTGAAGATAGATCCATACTTTTCCAAATTGGCATCCAGATGTAATCTTGATCTTTAGGAGTTTCAACATTGTCTTTAGAACCTGCATTTTCATTAGCATTTGTACCTGTAACAGGCACATAATTCATAGATTCTGAAAGCCTATCAACATCAAACATCCAATCTGGTCCAACTCCTTTCACATTTGTAAGTTTCTCTTGAAACTCTATGTGAAGATTTTCTTCTACTAGCCTTGTGCAAGTGTTAAACACTCTGTAGGCCTTACTCTGCAAGGAATACCCTATCAAATAGCCAACATCTGCTTTTCCATCAAATTTGCCTAAATGATCTTTGGTATTGAGAATAGTGACATGACAACCAAAAGGTCTCATAAAACTTAAAGATGGTTTTCTACCAAAGAAAAGTTCATAAGGTGTTTTTCTATGTGGTTTTGTCACAAGAACCCTGTTTTGTACATAACAAGCAGTACCAACTGCTTCAGCCCAAAATGAAATAGGCAACTTAGAGTCTACTAACATAGTTCTAGCAGCCTCTATAAGTGTTCTATTCTTTCCTTCTGCTACTCCATTTTGCTGAGGTGTTCTAGCTACACTAAACTCTCTTTTTATGCCTTTTTCCCTGCAAAAGTCATCCATAACTCTATTCTTGAACTCTGTCCCATTGTCACACCTGATGACCTTAAGCTTCTTATCAGATTGGTTTTCTACCTCAGTGATATAGGTTTTAAGTATCTCACTAGTTTCATGTTTAGATCTTAAAAAGAAAACCCATGAAAATCTGCTATAATCATCAGTAACAACTAGACAATATCTTTTTCCATTCAAGCTGCACACATTAGTAGGACCAAAGAGATCCATATGAAGCATATGTAAAGCCTGAGTAATAGAGTTTTGGGTCTTGGGCTTACAAGAAGCTCTATGTTGTTTGCCTTTTTGGCAGTCAACACAAGTTTGGTCGTTTTGGAAAATCTTTTTGGGTAAACCTCTTACTAAATCATATTTTGCAATAGTGTTGATTGTTTTAAAGTTTACATGACCAAGCCTTCTATGCCAAAGCATAGATTCATCCAATGAGGCTTTTGCTACCAAACAAGTTAAACCTTCCTTTGGATCAATGTTCTTTAAATTGACACTATACATATTGTTCCTTTTTGGAATTTTAAGAAGGATCTGACTCTCATCAGGCATCTTAAAATCAGAAGAAAGAACCATACATTCATTGTCAGTAAATAGAACATTGTTCTTTTTGTCACACATTTGTGAGACACTAAGAAGATTAAACTGGAGTTCTTTCACAAAATACACATTTTCAAAATCTAGTTTACTGGTTTTGATAGTACCTTTACCAGTGATCTTTCCTTTTATTCCACCCCCAAAGGTAACATATCCTCCATCAAATGTTTTGAAGTCTGAGAGGAATGACATGTTGCCTGTCATGTGCCTTGAACATCCACTATCAACATATCCTTGATCTTCAATATCAGATGAATGTTCCTGCACATGAATAAACATATTAGTTTCCTTGGGGTACCCAAGCCATGACAGACTTGGGTTTGCCTCTTGCATCAATGAAATCAAACCTTTTCAGGATTGTTGATGCACCTTTGGATTGGATTGGTTTCCAAATCCAACATGCTGAGGACTTAACAGCACTTTCCCTTCTAATCCATTGTGTGGTCTTTGGTCTATCAGTACCAATTTTGGCAATACCAAATTTGGCAGTACCATTTGGTCTAGCAGGACCTTTGGTTTTTGGTGTCCAAATTTTTGTTTTAACCACATTTATCTTTTGAATAGGACTTTTCTCAACTTTTGGTACACTTTTGAAAGTGTTTCTTGTACCCTTTTCAGTTGGTTTTGTAATAGCAGGCTTATGTTGTCTAACAGTATGTTTATCTTTTGTAGTGTTAGACTTAACAAAACTTTTTCTGGGGTGAGTAACATTTGTTTTAGACTTTGTTTTACTCCCAGAAACCCATTTATAACAATAAGCATGAAGATGATTAAAGCTACCACAATAATAACAAGCCTTATTGAACATAACAAAGTCATCACCTAATTGTTGTGACTTAAGGTTGTTCCAATTTCTTTGGCTTCCCCTAGGTTTGTTATTACATTTTTCACAACTTTCAACTGTCTTCAAAACAGCTTTAGTCTTAGCTTTAACTTCAACTTTCTTAGGACTAGTTGGTCCTACTTTGATTCCTTTGATAGGAATAGTCTGATCTTCATCATCATCAGATACCCAATCCTCAATAATTAGGACATCTGGTCTCTTATCAGTGAGCACCTTAGAGAGTGGAACATTCTTAGCACTCTCAGAAGGTTCACTTATCACTACAGGTTTAGCCAATGGTTTGTTAACAAATTCATGTAAACCTGATACAGCAAGATCACTACCTTGGGGACATGGAATTCCTCTATAAGGAGGTGGACATTCATTGTATCCTATCCCTGATTTTATTCTTTTATTCATCTGATTCTCTACTATGCTCCTAGTACACTCAGAAGCTAGTTCCAATTTAGTAACAGTCAGTTGAATATTATCTCTAGCCAATGTCACTTTAGTGCACTCAGTCCTTAACATTTCAATTTATGTATCTTTCAAAAATATTTGTCTATTAAGAGCACCTTTAGCATCAGAAAATGTGAGTTCATTTTCTCTATAGTGAATGATTTGTTTTTCTAGCTTGGACATACCACACTTATGGTCAAATAAGGTTTGATTGGTTTTTCTATGTTCTAAAATTTCTGTATCATAAGCTTTACTTATGATTTCTAATTCTTTAAGAGATTCACAATTATTAGAACATTTGATAGTTTGTACCTCAGGAGTGGAGAATGCCATCAAAGCCAATTCATCAGAAGTTGACTCATCTTCACCCATGAAACTCCAATCAAAACCCATGCCATCTATAGCAACCATTGCTTTTGGTTTAGCAACTTCAACAACCTTACTCTTGCTTTCAAAGTTTCCTTTCTTCTCAAAGCTTTCTTTATTTCTGTTGTCAAACCCTCTACCCTTGTTATCCTGCTTCTTAGGTCTTCTACACTCTCTAGAGTAGTGACCTTTCATGTGGCAGTTGTAACACTCCACCTTTGACTTATCATAGCCAGCAGGCTCATTTCCATCTATCAGAATCTTCTTGCCAGTCCTCATCATCAACTTCTTGGCTCTAATGCTTAAAAGTGAAAGTTGCCACTTTATGTCCATTTCTTCAAGATCATCAGGATGAATCTCTTGAAGGTCTTCAAATGATAATACGGACCCATTGTGCTGAGATGTAAGAAAAGCACACCCAATTGTTTCATCTAATATGGATTTGGTACTACCAGAATTACTAGCAGTACCAAAGGTTGTATTGGCAGTACCTTCTTCTCTGCTACCTTGTTCTTCATTATCAACCTTTGAGATGCTTGGGGATGAAACAAAAGCCATATTTCCTGAACTTGACCCAGTAGTCTTCTTTACTTCATGCTCTACTATTTTGAAATTATTGTAGAGATCATTGAGACTCATCTGGTCAATATCTGACTTGTTCTTCCATACAATGACATGCATAGACCATTCTGAAGGTAAACTTCTAAGAAATTTAGAGTTTAGGTCTTCTTGAGTTATCATCACTTCATGGATGGCTAACTGACTTGCAAGCTTCTGAAGTCTATTGAACATACTGTCCAAAGACTCATTGGTTGTGGCTGTGAAGTTCTCAAATTGTTGTTTGAGAAGTGTTTTCTGTGTTTTCTTGGTAGCATCATTACCACCAAACCTAGCCACAATTGCTTCAAAAAGGGTTTTGGCATCTTTGTATTTGTTAAAGATCAGAAGTTGATCATTTGGAATAGTCATCAGTAACATACTCCTTGCCTTTAGATCATTTCTCTTCTAAACTTTTTCATCTGCATTTGATGGTTGTTCTTGTATTCTTGTTACAAGAGCATCATTTACTGTTGTAGTGGTGATTTGGGGTTTAAATGAATTGCCTTGTTCAATGATCTCCCAAAGTGCATAGTCCTGCACTTGAAAGTATTGTTCAACCCTTAGTCTCCACATTTCAAACTCGTTTTGCTTGAGTAATGGAAGTTTAGCTGCAACATTGGTTTGAATATGTTCAACATCCATTTTTCTTTTAAATTAGTAAATATCAAGCCTAGCTCTGATACCACTTGTGGAACGTTGTTGTTCTTGAAGTTCAAACACTTGGGATATGAATCTTAGTAATGTGTTTGAGAGATATTTATGTATTGAATGTGTTTAGCATGCGGAATCTACTACAACACACTTTAAAAGAACACAAGGTGGTGAGTTTAAGTAAACGTGAGAATGCAATGAACAAATAACACAACTTTGGTTAACACAAAACGATTCAATATTATTGATGAAATAATACGGATGATCTAAATATCACCAGGATTACAAAGTAATCTTGAATCTTTGATTGTAAAAGGATTTGTGATTTGAAGTAACTAAGTTACTTGAGAAATAGTTTGTTTTTGGTTATTGGTTGTGAAAGATGCATGCATGAAGTAGTGACTAAGATATCCTTTTATAAGATAAGGATATCTTATTACATGTTGTCAAGTGGAAGAGTATTATACTATACTTTGACTATTATGTGCGCCTACAATTAAATACAACTACCCATGTACAACTCTGATAATATTCCTCTGTCACCACAGAAGACTAATCTACTTCTACATAACGTATAACTTTGTACAAAGACTAATAATTCAACTAAATATCTATTACAAAATATCTAATCGACTTGACATAAGCTTGGCAGGCTCTTCATCAACCAGCAGTACCTTCTACCCAGAAGGTACTGGTAGAACATCTTCATACTTGTTCAAAATCAACTAGCAGGCTCTTCTCATCATTGGCAGGCTCTTTGACTTTGATCATTTTATTCCCAACAAACGGGATGGTAGTCCGTATGTTTTTTCTATTTTTCTTTTTCTCATTTTTTTGTATTTTTCTTGATTTTTTCGATTTTTTTTTTCATACACTTTTGCCCTACCATCCAAAATAATACATCATAGGGGCATTGCATTCCCCTTACACTTGAACTTTTACATAACTTTACAAATACTATTCTAATGACTCGAATTAAGATAATCGAAAATCTTGGAGTACTTTTAAAATTTTTTGCACATATGGGGGTAATAAATGATGTTCTTCCCCATTACTCCATTACACTAGTACTTTACCCATGAGTCCCAATCGTCCCAAAACAATATGTACAAGGATATGACTCGACTTAGCAACCATGTAATCAATTAGATAATTAACTTGGGTTTAAACAAATGTTGTAACAATAATGCACTAAAAATGAGTGCATACAAGGTAGGCTAAGGCGATTTGGGTGTACATTTTAGTGGGGTGTAACAAATTCTTCCTTTAAGTAAAATGCTTAAAGGTCGAAACGAAAAGATAGGCTCTGAGGGGTGTACTAGGGGTATCGTGTACTAAAAATGAGTACAACGCAAAGGGTGTGGGAGAATTACTTGGCCAATGTAGCCAATGTAATTATAACAAAATCACAGGTGTAAAACAATGGGTTAATCCTAATGCCTCTTATCATGTAGTAAATCTAACTACACGAATGTAGTCTCACTTGTGGCCTCGGAATGGTCCTAACGCAAGTTCTAGAATCTAAGTGCTACCGGTACACACATCATAGCATAAATGCTTTTCCTACCAATTCTAGGGGCGAACCTCACATATTTGGGGGTGGAAAATTTTTTTAGTGGTACGGTTTTTGTGCTAGTCATATAACTCCTATCCGTGAGACGCTCATTAAGATCAAAGTTTCACTCCTATATGTTGTAAAAAATTTTAAATTTGGCACTAAAATTGCCCTAACAGGTATTTATCTCAGTTTTATTACACATCTACTATTAAACAAACAAAAATCAAGCGTAATAGCATTCTCTAATCGTACTTTTACCCCCCCTTACACTTAAGATGAACATTGTCCCCAATGTTCAAATAACAAGATGTAAAAGCATAAAGTAAAAGAATGAAATCAAATACTCCCCTGATTCGCTCGGTGGATAATGAAGTAACACGGTTAGATCTTCCTCCAAAGAGAATGTAAAAGCTTCATGACTAATGCATCGCCATAAGCTTGATTCCACATACATTTCCTTGTCCAAAATAACCTGTTAAACCTGAGAAAACAAACACGAAAACCTGCATAACATCGGCGGGATAAAATCTATATATAAGGATATAATGCTTGTGGAATGATAATTTTGCAGATTCCTGGAGATTATAAGTTATAGATTTAATAAAAACTTTTTATGAAAACAAAACTTTCAAAAATTTTCAGAAAATTAAACCTGACGCCGTCAGGTTGTAACTCCTGACGCCGTCAGAAATGATCTGACAGAATTCTCATGTTACGTTTCCGGAAAAATTTTTGGAAAAAACCTATACCTTACTTCCTGGAAATCCTGCAAAACATCATTATGACTCGATACAAGCATTTGACTCAAACATGTACTAATATGTATGTTCATTTATTATTATTACGATTCATGTTCATTTGTGTTCTAATAAACCGATTTAGATTTCCCTTACACTTAACTTTTGCAAAATACATTTATATGTAGTTAAGACGAAGTTAAAAACAAGATAAAGCATTTTCACAAATTAGTTTTGAACATGAATCAATAATAATAAAATTTAAACATACACACGGAAACAAATAAAATCAAACAAGCAAATAAACACACAAAGCAAATAAAACTTGGGTTGCCTCCTAAGAAGCGCTTTTCTTTATTAACGAGTCTTGTAGCTAGACTCAAAGTCACGTACATTACGTGACTCCATCATTCATAATGACGTATCCCTGATAGATATAATCCTTGTTATCAGGGTGGTGGTGCCTCAATCGCTCGACATTAACAGTCACATCACCTCCTCCCTTGCTGGTCAAGCTTACTACCCCATCTTGGTGTAGACTTTTAATTGTGAATGGTCCGTACCACCAGGGACTTGGTTCATCGGTAGGTGCTTTTGTTTCTGAATGCCTTAGAAGCACTGAGTCTCCTTTCGTAAATTCAGCGGGGTTATTAGGCTGCTCACCAGCCTCAATATAATCGTTATTTCCACCCTTACATTCTCTAATCTCATTTTCATTGTAATTCTTAATCCTTGCCTCCCATGCAAGGATTTTCTCTCGAACATTACCATGGATTACATTGAGGTTAGCCTCTATCTTCTTTTGTAGAGCAACATCTCGTATATGACGTGGGATCGTTGGGAAGTCTATCGTCTTCTTCCCCTTCTTCATTTGGATGGTACTTTTTTCGTAATTGATTTGTGCCCTAGTGGTCGCGAGAAAGGGTGCCCCAAGGATTATTGGCATATTCATGTCATTTCTTTCAATAATCATGAAGTCGACCGGATATAGGAATCCGGCAACGTTGACCAACACATCTTCCGCAATTCCTAACGGGTACTCGTAAGAATGTTTTGCAAAGGAGAGTTTAGTACGGGTGATGGATGGCAGTTCGTCGGTTAACTGGACATAAACGGATAAAGGCATCAAATTTACGTCGGAACCTTGGTCAGCTACTGCATCCAGATACTTGAGTTTTCCAATGCTGCATGGTATTTCGAAGACCCCGTAGAATTCCTGATTTTCCACTAACTCTTGTCTTATGAGGCACTCATACAATTGCCCTCCGGGTAATGTGTCGGATTCATTATCCGGTTCCATCCTCTTGGACTCCTTGTTGGGTAGATGAGTACGTCGATAGTTTCCCACCCAATCGTTTATGGTTTCCTTGTTTATTTCGTGCTTCAAGTAAAGCCTCACTTGTTGCGACTTTGGTGGTTCTTCCAATTGGCGCTCCTCGGTGGGCGCCTCCTTTCCCTTGTCGGAATCGCATGTGTAGGCATTGGTGTTTCCGTCATTAAGTGGGACGAGGTCAATTTTGTTAACTTCCATAGTTATCAACTTTCCTCTTCCATCATTTTCGCCCTCTTGGACGACGGAGACGGCATTAACACATTTAGTGTTGGGAACTTCAACATCTTTCCGCACTAGCACATTTTTAGGAGCTTTTGTATTTGCGTATTATTTCAAAAGGTTCATCATCTCCGCCATCTTCTCTTCCATTTCCTCCTTCTGTTTGCAGACGGCTTCCTCAAATTTTGCCAACCGTTCGGAGTGTTTTGACATGTATTCTCTCATTCGAGCTTCGAATGTTGGACTAAGTTCCAGAGGTGGTGGGTTGGGTTGAGCGTGCTTATGGAAGGGTTTAGTATTTTCCCTACGGGGTGATTCGGACAATGGTATTTGCTTAACGCTTGAGACCGAGTTAATTGTTGCTTTTTGTGGACTTAAGGGTCTCTTTTGCTTTTCCATAAGATATGCAACCCTTTTCTCAAGTTCACTAACGCTTTCCTCAGTGATTTGATTGGCTGTATCGGGCGATGAATATGTCTTGACCGCCGAGCGTACGTCGTGGGAAACTTGCCACAATTCATCATCGTCGGATGCAAGCTCATCAATGATCTCCCATGATTCCTCGGCGCTTTTGTCGCGCAATCTGCCCCTGGCGGCTCGATCGATGGCACGCTTGGTGTGGTAATCAACATGGTCATAGAAGATTTGGATTTGAAGCCAGAGATTTATGCCATGGTGAGGGACTTTTTGAAGTAAGTCCTTGAATCGAATCCATGCCCCGTAAAGGGTTTCGCCTCGACGTTGTTCAAACGTCAAGATATCCTTCCTTAGCTTGGTAGTTCTTCCCGGTGGGAAAAACTGAGCAAGGAAACGAGTGGTGAGATCATCCCAAGAGGTGATGGATCCTGCGGGTTGACGCTCTAGCCATTGACTAGCTTGGTCCTGCAGAGAGAATTGAAAGAGACGCAGTCGGGTCGTCTCTCGAGTGGCAACATCAAGGTCTATAGAATCAACAATTTTGAGAAAGTCCTTGAGATGTTGATTAGGATCTTCAGAACGAAGTCCATGGAATGCGCATCCGCTTTGCACCAACCGGATGGTGTCGGATCGTAAGGGAGTGACATTGGCTCCTTGAGTGAGCTCAATGGTATTTCGATAGCCATGGTGGCTAGGACGGGAGTACTCTCCTAAAGTACGGGCTCTAGGAGGTGGTGGTGGTTGTTGTGGTGGGTTGTTGGGATCAAGGATATTACCATCTTCCATGATGTCTAATGGTAATGGTTACGAACAAAGAAACGAAGAAAATAGATAGACTAAAGAAAACCTAGAAAAATAAAATAAAAAATCTCACTAGAAAGGAATCTAGTGAGTAGACCTATAAAATAAAAATACAACCTAAACAATAACTATTCCCCGGCAGCGGCGCCAAAAACTTGATGCGTGGTTTTGCAACCTTACAACAGGTTTTACCTCTCGAGGGATCTCGAGAGGCTTACAACCCCACCAGGCAGTGTACCTGACCGATGTAGTATAGTGTAGTGGTAAGTACGGGGGATTGATCGTTCTCCACAGGGAATAGTGTTCGTTAGGTATGGAAAACTACTCTAATAGGTCTAAGGGTGAGAGAAGATTCTTTTTGTGTTTTTATAATTTTATGAAAGCAAGTAAAATCTCGGGTTTGAAAGAGTGGGCGGAATTAGTTGCTAGTCAACTAACCCAAGTTACTACAAATGCAAATAAAATAAAATAACAGAAAATGAAAAGGTTGGTGAAAACTTATGTAGAGGAAAATGTGTTTACTTAGATTTCCTTACTCCCTAACTATCTTTTACCGGTTGATTAGTGTGTATTAGTTGCGTGGATGACGGGTGTATTCCTTAATACCATTTGTGGGGTGGCGTACGTACTTCCCCAACTCTACAAGCTCCTACTTCACTCCTATGTCGAGCCGGCTAGGAAGCTCCTAACATGGGATCACTAGAATTCGCTTGTGCATTAAATACAACCATAAAAACCTTTAGTACGCATTGGTTCACGTTTCTTAAGACGTTCAAGCAAGTTACCGAATAGGAAGTTAGCCAGTTTTCTTAAGCCTAACATAGATAAACAATCATCCAATACAACTAATAACACACTAATAACCAATAATCAATAGCTAGGTTTCATTAGATCTAAGCAAACACAAGATAAATCTAGCCTAGCATGTTAAACAAAAGACAAGAACAAGATAGAATCAAACAACACATAGACATATTGAATGATTAATTGATAACTTATCTTCAATGTAACATGGAAGATCTCAAGGCAAAAAGCCTTGAAAAAGCTGCCAAATTCGTCCTAGGGTTTTCACACACAAAGTTCCCCAATAAGTTCCACACTAATGACAAAAAAATTGCAAAACATATATATAGACTTTCATATCTGACGGCGTCACGTTATGGAGTGTGACGCCGTCACCTCGCCGCTTTTAGGGTTCCCGGATGACCTTCTTGATGCCGTCCCTCTTTAGCTCTCCAAAATCCGTTCTGGCTTATCAGGGGTTGACGCCGTCAGAATTAGGGGTGACGCCGTCCCTCTTTAAATTAAGCCGTGACGACCTTGATCATATTAAAGCGTGACGCCGTCAGAATTCCATGCAAATTTCTCTGGCTTATCATGAGTAATTTTCACATCCACCTTTTCTTGCCAAGCCATGACGCCGTCCAGGGATAATCCTGACGCCGTCAAAGGTGATTTCCAGCACAATTTTGAGACTTTGTCGTTTTCTTCACTTTTATGCTCCAAAAACGTCCAAAATGCTTCCTTTTCCAGATTTCTTCTCAAAAGTACCTAAAATGACAAAAGGAACGATTTAGGGCAATATTTGATCAAATAAATACGATTTAGGGCTTAAATGACCCCTTAAAAGCGGTACACTTTTCGCTTCATCAAATACCCTTACACTCGTCAACCGAGATCGGTTCAGAATCAATTCTACTTCTCAAACGGGAGGAAACTCAGAAGTTTCATCAGAAAATGCCAGAAAATTTGTACAACAAAACTTTCTAGGGGTGGATACTAATAGGTATCAAGAGAATTTGACAATCAAATGAGATCAGGGTAATTATAGTGATAAGCTTAACAGATTTAAGCGGTTAAAGGTTATTATAACCAAATAGGGTGGGTCAGATTGTTACATTTCAGATGCGGTAGTTTATGATAGCTGAAGAACCAGTCAATCAATAATCAAAAGATCTCCAAAATTAAGTATATCAATAGTAAACAGATCCGCAGAACGTATATGGTCACTTAACCAGACGGATAGTTCATATGTCAGAGTCAAGTACATGGTTCAGTATAGTGTGGGGATAGGTACGCGAACAGTTCAAGGTATTGGAGTTTTTTTTTGGTTTAGCTTTTTAGCATAAGTGACAGGTAGGGTGTACATCATCGGTAATACGAACATCGTATAATTGCAGAAGTGAGACTTATGAGATATCGGATATCAGCATCATATGCTCAGTTAACAATTCCATACAGAGACGGTATTTGCATCAAATCCTTCCAAAGGAAACTGATTGGCAAATAAGATTCATCATTCAGGACAAAATAGTTTCAGTGGATACATTTATATCCAGCATGGGTCATGAATTTATAGGATGTGTCAAACACATTAAGGTTAAATGGTCTTCGGGATGGTCGGAGAGATATCAGACGGTTTATCCACAGATCAGAAATGAAGGTCAAAATCAGGTAGTGGCAGCAAAAGTTTAACAATCGGTAATCATGTCAGGGGTTCCAAAATTGTTTCAAACGCCAAAGGTGAGACATAGGAGGATAGTCGTCAATATTAAATGATCAAATCAATCAATCCTTATAAGGATAAAATCAAGGTTACTATCAAAGAAAGACGGATCAATGAAGATAAATCTTATCGTTCGGAATGAGAAGGAAAGCATTTTTATCCTCGTGGTCAAACGCCACAAAACTTCTCATGGGAACAGAGATGGTTAAGACGGAATCAAAAGATTAATAGGTGATTATCAGAAGCAAGAAGCAAATAACAGAATGTATCAAGTGTATCATCATCATGGGGATTCTCAGATTTGCCCAAATAGGCATCAGAATGATTAACAGAAGGTTCAGAGGTCGGAGTTGAAATCGGAAGGCAAGGATCAAATAATGCCAGATAATTACTACGCAATTTCCAATGCTTCAGATTTTATTTAGGTTTCAATTCTTAGGTGATGCAAGGCATAAGCTCTAAATTTCCAAATGCGATTTTAACCAACAGCAAGACTCGAATCAGAGTGGTGCGGAAGCAAGATACTTAAGCAAATGACTTATAGTCTACCCATTCCTCACTGGTCAGAATTTAAGTTCCTATAGGGAAATCCTAAAGCAAATTCTCAGAGGTTGTCCTACGAGCGCCTACAGTGGAAACTTAGTGACCCAGACTTCACAGGTCAAGGGTAAATGTATTACGAGTCGCAGCCTGTGATCTCTGATACCATAAATTGTAACACCCCAACCCGACAAGGGTAAAGATATCACAACAATGGATTCATATCAGATCAAAACAGAGCATACATCTACAGTAATACAAAAATCTCAAAGGTTTACAAATGAAATACTGAATCTACAAGGTTACAACGAAAACTATCAAAACTAATTCTAAAACATAATATCTTCCATCCAAATCTAATCCAGAATAGCTACCAAGCCTTCTAAGTCCAGAGGTACACTCTTCACTCATTCCCAGCTTCCTACTAAAACCTGCCGCAGGAAAAGAAATGCGGCTGAGCTTCAAAAGCTCAGTGAACAGATATATAGATGACAGAAACGATAACAGGTAACAATACAGAAACAAATCAGAAAATCCAGATTATACAGATACAGAATTAAAGTGAAAGAATAGGAAAGGAATAAGGGTGAAAGAAAAGAAATGAGAAAGAGATAATGTACAAACCAGGTTTAGGGAAATACAGAAATCCATCACGAGCCCAGAGATAACAGATAATATCATAACAGAGTAATCATATAATAATCCAGAGGGGATACCTCTCAAGTAACAGATAATATGAGGGGTGACCTCATGTATCAAATCGGAGTGATCAGCTCCCAGATATATGTGAAAGACGTGTATCGCACACACCATCAGTCACCAGATATAATAATAAACATATAACATAAACAGATAACAGATAACAGATAACAGAGTCAGAACTAGGATGCATCCATGCGCCCCCTGTGGCCAGAAACTCCTTAACACACCAGATAAAATAAATCAGGGACGGGACAGGTCATCACTCTCCTGCCCTAGAGTCATGCCATCGGTGCATCAATGACATGGACATGAAACCCTCATGCCTAGTGATTGGCTCGGATATCAGACTGTGGTCAAGGTCAGATGTCATATAATAAACAGAGTCACATCTAAGGGTTCATGGCAGAAGGTCATGTCAACAATTCAGATTAAGATAATAAGGTTTAAATCAGAGTTTATCAGATTAAGTTTAATATCAAAGCTTAAGTTCAGATTAAAAGGTTTATTTCCAAAAGTCCAAAAGAGTAATCAAAGGTTAATAATTACAAGTTTATAGCAATAGTCCATTTCAGAAGTTCCTGTCAAAAGTTCATTTAAATCAATCCTTTAATAATGGTTCTCATTGAAATGATCTTTCAAAATAGTTTTCATAAAATGGTCTTCCAAAACTTTTAGTAACTTCCATTTCAAGATAGCTTTTCTTAAACAGTTTCATATGTAATTTAATAAAGGTTCAAAATCAATTAGGTTCAGATAAAGATTTAACAGGTTAAGGTTTATACCAAAATCAAATCAAAGTTTACAACAGATATATCAGGTTAAGGTTCAGAACAAGGTTCACAGATCAGATTCAATCAAGACTCACAAATTCAGGGTTCAGAACAAGAGATCAATCAGAGTTCAGGAAAAAGGTTCAGAATACAAGAATCATAGCAGAGGTTCAAACAAAAGGTTTAAGATAAACAGATCACAACAAAGATCCACAACAGAAGGGAACATAGCAATGGTATAGGGAATCCTAATAAGGAAAAAGAATTACTGAGAGAAAAGGAAAAGAAACACCCTTACTGAAATAGGGCAGAATATCTGTACCTTATTAGCACAGCAGAAATCAAACAAACACAGAACAAATGATCAGGACTTCTCCTTCTTCACACCTAAGGAAGAGGAAGACAGAATTACTAAAGTTTCTTATTCAGATTATTCCTTTTAGTTTATCTCATCATTTTATGTACTTTCTATTTTTAGTAACTTTCCAGATTTAGTAAGTTCCCATAATTAGCAGGTTTTCCAGAATTAGCATATATTATCATTTTAGATTAGGTTTAACCCTTATTCAGAGATTATTATGGAATACAGTACATTTTATCAAGTTACAGAAGTTTAGGGTTTTAAATGACAATTATACAAAGTTTAGGGTTTTAAATGTAACTTCATTAATTTCCAAGGCCATTAGTGAAAATACTTTAAATTACAGAATTATATGCTCACTTTATTCAGAATTACCTTCCATTCCCTTAACTTTCACAATTTACAGATTACACCCTTTTAGTTTCATAATTTACAAAATCAACCTTATAATTACATATTTTACAATTTAAACCCTACAATATCCATATTTACCAACCAAGCATATTATATGTCATAATTACAGAATATACCATCAGAATTTAGTACTTTTACAGATTTGACCCCTCAAAATTCAGAATTTACATATTTAGTCCTTTAAGTTTACAAAACATATATATTAAGTCATAATTCATAACAATTACATAATTAGCCCAAAAATCCTCAAATTTACACAACACCCTTTTTATATCAGTATTAACTCAAAAAAACTTCAGAATTTCAGATTTACACTTTTGGTCCCTCACTTTTAATTAATTTCCAATCGAAACCCTAATATGCCATTAATTCATTATATTGCAATATTTACACTTAGGACCCCAAAGTTATATTTTTCCCACATTCTTACAGATGTATATGATCTTACAAAAATATCCCAGAAGTTTCAAAGTTGGCAAAACAGGTCCTTATACTTTTACTTTAGATCAGATTTCACTTTTCACAAACAATTAGAAACCCTACTATTCACCAATCATTGAACTATCATTAATTCATCATTAAAACACATTAAATGATCAGATTCATGCCCAAGAATTCAAACCCTAGTTACCCCGATTTCCATTTTATTTTATTTCTTTGTTTTCATGAAATCCGGTTTATACAATAATTCACCACGTAAATTTTAGGCCTCCAAAAATCAAACTCATATTTTTCCCAGATCATATGACTCATAAGGAACCCACGAAAAATAATTAGCATGCCCAGAAAATTCGTTTAACATATATTGCATATTTACGTATGTTTTAGACATCAAAATTAACACGACTTGATTTAGGCTACTATAATTCGATCTATCATTTTTCCCAGGTCTATTACATCATATGAGGTCTAAATAAAATAGCCATCATGTCCAGAAATTCGGATTACATATTTTTGTGATTTACGTGTTCTTTGCTCATTATATTTTCATACGCATTGATTAGCATGCATGCTTCGATTCATATTATTTATATGAGTTATATATCATGTAGAGATCACAGGTAAATTTCCATCTTAATTTTAAAACGTTTGGTTTAGTCGTATGAATTATTACCTTGTTTTTGATCAAGTCGACAAGAAATAAAGAACAAGAACGAACCAATGACAAAACGCAGCAACCCTTATTTTTACTAGCTTCCTTGCACCTCCAAGAACCCCAGAAAAATACTTGTACAAGCCCAGAAATCGTGTAGATGCCTTGGTCGATTTTCTTTGTGTCGCTAGGGTTTGTTGTAGGTTTTTGCGATTTGGTTATTAGATAGAAAAATAAAAGGGATTTGTTTATACTTAAGGAACCGACTAGGGGGGGGGGGCAGAAACTAAAAAATTTCGGGATTAGAATCAACAAATTATTTGTATTGATTTTATTTCATCCTTTCCTTAATTTATTTACATATTATTTAATTAAAAGAATTAAAACATTATATTTAGTTAATATGTGTATTTTCGGAATTTTATATAAATGTGTATGATTATTTTTTTTTGAACATTGAAAATGATGTAACATTGTCCCAGAAATTATTTTGTTTCAGATATAGTTCGATTTCAGATGTTTTGGAATTATTTCGGAATTTTATAAGTTGTTTAATAAGGTTTTATGTTATCAGGGGTAGTTTGGTCATTTTACGGGTTATCTGAATTTCAGGTATTACACTATCAGAAGACACCTTGTCCTCAGATAGTGATTTATCACTTGCACTTTCAAACACAGGTTTATCAACTACATCCTTCTTGGGTTGAGGACCATTGTTAAGCACAGGTAATTGAAATTCAGGGAGTCCTGTGTGTTCTAAGTCTACACCTGGGGGTGTTGGAATTCCTCTATAGGGAGGTGGAACTGACTTATATCCTAGGCCTGACTTAGCTTTGTTAAGGATCTGATTCTCAATTATCTTTTGAACACCTTTTGATGTGTATTCAAGTATGTCTACACTCATCTGAATGTTCTCCTTAGTTTTCTTAACCTGTTCTAACTCATGTTTTAACAAAGTGATCTCATTCTCTCTAAACATTAAGTCTCTCTTATCAATAATCATATCATCAGAAAACTTAGACTCATTACTTTGATAATGAACAATTTGTTCTTCTAACACAACTAAAGCTCTCTTATGATTTGCTAAGCTAAAAGCAGTTTCAACTAGTTCTTTTCTCTGATTCTCATATCTTGTTTTAAGTGTTTCTAGATCTTTTAAAGCTTCACAAGATTTAGAACATTTTGAAACCTGTACCTCAGAATCAGAAAATGCCATGAGAGCAACCTCTGTAGATGCTTCTGCTTCCTCCTCTGCAATATAGCTCCAGTCAAATCCTAAGCCATCAATGGCTACCATGGCTTTCGAGCTTGAATCAGTAACCTCCACAACCCTTGACTTGTTACCATAACCTCTGCTCTTTTCATCCTGTTGGCTTGGTAATCTGCACTCCCTTGAATAATGACCTTTCTTGTGGCAGTTGAAGCACTCAATCTTGGACTTGTCATACCTTGCAACATCATTACTGTTTATGACAATCTTCTTGCCAGTCTTCTTCAAGAATCTCCTAGCTCTCAAACTGAGAAGAGAGAGCTGCCACTTAATATCCATCTCTTCAATATCATCTTCATCAATCTCTTGAAGATCTGAATGAGTCAACATACTTCCATTATGCTGAGTAGTCAGGAAAGCACAATAAGTATCATCATTCAAAAGTCCACTAGTACTGCTTGAGGTGCTAGCAGTACCAAGGTTTGCACTAGCAGTACCAACTGCTCCAGCAACTTGCACTTCTTCATCTGTACTTGAGGAACTGGGAGTTGATACAAAGGCCAAATTCCCTGAGCTTGAGCTTGAGCTTGATCCAGCAGACTTCTTAATATCATGTTCAACTATCTTGAAGTTGCTATAGAGATCCATTAAGCTCATGGAATCTATATCAGGCTTGTTTTTCCATACTACCACATGCATAGCCCATTCAGCTGGTAGACTCCTCAGAAATTTGGAGTTGAGATCTTCCGGAGGCATCTCAATTACTAGAACAGCCAATTGACTCACCAACTTTTGAAGTCTATTGAACATATGATCCAACGACTCATTGCTTGTTGCTGTAAAGTTCTCAAACTGATGCTTGAGAAGGGTCTTCTGGGTTTTCTTGGTGGCTTCATTCCCACCATATCTTGCAACAATAGCTTCAAAAAGGGTTTTAGCACACTTGAACTTACTAAAATTCAGCAACTGATCATTGGGAATAGTCATCAGAAGCAAACTTCTAGCCTTAACATCATTCTTGTGCCTTGCCTTCTCTTCATTAGTGGTTGGCTTTGTCTGCACTGTAGTCTCAGATTTTCCTTCAACAACAGTTGTTGTTACTGGTGTAAAGGAGTTTCCTTCTTCAATGATCTCCCAAAGTGCATAGTCTTGCACTTGGAAAAACTGCTCAATACGAAGTCTCCACATGTCGAACTCATTAGGTTTAAGCATAGGAAGCTTAGCAGCAATGTTAGTTGTGTTTGGTGTTGTTTCCATGTCCATCTTGGTTCTTCTCGGATCTTCTAAATCTAAGTATCAGTAACCTGGCTCTGATACCACTTGACCGGATCTACACACACTCCTTGTGTTAGATGTTATACTAAGAATTATACGTAGTCTAGCACGCGGAATTTACTAGCTAGCACTTAGAAGACTTTATGTGTTTTGTATGATTTGAATGAAACAATGAATGAACACAGAATGATAAACTTCAACGATTCAATATTATTAGAATAATAATACGAGTGATCTCCTATCAACATTCTTAACTTCCATCTTCAACAGTCTTAACTGCTATCTTCAACAGTCTTAACTGCTAAAGCTTAATTTCCTAACAGTGTTAAAGATGGTAAATGTGCTATTTGTGGTTTTAAATGGCATCCACCAGAGAGGTGTTGGGAGAAACTTGGTCACATGAACAACTAGAAAAAAATTCTGAACTTGTACTTTGCATTCAACAACTTTCCAATTTTCCGTATTTCCTTGCAAGTGACCAACACGATATGTTACAATACAAGAATCTTTGATTACTTTTTTGTGCCCACAATCAAAACTAGCCTTCCACTCTTTCCTGAATATTTCATAAATTTTGCGTGTATAACATTCTGGCGCCATTGCTTCAATTGGATGATCACCATGTAATGTAGGTTTTGAATTCAAAGTTCTAAAATCTTGATCTTTTTCAACTCCTCTTCGCGAATTTATTGCTTTGTCATATTTTTGTGCGAAATCATGTAACTGATAAGGATTTATTTGGTACCTTTTTAAGGGGCTATTTAAGCCCAAAACTCGTATGTATTTGATCAAATATTGTCCTAAATCGTTTCTTTTTGCATTTTAGGTACTTTGAATGCAAAAGACGAAAACCGGCATGTTTTGGACTAAAATCGACAAGAAAGTGAAGAAAACGACAAAGTCTCGAATTTGTCTGAAAAAAGGACTCCAGACGGTGTCACACATTACACGTGACGCCGTCTGAGATCAATGCAAATTTTACAAGAGACGACTCATATCTTTTGGATGACTCTATAACCTGACGGTGTCACATGTATTTGAAGACCAAGATTCAGAGTAAAAGTTACACAAGACGACCCAGAAATATTAAAGGCTGACGGCGTCAAAAGACACTAGCAACGGCGTCACAACGGCGACTTGCAATAGACTAAACCCTAATGACGGCGGCTGACGGCGTCACAACCTATAACGTGACGCCGTCACAAATGTAAATCTATATATTTTTTCGTATATTTTATGCTGTATTGTAAGGCTTTTCACAGCCTTTTCATCCATGTTCTATTGAAGATAAGTGATTCATCTTTAATCATTAAATATGTCTATGTGTTGTTTGATTTTATGTTTTTCTTTTCTTCACTTTAACATGCTAGGCTAACGGGGTGTTTCTTTTTTTCTTTGGAGTAAGAAGTTTATAAATGTAGTGGGTCCCCCTTCCTTTAATACCACTTATTGAGGACTAGTGCTATATTTTACACTCTACTGATCCAGACGATACAAGGGAATTTGTGGGCCCGAATTAAAAAAAATATATTATATGTGCAAGTGGTGATTCAGAGGCAGTAAGAAAAAAAAACACAGCCCAGAACTCTTAAAAGCTGACGGCGTCAAGACCTATATGACTGCGTCAGAAGACACTAGCGATGGCGTCACAACGTCAACTTGCAACAGACGAAACCCTAATGACGGCGAGCTGATGGCGTCACAACCCATAACGTGACGCCGTCACAGATGTAAAATGTTAGGAATATAAATATTCAGTTGAAGACTCGGTCACCCCGAGTACTTAGTAGCACATCATAGCTCGTAGGATTATCAGTAATATTATTAGTAGTTTAGTTATTAATTAGTATTGTGGAGTGGGTCGGGTCTTTACCCTCTGTCAGCTCGCTCCACAGTCCACTAGGGACATATTATGTTGTACTATATATACTCCCTTCCCACCCATGGGAAAGGTTGGACCTTTTCAAGCTAATAGATTACTAGTTTCTTTCTCTCTCTAAAAGGCTCCCAAAACTCTCCTACTTCTCTCTAGAATTCTTACATATTCGATCCAAACTAGCCTCAATCTAGTGTTTCATGTATTGTGAATACCCTACAATTGGTATCAAGAGCCATGGTTAGGTCCATGAGAGTTGGTATTCACGGATTTGTGTAGTTTGTGAGGTTTTTGGTTCGATTTGTAAAGATATTTGTTAAGGTTTTAGGTTCGACTTGTTATTTCATTTTGTGCTTTGTTTAGTGATTTAAAGTTGTTATAACTTGTACTTTCTAGCTTAGGAATAGTATAAGAGTTGTATTTAGTGCTTGGATTCACAGATTTAAGGTTGGTGTGGTGTTTTCAAGTGATTCGAGTGCTTTTTCTTTCAAGTGTTCTTGAATGCGGTTTGTGTAGTTTGGTCGATCTTGAATGCGGTTTGTGTTACATCGGGTACGCGGTTTGTCTTTTTACTAGTTTAGGCAAAAGGACAAACTGCATTGAAAGTGACAGGTTTGGTAGTTTGTGCCAACGCGGTTTGTCTCTACGGTGCGTACGCGGTTTGTGTCTACGCGGTTTGTATATCCAGTGTGAACTCGGTTTGTCTCTTAGGTGCATACGCGGTTTGTGTCAACGCGGTTTGTATCTCTAGTGTGAACTCGGTTTGTCTCTTTGGCGCATACGCGGTTTGTATCAACGCGGTTTGTCTCTCCAGCGTGAACTCGGTTTGTGTCTACGCGGTTTGTCTCTTCAGCGTGTATGCGGTTTGTGTCTACGCGGTTTGTCTCTGCAGCGTGTATGCGGTTTGTGTCTACGCGGTTTGTCTCTGCAGCGTGTATGCGGTTTGTCTAGGCGGTTTGTATCCACAGAGGTGCTATTTTTACGTCAAAACTTCAAACGACCATAACTTTTGAACCGTAACTCCGTTTTCAGCGAAACACCTGTCAAAACGACCGTGAGACCGAGGAGAAGGACACGTTGAATAAATTTATTCATTCAACCTAAGTTTCGAGGCCTGAAAACGCTCCAAAATGAAGTTATTGAGGTTTTAAGTTTGCCAGACCAAAATTTCGCTGTAACAACTTGCATCAACCAAACCAAATCAGATCAACAAGTCTACCAGACCTTCATCATAACACATATCAAGCATCATTCCACGGTTTATTCTTGATTTTGTAAAACCCCGTGAAAGAATCTATTTCTCGGTTTAAATCATAGAATTGTAAAATCCCGTGCACGTTAATATCATGTCAAATACTTCAGATTCTGCTATATCAGAGATACTCAGTTTGTACAACATGATAGACAAATAAAAGATTCCCAAAGATGTTCGACAGATAAACGTGTTTGACTATGTTGGTGCCAATAGAGACTTTGTGTGCCCGAATTCTCAAGAGAAAGAGCTTCATCAGCCACAGACAAACGTTGTTGAGTCAGATACTGTTAGGAACAACGTGCAACATGAGAAACACAACGAAGCGTCGGCTGAACCTAATGGGGTATCTTCTGTCATGAATAATGATAACATGTTGCATGAACAAAAGATTCCCGACAAAGTACAACAGACAAACGTTGTTAAGTCAGATATTGCTAAAATTTGGGAAATAACAATGTTTTCCCATATGAACAATATGTGAATCACAACGAAGCGTCTGTTGTACCTAGTTGTGCATCTTCTGTTCTAAATGATGATTATGTGCTGCATGAGAACACTGTATTTGTCCCTGATGATAACTTGATCACTAGACTAAACATTTATAAAGAACAAGTGGCTATGTATGAACGGCGTGCTAAGTTTGAGCTTAATGAACGAGAGCAGAAATTAGAAGGCCAAATGAGTACACTTATTAAAGAGTCTAGAGTAAGAGAAGAAACATTAAAATTAGAGTTGAGTTCTTTGAAAAGTCAGCTAGAACAGTCTGTCAAACAGAAACAGGAAGTTCAAAAGTGTATAACTACACTTAAGCTAGAATTCAAACAAAAAGAAACGACACTTTTAAATGATTTCTCTAGACTCAAGACGTTAAAAAATAAGCTTGAAGATAAGTTGTACACACAAGATCAAACCATTCAAACTGCTCAAATGATTCATAGGCACAAAAAGTTGAGTGATAAGCATAGTAAGAACATGATAGGTGAACCCAAGTCAACCATCCTTAAGGACATGAAAGCAGCTCAACCTGCCCTATATGATGGTAATGTGATGCTTATGCCCATTCATGACCCGCCTGAGCATATCTACACTAAAGAGGAGGATGAGATAAGTGAGAGAACTAGGGAAAAAATGAATGAGAAAATGAAGGATCCCAAATGCATAGCCAAACGAATAATAGTCAAGCCCCATGATTATTATGAGGAGAATCGTTTGACTGTGTTTGCCCCTCAAAAGAAGTTAACACCTGAACAAATATTTTGGAAACAAGATAATGAAAAACTTAAGGAAGAAAAACTTAAGGCCAACACACCCCTCATTAGAAAAGTTGCGTCCATAACGATGTATCCTCCCAATACACCTAGGAATTTGGTGCCTTTGTCTCTTCCCACTGAATGCAAAACCTTTATTAGCTTATATGTGCTTTGGCAACTGTTCGCTGATTTCGATAAAACATGTAAGAAGAGAATTACACCCACCGGCATTACTGAGGGGGAAAGGTGTTTTGAACATGCAAAAAGGTGTTACTTAACTGAGGTCATGCCATTCTTTAAACTACTTAAAGAACATTTTGAAGGGTTGCAAACTGCCCTTAAAGCCGAAATAAAAGAAATGGAAGTAGTGTTTAAAGACATGGAAAATGAGGTGAATGAATATGCAATAGAACTTAAGAGTCGAGAGATTGAAAGAAAAAACATACTCATCACTAATGACAACTTGATTGCTAAATGTATTGCACAAGATGTATTTTACACCGCTACTGATTCTGCATTGTCTGCTTGTCAATTTAATGAGTATGCTATTGCGTTAAATGTCACCCAGAATCGTGTTGTTGAGCTTGAGGGGGAGAATTTGAAATTGCTTGAAAAAATTCAAAATGATGACCATGATAACATGGTTAAACGTTTTTCAAAACTAGAAGTTGATTATCTGAATTTGCAACTCAAACATCAACACTTAGAAGAAAAATGCAAAATATCAAATGTCAAGACATCCTCGGATGCTCCTGAGTTTGATACATATTTTGAATTAAGCAAACGTGATGAAAAAATTCAAGCTCACACAAACACGATTCGACTGTTGAGGGCCCAAGTTGCCCAATTGAAATCCAACAAGTGTGATGTGTATGGTTCCAATAAACCTTCGCCTTTAGATTCTCAGAATTTTCAATATCAAAACACCATAAATAAGTTACATCATGAAAATGAGTGTTATCGAGAAGAAAATTCTAAGATTAAACAACATTACAAAGAGTTATACGATTCCATTAAAGTTACAAGAAACAATCATAATGATCAGATAACCTCTTTGTCAAATGAAATTGAGAATCTTAAGGCGCAGGTGAAAGGAAAAATGCCAAGTACCACTTGTCACTGTGATGCACCAAAGGTTTATGCTATTAAAAAGTATGATGTTGATGTACCACGAGTTATTCCGTTTCCCCTTAGGAATAATAGTCTTGCCCATCAAACATATATCGATCACCTTAGGGATGGCCTTGATATACTTCGTAAGGTTGTTGAAGAGATCAGAATAGAAAAGCCACGCGATAGGGCAACTGGGTATGCCTGCGTCCTCACAAAAAGGATTCAGGAACAGTTAGAATACGCCATTGGCACGTGTCCTAAGTCTCACAACCTAAGAGATAGGGTAGTTACATCATCATCCACTATTAAAAACAAGCATGTAACCTTTGAGGTATCCTTGGAAACTTCAGATCCCAACACATCAAAACATGTTCAGCAACTAGAAGTGAAAAAGACTAAGATTCCCATCAGTCCTTCTACAGGAGTTAATAGTGACACTAAAGCTAGCGAGTCAAAACCTAGGAGAAACATAAAGAATTCTAGGATTTCACCAGCTAAAAGTGTTCCTAAAAGGAAAGTAGAAGACCACATGAGAAACAACAAGTCAGATTTGAACAAAAGGAATCATAATTCGAATCCAAATTCACTTTGCAAAACATGTAATGAATGCATAATTTCGTGTAATCATGATAAATGTGTTAAGAAATTTCTGAAGTCGTCCAACAAACCCCCAGTTAGGAAAGTTTGGAGAGCTAGACAAATTAAGCAATCTTGGAAACCCACAGGGAAAATGTTTACCAATGTGGGCTTTCAGTGGAAGCCCACGGGCCGAACATTCACACTAGGGGAACATTGCCCTTTAACAAGGATTACAATTCCTAGAGTAGTGACTGTTAAGGAATGGAAGCCTACTGGTAGAGTTATCCCTTTAGATACACAATGTCCCTTAACTAGGTCCATTGCATCTACTAGTGTTGCCCCTATTGTTAAAACCAAGGCACCAATGGTTTCAGCAGCCCCAAAGATTGTTTGCACTAACCAACTGGAACCCAACCTTAATTGGGGATCCGGCTCTCCAAATTCTCTTCTTTCGTCTGTTTTCAAATGCAGGTCGTACGGATCGTCCTTTGACATTTGGACACAGGCTGCTCGCAACATATGAGGGGAATCATAATGACGTCTGTTCAAATCAGTTCAGGCCTCGTTCTTCAATGACTATGACGTTTGAACAATGCAGTTCAAGCCTCGGGTCTCAATGTCATCATTATGGCGTCTGCTGACATTTCTTCAGGCCCCGTTCATCTAAGAAAAGAAAGGCGTACGCTTGAGTGCGCTTTATCTTCGGAAGAAGAGGAATCTTCTTATTCATGACCATTCTCATCTAGCTTCGTGGTCTTCAAATGCTCATTCAGTCATCAAGGGGATAAACGTATATTGAAGTATATTCTTATTCACCCGGTCTATCAAAAATGGCAGTTGGTCGTCACATGCAATTTTTGAGGGGGAGAAGGGTGAATAAACTGCATGGTGATTGAGATTTGAGTAATGGTCAGACGAATACTCTTGTTTCTGACTACTCTCATCAAAAGGCTTCATACTTGCTCCATGCTCATTCAGATATCAAGTGGATCTACTTCCATTCGATTGGACGTTTAGTCACTCAATCAAAGATGGCATCCTCGTATGCTATCTTTGAGGGGGAGAAGTGTGAACAGTGGATCAACCTCATATGCACTTGTTCAATCAAAGATGGCATCCTCGTATGCAATCTTTGAGGGGGAGAAGTGTGAACAAGTGATTCGATGTACACTGGGTTGTTGGTTCACTCACTTGTTGGGCATCAAATGGTGACTACGGAGTTGAACAGGTATCACATATTTGGGGTTGAAGTTGACTTTCTCAAAGGTGTGATCTTACTCTATCTTGAAGTCGGGGTTGGTTGGATGCTTGACCTTCAATGATAACTTGCTAGTGCTTAAGATTTAAGTTGAAGACTTAGGTTATCTAGTTACCAGCAGTCGGGGTAACTATCACTTAAAGGAGTTACTCAGTGTCACACGCCGATGACGTTGTGGATAATCGTAAGAGGTGTTAATGTCTCATACCTTGGTTGGGTATTGAGTACTTAGAGATTTGCTTGGAGCACTAATTCTCTACACCGTTCTTCCAACATTAGTGCAAGCGTAAGTCACAAGAATGGGGAATTCTATCTTCAGGCTCAAGTTTGGTATATCGGGTTTGCTCCATCAGTTATCTCATCATAAGGCCTACTTGAGGGTTGATAAAGATAGTCAGAGACGGTTTCGGCAGCGGTTAATTCTCACTTGATCTACTTGAGCCTAAGTTGTTCTTCTCACAAGATTTCAAGAATATGTTCGTAAAATGTGTTGCTGATTCTGAGGTATCAAAACCAGCAAGGGGGAAGGAGACATACATCTGAATGCACAATGAGTACACATGATGGGCTTTATACTTCTTCTCAATTGAAGATTATTCCGGGAAGACAAATGTCATAACCGCAGAGAAAATCAGTGTTCTAACTCATTCTTTCTGGTGTGTCATTCCAACTAAGTGTGGGAAGAGAATGCCAGATTCTGATGATAAAAGAGGTACACAATTGTATGATGGTTCTTATGGTTAGTCGGTATCCTACTGAAGGAAATGTGTACATCCGGTACTCAGTAGCTATTATGGTACTGTCTTGGTGTTATCATGTCGACTACATACGGGATAAATTGCTTACACTCGGGACTTAGCTGAATTTGGTGTAACAATTCTCATCTGCAATGTCCTGAAAGGAGATAAGGGGAGTTTCGGGTCTTAATTGATCTTGATGATGCATTGTCGACTTTATTAATGGGATTGAGTGTGTACTTCGGGTTTTTGGGCTTCATATATCGAGACTGGCTGCATCTCTTCAACTACTTGGGGGAAAGTGGTCTCTGGATACTTTTGGTAGGCATTTCTTCAGTATTCAGCAGGAAGAAATGTGAGAAGAATTATTCAAATGTGAGATGATTCGTTGCTGATCTATTTGAGGATCCCCGAACGGAGAATCACGATGATTATTCTTAAAAGGGAGCAGCAATACTTAATGTGGTTTGCTACGGTTTTCGCTGTACGCTTACCTTATGTAAGCTTGAAAGAGACCTTTGAATCTGCTCAGTATGAAGATTGTCGGTTTGGGGGGAAGCTATCAAAGCTGTACATTGGGAAGGCTCAAGTTCCGTCGATTGTTCAGGAGCCTCGAAAGCTTTGGTGGTGAAAGTTTAAGAGATGATTGACCACAGATTTCTACAACATACTGAACGTATCCTCATTTCGGTATTCATTTCATCATCGTCTTAAACTGAATAATATAGTTTGTACATATCTTAAAACATACTGTAAATAGAAAATTATAGAACCAGAAAATTGTATATAGAAAAATATTAAAACCAAGAAAAACCATAAAAAATCAGAAAAATAGAAAATACCAAAAATAGTTTCACCTAGGCATGTCTTCTGTTTATCGATAACATTTACGGACTTAGAAATGTCATTCAATAATGGCACGGGTCTTTAAATGAAGCTCGAGCAGAAGTTAAAATGGATTGTTAAAACATGTCTAAATGGCTTGCAGTTACTTCATACTGCAACCCGCGTTGTACAATGGGGAAAGCATGTCGCCAAAAAGACAGCTGTTCCTCCAACCGGGTGATGTTCACCTGGGCATGGATTACTTTATATCCATGTTTCCCCGATTTGATGTACGGTTCAGTGCATCATTTCACGTATAAGAAGAGAAGTCTTCTTTGCACCATGAACTCTTTCAGTTCTATGATTCTTCAAGAGAGTTTTGGTGTTTCACAAGGTGGTAACTGGACTTAAATTTCACAAATACTTATCACTCAATTGAATGACTACAGCTCTTTAAATAGAAAACGGGTCATTAATTGAGGGGGAGTTTATTTGTTCAAATTTGGACACCTTTTTTTAAACATTGTGCAACATCAACAGTGACACTCTCTCTTGGTTTGAGGGGGAGCATTGTATGCTTCGTAATCAGAATATATTAAACTTGATCACATTTTCTCCCAAATTTTCTAAACATATTTAAATCAATTGGGATCACAAATCTCAAATGGTTTGAAATTTTTGATCGGGGGAGAGAATGTGATTTAAATATGAAATTCTGATAAAAATGTGATCGTTTGGAACTCAAGTGTAGGCTCTCCCATATGTGCTAAACCTTTTCGTATATCGATGCACATATTGAGGGGGAGCGAATGATTTATGATGGCAACTGTGGAAGAATACCAAAGACCGACCAATCTTATTTTAATGCATTGGAGTTATAAGGATGGTGAGGTTAGGTGTTTGTTCCCATGATCCAGCCAGAACCGGAGGGATCTTCCCAGGGACAATCCTCTAATTAGAATAGAAGTCCTTAGGAATGATTAAAAAGGAGAAAAGTGAATAAGGGAAGAGTGCCGACTGAGATGGAGCTAGCACTGGAACAAACCCAACAAGGTGCTAGTTATGAAGTCTCGGTAAGCACTGAAGGGGTTGAAGAATGAAAAAGAAATGTAAAGATAAAGGGTGAAAAGAAAGAAGCCCTCCTTACATCTTAGGCAGAAACCGGGTCAATACATATGCTGTCAGAATCACTTAGTTGATTGCTGACATTGAAGACAAAGTATCATGGACCCAGTGATACGCTGCACAACCCTCCCTAGCCACTCAAGGTCCCTCAAAGGACTCTTGTTTCACTTGTCACGGAGATCAATACATTGCTATCGTCTCTCTCACTCCGAGTTAGATGATATTGAAAAGGTGGCAGTCCTCTCCAGCCTCCGATCACTAAATCAAAATGCACTATTGAGTCTAGAGCCAAGAGATCATCAATTAATCTCATTAGGACACATTTCCAATATGCTTGCTGTTTCATACACCGTGAAAAGCAAGAAAATATATATGAAGAGTCCTACGCATTATCCTTGTGGTATTGCCAGAACATCCGAGTGATACTTAAAGTAATCACAATGAAGATGGAAATCCTTCTAGAGCCAACATCAAACGAGCTCTTGGTGGGTGACATGTGAGATCCTTCATGGATCAAACCTGTGACAACTGGAATGAAACAATGGGGCGATTCACATTTGAATCAAACTTGTTCCAGGAAATGGATTGACGGATGCTTTTGGAAAACCCTTCAATGTGCTCATCAAATGAATTTCGAGCTCATTGATTGTGAAAATTTTCAAACAAAAGTATTTATGACAGAAATGTGATTTAATGTGTAAAACCCTCGTTGTGTTACATAAAAATTGTTTATCTAGTAACACGCGAGTGATTTTTCTAATCAATTTCTCATCAATCAGTGGGTATTCAATTCACTGATTCACTCAACCGTGTTGTCTGCTTTGAGACGTTCCGGTATGAGAACATGCTTGTAAGACGAGTCCAATGTTAGTTCATTGAATGAGTCTTTACAACAAGCTGGAAATTCCTGTCAAGGAGAATTCTCTTTAAAGGGAATTCTACCTGATCATAGGTCGGTCCTCACGGATCCGAAGGTTAATCTAACCACACCGAACGAATGACAAAGCCATATTCGTTCTCCAACTTTATTGCTAACTGTTTTATTTCAGGTACATATAAAGATGGTGATGGTGGTTCCTGATTCCAGTATGTGACATGTCAATTCACACTCCATGCTCACACTTCCAACTCATTATTATTAAAGACATCATGATAGCTAAAAGACCTTCAACACAGCTTCCACAACTCTGATGATAGCTATCATGATCCAGAAAAGTGTGAGCATGCGGGCCCAACGGTCACAACAAATCACATGGAGGCATTACTACAATGGATGAGCTCAGAGATTTTCGGTGGCTGATGATCTCAAAGAAGGCTCCAAGATCACAACTTCTCATGATGACGAAGCCACAAGATGACTTGAAGACGCATGTTGGATGATAACTTCAAAGAATACTCAAAGATCATCCAAAACAAAGAACAGTCATCACAAGTTCACTGCTAAAGGCACAAAGATTCTAGACGTTGAACAATCAAGGTCTACGAGCTATGAAGTCAAGATTCAAGGATGAAGTGCTAGAATTCAGAACATTACTTCCGGGGTGACCTCCCTTAGGGGGAGATTGTTAGGAATATAAATATTCAGTTGAAGACTCGGTCACCCCGAGTACTTAGTAGCACATCATAGCTCGTAGGATTATCAGTAATATTATTAGTAGTTTAGTTATTAATTAGTATTGTGGAGTGGGTCGGGTCTTTACCCTCTGTCAGCTCGCTCCACAGTCCACTAGGGACATATTATGTTGTACTATATATACTCCCTTCCCACCCATGGGAAAGGTTGGACCTTTTCAAGCTAATAGATTACTAGTTCCTTTCTCTCTCTAAAAGGCTCCCAAAACTCTCCTACTTCTCTCTAGAATTCTTACATATTCGATCCAAACAAGCCTCAAACTAGTAATTCTTGTATTGTGAATACCCTACATAAAACTATATATATTTTCGTATGTTTTCCTTTATTCATGTAACACTTTGGAGAGGTGAAACCCTAGATGAAATTCTGTTATTATGTAAGGCTTTTTACAGCCTTTTTATCCATGTTTTGTTGAAGATAAGTGATTCATTCTTAATCATTCAATATGTCTATGTGTTGTTTGATTTTATGTTTTTCTTCTCTTCACTTTAACATGCTAGGCTAAATTAATTAGTGTTTGCTTAGATCTAATGAAACCTACTTGTTAATTATTGATTGTCGTCTCTTTTTGAATTGGTTGTATTGCGTTAGGAATAGGAAAACTGGCTTAACTCTATATGTACTAGCTTGAACGTCCCACTTAACGCCTTTATACCCTAGAGTGCACTGGTGGTTTTATTCGTTGTATTTATTGCATGAGTTGCGACTTGTAGATAGTAGGAGATCCTAAAGAGATGACTTAATTGTCACTTGTAGATCTAGGGTTTTCTAAAGGAGACTTATACACTCATAGAGTTGGGGACATTGTCACCACCCCACGACAACTTAGGAATACAACGCGCCTATTAGACAAGGACGTGACAATTCGACTAATCAATAAGAGACAACTAGGGAGTAAAGAAATCTAAGTAAACACATCATCCTATCATAAGAGTTACCGCTTTTACTTTTCTTGTTATTAGTTTAATTTTAGTTTATTTAGTTTTGTTTTAACTAATTAGTAGTTAAAACACCCACTCTTTCAAACCCCGAGATTTTACCTTACTTTCTAAAAAATATAAAAATACAAACAGACTCATCCCTCACCTTTAGACCTATATCGTCATACACTTCGGCCTTCACATTACTGTTCCCCTAGAGAACGATCAATCCCCTGTGTCTTGCCTATACTACACTACAACGGTTAGGTACACTGCCTAGGAGGATTGTAAAACTTCTGTGAGGTTTACAATAACCTCCATCAGTAACATAGTTTTAGAGTTTACAAAACCATCAAAAAAAAAAAAAAAAATGCATGCTCTCACTTCGTCCACCGGTAGTCATTCCAACAAAGAATGTATCTTTTAAATATGCTTTTACCCAATAGTGACGCTAATCATACATTTTGCTCAACCAAGTATCTTCGCCTATATGATACTTCTCCTTTATGTCTTCCCATTTTGATTAAAAATCCTCAACGTTTGGTGTTTTGACCCATTGAGTATATGTATCTTGAAAGTCGTTGTAATGATGTCGTAATGATATCGTAAAGATGTTCTAAAACGTGCTTTTGAAGATGCCAAGCTCAATATCGATGTCTTGTTTTGGGAAAAACCTTAGCAATCGCATTGCCCATTGCCAAATCTTAGTTGGTAATTATAGAAGTTGATGGACACTCGTTCATACATTTTAGAAATTTCTTAAACAACCATGTAAATGTCTTCTCGGTCTCACTCCAACAATGCCCCCACAAATAAAATAGATTGTCCATGGTGATTCACTCCAACAAAAGGAGAAAATGGCAAACTAAATTTGTTTATCTTGTAGGTAGTATAAAAAATGTTGGGAATTATATTTCATAGATTTGATGATACAAAACAAGAAGAATGAAACATAAGGATTACTCAAATGATAAGCAAAATACACCTAGCAGTTGGAACTGCTAGTGCAAAGAAGGTAGCAGTTGGAACTGCTAGTGCAAACAGTTGGAACTGCTAGTGCAAACAGTTAAGACTGCTAGTGCAACAGTTAAGACTGCTAGTGCAACAGTTAGAACTGCTAGTGCAAATGAAGCTGCTGATCAGTGAGTCATACTACTGCTGGATGGATAAGGATGAAGAAAATATTATCCTTAGATAATATCTAGATATTTGTTCAGTTAACAAAGTTGTAAAACAAGATACATGTTGTATCTTAATGACTGACACATAACAAGCAAGTAGTAGACAAAAGCTTATCAATTTTGTAATGACCTCCTTTGTTCTATAAAAAGGAGATCACACCCTTAGATAAAAGTGTGTGTCACTGTGTAACTATGTGAACACCAAGGTGATTTACAAAGACTCTAAAAGAGTGCTTAGAACTAAAACACCAAGTGTGTTCAAATGTAATCACCAAGAAAGAGTGTGTGTGGGAACATTAGACATGGGGTCTAATGTTGTTTATTTTTGTTAAGCCTCAAGGATCATTGATCCCTGTTAGAGTGTAACCGTATTACTAATGATCAAGTAGTATTGGGGCTGAGTTTAATAACAAAGAGAAAGTTTGGCAAAACCTTGTTGTGATAGTATTGTTTCTTTCATTAGAATATTCCGCCATTATTATCATCATGCTCGTCATAGTAAATTCTAGATCAAAGGTGTAACAACCTAGAGTCCATAAACGAACACGTAACTTATTTTAGTAGATGTGAGTCGGTCTAAAATAAGTTTCCACAAAAAACAAGAACATCACCAAATTGACAATAAGAATACTGACAGGATCTAAACACACACGTTGTGTTGGGGATACTTTGAGTATATACTTGATAGCAGGCGGAATTTACTTCCAAGTATCTAGAAGATGTTTTGTGTTTGGTGATTGATTGAATAAGAAAATAAGAACAAATAAGAACACAAACAATATCAACCAAATAATCACTTCAATATATATCAAACGATTACAATATGAACGTGAAGCTCTTGATAATTCGTATGAAGGATATTAGGTATTAGGTATATGATATTCGGTCTATATTAAACCCTAACTGAGGATCTCTTTTTATAATGCAAAGAGTCCTATACAAGTAAAACATCTAACCGTATCACTCTATACAAATAAGATATATACCATATCTTTTCTATACTTATCTTCACACGGTTTCACCTTGATCTCTTAAGCAGTCCTAACTTCAATGTATCAGCAGTACCAACTGTTGATGTATACTTCAATAAATCTTCAACCGTGCTAACTTTCAATGAACCGTACCAACTGTTGGTTTAATTCCCAACAATCCTCCCCTAAACTTATGATTTCTATGCAAATCAATAAGTTTCATGAATTAAACATCTGCTTATGTTGATGGGGTAGATTCTTTCAAACACTTGTCTTTAATCTCGAAACACTTGGGAATTTTCTTCACATATCGCACTCTTTTGGTCAACTCCTCAAAAATTACCAAAATTAATTTAATTCCATCAAGGAATTAATTCCTTATACCAACCCAAGAGTTAATTCCTCATATCAACCCCGCATTTAATGTCATTAAACCTTCATTAACTCTATAAAAATCCTCAAATCATCCACACAAAATCTTCAACACAAATCTTCATCTTTACAATGAATTCTTCCCCATCAAACATTATAGAGATTTCGTCCGATTCTTCATCTGACTCATCTTCTGGAGGATGGAGAAACTATTTTCCACCAAACTATTCTTCAACCTCAAGAAACAATCTTTCAAAGAAAAAGGTTGAAATAACCTCGTCTGAAGAACCTTCAACAGATGAACTTCCACCATATGTGGATGATTCATCCTCCTCTTCTGACTCATCTAATGATGATGATCTTCAAAAGCTATCAGTCTTATTAACAAAAGAATTTGAAAAAGCTGCATCATCAATGAAGAGGATCCCTGTTCCTGAGAAGAAGCAAGATCCAAAACCAAGAACAGTAGTGCTGGCACTCCCTTGCAAGAAGGTGTCTGACGCCATGGGTAGCAGAGGAGTCCGCAGCAAAACCATGCCAACCATGCCAGATGTCCAAGGAAAAGGAAAAGGGAAACTGAAGTAGTTGTGTTGTGTTTGTGTTGTGTAGGTTTTGTTGGTTTTTCTTATGTGAAGCTCTTATGTAATGAATCCATCTTTAATGAATAAATTTTATGCACCTGTTTACAATCCATCTCTGACTTCTTAATTCCTCCCCTGAATTTCATAAGCATCTTTAACAGCAACTAGAACAAACTTTAATCCTCCCCTGTTTGGAAGAATCTTCACCATCAGATGAACTAGAACATATGACATCCAAGCTCAGCATCCAATAAGACCATTTGTACAAGTTACCATCAATTCAGTTGTTTAAGTTTCAAACTGCTCTCAACACTTCCAGATGTATTACCTTCTGAGAGAGATGTATCACAGAGCATAAACTCAGTAGGAACTAAGTTTGAACAATCAGTACAAACTGGTGAAGCCAGCAGTCTAAACTGTTAACCCCAGCAGTACTAACTGTTAGCAAAAAGTTTTCAGAGATAAAATCAAATTGTAAGTTTAATGTGGATTCGAAAACAGTTTTGTCCACTTATAGTTTTTAGCAAACTATCAGCTATGAACAGATTTGACATGTCTTTACCAATAGCCGTTTGCTATGGACTAGCCAACTCTTCACACTTAGATTTGGTGAGTTGATAACCAACCAGTTTTTGGTAAACTGTCAACCATAAACGGATTTGAGTAGTCTTTACCAGAAACCGTTTGATCTGGACTAGTTGATTCTTATGTTGATTAGACATGGTGAATCAATTACCATTTGTTGTGTGACAAGCATTCACACTTGACAATCCAAACCACCATACTTTTCAAAGCACAATCCAAAGCAAAAAGCTTTTCTTAACCTGAAATGTTAGTCCAAAACCAAAGAAAACACAAAACACAATATTCTCTTTTAATAGTTATCACAATTGACTAACAAATGCACAAGCAGTACTAAAAATTATCAAGCAGTCTCAACTATACAAATAGCACAACTAGCAGTACAAAAACCAAAAACATTTAGACATTAATCTTTTGAAGGATTAAGCATTCCAATACCTGTTACCAAGTACTGAAATCTGCTTACATGAAAACCTTTTGTTAAGAGATCAGCAAAGTTGTCATCAGTGTGTAGTTTAACAACTTGTATTAACTTCTTTTCAGCACAGTCTCTTATAAAATGATGTCTAATTTCAATATGTTTAGTTTTTGAATGTTGAACTGGATTCTTAATGATACACATTGTACTGCTATTGTCTATATGTATAATGGTGTTTAAGAAATTGTACCCATAATCAAGCATCTGGTTTTGAATCCATAGAACTTGAGCACAACAACTTGCAGCTGCCACATATTCTGCTTCAGTAGTAGATGTGGCCACCACAGTTTGCTTCTTACACTGCCAAGAGATTAATCTTCGACCTAAGAACTGACAACCACCTGTTGTAGATTTTCTATCCATGCTAGCACCAGCATAATCAGAATCAGAGAATGCAACAAGATCAAATGCAGACTCTTTAGGATACCATAGCCCCAAGTTAGGCTGACCTTTAAGGTATCTGAAGATTCTTTTTACTGTTGTGAGATGAGACACCTTAGGATTTACTTGGAATCTTGCACAGGCACAAACAGCAAACATAATGTCAGGCCTAGATGATGTAAGGTACATCAGAGACCCAATCATAGATCTATACATGTGCACATCCACATCTTCACCACTGTGATCCTTTAATAGCAAATGTGTCTCCTTGTCAACTGGTGTACTAGCAACCTTGGCATCTGTGAATTGAAATTTCCTTAATATTTCACCAACATATTTATCCTGAGAGATAAATATACCATCTGGCTTTTGCTGTACTTGAAGACCTAGAAAGAAGGTAAGCTCTCCCATAGAACTCATCTGAAATTGGTCTTTCATCAGCTTTTCAAACTCTTTACACATCTTTTTCTTTGTAGAACCAAAAATGATGTCATCTACATACACTTGTACCAGTAGAATATCACCCTTGTTCTTTTTAATAAAGAGAGTTTGATCAATTTTCCCTCTATGAAACCCATTCTTCAGAAGATATTTAGCAAGAGTTTCATACCAAGCTCTTGGAGCCTGATGCAATCCATATAGAGCTTTCACCACCTTATAAACCTTGTCAGGATGCTCTGGGTCTATAAAACCTGGAGGTTGTGAAACATAAACCTCTTCATCAATAGTACCATACAGAAAGGCACTTTTCACATCCATTTGATAGACTATAAACCCCATAAAAGAAGCATAAGCAAGAAATAATCTTATTGCTTCAATCCTGGCAACTGGAGCAAAAACTTCCTCATAATCTATACCCTCTTCCTGAGTATAGCCTTGAGCAACCAATCTTGCTTTGTTCTTTATCACAATGCCCCTCTTATCCTTCTTGTTCCTGAATACCCACTTTGTACCAATCACTCTCATTCCCTTTGGTAGATCAACAAGAACCCATACATTCTGAATTTTGAATTGAAGTAGCTCTTCTTGCATAGATTCAACCCAAATTGATTCTTCTAAAGCCTTTAGCACATTCTTGGGTTCAATCTGAGATAGAAAACATACAAACATACACTCATGCTCATCTTCATGATGTTTCTCCTCATAAACCACACTGAGAAATCCATGATGATCTTGGTCTTGAATTTGCCTTCTGGTCTTGACTCCAGATTGTACATCTCCTATGATATTGGTAAGTGGATGATTCCTATGTACAATAGTATGGGGAGTAGAAGGAGCTGCATAGCTGGTAGGCATGTTTTGCAGACCATCTCCAAAGAAATCAAACTCATCAACTTGAGAAGCAATATCAACTGATGAATCAAGATGAGGTTGACTTGGTCCAGCAACATCACTATTTTGCTCAGAAGTTGGAACTTGTGGCTGAGTAGTACTAACTCCATTTGTACTGCTCATTGGATTTTCAGCTTCTTTACCATTCTGACCACTGGTTTCAGCAACATCTTTCTCTTTGTCTACACCAGTTGATGAAGGAATATCATCTTTCTTTGTAGAAGACTCATTCACAGGACTTTCTTCCATGACTGGTATGAAAATGAAATCAGCATCTTCCTCCTCTGAACCTGCATCATTGTTAGTATTTGTACCTGTCAAGGTTGCAAAAATCGTGAATCGGTAGTCGGGCGGTCGACCACCTTGTACCTTGTAATCGGTCTAGGCGGGATTAATCGGTGATTAATCGGATTGGCATTACTAACAAATTTTAGTTATTTCCGGCAAGTTTTGTGTATTTCCGGTGAGTTTTAGGTATTTCCGGCAAGGTATTTTCTAAAAAACAACTTGTAATAGACTTAAACAGTTGCTATAAGTGATCAAAATAAGTTTACAGTGAGTTTTGGGTACTTCCGGCAAGATTTATAGGTTTCCGGCAAGTTTGACCACCATTGACCGTCGTTGATCGCCGTTGACCATAGTTAACCTATTTGTTTGACCCAGTTACATAAATCGGCAAGGTCGGTGGCCTTGTAGCACCTAATCGTCGATTAATCGGCCTTGTAGACCTTTTTTTGCAACACTGGTACCTGTAACAGGCACATAATTCATGGAATCTGAAAGACTGTCAATATCAAAGATCCAATCTGGACCTACACCTGCAACATTTGGTTTATTCTCCAAAAATTCTATGTGCAGATTTTCTTCTACATGCTTGGTGCTTGTATTGTACACCCTAAAAGCCTTACTGTGCAGAGAATAACCAACAAAGAAACCTTCCTCAGATTTCCCATCAAACTTTCCTAGTTGGTCTTTGGTATTAAGGATAGTAACATGACAACCAAAAGGTCTCATGAAGCTTAAAGCAGGGGTTCTACCTCTAAGAAGCTCATAAGCAGTCTTATTGTGAGGTTGCACAACTAAAACCCTATTCAATACATAACAAGCAGTGCTAACTGCTTCAGCCCAAAATGAAACTGGTAGCTTAGAGTCAGCTAACATTGTCCTAGCAGCCTCTATAAGAGTCCTATTCTTTCTCTCAGCTACACCATTTTGCTGTGGGGTTCTAGCTACACTAAACTCCCTCTTAATACCTTTTTCTCTACAAAAATCATCCATCACCCTATTCTTAAATTCAGTCCCATTGTCACATCTGATTATTTTAACTTTCTTATCAACTAGGTTTTCTACTTCGACAATAAAGGTCTTAAGGATTTCACTTGTCTCATCCTTAGTTTTCATAAAGAATACCCAAGAAAACCTACTATAATCATCAGTGATAACAAGGCAGTATCTCTTAAAGTTCAAGCTATTCACAGAAGTAGGACCAAACAAGTCCATATGCAACATATATAAAGCTTGAGAAATAGAGTTTTGGGTCTTAGGCTTACATGAGGCTCTGTGTTGCTTACCTTTAAGGCAAGAAACACAGGTTTGGTCATTGAGAAAAGTTTTGTTTGGTAAACCTCTTACCAACCCATTTTTAGCAATATTGTTAATGGTTTTAAAATTAACATGACCAAGCCTCCTGTGCCACAACATTGATTCTTCCAATGTGGCTTTTGCAACAAGACAAGTAAGTCCAACCTTAGGAACTAGTTTATTCATCTCAACACTGTATGTATTATCCTTTCTAGGGATTTTAAGCAATACTTGACTTTTATCAGGTAGCTTGAAATCAGGAGAAAGTATAAGACAATCAGTATCAGTAAATAAAACTTTGTTCTGTTTATCACAAATTTGTGATACACTGAAAAGATTGTACTTAAGTTCTGGTACATAATACACATTTTCAAAATCAAGGTTACCAGTTTTAATTACCCATTTACCAGTAATCCTTCCTCCAACACCACCACCAAAGACAACTGGTCCTCCATCCAGAGCAATAAAGTCTGAAAGATATGACATGTTGCCTGTCATGTGCCTTGAACATCCACTGTCTGAATATCCTCTATCTTCTTTACCATTTAAGGGATGTTCCTGCACACAAAATAAAGGTGTTAGTTTCTTTTGGGGATCCAAACCATCACTGGTTTGGATCTGCCTTGTGCATCAAGATGAGAAAACTTGTTGAAGGTCTTTGATGCACCATTGGGTTTGGTAGAATGTTTAACCCAATGTGCTGAGGCCTTGACAGCATTGCCCCTTTTACCCTTAACATTTAAGTGCCTAGCAGTAGGATTTGCTGGTCTAGCAGTTGGAACTGCTGACCTAACAGTTGGAACTGCTTGTTTAATCTTAGGCACCCATTTCTGATTAGTCATTGCTGTTTTCTGATAAAAATGCCTTTTAACTGTTTGTGCATGATTTGAAAATTGTTTTGCACTAGAAACAGTTTGTTTGTTATTAAACCACTTATTTTGACTAGCAGTTGAAACTGTTTTGATGCCAGTTTTTAACATAACAGCTTTAGGTGACATCTTATGATTTGCATTAGGGTTTTTCAATCTAGTTGGACTATTTTGAGTTACCCTAGCATTGTTATTCCTGTTCACCCTTGCATTCCCAGAAACCCTCTTTTTCCATGGGTTAGAATCACAATAAGCAGCCATATGATCAAAACTTCCACAAACAAAACATACTTTTCTAATCATAGCAAACTTATCATCCAATTTCTTAGATTTTGAGTGATTCCAGTTCCTATGACTACTCTCAGAACTTGATGATCTGTTCTTAGTCCTACACATCTCAGCATATTTAACACTTTTCCTAACTGGTTTTATGTTTTCAGTCTTAACCACTTTAGGAGCATGTTTAACTTCTACCTTAATATCATTAGATTTATCCTTAACCTTTGCATCCTCATCATCAGATGTCCAATCCTCAATAGTTGGTGCATCTGAGTTCCTATCAGAGGACATCTTTTCCTCAGAAAGAGATTTATCACTAGCACTCATAAAAGAATCTTCTGCCTTAACAAATTTAACAGGATTCTCACTAATCTTAACACCATATCCAGGAAAATCCATATCCTTAAACTCTTCTAAGCCTGTATGAGCTAAATCAATTCCTGGTGGAACAAACATTCCTCTAAGAGGGGGTGCAACTGACTTATAACCTAAACCAGATTTAGCTTTGTTAAGTATTTGACTCTCTACTATCTTTTTAACTCCATTTGAAGTATGTTCAAGAGTATCTACACTTAACTGGATGTTTTCTTTTTCCTTTTTAAGCTTCTCTAGTTCATATACAAGTCCACTCATTTTATTATCTTTTATTTGCAATTCCCTCTTTAAAATGCCTATCTCATCAGAGAAGTTTGACTCATTCTGTCTATAAAACATAATTTGTTCTTCCAAAACAGCTAATCATCTTTTATGATTTGTTAGACTAGAATTTACTTGATTAAATTCAACTCTAAGATCATCATATTGTTTCTTAACATTTTCATAATCTTTTAAAGCACGACAAGAATTTGAACATTTTTCAAGTATATTTACCTCAGAGTCTGAGAAAGCCATCAAACCCAAGTTAGCTGGTTCCTCTTCTTCTTCCATGAAGCTCCAATCAAATCCAGCTCCATCTACAGCTACCATAGCCTTGGAAGAAGGCTCTTCAACATTAACTGTTCTCCTTGTTCCTTGCCGATTCTTAAACCCTTGACCCTGGTTGCTTTGTTGTCTTGGACCTCTACATTCCCTGGCAAAGTGCCCCATCTTGTGACAATTAAAGCATTCCACCTTAGACTTATCATACCCAGCAACATCTCTTCCATTGAAGGTAATTTATTCCCAGTCCTTTGGTAATACTTCTTAGCTCTGATGCTTATCAAAGCCAACTGCCACTTTAAATCCATAGCTTCCAAATCATCTTCAGCAATTTGAAGAAGATCTTCATTAAAGATCTTTGACCCACCAGACTGTTTTGACACAAATGCATATATGGTCTCTTCAGTCAATCCAACAGTACTAGCTTTTACACTAGCAGTGCTAACTGTTGGTATAGCAGTACCAACTGCTTCTTCATCTTCATGATTCGAACTGTTTGAAGAAGATAAAAAAGCCATATTCCCTGAACTAGAACTGGTGCTACCACTCTTCTTGACCTTCTGCTCAACAATCTTAAGATTGTTGTAAAGCTCATTCATTGTCATTTTCTCCAGCTCTGGTTTATTGCTCCAAACTACAACATAAGTGTTTCATTCAGCAGGTAAACTATTTAGAAACTTCACGTTGAGGTCTTCCTGAGGTATCACAATCTTCAACACAGTAAGTTGACTGATGATCTTTTGAAGCCTATTAAATATATGGTCCAAAGTTTCATTGCTTGATGCAGTGAAGTTCTCATAACTTTGCTTAAGTAGGGTTTTCTGTGCCTTCTTGGTAGCTTCATTGCCACCAAATCTTTCCACCACTGCTTCAAAAAGAGTTTTAGCCGACTCGTAATGGCTAAAATTCAGCACTTGATCATTAGGAATTGCCATTAGTAACAAATTCCTAGCCTTCTTATCATTTTTCTTTTTGATTCTCTCCTCGTTTGTAACTGGCTCAGTGTTAAGCTTTGTGATCTTGGAACCATCAGCACGTGTTTCTTCAACAGGAATTGGTTTGAAGGAATCACCATTGATAATGATATCCCATAATGCATAGTCTTGCACCATGAAATATTGCTCTATTCTGAGCCGCCATAAATCGTATTCATTCTGTTTCAGCATGGGGAGTTTAGCAAGGATTGAGGTTTGAGGTGTCTCCATGTCCATCTTCTTGGTTGCTAGTGAGTAAATACTTCTGGTTCTTCTAAACTCAAAGTATCAGAAACCTGTCTCTGATACCACTTGACCGGATCTAAACACACACGTTGTGTTGGGGATACTTTGAGTATATACTTGATAGCACGCGGAATTTACTACCAAGTATCTAGAAGATGTTTTGTGTTTGGTGATTGATTGAATAAGACAATAAGAACACAAACAATATCAACCAAACAATCACTTCAATATATATCAAACGATTACAATATGAACGTGAAGCTCTTGATAATTCGTATGAAGGATATTGGGTATTAGGTATATGATATTCGGTCTATATTAAACCCTAACTGAGGATCTCTTTTTATAATGCAAAGAGTCTCATACAAGTAAAACATCTAACCGTATCACTCTATACAAATAAGATATATACCATATCCTTTCTATATTTATCTTCACACGGTTTCACCTTGATCTCTTAAGCAGTCCTAACTTCAATGTATCAGCAGTACCAACTGCTGATGTATACTTCAATAAATCTTCAACCGTGCTAACTTTCAATGAACCGTACCAATTGTTGGTTTAATTCCCAACAATAAGAATACCTAGATCTCCCATCGGCCCAAAACACACTTTTTAGTGTGCCATCTTTACTCAAGTCCATGTCAAAGTAAAAAAATTTATCTAGCTCAGCCCTTTCTTTGAAATGCATGATGATTTCATAACACTCTTTTCCTATGTTATATTTCCTTTTGTTGCTTACAATATTGGAACATTAAACATGAGTAAGTTTATTTTCTTCATTACCTCTAAACGCATTCACTATGTTAGTGATTTCCGAAGGTTTCATACCCGCGTTTGACAATAAATTTACAACATCTTTACATTCGTGGAAACGATGAAATATACTATGAGATCTCTGTTTTAATACATGTGATGGAAGATCAAAAGGATGATTGTGTTCACTAATAAACTTGTTTACAACCCGTTGTTAATAAAGAATCATAAAGGTAAAAGAAACATATGATCGAACCTGATATAATATACACCTCGTCGCTTGACTTAGCCATTGAAAAACTCATAGCTCATAGTAAAGATTGATTTAGTTATTATAATAATAAAAGGAGTAAGAATGAATTTGCATATTCAAGACGGAGATTTTATCAATAATTAATGATTTTATGAAGTTTACAATTTAATAATATTTGGATGGAAAAGTTGGCGCCATAAATGAAAGATATTTGAATTGAGCACAAAATATTGTGTTGTTGCAGCTTAGGGGTGGCAATTTCTGACCCGACACGAAACCCGACTTGAAACCGACACGAAAATTAACAGGTTCTGGTTGAGTGTAAATAGATTTCGGGTCGGGTTTGGGTCGACCCATCTAACCCGTTTATTAAACAGGTCAGGTTCGGGTTGGGAATAAATTAAATAGGTCGACCCGTTAACCTGTTTAAGGTTTTTTTCTTAAATTAAAATTTATTTATATTTTATTATACGGGTCAACCCACAAACCCATTTAACTTATTTAACCAATTTAATGTGCTAACTTTAGTATATAAACGGGTTACATGGGTCAACCCGAAACCCGTTTAACATATTAAAACTATGTAACCTATTTAACCCACCAACCCAAGTATATATACGGGTTAAATGGGTCAGGTTCGGGTTATGTGTAAACAGGTTAGGGTTGACATAGTTGACCCGATTATTTAAATGGGCCAGGTCCGGGTTAAGGTTTTCTGACCCGCCAACCTGTCAAACCGAACCCGCCAACCCGAACCCGACCCGACCCGAATTACCACCCCTAGTTGCAGCCAATTAGCTGCATTTTATTGTAGCTGATATTTCCCATTATATATTTTACATCTTCTTTTATTATCTAAGAGATAATCGTTCTAGCTTGTTTCTTGGGTCACTTTCTCTTTAATTGTTTTGTTGGGGAGGTAGGATTTTTTTTTTCTTCGTATTGCGTAATTTGTTCTTGGGTTTGTTCTAATAATATATGTTGCCTTTATTCTTTTCCTTAAAAAATAAAGTCGTTCTAGTTTGTTGCCAGTTGTTATCAACATCTTGCCGTTAATAGAAAAATAGCTACCATGACTTGTAGCACATGTTTGACATAAAAGATTGTTGAAAGATTATACTTATTTTTTCAAAAAAATAAGCTACTTAAAAAATAATTTTTGTTTGGCAGCCAGAAATTATAAGAGATTATAAAAAATAATCTTTCATAATCTCTTAAAACCAAAGTTTACTTCATGTAGCTTATAAAAATAATCTCATTTTATAATCTTCATCTCCAGCACCATCTCCAGTTACAGCAACAGTTACTTTCGCCAAACATACCCAAATTACTAGCTCCTGTAGTCACAATATCATGCTACTCCCTCCGTCCCAAAATAAATGTCCAGTTTGACTTTTTAGAGTCAAACTGGTTCAATTTTGACCTTAAATATATTTTTTGTATTATATAATACTTGATGAAAAATTATACCAATGAAAAATACATTTAAAACCAAATCCATTCATATATTTTGCATCAATTATTATATAACACCCGCAAAAATAAATAAGGTCAAAGTTGAACCAGTTTGACTATGAAAAGTCAAACTGGACACTTATTTTGAGACGGAGGTAGTATTATTTACTACGAGTTAAACTGGAAACCGGGCATATTAAATAACGAAGTTTTACGGAGGTAGTAACATTTATTATTCTAACCCGAAACTTTGTAATTAGATTATGCGTTTTGTTATTAAAGCATAACAAGCGGGAATATGCCCGCGCGTTGCGGCGGGGCTTGTTTGTTCAACAATTTTATTTTATTTTTTTGTTAAATAAGTTTATAAAATTTTTTGGTTAAATAACTTTTTTAAATATTTTGAGGTCTTGGTACTTGAGTGTGTAAAGTTTCAACGGATTTATGTTTTTTTAAATGGCTATGAGCATTTGAGATTCAGGTTTTAAGGGTAGTTAAAGTTGTTATAATATATTATAGATTTTGTCATTTTATACTTGACAATGTGAGATCAAGTCAGATGGGCTAAAACTGGCCCGTTCATGGGCTAATATTATAATGCAATCCGCGGGAGCTTTAGTATATATAGAGAATTCTCGTTACTAACACAACTCTTGGGCCTCAAGTGGCTGCAAAACTTGGCTACCAACACAGTCCACAAACAAATATTTTTCTATTACTCTGCGCTGGAACAAATATTTTTCTATTAGTCTTCGCTCGAGAATGGGGAATATTCTCTCGCTCTATAATTAATTAATCTAACTATCTTATAATGCACAAAGGCCTACTATTAATAGAAATACTTAAAATTAAGCAATACAAGTTATAAAGCTAAAAGTACAAGTAATTAAAACACATTTTCTAACATTTACAAGTTCTTAAGCTCAAAGTACAACTAATTAAAATAGAAATACTAACATTAAATACAATAAATAAATCATTATGTACATTAAATACAATTAATTAACGGGTCAATAAATACAATTAATGCAGTTATTAAATAATTAAAACACCCCTTACATAAGAAATACAAATTATCAAGCATATTGTACAACCAACTTAAACACAATTCTTGCATTAAATGTCACTAATACAAATAATAAAGCACATGATACAAATATTCAAGCCCGAACGGGCAACGGGCCAAATGGGCTAGAGCCCGAACGGGCACGGGCCAAACGGGCTCGAGCCCGAACGGGCATGGGCCAAACGGGCTCGAGCACGAACGAACACGAGCCAACGGGCACGAGCTAAACGAAATTCTTGATATCCGTAAATGTATTGTAAAAAAAACATAATAAACTAAAATACATGATTCACCAGAAAATTTTATTTCAGGGTACCCGCCGCCGCAACGCGCGGGTACCCTGCTAGTATATATATTGCCGACGGAGCAGAGAGAAAAAATGATGACATGACATCCCATTCCACCGTAGGATCAAATTGATAATAAATCTCAACCGTTTAAAATGAACTTAATCATTACCTTAATTTTTGGGAGGCAAATATTTAATTAGCACATGTTCTATTATAATTATAAGTTTAAATACAAATGTAACTAGCTAGGTTCAATATAAGTAATCTGTAGCAAAAATATCGTGATGTTTGTTGATACTTTAAATTGAATGCCAATTAAATTTTAAAATTCTCTTGAAATAAATCACTTGCTTTTGGCAGTACTTTTTATATCATCGCTCGTGATCAAGATTAATAAACTGTGTATCTGTTTTGAATTACACATGTTCTGTAAGATTCCACGAAAATCCCTTATGATAATCTTTACTAATTAATGATAACCTCGACTTACTGTTTACCAAAACCATTTTTCGGGGAAATTTAAAAATTTTCTTGATACATTATTTTCACCACGTTACGACAACACAACAATTACCGAATGTCGACACTAGACCACGGCTTAGATTACGTAACGTAACCAACTCACAACGATTAATATTTCATAAATCACAATATGTGCAAATCTCATTGATTATTATTTAATCATCAATAATTACACAAATCTACTCTAAATATATTTTACATCTTTCATTACATAGAACCTAGCTACAAGCCAATCGGACCATCAGGCCCAACAACACCATACACACTACGCAGCCCAACTTCAAACCAAATTCTTCTTTCTTTGTTCATGTAATTCGATCAACTAACCAATTACAAAACGCACTTCGTACGCTTAATTACAAAACGCGACCCACACGTACTTTTGCACCATCTTACTCACGACCTACTAGACTTCAGGCATGCCAAATTCCAGATTTAGACAACAGGTATTTCCATGACTTTAAAGTCCCATTTGTTCGTCCCAAAATTTCCCATACATATAAACAAAAATCTCCAAAACTCGACTGTTTTGAGATTCGACTTTTCCTACATTTCACTAACGCTATTTCTAACATATTAGATCGTTTAGAACATGGTTAGAACAGCAGTGGTTGGATTAAGCTCACTAGTTCCATTTTGAAACAAGCTAAAATACCAAACGTATAAGGACATACACAACACAACAAACAAAGATAGATCTTATCTATCAAATGTATTATACTGTCGGTAGAAATAGCTTAGGTGTCCCTTCATACACAGTATATCTCAATGATTGATAGATTGAAGACTTTGATAGTCAACAAAAACGTGTGAACTCCCTCTATAAAATCCTACTCTCCTAGCTTCTTGCAATGCCTATCTTTCATTCTTTTCACTCTCCCAAGACACCCTAATAAACCAGAAAAACATGTCACTCATATAGAAAATATCGGGTAAGAGCTAAACCCTTAAAAACATGCATCAAATTCATTGAAAGCCTACTGCTTTCTTTACTCTATACATACTGTCGAACTACCCAACTTCCTTCATCACCCATTTCACCTCTCCCACTTCATACCACTCACATCTCCCTCTTTCTCACTCACAAAATATTCTTAGAAACGCGATACGGATAAGAAACCCACCACGTATAAACGTACCCTAGCTAGCTAAGTGGACTGTCTCACTCTTGCTTTCCAGTCAACTTCCTCAGTTCCTCACCACCTTTTCAAAGGTGTAGTAAGTAACCATGCTCCCTTTTACTTTAAAACCTCACGTACTCACTCACACATGCATGCTTCAAGTTATATTCGAACGTATATATGTATAAATTAATTGCTATAATCATTCTGTGGTTATATCCATATTAACAAGCACCACTGTATCACAACTCACTTTCACAACTAGATAGCACGCCATGCATGCATCATTTTGATTCTCACTCGATAGTATATATTGACAATTCATTAATTCACATGCATCAATCTTTACTAGAATGTAAAATATCCTTATATTCGAAAACACAGTGACATAAGTTAAACCATGCACATTATTAAATTCGCTTTGTGGAGTATCAACTATCACCCCTCGTTATTCTCATATTTTAAATTTGCATTGCTTAATATTTAAACCTCACGTATGGCTAAAACATGAGAAAAAGCTAAAATATGTCAAGAGTTCAATACACAGAAAACAGTCCCCAAGTAGCTTTCAAAATGACTTCGTATCTCACGATTATGACCTAGTGACTATACGTTCTCTTCACACGACCCGATAGCCCACACTACCAACTACACTTTTCATATAAACATCACGTAAAAATAATCGAGCTACAACCTTTTAAAAACAGTCAACTAAATCCCAGAAACACTAAATCATTTTTAGAAGAGATAAACCAAAAACCCTTTTCGATAATGGACTTAACTAAAGCCCAATAAGATCTTGCGTGTAACCGGTCCAGTGGGCCCAGAAAATATATTTTCAGAATCCTAAAAATAGCTCGAGCTCAGGCCCAAAATTATTTTCACGCCCTCGCCTCTAAATTTATTAATGGGCCTTACGTAAATCGTTAACTGACCCATTAGTACAAAAATAAGCTCTTTTCTGGAATAAGCACTGGGAATAAGTTAAAATGAACTTAATAAAGTTATAGAAATTTTCAGAATATTTTTCCCGTTGTTTTTATGCAAAAAGGACTAAAAATGTAACGCGATCTAACCGAAAGGACTAAAACTGCCAACTGTGAAAACTATGGACTGAAGCTGTTAAAACAGGTTATAAAGGACTTAAATTGACATACCTTTGGACTTCAAGCCTTATGTGGACATATGTACAATTTTTGGACTATTGTGAACTTTGAACTTGACCAAGGACTAACGACGTAACGCAATCGCAGTTAGACTAAAAAGTATAGAATCTGAATAGGACAAAGGACCTATTTAACTTTACTTGACATTCTTAATTTATTTTTATTTTTCACCCTTCACTTCATATGCATTTTACATTTTAAGTTATGCATTATTAAAGTTCGCTATTAGAAAGTTAGTAACTTCATTTGCATATCATTTTAGCATATTTTGAGAAAGTAATATTTTTGGTTGACTTATATAAGAATCAAGATAATATTTTTAACTTGAGGCATTTTAAGCATACCACACACTCACATCACTGATCAAATCGTTATACGATTTATCCTTTCCACATTCGTTATCAGTAGTAAATTAGACTCTTAGACTTCGCTTATATTCAGGTCTAGTATTGAAGAAGTTTTCGTGATCGTTTACTTGGTCTTATAATTTCGTCTTGTCAGATACGCTCCAGGTGAGTCGTGGCCCCTACTCTTTTAACACTTGTTTTTATAACTCTTTTGGGGGAGATACATGCTTTAACTGTTTTAAGTTATCTATATAAACTCTTATGATTTACTCAAAATCATCCACTATGCTTTACATGTTTGAATCACTCTTGAGAATAATATATATTCTCTATATGTACAAATTGCTCGCTAAGCTTAAACACTAAATTTGGGAGATCACATTTTTACACTACATGATGTAACTTGACACTGAGGCTTATTGTATGCATTCATGTGACAAATGAATGTACTGTTACTTTATTATGATATTTCTACATTTCAATAGAAATAATTGCCAAAACTAAAATTACGCATAATTCATGCACCCTGAAACCCATATTGCCTAAGTTTACTTTATTGCCATAAAGTCCCTTGATCATGAGCCATTAATCACTGCGGTGAGCGCGAATATAGTGAACAGCTTCGAAACCTGTTAGAGGCTGACGACCTATCCCACTAAATACTTGGACGGAATGCCTACATGGTTAGTCGTATTTAGTCGCGATGCACTATATTTGAGAAAAATAGGAATTGGCAAGTCACCTATTAACATGAGGGCTATAAAAACCCATCAGTAACCCTGGTGGGGCACCGCCGTTTTATGGTACTCTGTTAACGTTTTGCGTGTCATGAGGCTTAGGGCAATATAACTTTATGAATATATGAATGTTTCATATATATCCTAGGATACAGCTGTATTTAGCAGACCACCACTTTACACTGATAGACTTCAGATTCTAGATTATCATTCCCACTATGTGATATGATTGTGAATCCGGTACTTGAACTTTAATTGTTATCATATGTGACTTTAATGAGAACTCTACACAAGACAACCCAAAATGCTTGGTATATCATTACATTTAAAAGCTGACTCAACAGTTTATATCGAGCGTATAACAACATAGCTCATTTGCATTTATAACTTGAAACTTATGATTTTGGAGATCATACATGATTTACTTGTGGATTTTTATACAACACTACGTATTATTTATTTCATGAAGAATTATTATATACTTCGACAATCACTATACACCTTTCAAAGAAAGTTATTTTCTATAAACTCCACGAACTCACCAACCATTGTGTTGACGTTTTAAGCATGTTTATCTCAGGTAATTAACGGAGCAGGACAAGACACGGAGCGGGCATCTTATACTCTGATAAATAAAATGGTGTAAAATCAAATATGTCATTCTTTCCAAATTATCACATTGTCTAATGGGATTTTCAAATCAAATGATTCACTTTTGTATCAAAAATATACTTTTGAATGACATATAACTTTCAAAACGCCTCTTCCGGGCCGTTTTCTAGAATTTTAACTTCGATCCTCACCGTAACACCCTAATTACTTATCCGCTGCCACAAACCAAATTAGGGGGTGTTACAGATTGGTATCAGAGCCTATGGTTATAGAGAATCAAACGTTTTAAAACATCGAACTATAACCACATTTTCAAAATAAATGATTTTACACCTTATCACCTTATGCCTTCCGTGTCTGCAGACTGTCATGCTCAATACATTACTTACTAAGATTATTTTGTACTAATCTTTACATGCTTGATGTATACTCTTCACACATTACACACTGCATTAATTCACACTCAACGTTACGTCTTGAACATATAAGTACTCATAATTATTATTTTCGATTGCTACAGTAACATGTCTTCCCTACCAGTTGACATTGCTAAGACTACCTCTCCTACTACTCATGTATCACCTAGCTATCATATTACACCAAATACTGAAGATCCTTATGTACAAATGTCACAACCTCAACCCGACATAGAACTTACTCAGAAATCATCTTCGTCATCACCTACTCACTCACCTCCACGTCAGAAACTTAGGAGAGCAACTGAATCCTATTCAGATCCGATTGGTGGTCAACCAACATTTGAAATTGGACAAAGTTCACGTCAAGAAATGACCTGGGAAAATATCAACCTAAATTCTCCACTACCCAATACCTCAGATTACTCCATGCCAGATGCCCCAAACAATGTATCCTCACCCAAATCTCCTGACCATGATATAGACACCCGTGACCCCATATGGATTCACCTTCACCAATACACCAGCATACTAAACGCTCACTCTAAACAGCTAAAAGAGTTACAACCATTACGATTCGAATGGTATGACCGTAACATTGATACCCTGTTCAAAAGAACTGATGCTGAAAGACGAGAAGTGTTTGGTTTAGGAGTGAATATTGGTAACATGAAGGACAATTACGAACAAGAACTTAGAAACTTGGATGCCAGAACCCGCTGTTTAGGTAGAGGTCATACTCAAACCCACATTAGGATTGAAGACGTTGAAAGAGCATTATGGTTAGCTAGAGACGCAGCGAGGACCCAAAGCCAAAAGATTGCAGCCTTGGAAAGCATGTTAGCTAATCAAATGAATGCGTGCCAGGAACGTTTTTCAGCCATGGAAGCTGCACAACTGGATCTTGAGGCAGAAGTTAGACGTCTGCGTCAGAGACGTAACTAATCTTAAGTATCGTTGTTGTATTAAATAAACCAAATAGTTTTGGTTAGTAGTGTATATAGTTCCAATAATTCTGTAACTTTCAGAACTTGTAACCGACTTTTAATGTGTAATGATTTTCTTTCCGTTATACTCTTCTGTTATAAACAAATTCCTCCCACCAAACCTTATTATGATGCTGTAAGTGCAAAGAGCCATGCAAAACCTCACCATTCATTACTCTTTTAGGTAAACAAATAACCCACGTAAATCAATGAGACATTAATAAAAGACCTTGTGTTGGTTGTTTTGCAAAAATCGATCAAACAAGTTATTGGAGTTATGTCAATTTTGATGAATGTATTCAAACTTACTATGACATTGTTGGTAATTGTACATCAAATATACCTCGACTAAACAATAAATCATAGAATACCAAGAACAAATATTAAGAAGAAAGTTTGATGAATAAAGAGAAAGTTGTTGAACTTCAACTTTTGTAAAAGAATCCGTTTGTTCCTTAGCAATCCCATATCAATAGATGATTATCATTTTACGATGCTACCCCGACACATCGTATTTCTATGATCCTCAGTTGATTTGATTTCATATTAAGACCACATTGTTAGCACTAATATACAAATACATTGCTATTTGAATTATTCTAACAATAAAGTGAATACTAAATCAACTTTTCATGTGATGCTCATAGGAAATGGACAACATGAATCGCATAATGCCCACAACAACTATGACTCCTAAGACCATCGAGAAATTGGTAAACAATATCGTTGCAGCAGTACTCGAAGTAACCACAACAATCCACCCGAGTGATAATAATATGACAAGAAAAGAAAGAAAGAAGTCCATACCTTGTAAGCATAACCATGAAAGTTTCATGGGATGTAGGCCAGTTTGCCTAACAAATTCAAGGAAAATAGCTAAACCTATCCGCACTTGTACTCAAAGGATTAGGCAAGATATTGCACTCAAGAAAAATAACCAAAAGCGAAGACATGAGGAGGAAAGATCTTTTATCCTCAACGAATGTGAGTTTCACAATGATGTTTGCATCCGCAATCATCTACAAGACCGCATTGACATTCTTCGCCAGCAAAGGCCCAACCCAGAAATTGAAAGAAACTACGTCACCACCCCTACCAACAGAGACAACTACCGTGGGAATAAACCTTTGTGCCAGAAATGTAAGATGCATCACACCGGGTATTGCACTGCAATATGCGGGAGGTGCAGGAAAACAGGCCATAAGACAGGAAATTGCAAAGTTATGGAAGGAAATGAACAACCATTATCCATAAAATGCCATGGATGCGGTAAAGTAGGCCATTACAAGAATCGTTGCCCAAACTACAAAGCCCATTGGGAGCCCAAGAACGGTGCAAGGGAATAAGAACTCGTCAAAGAATCTCAACCGTATCGAAGAATGAACTCTAGGTTAAGCAGATGAATGGATTCCTGCTGTAAAATAAATAAACTCTAGTTTAGGACTATCTAAGTTGTATTTTCGTTTGTATTTACCTTAGGTACGATGGATGTAACCTAAGTGTAACAGTTATCTTTCTATCGTGTGAGAAATCTACCTTGTAATATTTCCATGATAATAAAAATCTACGTCTATTTTTCCATTACACCTCTTTACTCATAATCGTTATGTAACAATACACTAATAGTACCTCAAGGATTTAATTAATTTCATTGTGAACAAACCATAAGTTGTTACCACATTGTAAGAAATTCTCACCCAAAACCTAAGTTTATATCCAGAATGTCCAAATGCCATCTTAGAAATTTCTGACTTATCCTCGAAAAATGAACAAAAACTTTATAATTTTTTTATCAGAGAATGTCCGACTTTGTGACAAATCATTTTAACTGAACCCTATAAAACTCTTTGGAGAAACATAAATACTGAACCAAGAGTTACATCTTTTGGTCCTCAATTATACATACATATCCTACCTAACTATGTATAATTTAGGAAGAATCATGTTATAAATGGGACAGTTATCCTTTCGAAGTTTTAATAACAATTTTCATTCCAAAAACAGAATTTTGAGACAAAATAAAGTGTTCATAAAACTTTACTTTTAACCAACCCCAGTCAGATCTACACTCATCACTCATTTCTCTATTATACGATGTCGAGGAAAATACGAAATTAGAAACTTTAAAAATTTACAACAGTCTATGGAAAAACACAAATAACATAAATTTTATTAGAACTCATAGAAGTTAATACATAGCAAGATGATTAACATCGGAAGTACTAACAGTACAATAAACACAATATAAAACATACAATCTTCAATCGGTTGGCCCACCATAGAAACAACAACCCCCACCAACCCAGCGATAGCAAGAACCACCATAGGATGAAGTACCCTGATTATTCTGAAGACACACAAAAGCGAACCGTTAAACACAACAACTAAACATAAACATAAACGAGAATTTATTCCACATTACATCGACACACAACTAAGATACATTCAAAACACACTGGCTCGAGACCCTTATCCCAAAAACTTATTTACGTAAATCGCTAAGATTGTGAGGGGAACGATGAACACCAGAGATGCGATAAAGTAGTCGGCATTTTCATCAGGAAAGAAGGCCAGATACATGGCAACAAGAGCAATGTATACGAAGGCAACAATAATGGCGATCGGTGGCATATTTTCGGGGAAGAAGTCGAACGAAGGAGATGAAGTTTGAGTGGGAGGGATAATTGAAAAGGTGAAAAGGGAATAAAGTGGAAGAAAAAGGGGAAAGTTAAATAGGGAATGTAGGTGGAGAAAGTACCCGTTATTTTACTATTCACGATCATTAAATTTCAAACCGCTACCATTAAAAATCCACTAGTCTCGACCGTTAGAACGCTAAAGATTAGGTGTAAAATATTTCTTACTTTCGACTATTACTTTCACTATTCGTGGCCTAAGTATTCAATTATTGACCAAACATTCGAATTTAATTCGTCTGGTACGAATAAATCTAGTTGGAATCTCACTTCTTTGATATTCAAATAAGAAATATCTCGACAACACCTTCCATAAACTCTCACCTCAGTAAGCCACACTTTTCAATACCTATCATGGATTGAACTTCGGGACGAAGTTCAAAATTTAGGGGTAGATACTGTAAGATTCCACGAAAATCCCTTATGATAATCTTTACTAATTAATGATAACCTCGACTTACTGTTTACCAAAACCATTTTTCGGGGAAATTTAAAAAATTTCTTGATACATTATTTTCACCACGTTACGACAACACAACAATTACCGAATGTCGACACTAGACCACGGCTTAGATTACGTAACGTAACCAACTCACAACGATTAATATTTCATAAATCACAATATGTGCAAATCTCATTGATTATTATTTAATCATCAATAATTACACAAATCTACTCTAAATATATTTTACATCTTTCATTACATAGAACCTAGCTACAAGCCAATCGGACCATCAGGCCCAACAACACCATACACACTACGCAGCCCAACTTCAAACCAAATTCTTCTTTCTTTGTTCATGTAATTCGATCAACTAACCAATTACAAAACGCACTTCGTACGCTTAATTACAAAACGCGACCCACACGTACTTTTGCACCATCTTACTCACGACCTACTAGACTTCAGGCATGCCAAATTCCAGATTTAGACAACAGGTATTTCCATGACTTTAAAGTCCCATTTGTTCGTCCCAAAATTTCCCATACATGTAAACAAAACTCGACTGTTTTGAGATTCGACTTTTCCTACATTTCACTAACGCTATTTCTAACATATTAGATCGTTTAGAACATGGTTAGAACAGCAGTGGTTGGATTAAGCTCACTAGTTCCATTTTGAAACAAGCTAAAATACCAAACGTATAAGGACATACACAACACAACAAACAAAGATAGATCTTATCTATCAAATGTATTATACTGTCGGTAGAAATAGCTTAGGTGTCCCTTCATACACAGTATATCTCAATGATTGATAGATTGAAGACTTTGATAGTCAACAAAAACGTGTGAACTCCCTCTATAAAATCCTACTCTCCTAGCTTCTTGCAATGCCTATCTTTCATTCTTTTCACTCTCCCAAGACACCCTAATAAACCAGAAAAACATGTCACTCATATAGAAAATATCAGGTAAGAGCTAAACCCTTAAAAACATGCATCAAATTCATTGAAAGCCTACTGCTTTCTTTACTCTATACATACTGTCGAACTACCCAACTTCCTTCATCACCCATTTCACCTCTCCCACTTCATACCACTCACATCTCCCTCTTTCTCACTCACAAAATATTCTTAGAAACGCGATACGGATAAGAAACCCACCACGTATAAACGTACCCTAGCTAGCTAAGTGGACTGTCTCACTCTTGCTTTCCAGTCAACTTCCTCAGTTCCTCACCACCTTTTCAAAGGTGTAGTAAGTAACCATGCTCCCTTTTACTTTAAAACCTCACGTACTCACTCACACATGCATGCTTCAAGTTATATTCGAACGTATATATGTATAAATTAATTGCTATAATCATTCTGTGGTTATATCCATATTAACAAGCACCACTGTATCACAACTCACTTTCACAACTAGATAGCACGCCATGCATGCATCATTTTGATTCTCACTCGATAGTATATATTGACAATTCATTAATTCACATGCATCAATCTTTACTAGAATGTAAAATATCCTTATATTCGAAAACACAGTGACATAAGTTAAACCATGCACATTATTAAATTCGCTTTGTGGAGTATCAACTATCACCCCTCGTTATTCTCATATTTTAAATTTGCATTGCTTAATATTTAAACCTCACGTATGGCTAAAACATGAGAAAAAGCTAAAATATGTCAAGAGTTCAATACACAGAAAACAGTCCCCAAGTAGCTTTCAAAATGACTTCGTATCTCACGATTATGACCTAGTGACTATACGTTCTCTTCACACGACCCGATAGCCCACACTACCAACTACACTTTTCATATAAACATCACGTAAAAATAATCGAGCTACAACCTTTTAAAAACAGTCAACTAAATCCCAGAAACACTAAATCATTTTTAGAAGAGATAAACCAAAAACCCTTTTCGATAATGGACTTAACTAAAGCCCAATAAGATCTTGCGTGTAACCGGTCCAGTGGGCCCAGAAAATATATTTTCAGAATCCTAAAAATAGCCCGAACTCAGGCCCAAAATTATTTTCACGCCCTCGCCTCTAAATTTATTAATGGGCCTTAAGTAAATCGTTAACTGACCCATTAGTACAAAAATAAGCTCTTTTCTGGAATAAGCACTGGGAATAAGTTAAAATGAACTTAATAAAGTTATAGAAATTTTCAGAATATTTTTCCCGTTGTTTTTATGCAAAAAGGACTAAAAATGTAACGCGATCTAACCGAAAGGACTAAAACTGCCAACTGTGAAAACTATGGACTGAAGCTGTTAAAACAGGTTATAAAGGACTTAAATTGACATACCTTTGGACTTCAAGCCTTATGTGGACATATGTACAATTTTTGGACTATTGTGAACTTTGAACTTGACCAAGGACTAACGACGTAACGCAATCGCAGTTAGACTAAAAAGTATAGAATCTGAAAAGGACAAAGGACCTATTTAACTTTACTTGACATTCTTAATTTATTTTTATTTTTCACCCTTCACTTCATATGCATTTTACATTTTAAGTTATGCATTATTAAAGTTCGCTATTAGAAAGTTAGTAACTTCATTTGCATATCATTTTAGCATATTTTGAGAAAGTAATATTTTTGGTTGACTTATATAAGAATCAAGATAATATTTTTAACTTGAGGCATTTTAAGCATACCACACACTCACATCACTGATCAAATCGTTATACGATTTATCCTTTCCACATTCGTTATCAGTAGTAAATTAGACTCTTAGACTTCGCTTATATTCAGGTCTAGTATTGAAGAAGTTTTCGTGATCGTTTACTTGGTCTTATAATTTCTTCTTGTCAGATACGCTCCAGGTGAGTCGTGGCCCCTACTCTTTTAACACTTGTTTTAATAACTCTTTTGGGGGAGATGCATGCTTTAACTGTTTTAAGTTATCTATATAAACTCTTATGATTTACTCAAAATCATCCACTATGCTTTACATGTTTGAATCACTCTTGAGAATAATATATATTCACTATATGTACAAATTGCTCGCTAAGCTTAAACACTAAATTTGGGAGATCACATTTTTACACTACATGATGTAACTTGACACTGAGGCTTATTGTATGCATTCATGTGACAAATGAATGTACTGTTACTTTATTATGATATTTCTACATTTCAATAGAAATAATTGCCAAAACTAAAATTACGCATAATTCATGCACCCTGAAACCCATATTGCCTAAGTTTACTTTATTGCCATAAAGTCCCTTGATCATGAGCCATTAATCACTGCGGTGAGCGCGAATATAGTGAACAGCTTCGAAACCTGTTAGAGGCTGACGACCTATCCCACTAAATACTTGGACGGAATGCCTACATGGTTAGTCGTATTTAGTCGCGATGCACTATATTTGAAAAAAATAGGAATTGGCAAGTCACCTATTAACATGAGGGCTATAAAAACCCATCAGTAACCCTGGTGGGGCACCGCCGTTTTATGGTACTCTGTTAACGTTTTGCGTGTCATGAGGCTTAGGGCAATATAACTTTATGAATATATGAATGTTTCATATATATCCTAGGATACAGCTGTATTTAGCAGACCACCACTTTACACTGATAGACTTCAGATTCTAGATTATCATTCCCACTATGTGATATGATTGTGAATCCGGTACTTGAACTTTAATTGTTATCATATGTGACTTAAATGAGAACTCTACACAAGACAACCCAAAATGCTTGGTATATCATTACATTTAAAAGCTGACTCAACAGTCTATATCGAGCGTATAACAACATAGCTTATTTGCATTTATAACTTGAAACTTATAATTTTGGAGATCATACATGATTTACTTGTGGATTTTTATACAACACTACGTATTATTTATTTCATGAAGAATTATTATATACTTCGACAATCACTATACACCTTTCAAAGAAAGTTATTTTCTATAAACTCCACGAACTCACCAACCATTGTGTTGACGTTTTAAGCATGTTTATCTCAGGTAATTAACGGAGCAGGACAAGACACGGAGCGGGCATCTTATACTCTGATAAATAAAATGGTGTAAAATCAAATATGTCATTCTTTCCAAATTATCACATTGTCTAATGGGATTTTCAAATCAAATGATTCACTTTTGTATCAAAAATATACTTTTGAATGACATATAACTTTCAAAACGCCTCTTCCGGGCCGTTTTCTAGAATTTTAACTTCGATCCTCACCGTAACACCCTAATTACTTATCCGCTGCCACAAACCAAATTAGGGGGTGTTACAGATTGGTATCAGAGCCTATGGTTATAGAGAATCAAACGTTTTAAAACATCGAACTATAACCACATTTTCAAAATAAATGATTTTACACCTTATCACCTTATGCCTTCCGTGTCTGCAGACTGTCATGCTCAATACATTACTTACTAAGATTATTTTGTACTAATCTTTACATGCTTGATGTATACTCTTCACACATTACACACTGCATTAATTCACACTCAACGTTACGTCTTGAACATATAAGTACTCATAATTATTATTTTCGATTGCTACAGTAACATGTCTTCCCTACCAGTTGACATTGCTAAGACTACCTCTCCTACTACTCATGTATCACCTAGCTATCATATTACACCAAATACTGAAGATCCTTATGTACAAATGTCACAACCTCAACCCGACATAGAACTTACTCAGAAATCATCTTCGTCATCACCTACTCACTCACCTCCACGTCAGAAACTTAGGAGAGCAACTGAATCCTATTCAGATCCGATTAGTGGTCAACCAACATTTGAAATTGGACAAAGTTCACGTCAAGAAATGACCTGGGAAAATATCAACCTAAATTCTCCACTACCCAATACCTCAGATTACTCCATGCCAGATGCCCCAAACAATGTATCCTCACCCAAATCTCCTGACCATGATATAGACACCCGTGACCCCATATGGATTCACCTTCACCAATACACCAGCATACTAAACGCTCACTCTAAACAGCTAAAAGAGTTACAACCATTACGATTCGAATGGTATGACCGTAACATTGATACCCTGTTCAAAAGAACTGATGCTGAAAGACGAGAAGTGTTTGGTTTAGGAGTGAATATTGGTAACATGAAAGACAATTATGAACAAGAACTTAGAAACTTGGATGCCAGAACCCGCTGTTTAGGTAGAGGTCATACTCAAACCCACATTAGGATTGAAGACGTTGAAAGAGCATTATGGTTAGCTAGAGACGCAGCGAGGACCCAAAGCCAAAAGATTGCAGCCTTGGAAAGCATGTTAGCTAATCAAATGAATGCGTGCCAGGAACGTTTTTCAGCCATGGAAGCTGCACAACTGGATCTTGAGGCAGAAGTTAGACGTCTGCGTCAGAGACGTAACTAATCTTAAGTATCGTTGTTGTATTAAATAAACCAAATAGTTTTGGTTAGTAGTGTATATAGTTCCAATAATTCTGTAACTTTCAGAACTTGTAACCGACTTTTAATGTGTAATGATTTTCTTTCCGTTATACTCTTCTGTTATAAACAAATTCCTCCCACCAAACCTTATTATGATGCTGTAAGTGCAAAGAGCCATGCAAAACCTCACCATTCATTACTCTTTTAGGTAAACAAATAACCCACGTAAATCAATGAGACATTAATAAAAGACCTTGTGTTGGTTGTTTTGCAAAAATCGATCAAACAAGTTATTGGAGTTATGTCAATTTTGATGAATGTATTCAAACTTACTATGACATTGTTGGTAATTGTACATCAAATATACCTCGACTAAACAATAAATCATAGAATACCAAGAACAAATATTAAGAAGAAAGTTTGATGAATAAAGAGAAAGTTGTTGAACTTCAACTTTTGTAAAAGAATCCGTTTGTTCCTTAGCAATCCCATATCAATAGATGATTATCATTTTACGATGCTACCCCGACACATCGTATTTCTATGATCCTCAGTTGATTTGATTTCATATTAAGACCACATTGTTAGCACTAATATACAAATACATTGCTATTTGAATTATTCTAACAATAAAGTGAATACTAAATCAACTTTTCATGTGATGCTCATAGGAAATGGACAACATGAATCGCATAATGCCCACAACAACTATGACTCCTAAGACCATCGAGAAATTGGTAAACAATATCGTTGCAGCAGTACTCGAAGTAACCACAACAATCCACCCGAGTGATAATAATATGACAAGAAAAGAAAGAAAGAAGTCCATACCTTGTAAGCATAACCATGAAAGTTTCATGGGATGTAGGCCAGTTTGCCTAACAAATTCAAGGAAAATAGCTAAACCTATCCGCACTTGTACTCAAAGGATTAGGCAAGATATTGCACTCAAGAAAAATAACCAAAAGCGAAGACATGAGGAGGAAAGATCTTTTATCCTCAACGAATGTGAGTTTCACAATGATGTTTGCATCCGCAATCATCTACAAGACCGCATTGACTATCTTCGCCAGCAAAGGCCCAACCCAGAAATTGAAAGAAACTACGTCACCACCCCTACCAACAGAGACAACTACCGTGGGAATAAACCTTTGTGCCAGAAATGTAAGATGCATCACACCGGATATTGCACTGCAATATGCGGGAGGTGCAGGAAAACAGGCCATAAGACAGGAAATTGCAAAGTTATGGAAGGAAATGAACAACCATTATCCATAAAATGCCATGGATGCGGTAAAGTAGGCCATTACAAGAATCGTTGCCCAAACTACAAAGCCCATTGGGAGCCCAAGAACGGTGCAAGGGAATAAGAACTCGTCAAAGAATCTCAACCGTATCGAAGAATGAACTCTAGGTTAAGCAGATGAATGGATTCCTGCTGTAAAATAAATAAACTCTAGTTTAGGACTATCTAAGTTGTATTTCCGTTTGTATTTACCTTAGGTACGATGGATGTAACCTAAGTGTAACAGTTATCTTTCTACCGTGTGAGAAATCTACCTTGTAATATTTCCATGATAATAAAAATCTACGTCTATTTTTCCATTACACCTCTTTACTCATAATCGTTATGTAACAATACACTAATAGTACCTCAAGGATTTAATTAATTTCATTGTGAACAAACCATAAGTTGTTACCACATTGTAAGAAATTCTCACCCAAAACCTAAGTTTATATCTAGAATGTCCAAATGCCATCTTAGAAATTTCTGACTTATCCTCGAAAAATGAACAAAAACTTTATAATTTTTTTAGCAGAGAATGTCCGACTTTGTGACAAATCATTTTAACTGAACCCTATAAAACTCTTTGGAGAAACATAAATACTGAACCAAGAGTTACATCATTTGGTCCTCAATTATACATAGCCTACCTAACTATGTATAATTTAGGAAGAATCATGTTATAAATGGGACAGTTATCCTTTCGAAGTTTTAATAACAATTTTCATTCCAAAAACAGAATTTTGAGACAAAATAAAGTGTTCATAAAACTTTACTTTTAACCAACCCCAGTCAGATCTACACTCATCACTCATTTCTCTATTATACGATGTCGAGGAAAATACGAAATTAGAAACTTTAAAAATTTACAACAGTCTATGGAAAAACACAAATAACATAAATTTTATTAGAACTCATGGAAGTTAATACATAGCAAGATGATTAACATCGGAAGTACTAACAGTACAATAAACACAATATAAAACATACAATCTTCAATCGGTTGGCCCACCATAGAAACAACAACCCCCACCAACCCAGCGATAGCAAGAACCACCATAGGATGAAGTACCCTGATTATTCTGAAGACACACAAAAGCGAACCGTTAAACACAACAACTAAACATAAACATAAACGAGAATTTATTCCACATTACATCGACACACAACTAAGATACATTCAAAACACACTGGCTCGAGACCCTTATCCCAAAAACTTATTTACGTAAATCGCTAAGATTGTGAGGGGAACGATGAACACCAGAGATGCGATAAAGTAGTCGGCATTTTCATCAGGAAAGAAGGCCAGATACATGGCAACAAGAGCAATGTATACGAAGGCAACAATAATGGCGATCGGTGGCATATTTTCGGGGAAGAAGTCGAACGAAGGAGATGAAGTTTGAGTGGGAGGGATAATTGAAAAGGTGAAAAGGGAATAAAGTGGAAGAAAAAGAGGAAAGTTAAATAGAGAATGTAGGTGGAGAAAGTACCCGTTATTTTACTATTCACGATCATTAAATTTCAAACCGCTACCATTAAAAATCCACTAGTCTCGACCATTAGAACGCTAAAGATTAGGTGTAAAATATTTCTTACTTTCGACCATTACTTTCACTATTCGTGGCCTAAGTATTCAATTATTGACCAAACATTCGAATTTAATTCGTCTGGTACGAATAAATCTAGTTGGAATCTCACTTCTTTGATATTCAAATAAGAAATATCTCGACAACACCTACCATAAACTCTCACCTCAGTATGCCACACTTTTCAATACCTATCATGGACTGAACTTCGGGACGAAGTTCAAAATTTAGGGGTAGATACTGTAAGATTCCACGAAAATCCCTTATGATAATCTTTACTAATTAATGATAACCTCGACTTACTGTTTACCAAAACCATTTTTCGGGGAAATTTAAAAATTTTCTTGATACATTATTTTCACCACGTTACGACAACACAACAATTACCGAATGTCGACACTAGACCACGGCTTAGATTACGTAACGTAACCAACTCACAACGATTAATATTTCATAAATCACAATATGTGCAAATCTCATTGATTATTATTTAATCATCAATAATTACACAAATCTACTCTAAATATATTTTACATCTTTCATTACATAGAACCTAGCTACAAGCCAATCGGACCATCAGGCCCAACAACACCATACACACTACGCAGCCCAACTTCAAACCAAATTCTTCTTTCTTTGTTCATGTAATTCGATCAACTAACCAATTACAAAACGCACTTCGTACGCTTAATTACAAAACGCGACCCACACGTACTTTTGCACCATCTTACTCACGACCTACTAGACTTCAGGCATGCCAAATTCCATATTTAGACAACAGGTATTTCCATGACTTTAAAGTCCCATTTGTTCGTCCCAAAATTTCCCATACATGTAAACAAAACTCGACTGTTTTGAGATTCGACTTTTCCTACATTTCACTAACGCTATTTCTAACATATTAGATCGTTTAGAACATGGTTAGAACAGCAGTGGTTGGATTAAGCTCACTAGTTCCATTTTGAAACAAGCTAAAATACCAAACGTATAAGGACATACACAACACAACAAACAAAGATAGATCTTATCTATCAAATGTATTATACTGTCGGTAGAAATAGCTTAGGTGTCCCTTCATACACAGTATATCTCAATGATTGATAGATTGAAGACTTTGATAGTCAACAAAAACGTGTGAACTCCCTCTATAAAATCCTACTCTCCTAGCTTCTTGCAATGCCTATCTTTCATTCTTTTCACTCTCCCAAGACACCCTAATAAACCAGAAAAACATGTCACTCATATAGAAAATATCGGGTAAGAGCTAAACCCTTAAAAACATGCATCAAATTCATTGAAAGCCTACTGCTTTCTTTACTCTATACATACTGTCGAACTACCCAACTTCCTTCATCACCCATTTCACCTCTCCCACTTCATACCACTCACATCTCCCTCTTTCTCACTCACAAAATATTCTTAGAAACGCGATACGGATAAGAAACCCACCACGTATAAACGTACCCTAGCTAGCTAAGTGGACTGTCTCACTCTTGCTTTCCAGTCAACTTCCTCAGTTCCTCACCACCTTTTCAAAGGTGTAGTAAGTAACCATGCTCCCTTTTACTTTAAAACATCACGTACTCACTCACACATGCATGCTTCAAGTTATATTCGAACGTATATATGTATAAATTAATTGCTATAATCATTCTGTGGTTATATCCATATTAACAAGCACCACTGTATCACAACTCACTTTCACAACTAGATAGCACGCCATGCATGCATCATTTTGATTCTCACTCGATAGTATATATTGACAATTCATTAATTCACATGCATCAATCTTTACTAGAATGTAAAATATCCTTATATTCGAAAACACAGTGACATAAGTTAAACCATGCACATTATTAAATTCGCTTTGTGGAGTATCAACTATCACCCCTCGTTATTCTCATATTTTAAATTTGCATTGCTTAATATTTAAACCTCACGTATGGCTAAAACATGAGAAAAAGCTAAAATATGTCAAGAGTTCAATACATAGAAAACAGTCCCCAAGTAGCTTTCAAAATGACTTCGTATCTCACGATTATGACCTAGTGACTATACGTTCTCTTCACACGACCCGATAGCCCACACTACCAACTACACTTTTCATATAAACATCACGTAAAAATAATCGAGCTACAACCTTTTAAAAATAGTCAACTAAATCCCAGAAACACTAAATCATTTTTAGAAGAGATAAACCAAAAACCCTTTTCGATAATGGACTTAACTAAAGCCCAATAAGATCTTGCGTGTAACCGGTCCAGTGGGCCCAGAAAATATATTTTCAGAATCCTAAAAATAGCCCGAGCTCAGGGCCAAAATTATTTTCACGCCCTCGCCTCTAAATTTATTAATGGGCCTTAAGTAAATCGTTAACTGACCCATTAGTACAAAAATAAGCTCTTCTCTGGAATAAGCACTGGGAATAAGTTAAAATGAACTTAATAAAGTTATAGAAATTTTCAGAATGTTTTTCCCGTTGTTTTTTATGCAAAAAGGACTAAAAATGTAACGCGATCTAACCGAAAGGACTAAAACTGCCAACTGTGAAAACTATGGACTAAAGCTGTTAAAACAGGTTATAAAGGACTTAAATTGACATACCTTTGGACTTCAAGCCTTATGTGGACATATGTACAATTTTTGGACTATTGTGAACTTTGAACTTGACCAAGGACTAACGACGTAACGCAATCGCAGTTAGACTAAAAAGTATAGAATCTGAAAAGGACAAAGGACCTATTTAACTTTACTTGACATTCTTAATTTATTTTTATTTTTCACCCTTCACTTCATATGTATTTTACATTTTAAGTTATGCATTATTAAAGTTCGCTATTAGAAAGTTAGTAACTTCATTTGCATATCATTTTAGCATATTTTGAGAAAGTAATATTTTTGGTTGACTTATATAAGAATCAAGATAATATTTTTAACTTGAGGCATTTTAAGCATACCACACACTCACATCACTGATCAAATCGTTATACGATTTATCCTTTCCACATTCGTTATCAGTAGTAAATTAGACTCTTAGACTTCGCTTATATTCAGGTCTAGTATTGAAGAAGTTTTCGTGATCGTTTACTTGGTCTTATAATTTCGTCTTGTCAGATACGCTCCAAGTGAGTCGTGGCCCCTACTCTTTTAACACTTGTTTTAATAACTCTTTTGGGGGAGATACATGCTTTAACTGTTTTAAGTTATCTATATAAACTCTTATGATTTACTCAAAATCATCCACTATGCTTTACATGTTTGAATCACTCTTGAGAATAATATATATTCACTATATGTACAAATTGCTCGCTAAGCTTAAACACTAAATTTGGGAGATCACATTTTTACACTACATGATGTAACTTGACACTGAGGCTTATTGTATGCATTCATGTGACAAATGAATGTACTGTTACTTTATTATGATATTTCTACATTTCAATAGAAATAATTGCCAAAACTAAAATTACGCATAATTCATGCACCCTGAAACCCATATTGCCTAAGTTTACTTTATTGCCATAAAGTCCCTTGATCATGAGCCATTAATCACTGCGGTGAGCGCGAATATAGTGAACAGCTTCGAAACCTGTTAGAGGCTGACGACCTATCCCACTAAATACTTGGACGGAATGCCTACATGGTTAGTCGTATTTAGTCGCGATGCACTATATTTGAAAAAAATAGGAATTGGCAAGTCACCTATTAACATGAGGGCTATAAAAACCCATCAGTAACCCTTGTGGGGCACCGCCGTTTTACGGTACTCTGTTAACGTTTTGCGTGTCATGAGGCTTAGGGTAATATAACTTTATGAATATATGAATGTTTCATATATATCCTAGGATACAGCTGTATTTAGCAGACCACCACTTTACACTGATAGACTTCAGATTCTAGATTATCATTCCCACTATGTGATATGATTGTGAATCCGGTACTTGAACTTTAATTGTTATCATATGTGACTTAAATGAGAACTCTACACAAGACAACCCAAAATGCTTGGTATATCATTACATTTAAAAGCTGACTCAACAGTCTATATCGAGCGTATAACAACATAGCTCATTTGCATTTATAACTTGAAACTTATGATTTTGGAGATCATACATGATTTACTTGTGGATTTTTATACAACACTACGTAATATTTATTTCATGAAGAATTATTATATACTTCGACAATCACTATACACCTTTCAAAGAAAGTTATTTTCTATAAACTCCACGAACTCACCAACCATTGTGTTGACGTTTTAAGCATGTTTATCTCAGGTAATTAACGGAGCAGGACAAGACACGGAGCGGGCATCCTATACTCTGATAAATAAAATGGTGTAAAATCAAATATGTCATTCTTTCCAAATTATCACATTGTCTAATGGGATTTTCAAATCAAATGATTCACTTTTGTATCAAAAATATACTTTTGAATGACATATAACTTTCAAAACGCCTCTTCCGGGCCGTTTTCTAGAATTTTAACTTCGATCCTCACCGTAACACCCTAATTACTTATCTGCTGCCACAAACCAAATTAGGGGGTGTTACATGTTCCAACATGCTTTCACACAAGCCATTGTTTACGGTCTTATGGCTTCAGTTACGATCAGATTGGAATGACATTTAGGAGAAGGTTTCCAATTTGTTGTGGTTGTGGTACGTGTTGTTCAAGGTTGTATTGAGTTTCTTGGCTTAATTCGTTTAACCACTTCCCTCTTCAATCCATGTATTAATTAAGATTATGGTGTAATGGCAATGAGGGACAATACTTCTTGGCACCCCCTCATGGACTCATATTGGCATTTGACTTCAGTAATTAACTACAACTTTTATTACAAAAAATCAACAATCACGCTGTCTTATTTTCCGTTGTCTTATTTTCCATAGACCGTCAGTTTCTTCTTTGGCACACAAAGGTTTCGATTTTTTCATATTTAGAAACTACAAACTCATAAATGTATTTGGTCTTTCGGTTAAAGGAGTTGAAAATTAAGGGTATGGTTTGTCATTGTGTTTTACAGTTTAGTTATAATAGATTTTGTAATATGATGTTTTAGATATTGGCTATAATAGCATATAACCAATGATTAAATATGTTGACACTTTAATTGAAGTCACAAAAGATATAGAAGTAAAAGACATTAATCCATGCCTACGTTATACATAGATGACACCCAATTCTATAAACTTAACTAAACGCGGAACGACATGTAACAAGGATCCAACTATTTGTAATACGGTTTTAAAATTTTTAATTGTTGTTTTTTTCATAATGTATCCAAAATATGTAAAATAGAATATGTGTGACTATATTTAGTTTTTCTATTTTCTATCATAATTCTTAATTTAACAAATAAGATTTAGCAGTTTACCCGGGCAACGCACGCGTATTGCACTTGTATATATAGTTAACTAGTACTACGTAGTAGATAATACAGCAGTAATATTAAAATAATTAAAGGGTCAAATTCAAAATAAAGAAAACGAGCATGGAAGCCCGCGCGTTGCAGCGGGTTGTTCAGATAGTTGTTTTTAATTGTACGATGTGTGTTTTACGTTTTGTAGGTTCACAATTATTTCGTGATGTAATTTTTTTTTCCTATAACTTTTTTTTTCGAAATTTTTTTTTATAAGATTTTTTTTCTTAAAGTTTTTTGAAAATGTTTTTTTTGAAAATATTTTTTTTTGAAAATATTAAAAATTTATTATTTTAGAAAAATTAATTTTTTTTCGAAATTAATTTTTCTTTTCGAAATTAATTTTTTTAGAAAAATTATTTTTTTTTAAATTAATTTTTTTTCGAAATTAATTTTTTTAGAAAAATTAATTTTAAAGTTTTTTGAAAATATTTTTTCAAAAACTATTTTTTTCAAAATTTTATTTTTTCGAAATTATTTTTTATGTTCATTAAAAAAACTTGTTTTTTTTTCAAAATTTTATTTTATCGAAATTATTTTTTCCCAAAAAAAAGAAAAAAAAAAAACTGTACAAAAAAAAAATTAATAAAAAATTTTATTTTAATTTTTTTTCAAATAAAGTTTTTTGAAAAGATTTTTTTTGAAAATATTTTTTCAAAAACTTTTTTTTTTCAAAATTTTATTTTATCGAAGAAAAAAAAAAAAAAAAAAAAAACACAACTGTAGCTGCACTGTGCTGCACTGTAGCAGCGTTCCTGCCTTTTTAATATATTCAGTGCTGCATAGTGCAGGACTGTGCTGCACTGTAGCAGCGTTCCTGCCTTTTTAATATATTGAAAATGCGCCCTTTGGGCTCTTACTATGGATACGAAGTGGATTAGGTAAAAACCAACGCAGTCCAAAGATAGCACTGTGCTTGCATAATTTGAATATAACCACCATTGGGCCCGATCTAAGATATTGCAGATCTTCATTTCAAATTTTGGGTTGGTGTAAAATATGTATTTTTACCCAGATTTTAGATAATACTGACACAAGTTAAAAACGACGGATGTATGCTAATTCAAAGAAGATTTAGTTATATATTTAGGATATATTGAGAAATGAGAATCAATAAATCTTGAAAAGTTTGTTTATAGTACGGATGTCATTTTTTGATGTCATTTGGTTGGGAAGCTTCTCACACAACATGGGTACCATTGAGAAACAAACTTTTTGAACATATTATTATTATGATTATACGAAGCAGTTTTCGGACATATGATTGCACCTATTGTAATTGTTTAAATTTATAATCTCCTTGGACATCTTAATGTGCAACTTTTGTGTCGTTAAAGAATAGTAGAAGAAATGAGGATTTTGAAAATTAGATTCTATAATATATATCCTAAGTTCAACATTAATATAAAAGGGCTAAATTCACACAATACCAATATGCTTAAGGTCTATTTTCATTTAAGCAATGTATTTTTAGGCAATATGAGAAGGTATAGTTTCGCCTTTGTTTATTTTAGGAGCTCAAATTCGTCCATCTTTAGACAAACTCATTAAAAAACCATTGAAATAACCAAAATGCTTCCCCTATTTAGAATGTTAAAACTTAAAAGTAGTCCAACTTAGGGAGAATTATATGCAATTATAGCACTACTGAACACTACAATATAACCATAATGCTTTTAGTGGGACTATTAGTATAGAGGAAGCAATAGAATGAATGGTAACTCTTCAATTGACATCACAACAATATAAAGTTTAACTTTAATGATATAAAGAGATAAAGTTGGTCTATCAAAGTTTTGCTTCAAAGAAAATGAGACGATGATGACGATCCATGAGTGATATAAGATGGACACTCTACATCTCTCGTTGAGGGGATCTTACCTCACAAGTAATGTTTTTTGTCTTTTTTACCTTTTTGTCACAGTCTCACATTTTAACTACTTACCAAATTAAAATCCCCTCTCTCATTTAGATAAATGTTACAATACATTTGTATTTAACTTGAGTTACAAATCATCATATCCATGTAGATGCACAAAAGACTAAAAAAGGTTTCATCACTAACTTTACTTACTTATACATCAAGTTTTCGGGTGCGAATGCAAAGTGAAATAAGTACATTTAAAGTGCAAGATTCTTATTAGAACATGTAACATGATGGAAATATGGAACCCCCGCAAATTGGGAGTACAATTATTCAAGCATAAGCACACCCCAATATCAGTAATAAGGGTGAGTTTATCCATACCCTCCCTATCCATAGGGAGGGTATCCAATCATTAGATGCATCGCTGGCTTGTATAGTGTGCATCGCGAATTGTACAATTTGACCAAACCCTCCCTGATGTGATAACATAAGGAGGGTATTTATACTTTTAATTGCAACAAGAAGATACAAATCATCCATCACCTAAGAAAAAGCAAGTGATATTGGTAACAAGTGTCAATCAAATACCATGTCTTTCATCTCAAGATACTTGATATCACTTTTTATCTATTTTAATATAAATGAGTTTGTATTTAGTTAAATTAAGCCACTCGGAGTGGTGCAATTTATGGGGAACCCGGCGGTAACATCGCCGCCGAACTCAAATTTATGCCGAAAATTTATCACCAACGGCTTGTGAAACCGGTGGGCATAGATTTGAAAGAGACGTTGGGGCATTCAATTTGGGATAAAAAATATAGCCGTTTGGCTTTAAAAAAAATTAAAAAAAAAAAATAATAATAATAAATAAAAAAATAAAACTTAACCCCTTTTTCACTTATATATACATACTTACTTCCATTTCAAATACATCAACAAACATTCAATCAAAACACACCCATTTTCATATACACTCCACCAAAAAAAATGTCTTCATCTTCCGACGAAATCATCATCCCACCTATGCTACCCGATTTATCCACGGGTAGTTCATGACCCTTTTTTATAGACGCGATAAAAGATATTGAAGCCTCATATATTGGACCAACCGGTGCCTGTATCTTATGACTCAAGTGTACTACAGGAGTTACATGACGAAAACGTCCATCATCGTCTCCAATATGATCTTATGGAGCACGTAGCGGGTCTAGACTTGGCATATCTCGATGACTCAACGACTCAACTACAACCGATTGATAACTTAATTTAGTGTTATGTAGTTTTTTTTTTTTTTTTTTTTTTTTTTTTTTTTTTTTTTTAAATAATGTTGCAATGTAGTTTTCTTTTTTAGTTTGTAGTGAAATGTTATGTTTTTAATAAAATGTTTATGTTTTTAATTAAATTGATTTTAGTTTAATTATAAAAAAGGAAAAAAAAATTGGGAGGTATGAGAATTTATCGGGCGCCAGTGAATTATGTTGGGAGGTATGAGAATTTATGGGAGTGAGTTGGCTGAAGCTTACTGGTTGAATTTGGAAGGTATGATAATTTGGGAATCATGACTCCTTGTGGCCTTAGTTAAATTAAGTTACCAACAATTTCCAGTAAAAACTAGGTCCTAAAAAACGAGTCAAACAAGTCGATCAAGTAAGAGGCAGTGATTGTAAAGAAACACATACGTTTTATTAATATAAAAAATATATATATCCATAAATTAAAAGACCAATAAACTGTAAACAATCATATTGTATTCTCTAATCACGTATAGGGTGAAATCCACCCTATAGAAGCAAACAATACCTTATCCGGTCGCAAAGCATAGGTCATGATCAGGATACGACCATCAAGAAGAACCGAAGTGGACGGAGAGGAGAATGACGGAAGAATCAAGTATGGACGCTGGCATCCGTAGCAAAGGGATGGCCTAAATTGAACCTTCTTCGTCACGAAACACATGACTTACTAAGAGAAGAAAGGAATACATGGCGGGGAAAAAGTGTGGACCATATCATTTCATAAATGGATAAAAAGCAAGATTTGACGGCGGCACAACTCCCACAGATGCCCGCAAGCTATGCGTACAAACAAAGGTGTATAAAACTAGAATGGGGGTTGAATAGTTTTACCGATTAAAACTTTTGTTTTAAAACTTTTAGATTGACTTATGTCAATCTAGTTTTGACGTATTAGATATTGATAGTTGTGTGAGCATATAAACTATACTACTCCCTCCGTCCCAAAACTATAGTCCCCGTTTGACTTTTTCGGTCTTTTTTTCTCAACTTTGACTTTAAATATTTTTGTTTGTATTATACAATACTTGATGAAAATTATACCAATGAAAAATATATTTAAAACTCAATCCATCAATATATTTTACATCAAGTATTATGTAATATAAATAAAAATACTTAATGTCAAAGTTAAAAAATAAAGACAGAAAAAATCAAAAGGGGACTATAATTTTGGGACGGAGTGAGTAAGAGAAAGAGATAGAGAGACACAACCATAACACAAGTATTAATAGTGGTTCGGCTACAAGGACTCCTTCCTTGCCCTACTCCACTCCTCGAGTACCCAACTCGAGAGTTCCGTAAACACTACATAACACGAACTCCTTTCACTGGCGGAGAAGCCTTCACAACGTCGCTTATACTTTATCCGGTACAAAGCTAAATACCGGGTTCTTCACACAAGGTAGAACCAAACCTTCGTCGCTTACACTTTATCCGGTACAAGGCTAGATACCGGGTTCTATTACAATGGAGGAACCACTAACCGATCAACACCTACTTAGCACAACACATCATAAGGACCAACGTCATACTACACCTATCTACACAACACATGTACGACACATAGAGAGGAGAGAATAACAAGAAACACTTCTGTGATCTTGTGGAGAAGAAGAATCCTACCAACCCATGTCTTGAGTGTGCAAGTCTTCTAGAGGTCGTGATCTCGCCTTTAAGAGGAACCTAGAGAATCACTAAGAGAAAGGCAACAAAGAAGATCATTAGATCTGAGATAAAAGAACTTAAAACATAGAGGGAAGATGTGTCTAAGTGGGGTGAAAAAAAAGAAAGAAATGGAGAAATATCACTCATTACCTGTCATAGCAAATAGATTACCATAGGCTTGGGAAAGGATCAAAACCTCCACCACATTGGCGTAAGCACCTAGGATAAACTATCAAAGAGGTCTTTACAAAGGGTTATAACGTTAGGTGTAGGGATAAGGAAAACACGGTTTGTTGGATAAGGATATTTTTACTGGTGGCAAGTCAATCATCTTGGTCAATTACATGTAGAATGAGGCGTTGCTAAGCCAAGACTCAACTCAACTTAAACTAATCACGAACTAATAAACAAAGAACAAAACAAAACATAAATAAAAGATAGAGGCGGATGGTAGTCCGTATGCTTTTTCTTCACTTTTTCTTTTTCTCTTTTTTTTTTTTTTTTTTTTTTTTTTTTTTTTTTTTTTTTTTTTTTTTGCATACACTCTTGCCCTACCATCCAAAACAATACTGTTGGTCCGTTTACACGATTAGAATTAACTAGAAAGTTAATCTATTGGTGTTAATGACTAATACAATGTTTAAGGATTATTCTAACAGTTATAAAACGTGAATGTAAAAACAACAATATTTTTCAACGTTTAAATTCTTATTAGAAATAATTCCAAGAATCTATACCCAAGTGTTTTGCGGAACAAACACTTGGGATTGAATAGACAAGGGTATGGGGTGTCTCCTATCGAAACTCAAGTTTTGCTTGAGTGGTAACAATATACCCACTGAGCTATCTCAGTGAGTTGTATACTCTTTGTAGGAGAGAAGTTCCTTTGTAAAAGTTCAAGACTTTAATTATACAAAGCACACTTTAACTTCTCTCACAGTTGCTCTATTTATACACAAGTATTCTAAGTATAAGTGATTAAATATAATACAAGTTGTTGAGGTTGCGTGTCTGACAATTACAAATAGTAATTGTTATTTCCAAGAACCAATAGGAAAGGGCTAAATAAGTCTTTGGGAGTTGTTGGCTGACACTCCATGACTTTTAGCCGCAATAGGGAAGGTTGAGTCTGACAAGAGAAGAGTGTTGGGTTTACACTCTTATCTTCTCAGATCTTTTCCCTATTGTTCCCGCCTTTTCTTCAGGCGTTGGTTCCTCAGTCATTCAATCACTTTGTTGGTTGAGGAGACTGGGGTTCAGTGAGCTCTTATCCAATACTCACTGAATCCATCATCTTCTTCTTTGGCTTAAGTCCTACTCAGGGAGTACCGCCTTCCTGAGTAGTGAATCCTTCTTCTTGAATTCGCCTTAAGCATCCTGAAGATGACTCACTGAGAGGCTGTTCTCTCAGTGACTTGAATTGTTCTCGGTTTAAGTTAACACTTAGTTAATTTGTGTCCAAATCATGTTCGAAGCATTCTTGGGTTTTACATGACCCAACAATCTCCCCCTATTTGGATATAAATTATTCCTAAGTGTATTGATCAGATATGAGTGAGCTAACGACTTCTGCTCATACTGAATGTACTAGAATGTAAATAAGGACACTGAAATAATAAAAACATTATCTTATTAATATCATTTACAAGTCCTAACAAAACTAAGTACAAAAAAGGGATAGTGGTGGGTATTCAGGCAGGTCATCAGTTCAACTTGATTCCAAGGGCTTCAAGCTTGGGCTTCTTCGACTGCAGCTCATGTTGGTCAGGATGTTCATTGATTTTTCTTTTCAGGTCATGACAAAACCTTACATTCTCAGGACTCTTGAGTGGAGAGGCCATCATTAGAAAGCCTAGCATTGCTTTGATCCCTGATAGATCTATATCACTCCACCTCTGGAAGGCTTTGTCACCAAACTCATCAATGAAGAACAACCCTCTTTCAGGCTGTTCAATGACCATATTGTTTCTGAAAGGAACACCTTCAGGGAGAGCCCTATTGCAGTTAAGACCAGGAATCTTGATCTCAGGCTCAGCCTCTATCTTCTTTCTTTTCCTTGAAGAAGACTGAGAGGAAGCAGGTTGTGCAGATTCAGGGAGAAGAGATTGAATGCCAAGTTCCTGAGGTGCTGCTGCCAATCTTTCATACCTCAGACTCAATGACTTCATCAGATTAGGGACCACAACATTTGATTTCTTTGCTATTAATGGACCCAACTCGTCCAATTCAGTGATCCCAAAGTCAGCGAATCTGAAAGGTGAATGAACATCAAAGTTTCTCTTGTCAGCACCTCTGTAGACAGTGACAACGGCAGGATTGGTGTTTCTTTGAATATGAACATCAGTGATTGGTTCTGGCTTCAACCTTTCAGTCATATACCACTGATATTTCTTAATCCTATTCTGCCTGATTTCTTCAGCCCGTTTGGCTCTTTCCTCCCTTTTCTGCCTGAGAGTGGTCATCTCCTCAGACTGAGCTTTCACAAAGGTCATACCACCTTTTCTTCCTGAGAGATCCTTAGCCTCAAGACCAATTTTCTCAGCCTCTTCATGAACAACTTTGATTAAGGCAGACTTGCTTGCCTTCTCCTCTTCCTTCAACTTCTTCTTTGCCTCCTCTTCCTGAAGATAAGTACTGAGTTCATCAGCTGAGAAGTGGTAAAGAACTCCATCAATTTCATATGGGATCCTGAGTGGTGATTCAGGATCCTTTGCAACCGTGATAGGTGCTGGTTGAGGCTCAGGCTCAGTGAGAATGCCTTTGCCTTTATCTTGATGGGAGGAAGAGGCTTCAGGAATGTCTTCCTCAGTGTGAGAAGGAATCTCCCCCTCAGTGTGAGAAGGAGGTTGTTGGTTTTGGCTTGAGACTCCAGTGTCTTTCTCCCCCTCAACTGTTGCTTGAGCCATGGTGATAGCAAGAGTTGGAGTCACTGGAGCAGTAGGACCTTTGAAGGCCTGATAGATCTCAGTCATCATTGATTTGATGTCCGAGGTGTCTTTTTGAAGACTTGAGATCTGATCTGCCAGAGAAGCCTGAGAAGCCTCGATGCCTGACATCCTTGACCCAAGAGACCATGCCAAGGATGTGGAAGATTGTGCCCAAGTACCAAGATGTTTTTCCTGAAGACCCATGGAAGTCCTGATTGAGTCCAAGGAGGTAGTAAGACCCTGAAGTTTAGAATCCTTCAGTAAGCTGAGGAGATCATGGATTTCAGCTGACTGCTTCTGATAAGTCTCAGCAGCTTGAAGGATCTTTTCGGTGAGTATGGGGTCATCCTTAACAGCTGACTGAATAGTACCAAGGCTTTTGGTGATGCCTTCAAGAGAAAGATTGAACTTCTGGAAGTGAAGATCAATAGCTGTCAGGGAATGTTTGGTGTCTGATTGGATTTCGATCACATCTTCATGAAAACTTTCAACATCTGCCTTCAGGTTGGCATAGTGAACAGCTGCTTCAGTGTGTTGATCAAACATCTCATCAGTGAGACCAGTGAAAAGAGCATTGTTGGTCTTCAGTAGGAATTTGACCAACTTCCTTTCAGTGAGGGGAAGAGAGTTATCATACTTCTGGAGAATGTCAGTAGATGAATCAGAAGATTGAGAGCCTGACTCTTCACTTTGGCTTGGAGAGGACTGATGTGATGGTTCACGTTGTTCAGGTTGTACATCAGTTTCCATATCCTCTCCTGCCTCAAAAATTTCTTCTTCACTCTCTTCCTTGAGCTCTTCATCAGACTCCATAAAAGCCTGATAGTCCCCTATGGACTCAATACCCAGAAAATCAACCGGCTCCTCTTTATAAAAAGATTTGCCTTCGGTTTGGTCAGGTCCTGACCCCTTTGTCATAATAACTGAGTGGGTTGTCTTAGCCTGACTAGCCATAATAACTGGGGTAACACCAGCCTGGCTTTTGGGGGCAGTTCCTGAAAGATTGGATCCGCCTGAGGGGTTGATGGGTTCCATATCAGCGGGTTGTTTCTTTCCCTCTGAGTCTTTGTCCCCCTTAGCACCTTCAACTACTGATGGGTGCTTTTCAGTAGTATCACTAGGTACTGATTGTGAGAGTTTGTGGACCCCCTTCCCATCAGGATTGTACTGTCCTTCAGGGGATTTAGGATCCTTTTCTCCCTGAGATCCAGAGGGTGATTGCTCAGGAACGTTAGCGGGATGTGAGTGTTTGTGGGTCCCCTTCTCAGTAAGGTAGTGCTGCCTTACCGAGGATTTAGAACCCTTTCCTCCCTTGGGAACTGATTGTTTTTTGACAGCTCCTTCATCGGGATGTGAGGGGGTGTGGGTCCTCTTCCCAGTAGGGTGGTGCTGCCCTACCGAGGGTTCAGGACCCTTTCCTCCCTTGGGCACTGATTGTGATTTATCAGTACCTTCATCGGGATGTGAGGGGGGAATGCTTCCTGATCCCTCTGACTTGTTTATGTCAGTTGGACCATGTGGAATGGGTGTGCCCGAGGTCACTGAGGATGATTGCTCAGTGACTTCCGTTGGCCTTTGTTTTGAGGTCAAAAGGGTCTCAGAAATGGGTGTCTCAGAGGTCTCGGCCTTTTTCAACCTCTTTTTAAGGTTGAGTTGGTTTTGAGGATCAGTCTCAGTGGCGAGTGGCTTGGGTCTAACCACCTGGCTGGACTGACCCTTCTTTGTCTTCTTCACCTTTTTGGTCGGTGAAGGAACTGGAGAGATAGCGTCATTACCCTGAATGACTGATTGCATGTATTCAGTCAGGGCAATATGTGTAACCTCACTGATGCTACTAGTGAAGTTTGACTTGTGCAGTACCTCAGGCTTCGTACCTTCTGCATCAGTCCTCACATAGTCAGAACCGAGTAGGTCCTGAAGCACACAGGAAACAAATCTAGGATAGGACATGTGTCTTTGCCTATGTTTTCCTGAGAGCTTAGCAACGAGGTCTCGGAAGATTATTCCTCCGATGTCTATTTTTGTACCCTCAAGGAGACTGAACAACATCAATTGTTGTGATGAGTTCAACTGTTCCGTAGAGGATTTATTTCCACCCAGGACCTGAATGACAAATGTCATCAGTATCCTCCAAATAGGGTGGAACCATGTTTTGACTACTGGAGCCTTTTCCAGTAAGCCTCCCACAGACATTCCTGGACGTCTGGGGTCATGGGGTGCAAGAAAGATCAGTTCATTCTTTATGTCCTGATCAGTAGGGTTGGGAGAAAAGGCTTCAGCAAAGTCAAGGCCTGTGGCTTTGATGAATGCTGAGTAGTCAAAGGAGAGGGTTCTACTCCCATTCATCACCGTGAAGGTGATGATTGACTCTTTGGTGTCTTTGGGGCTGGTTGCCACAGCCGTACACCAGAATTCCCTCAAATAGTCATGGTAGATGACTGAGGGGGTATGGGTGAAAGCCTTTGCAAGAAAACAATTACGAAGATATTTCATAACGTTCTTGTAGGCTGGGTAGATTTGTGGATATGAGAAATTTCCCACCACATTATTTTTGGTTAGGTCTACACCCTCCATTGTGAAATCCACGTTGGGGGCATATTTCACAGCTTTAGAAGAAGCCATTTATGGGTAAGTCTGGGTTTGACTAAGGTTAAAGGGGTTCTAAAGCTTAAGAATGCACACACAATTTGTTTTTGAGAATAAAAAATGGCAGAGTTTTGCTTAAAATTCTATAAAAACGTGTGTATGTATTCTTTTGGTTGGGGTATTTATAGGAAAGAGGAGATGGGGGTGTTTTGGTCATTTGAGCAAATCTTTATTTATTCAAAAAATTATTTGGAAATTGATTTGAATAATAAGTTTTGGGATCCGCATTTAATGCCAACACTCCACTTTCCTGGTTTGGCGCAACAGTCGAGGTGAACAGTTGAGCAGTTCTGCAAAAGTGCAACTTGCAGAGATGAGTCATCACATATTTGAAATGTGATTGGAGAGGCATTTAATGCCAAGTGGGAATGTGGTGGCCCATAGGTGGAAGCCAGAAAGGCTAAAAGAACAAATATTCTTGAATTAAATATGTGTTCAGTTACCAACCTCGGACATTTACTAACTAGATACTTAGAGCATTTAAGTTAGTATTTAATGTCCTTTTCAGGGTCCTGAATGACTTTTCATTCAGTGATTGGTTTTCAGGGACTTGGGATTAGTCACTGATGACTCAGGAATGAGGAATGATTCCTGAGACAAGGATTCAGGAACTTGGGTTTAGTTCCTGAGGATGAGGATTCAGTGAGATGTTTTCACTGATGTACATATTCAGTCAGGGACCTGAGATGTTAAAAATTTACACTTTTAGTTGGAAGAAAAAAAATTAGTCAGTGGACTGATTCTCTATATCCAACATTCCTAATTCAGCTTTCAGTCTTGTGAAAGTTGGTTCATCCAAAGGTTTGGTGAAGATATCAGCTAACTGATATTCAGTAGGAATGAAGTGTAATTCAATGTCACCATTTATGACATGGTCCCTGATGAAGTGATATCTGATATCAATATGTTTTGTTCTCTGATGAAGAACAGGGTTATTAGAGATTGCAATTGCACTTGTGTTATCACAAAAGATGGGTACCATCTTGTACTGAATTCCATAGTCACTGAGTTGACTTTTCATCCAGAGTACATTTGCACAACAACTAGCTGCAGCAACATATTCAGCCTCAGCTGAGGATAGGGCAACTGACTGTTGCTTCTTAGCACTCCAACAGACTAATTTCCCACCAAGAATTTGGCAAGAGCCTGATGTGCTTTTTCTATCCATGTTGCATCCAGCATAGTCAGAGTCTGAGTATCCTTTGAGATCAAGTCCTGAGCACTTTGGATAGTATAATCCAAGGTTAGGAGTGCCCTTCAGGTACCTGAATATCCTTTTCACAGCAGTGACATGAGATTCTCTTGGGTCAGATTGATATCTGGCACATAGACATACTGAGAATTGGATATCAGGCCTTGATGCAAGTAGATACATCAGTGATCCTATCATTCCTCTAAGGAGAGTTTGATTGACTGGTTTACCAGTTAGATCAGGACCAAGGTTGTTTGGGGGAGCCATGGGAGTTTTGACTGAGGCACAGTCACTGAGATCATACTTCTTTAGTAGATTCTTTACATACTTCTCTTGACTGATAGTGGTTCCTCTATCAGTCTGCTTGATCTGAAGACCAAGAAAGTATGTCAGTTCTCCCATCATGCTCATTTCAAACTTCTTTGCCATTAGTTTTTCAAATTGTTTGCAAAGTTTGAAACTTGTTGAGCCAAAGATGATGTCATCAACATACACTTGTACTAGTATGACATCATTATTTGTCTTATAGATAAACAATGTGTTGTCTATCTTGCCTCTGACAAATTTGTTTTGGATTAAGAAGGCTGAGAGTGTCTCATACCATGCCCTGGGAGCTTGCTTCAGTCCATAAAGGGCTTTGTTAAGCTTATAGACATGATCAGGAGACTCATGGCTTTCAAATCCAGGAGGTTGCTCAACATAAACTTCTTCTTTCAGTGAACCATTTAAGAATGCACTTTTAACATCCATTTGGTATACTTTGAAGTTCATGTATGTAGCAAAAGCAAGGAAGATCCTAATGGCTTCCATCCTGGCTACTGGTGCAAATGTTTCTTCATAGTCAATGCCTTCTAGTTGATTATAGCCTTTGGCTACAAGTCTGGCTTTGTTTTTAATGACTATGCCATTTTCATCAGTTTTGTTTTTGAATACCCATTTCATGCCAATGACTGAGACATTCTCAGGACATTTGACCAAGGTCATTACCTTGTTTCTGTCAAATTGTTCTAGTTCATCATGCATGGCCTGAACCCAACTTGGATGTTTAAGTGCTTCTTTAACACTTTTGGGTTCTATTGTGGAAATGAAGTCCACAAATAGGCATTCATTGGATGAGGCTGCTCTCAGTTCAGCAGCCATGCTTCTTGTAAGCATGCCTTCAGAAGGCTCACCAATGATATTGACAAGTTCTATATCCTGAGATCTGGTCCAACTATCCTGAGGTCTTGGGAGTGGGTTAGAACTTGTAGAAGCCTGATGGGTATGATCAGGATTAGACACAAGATTTCTATTTCCTTGTGTGTCTAAGTGGGTTGAGTCATCACTGAGATTGTTTGGGTCCTGAGTATTTAGTTCAGACTGAAGGATATCATCAGTACTTGTATGTGCTTCAACAAACTCAGTGATGGTTGGGTTTGGTAGGTTGTGAGGGATAATGTAGTAGGAGAGGTTAGCATCATCTTGATACTGAGTAGAAGAGTTGTTTTCAGACAGATATTCATCAGGAGGATATCTAGAAGAATTATCAATTCCTATCTCTTCTACTGAGGCAGTTGAGAACTTGATTGTATCAGTGCTCTCATCAAAGGTAACATGAAATGTTTCCTCAGTCTGCTGTCTCCTTGTGTTGAACACTTTGAAGGCTTTTGAGACAAGTGAGTATCCCAGGAAGTATCCATCATCAGCTTTTGCATCAAATTTTCCTAGGTGATCCTTGTGATTATGAATAAACACAGGACACCCAAAGACATGAAAGTAGCTGATGTCAGGGATTCTTCCTTTGAATAACTCATATGGGGTTTTCCCATGTCTCTTGACAATTATGGATCTGTTTTGTGTATAACAGGCAGTTTTGACTGCTTCAGTCCAAAAATGGTTGGAAAGGACTGATCCACATAGCATTGTCCTGGCAGCTTCAATGAGTGTTCTGTTTTTCCTTTCAGCAACACCATTATGTTCAGGTGTGTATGGAGAGGAAAAGTTTTGGGAAATACCTTTCTCATCACAGAAACATTCAAGTTCATTATTTTTGAACTCAGTCCCATTGTCAGTTCTAATTTGTTTGACCTTAATGTCATTTTGATTTTCAATGTTCCTGATAAAGGACATGATTGTTTCAGCTGCCTGACTCTTTTTGATCAGGAAGAATACCCAGGTGTATCTTGAGTATTCATCCACTATGACCAGAGTATACTTCTCATGGTTAATAGACCTTGGACTGACAGGTCCAAATAGATCCATATGAAGAAGATGTAGGCAGTTCCTGATGGAAAAGTTGGTTTTGGTTTTAAAGGATGCTCTGTGATGTTTACCTTTTTCACAAGCTGAGCATGGTTTATCCTTAGAAAACACAAGTGATGGTAAGCCAAGGACTTTGTTTTGTTTTACAAGATTGTTAATGTTTTTAAAGTTCAGGTGGGTTAGTCTCTTATGCCAAAGCCAGTTGAGTGCATCAGTGGCCTTAGCAAAGAGACATGTTCCATCCTGAGTTAGACTTGACATGTCTAATACATAAACATCTTGTCTCCTTGGTGCAATGAGGACAATTTCCTTATTTGCATTGAAGATGGTTCCTTGCTTATCATCGAACTGAACTATGTACTTTGCATCACATAGTTGACTGACACTGATCAGATTATACTTAAGACCATTTACATATGCTATCCTAGTAAAGACAATACCATTGCAGTTAACTGAACCATAACCTTCAGTGAGACATGATGAGTTATCAGCAAATATCACTTTGGGTCCTGGTTCTTCCACATATTTGTGCAGACACTCCTTAACACCAGTCATGCTCCTTGAACATCCACTATCTAGATGCCAAATAGGGTCCCTAGCATGTTTCTGCACAAATAGTAAACTAGGTCAGTTCTTTCTAGGACTCCATTTCATGGAGGGTTTAGTATTGTAGGTCCTTATGAAAGTATTAATTGATTCATGGTCAGTGGTTGAGTAGACTGAGCTACCACATGTTTTGCATTTGGTAGTAGGGGTAGTCTCAGTAGTCTGAGAGGATTGCTTCATTCCTCTTCTTGACTGAATGACCTTGTCTTTTCCTGAGGATTTCTGAGTGGAGCTTCCACTAGATTCACCATGTTTGTCATATTGACAATTGTCAGGATGGTGGTCATTAAACCCACACAAAGGGCAGGGAGGAAAAGGCTTGGCCTTTTGCTTCTGTTTCTGCTTAGAATCAGAAGGGTAGTTCAGGCACTGAGCCTTGAGTCCTGAGAAGTTTGACATGACTGAGCATTGTTTATGATCAGAGGTCCTGTGATCTTCCTTTTTGCAAATCATGCAATAAAGGACTCTATAGCAATCATCAGTGAGATGATTTGTATAGTTGCATAGCTCACATCTTTTCAGGGATTTGGTGGGTTTGGGTTTGGTCTTTGAGGAAGTAGGTTTTTGTTCCTTCTTGGATTGAGAAGATTTCTCAGAAGATTCAATCTTCTCTCCTAGCTTCCTGACCATTTCAGCCAACTGATCAATTTTTGAGTCAGGGCTTTGGGTTGTTTCTTCAGAAGGGACTGAAGTTGATGAGTCATCAGTATTTACTGAGACATCAAGGTTTGCTCTCTTCAGGATGGTTGTTCCCCTTCCTGATCTCTCCTTAGGAGAGTGTGGTGAGAAGACCATAGGTGGGAGGCCTAGGTTAGGTGTAGCACCCTGAAGGGTTTTCAGTGGAGGAAGTGGAGGGTATGATTCTGATTCAGACTCATCCAAGGACTCAGTGAGTGGTTCAGTAAGTTCAAGTTTACTGAGTTTTTCAGTGAGTCCTAGCATATTTTTCAAGGCCTGACTTTCAGGAAGCAAGATCTTTCCAGTCTCAAAGTTTGGTAACTTACTGACTGGGTTGTCCCTGACAATCCAGTCATTTGACTTGGGAAGCATTTCTTGCTCAAAAGATATGCCAGCTGGAACAAAGTTTAATTCATTTTGACACATAATTGGATCAACCATAAGAGGATCAATGCTAATGGTTTTCTGAGAGATTAATCCCATAGTGTCAAAAACCTTAGGGTTCTTCTTGGTCCAGCTTTGAATGATAGCCTTTTCTTTGTTAAGTTCAGTTTGAAGGACTTGGTTTTGTTTCAAAATCTCAGTGTTCTGAATTTGTAGAGTTATTGTTTCTAGTTTGGCTTGCTTAAGTACAAGCAGTTCATCTCTACATTTGTTCAATTCTGACACAATATTGTTATATTTTGAAAGCAAGTTAAGTCTTTGTTCTTCAACAAACTTTAAATCAACACAAATATAATTCATGTAAGACTGCCAATCAGAATCATCATCCATAGAAAGTAAGGTATTTACCTTTTTCATGGTGATGTTGACCCATTCTCCACTTCTAGCATGGCCTTTTCCCACAGCCACCTGATCCTCTTCTGAAAGTGCCATCAGTGCACTAACTCTTATTTCCTCATCTGAGGAAACTTCTTCATCATCCCAATCATATGCTTCAGCTATTAAAACCTTGTTCTTTGTCTGAATAGGTTTAGGTGTTTGAGCAGCCTGAGACAATATGGGGTTGGCTTCAAGAAGTGCAAGTTTAGCTTTGATATTCCTATATTTTGTTTCAAAATCCTTTTGACCCTTGTTTTGGTATTGTTGGGTGGACTGAAACATTTTAGGTTGAAACTTGCTAGTTCCTGAAAATTTGTAAGAGGGTTCTGAGATAGTTTTAGAATAACAGTCCCTAGCAAAATGACCCTTTTTACCACATTTAAAGCATTCTGTGATTTCATTTGCTTTTGATTTTGTAAAGTTGGACTGATTTCTTTTGATGAAACGTTTTGAACTAGCAAGGAGTGCCCTCTCTTGGAATTCCAAGTTCAGGTCATTCAGGTATTCCTCATCAGTCCTTTCATCAATTTCTTCTTCAGAAACCTCTTGAGTATCCTGCACAACACCATTAGAATAGAAAGCAGTTGATATGGGTGTTGAGGTTAAGGCCTTTTTGGACTCATGTGTTTTTGAGTCAGGGTATCTCCTTGAGATCAAGTTGTCTTCATAGACAAACTTCCCATAAATTTCAGGGAGCTCAAGGGTCTGAATGTGGTTAGCATTCCTCAGGCCTTGTGAGAAGTTGAGCCACTTCTCAGGGAGACTGTTGACAAAGCCAACATTTGTCTCATGTTTGGTCAGTACAACACCATCATTTGATAATTCATTTATCAAAGTTTTGTATCTGGTGTAGGTCTGTGAGAGACTTTCAGAGTCCTTTGCCCTGAAAGTATTATACTCAAGTTTAAGGTCCATGACCCTATTTTCCTTGGTATCTGAGGGACCTTCAAAGCTGTTTACCAAGTCATCCCAAGTTTGCTTGGCTGTTAGACAGTTAATGACTGATTCCATTATATCGTCAGGAAGACATGATATAAGGATGCTTTTCAGGCGTTGGTCTTGATTGACCACCCTCCTCTCATCTATGGTCCATTGGGCTTCAGGCTTGTTTAGCCCTGTGCCAGTCTTAGGGACAAATGGGCCATCCCTGATACAGGTGATGTAGTAGGGTTCCATACCAGTAAGATAGCAAATCATACGCTTCTTCCATTTGCTAAATTTCCCAGTTTCAAGTCTGGGTGCAACAGCTGAGTAGCTGCCACCCTTTTTGTCGACTAGCTGGGGTACATTGATATCAGCCATAGTAGGATCTTGGTTTTAAAAACCTGGAGCACTCTTGGTTAGTTTAAAAGATTTTATAAACCAGAGGCTCTGATACCACTTGTTGGTCCGTTTACACGATTAGAATTAACTAGAAAGTTAATCTATTGGTGTTAATGACTAATACAATGTTTAAGGATTATTCTAACAGTTATAAAACGTGAATGTAAAAACAACAATATTTTTCAACGTTTAAATTCTTATTAGAAATAATTCCAAGAATCTATACCCAAGTGTTTTGCGGAACAAACACTTGGGATTGAATAGACAAGGGTATGGGGTGTCTCCTATCGAAACTCAAGTTTTGCTTGAGTGGTAACAATATACCCACTGAGCTATCTCAGTGAGTTGTATACTCTTTGTAGGAGAGAAGTTCCTTTGTAAAAGTTCAAGACTTTAATTATACAAAGCACACTTTAACTTCTCTCACAGTTGCTCTATTTATACACAAGTATTCTAAGTATAAGTGATTAAATATAATACAAGTTGTTGAGGTTGCGTGTCTGACAATTACAAATAGTAATTGTTATTTCCAAGAACCAATAGGAAAGGGCTAAATAAGTCTTTGGGAGTTGTTGGCTGACACTCCATGACTTTTAGCCGCAATAGGGAAGGTTGAGTCTGACAAGAGAAGAGTGTTGGGTTTACACTCTTATCTTCTCAGATCTTTTCCCTATTGTTCCCGCCTTTTCTTCAGGCGTTGGTTCCTCAGTCATTCAATCACTTTGTTGGTTGAGGAGACTGGGGTTCAGTGAGCTCTTATCCAATACTCACTGAATCCATCATCTTCTTCTTTGGCTTAAGTCCTACTCAGGGAGTACCGCCTTCCTGAGTAGTGAATCCTTCTTCTTGAATTCGCCTTAAGCATCCTGAAGATGACTCACTGAGAGGCTGTTCTCTCAGTGACTTGAATTGTTCTCGGTTTAAGTTAACACTTAGTTAATTTGTGTCCAAATCATGTTCGAAGCATTCTTGGGTTTTACATGACCCAACAAATACATCACTAGGGATTCTTTGTACCATCCCTACACTTGAACTTTTACATACTTTACATAAAATTATTCTAATGACTCGAATCAAGATAATTGAAACGTTTGGAGTACTTTAAAATATTAACGTACATATGGGGGTAATAAATGATGTTCTTCCCCATTACTCCATTACACTAGTACTTTACCCATAAGTCCCAATCGTCCCAAGACAATATGTACAAGGATATGACTCGACTTAGCAACCATGTAATCAATTAGATAATTAACTTGGGGTTTAAACAAATGTTGTCACAATAATGCACTAAAAATGAGTGCATACAAGGTAGGCTAAGGCGATTTGGGTGTACATTTAAGTGGGGTGTAAACAAATTCTTACTTTAAGTAAAATGCTTAAAGTTAGAAACGAAAAGATAGGCTCTGAGGGGTGTACTAGGGGTATCGTGTACTAAAAATGAGTACAACGCAAAGGGTGTGGGAGAATTACTTGACCAATGTAGCCAACGTAATTATAACAAAAACACAGGTGTAAAACAATGGGTTAATCCTAATGCCTCTTATCATGTAGTAAATCTAACTACACGAATGTAGTCTCACTTGTGGCCTCGGAATGGTCCTAACGCAAGTTCTAGAATCTAAGTGCTACCGGTACACACATCATAGCATAAATGCTTTTCCTACCAATTCTAGGGGCGAACCTCACATATTTGGGGGTGGAAAATTTTTTTAGTGGTACGGTTTTGTGCTAGTCATATAACTCCTATCCGTGAGACGCTTATTAAAATCAAAGTTTCACTCCTATATGTTGTAAAAAATTTTAAATTTGGTGCTAAAATTGCCCTAACCAATATTTCTCTTGGCTTTATTACACATTCACTATTAAACAAAACAAAAATCAAGCGAAGTTGTAGTTTCTAAGGCATCCTAATTTACCCTCCCTACACTTAATCCGAACATTGTCCCCAATGTTCTAAGTAAAAGATGTAAAAGTAAAAATAAATGAAAATGAAAGAAACTAATACTCCCCTGATTCGCTCGGTATGTATGATGTGATAACATGGTTAAATCTTCCTCCAAGAAAACGAGCATAGAAAAGCTTCACTCCAGAAATATAATCATCTTCTTGTCCAAAATAACCTGTTAATCCTGAGAAAACAAACACGAAAACCTGCATAACATCGGCGGGATAAATCTGTATAAGGATATAATGCTTGTGGAATGATTATTTTGCAGATTCCTGGAGTTTATAAGTTAGAGATTTAATAAAACATTTTATGATTCCGGAAGAAAAACAAAACTTTCAAGAATTTCAGAAAATTAACACCTGACGCCGTCAGACAGGGGTTTGACGCCGTCAGAAATGATCTGACAGAATTCTCATGTTAAGTTTCCAGAAAATTTCTGGAAAAACCTATACCTTACTTCCTGGAAATCCTGCAAAATATCATTATGACTCGATACAAGCATTTGACTCAAACAATTACTAATATGCATGTTAATTTATTATTGTTATGATTCATGTTCATTTGTTCTAATGAACCGATTTGGGTTTCCCTTACACTTAACTTTTGCAAAATACCTTTATATGTAGTTAAGACGAAGTTAAAAACAAGATAAAGCATTTTCACAATTTAGTTTCGAACATGAATCAATAAAAATAAAAATTAAACATACATACGGAAGCAAATAAAATCAAACAAACAAATAAATAAACACACAAAGCAAATAAAGCTTGGGTTGCCTCCCAAGAAGCGCTTTTCTTTATTAACGAGTCTTGTAGCTAGACTCAAAGTCACCGTACATTACGTGACTCCATCATTGGTCACGGTTTCTAGGTCATTCTCATGTCCGGTTTTATATTCCGGTCCTAATTTCAAACAATCCTTGTAGAAACCGGATATCCTTTCCATAACATAGTCTACTCCTTTACTTCTATCTCCATCATTCCTATAGTAGACTGCTTGCTTAAGCTCCTTCTCAACATTTGACAAGTGTTGGAATTGCTCTATCTTATATGGCATTTGGTAGTTTACCTCATCGGTCTCATCCTTAAATCTAACTATCCCTAAGAAAGGTTCATAAGTCATTCTAGAGACCTCAACAAATGGTTTTCCAAAAACTACTTGAGTTAAGCATGCATCGACTATTGGTCGGATATCTTCTACAATTACAAAGTCGGTGGCATAGGTGAAGTTTCCTACATAAACCGGTAATCCCTTAACTTTTCCCGTAAAGTTACTCATCCAACCCTTATCAGGGAGCATCCTATACCCAAGTTGATTTTTCATTATCAAGTTGTAGTGGGCTCTAGTCATGATGTTTATGGGCGATCTAAGGTCGATGTAAGCTTTCCACACATGTAAATGTCCGATGTTGCATGGTATGTTGAGATTAGAAGGGTCGCCCATTTCTATAATTGGTCTACCTAGGAGGTATGGTGTCTCGGGGTCATCGAATAAGTCTGTATGATATGCGCGTTCTTCCTTAGTGGGTAGCCTATTGAAGTAGTCCTCATCATCATCTACTTTTTCAATCTCACTTTTTTTAACTTCTTTATCAACCTCGACTTTCTTAACCTCATCCTCAGGTTCACTATTATCCTCATTCCTATCAATTGGTTTAATAGTGACAATGTTGACGAAGTGGACATGTTTGGATGAAGAGGGGTCTTTTACTTGGGGTCCGCTATTTGTGTTCCTAGCGTCCTTATGTGGAGGTGATAGCACTTGGTTATTGGGGGCTTTCAATATGTGCTTATTCACATACCTTTTGTTTACCAAAAACCAGACCAAAAAGACCAAAAACCCGTCCATAATGCCAAAAGATATAGTGTTTTTGTGTTTATGATTGTGCAGGGACGAATATCGTGAAAAATGACAAAAGACACAAGAAAATCAGGAAAACGAGCACGGGATACGAAAAAGGCTCAGAACCGGAACCGGGAACAAAGAAAATGGTCAAAAAGGCATCCGTGGTCCTCCAAGTATCAAAGTTTGTCAACTTCAGCCCTTAGATCATCTTTTGTATAATGACAGCTAAGGTCCCTCCAAATTCAGAATTTGCACAATTAGACCCTATAAATAAATCCCTTAAATCTTTAAATCCTTAAAAACACTACTCTTTAACCCAACCTCACCTTATCCCAAAACCCGTCCAATATTTAATCCTCTATTACCCGGATTTATACACAACGAGCCCAACCCACTACACATTCTAAAACCCAGCCCAGCAAATCCTTATCCGACCCAACCCATAAACACTAACCCGGTCAACCCACCCTTTATCAGTCAAAAGAAATAAATAACGGTCAAAGAAATAAAAATAAAAACACACATCTCCTTTCTCTGTTATCCCGCTCCCCAAAATTCACCTTTCCCCATTTTTACTATTCATCCCAAACCCTAAATTTACCGTACGTTTATTCACGACAATTAAGGGCAAAAGGGACAATCATTGGCCCTTCTAGAAGACTCTGACAAAGGGAATGACACGTGGGAGTAGTTGATTGGACCGAACACGCACCAAAGATGATCGTACGGCCAGAGATGAAGGCTTGGTGATGAAGGATAATCTAAGGGTGGATATAGCTGTGGACACACGAGGATCGCCAGCGTGGACATCCTCACCCCTCATTCTCTCCTTCGGCTATAAAAGGAAGCTTAGTCTCTTCATTTCAGTATGTAGAATAGTGTAGTGAAACTCTGTCAAATTTATTTCAAGTTTGTATTATTTTTCTTAATCAATGAAATAAAGTTTAGTTATTCCATTTGTCCTGTGAATTTTGTTTAATGATCTAGCTTTATTCCTGTTAATTACCCATTGTTATCATCTCATAAGCTCACAAAAGCTTATGAGACTTTTATAAAAGCCTGTTTACATTACTTTGTTTATACTTTTCATTAATCACCAAAAATACAAAAAAAATAAGAAAATAATAATAATAAAAAAATGTTGTTCATTACTTAAATTCCAGCTTACATTTAAGCTCTTTTCTTAGATTTAACAAGCTCATAAAGCTTTCTAGCTTGTGTGAGCTTGATTTGTTTCATTTTCCACAAAAATTACAAAAAAGTCAAACAAAGTCAAACTGAGTTTGATCATTGGTGAAATCAGCTTTGAGTGATAGTCTAGGGGAGATTTGGAAGCTCCTAGCCTGTCTAAAGACAGGCAAGCTTAGTGAGACCCCTCTGTTGAGCTGAGGGGATTGCAATTGTAAGAGCTTCAATTTAAATTCCTCTCAAACTTATTTAGTTAATTTAGATCTGTTATAGTTTTATTGATTGCCGTTTGTTTGTTCTATTTGATCATGTTTTAGTTGTAGAGATATTGTTTATGCTTTGCTTATCGTTCCTGTTGCAATCTGTTCTGTTTAGCATAGTTATAGTAGATATGCTATAATTAGTTTTAGATGTTAGTAGTTGTTGAATTGAGTTAAATTGATCTTGTTTGTCTGTTCTGAGATTTGTTTGATCATTATTCTTGAGAGTTTTAGCTTGTGTCTAAATGCTATTAAGGAATCTGCTATTGAAAGAGTGTTAGGATCTATGATTTGCGGAGTATTATTGTGGTTATGATGTGGTAATTTTGACCTATATGGTTTGTATTCATCATATATAGTTCATATTAGCATAAACATCAGTGGTTAACTTCATTAGATAGTCAAGTAGCTTGATAAATCTCATGCTCTGCTGTGATCTGTAGCTAATTTGGAACTGGGATGGGATATTTTGTTAGATAATTAGTTTAGACTTGTTAGATAATCATCAAAATAGCTTAATTACAACTAGGTTTATAGATTTGAGTAGCTGAATCTTAAATTAGTCAACCATAGTGAGTATCTAATTCGTCGAAAAATGGTTCTGTGCACCTGCTTCATTTCGCTCTTAGTTACTGCGTTCATGGGTCCATTTGAATGATCGATAGTGCTTAATATTGTTTGCTTTTGTGTTTCTAAGAAGTTAGCATAGTATAGTTTTAGTATCTTCCATTTCAAGTAGTGGCGATAACATCTGAATATCTAAATTTGCACTCAAAATCTGTTCCTCGTCTGCTGAATGAATGGCTGCTGCATGTTCATACTTTGTTCATCTGTATTTGCCTCGAATTGAACTAGCAATTGAGTGTTTTTGATAGGGTTTTTTGGATTTTAGTAATCTCTGCTTGATCAGCTTTCCAAAACAGTTTTCATTTTCTAAATTGGTTAAGAATCGAGTTTTTTAGAAGCTTTTGAAAAGTGCTAGATAAGTTTGTTTCCTGGTTCTAACTGAGTATTCTTAAGTTTTTTGTGTTTTCACATTTGGCCCCCTAGTCTTTCAAATTGAGTTTAAACCGGGCCTGGTAGTACTTTTAGTGTTAAATAGTTTGAATTTTTGGCACATTTAGTCCCTATCTTTATATAAAAACGTTTTTAGTTTTAAACAAGTTTCCGAAATTACATTTTCAGTCCCTTTAGTTTTTATGAACTTTTTCTTTATTTTCTTTTATAAAATTAGTTTTAAATAAATTACATTTTCAGTCCTTTAGGTTTTTAGCCTCGCATCTTTAGGTTTATTTCTTCACTATTAGTTTTATAAGTCTCGGGAATAGCCCGGGATTTGCGTTATTTGATTTCTTTTACATTTTATTCATTTTATGTGCTTTTATTTGATAACGTAGATTGTTTTTTAATTTTTCATATTTTAGTTTAAACAACACCAAAATAATCTTTCACGTTCACTTATTCACTTCACATTTTCACACACCGATTCGACTTATTCGCCGTCAAACCTTCGTTGGGAGAACGACCCGGGGAAATATTTTCACGAGTATTTCTTCGGAAAAATCATACTATAAAAATCATTAAATCAAAAATGGCGCCGCTGCCGGGGAAGGCTTGAAACGAGTGCGTCGATTTCGTCCGTTGTTTTTGTGATTTGAAGATCCTTCCTCGGAAGTTATTGTTTTTTTTAAAAAAAATAAAAAATACAAAAATATAATAAATAAAACACTTTTCCTAAAGTGTTTTCATAAATACATCTTAATAAACATCCTCGGTCTTCCGTTGAAGGAGGGCGGTTGTAAACCATTCCGAATTACAACAAAACAAATCGTGAAATTAATCGTTATCGGATTACTTTATTACTACAACCTAATTACGGGGTTTAAGGAAGTCTTGACATTAAATTGCAGACTGAAGAGAGATCCATTCTTCTCTCCCGCCTCGCTGCGCATAGTTTTAAAGGAAACGGTTACGGTTAACGTAACGGTTACCAAAAAGAAAATAAAGTCTTTTGTTTTTCAATATATTAAAAAAGCCAAAAATAATTCCCAACCAAAAATACAAAAAGATTTTTGATTTTCATTTTTGTTTCCTTTTTGGTGTATGAACACCCGCTCATCTTCTCAAAATCTTATTTCTCCATTATCAAATCCCGAAAGGGTAATTCGACACACACACCGTGCTCATTTCCCAAACGTTGAAGAAATGAATCACGACGATCAAGCTCCTCCGGTGGAGCCTAATCAAGGAGCACAACCGGGCCCCGACCTCCGTCCGATGGAGGAACAACTTCAAACACCATTTAATGGTGTGCGAAGGGCCATTGTGATTCCCGACATACTTGCTAATCAATTTGAAATCAATCACGGGTTATTGAACCTAATCACTAGTATCTCTTACCACGGGTTCGAGAGTGAAGATCCTCATATTCACATTAGGAACTTCACCGATATAGTTGAGACCATTAAGCTTAACCAAGTATCATATGATGCGATAAAGATGAAGTTATTTCCTTTCTCCCTTAAGGGAGCGGCTCGAACTTGGCTTGAGAAGGAACCCCCGAACTCGATCTATACTTGGGGTGACCTAGCTTCAAAGTTCGTGAACCATTTCTATCCTCCTTCTAAGATTTCTAATCTCCGCGCTCAAATCTTACGTTTCCAACAAGCCTTTGATGAATCGTTCAGCGAGGCTTGGGATCGGTTTAAAGAGTTGTTGGAGAAATGTCCGAACCACGGTTTTTCGGAGCTTCATCAAATCGATACCTTTTATAATGGTTTGAGTCTTGCCGATCAAGATTCACTCAATTCGGCGGCCGGTGGAAACTTATTGGCTCGTAATACTCAAGAGGCGTTCGGAATAATTGAAAACAAAGCCCGTGTGAGAAATTCATGGAGCAAGCTTCAAACGTCTAGTGCTAGTAGTAAGAACAATGAAGAAGTTATGAATGCTCTCGCCGCACTTACTAAGAGATTCGATTCATTTGTTATTGAGAAAACACCCAATCAAGTTAATGTTGTTAACCATGGTTGTGAAATATGTGGTGGTCCTCATTCTTATTTCGAGTGTCCGGCCACCGGGGCTTATGGATACGAGAATGTGTATGCTACTAATTCGGGTGGTAATGGTTACCAACCCCAAGGAGACCGTAATCTCCTTAGCTACCGTTCAAATAATTCACTTGGACCACCACCGGGATTCAATAATCAAATTCAAAATCAAGGTCAAAACCGTAATCAAGTTAACAATAATCAAAATCGTGCAAATATTGGTTTTCAAAACAATGGTTATAATCAACATCAAAACCGGGGTTTTCAAGGAAATCAAAATCAAGGGAATTTTCATGGGAATTTCAATACTAATCAAGGAAATATGAATCAAAATCAAGGAAATTTTCATAATCAAGGTTTCAATAACAACAACCGGGGGTAAAATTTTAATCAAAATCAAAATGTTGTTCCAAATCCGTCACCCTCGGATGAGATTCTTCGACAATTAATGCTTCAAAATCAAAATATGATGAGAACTCAAGAGTTGTTAACTAAGGAAATGAGTGAGATTAAGAAACGTTTAAATGATCGACCCTCGGGCTCGGGTACTACTTCTCTTCCAAGCAACACGATCGCAAACCCGAGGGGCGATGTTAAGGCGATCACAACACGTAGTGGTGTCTTTTATGATGGACCTACGGCTCCGACTACCTCTTCTTCTCTTCCTCCCAAGGTAGTCGCCCGTGAAACCGAGGTGACAACGGATACGGCACTTCCTACTAATAACGGAAGGACCGAAGACATCCAACCTCCGGTTGTCCAATCGTCAAAAGGAAAAGGGAAAGTTGATTTTGAACAAGAGGTTCCCGTTAAGATAAAACTTCCGTATCCGTCGCGACTTGATGAACAAAAGCACCATGATAAGAATACGCATCAGATGGAGAAATTCTACCAAATCTTTAAAGATATGAGCTTCGAAATTAGCTTCGCGGATGCTGCTCTCTTAATGCCGAAGTTTGCATCGATGGTGAAGAATTTGCTGAGTAACAAAGATAAATTGTTTGAGATGGCAAAAACAACCCCGTTAAATGAACAATGTTCCGCGGTTCTCCTAAAAAAGCTTCCGGAAAAGCTTGGAGATCCCGGAAAGTTCCTTATTCCGTGCAATTTTCCGGGGATGGTTTAATGTTTCGCCTTGGCCGATCTTGGCGCTAGCATTAACCTAATGCCTAAGTCCGTTTGGGAAAAATTATCTCTCCCCGCTCTCACTCCGACCCGCATGACTCTCGAGCTTGCGGATCGATCAATTACTCGTCCAATCGGAATAGCCGAAGATGTCTACGTTAATGTGGGAAAGTTCCATTTTCCGGCCGACTTTGTGATTGTCGAATTTGATGCCGATCCCCGAGTTCCTCTCATTCTCGGGAGAGGATTCTTAAGAACCGGGCGCGCGTTGATTGATGTTTATGATGAAGAGATTACCTTGCGAGTTGGTAATGAAGCCGTGACTTTCGATTTGGATCAAACCGCGAGATACTCCTCCAACGATAATTGCATGTCTGTGAACCGTATTGATATTATTGACGTTACTACGGAGGAGTATGCTCAAGAGATTCTCGGTTTTACTAGTGGCAATCCCACTTTGGATTCTTCTTCTACCTCTATTGATGATTCTTCTTCGTCTACTATTTCTTCACCGATCATCTCCGACTCTTCCCCGTCCCTCACTCCATTTGAGGGAGGTGATTTCTTTTTGGAAGAGGTCGATGAGTTTCTTGCTACCGACACATCTTCTTCACCGGAAGATGATGATTCTTATTATGATCCGGAGGGGGATATTCTTATGCTTGAACAACTTTTGAATGAAGACCCTACCCCTTTTCCCCCTCCGATGGACCTTAAAATGGCCGACGTTAAGGAACTTAAGCCGTCTATTGAGAATCCTCCGGAGCTTGAGCTCAAGGATTTACCTCCTCATCTTGAATATGCTTTCTTGGGAGATTCTGATACATTTCCCGTCATCATTTCAAAAGCTCTCAAAGATGAGGAGAAGACAAAACTCTTAGACGTGCTTAAAATGCATAAAAGTGCCATTGCTTGGCAGATCTCCGACATAAAGGGTATTGACCCTAAATTCTGCACCTACAAGATCTTACTCGAAGATAACTTCAAACCCGCCGTCCAACAACAGAGACGGGTTAACCCAAAAATCCATGATGTCATCAAAAAGGAAGTTATTAAACTCCTCGACGCAGGGATGATTTATCCGATCTCCGATAGCTCATGGGTTAGCCCGGTTCACTGTGTGCCTAAAAAGGGTGGAATGACCGTCGTAACAAATGAAGAAAATGAGTTAATCCCCACACGTCTCGTCACCGGATGGAGAGTGTGTATCGATTACCGAAAACTCAATGATGCTACCCGTAAAGACCATTTCCCATTACCATTTATGGACCAAATGCTTGAGCGTTTGGCGGGAAATGAGTTCTATTGTTTTCTCGATGGCTTTTCCGGGTATTTTCAAATACCAATTGATCCCCAAGATCAGGAAAAGACCACCTTCACGTGTCCTTATGGAACATTTGCCTACCGACGCATGCCTTTCGGCTTGTGCAATGCTCCGGGCACGTTTCAAAGGTGCATGATGGCCATATTCCATGATATGATCGAGACGAAGATGGAGGTCTTTATGGATGATTTCTCGGTTTATGGAAATTCTTTCTCCTCGTGCCTCTCCCATTTAGAGAAAATGCTTGAACGTTGTGAAAGCACCAATCTCGTTCTAAATTGGGAGAAGTGCCACTTCATGGTTAAAGAGGGCATAGTCCTCGGCCATAAGATTTCCAAATCTGGGATTGAGGTCGATCGAGCTAAAGTCGATGTTATCGCTAAGCTACCTCATCCCACAACCGTTAAAGGAATCCGTAGTTTCCTTGGTCATGCCGGTTTCTACAGACGATTTATTCAAGACTTCTCAAAAATCGCCCGGCCTCTGACCCATCTTCTTGAAAAAGATGCTCCGTTCATCTTCTCTCCCGAATGCATCGAAGCATTCGAGGTTCTCAAAAAGAAGCTGACTGAAGCTCCGATCTTGGTTGCCCCCGACTGGGACTTGCCCTTTGAGTTAATGTGTGATGCAAGCGATTATGCTATCGGTGCAGTCCTGGGGCAACGCAAGTCAAAATACTTCCAACCGATACACTATGCTAGCAAGACAATGACCGATGCTCAATCTCATTACACTACTACTGAGAAAGAATTGTTGGCCGTTGTTTACGCTTTTGAGAAATTTAGACCGTATCTTGTCTTATCAAAAAGCATAGTGTATACGGACCATTCTGCTCTCAAGTATCTCTTAGCGAAGCAAGATGCTAAGCCAAGGTTACTGCGGTGGATTCTTCTACTCCAGGAATTTGATATTATCATTCGTGATAAAAAAGGAGCAGAGAATCTAGCCGCTGATCATTTGTCCAGACTTGAAAATCCCCATCAAAGTGATCTCGAGAAAAAGGAAATAACCGAAACATTTCCTCTCGAGACACTTGGGAAGATCTCTTTAAAGAATGATCCGAGTACCCCATGGTTTGCTGATTACGCAAATTACCATGCGGGGAATTTTGTGGTGAAAGGGATGTCGTCCCAGCAGAAAAAGAAGTTTTTCAAAGATGTTAAACATTATTTCTGGGACGACCCCTACTTATTCCGGATATGTGCCGATCAAGTGATAAGACGGTGTGTGCATGGCCAAGAAGCCATTGACATCCTCAACGCTTGCCATAATGGACCCACAGGGGGACATCATGGTGCCAGCTACACCGCTAAAAAAATCTTTGATTCTGGATTCTATTGGCCGACAATCTACCGCGATGCCCACAACTTGGTAAAGTCTTGTGACTCTTGCCAACGTCAAGGAAAAATCTCGCAAAAAGACGAAATGCCTCAAAATGCAATTCAAGTCTGTGAGATTTTTGACGTGTGGGGCATCGATTTCATGGGGCCATTCCCGTCTTCACGAGGGAATAAGTATATCCTCGTGGCCGTCGACTACTTGTCAAAATGGGTTGAAGCTAAAGCGCTCCCCACTAATGACGCCCGAGTGGTTGTTAAGTTCTTGAAAAATCTCTTCTCCCGATTCGGAACTCCTCGTGCTATAATCAGTGATCGTGGTACTCACTTTTGCAATGATCAATTTGCAAAAGTTATGCTCAAGTATGGTGTCACTCACCGACTCTCTACCGCGTATCACCCACAAACAAGCGGACAAGTCGAGGTTTCGAATCGTGGATTGAAACGTATCCTTGAAAGAACCGTTGGTGAAAATCGAGCCTCGTGGGCCGACAAATTGGATGATGCTTTATGGGCTTTCCGAACCGCTTTCAAGACACCCATCGGGTGTACTCCTTACAAGCTGGTTTACGGAAAGGCCTGCCATCTGCCCATCGAGCTCGAGCATAAGGCATATTGGGCCTTGAAACATGCCAATTTTGACCTTAAGACCGCGGGTGATCACCGTAAGCTCCAAATTAATGAATTAAATGAGCTTCGGGATCAAGCCTACGAGAATTCTTTGATCTACAAAGAGAAAACAAAGAGGATTCATGACTCTAAGATTAAAAACCGCATTTTTAATGTTGGTGATCGAGTCCTCCTCTTCAATTCTCGACTAAAGATTTTCTCGGGCAAACTCAAAACCCGCTGGTCTGGGCCATTTACCATCACTCAAGTTTTTCCATATGGAACCGTCGAGTTAGCTCAAAATGACGGTCCAAACTTTAAGGTGAATGGTCGTAGGTTGAAGCACTATTTTGGAGGGGACGTACCATCCATGGTTGTCGCGGATCTCCAAACTTTCCCCATGGACAAATAAATTCGGGGGCGAGTCAAGCTCATGTGACTCGGTTAACAAAAACAAGCGCTTCGTGGGAGGCACCCCATGCTTATCCATCTATCTTCTTTCTATTTTCTTAATAAAGAGGAGGGGATCCTCTTCCATATCTTGTTTCTCGTTGTTTTTCTGTGCTGTGTCCAGGAATGCCCGATGATGAAGACTCTCGTGCTCGTAGTTTCCTTCACGCTACTCGAGTTTCATCATCCGCCGCTTATCGATATCCTAAAATCTTATCGTTTTACATCTATCTTTTGGCATAATTAATAAACGGCCTTAGATTTTTGTAGGGATACCCGTACCTTTAAGACATTGAGGACAATGTCTCGTTTTAGTCTGGGGGGGGGGTGATCTTTCGATTTGATTTTTGCCTTGCATTTTTGCCATTTTCTCATGCAACCCCGTTTTTCCTCCAAAAATTGAAAAATCCAAAAAATGAGAAAAATTTAAAAATTTTTGTGCTAAAATATAATAAGATTTGACATTTTTGTTGACTTTCCGCTGGGTAGAGTAGGAATAAAATTTTGACTTGACCGGGCGTGTTGAGCCCTAGCTTGTTCCCTTAACCAATGATAATCATATAAGCTTGTGCTAGTCTTGTACACAAGGAGCTGCTCTTTTGCAAGTTCCCGTACTTGACTTTATACATGCATGGCTTTAAAGCTTTCGCTAGTCTTTTACATAAGGAGCTAGAAAACGCGAATTCTTTTCAAGAATTTGCAAGTTTCTGTAACTGACTTTATATATGCGTGGCTGATTATTGGCTAAGTATTCGCCAATTTCATTATTTGAGATTTTTAAATGTGCGAAGAGCGAGAAATGATAGAATTTATTTAGAAGTTAGATGCCAAACGTGGAGTAGTTGGTTCTCTTTAGAGCTCGTCGTAGGTACTTGTGGCCTTTTGCTCCCGTAAAATTGTTTCACCCCATATATTGTATAAATAATTAAAGATATTTAGGTTTAGAACGAAATTTAGTTCTCCATCTTCTTAAAAGAATTTTTGCTCTAAAGATTGGGTACACATCAAGGTCCCGTATTGAGTGAATAAGTTGTAAAGTGCTCTTAGATTTCGGATTGAGATCGGACCTTGGATCCTTACTTCTAAAGGCGGTAAGGTCTTGGATTTAAACCGTGAAGGTTCGTTTTCTAAGGGTTACTATGTCATAAGTGTTGTATGTTTGATGTTTTGGAAACACCCGGTAATCCCGTGGTATTAAGTTATTGAGTGAAGAAAAGTTTGAGTAAAAAAAAAAAAAAATGTATGTTGAGATGTATGGATTTTGTGCTTAATGTGTTAGACAAGTTGATGGCACGTGAGGTGCATGTGAATGACCCTAGATCGGGCACATGAGGTGCACGTGATGTTTCTCCACAACTGATGTCTACATGTTTGTATGAGTTCTTTAGTCTTTGACGTATGTAATAACCTTGATTTGGACCTCATTTTTAAGGCAAACTTTCTTGCAAGAAGATGGAAAACTACTTAGCGTTTTAAACTTGGTATCTTTATCGGACTAATAATTATGAAAACGAGAAGATTATGAAGAAATTCATTTCTCTCACAAAAATAAAATAAGTAGAAACAAAAATAAGAAAATGGGAGCGAGAGGTTCTTACACAAGTAACTTCCATGAGTAGTGTTGGCATCTAATTTCTAAGTAGGTTGTGATCTCGTTTATAAGCTTAGTTTGGGAGCATGTGAAAAATCAAGAACGATGAATTTTATCCTTATGGTCACTCCTCTATGAGTCGTGTTTCCTGCTCGAAGACCCTAAAAGTTATCGTGAGATAATGATTGTCGACAAAGCCGTCACATGAAAATGAGAAAAATACCAAAATAGAATAAAATGGAAAATCGGGGAGTTTTTAGAACTTAAGATTTCTTGATCTCTTTTGAAAATTTTGCTACTTCTCAAAGTTAGTAAAAAGAGATTGGAAATTTTCGGTTTCAAAAACATGTTTTTATAACATTGCATGAGGACATTGCAATAGCTTAGTCTGGGGGAATTTGGTATGTGCTTATTCACATACCTTTTGTTTACCAAAAACCGGACCAAAAAGACCAAAAACCCGTCCATAATGCCAAAAGATATAGTGTTTTTGTGTTTATGATTGTGCAGGGACGGATATCGTGAAAAATGACAAAAGACACAAGAAAATCGAGAAAACGAGCACGGGATACGGAAAAGGCTCAGAACCGGAACCGGGAACAAAGAAAATGGTCAAAAAGGCATCCGTGGTCCTCCAAGTATCAAAGTTTGTCAACTTCAGCCCTTAGATCATCTTTTGTATAATGACAGCTAAGGTCCCTCCAAATTCAAAATTTGCACAATTAGACCCTATAAATAAATCCCTTAAATCTTTAAATCCTTAAAAACACTACTCTTTAACCCAACCTCACCTTATCCCAAAACCCGTCCAATATTTAATCCTCTATTACCCGGATTTATACACAACGAGCCCAACCCACTACACATTCTAAAACCCAGCCCAGCAAATCCTTATCCGACCCAACCCATAAACACTAACCCGGTCAACCCACCCTTTATCAGTCAAAAGAAATAAATAACGGTCAAAGAAATAAAAATAAAAACACACATCTCCTTTCTCTGTTATCCCGCTCCCCAAAATTCACCTTTCCCCATTTTTACTATTCATCCCAAACCCTAAATTTACCGTACGTTTATTCACGACAATTAAGGGCAAAAGGGACAATCATTGGCCCTTCTAGAAGACTCTGACAAAGGGAATGACACGTGGGAGTAGTTGATTGGACCGAACACGCACCAAAGATGATCGTACGGCCAGAGATGAAGGCTTGGTGATGAAGGATAATCTAAGGGTGGATATAGCTGTGGACACACGAGGATCGCCAGCGTGGACATCCTCACCCCTCATTCTCTCCCTCGGCTATAAAAGGAAGCTTAGTCTCTTCATTTCAGTATGTAGAATAGTGTAGTGAAACTCTGTCAAATTTATTTCAAGTTTGTATTATTTTTCTTAATCAATGAAATAAAGTTTAGTTATTCCATTTGTCCTGTGAATTTTGTTTAATGATCTAGCTTTATTCCTGTTAATTACCCATTGTTATCATCTCATAAGCTCACAAAAGCTTATGAGACTTTTATAAAAGCCTGTTTACATTACTTTGTTTATACTTTTCATTAATCACCAAAAATACAAAAAAAATAAGAAAAATAATAATAAAAAAAATGTTGTTCATTACTTAAATTCCAGCTTACATTTAAGCTCTTTTCTTAGATTTAACAAGCTCATAAAGCTTTCTAGCTTGTGTGAGCTTGATTTGTTTCATTTTCCACAAAAATTACAAAAAAGTCAAACAAAGTCAAACTGAGTTTGATCATTGGTGAAATCAGCTTTGAGTGATAGTCTAGGGGAGATTTGGAAGCTCCTAGCCTGTCTAAAGACAGGCAAGCTTAGTGAGACCCCTCTGTTGAGCTGAGGGGATTGCAATTGTAAGAGTTTCAATTTAAATTCCTCTCAAACTTATTTAGTTAATTTAGATCTGTTATAGTTTTATTGATTGCCGTTTGTTTGTTCTATTTGATCATGTTTTAGTTGTAGAGATATTGTTTATGCTTTGCTTATCGTTCCTGTTGCAATCTGTTCTGTTTAGCATAGTTATAGTAGATATGCTATAATTAGTTTTAGATGTTAGTAGTTGTTGAATTGAGTTAAATTGATCTTGTTTGTCTGTTCTGAGATTTGTTTGATCATTATTCTTGAGAGTTTTAGCTTGTGTCTAAATGCTATTAAGGAATCTGCTATTGAAAGAGTGTTAGGATCTATGATTTGCGGAGTATTATTGTGGTTATGATGTGGTAATTTTGACCTATATGGTTTGTATTCATCATATATAGTTCATATTAGCATAAACATCAGTGGTTAACTTCATTAGATAGTCAAGTAGCTTGATAAATCTCATGCTCTGCTGTGATCTGTAGCTAATTTGGAACTGGGATGGGATATTTTGTTAGATAATTAGTTTAGACTTGTTAGATAATCATCAAAATAGCTTAATTACAACTAGGTTTATAGATTTGAGTAGCTGAATCTTAAATTAGTCAACCATAGTGAGTATCTAATTCGTCGAAAAATGGTTCTGTGCACCTGCTTCATTTCGCTCTTAGTTACTGCGTTCATGGGTCCATTTGAATGATCGATAGTGCTTAATATTGTTTGCTTTTGTGTTTCTAAGAAGTTAGCATAGTATAGTTTTAGTATCTTCCATTTCAAGTAGTGGCGATAACATCTGAATATCTAAATTTGCACTCAAAATCTGTTCCTCGTCTGCTGAATGAATGGCTGCTGCATGTTCATACTTTGTTCATCTGTATTTGCCTCGAATTGAACTAGCAATTGAGTGTTTTTGATAGGGTTTTTTTGGATTTTAGTAATCTCTGCTTGATCAGCTTTCCAAAACAGTTTTCATTTTCTAAATTGGTTAAGAATCGAGTTTTTTAGAAGCTTTTGAAAAGTGCTAGATAAGTTTATTTCCTGGTTCTAACTGAGTATTCTTAAGTTTTTTGTGTTTTCACATTTGGCCCCCTAGTCTTTCAAATTGAGTTTAAACTGGGCCTGGTAGTACTTTTAGTGTTAAATAGTTTGAATTTTTGGCACATTTAGTCCCTATCTTTATATAAAAACGTTTTTAGTTTTAAACAAGTTTCCGAAATTACATTTTCAGTCCCTTTAGTTTTTATGAACTTTTTCTTTATTTTCTTTTATAAAATTAGTTTTAAATAAATTACATTTTCAGTCCTTTAGGTTTTTAGCCTCGCATCTTTAGGTTTATTTCTTCACTATTAGTTTTATAAGTCTCGGGAATAGCCCGGGATTTGCGTTATTTGATTTCTTTTACATTTTATTCATTTTATGTGCTTTTATTTGATAACGTAGATTGTTTTTTAATTTTTCATATTTTAGTTTAAACAACACCAAAATAATTTTTCACGTTCACTTATTCACTTCACATTTTCACACACCGATTCGACTTATTCGCCGTCAAACCTTCGTTGGGAGAACGACCCGGGGAAATATTTTCACGAGTATTTCTTCGGAAAAATCATACTATAAAAATCATTAAATCAGTTATCGAGGGCTTTCAATAAGTTGTCAATTTTATTGGTCATCTCCGTTTGTTGTTGATTGAATTCGGATTCGAATCTAGCTATCCGAGCTTCTTGAGATGCCATAAATTTGGACATCAATCCTTCAAGATTATTGGTACTACCATAATTGTAGGAAGGATTGTTATTGAAAGTACGGTTTGGGGATGAACCGCTTGATTGGAAACGATTAGGTGGGTTGGAAGAATTGGTTTGCTGTGCGTTTTGGTTTTGTTTCCACCTAAGGTTTGGGTGATTTTTCCATGAGGGGTTGTATGAATCACCGTAGGGGTTTGGCTCGGGTTTATGAGGGGTTGTATGAATCACCGTAGGGATTTTTCCATGAGGGGTTGGATGAACCGCAAAAGCTTGTTCGGGGAGTTCCACGCAATCACGAGTGTCGTGGGGACCACTACATAATTCACATGAAGAAGTGATTTTGTTCACTTGGCTTGAAGGTTTAGGAACCTCGTAGGATTTCATAAGAAACTTGACTTGGTCTTCAAGTTCTATGATCCTACGGTCGAAAGTGCTTGAATTGTTCGAAGGCAAAGATATTGCCTTGACCGTTTTATTCAAATCACGGGGATCATTCCAACTTTCGTTGTCATAAAGAGCAAGATCTTCCAAGAGAGCCCATGATTGTTCCGCACTTAGATCACGTAGCTTACCACCGGCCGATTGGTCAATGGTTTGCCTCGTGGAGAGATTGATGTAGTCATAGAAGATTTGGACTTGGAGCCAAAGTTCTATGTCATGGTGAGGGACTTTTTGGAGTAAGTCCTTGAATCGAGTCCATGCCTCGTAGAGGGTTTCGCCTTGACGTTGTTGGAACATCAAGATATCATTCCTTAGCTTGGTAGTTCTTCCTGGTGGGAAAAACTGAGCAAGGAAACGAGTGGTGAGATCTTCCCAAGAGGTGATGGATCCTGTGGGTAGACGCTCTAGCCATTGACTAGCTTGGTCCCGCAGAGAGAATTGAAAGAGACGCAGTCGGGTCGTCTCTCGAGTGGCAACATCAAGGTCTATGGAATCAACGATTTTGAGAAAGTCCTTGAGATGTTGATTAGGATCTTCGGAACGAAGTCCATGGAATGCGCATCCGCTTTGCACCAACCGGATGTTGTCGGATCGCAAGGGAGTGACATTGGCTCCTTGAGTGAGCTCAATGGTGTTTCGATAGCCATGGTGGCTAGGATGGGAGTAGTCTCCTAAGGTACGGGCTCTAGGAGGTGGGTGTTGTTGTGGTGGTGGGTTGTTGGGATCGAGGATATTACCACCTTCCATGATGTCGGATGGTAATGGTTACGAACAAAGAAACGAAGAAAAAAGATAGACTAAAGAAAACCTAGAAAAATAAAATAAAAATCTCACTTAGAAAGGAATCAAGTGAGTAGACCTAATAAAATAAAAATTCAACCTAAACAATAACTATTCCCCGGCAGCGGCGCCAAAAACTTGATGCGTGGTTTTGCGACCTTACAATAGGTTTTACCTCTCGAGGGATCTCAAGAGGCTTGCAATCCCCACCAGGCAGTGTACCTGACCGATGTAGTATAGTGTAGTGGCAAGTACCGGGGATTGATCGTTCTCTAGGGGAATAGTGTCGTTAGGATTGAAAAACTACTCTAATAGGTCTAAGGGTGAGGGAAGATTCTTTTTGTATTTTTTTATATTTTTATGAAAGCAAGTAAAATCTCGGGTTTGAAGGAGTGGGCGGAATTAGTTGCTAGTCAACTAACCCAAATAACTACAATTGCAAATAAAATAAAATGACTGAAAATAAAAAGGTTGTGGAACTTATATGGAGAGAAATGTGTTTACTTAGATTTCCTTACTCCCTAACTATCTTTTACCGGTTGATTAGTGTGTATTAATTACGTGGATGACGGGTGTATTCCTTAATACCAATCGTGGGGTGGCGTACGTACTTCCCCAACTCTACAAGCTCCTACTTCACTCCTATGTCGAGCCGGCTAAGAAGCTCCTAACATGGGATCATTAGAATTCGCTCATGCATTAAATACAACCATAATAACCTTAGTACGCATTGGTTCATGTTTCTTAAGACGTTCAAGCAAGTTACCGTATAGGAGGTTAGCCAGTTTTCTTAAGCCTAACATCGATAAACAATCATCCAATACAATTAATAACACACCAACAACCAATAATCAATAGTTAGGTTTCATTAGATCTAAGCAAACACAAGATAAATCTAGCCTAGCATGTTAAATAAAAGACAAGAACAAGATATAATCAAACAACACATAGACATATTGAATGATTAATTGATTACTTATCTTCAATTGAACATGGGAGATCCAAGGGTATAAAACCCTTAAAAATGGCAGAAAAATCGTCTTAGGGTTTCTCCTCACAAAGTTGCACATTAATGACTAAAAATTATGAAAATATATATAGGAAAACAGATCTGACGGCGTCACGTTATAGAGCGTGACGCCGTCACCTCGCCGCGGTTAGGGTTTCTTGATGGCCTTCTTGACGCCGTCCCCCTTTAATCCTCCAAAATCCTCTCTGGCTTATCAAGGGTTGACGGCGTCACACTAGGGCTTGACGCCGTCACAGGTACTTTTCCAGCAGATTTTTGAGACTTTGTCGTTTTCTTCACTTTTATGCTCCAAAAACGTCCAAAATGCTTCCTTTTCCAGATTTCTTCTCCAAAGTACCTAAAATGACAAAAGGAACGATTTAGGGCAATATTTGATCAAATAAATACGATTTAGGGCTTAAATGACCCCCTAAAAGCGGTACACTTTTCGTCTCATCAAATATCCCTACACTTGGGATTTGCTTGTCCTCAAGCAAATGAGCTTTTCCACCAATCAAAATACAAGTTAGGGGTCATTTAACATTAATATAAAAGTAATTACAACAAATGATCGTTCCACCTTAGTCAAAACAAGCACGGAAATTATACACTAGCACCTCACATTAAGTGTTTGGATACTCTCATCTCTCGGTGTTGTAAATTTATATATGAAAATGGAGAAATATCACTCATTACCTGTCATAGTAAATAGATTACCATAGGCTTGGGAAAGGATCAAAACCTCCACCACATTGGCGTAAGCACCTAGGATAAACTATCAAAGAGGTCTTTACAAAGGGTTATAACGTTAGGTGTAGGGATAAGGAAAACACGGTTTGTTGGATAAGGATATTTTTACTGGTGGCAAGTCAATCATCTTGGTCAATTACATGTAGAATGAGGCGTTGCTAAGCCAAGACTCAACTCAACTTAAACTAATCACGAACTAATAAACAAAGAACAAAACAAAACATAAATAAAAGATAGAGGCGGATGGTAGTCCGTATGCTTTTTCTTCACTTTTTCTTTTTCTCTTTTTTTTTTTTTTTTTTTTTTTTTTTTTTTTTTTTTTTTTTTTTTTTTTTTTTGCATACACTCTTGCCCTACCATCCAAAACAATACATCACTAGGGATTCTTTGTACCATCCCTACACTTGAACTTTTACATACTTTACATAAAATTATTCTAATGACTCGAATCAAGATAATCGAAACGTTTGGAGTACTTTAAAATATTAACGTACATATGGGGGTAATAAATGATGTTCTTCCCCATTACTCCATTACACTAGTACTTTACCCAATCGTCCCAATCGTCCCAAAACAATATGTACAAGGATATGACTCGACTTAGCAACCATGTAATCAATTAGATAATTAACTTGGGTTTAAACAAATGTTGTCACAATAATGCACTAAAAATGAGTGCATACAAGGTAGGCTAAGGCGATTTGGGTGTACATTTAAGTGGGGTGTAAACAAATTCTTACTTTAAGTAAAATGCTTAAAGTTAGAAACGAAAAGATAGGCTCTGAGGGGTGTACTAGGGGTATCGTGTACTAAAAATGAGTACAACGCAAAGGGTGTGGGAGAATTACTTGACCAATGTAGCCAACGTAATTATAACAAAAACACAGGTGTAAAACAATGGGTTAATCCTAATGCCTCTTATCATGTAGTAAATCTAACTACACGAATGTAGTCTCACTTGTGGCCTCGGAATGGTCCTAACGCAAGTTCTAGAATCTAAGTGCTACCGGTACACACATCATAGCATAAATGCTTTTCCTACCAATTCTAGGGGCGAACCTCACATATTTGGGGGTGGAAAATTTTTTAGTGGTACGGTTTTGTGCTAGTCATATAACTCCTATCCATGAGACGCTTATTAAAATCAAAGTTTCACTCCTATATGTTGTAAAAAATTTTAAATTTGGTGCTAAAATTGCCCTAACCAATATTTCTCTTGGCTTTATTACACATTCACTATTAAACAAAACAAAAATCAAGCGAAGTTGTAGTTTCTAAGGCATCCTAATTTACCCTCCCTACACTTAAACCGAACATTGTCCCCAATGTTCTAAGTAAAAGATGTAAAAGTAAAAATAAATGAAAATGAAAGAAACTAATACTCCCCTGATTCGCTCGGTATGTATGATGTGATAACATGGTTAAATCTTCCTCTAAGAAAACGAGCATAGAAAAGCTTCACTACAGAAATATAATCATCTTCTTGTCCAAAATAACCTGTTAATCCTGAGAAAACAAACACGAAAACCTGCATAACATCGGCGGGATAAATCTGTATAAGGATATAATGCTTGTGGAATGATTATTTTGCAGATTCCTGGAGTTTATAAGTTAGAGATTTAATAAAACATTTTATGATTCCGGAATAAAAACAAAACTTTCAAAAATTTCAGAAAATTAACACCTGACGCCGTCAGACAGGGGTCTGACGCCGTCAGAAATGATCTGACAGAATTCTCATGTTAAGTTTCCGGAAAATTTCTGGAAAAACCTATACCTTACTTCCTGGAAATCCTGCAAAATATCATTATGACTCGATACAAGCATTTGACTCAAACAATTACTAATATGCATGTTAATTTTTATTGTTACGATTCATGTTCATTTGTTATAATGAACCGATTTGGATTTCCCTTACACTTAACTTTTGCAAAATACCTTTATATGTAGTTAAGACGAAGTTAAAAACAAGATAAAGCATTTTCACAATTTAGTTTCGAACATGAATCAATAAAAATAAAAATTAAACATACATACAGAAGCAAATAAAATCAAACAAACAAATAAATAAACACACAAAGCAAATAAAGCTTGGGTTGCCTCCCAAGAAGCGCTTTTCTTTATTAACGAGTCTTGTAGCTAGACTCAAAGTCACCGTACATTACGTGACTCCATCATTGGTCACGGTTTCTAAGTCATTCTCATGTCCGGTTTTATATTCCGGTCCTAATTTCAAACAATCCTTGTAGAAACCGGATATCCTTTCCATAACATAGTCTACTCCTTTACTTCTATCTCCATCATTCCTATAGTAGACTGCTTGCTTAAGCTCCTTCTCAACATTTGACAAGTGTTGGAATTGCTCTATCTTATATGGCATTTGGTAGTTTACCTCATCGGTCTCATCCTTAAATCTAACTATCCCTAAGAAAGGTTCATAAGTCATTCTAGAGACCTAAACAAATGGTTTTCCAAAAACTACTTGAGTTAAGCATGCATCGACTATTGGGCGGATATCTTCTACAATTACAAAGTCGGTGGCATAGGTGAAGTTTCCTACATAAACCGGTAATCCCTTAACTCTTCCCGTAAAGTTACTCATCCAACCCTTATCAGGGAGCATCCTATACCCAAGTTGATTTTTCATTATCAAGTTGTAGTGGGCTCTAGTCATGATGTTTATGGGCGATCTAAGGTCGATGTAAGCTTTCCACACATGTAAATGTCCGACGTTGCATGGTATGTTGAGATTAGAAGGGTCGCCCATTTCTATAATTGGTCTACCTAGGAGGTATGGTGTCTCGGGGTCATCGAATAAGTCTGTATGATATGCGCGTTCTTCCTTAGTGGGTAGCCTATTGAAGTAGTCCTCATCATCATCTACTTTTTCAATCTCACTTTTCCTAACTTCTTTATCAACCTCGACTTTCTTAACCTCATCCTCAGGTTCACTATTATCCTCATTCCTATCAATAGGTTTAATAGTGACAATGTTGATGAAGTGGACATGTTTGGATGAAGAGGGGTCTTTTACTTGGGGTCCGCTATTTGTGTTCCTAGCGTCCTTATGTGGAGGTGATAGCACTTGGTTATCGAGGGCTTTCAATAAGTTGTCAATTTTATTGGTCATCTCCGTTTGTTGTTGATTGAATTCGGATTCGAATCTAGCTATCCGAGCTTCTTGAGATGCCATAAATTTGGACATCAATCCTTCAAGATTATTGGTACTACCATAATTGTTGGAAGGATTGTTATTGAAAGTACGGTTTGGGGATGAACCGCTTGATTGGAAACGATTAGGTGGGTTGGAAGAATTGGTTTGCTGTGCGTTTTGGTTTTGTTTCCACCTAAGGTTTGGGTGATTTTTCCATGAGGGGTTGTATGAATCACCGTAGGGGTTTGGCTCGGGTTTAAAAGTGTACCACTTGTCTCCCGCTCCGTTGGTACGCGAGGATGCGTAGTCCGCAAAAGCTTGTTCGGGGAGTTCCACGCAATCACGAGTGTCGTGGGGACCACTACATAATTCACATGAAGAAGTGATTTTGTTCACTTGGCTTGAAGGTTTAGGAGCCTCGTAGGATTTCATAAGAAACTTGACTTGGTCTTCAAGTTCTATGATCCTACGGTCGAAAGTGCTTGAATTGTTCGAAGGCAAAGATATTGCCTTGACCGTTTTATTCAAATCACGGGGATCATTCCAACTTTCGTTGTCATAAAGAGCAAGATCTTCCAAGAGAGCCCATGATTGTTCCGCACTTAGATCACGTAGCTTACTACCGGCCGATTGGTCAATGGTTTGCCTCGTGGAGAGATTGATGTGGTCATAGAAGATTTGGACTTGGAGCCAAAGTTCTATGTCATGGTGAGGGACTTTTTGGAGTAAGTCCTTGAATCGAGTCCATGCCTCGTAGAGGGTTTCGCCTTGACGTTGTTGGAACATCAAGATATCATTCCTTAGCTTGGTAGTTCTTCCTGGTGGGAAAAACTGAGCAAGGAAACGAGTGGTGAGATCATCCCAAGAGGTGATGGATCCTGCGGGTAGACGCTCTAGCCATTGACTAGCTTGGTCCCGCAGAGAGAATTGAAAGAGACGCAGTCGGGTCGTCTCTCGAGTGGCAACATCAAGGTCTATGGAATCAACGATTTTGAGAAAGTCCTTGAGATGTTGATTAGGATCTTCGGAACGAAGTCCATGGAATGCGCATCCGCTTTGCACCAACCGGATGGTGTCGGATCGCAAGGGAGTGACATTGGCTCCTTGAGTGAGCTCAATGGTGTTTCGATAGCCATGGTGGCTAGGACGGGAGTAGTCTCCTAAGGTACGGGCTCTAGGAGGTGGGTGTTGTTGTGGTGGTGGGTTGTTGGGATCGAGGATATTACCACCTTCCATGATGTCGGATGGTAATGGTTACGAACAAAGAAACGAAGAAAAAAGATAGACTAAAGAAAACCTAGAAAAATAAAATAAAAATCTCACTAGAAAGGAATCTAGTGAGTAGACCTAATAAAATAAAAATTCAACCTAAACAATAACTATTCCCCGGCAGCGGCGCCAAAAACTTGATGCGTGGTTTTGCGACCTTACAACAGGTTTTACCTCTCGAGGGATCTCAAGAGGCTTGCAATCCCCACCAGGCAGTGCACCTGACCGATGTAGTATAGTGTAGTGGCAAGTACCGGGGGATTGATCGTTCTCTAGGGGAATAGTGTCGTTAGGATTGAAAAACTACTCTAATAGGTCTAAGGGTGAGGGAAGATTCTTTTTGTATTTTTTTTTATATTTTTATGAAAGCAAGTAAAATCTCAGGTTTGAAGGAGTGGGCGGAATTAGTTGCTAGTCAACTAACCCAAATAACTACAATTTCAAATAAAATAAAATGACTGAAAATAAAAAGGTTGTGGAACTTATATGGAGAGAAATGTGTTTACTTAGATTTCCTTACTCCCTAACTATCTTTTACCGGCTGATTAGTGTGTATTAATTGCGTGGATGACGGGTGTATTCCTTAATTCCAATCGTGGGGTGGCGTACGTACTTCCCCAACTCTACAAGCTCCTACTTCACTCCTATGTCGAGCCGGCTAAGAAGCTCCTAACATGGGATCATTAGAATTCGCTCATGCATTAAATACAACCATAATAACCTTAGTATGCATTGGTTCATGTTTCTTAAGACGTTCAAGCATGTTACCGTATAGGAGGTTAGCCAGTTTTCTTAAGCCTAACATCGATAAACAATCATCCAATACAATTAATAACACACCAACAACCAATAATCAATAGTTAGGTTTCATTAGATCTAAGCAAACACAAGATAAATCTAGCCTAGCATGTTAAATAAAAGACAAGAACAAGATATAATCAAACAACACATAGACATATTGAATGATTAATTGATTACTTATCTTCAATTGAACATGGGAGATCCAAGGGTATAAAACCCTTAAAAATGGCAGAAAAATCGTCTTAGGGTTTCTCCTCACAAAGTTGCACACTAATGACTAAAAATTATGAAAATATATATAGGAAAACAGATCTGACGGCGTCACGTTATAGAGCGTGACGCCGTCACCTCGCCGCGGTTAGGGTTTCTTGATGGCCTTCTTGACGCCGTCCCCTTTTAATCCTCCAAAATCCTCTCTGGCGCGTCAGGGGTTGACGGCGTCACACTAGGGCTTGACGCCGTCACAGGTACTTTTCCAGCAGATTTTTGAGACTTTATCGTTTTCTTCACTTTTATGCTCCAAAAACGTCCAAAATGCTTCCTTTTCCAGATTTCTTCTCCAAAGTACCTAAAATGACAAAAGGAACGATTTAGGGCAATATTTGATCAAATAAATACGATTTAGGGCTTAAATGACCCCCTAAAAGCGGTACACATTTCGTCTCATCAATCTCCATGTATTAGGGACCGAACTGTGACTATAATTCAGTCACTAACAAATTTTCTGCCAAAATTTTTTATTGCGCAAATATATTTGTAACTGAAATTTAGTCTTAAATATGATGTACATGTACTAGGGACTGAATTGTCACCCTTATTCAGTCACTAACAAATTTGCCTCCAAATTTTTTTTCCCGTACAGGCATATTAGTAACTGAAATTTAGTCTCAAATATGGGGTCAGTGAATCGAGGACTGATTTTTAGTCGCCGCAATCAGTCAATAAAAGGTCAGTCCTTAAAAGTATCAGTAACTGATGTTTCAGTTACCGATGCTATGTATCAGCGACTAATATATCAGTCCCTAGAAATTCAGTCTCTGAAAGCCTGTTTTTTTGTAGTGTGGTGTTGGTTCAAAGGAAGCAAGTTGTGGTGATGTTGGTTTAATGGAAGCAAGTTGTGGTTGTGTTGATTCAATAGATGGAGGAGTTTGGATATAGTTAGAGAAAGGTGTCCTAGTAGAAGGTGTTTTGATGGGTGAGGATTTGGTTGATGATATCTCATACATTACGTGCGGTTTTTCTTGGAGGGCTTCTAGTGAAAGATCGTGCACTTGGTGCCTTAGTCATTTTTGAGATGTGTTAGAATGTGAGTTTACAGTAGGAGAATGGAGTTTAAGGTGTGAGTTTAAAGCAAAAACACAAGTGGTTTATATAGTGAAAGATTATGCAAGGGTATTAAAGCCTAAACCACTAAAATCCTTTAAAATGCAATGATTTGCATGCACAAAGGTCAACTACAAAGATGCAATCTTCTAGGAGGGTTATTAAAGACAATGTGGAGTGTTGGAATGGTTAAAGTTGAGTTTTGGAAGACTATGATTAATTATCCTTGTATCTGTTTGCCCGGATCCTTTTCAAAAGGGATCCGGCTATCTCTAGCCAAGGGATTCGGTTAACAGATTTGAAGAGAAAGGGAAATGATTAGGAACTAGCTACTCCAGCCCTATATATCTTGAGATTAATAGTGTGAGAAAGTGTCTTAAATGGTGGAAATCCTGAGAGGTTTAAGACTAATGATGAGGGGTTGCCAATGATGGACTTTATAGGGAAAATGAGGCTAAAGAAGACCAATAAATTATCAAGGGTGAAGATAATCATATTAAGAGGTGTTTAATGAAGGTAGGAGTCAGGTAAAAGTCACAAGAAAGATTTAAAAATTCCTTAAAAATTATAAGAATTAAAAATTTGATTTTAGAGCATTTTGAGATTGAAAAGATTAAAATAAATTTATGAAAAATATATTTATTGTGTAGGTAAGTGGATTAGGTTTAGAGAAGGATGATGTAAGAAACAGAACTGAAAAATGGTGAGTGTCTTAGAAATGATAAATCATAAACATCTCGGAAGGAACCTAAGTCATTCTTAGAAAAACAAAAGAACTACTAACATCAAGGTCAACTCAATTGTGACTAATATGACATGAATAACTAGTGTAATAAGATTTGGTAGGTTGAGAAGGATTAGAAAAGTCATCTAAGTGTCCCAGTTTTCCCGGATCCGCCGGATCCATTATCAAAGGGATTCGGCCCGTTATACCTAAGGGATCCGGCTTTTGAGACATAAATCTTCACAATGGGCTTGCCAAATCATGCTCACTAATCTAATTTCAAACTTCTTGATTCCAACATTAAATATAAATGTATTCTAGTTTAGGAAAGTAAGGAGAACATGTAAGCATAACATATAGGCACACAAGAGATATCAAGATCAATAGTTGATATATGTTCAAATACGACAAACATTCACATACATAAAAAAATGTTCAAATTATCATAATCTGTAAACATAAATAACCAAAATATTCATATGTGACCAAAGCACAACTTTCTAATCTCTTCACTTTTTCTTCTTTCCCATGCTTGTGATGAAGTGAGCGAGACACTCGAACATTCCCTTTGTTTGCTTGAATTCTTTGGTTTCTTTGGGAAGTTTGGGAAGTTGTTCTATATATGAGATAGGATCAAGGCGGTAGTTTGAGATGGGATCATTTTCATCGGGTTCAACTTCGTCTGAGGAATCTGAGAGAGGACGAGGTCTTTTTCCTTTGATCATAAGTCTTTTGGCACAACCTTCGGCGAGGGGTACCATAACACGATTTGCAAGAAAGTGATCGCCAGTGATTGGAGAAGGTTGCATTGAACTAGCATGCCTATAAAGGCGTATGAGGAGCTTGCCATAAGGAAGAACCGTTTTGTCAGTCTTAAATACAACAACCATTCTTTTGGCAATGTAGTAGGCAAGATTGAATGGTTTTGGTGGATGAGGCAAAAGATCATTTGGACAAGGAAAGCGTTAGGATGGTCTTTATTCCCGACAAAAAAATGACATTTTCCCTAAGAATTTCTTCCCACTTTTTGTAAGTTGGAAGCATTTCAAAGAGTTTAATTTGGAAGGGATCACGTTGAATGAATTCCTTGTTGCGAGTCATTCGAGATTGGTCGATTCTTTGTATGAAGTTGGTGTCTCGAACCAAGACGGGATCATCAAGAGGAGTGCGATAGATGTGGTGAGAATTTAGGGCGAGGTGTTGATTAGCGATGGACCAATCATTGGAGTACATGCAAATTCCATGACATGGAATTTGGAGAATTTCGGCGAAAGTGGTGAGAGTCAGGACGATGCTTTGGTTGTTTATTGTGAAGGAGATGGAAATAGTTCCGTCATTGTTTCGGATAATCCGAACACTTTTGTAGAAATCGAAAATGAACACCGGGCAAATTTGTTCATTGATATGAAGAAGGCAATCAAAGTTGATTGCGGAAAAGACTTGAGGAATATTTGTATCATTAAGAAAAGATTCCTCAACGACACGCCCTTCATGGATAAGGTGTTTCTGAAGCATTTTAAAGGTTTTTCGGTCATCGGAAGAGAGACCATTTTTGCTATGATATCTAGGAATGTAGTGGACGGTGTCATGGTGATCTTGTTGAGTAGACTTAGGCATTTTGATCCTAGAAGACAATATTATAAAATCAATTAAAGTACACTTTAAAAGTGAGTTATGCGAAGGAGTGTTTTAGTTATACTTGTTACCAAGATCTTTACCAAATGAGATTAAGTTTTTATTTTATTAACAATGCCAAACGCCTCTTTTTACAAAGAATTTTATTTATATGAGGATTTTTTGTAAAAAACAATTTATGTGTTTATAGAAGGATATAATCAAATAAAGTACTAATTGATATCTAGTTTATATGACAAAACTCTTTGAATGGTTCAATTAGCAAAAACCCATTTCAATCCAATTTTGATGAACAAAATACCTAAAATTAAATTAAAATATAAATTAAGAAAGTTAGTATAATCACTTACGAAGATGATTAGGAGATTGTGATAGAGGAGGTTGGAACCCTAGAATGAGAGATTATTTGATTTTAGTTGTTTTGGTATGAAGAGAGGGAAAAGAGGGCTGACTTTTTAAGTTCGAAATATTTAAAACTGGTGTCTGATGTGCCGATTCCGTCGGATCCTTTTCAGAAGGGATCCGACCCGTTATAGCGAAAGGATCCGGGAAGACAGCTGATACAATATTTTAAGAGTATGTTGATGCAAATAATGTTCTAAAAAAGTTATTTATATCTTTCGATAACTTCACGTTTTGAGGATGGAAAAATGTGAAAACACGTTACGTTAAAATTAACGTAAACAAGTTTTTAGTCGAAAGATCTCATTTCTACGCAAATCACTCTAGGTATGCACAAACAAATTTACAACTTGACAAATGATCAAAGAAGTTAATTTGTGTTTAAAACTTCACATTTTTAATGTGACAAAACATTTTTTCAAAAATATACTTTACAAGTTATTTTTGAATAATTAAGAAATGTTTTATTGGAAAAATAAGTTCAAATAACATAACAGCTATTTTCCCCCCCAAAATCAGCTCCAAACTTCCCCAAATAAATTTTCACCACTAAAGACAAAAAGAGAAGCATTTTTGTCTGGCACGGTACCACTAAATTTAGTGGTACCGTGGGTGATTTAGTGGTGCCGTGTACCTGTAACGGTCAGATTTTTTCTGCCTATAAATACCAACCCTCTTCACAGTTTTTGGGCATCCTTTTTCACACAGAATTTTCTGAGTTCAATACTCTCATCACATTTTCTCTTCTTGATCATTTAGTTTAGTTTTCTTTTGTTTTAAGATTGATCCAATCATCCAACCAAGTCATCCTCTTCATTCCTCTTTTAGTGCAAGAGAAGAACGCAATGTATCAAAGAAGATACAAAGTGTTGTAGTTGTAGTTAGAGCACTTGTAACACTTGTTACATACTTGTTGTATCTTTGTATACATCAAGTTCATTTTTCTTTTGAGAGTTTGTGAGAAAAGATCATTGTGATCTTATAGAGATATTGAATATCTCTTGTAGCTTGTGAGCTAGTGTGTTGATCAAGTTGATCAAGGGTATATAGGGTAGATTGAGTCAAGTGAGGGTTGATCATTGTGATATTGTCGAGATCTTGGAGATCTCTTGTAGCTTGTGGGCTAGTGTATTGATCAAGTGGATCAAGGCTAGATCGGGTAGATCGAGTCAAGGGTGTTGATTGTGTGAAGTAGAAAGGATAAAGTGGATCATGGTAGATTGGTGCTAGCTAAGATTAGCACTCGACATTTAGCTTAGTGTCGGAAAATAGGATAAGCGACGTTGTACGGTTTTCTCCGCCTGAAGAGGTTTGTTGACATAGTGCTTGAAACTCTCGAGTGTGGTACTCGGGGAGTGGAGTAGGGCGAAGAAGAGCTTCATGACCGAACCACTATAAATCTCTTTATCCCGGTTTGATCTTTCCATCTCTTTTCCTTACATTCATTATTTATATTAGATAGTTTAGTGTAGTGTTCATATTGGTGTTGATTGATTACACAAAAGATTCGAATCAAAGTTTTTCAAAAGTAAATTTTTGAAACAAATTAAAAACCGGTAAAACTATTCAACCCTCCCCCCTTCTAGTTTCCCACAATTGGTACGAGAGCCACGTCAGTCAAGATTTTAAAGTAAATTGTCTTTTAAAACTTGAATCGATCAATGGATTCCGACAAATATCTAGAAGGGCAATCTATGCAAAGACCACCACTTTTCGAAACCGATTGTTTTATTTATTGGAAAACAAGATTCGAAACATATGCGAAATCAAAAGACATTGATCTTTGGCATATTATTACCGAGGGTGACTTTCAACCGATTCAAAAGAATCCGGAAACTAATAGGGATGAAATAGTTCCTTATAGTAAACAAAGTGATGAACTTAAAAAAAAACTAGCCAAAAATGATGAGGCTAAAATGATGATTTATAATGCTTTGCCGAAAAAGGAATTTGAAAGAATTTTTATGTGTAATACGGAAAAAGATATTTGGAAAACTTTTTATAGTCACTCACCAAGGTAATAATCAAGTCAAAGAGAACAAGATAGATCTTCTTGTGCAACAATATGAACAATTTTCCATTTCGAAAGATGAATCTATTGATAATGCTTTTGCTAGATTTAATACTATTATTACTAGTCTTAAAGCTCTTGATGAAGGTTACTCTAGCAAGAACTATGTTAGGAAGGTTCTTAGGGCTCTACATCCCAAATGGAGAGAAAAGGTCACCGCCATTGAAGAGTCAAAGGACTTGGCGACATTATCACTCGATGAACTAATTGGAAACTTGAAGGTTCATGAGATGATAATCAAGAAAGACTCCGATATAGTCAAAGGCAAAAGCGAGAGAGTTAGATCTCTAGCATTGAAAGCCAAAAAGGAGTCTAGTGATGCGGAATATTCGGATTCCAATGGTGAAGATGAAGAGTATGCGTTAGCCGTTAGAAACTTTAAAAAGTTCTTTAGGAGAAGAGGTAGGTTCGTTAGGCAACCTCATGATGATAAGAAGCCGTCACAAAAGAACCGAGTTGAAAAGAAAGGAACGAGTGATAGGAAATGTTTTAGATGCGGAGATTCTAATCACCTCATAGGAGAATGTCCCAAACTACCGAAAACCAACAACCAAAGAGCTTTCATAGGAGGCTTTTGGAGTGATAGCGGTGAAGAAGAAGAGAAGAAGCCTGTTAATACAAATATCGTCCTAAAAACGTTATTTATATTTTACGATCTTTGCTTAGTTTTGTTAATGACAATTACAAAGTTTATCTTTAAGCAAAGCATAAATAAGATTAAGTCTTTTACATTTATAGTGATATGCATTTTACAAACACATTTCATATCACAAAGTTTTCTAGAAATGACATATACAAGTTTACATGTTTATTTCTTAAAATGGAAACTTTATTAGTTAAATATTAGGATGACATCATGGCATGCATCATCTACACAATCTTGGTAAGATTTTGTGATATTTTGTTTAGATCTTCAAGCCAAAGAGTTGACATTTGAAGATATGGAAAGATATGGCAAGATTTGGAGATATCTTAGCTGGCCTGACACGGCGGTACCAAAGTGGTACACGGACGGATCCCTTTTGAGGGATCCACCGGATCCGTGGCCTGTTCATCAGCTTGCCTATAAATAGCAAGCTGATCATTTGGCCAAATTATCACTCATATAGCTTAAAACTCATACTCATTCATTTGCATATCACTAACCCTTAGCTTACTAACATTTCATAGATCTTTCCTTTTGTAGCAAAGAAGATCTCAACATACAAGGAGTAACAGTCTGTTATCTTCCTTCTAACATAGAGTCTGTGTGTTCTTGTTTTAGTCACACATCATAGTTAGTATCATTCATACAGTAAAGTCCGGTTAGTGTTTTAGTCCTCAAAACACATAGAGTGAACGGGAGTGGTTGTACCCTTGTGAAAGAACCAACGGGAGTAGTTGTACCCTTGTAAAGAACTAGGTGTTTAGCTTAGTACCGGAAAAAGATTAAGCGACGTGTAAAGGTTTTCTACGCCTAGAAGGGAGCTTGTTTCTTAGTGAAGATAAACTCTCGAGTTAGAGGCTCGAGGAGTGGAGTAGGGCAAGGAAGAGAGTCCTTGTAGCCGAACCACTATAAACGATTGTGTTGTGTGGTTTGATCTTTCCTCTCTTTACTTATTTACTTATATTACTTGTTTGTGTGAATGTTTGTTTACTTGACTTTGAAATCACGATAAGTAACAAAGCGAATTAATTTTAAACGGTAAAACTATTCAACCCCCCTTCTAGTTTTCCACAAAGCCCAACGATGAAACATGCCTAATGGCTCAGGCTTCGAATGCGGTACATTCCGACTCTTCTTATTATAGTGATGATAATTCGTCAATAGATGACAATAGATTACATGACGAATATAATAAACTATGCGAAGTAAGTTCTAAAATTTTAGGTAGAAACAAAATACTAAAATTAAAATTGCATGAACTCGAAGTGCAAGTTTTAGAACTAAAGGGTCAAGTTAAAAGACTTGAGAAAAATAAAGAAATAGATGTAGGATGTAAATCATGCATAAGTCTTCGAGTAGAAAATGAAAAACTCAAAGAAAATGCTTTAAGGATCATTAAGTTTGAAAAAAGGGACAAAGTCACTTAATGATATGCTTGAAAACGTTAGGTAGAGTGAACATGCCGGAGCGGGCTTAGGATTTGACCCGAATAAAGCTTCGACAAGTAAAATTTGTCAAAACCTCAAGTTCTGTCGAACAGGTGGACGGTACCACTAAAGGTACAGACGGCACCACTAAAATTAGTGGTACCGTGGTACCGTCGGGTACTGGAGACAGAACTGAGTCGAATCTGAAAAATAATTCAAGTCCTAAATCAGGTCACATAGTTGTTAATAGTGTCAAAGTACCTATTACTAGTAAAAAGGAAGTCAAAAGCTTTTACAAACCCTTGTCAACCCCCGGGCTTGGCTTTGTAAAACCCGACACTAGGTCAAAGACTTCTCCACCTAGAAAAACAAATGTTCCCAAACCTCGGTCAAGAACTCTTCTACCGAGAGGTAACTCTAGAAGACAAAGTTATCCAAATAACTATCCCGTCACTTGGAATAACCGTCAACTACAAAGTTACTTACCATGGGAAATTTGCCCTCCGTTCCAACATCCTAACCAAATGAAACTAATGCATGGGATGTTTAATACTAACAACTTTGGACCCATGAGATATTGGGGACCAAATGTTTGAATGTTTGTCTTATTCAATAGATATGCTTGGGAATCGACTTGGAGCCTGACGAATGGGTCAAAGATAGTGGATGCACTAATCATATGACGGGTAACCGAAGTCTATTCTCATCATACAAGGCATACAACAGAGGTAATGTCACTTTCGGTAGCAAACTTAAGGGCAATATCATAGGCAAAGGTACGATTACTCAAAACTCCATCACTATTAAAAATGTTGAGCATGTAGATAACTTAGGATTTAACTTGCTTAGCATTAGTCAAATGGTAGACAATAAGTGTAGAGTTATATTCTCCGAAGAGGGTAGTGAGATTACTAAGAATGGCAGAATCATAGGCAAAGGAGTTAGGAAGAATGGTTTATTTGTTTTGAAAATAGGAAATAAGCCTCAGGATAAGATTTGCCTAGCAACCATAGATGATAATTCCACTCTATGTCATAGGAGACTAGGTCACGCCAATATGTGCTTGATACAATCATTGGCGTCTAAGGAACTAGTTAGAAACCTACCTAAGATTAAGTTTGATAAACACTTTTGTGATGCTTGTAAAATTGGAAAACAAGCTCACTCTAGTCACAAAGCTAAGAATATGGTCTCGACCTCTAGATGTCTAGAACTCCTTCACATGGACTTATTTGGTCCATCCGCCGTACGGAGCTACGGAGGAAATTACTACACCTTAATAATAGTTGACGATTACTTTAGGTATACTTGGACTAGATTCCTTAAGAATAAGACACAAGCTTTCGAGGAATTCGAAATCTTTAGTAAGAAGGTCCAAAATCAACTAGGGTGTACAATAGTCTCAATTAGGACGGATCATGGTCGGGAATTTGATAATGAAGTGCCATTTGGAGTATATTGTGATGCTAATGGTATTACACACAATTTCTTGGCTCCACGCACTCCACAATCAAATGGGGTAGTTGAGCGGAAAAAGCGTACTCTACAAGAGATGAGTAGAACGATGTTGAATGAACAATCAATTCCGCAAACATTTTGGTGTAATGCAGTGGACACTTCAACTTACATACTAAATAGGATTCTAATTAGACCTATCTTAAGAAAAACACCATACGAAATCTTGAAAGGTAGAAAACCTACCCTAGATTACTTTAGAGTGTTTGGAAGCAAGTGCTTCATACTAAACACCAAAGACTACCTCACCAAGTTTGACCCAAAGTCTTACGAAGGTGTTTTCCTAGGTTACTCCCAAAATAGTAAAGCCTGTGTTATCCTAAACAAGGAAACAATGAAAGTCAAAGAATCACTCAAGTGACATTCGATGAAAGTCCTCTACCAACTAAGACATCACCCTTGGTGGATGATGACTTGGATGAGGAAGAAGCCATTAAGGTTAATGGCAAGAAAACCTTAGAAAATGACATTGAGGATGAAATAGTTGAAGTTGACGAAGTTGTCAACATTAAGGAATCCAAGAACCATCGTATTGAAAATGTCATAGGAAACCTAAACCAAATAACTCTTAGGTCACAAGCACAAAACAAAAGTATTTTCTTTTGTTTTATATCTACCATAGAACCTAAGAATTTCGGTGAAGCAATTAAGGATGAAAGTTGGGTAGTTGCCATGCAAGAAGAGTTAAATCAATTCACCGCAAACCAAGTTTGGGATTTAGTACCTCCACCTAAGAATCAAACTATCATAGGAACTAAGTGGGTGTTTAGGAATAAACTCGACGAAAATGGCGTCGTGACTAGGAATAAGGCAAGGTTGGTAACACAAGGCTATAACCAACAAGAAGGAATAGATTACGATGAAACTTATGCACCCGTAGCTAGATTAGAGTCTATTAGGATACTCCTTGCCTATGCTTGCGCCTTAGACTTAAATTATACCAAATGAATGTGAAAAGTGCATTCCTAAATGGTTATATCAACGAAGAGGTATATGTTGCACAACGTCCGGGATTCATTGATTTCGAGAAACCGAATCATATTTACAAACTCAAGAAAGCACTCTATGGTCTTAAACAAGCTCCTAAAGCTTGGTACGATAGACTAAAGGCATTCTTGATTGAACATGAATATACCATGGGAGTGGTTGACAACACACTTTTCACGAAGAAACGTAATTCACATCTCATCATTGTTCAAATATATGTCGACGACATCATATTTGGCTCAACTTGTCCAGAACTGTGTGATGATTTCTCTAAGATCATGCGTGACGAGTTTGAGATGAGCATGATGGGCGAATTAAATTTCTTCCTTGGTCTACAAATAAAACAAATGGAAGATGGTATCTTCTTTAATCAATCTAAGTATAGTAAGGAGATGCTTAAGAAATTTAGTTTAGAAGAGTCTAAGCCCATGAAAACTCCATGTCCACATAAATTAAACTCACGAAAGATGAAGAAGGTGAGTCTGTGGATAGCACTAAGTATAGAGGTATGATATGAAGTTTATTATACCTCACGGCAAGTAGGCCCGACATCATGTTTAGTGTCTGCCTTTGTGCTCGCTTCCAAAAGGATCCCAAAACCTCTCACCTTGAAGCGGTTAAGCGTATCTTCCGATACATTAAAGGCACTATACACTTGGGATTATTCTATCCCAAGGGGACCAATGTAGAAATTGTTGTCTATGCCGACTCTGATCATGCGGGAGATTATGTGGATCGAAAAAGTACGAGTGGCGTTTGTACCTTCATGGGTTGTTGTCTAACTTCTTGGTTCTCCAAGAAACAAACGGCTCTTGCTATCTCCACGACCGAAGCCGAGTATGTAAGCGCCGAAAAGGCCTGTCAACAAGCACTATGGATGAAACAAGCTCTTAATGACTATGACATCCATCTAGACGACGTTCCCATTATGTGCGATAATAAAGGTGCTATTGACTTGAGCAAAAACCCCGTTCAACAATCTCGTACTAAACACATCAAAATTCATCACCATTGCATTCGCGATAACGTTCAGAAAGAAAACATTTCTATTGAGAAAGTTCCCTCTCAAGACAATATCGCCGACATCCTAACCAAACCTCTCAAACGAGAATCCTTCTACTATCTTCTTCTAGGTCTAGGAATGATGGAACATATTCCATAAATCTCATAACTATTTAAATATTTCACTGGAAATATGGAAGTCACCTCGTGTGTCTCGTCTCATAACTCTTCAAATATTTCACTGGAAATATTGAGTCATCCTTCACATTCCTCTTATGACTATTTGAATATTTCACTGGAAATATTAAATTCATCTTCTTTCGTTTAGGTCACTTGTAACAAAGAAGATACAAAGTGTTGTAGTTGTAGTTAGAGCACTTGTAACACTTGTTACATACTTGTTGTATCTTTGTATACATCAAGTTCATTTTTCTTTTGAGAGTTTGTGAGAAAAGATCATTGTAATCTTATAGAGATATTGAATATCTCTTGTAGCTTGTGAGCTAGTGTGTTGATCAAGTTGATCAAGGGTAGATAGGGTAGATTGAGTCAACTGAGGGTTGATCATTGTGATCTTGTTGAGATCTTGGAGATCTCTTGTAGCTTGTGGGCTAGTGTATTGATCAAGTGGATCAAGGGTAGATCGGGTAGATCGAGTCAAGGGTGTTGATTGTATGAAGTAGAAAGGATCAGGTAGATCGTGATAGATTGGTGCTAGCTAAGATTAGCACTCGACATTTAGCTTGGTGTCGGAAAATAGGATAAGCCACGTTGTACGGTTTTCTCCGCCTGAAGGGAGGTTTGTTTACATAGTTCTTGAAACTCTCGAGTGTGGTACTCGGGGAGTGGACTAGGGCGAAGAAGAGCTTCGTGACCGAACCACTATAAATCTCTTTGTCCCGGTTTGATCTTTCCATCTCTTTTCCTTACATTCATTATTTATATTAGATAGTTTAGTGTAGTGTTCATATTGGTGTTGATTGATTACACAAAATATTCGAATCAAAGTTTTTCAAAAGTAAAGTTTTGAAACAAATTAAAAACCGGTTGTTGGGAATTGTAATTCGAGTTGATAAGTACAAAACCACACAAGTGAAGAATGAAACAAGTGTGAAAGACGAAGGACCAAAGAAGACAAAAGGAAAATTCTATTTAGGGATAAAGATTACAGAATATTGATAGGAATCCTTTTGTAACCCTAATCCTCTAGTATATAAAGAGGATATGGAGCGTGAGTTTTATAACAGATGTTAGAGATGTAACATCCATTAAAAGTGTGTGTGTCAAGATGTAAACACCAGGAAAGGTGTAGGTTGTGTCTAGGTGTCAAGTCTTAGTGTAGACGCCTAGGTTTTGTAAGTTAGTAGTTGTTAGAGATGATGACGAAGAACCTTATTGATAATAATAATATTCTTTATGTTATTCCGCTGTGCTTATTATTATCATTGTGCTTATTGTTTATCCTAGATCAAGGTCGAAACAACCTAGAGTCCAAAATGGTCCAAGAACTTATTGATGATGGCGTGCAGAAGTTCTGTCAGGTGGTATCAGAGCCTAGGGGCTCTGATCGTGGGATTAAACAAGGTTTTGTTTACCGAAGAATGCAGAAAAACAAGAAAAATTCGGATCTGGTTCGTATTTTCGTAACTCACTGCAGGGCTGTTTTCAAATGACGATAACTCCTTCGTTAACCATTGGATCGGGCTAAATTTTTTACTGGAGATTCTTCATATATCAAGGAAGCTTTTCGCTAGAGGGATCTTCGATCTGAGCTCTAGACCTTCAGGTATTAATTTTTGAAAACTGCCGCAGAGGTGTTCATAATTTTCGAATTTTTAGGGTTTTTGGCATCTGGAACTTCATGAACTTATTCTTATCAGTTTCATTCATTATGGGAGTTGTTTATATGCTTTTTGGTGCCGAGTATACTTGTTTAGAAGCAGCTTTTGAATCAATTTTAGGGTTTCTTGATGTCTTTATTGTTTAAAATAAACCCTAGTTCTTAAAAGTTCATCTATTGGTTCTATCTGGTTTTATGATCGTGTGCTGCTACTGGATTTTGGTTCATGGTTTCGTGGAGATATATAGATCACAAACCCTAGACGATGGTTTCATGATTTCTATGGTGTTTTTGGTTGACTGAAGTTCATGGTACTGCTCGTTCCTAGTTAATACTGCTACGTTATATTTGTATTGCCGACAAGTGTTTTTATTGCTCGCATGATTAGTACTGTTCCCGCTATTTCATTAGTATTGCCAAGGTTCAGTTAGTACTGCTACCGTTCGAGATTAGTACTGCTCGTATGTTTTTGAGTTTGTACTGTTATCAACACTTAGTACTGCTGGGATTTCGATGTTTGTATTGCTTCTTCATTCGCATTCATACTGTCGACGTTTATTTGTACTGCTTTGATGGATTGAAGTTATGGAGGTTTAATGGTTCGACACACATGGAAAGTATTTTGGTTATTCGTTTCTTTTGGTCGGTGAACAGAATGAAGATATTTATAGTTTACTTTTTCACAGTACGTCCTTGCATGGTAACTGATTCACGATTCTTTTTACGTTCCTAATTGGACGGTGACCCTATTAAATACGAGGAGATCAATGGGAGATGGTTATTTTAAAACCTAACATGGGTCGGTGATTTGGTCTCTTACGTTATTGATTAGATACCACTTCAGAGGTGATTTGGTTTATTGAAGTTAATCTTTTAATGTTTAGTCTCTCACATGGGACGGTGACATTCACATATTTCTTTTCCATATTCGATCTTTGGACGGTGCACTTGATGATGAAAGATGGGATTGACTTGTTTGTTCTCTTTTGCATGCAACTCAAATCTCACGTATTCGAACAGTATACATGAGACTAGAGTATCACGTATCAAGTCTTTCTCTCTTTCTTATATGTTTGTTTCTTTTTATGGCAAGAGATTACGAAAGTAAGGGGAAGTGGAACTGGTTCGTTCCAGCACACACACAAGGGGAAGACACACACATAGAAGAGATTTGCTTTTTGATTTTTGGTTTCGGTTCTTAAAAGATTTCATGGCTCGTTCTTATTTGTTCTTATTGGCGAAGAGGATTAGTTATTGCTTATTTGACGATGAAGTGGAATTTTTCAAGGTTGTGTTTTATTATACCTTTTGAGAGGAGGTAACTTGTTTGTTCTTTCAGGTGACTACGAATTGACAAACACTTGAAGGAGTTACGTTATTGTGCTCAATGATTATTGTCAAGAGATTGCGATCTCCCTATACGTTAAGTATACGTTCGAAGTCAGTTTTAGTACAAGATATAGGACACAAGGTTGGTTTATTCTACTTCAGCATCGAATTGGTAATGGTTAGTTTTCTTCATCATTACAAAAAGTCTACAGAATTGGAGATTCAAATGGTTAACATATGGGTTTCAGGGGAAGCTTATTGTTAAAATGATTAACCATTTATCTGCAACATTGAGGTGAAGGTTTTTATGATTGCTCATTGGTATTTTTACTGAAGATTTGGGATTTTTTTTTCTTGAGTTCATTTATATAAGTAAGCATTTTGGTGTTCTTAATGGTGGGTAATTCGAGACATTAGAAGACTAGATTGGAAGTATGGTGCTGATTCATGGTTATGAAGATCAAGGTTGCATATTTTTGTCCCCTAATTGATGATTACAAAAAGGGGAAGAAGATTTATATAGAAGAATTGCAACTTGAAGATCCTTGGTAGAGCATGTTACTTAAGTTCACGTGGTGAGCTTAAGGGGAAGATTTCATTCATGGAAGATCAAGAAGGTTTTGTAATTATCAACTAGGGGAAGATTGTTGGGAATTATAATTCGAGTTGATAAGTACAAAACCACACAAGTGAAGAATGAAACAAGTGTGAAAGACGAAGGACCAAAGAAGACAAAAGGAAAATTCTATTTAGGGATAAAGATTACAGAATATTGATAGAAATCTTTTTGTAACCCTAATCCTCTAGTATATAAAGAGGATATGGGGCGTGAGTTTTATAACAGATGTTAGAGATGTAACATCCATTAAAAGTGTGTGTGTCAAGATGTAAACACCAAGAAAGGTGTAGGTTGTGTCTAGGCGTCAAGTCTTAGTGTAGACGCCTAGGTTTTGTAAGTTAGTAGTTGTTAGAGATGATGACGAAGAACCTTATTGATAATAATAATATTCTTTATGTTATTCCGCTGTGCTTATTATTATCATTGTGCTTATTATTTATCCTAGATCAAGGTCTAAACAACCTAGAGTCCAAAACGGTCCAAGAACTTATAGATGATGGCGTGCATACTATTCAACCCCCCCTTCTAGTTTTCCAAGAGTATTTGTATTGTTAGTTACTAGTTCTTATTTTACTTATTTTTAAGATAGATTAAGACTCATAAACCTAAAAGATAAGTTTGAAAGAGAATAGATTATATAAAGATTTTAGATACCAAAACGATAGATCAAGACGAGACAGTAAAAAAATGAAGATAGAGAGAGCGGTACGAGAAGAGATAGGTCATTGTGAGTGACTTTTAAGTCGAGAGTAGATGAGTGCCGCGAGCGTATTTTTATGATGCTCATAAACATAGGAGGTTTCTAGATGTCTTCATTTCATCTTTTGATGATAAATAATGAGGTTTAAGAAAGAATGATATAGAATCCCATTCTTGATGATTTGACGAGTAGTGAGAATTTGTGAAGAGACTTTTGAAAGTTGTGATTTGGTATCATAAGTTTTATTTTTATGATACTTCAAAAAGTAATATATATATGAAAAAGTTTTGAAAGATAGATCATGTTTTCTATAAACATATCAAATAAACATAGTACTATATCAATCAACATGTTTCGATTATGAGCAAGCAACACTTTATGTGATAGATGAACATACCTTTGCCACATTATCTTGGAGAGTATAAGCACTCCTAGATGAGCAAGACTTCATGAGCTTTTAAAAGGTTTCCTAACATGAAGATTTCTTAAAGAAAATATGTTAGAATCATAGTAGTGATTTTAGAAAATATACTATGAATTATCTCAACTATCTTTATCCAATACAAAAGTATTATCCTTTCAAAAAATAACTTTTGATGTTAGTGTTTTCAAGGATTTTACCTTCTTTGTAGTTTTCAAACATACACGGATCGTTTCAAGTTTTTTATGTACAATATACTCTGGCAACTTGGTAACGAAGCTCTGATGCCAATTGTAGAAAACTAGAAGGGGGGGGGGGATTGAATAGTTTTACCGATTAAAACTTTTGTTTTAAAACTTTTAGATCGACTTATGTCAATCTAGTTTTGACGTGTTGGATATTGATAGTTGTGTAAGCATATAAACTATACTAAGAGAAAGAGATAGAGAGACACAACCATAACACAAGTATTTATAGTGGTTTGGTTACAAGGACTCCTTCCTTTCCCTACTCCACTCCCCAAGTACCCAACTCGAGAGTTCCGTAAACACTACACAACACGAACTCCTTTCACTCGCGGAGAAGCCTTCACAATGTCGCTTACACTTTATCCGATACAAAACTAAATATCGGGTTCTTCACACAAGGTAGAACCAAAAATTCATTGCCTACACTTTATTCGGTACAAGGCTAGATATCGGGTTCAATTACAATGGAGGAACCACTGTCCGATCAACACCTACTTAGCACAACACATCATAAGGACCAACGTTCTACTACACCGATCTACAAAACACATCTAAGACACATAGAGAGGAGAGAATAACAAGAAACACTTCTGTGATCTTGTGGAGAAGAAGAATCCTAGCAGCCCATGTCTTGAGCGTGCAAGTCTTCTAGAGGTCGTGATCTCGCCTTTAAGAGGAACCTAGAGAATCACTAAGAGAAAGGCTACAAAGAAGATCATTAGATCTGAGATAAAAGAACTTAGAACATAGAGAGAAGATGTGTCTAAGTGGGGTGAGAAAAAAGAAAGAAATGGCTCACTATTTATAGGCAAACTGAGCACTGTTCACCGGATCCGGCGGATCCCTTCCCAAAGGGATCCGGCCAGTGTAAATCAAGGGATCCGGGTATCTGGTGGTACCAGTCCAGATTTTGGGTTACAATTCCGGGTTGGTTATGGGTTAAGGTCTATGGGTCATGTGATTTCATGCATTATGTCAAAGACATCTTGGGTCATGGGTTATGGACTTTGGGTCATGGGTTTTACCCATTTTTGGTGTCATGCATGATTTCATGCAATGGGTCATGGGTTTTGGGTCAAGCTCCATGGGTTATGGGTTATGGACTTGGGTTTTGGGTCATAGATGGTCCAAGTCTTTACTAGTTTATTTTACAAGTATTTTATAAAATTTAAGTAACCAAAGTTACTTAAGTGTTTTTATAAAAATAGTTTTGGTTTTATGTAAATTATTAACTAAACATGTTTAAAGGCTTATTTGTTTAGTGAAATAAGTTAGTAAACTTTTGGCTCAAAGCTTTACGTATTTTATTTATCTCGTTAAAATGATTTTACGTTTGTTATCGACAAAACATTAGAAGATCGTAAATTATAAATAAACGTTTTCATGGTTTATTTACATTAACAAAAGTAGCTCGGTTATAAAGATAAGGGTCAAAGCTACCAACACTGAGGCAATCATGCTATTACCCACCGGATGTTAGCGTGATCCGAGACTCGTGATACGGAGAAAACGACAAACTATTTAGCCTATAAATACCAGGCCATGGATCATTTAAATTCAGGTTTCTCACATACTAACACTTCACTCTCTCAACTTTCAATCCTTAAGAAATACTTTTACTCTCACACCCGTTGTTGATCGTGAGACCCCCTCCCACAATGAGACTGTCGGTGCTTTATCTAAGCATATTCCATCTCGCGAAATATCCTATTCCATCGAAACAAGCGACTTCCTCGAGTTGGTTGTTGGAGATAAATACTAATGCTAAACTTTGTGTTATCAAGTGACGCCATCCATGGGACCAAAACTCAACTACGTCCTACGAACATGAATCATGTTGTTGAGAACATTCCCAATAAGGTTGAAGGTTCTGTTCGAAAAACTGTCAACAGGGAAGGAACGGCTCAGATGATTTCCCACCAGGGTATGCCCCGCCGGAGGTAGTTCACGAGTTTTGTCAAAAACATTACAAGCAATTACTCCCTTTTATGGCATAAAGAGCTAAAAAAGAAAAGCTGCAAGATGTCCGAAGTCGGTTGACCTATGGTGAAAGCACCGAGAAAAAAACCGAAGAAACATCTCAGTACCAGGATCCTCAAGGATCCAAGAGGAGAAAGAAAAAGAGATGAGACAATGGGAGAGCAAGGTCGCGAACACCACCTGGATCACGCTCTATGAGTGTATTCTCTATATTAGGATCTGGGTTTAGTAGTTCACAAGGAAACATAGTTAATCCCCTTCAACAAGCCTTTCAAGGTCGAGAAGAGTTTTCTCTCACTTGGGGGCGAAAAGACAAGAGCATTGAAGAAGAGAAGCTCGGAAACTCATACGAAGTTATGTAACATGTTCTAGTGCCCGAAAAAGGGAAATATAGAATAACAACTCTCGTACAGAAAAAGAAGCTTCTTAGGGAAAAAGAAGAAAGGATTCCTCTGAAAATGATGATAGTGTTGAAGGAGGACACTGGAGAAGCAAATCCTGAAGGTCTTTATAAAAAATAGAGGATGAGTTATCCCTACCATATAACTGTGAGTGTAATACATTGTTCACAAGACACATTAATGATTTTTTCCCCAAAAAGAGTCTGAATGCTGGCAAATGTGATAACGTATGACAGGGTAAGAGACCCGAAAGATCATCTTAAAAAATTTACAACTGCGGCCAGGGTTGAAAGATGGGTTATGCCCATATGGTGCCACATGTTCAATTCGACTCTAATGGGAGCGGTGTGGCTGTGGTTTGATGAACTTCCACTCGAGAGCATAGACAGCTTTGAAGATCTCAAGAAGAAGTTCTTAGTGTACTTCTTACAACAAATGAAGTACACCAAAGATGCGGTTGAATTACATCATGTCAAACAAAAAGAAGGGGAAACAACGGAAGCCTTCATAGAACATTTCGAAACCGAAATCCTTCTGGTGAGAGGAGCCCCAGAATGTCTGAGGATATCAGGATTTATGCATGGTATGAGATATAGCTACGTTATTAAACGTTTTAAAGAAACAGTTACTGTTTACTGCTACTACTTGTCGCTACTGCTATTGCTCTTTTTGCCAAACATAATATCTTAATCTTAACTAAATATAAAAATAAAATGTTTTTCCTTAAAACTTAAAAGAACTTAAATATGAGTAAACTTTTATACCTAATCTACCCTTTAATTTTAGGGTTTAAATCTAAATGGTTTTAAATTTTAAATTTTTGTTTAATACCTTACCAAAAATAGTTGAGTTATATTTAAAAAAAAAATATATATGTTGCTTATCTTATATTGCTGGAACCATACACACTTTAAAAAATTGTTTTTTTTTTTAAGTTCCACTATATGTTTCTATACATTTGTTAATACATTTTAAAATTAGGTCTTTTACTTGATTTATCGAATGTTACAACATTTTTAAGTTAATTTTGACTATTTTAAGTTGTATGCATAAGCTTTACAAGAAACACTTAATCAAAATATCGGAAATATAATTATTTGACGTCTTAAAATCTCATTGTCATGTATGGGTACTCGTCTAATACTATACAAAATCGTGTATGACTTTTAGAAAAGAGTAAACAGCAAAAAATGTCACTAAACTTTGCGAAAATTGCGAAAGATGTCCTCAAAAAAAAAGTGCAAATATTGTCCCCAAACTTTCAACTTTCTGCAACTTATGTCCTTTCCGCGTTACTGTAGTTGAAATTTTAGTTTTTGGACTAACGCTCGTTAGGAAATCTCATTAAATGCCGTGTGAAATGACTATTTTACCCTCCTTTTCTTCAATAATCGCAATTCCACCATTTTCCTTTCTTTCCCGCCAATCACAACTAAATTTCTCAAACACCATTTCAGTATTTATAACCCCTGATTCATAAACACAATTTCTGAAACACAAAATCACACGTAATCGATTATACTTCTTCAAAACAAAATGGACAAATACGATAACTTCAAGAACCCTATACGTCCCTGCAACAACCATCACCAAAGCCGTCACATAACCCCCACCTTGGAAAACCTACATTTATCACACAACTCTCAAAAGGAGGTTAGGATAATACCTGGTCCTGCTGGTATTGTTCAATTGGCTAAGCGTCGTAAACAAGCAGATATTAGCGAAGGTGGGCAAGAGTGTGTAATTTCGACACAAGAGTATATTAGGAAAGTTGTTGAGGATGTGGGTGAGGATGAGGATTTTTCACGTGGGCCATGGCTTTTCTCAGTTGAGTTTGTGAATGCTAATGGGGGGGGGGGTGTGTTTGGATGTTTAGGTGATATCAAGAGCTTTATCAATAATGGTAAAGTTGATCAAGTTGTTGCAATAATCAAGTCGTGTACTCCAAATGCCCTTGGAGATCTTACAGTAACTCTAAAGATCTCTCAGGTTCAATACCTGGTGCAATACATCACAAAATCATTAACGAGGAGGGGGGTTATGGAAAGGATATTACTATAGGAGCTGTTGTGATTCTTCATAACGTTTCAGTGTTTTCTCCTAATCGATCACACCATTCACTGCATTATCTTAACATTACAAAGAAAAACTTAGTTAAGGTTTTCCACAAGGATACACTTTATGGGAATGGGAGTGGGGTAGCTGGTAGGGGAATGTTAGACGAAGAAGAAATAATGGAATTGTTAGTAGAAGAAGAACGGGTTGAACAAGAGTGGTTGGATGGTGGATATCTTATTGAGGAACAGGAACATAAAATCAGATTAGACCAAGAAGCATTGTTAGAAACATTGGCAGAAGAAGCAAGGGCTAAACAAGAGGAGGACGAGAAACTTAGGAAAGAACGTGAGGAAGCTTGGGAACTTGGGTTGTATGGCTATGTATCTGATTCATTTTCCGATTCCAAGTAGGAGGAGAGACTTAGGAAAGAACCAGAGGAAGATTGGGAACTTGGGGGGTGTGGCTATGTATAAAAGTCAAATATATACGATAGATAATATCTTAGATAAGTGTTCAGTCAACAAGTTGAATACACAGAACAAGTTGTATCTTAGCTACTGTCACACATAACAAGCAAGTAGTTGACAAGACTTATCCATATTGTAAAGATCTCATTTGGACTATAAAAGGCAGATCTTAGCTAAGATATAAAGAGTGCATGTGCTTAGAAAATATATATCTGTCAAGAACAAGTCGAACATATATAGCAATCTGTCATAAGATGTAGAAACATAGAGATTCAAGGTTTTGTAACCCTAGTGATAGTGAAGATCACTCGTATTATTCTCAATAATATTGAATCGTTTGGTGTTATACTTTTTGTGTTCATTGTTCATCACAAAAGCATTACTGTTCCATTAACCAAACCCAATACTCTTCTAAGTGTGGTTAAGTAGATTCCGCATACTTAATCATATTCACTTAAAGTATCACATACACGTTATACAGGACTAACATCCTCAGAGTGTATTACAATCCTCTCAAGTGGTATCAGAGCAAGGTTGATATCTTTGATTTAGAAGAAGAAATGGACATGGAGACATCTCAAACTAATGTGGCTGCCAAGTTGCCAATGCTCAAACAGAATGAGTTTGATATGTGGAGGTTAAGGATAGAGCAGTATTTCCAAGTGCAAGACTATACACTTTGGGAAATTATTGAAGAAGGAAACTCCTTCAAGCCTACAAATTCTACAACAACAGTTGATGATAAGGTAGTGACAACTGTGCAGACCAAACCAACAACTGCAGAAGATAGAGTAAAGAAGAAGAATGACCTCAAGGCCAGAAGTATGCTGATGATGACCATTCCAAATGATCAACTTTTAAATTTCAGCAAGTTCAAAGATGCTAAGTCATTATTTGAGGCCATTGTTGCTAGGTACGGTGGGAATGAAGCCACCAAGAAGACCCAGAAGACTCTTCTCAAGCAGAACTTTGAAAACTTCTCTTCAACAAGCAATGAATCATTAGACCACATGTTTAACAGGCTTCAGAAGATTGTGAGCCAACTTGCTATTCTTGGGGTGGATATACCTCAAGAAGATCTAAACTCCAAATTTCTGAGAAGCTTACCTGAAGAATGGGCTATGCATGTTGTTGTCTGGAAGAACAAGCCAGACATTGACACCATGAACCTAATGGACTTGTATAGCAACTTCAAAATTGTGGAACAAGATGTGAAGAAGACTGGAGGATCTAGTTCAAGCACTGGGAACATGGCCTTTAGATGAGAAAACATGTTGTGCCTTTCTAACAAGTCAGAATGATGGGTCTATGCTTACTCATGAAGACCTCCAGGAGATCAATGATGATGATTTGGAGGAGATGGACCTCAAATGGCAAATTTCTCTTCTTAGCATGAGGGCTAAGAAATTCTATCAAAGAACAGGGAAGAAGATCACTATCAGCAGCAATGATACTGCTGGTTTTGACAAGTCAAAGATAGAATGCTACAACTGCCACATGATGGGGCACTTCTCAGGGGAATGTAGAAGACCTAGGCAGCAAGATGGCAAAAGCAAAGGTTTTGGAAGCAAGTCCAAAGCTGTGGAGACCACTGAGCCAAACTCAAAAGCTATGGTAGCTATTGATGGCTTAGGATTTGATTGGAGTTTTATGGCAGATGAAGAGGAAGCTTCTACTCAGATGGCTCTCATGGCCTTCTCTGTTACTGAGGTACAATCTGATAAAGTTTGTTCTAATACTTGCACTGCTATTAAAGAACTAGAAACTTTAAGAAAACATTATGATGATCAAAGGATAGAACTAAACAAAACTCATCAAAACTTAACAAATCATAAGATAGGTTTAGCTGTCCTAGAGGAGCAGATCATACACTATAAGACCAATGAATTGACTTTTTCTGATGATAAAGGTCTTCTTAAAAGAGACTTATTTTTTAAAGATGCTGAAATTAGCTTTTTAAGAACTGAGTATGATAGGCTTAAAAAGAAAAATGAAAACATTCAATTAAGTGTAGAAACATTAGACTATGCCTCTAAAGGTGTGAACAAAATAATTGAATGTCAAGTGATCAACAAAGCCAAGTCTGGGTTAGGATATAAGAATGTCCTACCTCCTTACAGAGGAATCCCTGCACCCCCAGGGATAGACCTAGAACATACAGGCTTGTCTGAATTTCAACTACCAAAGTTAGAATATGGTGTTAAGCCAAAAGAAAATGTAGTTGTTGATAAGCTTGAAGAAGTAAGTGAACCCCTTAAGAGTTCAAGTGATACTTCACTTCCTAAGGACAAGGTGTCCTCTGGTAGGAAATCAGATGGTCCAATCATTGAGGACTGGACATCTGATGATGATGAGGAAGATCAGGTTGTGGTTAAACCTGATGTTGTTAAGATAAAAGGAACAAGTGTTCCTAAAGTGGTCAAAAATCATACTGTTAGGCCTAAAACAAATATTAAACATGTTAGGCAACCAGTAAGATATTGTGAACAATATAGAACCAAAAACAAGCCTAAAGGTAACCAAAGAAATTGGAATGACCTCAAGTCTCACCAACTAGGTGATGACTTTGACTTCTATAACAAAGCTTGTTTCGTTTGTAGAGATTTTGACCACCTTGCAGCATTTCGCAACCTAAGGATATCTGAGTATTCAAACCATAGGGTGAACTTAGAAAGGCCTAAATATCACTCTAATTTTGCTAGAATGCCACCCAGAGCAAGTTTATTAAATTCTGGCCCAAAACAAGTTTCTACTGCTAGACAAGCAATTACTACTGCCAGACCATTTAACTCTGTTTACCAAAAACTAGCAGTACAAAATGCACAAACGACTTTCAAACATGCACCAACAACTGCTAAAAGACCTTTTCCAAAAAAAGTAGTAGTACAAAAACAAATTTGGATGCCAAAGGGTACTGGCAACATTAAATATACTGCTAGGAAAAAGAGGGCTAATGCTGTTAAGGCCTCATCATGTTGGATTTGGAGACCTCTTAAATCCAATGGTGCATCAACTGCTCTCAAAAGATTTAATTACATTGATGCACGAGGCAAACTCAAGTCAGTAATGGCTTGGGTTCCTCAACGAAACTAATTTCCTTATTTACGTGCAGGGACATTCACAAGCAGATGATGAAGGTCAAGGATATTCATATAGTGGGTGTTCCAGACACATGATAGGCAACATGTCTTATCTTTAAGACTTTCAATCATTGGATGGAGGATACTTTACCTTTAGAAGAGGAATAGGAGGACGAATTACTGGTAAATGTACTCTTAAAACCGGTAAATTGGATTTTGAAGATGTGTACTATGTGCAAGAGCTTAAGTATAACCTGTTTAGTGTCTCACAAATGTGTGACAAAAAGAACAATGTTCTTTTTACTGACACTGAATGTCTTGTGCTTTCTTCTGATTTTAAGCTACCTGATGAAAGTCAAGTATTGCTTAAAATTCCAAGAAAGGGCAACATGTACAGTGTTGATATGAAGAAGATTGTTCCTAAAGAGGCCCTTACTTGTCTTGTTGCAAAGGCCACATTGGATGAATCTATGAAATGGCATAGGAGGCTTGGTCACATTAATGTGTTGTTGCAAAGGCCACATTTGATGAATCTTTGAAATGTGATATAGATGCGATAATGGGACAGAGTTTAAGAAAGTAAAATTGTAATAGATGGTTTGCCACTTAGTAGACAAGAAAGTAAAAGTCATTAGATGTGATAATGGGACAGAGTTTAAGAATAGAGTTATGGATGATTTCTGCAAAGAAAAAGGTATTAGAAGAGAATTTAGTGTTGCTAGAACTCCTCAGCAGAATGGAGTTGCTGAGAGGAGAAATAGGACACTCATAGAAGCTGCTAGAACCATGTTAGCTGACTCTAAGTTGCCTATCACTTTTTGGGCTGAAGCAGTTAATACTGCTTGCTATGTTCAGAATAGGGTTTTGGTTGTTAAGTCTCACAATAAGACATCCTATGAGCTTTTTAGAGGTAGAACTCCTGCAATAGGATTTCTTAGACCTTTTGGGTGTCATGTGACAATTCTGAATACCTTAGACCATCTAGGAAAATTTGAAGGTAAAGCAGATAAAGGATTCCTGGTTGGATATTCTCTCAATAGTAAAGCATTTAGAGTATACAATTCAAGAACTAGGAGAGTTGAGGAAAACCTGCATGTGGAATTTCTAGAAAACAAATCTAATGTTGCAGGTGAAGGTCCAAAATGGCTCTTTGATCTTGAGTCTCTAACCAATCAATGAACTATGTGCCTGTTGTTGCAGAAACTAAAGATTATTCAGGTTCAGAAGCTAATGATGCAACAAATGAGGCAGGGTTAGGAAAGGAGAAAGATCAAGATTATGTGTTGATGCCAATATGGACAAGTGTGGATTCAACTTCAATAAATGATGAACCTTCTTCTGATGAAGCTAAAAAAGGGATTGAAGATGAAAACAAGAAAGATGGAACTGAGGAACAAGAGAATCAAGTTAACAGTACTAATGATGATAGTACTGCTGACACCCAACTTGATATTGCTAGGCCAAATGTTTCTACTGCTGGCCCATCAGACTGAAATGAAGCAGATTTCTCAGAAGATGAGGTGGATTTCAACAATCTTCCACATGACTATCATGTTCCTACTACACCACACACAAGGATTCACAAAGTCCACTCCTTGGACAATGTGATTGGTAATGTTGCAGTTGTGATCGCATCCAAAGAATTTGAGCACAACAAGCGGACATGACAATGTATTCAGCCTCTGTGGATGATATGGAAGTACTCATTTGCCTTTTTGAAGACCAGCTAACCAACTTTTTCCCAAGAAACTGAGCACCACCCGAAGTACTTTGACGAGTATCTTGACACCCCGCATGGTCCGCATCTACATAAGCTGTGAGTTCCATTGCAGTGTCCTTAGGATACCAGAGACCCATGTGAATAGTCCCTTGAAGGTATCGAAATACCCACTTTACTGCTTCCAGATGCTTCTTTGTAGGCTTGGACTGGTATCGAGCACACATGCATACAACAAACAATAAATCTGGCCTACTAGCAGTGAGATACATTAGAGATCCGATCATGCTTCGAAACTTTGTTTGATCAACCGGGATCCCAGAGAGATCTTCATCCAACTTCGATCTCTCAATCATAGGGGTGTCAACTGCATCACTTGAGTCAAATCCAAATTTCTTCAATATTTCATTTGCATATTTGGATTGATTGATAAAGATGCCTCTGGGACTTTGAGAGATTTGTAAACCCAAGAAGAACGAAATTTGTCCCATCATAGACATTTGGAACTTAGAACTCATCTCGTTAGAAAACCTATCACATTCCTTAGAATCAGAAGAGGCGAAGATGATGTCATCTACGTAGATCTGAACAAGAAGTAGATGTTTGCCCGATTTCTTAGTGAATAGTGTAGGATCAACAACACCTTTGGAAAAACCATTACCTAGAAGAAACTTTGATAAAGTATCATATCACGCCCTGGGTGCTTGCTTTAGCCCATATAAAGCCTTCTTCAAACGGTAGACGTAAGTAGGATGATCAGGATCCACAAAACCTTCTGGTTGACTGACATAGACTTCTTCCTTTAGATCACCGTTTAGAAATGTTGTCTTTACATCCATTTGGTAAACAATCATATTCTGACTGGAAGCATTAGCTAGAAAGATTCTGATGGCTTCAATTCTAGCAACTGGAGAAAATGATTCTTCAAAGTCTATGCCCTCTTCTTGTCGATACCCTTTTGCAACAAGCCGTGCCTTATTCTTTAAAAGATCATCGTGCTCATCGAGTTTCACTTTAAAGATCCACTTTAGATCGATAACCATTGCACACTTTGGAGGAGGCACTAATTCCCAAACTTCAAGCCGATCAAACTCATGAATTTCGTCTTGCATAGCAGTAAACCAACTATCTTTAGACATGGCTTCTTTGACGTCTTTTGGCTCGAATTTAGAGAGTACGGAATTAAAGAAGCACCACAGTGCATCGGTGGCAAGTTGTTTTCGAGTGGATACCGGACGAGACGGATTACCAATGATGTTGTCAATTGGATGATCATTGGTCTATTTTCTGAGATGATCATGTGGTTGTGGGTTTTGAACTGATGTTGCGGTGTTGTGATCTCCTGAAGATGTATCAGTGGAAGACTCAGGAGCAAATACATTTTCAAATGGAACATCATCAACAGGAGCAAAAGGATTCATGTCAAAAGAATTGTCTTATGCAGAACCTTGCTGTGCCGAAGAAGATTGAATATTTGAGGATGAGGGCGATTGACTGGCAGATGGTGCATCTTGACTAATTGAGACAGACACAGATGGACCTTCTGAGTTGCGTGGAACTTGAGCATCAGCAACTGGAGGTACAGGTGGAGCTTCCGTTGTAGCATTACCCGTTGGTGGCTCAAAGTATTCATCAAACATCGAATCAAATAACTTCTCCAACTCATCACTGTTGGGAGGTACATAAGGAACTGCAGGCGTGGGATTCTATACAAGACCTTAACTAATTGGTCCAGGTGTCAATAGATTAGGTGCGGGTCCAGAACCGGTTTGTTCAGGAGCCGTTTGCTCAGTCAGCTCATCGAATGTCACGTGAATCATTTCCATGATTTGTCAGGTTCTTTTGTTGTAGATTCTATATCCCTTGCAATCTGGTGCATACCCAACGAAGAACCCTACGTCTGCTTTAGCCTTTAGCTTTCCCAAATCTTGACCGTCATTTGTCGGATAGCACAGAGCACCGAACACTCGAAGAAAGGAAAGATCTGGTTTCTTGCCATGTATCAGCTCGTAAGGAGTTTTGTTGTGGAGAGTGTGTATCAAGGAACGGTTTTTGGGTGTAACACGCAGTAGCAATTGCTTCTGCCCAAAGAAACATCGGAGCTTTAGAATATATTAGCATAGTTCTTGCAGCTTCCACTAGAGTACGATTTCGTCTTTCAATAACACCGTTTTGCTAAGGAGTGCGTGCAACACTTTTCTGATGAGTTATGCCAATACTTTCTTAAAATTGACTGAGTTGTTGGTTAACAAACTCAGTTCCATTGTCCGTCCGGATGATTCTGACAGTTTTGTTCAGCCTTACTTGTAACTGCTTAATTAGTTTAATGATAACCTCTGGAGTTTCATCCTTGGTTCTCAAAAACTTTACCTATGTAAACCGAGAGTAGTCGTCGACCACCAAAGAACATATTTCTTTCCATTGATACTTTGCACTCTCATTGGTCCGCACAGATCCATGTAAAGGGTGTGAAGAACTTCCATGATGGTATTGATGGTTTTGGGTTTGTGAGTATGTTTCTTGCTTTTGCCCAATTGACATGTAGAACAAAGATGATCTTTCTCAAACTTTAGTCTGGGCATGCCTCGTACAAGATCCTTGCGAGACAAGTCATTTATGGTGCCGAAGTTCAAGTGATTTAAACGACGGTGCTAAAGCCATGATTTAGTCTTCGAGGCCTTTGAAAGCAAGCATATAGGAGAGGACCTCATCATTTCTTCAATTGAGATGGTTTATAAATTGGTGCCACGACTTCCTTTAAGAAGATCAACACCTTCCAACTCTCTGACGAAACAAGTGTGTTTTCTGAAAGCAACTTCAAGATCGGAGTCACAAACTTGACCAACAGAAAACACGTTATGACCTAGTCCTTCCACATACTATACCCGGGAAATTACACTGTTTCCAAACACATAATCTCTGTAACCCATAATTGCCCCAAAATGGTCGTTCCCAAATCTAACTGTCCCGATAAAATTTTTCACGAAATTCTTGAGCCGTGAGCGATCCCCAATCATATGTTTTGAGCAGCCTGAGTCCAAATACCAAAGGACGATTTGTACGACCTGCATTTGAAAACAGACAACGATGAATAACTGAAAAATGTGGATCCCCACGTACAGCTGGGGTCCGTTTGGTTAGCACACACAAATTCTGGAACTACAGGTTTCACAGATGCAACTTTTTTTACAGTGGAAATTACACTAGAAGAAGCAATTGACCTAGTAGTAGGGCATTGTGACACTAAAGGCAACATTCGACCAGTTGGTTTTCATTCCTTAACCTTCACTACTATATGGTTATTCAATTTAGTTAAGGGGCACTGATCTCCTAAAGTGAGCTTCCTTCCAGTGGGTCTCCATTGATACCCGTAATTTGCAAACGTTTTTCCTGTTGCCTTCCAAACTTTCTTACTTGTTTCAGTTTTCCTAACATTCTTAACATGGGGTTGTACAAGAGACATCAAAAATGACACAACACAATCATCATGATTAGCAGAAATTAAACATTCGTTACATGTTTTACAGACAGCATTAGAATTCGAATTAATTACAGTACTTTTGATACTAGAATCAACACGATTCATTCTATTCATTGCAAACTTATTGTTCCTAAGTTGGGCTTCTACTTTCTTCTCGTGACCACTCTTAGCCGGCGCAGTCCTATCTTTCCTTGCATTGCCTCTAGGCTTTGACCCGCTAGCTTTGGTGTCACATTTTACTCCTGTAGAAGTAATGATGGGAACATTAGTTTGTTTTACTGTCATTTGCTTTCCTGACTTTGATGTGCTGGGTTCTGATGTTCTCAGTGGTAGATCAAAGGTTACGTGCTTGTTTTTAGTCGTAGATGATGATGCAACAAATCTATCTCTTTTGTTATCAATCTTAGGGCCAGTGCCAATGACGTACTCTAAAAATTCCTGAGACCTTTTAGTGAGGAAGCAGGCATCCACAACTGCTTTATTAGGTGATTGAGATAAATTTGATGGGCAGACCTATTGTTCCTAAGGGGAATTGGAATAGGCACAACATCAACATCATACTTTCTAACAACAGAAACCTTTGGAGCAACATTATCACAAGTGCCAATTGGCATTTTCCCTTTCACCTGAGTCTTAAGATTCTCAATTTCATTTAACAAAGAAGTTATCTTTTCATTATGACTGTTTCGTGTGACTTTAATTGAGTCATATAACTCTTTGTAATGCTGTTTGATTTTTGAATTTTCAGCTCGAAAACACTCATTTTCACAGTGTAACTTATTGATAGTGTCCTGATAGTGAAAATTCTGAGAATCCAAAGACGATGGTTTATTGGTGCCAATTGCTTCACTCTTATTTGACTTTAATTAGGAAATTTGAGCCCTCAACTGTCGAATCGTGTTAGTGTGAGCTTGAATTTTTTCATCACGTTTACTCAATTCAAAATATGTATCAAATTCAGGAGCATCCAGAGATGTCTTGGCATTTGATATTTTACCTTTTTCTTCTAAGTGTTGATATTTTAATTGTAAATTAAGATGATCAACTTCTAGTTTTGAAAATCGCTTGACCATGTTATCATGGTCATCATTTTGAATTTTCTCTTGCAGTTTCAAATTCTCCCCCTCAAGCTCAACAACACGATTCTGGGTAACATTCAATGCAATGGAATACTCATGAAATTGACAGGCAGTTAAAGCAGAATCAGTGGCAGTATAAAATATATCATGTGCAATACATCTAGCAATCAAATTCTCATTGGTGATGAGAATGTTCTTTCTCTCGATCTCACTGATGCGTGGTTTTGTAACCTTACAACAGGTTTTACCTCTCGAGGGATCTCAAGAGGCTTACAACCCCACCAGGCAGTGTACCTGACCGATGTAGTATAGTGTAGTGGTAAGTACGGGGGATTGATCGTTCTCCACAGGGAATAGTGTTCGTTATGTATGAAAAACTACTCTAATAGGTCTAAAGGTTGAGGAAGATTCTTTTTATGTTTTTATATTTTTTTATGAAAGCAAGTAAAATCTCGGTTTTGAAGGAGTGGGCGGAATTAGTTGCTAGTCAACTAACCCAAATAACTACAAATGCAAATAAAGTAAATAACTGAAAATAAAATGTTGGTGAGAAACTTATGTGTAGAGAAATGTGTTTACTTAGATTTCCTTACTCCCTAACTATCTTTTACCGGTTGATTAGTGTGTATTAGTCGCGTGGATGACGGGTGTATTCCTTAATATCAATCGTGGGGTGGCGTACGTACTTCCCCAACTCTACAAGCTCCTACTTCACTCCTATGTCGAGCCGACTAGGAAGCTCCTAACATGGGATCACTAGAATTCGCTTGTGCATTAAATACAACCATAAAAACCTTTAGTACGCATTTGGTTCATGTTTCTTAAGACGTTCAAGCAAGTTACCGAATAGGAAGTTAGCCAGTTTTCTTAAGCCTAACATAGATAAACAATCATCCAATACAACTAATAACACACTAATAACCAATAATCAATAGCTAGGTTTCATTAGATCTAAGCAAACACAAGATAATTCTAGCCTAACATGTTAAACAAAAGACAAGAACAAGATAAAATCAAACAACACATAGACATATTGAATGATTAATTGATAACTTATCTTTCAATGTAACATGGAAGATCTCAAGGCAAAAAGCCTTGAAAAAGATGCTAAAATCGTCCTAGGGTTTTCTCCCAAAAATTCCACACTAAGCTCTCCCTTAATGACAAAAAATTAGAAAACTATATATAGATTTTTAAATCTGACGGCGTCACCTTATGGAGTGTGACGCCGTCACCTCGCCGCTTCTAGGGTTCCCGGATGACCTTCTTGACGCCGTCCCTCTTTAGCTCTCCAAAATCCGTTCTGGCTTATCAAGGCTTGACGCCGTCAGCTATTGAACGTGACGCCGTCCCTCTTTGATTTAAGCCGTGATGCCCTTGATCAGGTTAAAGCGTGACGCCGTCAGAATTCACATGCTATTTTCACTGGCTTATCATGAGTAAATTTCACGTCCACCTTTTCTTGCCAAGCCATGACGCCGTCCAGAGTAAAATCTGACGCCGTCAAAGGTAACTTTCAGCACAATTTTGAGACTTTGTCGTTTTCTTCACTTTTATGCTCCAAAAACGTCCAAAATGCCTCCTTTTCCCGATTTCTCCTCAAAAGTACCTAAAATGACAAAAGGAACGATTTAGGGCAATATTTGATCAAATAAATACGATTTAGGGCTTAAATGACCCCTTAAAAGCGGTACACTTTTCGCTTCATCAAATACCCTTACACTTGAGATTTGCTTGTCCTCAAGCAAATGCGCTTTTATTCTAATCAAAATACAAGTTAGGGGTCATTTAATGCAAACATAAAAGTAATTACAACAAATAATCGTTCCACTTCAATCATAATAAGCACGGAGATTATGAACTAGCACCTCACAAGTAGTGTTTAGATACTCACATCTTTCAAGTGTCATCAAAATAAATCTCATAAATGAAAACGGATAATATCTCTCACTACCTGTCATAGCAAATAGATTACCATAGGCTTGGGAAAGGATCGAAAACCTCCTCCACTAGGCGTAAGCACCTAAGATAAACTATCAAAGAGGGCTTTTACATGGGTTATAACGTTAGGTGTAGGGAAAAGGAAAACACGGTTTTGTTGGATAAAGGATGTTTTACTGGTGGCGGGTTAAAGATCTTGATTAATTACATGTACTATACAATGTTGCTAAGCCAAGACTCGACTCGATTTAAGCAAATGAAAGAAAATAACAAAATAACAAAAACAAAAAAATAAACATAAAATGAAACGGGATGGTAGTCCGTATGTTTTTTCTATTTTTCTTTTTCTCATTTTTTTGTATTTTTCTTGATTTTTTTTTTTTTTTTTTTTTTTTTTTTTTGCACATACACTTTTGCCCTACCATCCAAAATAATACATCATAGGGGCATTGCATCCCCCTTACACTTGAACTTTTACATAACTTTACAAATACTAATCTAATGACTCGAATTAAGATAATTGAAAAACTTGGAGTACTTTTTAAAACATTTAGCACATATGGGGGTAATAATGTTGTTCTTCCCCATTACTCCATTACACTAGTACTTTACCCATGAGTCCCAATCGTCCCAAAACAATATGTACAAGGATATGACTCGACTTAGCAACCATGTAATCAATTAGATAATTAACTTGGGTTTAAACAAATGTTGACACAATAATGCACTAAAAATGAGTGCAGACAAGGTAGGCTAAGGCGATTTGGGTGTACATTTAAGTGGGGTGTAAACAAATTCTTCCTTTAAGTAAAATGCTTAAAGGTCGAAACGAAAAGATAGGCTCTGAGGGGTGTACTAGGGGTATCGTGTACTAAAAATGAGTACAACGCAAAGGGTGTGGGAGAATTACTTGACCAATGTAGCCAATGTAATTATAACAAAAACACAGGTGTAAAACAATGGGTTAATCCTAATGCCTCTTATCATGTAGTAAATCTAACTACACGAATGTAGTCTCACTTGTGGCCTCGGAATGGTCCTAACGCAAGTTCTAGAATCTAAGTGCTACCGGTACACACATCATAGCATAAATGCTTTTCCTACCAATTCTAGGGGTGAACCTCACATATTTGGGGGTGGAAAATTTTTTAGTGGTACGGTTTTTGAGCTAGTCATATAACTCCTATCCGTGAGACGCTCATTAAGATCAAAGTTTCACTCCTATATGTTGTAAAAAAATTTAAATTTGGCACTAAAATTACCTTAACAAGTATTTCTCTCAGCTTTATTACACATCTACTATCAAACAAACAAAAATCAAGCGTAATAGTATTCTCTAAAATCGTACTTTTACCCTCCCCTTACACTTAAGATGAACATTGTCCCCAATGTTCAAATAACAAGATGTAAAAGAAAAAAGTAAAAGAATGAAATCAAATACTCCCCTGATTCGCTCGGTGGATAATGAAATAACACGGTTAGATCTTCTTCCAAAGTAATGTCGAAGCTCCATGACTAATGCATCGCCATAAGCTTGATTCAAAACATTTCCTTGTCCAAAATAACCTGTTAAACCTGAGAAAACAAACACGAAAACCTGCATAACATCAGCGGGATAAAATCTATATATAAGGATATAATGCTTGTGGAATGATAACTTTGCAGATTCCTGGAGATTATAAGTTGGAGATTTTAATAAAAACTTTTTTAAAAACAAAACTTTTAAAAATTTCTGAAAATTAAATCTGACGCCGTCAGGTTATAAACCCTGACGCCGTCAGAAATGACCTGACAAAAATTTTCATTTTAAGTTTCCGGAAAATTTCTGGAAAAACCTTTACCTTACTTCCTGGAAATCCTGCAAAACATCATTATGACTCGATACAAGCATTTGACTCAAACACACACTAATATGTATGTTAATTTATTATTATTATGATTCATGTTAATTTGTGTTCTAATAAACCGATTTAGATTTCCCTTACACTTAACTTTTGCAAAATACCTTTATATGTAGTTAAGACGAAGTTAAAAACAAAATAAAGCATTTTCACAATTTTAGTTTTGGACATGAATCAATAGGAATAAAAATTAAACATACATACGGAAACAAATAAAAAACAAACAAACAAACAAATAAACACACAAAGCAAATAAAGATTGGGTTGCCTCCCAAGAAGCGCTTTTCTTTATTAACGAGTCTTGTAGCTAGACTCAAAGTCACGTACATTACGTGATTCCATCATTCATAATGACGTATCCCTGATAGATATGATCCTTGTTATCAGGGTGGTGGTGTCTCAATCGCTCGACATTCGCGGTCACTTCACCTCCTCCTTTGCTGGTCAAGCTTACTATCCCATCTTGGTGTAAACTTTTAATTGTGAATGGTCCGTACCACCAGGGACTTGGTTCATTGGTAGGTGCTTCTGTTTCTGAATGCCTTAGGAGCACCGAGTCTTCTTTTGTAAATTCAACGGGGTTATTGGTTTGCTCATCAGCCTCAATATAATCGTTATTTCCACCCTTACATTCTCTAATCTCTTTTTCCATATAATTCTTAATCCTTGCCTCCCATGCAAGAATTTTCTCTCGAACATTACCACGGGTTACATTGGGGTTAGCCTCCATCCTTTTTTGTAGGGCAACATCTCGTATATGACGTGGAATCGTTGGGAAGTTTATCGTCTTCTTTTCCCTTCTTCATTTGGATGGTACCTTTTTCGTAATCGATTTGTGCTCTAGTGTAGCGAGAAAGGGTGCCCCAAGGATTATTGGCATATTCATATCATTTCTTTCAATGATCATGAAGTCGACCGGATACAGGAATCCGGCCACGTTGACCAACACATCTTCTGCAATTCCTAACGGATACTCATAAGAATGCTTTGCAAAGGAGAGTTTAGTATGGGTGATGGATGGCAACTTATCGGTTAACTGAACATAAACGGATAAAGGCATCAAATTTACGTCGGAACCTTGGTCAGCTATCGCATCCAGATACTTGTGTTTTCCAATGCTGCATGGTATTTCAAAGACCCCGTAGAATTCCTGCTTTTCCACTAACTTTTGTCTTATGAGGCACTCATACAATTGCCCTCCGGGTAATGTGTCGGATTCATCATCCGGTTCCATCTCCTTTGACTCCTTGTTGGGTAGATGAGTACGTCGATAGTTTCCTACCCAATCGTTTATGGTTTCCTTGTTTATTTCGTGCTTCAAGTAATGCCTCACTTGTTGTGACATTGGCGGTTCAACCAATTGGCGCTCCTCAGAGGGCGCCTCCTCTCCCTTGTCGGAATCGCATTTATTGGTGTTTCCATTATTAAGTGGGATTAGGTCAACTTTGTTAACTTCCATAATTATGGATTTCCCTCTTCCATCATTTCCGCCCTCTTGGACGACGGAGGCGGCCTTGACAAATTCAGTGTTAGGAACTTCAGCGTCATTCCTCACCAACACTTTTTCAGGGGCTTTTGTATTTGTGTATTCTTTCAAAAGATTCATCATCTCCGCCATTTTCTCTTCCATTTCCTCCTTCTGTTTATAGACGGCTTCCTCAAATTTTGCCAACCGTTCGGAGTGTTTTGACATGTACTCTCTCATTCGAGCTTCGAATGTTGGACTAAGTTCCTGAGGTGGTGAGTTGGGTTGAGCGTGCTTATGGAAGGGTTTAGCATTTTCCCTAAGGGGTGATTCGGACAATGGTGTTTGCTTAACGCTTGAGACTGAGTTAATTGTTGCTTTTTGTGGACTTAAGGGTCTCTTTTGCTTTTCCATAAGATATGCAACCCTTTTCTCAAGTTCACTAACGCTTTCCTCAGTGATTTGATTGGCTGTATCAGGTGATGAATATGTCTTGACTGCCGAGCGCACGTCGTGGGAGACTTGCCACAATTCATCATCGTCGGATGCAAGCTCATCAATGATCTCCCATGATTCATCGGCGCTTTTGTCGCGCAATCTGCCCCCGGCGGCTCGATCGATGGCACGCTTGGTGTGGTAATCAACATGGTCATAGAAGATTTGGATTTGAAGCCAGAGATTTATGCCATGATGAGGGACTTTTTGGAGTAAGTCCTTGAATCGAATCCATGCCACGTAGAGGGTTTCGCCTCGACGTTGTTCAAACATCAAGATATCCTTCCTTAGCTTGGTAGTTCTTCCCGGTGGGAAAAACTGAGCAAGGAAACGAGTGGTGAGATCATCCCAAGAGGTGATGGATCCTGCGGGTTGACGTTCTAGCCATTGACTAGCTTGGTCCCGCAGAGAGAATTGGAAGAGACGCAATCGGGTCGTCTCTCGAGTGGCAACATCAAGGTCTATAGAATCAACGATTTTAAGAAAGTCCTTGAGGTGTTGATTAGGATCTTCAGAACGAAGTCCATGGAATGCGCATCCGCTTTGCACCAACCGGATGGTGTCGGATCGCAAGGGTGTGATATTGGCTCCTTGAGTGAGCTCAATGGTGTTTCGATAGCCATGGTGGCTAGGACGGGAATACTCTCCTAAAGTACGGGCTCTAGGAGGTGGTGGTTGTTGTGGTGGTGGGTTGTTGGGATTAAGGATATTACCATCTTCCATGATGTCGGATGGTATGGTTACGAATAAAGACACGAAGAAAATAGATAGACTAAAGAAAACCTAGAAATAAAACAAAAATCTCACTAGAAAGGAATCTAGTGAGTAGACCTATAAAATAAAAATTCAACCTAAACAATAACTATTCCCCGGCAGCGGCGCCAAAAACTTGATGCGTGGTTTTGTAACCTTACAACAGGTTTTACCTCTCGAGGGATCTCAAGAGGCTTACAACCCCACCAGGCAGTGTACCTGACCGATGTAGTATAGTGTAGTGGTAAGTACGGGGGATTGATCGTTCTCCACAGGGAATAGTGTTCGTTAGGTATGAAAAACTACTCTAATAGGTCTAAAGGTTGAGGAAGATTCTTTTTATGTTTTTATATTTTTTTATGAAAGCAAGTAAAATCTCGGTTTTGAAGGAGTGGGCGGAATTAGTTGCTAGTCAACTAACCCAAATAACTACAAATGCAAATAAAGTAAATAACTGAAAATAAAATGTTGGTGAGAAACTTATGTGTAGAGAAATGTGTTTACTTAGATTTCCTTACTCCCTAACTATCTTTTACCGGTTGATTAGTGTGTATTAGTCGCGTGGATGACGGGTGTATTCCTTAATATGAATCGTGGGGTGGCGTACGTACTTCCCCAACTCTACAAGCTCCTACTTCACTCCTATGTCGAGCCGACTAGGAAGCTCCTAACATGGGATCACTAGAATTCGCTTGTGCATTAAATACAACCATAAAAACCTTTAGTACGCATTTGGTTCATGTTTCTTAAGACGTTCAAGCAAGTTACCGAATAGGAAGTTAGCCAGTTTTCTTAAGCCTAACATAGATAAACAATCATCCAATACAACTAATAACACACTAATAACCAATAATCAATAGCTAGGTTTTATTAGATCTAAGCAAACACAAGATAATTCTAGCCTAACATGTTAAACAAAAGACAAGAACAAGATAAAATCAAACAACACATAGACATATTGAATGATTAATTGATAACTTATCTTTCAATGTAACATGGAAGATCTCAAGGCAAAAAGCCTTGAAAAAGATGCTAAAATCGTCCTAGGGTTTTCTCCCAAAAATTCCACACTAAGCTCTCCCTTAATGACAAAAAATTAGAAAACTATATATAGATTTTTACATCTGACGGCGTCACCTTATGGAGTGTGACGCCGTCACCTCGCCGCTTCTAGGGTTCCCGGATGACCTTCTTGACGCCGTCCCTCTTTAGCTCTCCAAAATCCGTTCTGGCTTATCAAGGCTTGACGCCGTCAGCTATTGAACGTGACGCCGTCCCTCTTTGATTTAAGCCGTGACGCCCTTGATCAGGTTAAAGCGTGACGCCGTCAGAATTCACATGCTATTTTCACTGGCTTATCATGAGTAAATTTCACGTCCACCTTTTCTTGCCAAGCCATGACGCCGTCCAGAGTAAAATCTGACGCCGTCAAAGGTAACTTTCAGCACAATTTTGAGACTTTGTCGTTTTCTTCACTTTTATGCTCCAAAAACGTCCAAAATGCCTCCTTTTCCCGATTTCTCCTCAAAAGTACCTAAAATGACAAAAGGAACGATTTAGGGCAATATTTGATCAAATAAATACGATTTAGGGCTTAAATGACCCCTTAAAAGCGGTACACTTTTCGCTTCATCACTCACAGCTCTTAAGTTCTATCGCATTTTGAGCTACCTCATTTTCCATATCTTTAAACACTACTTTCATTTCATTTACTTTAGTTTTAAGGGTGTTTTGCATTCCTTCAAACTGTTCCTTGAGTAATATAAAGAATGGAATGACCTCAGTTAAGTAACACCTTTTTGTTTGTTCAAAACCCCTTTCCCCCTCAGTAATTCCGGTTGGTGTAATTCTCTTCTTACATGTTTTATCAAAATCAGCAAATAGTTGACAAAGTACATATATGCTAATTAAGGTTTTACATTCAGTAGGAAGAGTCAAAGGAACCAAATGCCTAGGTGTATTGGGAGGATACACCGTCGCAGCTGCAATTTTCCTAAGGGATGGAGTTTTGGCTTCAAGCTCGTCGGCCTTTCTTTTTTCTATATCTAAAGACCAAAATATTTGTTCAGGCGTTAACTTCTTTTGAGGTGCAAACACAGTCAATCGATTCTCCTCATAATAATCATGGGGTTTGACTATTATTCGATTGGCTATGCATTTGGGATCCTTCATTTTCTCATTCATTCTTTCTCTATTTCTCACTTCTATCTCATTACTCTCTTCTAAAGATGAAACATCAGGTGGGGCATGACTAGGCATAATCATCACATTGGCATCATATAAGGCAGGTTGGGCTACTTTAGCTTTCGTAAGGAGAGCTAATTTAGGTTCACCTACATTACTTTCACTATGCTTATCACACAACTTTTTGTGCTTCTGAATCATTTGGGCAGTCTGTCTGGTTTGGTCTTGTGTGTACAACTTGTTTTCAAGCTTATTCTTTAAGGTTTTAAGTCTTGAGAAATTATTTAAGAGTTGTGTTTCTTTTGCCTAGAAATCTTGTTTTAGTGTATTTACGTGCTCTTGGGCCTCCTGTTTTTGTTTAACAGTCTGGTCCAGCTGTTTTTGCAAAGAAATCAACTCTTGTTTTAATGTTTCCTCCCTTAAATTACACTCAGTTATAAGTGTACGCATTTGACTATCCATTTTCTGCTCACGTTCAGTTAGTTCAAATTTAGCACGTTGTTCATAAATTGCCACCTGATCTTTATATATGTTTAGTCTAGTGGTCAAGGTGTCATCAGGGACAAACTCAGTGTTTTCATGCCACTCACAAGCATTATCTACCACACAAGCAATATTTTCAACAGAAGATGCACCACCTTGTACATCAGACACGTTGTTGTGATTCACATATTTTTCATATGGAATAATATTACTATTTCCCATGTCAACAGTATCTGAATCAACCACATCTGTCTGTTGTACTTCGTTGGGAATCTTTTGTTTATCAACCACGTTATATGTGTCATAAAGCTTTAGTACCTCAGAAATCACAGATGCATTGGAGGAACCAGCTTGTTGAGGTGATGAGACAACAGAGGACAGATTAGCCATGAAGATTGTTTGAGCTGTTGGTTCATCATCCACATCAGAGTCAAAAGCATCACAATCATCAGCTTTGAAGATGTTGGGATCATTAAGTGCAAGGTCCTGAACTGGCTGCTCGTCCACATCGGCATCAAAAGTATTTCCCCCATCGCCAGCAAGAAACAACAATTCTTCTTCGTCCAACACAGCTCCATTCTCTTGAGCTTGCATCAACAGAGTTCTGTGGACGTTTTGGTTGATTGCAGTTTCTGGCAATGTGTCCAAGTCCACCACAGTTATAACACTTGGGTTGCTTCCCCTGCCCCTGATTTGCATTCCCTACTCTGATCTGCACATAACCTCGACCCATGTTCCTTTGATTCAAGTTCTGCCTCCCCTGAACATTCTGAACCACAATTCTTCCATCCTCCACAGTTGCCAGATTGCGTGGGTTTGATGAGGTTCTGAGTTGATTGTTAGTTTGAGGGAGTGTTGCTTTAAATTGTTGAACAAGTAAGGACACTTGATTGGTGAGGTTATCAATCATTTTGTCGGTGTGAGAGTAACCTGAGTCCAGTTGTGGATTCATGGCAGATGATGATGAATAGGGATGATGATAAGCATGCTCAGATGGAGATTGGCTGATTGGTTGAACATTTGCAACAAGTGCAAGTGGGTCACTTGGTGCTGTTGGATTGAGTTTTTCTCTCAACAAACGATCATAAGCAGCATGTTTTTCATGTTGTTGCAGGTAGGCATACAACTTTTCATAATTTGTATCCCTCAATCCCTTGTTGAGTTTTACTGCAGTAACAAATCTGTCCCATTCTGGTGTCATGTTGTTTACAAACTTTGAGTTGAGTTGGATGTTTGGCATTGTCATTCTGATAATTCTCATGTCGTTCACCAGCTTGTGAAATCTCACATAGTAATCAGTGATGTTTTCACCCGGGTTCATCTTGAAATGCTCAAACTCATCATATAGCTGTGACTCACGATCTTCTTTTGTAAGTTCTGATCCAGCTAGAAGCATCTTGACATTATCCCAAACTGCTTTTGCTTCAGTGTTGAAATTGATGAGTTTGTAAACATCTTTGGGCAAGCCTTGAATGACAATGTTGGAGGCCCTAATGTTTGCATCGTACCTCTTCCTTTCTTCCTCATTCAGATCATTGTACATGCGTGGCCTATCGATTCCAAACGTTACCATTCCATCCTCACCAGTAGTTACAGCATCTCTTGTGGTTCCCATCTGAAATGGTCCTTCATCAATTGATTTGAGAATGTTAACTCCATTCTCTTTTCCCAAGCAGTAGAGTCGAATTCGTTGTGCCCATGACTCATAGTCTGTCCTATCAAGCATAGGAGGACGGGTGTCAGACCCAGCAGCTTGAATATCATCAGAAGCTGTGCTCGTCATGATGTTAAAGTGAACGGGATTTTATAATTCTTTGATTTAAACCGAGAAATAAGTTCTTTCGCGGGATTTTACAAAATCAAGAATAAACCGTTATTTGATAACTTGAGTCAAATCACAGTTAATAGTATTACTTTAGTATCAAACCGCAGTACCCAAACCGCAATCACACACGACAAACCGCTATGGTCAAACCGCTGCACAAGAGTACCAAACCGCAAGACTCAAACTGCAAGAATACTAGACAAACCGCAAAGATCAAACCGCAAGATTCAAACCGCAGGAATACTAGACAAACCGCAAAGATCAAACCGCAGAACCAGAATACCAAACCGCAAGATTCAAACCGCAGTAATACTAGACAAACCGCAAGGATCAAACCGCAAGATTCAAACCGCAGGAATACTAGACAAACCGCAATGGTTAAACTCAACCTTGACAAACCGCCGAATCACCAAACCGCTGAATTTCAAACCGCGAAGACCTAAACCGCAGTGAGTCAAACCGCAACACCTAAAGTCAAACCGCTAGACAAAACGACAAACCGCAACAAGACAAAAACCACAAACCGCAATGATAAGAGGACAAAAACGTCACTTTCCGTCCCTTTTTGTCGTCTTTCCCGTTTTGGTTAAGCTCCAAACCGCTGTCAGAAGTTCTTGGCAAACCGCTACCAACAATTTCCCTAATAACACAAACCGCAGATAAGAACCTTTTGTCGATACCCAAACCGCTGCCAAGAATATGCATCCGAGTAGTAAACCGCAGTCAAGAAACTCCTTAGATCTTTCACGAAACACACTAAATCACCCGTAGAATACCAAGAAACTAGACTAGAGAGCTATATGAACACAAAAGTACTAAGTTTTATTGATTTGAACCACAAACAAAGCCAAACCAATGATTTTCTTGACAATACTATACGAACCACACAAATAACACAAACACGCCAAAATCTCACCACAAATTCGAGAATATGCAAAAGCTAGAACCTAACCATGGCTCTTGATACCAATTGTAACATATTCATAACAAGAAACACACGTGTGGATAAAGATTTGGCCGAATTCTTTAGAGAGTTTTAGAGAGAGAAAGAGAGTTGGGAACCAGAGAGAGAAATGTAAGATTATATTAGATGAAAGTGTGAGAAGTTCCAACCCTCTCCCTAGGTGGAGAGGGGTATTTATAGTTACAAATATAAGTGCCCCGTGTGGGCTGTGGAGCGAGCTGACAGTGGGTAAAGACCCGACCCACTCCACAAATACTAAGATAACTAAACTATTACTAATAGTACTAATATTCTTACGAGCTATTAAATGCTAATGAGTACTTGGGGTAACCGAGTCTTCAGATGAATATTTATATTCCTAACAGTATCTCCTCCTACAATGGAAGCTTCGCCTTCAGAATCATCACCCCTATGTCTTTTTGAGAAGCCAACATGTCTTATTATTCAGCCAATAATAAGAACAAGCTCCAGTTTCATTTGATGGATGCTGGGAATAAGCACTTTAAGTTTCATTTTCAGTTCACTACGTTTGTTCATCACTTGCATGGCTTGCTGAGAGATGACTTGACTTCTTGGACTTCTTGGAGCGATTACAGGGAATATAATATCAGGCTCCAAGCATCCAAGATACACAGCACCATTGCCTCTTATAATTCCTCCATCCAAGGAAATTGCACCATCTTTTAGGCAATAAATGGAGCCTAAGCAAGGTACTACTAGTGTTAAAGACAAAGAAAATGGCTGAAGAGTTTCAAGCTAAAGAAAGAGCAAAGTACTCTCCAGAAGAACAAAATGATGTTATTGCTGAAAGTGATACACAGATGGCAGATGAGTTAGTCAGAAAGATATTTAATCTTGCAGAACAGAGGAAAGCTCAGATCAAGAGTCTGACTATGTAGTGTTTGGAAGATCCTCACAATCCTCATTTAATTCAGAAGAAACTTGATGATTTAGGATAAATCACAAGTTTAGGGGAGGATTGTTGGGAATTAAATGTTCTGAAGATTAGTACTGCTGGTGCATAAAGGAAAATACTCCAAGTGTCTATACTACTGCTAGTGTATTCCATACTACTGCTAGTGTTGGAGATTCTACTGCCGCAAGAATACTACTGCTAGTGTATCAGATACTGCTGTTGGAGTGACTCATACTACTGCTGAATGGATAAGTATGAAAAAGATATTTGGTGTATAAAAGTCAAATATATACGGTAGATAATATCTTAGATAAGTGTTCAGTCAACAAGTTGAATACACATAACAAGTTGTATCTTAGCTACTGACACACATAACAAGCAAGTAGTTGACAAGACTTATCCATATTGTAAAGATCTCCTTTGGACTATAAAAGGGAGATCTTAGCTAAGATATTAAGAGTGCATGTGCTTAGAAAACATATATCTGTCAAGAACAAGTCGAACATATATAGCAATCTGTCATAAGATATAGAAACATAGAGATTCAAGGTTTTGTAACCCTAGTGATAGTGAAGATCACTCGTATTATTCTCAATAATATTGAATCGTTTGGTGTTATACTTTCTGTGTTCATTGTTCATCACAAAAGCATTACTGTTCCATTAACCAAACCCAACACTCTTCTAAGTGTGGTTAAGTAGATTCCGCATACTTAATCATATTCACTCAAAGTATCACATACACGTTATACAGGACTAACATCCTCAAAGTGAATTACAATCCTCTCAATTTAGGAAAAGGCATGGCACGTTATGGCTTATTATTATAATTTATATTAAGTTGTAAATAAGCTGTTAAGAGCTTATAGGCTTATAATTTATCCTATGGGCTTTTAAAATCCAAATAAGGGTGCGTTGGTTTTATGTTGCGAGACACCAAAAAGAAAGCAAAAAAATAAGCGAGGCATTAAGAGCTTTTAACAACGTTCTTGGCGTTTTGAAATCTTTGCTCGGTGCTCTTTAGGATGGGCAAAGGGTTTAAATTATAGCATGTTTCTTATAGGTCAAAATAATTATCAAAGTGGGGCGTTTGGATGGTTTTGCGATAAAAAGAAAAAGAAAGAAATGAATTTGAAACTTTGCAAATAACTTGTGGCTTGCCACGGCTTATCTTAATAAGCTGTTTTAAGTTGAGAATAAGTTGTTGCGAGCTTGTTGGCTTATAAAATTGGCTTATGGGCTTTAAGCCCAATAAAGGGTTGCGTTTGGTTTTTGAGTCACGGCACAAGAAAAACAAGGAAAAATACACGAGTCCTTAAGGGCTTTTGGCCTTGGTTTTGTGGTTTTATATTCTCACTTATGAGCTTACTAAGAGGGCTTAATGGCTTAGTTTATAACCCTTAGCTTATAGGTTTAATTTAGAATCAAAGAGGGGTGTTTGGCTTATTTAGCGACAAGAAATGAAAAAGAAAATGAAATAGAAATTTGCCATTAGAACTCATGAGATTATATTTAGAGCTTATTAATATGTTACTTAGCTTATCTAGAGGATTAAAGGGGTAGTTTATAGCTTATAATTTTAAAAATAACAAAAAAAATAAATATAAATAGGGGTGTTTGTTAGCTCACAGTAAAAAAAAAAAAAAAAAAAAAAAAAAAAGGAAAATTGGTTTTTGATCTTGTTTTCCAATTTGTACTTGATTGTTATCATGTATAAGTGTTAAATAAAAGTATGGAAAGGATTAAAAAGGCTTGGGGACTTACAATTCTTTTTAAACTCGATTAGGAATAAAAACGCCAAATGACTTCAAATTTCGGAACCAAGCATTCCAAGGCTCCAAGACTCTAATGCAAACTTCCTTCCTCTTCTTTTAGACTTGAAATACAGTAGGTAAATGAGTGTGTGTAGGTTTTTTGTTTGAAAACAAAGATGGGATGAAAGGGTGTTGGTTTTGGTTCGATTTATATAGGAAAAGTTCTAAGGCTTCATTCATTGAATTATTGCCACTTGTAATGACTTGTAATGAAGATAAGGAACAAGGTGAGGTGTGATAACATGATGTATACTTGTTCGATTCATAGCCACAAGGTTAGGGTTTGCATGTACATTTGTTTGCTTAATTCGAATGGATTAAAAGAGAACACATAGAGAGCTTGATCAAGTTGACTCATTTGTAGAAAATCAAGGGGACATGGTGATGTGGCTACATGGTGCTCATACATATGCTTAGTTGAGGTTCTAGTTAGTTTTAGAAACTAGTTAGGTTCTTGTTTGGTTTGTTTTTGCTTTTAGTCGAACTAGGAAATAACAAGGGTGACGAGTTGGCTTAAGCCACTTGTGCATAGGCTATATGTTGTTGTACTTGAAGTTTAGAAGTGTAGAAATCTTAGTTTGTGTCTTTAGTTTAGTTTATGAGTTTTTAGTTAGGTTTAGATTAAAGAATATACATTTTTAATCTTCATGCATTAAGCACTTGTACCACAAGCTTTAGGGACTTGTACTTTAAGTTTGTAAATTATAATAAAATCCAATTTAAGGCTTGTGCACTAAGGTCTTGTATTATGTGCTTTAAAGTAGGTAAATTAAGGTTTATAATAAGATTTATATTTATATTAAGTTTTTATGCATTAAGGACTTGTGCATGTGCATAGAAGACTTGTACATTTATATTTTTATAAAATTCAGGTACATATTAATTAGGGTTTGTGATTTTATTTACATAAAATCATAGAATTGTAAATTAGGGCTTGTAACAGAAAATAAAGTATAGTTAGGTTTTTGTACTTTAAAAACTTGTATGTTAATACAAATATCGTCCCAAAAACGTTATTTATATTTTTGATATTTACTTAGTTTTGTTAATGACAATTACAAGGTATATCTTTTAGCAAATTATAAATACTAGCTTAAGTCTCTTAAGTACACATTTTACACTTCACAAAATAACCAAGAATTACAAGTTTACTTATTTAGTAACTTGTTTCCTTAAAAGGAAACTTTAATTCTAAAAACATTCCATGACATCATTGCATACATCACATATAATATCTTTGTTAGATTGTGATATATCTTGTTTAGATTTACAAGTTACATAGTTGACATTTGAGGATTTTTGATGATTTGGTAAGATATGGAAGATTTGGAAAGATACACCAAATCTATTAGCTGTCAACACCCACGGATCCAAGTCCAATGAATGACGGATCCATATTGTGGGATCCGTGGGATCCGTCAGCTGGATATCAGCTTGTCTATAAATAGCAAGCTGATCATTTGGCTTTCTCATCCACTCATATAGCTTAAACACACATATTCATTCAGTATATATCTTACTAACATCATTCATACTTGCATTTCACTTTGATCTTCCTTTTTGTAGAAAAGAGATCAAGCTTTCAAGGATCTACAGAACCGTAATCCTTTAGTTTCATTACTGTGTGATATTGTAGTTTGTTTCACACATCATTATCTATCATTTGTAATCAGTGAGTGTGGTTAGTGTTTTAGTCCTGAAAACACAAAGAGAGTAGGGAGTGGTTGTACCCTTGTAAAGAACTCGACATCTAGCTTAGTGTCGGTAAAGTATATAGGCGACGTCAGGTTGGTTCTACCTTGTAAAAGAACCCGGTGTTTAGCTTAGTACCGGAAAAAGAAGTAAGCGACGTGTAAAGGTTTTCTCCGCCTAGAAAAGGAGCTTGTTTCTTAGTGAAGGATAAACTCTCGAGTTGGAAGCTCGGGGAGTGGAGTAGGGCAAGGAAGAGAGTCCTTGTAGCCGAACCACTATAAACAACAGTGTTGTGTGGTTTGATATTTCCTCTCTTTATCTTTTGTTTATATTGTGTGATTATTTGTTTGTGATTGTCTCCTTTGAATTAACATATAGTAACAAAGCAAATAAAACTCGAAAAACGGTAAAAACTATTCAACCCCCCTTCTAGTTTTCCACAATTGGCATCAAGAGCTACGTTACTTAAGACTTTTAAAATATATTGTATTTTAAAACTTAAAACGATCCATGGATTTTGAAAACTTTAAAGAAGGGCAATCTATGCAGAGACCACCTCTATTTGAACCAAATTGTTTTATTTATTGGAAAAATCGCTTTGAGACTTATGTAAAGTCAAAGGATATAGATCTATGGTATATAATAGTTGATGGTGATTACAAACCTATTAGTAATAATATTTCGGGTGGTCGGGATGAAGGAGCTTCTCTTACTCGTCACAGTGATGAGCAAAAGAAACTAATTGCCAAAAATAATGAAGCCAAAATGATGCTTTATAATGCCTTACCTAAGAAAGAATATGAAAGAGTTTTTATGTGTAAAACGGCTAAGGATATTTGGCAATCTCTTATTATCACACATCAAGGGAACTCACAAGTAAAAGATAACAAAATTGATCTTCTTGTCCAACAATACGAACAATTTGTTATCTCTGAAGATGAGACCATTGATAGTGCGTTTGCTAGGTTCAATACTATTATTACATCACTTAAAGCACTTGACGAATCTTTTTCTAGTAAGAATTTTGTCAGGAAATTTCTAAGAGCACTCCATCCGAAATGGAGAGCAAAGGTGACAGCTATTGAAGAATCTAAGGATCTCTCAAGCATGACACTGGATGAGCTCATAGGAAACCTAAAAGTTCACGAAATGATTATGGAAAAAGACTCGGAAATTGTCAAAGGCAAAAAGGAGAAGATTAAGTCTATTTCCTTGAAAGCCAAAGCCGAGTCAAGTGACGACGATGAATCTTGTTCAAACAGTGATGATGAAGAATATGCCATGGCCGTGAGGGATTTCAAGAAATTCTTCAGGAGACGAGGAAAGTTTGTAAAACCACCTCGTGATGAAAAGAAATCCTCTCGGAAAGATCGTGACGATAAGAAAGGTAAGGTTGACAGGAAATGCTATAGGTGTGGTGACTCCAGTCACTTAATAGGAGAATGTCCAAAGCCTCCAAAGACCAAGTCTCAAAGAGCCTTCGTTAGTGGAGCTTGGAGCGATAGTGAAGGAGATGATGATGATGATGAGCCTAAGAACAACGAAATTGCCCTTATGGCTGATGACACAGAAGAGGTACATTCTGATTCATACTCTTCTATAGATGACGAAACCTTAGAAGTAGAATATAACAAACTGTGTGACGTCACTTTAAAAATCATAAACAAAAACAAATTTTTGAAAACAAAGACAACACTTTTGGAAAATGAAGTATTTTGGCTTAAAGAAAAAGCAATACGAATTGAAAAAGGTAAAGGTAGTAAAGAAACGTGTGTTTCTTGTCAAGAACTAAAACTTGAATTAGAAACCTTAAGATCCACACAGGAAGATTTAATCAAACAAAATTCAAAGTTTAAAAAGTTTGAAAAAAACATAAGTTGTGCAGATGAAATAATGAAAATGCAAAAACTACCTCATGATAAAACAGGACTAGGCTTTATGAAACTAGGAACCTTAAGTAACCATAAGGAACAGACTGTGAATAAAACTGTTTCAACCAAGTTAGACACTCACGGATCCGACGGATCCATAAATTTGGATCCGCCAGTTGTACCCAAGGGATCCGCGGGTACTGAGGCTGAACAGAAGGTTCACAAAGTCGATCGTTCCGAGTTTGTTAAAGTTACTAGAAAACCTAACAGTAATATAACCAATAATAAACACAAACCAGCAGTATCTTTAGGAAGAGGTCAAGCTAGAAATGAATATAGAGTTAAAACGGATCAACAGAGACCTCAAATGAGTTTTCCCAAACACCCCTTTCCAAAGAGTATAGTTAATCCACAACACACTTATCAAAATAATTGGAACCAAAACATGCCTAGAAACTTTCATGGTCCTAATTATATGCCATGGAACAATTGTCCACCATTTCCGTACATAAACCATGATAATGTCATGTTTAACCCAAACGGACCCATGAGATATTGGGGACCAAATGCTTGAGTCTTTTATGAACTTAGGTATGCTTGAAAGTTGATCTTGAACCTGATGAGTGGATCAAAGATAGTGGGTGCTCAAGACACATGACGGGAAACAAAAATCTTTTCTCAACCTACCAAGTGTATGACGGAGGTAATGTCACATTCGGTAGCAAGCTTAAAAGTAAAATCATCGGAAAAGGTACAATCTCTCATGACTCTCTATCTATTGATAATGTTGCTCATGTAGATAATTTAGGATTTAATTTACTTAGTATAAGTCAATTATGCCGCAAAAAGTATAACGTCCTTTTCAGTGAAAATGGAAGTAAAATACTTAAAGATGGCATAACCGTAGGAAAATGTGTTTTAAAGAATAATGTCTATGTTATGAAATTAGATAAAACACCTAAAGATAAGTTATGTCTTACCTCCTTGGACGAAAACTCAACTCTATGGCATCGACGCTTAGGTCATGCAAATATGAGGCTTATTCAATCCTTGTCATCCAAAGAACTCGTTAGGAACCTACCCAAGTTGAAATATGACCAACACTTTTGTGATGCTTGCAAAATTGGGAAACAGGTACATAATAGCCATAAGGCTAAAAACTTGGTATCTACATCTAGATGCCTAGAATTATTACATATGGATTTGTTTGGCCCGTCGGCTATACAAAGTTATGGAGGAAATTTTTACACTTTAGTTATAGTAGACGATTACTCTAGATATACATGGACAAAATTTTTGAAAACTAAAAATGAGGCATTCGATAAATTTGAAATTCTAAGCAAGAAAATTCAAAATCAAATAGGAAGTAACATAGTATCTATTAGAACTGACCATGGTCGAGAATTTGACAATGAAATCCAATTTGGAAATTTTTGTGATAATAATGGAATAACTCATAATTTCTCGGCTCCTTGTACACCTCAATCAAATGGTGTAGTAGAACGTAAAAATAGAACAATTCAAGAAATGAGTAGAACTATGTTAAATGAACAAAACATACCTCAAAAGTTTTGGTGTCACGTTGTAGATACTTCCACATATATCCTAAACTAGTCGCATGACCCGTCCGATGGACGGGCTAGCGTCAAGTAAATTTAATAATATTATTACTTATTAGGTCCATACATTTAAATTTAAAAGTTACATATTTATTTTGTTAATGATAAACATATCATTGGAAAATTTTCTAATTGCATATTATCATTTTAAAATTTTAAACATAGAAGCCTAATATTGTACCAATCATTCAACAAACAAAATTAATCACCACAACATATAACAAACTAATTATGATAACAGAAATGTTTGATATTTTTATTATGTAAATAGGAATTACTTATTAATAATAATCTAACATAGTGGTTTGACATCATTTCTTGACAATAGCAGAATCACCAAAGTTGTTCGATATGGATTTCTCATCTTCGGGTATGTTTGGCAAAATTAGCTGTAAGCTGTATGCTATAAGCTGTAAACTGTAAGCTGTTAACTGCAAAGCTATTAATATGAGCTACAAGCTGTATCATTTTTTCAATAAAAGTGTTTGGTAAGTTAGCTGTTAAATGTAATTATAAGATGTAAAATGACATAAAAGGACATATCTATAATTATAAATAAATATTTGGAGGGTATATCAGTAATTTAAAGTTTTAACAGCTCTAAGAAGTTTAAAAAGCTTCATGAATCAGCTTTTTATTTAGGAGCTATTTGTTTGATATAAAAGCTTGAAGTTAATGTATCCAAACGGAGCTTTTATTTTAGATGGATTATTTTTGTAAAAAAAAAGCTAACAACTCCCTCAAAAAGCCCCTACCAAACATGCCCTTCATCATCAGTGTCTACAATGTGATTGTGGTTTAGACAATCTTTGTTAATGCATACCCATTCTACGTTGTCATCATACACAACATCTTTATCATCAACATTGTTAGTTGATACAAAAATGTCTTCAGTTTTCGTATGATATAAACAATCCTTGTTTACACACATCCATTTGTCCGTGTGGTAATCAGAATCGACCAAATGAGCGACATTGTTTTCCATATTATTTTTGTTGAAATCCTGGAACAAAATGTAATATAAGTTACATGACATAGAATATTTAATATTCATATAGTAGGTAATTTTAAACATACCATTTGATCATCAGATGTAATCATCATAGGTGGGTCACTGATCCAAAATTGATTTGATGAAATTGACTCTTCTTGTTGCTGCTTTGTAATCAAACAAAACAATGATATAAGAATGTATTACCATGCTTGGTAATTAATTTAATTATTTCTAATGAAAATGATATAAAGTGTATATATATAAAAGTTTTTTTTTACCTGTGCTGACTTATCTTGCTCCATTTCATAATCTTGAATAAACTTCGACATGTTTATAAAGCACTTATGATTTACGATTAACAGGTTTACTCTTGATTGAGATTTTCGACCTGTTTATATAGTATAGGATTAGAATTAGAAAAAATATGCACATTAATAGGGAAACCAAAAGTGTATAAATTCACTATTAGATTATAAAAGTGGTTATAATACTTATGATGATTTTCTCACAAGTCTTGCTTTCAGCTCGTTTGCTACAGCATCAATAAATTATTCTGTGTTCAAATAGTGCTCCATAAAAAAATAAAAATAAAATAGCTCCCTACTTAACACTGTTCAGGGGCGTCATTACATGTATGGGGAAACAAATTCTGAAGGTACAACATGCTATTTTATAATCTTACCTCACGTTGCTGTTGTGCATAAGCAGATAGTTTTTTTTTTTTTTTTTTTTTTTTTTACTGTAGAGAATGTCTTCAAGATCGTTAAGCAAGTTCTCAGCTTCTGATGCAACACCTTTGAAAAACTGGACATCAAACAAAGCTAAGTGAAGTGTAATGTGCCAATTTAAGTGTCTAGATTCCTAGGATCAAAACTATGATAACCTCCCCAAGAGCAAAGGAATATTAGGAAACTTGAGAATTCAAATGGCCAAATGTCGCCTGTGAATTCCCATCAAGCTCATCAGCTATATCATCTAAAGCTTTAATACCCGAACCATACATTGTTTATTTAAGTTTGATGTGACCACTAACATGATAATGGTTTATTTTTTCATTCCATAAAAGCCATCTATGGTTCAACTTCAAGTTCTTTTAACGTATCCTCCTTAGTTCTCGGCACTCTTAGTAATACAACTTACATAATAGTTTCACACTTTCACCGTATGACCACTAACAAATCCAAAAGTTATTTTCTGTGGATTTTGTGAACGAAATGGGCTTACAATACCTATGCAAGGTAAGTGTGATAATTTCAATATCAGAAGCACGTACTCCACTTCAAAAAGATCTTTTCATATGGGTGATAGCAATCTCCACTACAGTAAACATGCTCTCCTGTTCATCCTTTTTTGCTGCAATGTCACAGCTACAACAATGAAATAACAGTAAAAAATATAATTTAAACAACAACCAAGTCTAAGAATTGATAGCTAAAGATCATGTGTCGCTACAGTAATTTCACTACTAAACCGCTTCAATAAGTTGAAAATATAAGTTGAAAATTATTAAACTCTTTGTTATTCTAAAAAATTCTTGCATAAAAAAAGTCTTTCATTTATCACAAAAATCCCTACAGTATCTATTGATTCCTAAATAACCATAAATTGTTATACACTCAAACATCTGATTATTATAACTTAGTACGGCATAAGCACATCCAAAAATTCAATCACTATTTTCTACAACATGTTCAATCAAAACATTCTTACATGGTGGTTGTGATAAGCTTTTACCCACTATGATAATCATGTATGCGGTTAGCCAATTATCATAATAGCATGGCATTTACACTCAATCAATATTCAATTCAGTCAATTAGAAGAATAAGTCAGACCATAAACCCGTTACATATTCTTGGGAAAAACTATCCATCATTGGTCATTGGCCTGCTCTTAAATTGTGGATCGTTTTCTCTTCGCTTATTATTCAAGTTGGTGAAAAATTTTCTCACTGAAATCCTTTTGATATCTTAGCCGATTGATTTTGTACGTGTTATTTGTGTGGGTTTTGGATTATTTTCTAGGGTTATCAATAATGATTTTTAATAATGAGTCAAAAAAAATTGATTTGGGGAAAAAATTTAGGCTATGAATATATGATTTACTGTTATGAATTTGGATTTCTTTTGGATGAACGGTTCATAAGAATCAAAATAAAATGATTGGTGTAGGTTTACTTTTGAATTAAAAAAAATCGTAACCGATTGTGTAGGTTTATTTTTGGGTTGATTTTGAATGCGAATGATTTGCTGCTGAAATTAGGGATATGAATTGGGGGTTATGGTAGAAGTGAGGAAGGCGTGTGTTGATGTGCTCCAACTAATTAACATGTGACATCGTGGCATTTATTTGACAGCATGGCAGTTTCCACGTAATTATTTAATGCCAAGTGGCATATGTGACTTGGCAAGTTCCTCTATTATATATGTTGGGAGATTATAACTGAAGAGTTGAAATTAGACCATTTTTAAATAAAACCCCCTATGAAATTTATCGAGGCAAAAAGCCTACATTAGGATATTTTAGAGTTTTTGGAAGCAAGTGCTTCATTTTAAACACTAAGGATTATCTCACCAAGTTCGACCCAAAGTCGTATGAAGGTGTATTTCTTGGGTACTCACAAAACAGTAAAGCATACATAGTATTAAACAAGGAAACATCAAGAGTCGAGGAATCATTGAACGTAACATTCAACGAAAGTCCGCCTCCCTCTAAGACATCACCTTTGGTAGATGATGACTTAGTTGAAAGTCAAATGGCTAAAGATATAGAAAATATTGAAAATGACAATGAACCTGTAAATGGAGAGATAGTCAATATCAAAGAAACAAAAAGTCATCCATTAGAAAACGTCATAGGAAAACTTAATGAAAGAACATTAAGATCCAAAGCTCAAAATGAAAGTAATTATTTTTGTTTTATTTCAACTGTTGAGCCTAAAAATATAAACGAGGCAATAAAAGATTAATCTTGGGTAATTGCTATGCAAGAAGAACTAAATCAATTTATTAGAAATGATGTTTGGACATTGGTCCCTCCACCTAAAAACCAAACCATAATAGGCACCAAATGGGTCTTTAGAAATAAAATGGATGAAAATGGTATTGTATCTAGAAATAAAGCTAGGCTAGTAGCTCAAGGCTACTGATGAGTGTCTAAATACTCATCATTTTTACCTATTCTGAGCTGCCAAAACATCCAAAAACACTCAAAAATGCATCATAATACTGAAATTATCCCAGAATTGTGTTTTATATGTTTCAGATGCAAAATGTTTAAAAACAGATAAAAAACGAACAAAGTTTGCATAATTGGCAGTTTCAGTCCCTCAACTTTCAAAAGTTGTCAAAACTAGTCCCTGGTTATTCTAAAAACAGGAAAAGTCATCAAAGGTCCTTTAAGAATCATAAAATTACATAATAAGTCCTTTGGTGCAGAGTTTCATAAAATTACAACTTTAGTCCCCCAATTTTGAAAAATGTCATATTTGGTCCCCGGGTGTTCTAAATTGGAGAAAATGCATTTATTGTCCTTGGGTTATTATAATATGGCAAGATTGGTCCCTTGGATAAACTTTGAAATATTACACAACACACCCTCAAAAATCAGCTTATTACATAATTGGTCCTTGTACTTACTAGCTAAACCAAATGGACCCTATGTAATTTACTAAACCCAGCTGACCAATAAACCCAACACCTTTTACAATTACTACCCAACCCATTACATAAACCCAAACCAAGCCCAATCCTAATAAACTATAACCCGGCCCACACCCAAAAATAATATCCCAGGGTCAAACCATGTTTGACCCGTCTCTTTCCCACTCACCCCGCCAAAAAACCAGTCACCCCCCACCTCAACCCCCCAGCTGTATACCTACCCCACCATCCACCTTATCCTGACAATCCATCACCCCCTCATCTTAGCTACTTCCTTACACCACCACATGCTCAGAACACGCCAAAATTCCCACATGTCCATTTTTCCCGCCAAAATGCTATCCAATGGTCAAGATGATTTTAATTCAATCAAATGGTGGGGATTAGTTCGGAATTCATCAAGGAATCATTTTGGAGTACTATAAAAGGAAGTGAAGCAACAAGAAATAAAGTGTCAGTAGATTAAGACCAAAATTAGTGTAGAAATTAGATAAATGTTATTTCAGTTTCCTTTAATGTTTTCAGTTGTAATTTAAGTTGTTTCAAGTAATATGTTGCTTCTGTATTGTAATCAATCTCAGTTATAATGAAATTCCAAGTTTTACAATTTCTGTTTAATTCGAATTAAGCTATTTGTTAATCAAATAGCTTATTTTCTGTTTATCTAAGCTCATTTAAGCTTCAAATAGCTTTTTGTGAGTTTATATTTAGATTACTAGTTCTAATTCAAGAATATGTGTAAAAGTCAACAAAAGTCAACCTGAAGGGTAATAAGCTGTTTCTTGGGGTTATAAGCTAAACTGGATGGCTTTTCTGGTTCCTAGCTTGTTGACAACAAGCTAGGAGTAGTTTTTGATCCTTGGTTCTTGTTCTAAAAGCCTTTGACAGTTGTAAGCTTTTTCTAATTTTTTTTGTATATTTATCCATATCACTATATAAGTGCTTATTATTAGCTTTTTATTATTGTTTCATGCTATTTGTTAGTTTTTAGTCATACTTGATCTATATCATCAGTAGTTTAATAGCTTTTCATTAATTTACTTATAAACACTTAAAAAACCAAAAATAGCAATAGCTTATTAATAAGCTGTTTTTCAGCTTTTATTGCTTATTAGTTCTTAAATAAGTCATATAAGCTTAGTTCATCATTAATCATTGGTTTAAACAGCCTAAGCTAGATCAAATTACCAAACAGTCCCTGGAAAGGAGTGTTTGGCAAAAGCAATTTCAAGGGCCAAACAAGCCCCTACTGTTCATTTGCTTCTTGCTTAATTTTGATTGAACCTTATGGTGTGTAATTAAGCTGTTTCCAAGTTTTGATTAGCAATATATATATAGAAAAAACATATTTGTGCCATCTGTGCAATTTTTAGGCTGTCAAAAGCTCTTATAAGCCAAAATTCAGCCATAAGCTGTTTTGGCCATTATTTTTGGTTTCTTTGTTGTCTATATGGTCTAATTAGAGTATTCCCATAGCCTGGTTTAGTCCCTTTTTGATCTGAGCAGTCTACACAAAAACCATCAGCAGAATCAGCTTATGCTGAGCAGTTTAGGCTGCTGATCTAGGGTCCAATTGGACTTCAATTGATTAGTTTGTCATGGGGCTTTTTAGGTTTTTAGATAGCCAGTAGTGTCACCTTGCTTTTGCCCCCATAATCTTAATCTTCTCTGCTTATTTATAAGCTCAAAATCTCTCTGCAAGTTGGCTGCTTAAACCTGAATTTTCTGCATAAGTTGTGAAACAGCCAACTGCTTATCTTGTTCAAATTCTTGTGCTTATTTGTAATTTTAAGTTTTTTTGAGCTTATTTTAGCATATTAATCTTGTTCTAAGACTTTGGTATTGTTTTGAGCTTATTTGCTTATTTTTGGGCTTATTTGCTAACTGCTTATCTGCCCAAAAGTGCTTATTAGGCTCAGAATAGTTCCACTTTTATTTTTCATAGCTTCTTAATAATATTTTAGATTTATCTGTAAAATTTCATAATTTTCTGAATAGTTTTACTATTTTTAATATTTTTAATTAGTTTCTATTAGTAATTAAATCATAATAAATATAATATAAATCAGAAAAATATAAATCTAATTTTCATAATTTTCTTTTGTCATTTTTAATCTAGGAAAAATATAAAAATATTTTTAGACCTTAAGAAAAACCAAAAATAGAAATATAGTGATAGCTTCTATTTAATAGAATTTATTTTTTTAAATTTTAATTAAGTAATTTTCATTTTTATAATTTTCTTAGCTTCTATTTACTTATTAATATTTTTAGAAAAAGTTTTAGAATTTTCTTTGTTTATTTAGTATTTTTTATAAATTTAAATAGTTTAATAAGTAATTAAATAATAAATAATTAATAATAAATAGATAAAAAGTGTAAAAAATATAATTTAAGTTTTTAAATAAGTTTTAAGTCATTTTACATTTTTAGGTTTTAAAATTTATAAATTTCAGTTTTTGTCCCATTTTTAGATTTCCTGTTGCGCGTTTGTAATTTAGTTTAATCGCGTTTACTTTTCTTTTATATTTGTGTTTCAATTGTTAATTAGAATTAATCAAAAAGCAAAATCAAATATCTGATTCATCAATCATTCTAATCCTAGCTTTTCACAGTTTTCCATTCACACCTCGTTGGGAAACGATCCGGGTGATCACTTGCCTGGTTTCACACTACACACGAGTATTCGTTCTGAGACTGTTTATATTTTATCATTTATTACGGTTGACCATTCACAAGTGGTTGACTTGTGTGATAGAGAAATAAAAGATAACTAGTTTGGGAGGGATCAAATTTTGTACAATCAACAAGAAGGTATAGATTACGCTGAAACTTTTGCACCCGTAGCTAGACTTGAGTCTATTAGGATATTACTTGCATATGCATGTGCACATGATTTTAAGCTATTTCAAATGGATGTCAAAAGTGATTTCTTAAATGGTTTTATAAATGAAGAAGTATATGTTGCACAACCTCCCGGCTTTGCCGACTTTGAAAAACCAAATTATGTTTTCAAACTTAAGAAAGCTTTATACGGAGTTAAGCAAGCACCAAAGGCTTGGTATGATCGACTTAAGACCTTCCTAGTTGACCATAAGTATACCATGGGCCTAGTAGATAATACTCTCTTCACCAAGAAAAAGGGATCACATATTATCATTGTCCAGATATATGTGGATGACATTATATTCGGTTCAACTTGTCAAGAGTTATGCAACGATTTCTCAAAAATCATGCATGACGAGTTTGAAATAAGTATGATGGGGGAACTAAACTTTTTCTTAGGTCTCCAAATAAAACAATTAGAAGATGGGATATTCTTCAATCAATCAAAGTATATCAAAGATATGCTTAAGAAGTTTGGTCTTGAAGACTCAAAACCCATGAAAACACCCATGTCCTCCGAAACCAAACTCACAAAGGATGAAGAAAATAAATCCGTAGATAGCACTAAATATAGAGGAATGATTGGTAGTTTACTCTATCTTACGGCTAGTAGGCCTGACATTATGTTTAGTGTTTGTCTATGTGCACGTTTTCAAGAAGATCCAAAAATGTCCCATCTTGAAGTCGTTAAACGGATATTTACGTACATCAAAGGGACTACACACTTAGGATTATGGTATCCCAAAGGAACGGGTGTAGAAACCATAGTGTATACCGACTCAGACCATGCCGGTGATTATGTTGATAGGAAAAGTACTAGCGGTATTTGTACTTTTGTAGGATTTTGTCTCACATCATGGTTCGCTAAGAAACAAACTGCCCTCGCAATCTCAACAACAGAGGCAGAGTATGTATCTGCAAGAAAGGCGTGTCAACAAGCACTATGGATGAAACAAGCTCTCGTTGACTATGGAATTGAACTCAACAACATTCCCATTCTTTGCGACAACAAAGGTGCTATTGATCTAAGCAAAAATCCAGTCCAACATGCTAGAACCAAACATATTGAAATACGCCATCACTTCCTTCGCGACAATGTACAGAAGGGAATCATCTCAATTGAGAAAGTTTCCTCAGAGGACAACATTGCCGATATTCTCACAAAACCTCTAAAACGAGAACCTTTCAACTATCTTAGACTTGGATTAGGATTAATGGAACCTAGTGATTAGGTAAAACATTAGTGTAAATATTAGTTTAACCAAACTCGACACTAAACCAAAAATTGCGTTCTGATCCGCGGAACCAATCGATAACAAAGGCGGATCCTTTGTTTTGGATCCGCCGGATCCGTCGCATGCACAGCCAAGTTTATTATTAAATAAACAAGAACAAGTACTATTCATTCCTCACTCCAAAACATATCACCCTACTGTATTCGACACACACTTAATCTCCATCACAATTTAGACCATTTTCTTCCACAAATTTGTGCTTCTAACACCACTGTAAGTATTCTTATCATGTTTATACTCCTGATCTGCGTCTAGGATTTCTATTTCATGCACAAAACCAAAACTTGGGGTATATGCATAATTCTTGAAAAATCATGAAGCATATTTACTGTATCATACTTAAAAACATGTTTTTCTTAGTTAGGAATTACATCTCATAGCACATTGTCTTAATTTAACAAAAACCCCATGAAAATTTTCTTACTAAAACCTTCTAACGACTAGGTAAAATGATCTTTTTGAACATTTTTCATACAAATGCAAATACGTTATCTTTTAGACATCACTTGCATAATGTCTCTTGAATGCTAAAGGGAATACATAATTAATATGTATTTTCGGGTACATTCAACCGTAGCTACATTGAAATAGGAGCGTTTGGGTTATCTCTCGTTTTTAACACAAAACTTGCATAAACTAAATTTTCATGCATCAAAAAGGGTCGAGATAACCGCACCTCCACATTGTCCCCATGTAGGCACACACTAGAAATTTTACACTTACTTTGATCATTTCAACTAAAACTATGTAACTTTTGTACTTAGAAAAATCATGCCTCCCGCAACAAACTACGATCACAAAAGAACCGTTAACTACTTACCCGAAGTCCACAAAACCAAAGGTCTAACCAAAGCCCAAGTCTACATTTTCAAATCCTTAGAGAAAAAGTATGTCCATGAGGGTAGAGCCGTGGATTCCTCGTTCTATGAAGGAACCCAACTTAGGGAAAACTTAGCCGCAATTCGATTTGATACTCTTTTAGATATAGATGAACAAATCGTTCCTAGGTTCATTCTTGAGTTTTATGCTAGTGTAGGTCTCAGTTCGAGTGACCAAGGTTACTTAAGTCTTCACTTTACTTTAAATGGAAATCATATCAACATCCCTCTTGATCAATTTGGTGAGGTCTTGGGCATTCCAAATCAAGGGACTTGTATTTACTCGGACAAATGGTCTTTAACAATCTTAGAATCCAATCTCGAAAGGACGGCACCATATGTCACTCCTCTCGCATCAAAAGAAGTGCTTAGGGAACATCTCTTCATTCCTAAGAACAACCCCACAAGGATGTATCGTGGCCGCGAAGTTGCTAGAGACCTATTTGCCATGGAACTCAATGAACTCAAGCCCGAATTCAAGAAAATGGAAGAGGTCTTAAGGGCCAATGTCATGTGTACAGTAGGAAACCGTGATCACATAAATGCGTGCTTGTGTCATATGATGTTCAACATCTCAACTCGTCAACCCTTCAATCTTGCGTATTATGTTGCTAAAAGGATGTGTGACATTCCGATTCAAGGCAAGATTGCATTACCTTATGGAATGTTCTTGACTCGACTCTATAGAGCTTTTGCACCTGTCCGCTCAAACTCCTTAGGATTTGTCCCAGAATACACAGAGATCCCACACACTTTCGTTCCCTTAAGTAATTTTAGAGTATCGGTTGATAAGGGAAAACGTCCTCGTGCACCAACATCATCCTCATCATCTTCAATGAGTGAAGATGATGGTTTGCCAAATTCTAGGATTCCTCCACCCGAATACTTGAGCCATCTTCCTCCAATTCAAAATGAATCCGCTGAGTATCGCAACATTAAAGGAATGGTGAAGAATCTTGGTCGTTGGATGATGAAATTGCACAAAGGTATGAAGAAGTTGAAGAAGAAGCTTAGTTGAAGGAGTGTTTGGATTTGAACAATGTTAGACAATGTGATGTTAAACTTGTATGTGTCTCGACTCTATCTGATAATACTTGTTATGTATGTGTAATAACTAACATTTGCAGGTAGATAACCCTCATGGTTATCAATTTTCCGGGTTATAGCCTATGTTTGGCATAACACCTAAAAAGGTAAGTTTCTAAGAACGGATTAATCTATGATCAATCGTATGTTAATATTATCATATTTAGTTGTTTTGCTATACATATTAGTTGTTAAATAAGTTCTAGGAGAATTTTCGGGTTTTCGTCGAAAAACGTGAAATATGACAAGTCTTATGTTTAGTTTTAGTATTAGGGACACGGATCCGGTGGATCCCAAAACTTGGCTCCGCCAAGGGTTATCGTTGGTTCCGCCATCCACCAACCTGCGGATTTGGCGGATCCCATAATTTGGATCCGCGTTTGATCCCATTTGGATCCGCAGGTTACTCAGTAAATTTTTAAAACCATTTCGACTCATCCCGATTCTTAGATTTTAATTTCTTGTACCATTTAGAATTCATCCAACTGATCATAAATCATCTTAGAATCATTTAGGAATACTTACAAACTTAGGAACAAAATTTCCCACCAAAATTTAAATTTTTGAATTTTAGGTGTGAGTTACCAAACTGATACAAAGAAGGAACCCTTTTTAGGGATCCGTCAAATCCGTAGAAACATCATATCATAAGATTTTCCACTATCTCCTTGTATTTACTGCAAATCCCCAACACATTACTCAACCCAAGCTCAATGGATTGACTTCCTTGATATGACCTGCACAAATTTTTGTTCCAAATCATTAGAAACCTACATTCTCTATTGGATTCACATCAAATCCAAACACACATACTCACAAACCTTCTGCCTATAAATTAGTACTTTAGGATCATCAATTCACATCACAACCATCTCTTCTCCTGTACATCTTAGCTTTCATACTTCACCATGACCAAGTCAAACAACTCCTCCACATCTAAGCCACCAAAAAGGACAGCCCGTATTAGTGTGAAACCTTGTTGTCTCATCAACATCCACAATTCATCCTCAGAAGAATCATCACCACTAAACATCTCCTCACCAATTGCTAGTGAAAATTTCCTTACCTTGTCTACTCCAACTCCCTCACATGTAGTCATAAAAACACCACCTCCTACCATTACTCCTGTAGCAACCACACCACCACCCGCTCCATCACAGTATGAGAAGTCTGCATCATCACCATCCTCACCAAAACTCCAACCCATGGAACTCTTTAGGACACCACCAACATCTCCACAACCATATCTTGAAGAGTTAGAAGATCTTCCACCTATATCAACCAATCCTCCACCAATGAGTCTTGAAAACTTAGAGCCCATGCTATTCCATCCTCTCCATCCGGAGATTCATGGTCCTCTATACCGTGAAGCACCACAATCTCATCCCCAAATACCACCACTATCACCAACTTCAACACTCATCGCCATAGATGAGGCAATGTGGAGCAATATTCCTCAAACCCAAGAGGAGATAAGTGCGGAGTTAACACAACTCTATACTCTCTCGGGTATGGTTGACCACCGCCTTCATGAAGCCATGGACATTCAAAACATCCTAATGAACTCCCTCCAAACAACACCACCAACCAATGAACAACAACAACAACCATCCAACAACAACAACAACCAACCACCACCACCACCACAAAACTTGGAGCCTAATCTTCCTCCCGGTTTTTCAAGTCATGATTGCGCACATTGTGAGAGAACATCTCACTTGGCCCAAAGGACCAACATTTTGGTCCATGAGCTTCAAAATGAGATGAGGTTCATCTTGAACCACATTCTTGAGCGTTTAAACGCCATCTCTCATCCTCCTCAATAGGAGCTTTCTAGACTAGTTGTTAGAACTCTTTAGATTGTTGGTTTATAATTTTTAGGATGTCTTTTTATTGTACTTGTAACATCATTTCATCATTGTGACTTTTGTCACAAAATTTTCAATATATATGAATGTGATGTTTTATGCTTATGAGTGATCAACATATTGCATATTATCATTATCTTTGATAACTAACATCCTTATATAGCTTGTTGTACTCTATATCATGATTGCTTTAGGTACAAATAATCATCAGACACTTACTTTGACTTTTTAAAGTCAAAACATATTAAAAGGCTTGTTTGGAAGAACAATTCACATGCATTCTACTTCATCATTGAAGTTATTCATCACTAACACTTCATTTGCAGCATATCATACCCTTCAAAAGTATACGTTGGTACTCGAATAATGGGGAGTATACATCGAGGGGGAGCATTTCATGATAATTTCATATTATAACCATTTGTTTTGTAGGTACATACATCATTTACTTGTTACTCCTTCTAGGGGGAGTATAAAACAAGGGGGAGCTTTAAAGTTCTCAAAATCACATTCCGCTACGCTACTCTTTTTGTTTCGACAAAAAGGGGGAGAAAGGACTAAGTTTGCATTAACTGTGACTCATCAGAGTACATAAACTTTTACAAAACTTTTCTTTAATAAACAAACTTAATATATATTTTTAAGAACTCATGCTATATTTATTCTCTTGCTCAAAAATATACCTTATGTTTTGTCATCAACAAAAAGGGGGAGATTGTTAATACAAATATCGTCCCAAAAACGTTATTTATATTTTTGATCTTTACTTAGTTTTGTTAATGACAATTACAAGGTATATTCTTTTAGCAAATTATAAATACTAGCTTAAGTCTCTTAAGTACACATTTTACACTTCACAAAATAACCAAGAATTACAAGCTTTAGGGACTTGTACTTTAAGTTTGTAAATTATAATAAAATCCAATTTAAGGCTTGTGCACTAAGGTCTTGTATTATGTGCTTTAAAGTAGGTAAACTAAGGTTTATAATAAGATTTAAATTTATATTAAGTTTTTATGCATTAAGGACTTGTGCATGTGCATAGAAGACTTGTACATTTATATTTTTATAAAATTCAGGTACATATTAATTAGGGTTTGTGATTTTATTTACATAAAATCATAGAATTGTAAATTAGGGCTTGTAACGGAAAATAAAGTATAGTTAGGTTTTTGTACTTTAAAAACTTGTATGTTAATACAAATATCGTCCCAAAAACGTTATTTATATTTTTGATCTTTACTTAGTTTTGTTAATGACAATTACAAGGTATATCTTTTAGCAAATTATAAATACTAGCTTAAGTCTCTTAAGTACACATTTTACACTTCACAAAATAACCAAGAATTACAAGTTTACTTATTTAGTAACTTGTTTCCTTAAAAGGAAACTTTAATTCTAAAAACATTCCATGACATCATTGCATACATCACATATAATATCTTTGTTAGATTGTGATATATCTTGTTTAGATTTACAAGTTACATAGTTGACATTTGAGGATTTTGGATGATTTGGTAAGATATGGAAGATTTAGAAAGATACACCAAATCTATTAGCTGTCAACACCCACGGATCCAAGTCCAATGAATGACGGATCCATATTGTGGGATCCGTGGGATCCGTCAGCTGGATATCAGCTTGTCTATAAATAGCAAGCTGATCATTTGGCTTTCTCATCACTCATATAGCTTAAACACACATATTCATTCAGTATATATCTTACTAACATCATTCATACTTGCATTTCACTTTGATCTTCCTTTTTGTAGAAAATAGATCAAGCTTTCAAGGATCTACAGAACCGTAATCCTTTAGTTTCATTACTGTGTGATATTGTAGTTTGTTTCACACATCATTATCTATCATTTGTAATCAGTGAGTGTGGTTAGTGTTTTAGTCCTCAAAACACAAAGAGAGTAGGGAGTGGTTGTACCCTTGTAAAGAACTCGACATCTAGCTTAGTGTCGGTAAAGTATATAGGCGACGTCAGGTTGGTTCTACCTTGTAAAAGAACCCGGTGTTTAGCTTAGTACCGGAAAAAGAAGTAAGCGACGTGTAAAGGTTTTCTCCGCCTAGAAAAGGAGTTTGTTTCTTAGTGAAGGATAAACTCTCGAGTTGGAAGCTCAGGGAGTGGAGTAGGGCAAGGAAGAGAGTCCTTGTAGCCGAACCACTATAAACAACAGTGTTGTGTGGTTTGATCTTTCCTCTCTTTATCTTTTGTTTATATTGTGTGATTATTTGTTTGTGATTGTCTCCTTTGAATTAACATATAGTAACAAAGCAAATAAAACTCGAAAAACGGTAAAAACTATTCAACCCCCCTTCTAGTTTTCCACATTATACATTAGCTTTGGGGTGTTGTACTTTAGGGTTTATGATTTAGTTATGTAAAATCATAGTTATAATAAATTAGGGTTTCGTGAAAACTCTAATAGATAGCAAACGTTTAGTTTGAATGTTTAATAATCGTACGTTAACGAATTAACGTAAAGTGGCAAACAAAAGTTGAAAACTTTTATACTTGACATATAAGGATGTTTATGTGAAATAAACATCAAGGCATGTTGGTGTCGGTCCGCGTGTGAGCACTTTTATTGAGAATGTGAGTTACGTCACATTAAGTGGTTGTTGTGATAAGATAAATTGATAACTTTTAATCTTAAAAAAAATTAGACGTAGGAAATGGATAAGTATTCCTTATTTAGAATATGTATTAGTTTAGTACAAGGTGAAATTTACCCGTGGTTACAGTATCCCCCCGTTGAATGGAATCTCATCCCGAGATTCAGTTTGTGTTAGGTGTTGAAATGATGTTGACGAATAACCAGTGTGTATAGTCAAAGTAAGTATGCCAAAGCTTATGTATCTATGTTTCTTATCTAATAGAGGCATGAATCCTGTAGGGCAAAGCTAAGTTTTACTGAAATTGAATAATATGGTAGAATACTAATTGTCTAGGGAAAGCGTACCCGTTATGCGTGAGCTGCATCCGAATGACCCAAATAGAATGCTCGACCACGAGGCGGACTGTTATGGATTCTAGGGTTTGGGTTATTTCCTTCAATTGCTAAGGCTAGATTACCCTGTATTTGTCTCGGTGCCTTATTCAACCTAGGACACGCATTCCAGAGGTAATCCGGGCTGTTACACTTATAGCATGTCCTTTGGTTATTCTTCATGTTGCCTGCATTCACTGGCGCTTTACACCGATTTGCAAAATGAACCAACTGATTGCAATTTGTACAAACACGGCAGGGCACAGACCCCTGATGATGATATGCACATTTAGCACACTTAGGATATGGACCCGCATACCCTCTCTGACCAGAACTAGTTGCCGCAAAGGTCCTTGCCTTCTTGTTGTCAACCATTGTGCCCGTTTGCTTGTCCGACTCATTCGCTCCCTTCCTTTTATCACTGTTCTTCAAAATTCCATTCCTAACTATCTCATCTGTTAGAGTCCCTGCTTTCAATATTGCACTCTGAATTGTAGAAGGCTCAGTTGCTTTCACAATTCCACGAATCTCAGGGACAAGACCATAGATGTACCTCTCGATCCTCTTTGATTCAGGGGTAACCAGATGAGGAACTAGTTTGGCCAACTCATGAAATCGATCTGTGTAGGCTGCATGACCAGCCCCTACCATAGTGTGATGCCAAAGTTCACCTTCCAGCTTTTGCATCTCATTGTCTGGGCAGTATTCCTCTTTCAGTAGTGCCTTAAAGTCGTCCCATGCCATACCTACAGCTGCTTCCCTACCCCTAGCTTGAATCTGCGTATTCCACCATGTCAATGCCTTTCCTGATAGCAAGCATGCAGCATACTTCACCTTCTGATGTGTTACACAGCTACTAATGTCGATCACCGACTCCACCTTTTCAACCCATCGAGTATACTCCAACGCACCTCCCTTACCATCAAACTCCATTGGCTTGCATGCCGTAAATTCCTTATATGTGCATCCAGTTCTATGGTTGTTGTTGTTATTACCATTCCCACTTACATCATTGGTGTCATCATTTCTGCTTTCGTGGTTTCCTGAGTTATTGATATGATTACCAACCTGAGCGACAATGGTGGGAAGAAAGTTTTGAAGCTGTTGAGCAATGATGGCGGCAAAATCAGGATTTCCACCATCGTTGTTATCATTGTTACCAATGCCGCGACCACCTCCTCTACCTCCACGTTCACTAGTCCTTCCACCCCTTAGTGCCGCACCTCCTCGGCTAGTGCTGCGAGTTGTCCTCCTTGATGCCATGTTTTCTACCAGGAAGGACATTTAGTGAACGTCAGAGATGAGGGAAAACCGTTGACTATCCGATCTATAATGAATGTTCTCACACATAATACCACGTCACAAGTTGTTTCCTAAAGGGACAATGCCGATTAACGTAAGCATGGTCACATATGTCCACGTGGGTCTTGAAGCATTTATAATTATGTTGGCCATCATAATTATAATTGCATCTTTTCACATGTGTACATATCACCAGGCACACATATCTCGGCGATTGATGTTACTTAATAGATAGACATTCCATCATCCGATCCTAAATGGTGGAGGAGTAATGTAGTGTGGGTATCTAGGGAGTGTCTCACTTCGTACATAGGGATCTCTCCTAGGTGCTTAAGTCACGGAAAGTTTAGTTTCTAATAATTTCTCGAAAGTATCCTCAAGAGAATTCCCATCCTTGAGCAAATCATCAAATTTCTACAGCTAAATAATAACCTTTATTTAACTCAATCTCATGTCTCATCAAACAAAAACTGTCACAAGATCAAGTTAAATAACCAGTTATTACTGAGCTCCACATTTTTGATGACTCGACTAAATTATGAGATTTCCTTATCAGTACAAAAACCATAACATCCAACAGCGGCGATAGGGAGGAGAGTCTCAACATATATAGTAGTTATAGTCTAGGTACTAAATGCAACCTAGTTCTCTATAACCAAGGCTCTGATACCAATCTGTAACACCCTCAAAATATCGCAGCAGAACGATAGTGTCAATGGGGTGCTACTTCTTAATATAAAGCACAAGGTAAGAAAACGACCTCTAAATGAGACGTTTTGAAAAGTTACCATTCGAATTATTTAAATCAGAGTTATTACAAGAGGTCCCAAAGTATATGATTACATAAATGTTTTCAAAATGTATCGAATGGTAAAGGATAAAAGCATAAGTCTCCAAAGCATGCAAATGAATCTATGATCCATGCATCCACTATCGCCTTACTAACTGATGAAGCGAAAAGTGTACCGCTTTTAAGGGGTCATTTAAGCCCTAAATCGTATTTATTTGATCAAATATTGCCCTAAATCGTTCCTTTTGTCATTTTAGGTACTTTTGAGAAGAAATCTGGAAAAGGAAGCATTTTGGACGTTTTTGGAGCATAAAAGTGAAGAAAACGACAAAGTCTCAAAATCTTGCTGGAAGTTACCTTTGACGGCGTCAGGATTAACCCTGGACGGCGTCATGGCTTAGCAAAAGTGGTGGATGAGAAATTTACTCATGATAAGCCAGAGAAATTGCATGGAAATTCTGACGGCGTCACGCTTTAATCTGATCAAGGTCGTCACGTTATAATTTAAAGAGGGACGGCGTCACGTTCATAGTCTGAGGGCGTCAAGCCTTGATAAGCCAGAACGGATTTTGGAGAGCTAAAGAGGGACGGCGTCAAGAAGGTCATCCGAGAACCCTAAAAGCGGCGAGGTGACGGCGTCACACTCCATAACGTGACGCCGTCAGATCTAAAAATCTATATATAGTTTTGCAATTCTTTGTCATTAGTGTGGAACTTATTGGGGAACTTTGTGTGTGAAAACCCTAGGACGAATTTGGCAGCTCTTTCAAGGCTTTTTGCCTTGAGATATTCCATGTTACATTGAAGATAAGTTATCAATTAATCATTCAATATGTCTATGTGTTGTTTGATTCTATCTTATTCTTGTCTTTTGTTTAACATGTTAGGCTAGATTTATCTTGTGTTTGCTTAGATCTAATGAAACCTAGCTATTGATTATTGGTTATTAGTGTGTTGTTAGTTGTATTGGATGATTGTTCATCTATGTTAGGCTTAAGAAAACTGGCTAACTTCCTATTCGGTAACTTGCTTGAACGTCTTAAGAAACATGAACCAATGCGTACTAAAGGTTTTTATGGTTGTATTTAATGCACAAGCGAATTCTAGTGATCCCATGTTAGGAGCTTCCTAGCCGGCTCGACATAGGAGTGAAGTAGGAGCTTGTAGAGTTGGGGAAGTACGTACGCCACCCCACGAATGGTATTAAGGAATACACCCGTCATCCACGCAACTAATACACACTAATCAACCGGTAAAAGATAGTTAGGGAGTAAGGAAATCTAAGTAAACACATTTCCCTCCACATAAGTTTTCACCAACATTTTCATTTTCTGTTATTTTTATTTTATTTGCATTCGTAGTAATTTGGGTTAGTTGACTAGCAACTAATTCTGCCCACTCTTTCAAACCCGAGATTTTACTTGCTTTCATAAAAATATAAAAACATAAAAAGAATCTTCTCTCACCCTTAGACCTATTAGAGTAATTTTTCATACCTAACGAACACTATTCCCTGTGGAGAACGATCAATCCCCCGTACTTACCACTACACTATACTACATCGGTCAGGTACACTGCCTGGTGGGGTTGTAAGCCTCTTGAGATCCCTCGAGAGGTAAAACCTGTTGTAAGGCCGCAAAACCACGCATCAAATTTTTGGCGCCGCTGCCGGGGAATAGTTATTGTTTAGGTTGAATTTTTATTTTATAGGTCTACTCACTAGATTCCTTTCTAGTGAGATTTTTATTTTCTTTTTATAGGTTTTCTTTAGTCTATCTATTTTCTTTGTGCTTTTGTTCGTAACAGATTTTCATTGACTATTCAGTTTGCCATTATGGAAAACGCGAATCCACCCCTTACACCTGGCGAAGTGGCTTTGTTGCGTAGCCAACTTGAGAATGAGATTAGTGAGCTCAGGGAGCTCAGTAGAATGATTGATATAGAGCTTGATTATGCCTTGAACAACTTAGGGACCGCCATATACTCAGATAATTACTTAGAACGTAATAATCTTACGGTTGATAAGTTGATTGAGAAAATTGATGAAGTGAAGGTAGATCCTAGGTTGGATGATTGCTTCAATGAATACCCCACTAAGGAGGAGATTGCTTACTATAACAACCTAGTTGATAACCCTCGACCACCTTTTGTTAGAATTGACCCAAAGATTAAGAGAGGTGATCCCGGGAATGTGAAGATACCATGTATGATTGGGTACCAATACGTTGAGCATGCTTACATTGACTGTGAATCCCCAATCAACGTTATGTCCTCAGGCCTTTATAGCCAGATCATAAACACACCACTTGAGCCTAGGATGGACCCCAAGTGTCCAGGCAGAGTTTGCAACTTCGTTGGAAGGATTAAGGATATGCATATCCTTGTTGGGAATTTTACCTTTGTCACCAACTTCATGATCTTAGAAGATTTGGCAAGTGTTGTTGACTGCCGCCTATCTCGCGTGGTGTTAGGTAAGCCATTTATTGAAGCATCCAATTTAAGGTATGATCGTTTGAAAGGCACGGTTCAGTTTTCTAATCACATAGATAGGATCACATATAGGATGCCTTATCGGGTAAATGAATTTCGTTTTGTGCCTCGATTTGACATGGACAACATTGGTGCGATTGAGGACATCAATGAAGAGGATAAAGAAAAAGGCATGGACTATGTTTGGAATAAGAGAAGCCTTTATTATAAAGATTGCTTAAACCTTGGACCTAAATACAAAATTGATATGGAGGTTGTTAGGATGATTAGAGGGGCAATTGAGAAGCAAAACGGAAAAAACGTAGAACACGTGACTTTGAGTCTAGCTACAAGACTCGTTAATAAAGAAAAGCGCTTCTTGGGAGGCAACCCAAGCTTTATTTGCTTTGTGTGTTTATTTATTTGTTTGTTTGATTTTATTTGTTTCCGTATGTGTGTTTAAGTTTTATTATTATTGATTCATGTTCAAAACTAATTTGTGAAAATGCTTTATTTTGTTTTTAACTTCGTCTTAACTACATATAAAGGTATTTTGCAAAAGTTAAGTGTAAGGGAAATCTAAATCGGTTTATTAGAACACAAATGAACATGAATCGTAATAATAATAAATTAACATACATATTAGTATTTGTTTGAGTCAAATGCTTGTATCGAGTCATAATGATGTTTTGCAGGATTTCCAGGAAGTAAGGTATAGGTTTTTCCAAAAATTTTCCGGAAACTTAACATGAGAATTCTGTCAGATCATTTCTGACGGCGTCAGGTTTAATTTTCTGAAAATTTTTGAAAGTTTTGTTTTCATAAAAAGTTTTTATTAAATCTCTAACTTATAATCTCCAGGAATCTGCAAAATTATCATTCCACAAGCATTATATCCTTATATATAGATTTATCCCGCCGATGTTATGCAGGTTTTCGTGTTTGTTTTCTCAGGTTTAACAGGTTATTTTGGACAAGGAAATGTTTTTGGATCAAGCTTATGGCGATGCATTAGTCATGGAGCTTCAACATTATCTTGGAAGAAGATCTAACCGTGTTACTTCATTATCCACCGAGCGAATCAGGGGAGTATTTGATTTCATTCTTTTACTTTATGCTTTTACATCTTGTTATTTGAACATTGGGGACAATGTTCATCTTAAGTGTAAGGGGGGTAAAAGTACGATTAGAGAATACAATTGCGCTTGATTTTTGTTTGTTTAATAGTGGATGTGTAATAAAACTGAGATAAATACCTGTTAGGGTAATTTTAGTGCCAAATTTAAAATTTTTTACAACATATAGGAGTGAAACTTTGATCTTAATGAGCATCTCACGGATAGGAGTTATATGACTAGCACAAAAACCGTACCACTAAAAAATTTTCCACCCCCAAATATGTGAGGTTCGCCCCTAGAATTGGTAGGAAAAGCATTTTGCTATGATGTGTGTACCGGTAGCACTTAGATTCTAGAACTTGCGTTAGGACCATTCCAAGGCCACAAGTGAGACTACATTCGTGTAGTTAGATTTACTACATGATAAGAGGCATTAGGATTCACCCATTGTTTTACACCTGTGTTTTTGTTATAATTACATTGGCTACATTGGTCAAGTAATTCTCCCACACCCTTTGCGTTGTACTCATTTTTAGTACACGATACCCCTAGTACACCCCTCAGAGCCTATCTTTTCGTTTCTAACTTTAAGCATTTTACTTAAAGGAAGAATTTGTTTACACCCCACTTAAATATACACCCAAATCGCCTTAGCCTACCTTGTATGCACTCATTTTTAGTGCATTATTGTTACAACATTTGTTTAAACCCAAGTTAATTATCTAATTGATTACATGGTTGCTAAGTCGAGTCATATCCTTGTACATATTGTTTTGGGACGATTGGGACTCATGGGTAAAGTACTAGTGTAATGGAGTAATGGGGAAGAACATCATTTATTACCCCCATATGTGCTAAATATTTTAAAAGTACTCCAAGTTTTTCGATTATCTTAATTCGAGTCATTAGAATAGTTATTTGTAAAGTTATGTAAAAGTTCAAGTGTAAGGGGAATGCAATGCTCCTATGATGTATTATTTTGGATGGTAGGGCAAAAGCGTATGTCAAAAAAAAAAAAAAAAAAAAAAAAAAAAAATCAAAAAATCAAGAAAAATACAAAAAAATGAGAAAAAAAAAATAGAAAAAACATACGGACTACCATCCCGTTTCATTTTATGTTTATTTTATGTTTTTGTTATTTTCTTCCATTAGCTTAAATCGAGTCGAGTCTTGGCTTAGCAACATTGTATAGTACATGTAATTAATCAAGATCTTTAACTCGCCACCAGTAAAATATCCTTTATCCAACAAATCCGTGATTATCATATCCTTACACCTAACGTTATAACCCATGTAAAAGCCCTCTTTGATAGTTTATCTTAGGTGCTTACGCCTAGTGGAGGAGGTTTTTGATCCTTTCCCAAGCTTATGGTAATCTATTTGCTATGACAGGTAGTGAGAGATATTATCCGTTTCCATTTATGAGATTTATTTTGATGACACTTGAGAGATGTGAGTATCTAAACACTACTTGTGAGGTGCTAGTTTGTAATCTCCGTGCTTATTATGATTAAAGTGAAACGAATATTTGTTGTAATTACTTTTATGTTAGCATTAAATGACCCCTAACTTGTATTTTGATTAGAATAAAAGCGCATTTGCTTGAGGACAAGCAAATATCAAGTGTAAGGGTATTTGATGAAGCGAAAAGTGTACCGCTTTTAAGGGGTCATTTAAGCCCTAAATCGTATTTATTTGATCAAATATTGCCCTAAATCGTTCCTTTTGTCATTTTAGGTACTTTTGAGAAGAAATCTGGAAAAGAAAGCATTTTGGACGTTTTTGGAGCATAAAAGTGAAGAAAACGACAAAGTCTCAAAATCTTGCTGGAAGTTACCTTTGACGGCGTCAGGATTAACCCTGGACGGCGTCATGGCTTAGCAAAAGTGGTGGATGAGAAATTTACTCATGATAAGCCAGAGAAATTGCATGGAAATTCTGACGGCGTCACGCTTTAATTTGATCAAGGTCGTCACGTTATAATTTAAAGAGGGACGGCGTCACGTTCATAGTCTGAGGGCGTCAAGCCTTGATAAGCCAGAACGGATTTTGGAGAGCTAAAGAGGGACGGCGTCAAGAAGGTCATCCGAGAACCCTAAAAGCGGCGAGGTGACGGCGTCACACTCCATAACGTGACGCCGTCAGATCTAAAAATCTATATACAGTTTTGCAATTCTTTGTCATTAGTGTGGAACTTATTGGGGAACTTTGTGTGTGAAAACCCTAGGACGAATTTGGCAGCTCTTTCAAGGCTTTTTGCCTTGAGATATTCCATGTTACATTGAAGATAAGTTATCAATTAATCATTCAATATGTCTATGTATTGTTTGATTCTATCTTGTTCTTGTCTTTCGTTTAACATGCTAGGCTAGATTTATCTTGTGTTTGCTTAGATCTAATGAAACCTAACTATTGATTATTGGTTATTGGTGTGTTATTAGTTGTATTGGATGATTGTTCATCTATGTTAGGCTTAAGAAAACTGGCTAACTTCCTATTCGGTAACTTGCTTGAACGTCTTAAGAAACATGAACCAATGCGTACTAAAGGTTTTTATGGTTGTATTTAATGCACAAGCGAATTCTAATGATCCCATTGATGCGTGGTTTTGCAATCTTACAACAGGTTTTACCTCTCGAGGGATCTCAAGAGGCTTACAACCCCACCAGGCAGTGTACCTGACCGATGTAGTATAGTGTAGTGGTAAGTACGGGGGATTGATCGTTCTCCACAGGGAATAGTGTTCGTTAGGTATGAAAAACTACTCTAATAGGTCTAAAGGTTGAGGAAGATTCTTTTTATGTTTTTATAATTTTTTATGAAAGCAAGTAAAATCTTGGTTTTGAAGGAGTGGGCGGAATTAGTTGCTAGTCAACTAACCCAAATAACTACAAATGCAAATAAAGTAAATAACTGAAAATAAAATGTTGGTGAGAAACTTATGTGTAGAGAAATGTGTTTACTTAGATTTCCTTACTCCCTAACTATCTTTTACCGGTTAATTAGTGTGTATTAGTCACGTGGATGACGGGTGTATTCCTTAATACCATTCGTGGGGTGGCGTACTTACTTCCCCAACTCTACAAGCTCCTACTTCACTCCTATGTCGAGCCGGCTAGGAAGCTCCTAACATGGGATCACTAGAATTCGCTTGTGCATTAAATACAACCATAAAAACCTTTAGTACGCATTTGGTTCATGTTTCTTAAGACGTTCAAGCAAGTTACCGAATAGGAAGTTAGCCAGTTTTCTTAAGCCTAACATAGATAAACAATCATCCAATACAACTAATAACACACTAATAACCAATAATCAATAGCTAGGTTTCATTAGATCTAAGCAAACACAAGATAAATTTAGCCTAACATGTTAATCAAAAGACAAGAATAAGATAAAATCAAACAACACATAGACATATTGAATGATTAATTGATAACTTATCTTCAATGTAACATGAAAGATCTCAAGGCAAAAAGCCTTGAAAAAGAAGCTAAAATCGTCTTAGGGTTTTCTCCCAAAATTCCACACACTAAGCTCTCTCCTAATGACAAAAAATTAGAAAACTATATATAGATTTTTGGATCTGACGGCGTCACGTTATGGAGTGTGACGCCGTCACCTCGCCGCTTCTAGGGTTCCCGGATGACCTTCTTGACGCCGTCCCTCTTTAGCTCTTCCAAAATCCATTCTGGCTTATCAAGGCTTGACGCCGTCGAACCTTGAACGTGACGCCGTCCCCTTTTGATTTAAGCCGTGACGCCCTTGATCAAGTTAAAGCGTGACGCCGTCAGAATTCACATGCTATTTTCACTGGCTTATCATGAGTAAATTTCACGTCCAACTTTTCTTGCCAAGGCATGACGCCGTCCAGGGTAAATTGTGACGCCGTCAAAGGTAACTTTTAGCCGATTTTTGAGACTTTGCCGTTTTCTTCACTTTTATGCTCCAAAAACGTCCAAAATGCCTCCTTTTCCAGATTTCTCCTCAAAAGTACCTAAAATGACAAAAGGAACGATTTAGGGCGATATTTGATCAAATAAATACGATTTAGGGCTTAAATGACCCCTTAAAAGCGGTACACTTTTCGCTTCATCAAATACCCTTACACTTGAGATTTGCTTGTCCTCAAGCAAATGCGCTTTTATTCTAATCAAAATACAAGTTAGGGGTCATTTAATGCAAACATAAAAGTAATTACAACAAATAATCGTTCCACTTCAATCATAATAAGCACGGAGATTATAAACTAGCACCTCACAAGTAGTGTTTAGATACTCACATCTCTCAAGTGTCATCAAAATAAATCTCATAAATGAAAACGGATAATATCTCTCACTACCTGTCATAGCAAATAGATTACCATAGGCTTGGGAAAGGATCGAAAACCTCCTCCACTAGGCGTAAGCACCTAAGATAAACTATCAAAGAGGGCTTTTAAATGGGTTATAACGTTAGGTGTAGGGAAAAGGAAAACACGGTTTTGTTGGATAAGGGATATTTTACTGGTGGCGAGTTAAAGATCTTGATCAATTACATGTACTATACAATGTTGCTAAGCCAAGACTAGACTCGATCTTAAGCTAGAAATGAAATAACAAAAACAAAAACAAAAACATAAAACAAACATAAAATGAAACGGGATGGTAGTCCGTATGTTTTTTTCTATTTTTCTTTTTCTCATTTTTTTTTTGTTTTTCTTGATTTTTCGATTTTTTTTTTTTTTTTTTTTTTTTTTTTTTTTTTTTTTTTTTGCATACACTTTTGCCCTACCATCCAAAATAATACATCATAGGGGCATTGCATCCCCCTTACACTTGAACTTTTACATAACTTTACAAATACTAATCTAATGACTCGAATTAAGATAATTGAAAAACTTGGAGTACTTTTAAAACATTTAGCACATATGGGGGTAATAAATGATGTTCTTCCCCATTACTCCATTACACTAGTACTTTACCCAAGAGTCCCAATCGTCCCAAAACAATATGTACAAGGATATGACTCGACTTAGCAACCATGTAATCAACTAGATAATTAACTTGGGTTTAAACAAATGTTGTCACAATAATGCACTAAAGATGAGTGCACACAAGGTAGGCTAAGGCGATTTGGGTGTACATTTAAGTGGGGTGTAAACAAATTCTTCCTTTAAGTAAAATGCTTAAAGTTAGAAACGAAAAGATAGGCTCTGAGGGGTGTACTAGGGGTATCGTGTACTAAAAATGAGTACAACGCAAAGGGTGTGGGAGAATTACTTGACCAATGTAGCCGAAGTAATTATAACAAAAACACAGGTGTAAAACAATGGGTTAATCCTAATGCCTCTTATCATGTAGTAAATCTAACTACACGAATGTAGTCTCACTTGTGGCCTCGGAATGGTCCTAACGCAAGTTCTAGAATCTAAGTGCTACCGGTACACACATCATAGCATAAATGCTTTTCCTACCAATTCTAGGGGCGAACCTCACATATTTGGGGGTGGAAAATTTTTTAGTGGTACGGTTTTTGTGCTAGTCATATAACTCCTATCCGTGAGACGCTCATTAAGACCAAAGTTTCACTCCTATATGTTGTAAAAAATTTTAAATTTGGCACTAAAATTACCCTAACAGGTATTTATCTCAGTTTTATTACACATCTACTATTAAACAAACAAAAATCAAGCGTAATAGTATTCTCTAAAATCGTACTTTTACCCTCCCCTTACACTTAAGATGAACATTGTCCCCAATGTTCAAATAACAAGATGTAAAAGCATAAAGTAAAAGAATGAAATCAAATACTCCCCTGATTCGCTCGGTGGATAATGAAGTTACACGGTTAGATCTTCCTCCAAGGTAATGTTGAAGCTCCATGACTAATGCATCGCCATAAGCTTGATTCCATAAACATCTCCTTGTCCAAAATAACCTGTTAAACCTGAGAAAACAAACACGAAAACCTGCATAACATCGGCGGGATAAAATCTATATATAAGGATATAATGCTTGTGGAATGATAATTTTGCAGATTCCTGGAGATTATAAGTTGGAGATTTTAATAAAAACTTTTTATGAAAACAAAACTTTCAAAAATTTCTGAAAATTAAATCTGACGCCGTCAGGTTATAAACCCTGACGCCGTCAGAAATGACCTGACAAAAATTTTCATTTTAAGTTTCCGGAAAATTTCTGGAAAAACCTTTACCTTACTTCCTGGAAATCCTGCAAAACATCATTATGACTCGATACAAGCATTTGACTCAAACAAATACTAATATGTATGTTAATTTATTATTATTATGATTCATGTTAATTTGTGTTCTAATAAACCGATTTAGATTTCCCTTACACTTAACTTTTGCAAAATACCTTTATATGTAGTTAAGACGAAGTTAAAAACAAAATAAAGCATTTTCACAATTTATATTTGAGACATGAACAGTAAACAAAAAGAATAAGAAATGCATACGGAAACAAATAAAATTAAATAAACAAACAATCAAACAAATAAAGCAAATAAAGCTTGGGTTGCCTCCCAATAAGCGCTTGTTTTTGTTCGAGTCACGAGCCTGACTCTACCCTTATTTAACAAAAATAGGGGAGGTTTTCCTTACACTTAGGATTAAGTGCGGGTGAAAGTAGCGATACACACCCTTAGGGTGTGAATATGCCACGTAAGGTGAAGGGGGTGAGTGAATGGCTTCCTTCATCCTAAAACTACCCGGATAATTTTGGTTGATGGGTGGGTCGGTTCCTCTTTTTTCTCCTAGATGTAAATCTAAGGATGAAAAGTTCTGTAAAGGTTGAGTTTCCAATTCATCAACACTAGGAAATTCCCTAGAACTATGAGTAAGGTCATCACTAAAAGTGTGCAAACCTATATCCTCTAGTTGTGCTTGGTCCAAGGGTTCTACCTCCATCGGGATTCCTAAAGTCTCTTCTACTTCTTCCGGGTAAGTCACGGGCGGTGTGGGTGCCTCAAATGATGGTTGAGTATTTTGTGGGCTTATGGTGTTTACCTCCTCATTCCACGTGTCAAGATCACCTATATCCTCGTCAATTATTTTCTTAGGTAGTGATAATAACAAACCTAGTGCTTCATCCAACTTATGGTTTATTGATACGGCTCTATCCACAATTCCTTGGCAAACTAGGTCGCTTTTCCTATTAGCCTCACTAAAACAAGATCCTAAACATGGAGGTTGTTCATAAGAATCTATCCTAGGTGAAGGCTCATATGATTCATAAGTGTCTCTAAATGAGGTATTTTGAACTTCTTGGTGTTCTAGCCACTCAACCATATCTTGCAATCTTAGAAATCTAAGTGAAAAGTCCATTTGAAGCAAATTACAAACAAAATCACAAAGAAAAGATAGACTACGAGAAAGCTACAAAATAAAAAGAAAAAATCTCACTTGATAGGAATCTTGTGAGTAGACCTAATAAAAATAAAATTTCAACCTAAGCAATAACTACTCCCCGGGCTGCGGCGCCAAAAACTTGATGCGTGGTTTTGTAACCTTACAACAGGTTTTACCTCTCGAGGGATCTCAAGAGGCTTACAACCCCACCAGGCAGTGTACCTGACCGATGTAGTATAGTGTAGTGGTAAGTACGGGGGATTGATCGTTCTCCACAGGGAATAGTGTTCGTTAGGTATGAAAAACTACTCTAATAGGTCTAAAGGTTGAGGAAGATTCTTTTTATGTTTTTATAATTTTTTATGAAAGCAAGTAAAATCTCGGTTTTGAAGGAGTGGGCGGAATTAGTTGCTAGTCAACTAACCCAAATAACTACAAATGCAAATAAAGTAAATAACTGAAAATAAAATGTTGGTGAGAAACTTATGTGTAGAGAAATGTGTTTACTTAGATTTCCTTACTCCCTAACTATCTTTTACCGGTTAATTAGTGTGTATTAGTCGCGTGGATGACGGGTGTATTCCTTAATACCATTCGTGGGGTGGCGTACTTACTTCCCCAACTCTACAAGCTCCTACTTCACTCCTATGTCGAGCCGGCTAGGAAGCTCCTAACATGGGATCACTAGAATTCGCTTGTGCATTAAATACAACCATAAAAACCTTTAGTACGCATTTGGTTCATGTTTCTTAAGACGTTCAAGCAAGTTACCGAATAGGAAGTTAGCCAGTTTTCTTAAGCCTAACATAGATAAACAATCATCCAATACAACTAATAACACACTAATAACCAATAATCAATAGCTAGGTTTCATTAGATCTAAGCAAACACAAGATAAATTTAGCCTAACATGTTAATCAAAAGACAAGAATAAGATAAAATCAAACAACACATAGACATATTGAATGATTAATTGATAACTTATCTTCAATGTAACATGAAAGATCTCAAGGCAAAAAGCCTTGAAAAAGAAGCTAAAATCGTCTTAGGGTTTTCTCCCAAAATTCCACACACTAAGCTCTCTCCTAATGACAAAAAATTAGAAAACTATATATAGATTTTTGGATCTGACGGCGTCACGTTATGGAGTGTGACGCCGTCACCTCGCCGCTTCTAGGGTTCCCGGATGACCTTCTTGACGCCGTCCCTCTTTAGCTCTTCCAAAATCCATTCTGGCTTATCAAGGCTTGACGCCGTCGAACCTTGAACGTGACGCCGTCCCCTTTTGATTTAAGCCGTGACGCCCTTGATCAAGTTAAAGCGTGACGCCGTCAGAATTCACATGCTATTTTCACTGGCTTATCATGAGTAAATTTCACGTCCAACTTTTCTTGCCAAGGCATGACGCCGTCCAGGGTAAATTGTGACGCCGTCAAAGGTAACTTTTAGCCGATTTTTGAGACTTTGCCGTTTTCTTCACTTTTATGCTCCAAAAACGTCCAAAATGCCTCCTTTTCCAGATTTCTCCTCAAAAGTACCTAAAATGACAAAAGGAACGATTTAGGGCAATATTTGATCAAATAAATACGATTTAGGGATTAAATGACCCCCTAAAAGCGGTACACTTTTCGCTTCATCACCCATGTTAGGAGCTTCCTAGCCGGCTCGACATAGGAGTGAAGTAGGAGCTTGTAGAGTTGGGGAAGTACGTACGCCACCCCACGATTGGTATTAAGGAATACACCCGTCATCCACGCAACTAATACACACTAATCAACCGGTAAAAGATAGTTAGGGAGTAAGGAAATCTAAGTAAACACATTCCTCTCTACATAAGTTTTCACCACCATTTTCATTTTCTGTTATTTTATTTTATTTGCATTCGTAGTTATTTGGGTTAGTTGACTAGCAACTAATTCCGCCCACTCTTTCAAACCCGAGATTTTACTTGCTTTCATAAAAAATATAAAAACATAAAAAAGAATCTTCTCTCACCCTTAGACCTATTAGAGTAGTTTTTCATACCTAACGAACACTATTCCCTGTGGAGAACGATCAATCCCCCGTACTTACCACTACACTATACTACATCGGTCAGGTACACTGCCTGGTGGGGTTGTAAGCCTCTTGAGATCCCTCGAGAGGTAAAACCTGTTGTAAGGTCGCAAAACCACGCATCACTAACCTGAGATAAACATGCTAAAAAGTGTCAACACAAAGGTTGGTGAGTTCATAGAGTTTAGTTAAATTGTAAAGCCTTCAAATAACGTTCTCACAGCAAAGGTATTGTAATTCCATTCAGTTCCAAGTTCCGCCCATACAAAAACTTGCAACCTATGTGTTCACAACCCACTGCTTAAATATAGTATGAGTAGGACATATGTGTATACGATATATGTGAGTACTTAATGTAATGAATAACAGCCAACTGAACCTCATGACAAGTTTACGTAAGTTTACACAAGAATACCGGATTATATTCACCCAAGGCCATGAATCTGGGACCAAGGGTGGGGGCATCAGCCCGATAGTACAATCAATACCTCTCCAACGGCTCCATCAACGAGTTAAACAGTTGCTAAAGAATAAAGCGTATAAGAATAAGTTTAACACATTAAGGCACATATCGCAACTACACTTCATGTCTAAAAGTATAAAAAGTATAGCATTGCATAAGAGTATACATGTTTTGAGTATTTATGGAAGTCAAAGCAAGTATTTGAGCATGTATCTCCCCCAAAGAGTTTATAAAGTAATTAAACAAGTAAAAGTGGGGCTATGACTCACCTTGGTGATACAGTAGTCTGAATAAGTCTAGTAGTGTAAATAAACGGCTCCGACACGTGACCTAGGTTGATATGTCAAGTCTTAGTATGTTTGTTGATGTTCAAACTTTATTAATGTGTAATATTTATAGTAGTTGTATGATGGTTTATTGTCGACAATTATATGTAAACCGTAACGCGTATGGTTGAACGAGAAAAGTACAAATGATAATTTTTATAATCTTGAAATCTCTTCAAAAGTTAATGGATGATAAATTGTGTGTTATCATATTTTATCTTTAAGATTCGGTCGATCGATAGAAATATTTTGTTTATTGATTTTTACTAAAAACCGAGTTGTTAAATATTAAAAATATATTTCCGAAATAATATATAAAATGCTACACTTTATACCCTTATAGTTTCAAGTATTGATTGTTTATACCCATGAACTTTTATAAAATGACAACTTTTACCCCTCAACTTTGGTAACATGACAGTTTCTACCCTACAGTTTTAATTATGACACTTTATACCCCTATGTCTCTTGTCGATTGCAATTTTAGTCCTTGTTATAAAAGAATTAGAGTTTTGGCAAAACAGGCCCTCAAAGCATTTTATACATTTATTAAAAATCCTAGAGTTTTGACAGTTTTAACCCTTGAGGTATTTTAGCGATTGCATATCTAGTTCTTAATTACAAACGATTGCGTTTTTCATTTAGGAAAAGGCATGGCATGTTATGGCGTATTATTATAAGTTATATTAAGTTGTAAATAAGATGTTAAGAGCTTATAGGCTTATAATTTATCTTATGGGCTTTTAAAATCCAAATAAGGGTACGTTGGTTTTATGTTGCGAGACACCAAAAAGAAAGCAGAAAAATAAGCGAGGCATTAAGAGCTTTTAACAACATTCTTAGCGTTTTGAAATCTTTGCTTGGTGCTCTTTAGGATGGCCAAAGGGTTTAAATTATAGCATGTTGCTTATTGGTCAAAATAATTATCAAAGTGGGGCGTTTGGACGGTTTTGCGATAAAAAGAAAAATAAGAAATGAATTTGAAACATTGCAAATAACTTGTGGCTTGATACCGCTTATCTTAATAAGCTGTTTTAAGTTGAGAATAAGTTGTTGAGAGCTTGTTGGCTTATAAAATTGGCTTATGGGCTTTAAGCCCAATAAAGGGTTGCGTTTGGTTTTTGAGTCGCGACACAAGAAAAACAAGGAAAAATACACGAGTCCTTAAGGGCTTTTGGCCTTGGTTTTGTGGTTTTATATTCTCACTTATGAGCTTATTAAGAGGGCTTAATGGCTTAGTTTATAACCCTTAGCTTATAGGTTTAATTTAGATTCAAAGAGGGGTGTTTGGCTTATTTAGCGACAAGAAATGAAAAAGAAAATTGCCATTAGAACTCATGGGATTATTTTTAGAGCTTATTAATATGTTACTTAGCTTATCTAGAGGATTAAAGGAGTAGTTTATAGCTTATAGTTTTAAAAATAACAAAAAAATAAAAATAAATAGGGATGTTTGTTAACTCACGGTAAAAAAAAAATGAAAATTGGTTTTTGATCTTGTTTTCCAATTTGTACTTGATTGTTATCATGTATAAGTGTTATATAAAAGTATGGAAAGGATTAAAAAGGCTTGGGGACTTACAATTCTTTTTAAACTCGATTAGGAATAAAAACGCCAAATGACTTCAAATTTCGGAACCAAGCATTCCAAGGCTCCAAGACTCTAATGCAAACTTCCTTCCCCTTCTTTTAGACTTGAAATATAGCAGGTAAATGAGTGTGTATAGGTTTTGTGTTTGAAAACAAAGATGGGATGAAAGGGTGTTGGTTTTGGTTCGATTTATATAGGAAAAGTTCTAAGGTTTCACTCATTGAATTATTGCTTCTTGTAATGAAGATAAGGAACAAGGTGAGGTGTGATAACATGATGTATACTTGTTCGATTCATAGCCACAAGGTTAGGGTTTGCATGTACATTTGTTTGCTTAATTCGAATGGATTAAAAGAGAACACATAGAGAGCTTGATCAAGTTGACTCATTTGTAGAAAATCAAGGGGACATGGTGATGTGGCTACATGGTGCTCATACATATGCTTAGTTGAGGTTCTAGTTAGTTTTAGAAACTAGTTAGGTTCTTGTTTGGTTTGTTTTTGCTTTTAGTCGAACTAGGAAATAACAAGGGTGACGAGTTGGCTTAAGCCACTTGTGCATAGGCTATATGTTGTTGTACTTGAAGTTTAGAAGTGTAGAAATCTTAGTTTGTGTCTTTAGTTTAGTTTATGAGTTTTTAGTTAGGTTTAGATTAAAGAATATACATTTTTAATCTTCATGCATTAAGCACTTGTATCACAAGCTTTAGGGACTTGTACTTTAAGTTTGTAAATTATAATAAAATCCAATTTAAGGCTTGTGCACTAAGGTCTTGTATTATGTGCTTTAAAGTAGGTAAACTAAGGTTTATAATAAGATTTATATTTTTATTAAGTTTTTATGCATTAAGGACTTGTACATGTGCATAGAAGACTTGTACATTTATATTTTTATAAAATTCATGTACATATTAATTAGGGTTTGTGATTTTATTTACATAAAATCATAGAATTGTAAATTAGGGCTTGTAACGGAAAATAAAGTATAGTTAGGTTTTCATGCTTTAAAAACTTATACATTAGCTTTGGGGTGTTGTACTTTAGGGTTTATGATTTAGTTATGTAAAATCATAGTTATAATAAATTAGGGTTTCGTGAAAACTCTAATAGATAGCAAACGTTTAGTTTGAATGTTTAATAATCGTACGTTAAAGAATTAACGTAAAGTGGCAAACAAAAGTTAAAAACTTTTATACTTGACATACAAGGATGTTTATGTGAAATAAACATCAAGGCATGTTGGTGCCGGTCCGCGTGTGAGCACTTTTATTGGGAATGTGAGTTACGTCAAATTAATTGGTTGTTGCGATAAGATAAACTGATAACTTTTAATATTTTTATAAAAATAGACGTAGGAAATGGATAAGTATTCCTTATTTAGAATATGTATTAGTTTAGTACAAGGTGAAATTTACCAGTGGTTACAGTTTCTGCTGCCAAATCTTCTTTATGTTGTTTCCTGTAATGTTGAATGAATAAATCACATGGATATAGAAACATAGAAAAATATTTAAAGATAAACGAAACTGTAACATACTTGAGTTGATGTGCTTCATTGTTTTCGATAACTGCATCTGCATCATCTCTTGCTCTTTTGTTTCCGGACTACATACTCAGATTTGAATGTGATTGATGAACAAGGTTGATGATCTAAGATGGGTATGCAGCAACATGTTTATGGAACGAATATATACACAAATAATGGGGAAACCGAAGAGTCAATATTAAATTTTAGAAGCATTACAGGTTAACGTGTTAAATTCATCATTGTGTTCATATTTCCAACAATAAAAACATTCAAAGAATAAATCACATCTAGATTTGAATTAAAACATATTACATTTATGTTCTTAAAACATATTAATATAGATGTTCTTCAAACAGATTACATAAACTAATATAAATACAACCATATCATAGAGGTACTTAAAACATATTACATAAACATACTTAAAACTGAATTTAATACAACCATAACATAACTAGAACAACTTTCATGGTTTTTTGACTCTTTCATCCATGACTTGCACGATTAAGTTGTTAATCGATGTCTACATTGAGCGCGCCTCTTCCTTAAACACGCATAGTTCCTCACGACCCTGAAATGTATTTTTGCAACATTAACAATTAGAGGCGTGTGGTTCTGGCATTGGTGGAAGTGATTTTTCTGGGTCTGCAGAGACATACCATGCTTGAGAGCCTCCTACTTTCAATGGGTAACGGACCGCATGGTTGTGACTGTTTGTTGCTAACTTTCTGGATTGTGCATCCATGGTGAGCTGAGAGTTTGAATGAGTTTGATGAACAAGGGTGATGATATGAGATGGGTAGGTTTGTGTGAAATTGTGAGAAGTAAATGAAGCCAGTGATATGGGTTGGTTTTTGTGTAAATGTGCGAAGTTAATACGCATTTACCTCACACAAAGAAAGTCAAACGGGTTTATTTCAATGTAGCTTGACCCTATATTTGACTACACAATAGTAACTTCAAACTAGGTTAGAAAGAGTGTGTGTTACTCTTGAAGTAAATTCTCCTAACAGCTAGTATGGCACACCGTTCAAGTAAAAAAAATGAAGAGAAACAATATGGATGGTACTGATACAGACGTGGGGGTGTTGGATGACAGCAGCGAATCAACTAAAATGAGATGCATTGGCTGTTATATGGAAGTTAAACATATGTCTGGTTTAACTTTTGAAGCAAGGCTACCTAGAGGAGAAACTATGTGGTATTCCTGTTGGAGGCATGCTTACAGAGGCAGAGGAGTTGTTGCAGCTGCTGGAGGTGGTGGTGCAATAGGTACAAGTGGTGGTGTTATAGGTCTGCATATTAGAGGTGGAAACAAAACTGGAAGGGGTGGTGCAGTGGATAGTGGAGATGGAAGTGGGACAAGAACGAATAGCACCTAAAGATCGGGAAGAAGAAGCAAGTCAAGAGGAAAGTGCAGAAGAAACTTGTTCAGTAGCAGGTCAAGAAAAAATAAGCAAAGAAACTTCATTCAAAATAACTAAGAATACCGCATGTAGGTTCATTCCATGATTACCAAGTGGTTGTTGGATGTTGATGGAAGTGTGTTACTGTTTTTGTTGCTTTCATGAGATAAATAAAATGCTTATTCCATGGTTGATCATTTATCTATATAATTTGCATACAAATTATATACTTTGTAGGATAACAAAGATAAACCACTATTAATACAAGTATGCAGACAATCTCATATGCAAAGAATATGGAAAATAACAAATTTTACCAAACGAAGTTACATTACTAATAGGATACAAAAGATAAACCATTGTTAAAACAACTGCCATCCAAATACATAATTATTTAGCAACAAACTAATACAACCATATCAAAAGTTATGAGAAAATGTTTCATTTTTTTGGCTTGTTCCTTCATGAGCTCCACAAGGTACTTGTGAATGCTTGTCCACATGAAGCGCGCCTCTTCCTTAAACACACGTATTTCCTCACGAAGCTGAAATGTATTTTGGCAACACTGACAATAATAGAAATGTGGTTCTGGCATTGCTGCAAGTGGTGGTTCAGGGAGACGGGTGTGATAAAGAAGAGAAGATCCATGTACGGTTCTTTTGATACCATAAGGGTGTATTTGTGATTGTATGGATTGTGCATAGGGGTGTGTTTTTGAGTTTGAAGATTGTGCATCAATGGTGACTGATTTTGATGAACAATGTTTATGAGATTAGAGTTGTGGATGTAGGTGTGGTGTGGTGAATATAAAGGGTTAGACCGTTGACTAGTCAATGGGTAGGTTTGTGAATCGTGTGTGAGAAGTTAATGAAGCCAGTGAGTGTCATTGCTAATTGAATGGGTAGGTTTTGGATGCGTAAATCCAAACAAAATTCTGCAGCCTGCACATACTCTTTTACAAGCTTCTATCCAAAGCATACAACTCATCTTTGGATTTTATACCCTTAAATGCACCAAGACCATTCAAATCAAAATTCTGCATAAGGCCATATGAGGTATTTGGTACATGTTGACTATCAAAAGTCAAAATGAATAACTACAAACTGCTTAAGCAAAAGGATGCAAAATGCTTAAGCAAAATGATGTCTTAAAAGATTAAGCAAACAAATTACATAAACATGTCTTACATAGCTTAACTATAAATGTCTTAAAATAGCATACTACATATAAAAGGACAACACAAAACAAGGACCATTATCCTGCATTTAGTTTCTCTTTTTGGAATGCAATGAGCAACACTTAGAACCTCTTTTGGGAGCTGGTTCTTTCGATTTTTCACTTATGCCAAGGATGCACGCGGTTACACTCAGAGGCTTGCCTTCCTCTGCTCACTGGTACCCTCATCTGGCCTTGCCTTCCTCTGCTCAGTGGTGAAAGTGTTAAGATCCAAAACTGCAAAGATTATACAACAACGGCAAACTATAATACAAGCTGTAATACTCACTTCAAATAACAGTATTTAAATCAATAACATGTATAAGGTAGAAAGACATTCCAAACAGCCCTTTAAGAGCTTGATTATATTTACCTTGTAGCGTTTTCTTCTTTCTGCTGATAAACAGCTCATCAAGAAGATCTGCAGTCACTTTTGCCTTTCCCTTGTCATCTATAAAGATAGAGAAAATGAAATAAATAAGACTTATTTGATTTTACACACACACCCTTTTAAGAGCTTGAATACTTTTACCTTTCATGTTAATCTATGTCCTCATAAACTGCTCATCAAGAAATTCATCTACATTTTCCTCTGTGATGGTTTTGTATGGCCCATATTTTGCTTTCATCTGCTCCAATAATTCATTATTAAAGGAATTGCCCAACTTAGACCATACTTCTTCATCATCCGCCAAACATTGAATCAGTTTAATCCCAACCTTGGATCTGACATCTGCAAAGATTATTCAAGAAAGCGAAACTGTAATACAAACTCAAATAAAAATATTTACATTACATCATTAGAGCTTGAAAAAAGTAACCTTTCAGGATTTTTGCCCTGTATAACACATGTTCAAGATTTGCAATCCTGTTTTCCATACGATCACAAACGCTCTCCGCATTTTCATTGTCATCTATAAAGATAGCCAACAATAATAGATATAATCACTTGTACAGAATGAAACATGAAACAAGACTATACGTGTTACCCATTCACCAAGACTAGATGTAATCACTTAACACAAGCAACTACGCACTACTGTTAACCACTCACAGTCAAATGTAATTACCTAAATCAAACTAAGCCAATTTTTAACACATAAAGGAACTAAATAAACGAGATTTCCTAACGAGCGTTAGTCTAAAAACTAAAATTGCAACTACAGTAACGCGGAAAGGACATAAGTTGCAGAAAGTTGAAAGTTTTGGGACAATATTTTCACTTTTTTTTTTTTGGAAGACATCTTTCGCAATTTTCACAAAGTTTAGGAAAAATTTTTCCAGTTTACTCTTTAAAATTTTTATCAATGGTAAGTTTGAAACTCAATTTTATATGATATTTGACACTGTATGGTCTAAATATTCAATAATTAATTCTTTACGGGTATATTTACTGAACAAGTGTATAATTGTACGATTCTCAGTAATCGAAAGTTTATTAAAAAATTGAAGGAGCTTTTTGAAGGAAATACTTTTTTCTCTGAAAAAAAGAAAGGAAGTAACTAATTTATGCTTCAATGCAATTAGTATCGGACAAACATTAGTCTCTAAGAACGCATGTGATGGGTTATCAACATTGGGTATATCAAGTTTGGCAAAACTAGCTGTATGTTGTAAGCTGTAAACTGTAGGCTGTAAGCTGTAAGCTGCAAAGCTGTTAACATGAGCTACAAACTGTATCTTTTTTTTAATAAAAGTGTTTGGTAAGTTAGCTGTTAAATGTAATTATAAGATGTAAAATGACATAAAAGGACATATCTATAATTGTAAACAAATGTTTGGAGGGTATATCTGTAATTTAAAGTTCTAACAGCTCCAAGATGTTTAAAAAGCTTCATGAATCAGCTTTTCATTTAGGAGCTATTTGTTTGAAATAAAAGCTTGAAGTTAATGTATCCAAACGGAGCTACTTAGTTTAGATGAGATTATTTTGTAACAAAAAGCTAACAGCTCCCCCAAAAAGCCCCTACCAAACAGGCTCAATGATTATCTAAATCAACTTTACTTACTTTTGATGTTTAATTTCTTTGATTAGAGTCCTAGACTCATACTTAGTAATTAAGGTAGATGATTTCAACCAGAAATTAAGAAAACCGTGTTGCGTTTCCTACCTAAGTTGCTATAAGTAGCTAAACCTAAGGGTGTGCTTGATTTAGAGGTCGGGGTTAGGTTTAAGGACCAGTGAAAAAAGTAACGTTTGGTTGATGTATTAACTCTAGGATTTGAGAATTAATCCATAAAATTGTATTATTTGTAATCCTTATAGCTAGGTTTAAAGAACATTGTGAGACATAGGCTCTTCTTACTCTATCCCGTTCTTTTATGTTTTTTTTTTTTTTAAACAAGGTTTTTATTTTAAAATCTTGCATCAAATATTAAAATATTATTTTATAATTAAATATATTATTTATTTATTTATTTTTTCTTACATTAAATCAAATCCAAATCCAAATTCAAAATACAAATCGAAATCTTAATATTAGATATTCTTTGCAATATATAAGTACTAAATCACCATCTACCTTTCAAGAAAAAGTAGTTATTAAGTCAATTCCTTTGAAAAGTTTGAACTGATGGTAGGATTGTTATGAACTTTCATGAAAACTTAGCTTGAGCTTACTCAATATCGTATATGTAAAATTTTACACGTCAAAAGCCCTTAAAATGATGCCAAAAAAAAAAAAAACTAAAAAGAACATACTATATAATAAAACGTGAAAAGACGTCATCAAATTTTAATATGGTGTTATTTATAGATGTTCGTAGATAATTATACAATTCGTTTCAATGTTAGATGCATGTAACAAAACTCTTACACGACACCAAACTCGTATAAATTTAATTCAATGCTATTTTTAGGTTTTAAGTATTAGAGGCGTTTTGAACACTCTATACATAATTTGTGATCTTGTACACAAACTTAAAAGTTGGATAGCATGCTTGAAATGCTTTGATATTTTACTACGCTTCTATATGTTACATCATACATCATTTTATATCAACAATATGGAATCAAAAAACAATTATTAAATACTGAAAAGTAAACACTTCACGTTTTTATATGTTACCACTTGTAGTCTATTGCAGGCGGCCAATACAAATAACTCGTGACTTATTCAAGTACTAGTACACATTAAACTAATAAGTCTTCCTAGACTAATTTTATCGTACATTTTGCGGACGATTTCATGTTTGTTGGCTTCACTTTATGACTGACTTAACCTCCAATAAATGGTCAATAAAAACCGTTTTATGGTTAGTGTGTAATTCTCCATTAATTCCTCCCCAATTTGAAAAGTAATGGTAGTTAACAGATTTTAAACCTCAACATTTCAACCAAGCAATATCAAATGCAAAGAAATAGTCATTGCTTTCCTTTGCCCCTTCATAAGGTTGTAGTTAACAGATTTTATTGCAATTGATTATTGTAATAGATCATTTCATCCAATTAAAGAATTTGTTAATTACAAATGCATAATTTTCAGGATAATTATTTATCTTCACTATCCACTTTTAATTACTATTCAATCACAATTACCCATGAGTTTTTGTGTACTTTTTTTTTGAACGGCTGAGAATATATATAAAGAGACTTCTAGCAAGATACTAGAAGCTCAAAAAACATAACAAGTCAAGATACGTACATCAGACAAAACAAAAACACCCGAGCGCTTTAACTGCTAGGATAACAAAAGGGATGAAAAAAATCTTGTAAAAAACAAGAGAAAAATCCCACCTGCGGAGGCTGAGCCATCGGTTTTCACTTCGGGGGTGTTCTTTATGCCATCCCAAACAAGCCTCGTAATAAAGAAAATAGTGCATTAATTAAACAAACAAAAGAGCCACCAGGAACAAGCATAGCGCGAAGCAAACATCAACTCAAAGCATTACTCGAAACCAACAAAGCGGACTTGAGCCAATCGATCCAACTGCAAGCCATACGAACTCTATGATGAAGCCACGAGAAGGTAAGAGATCGAATGTTATCGTAAATGTCATTTCTCTTGAAAGGATGATGACCAAATATGTTGCTGTTACGAAATCTCCAAAGCCACCCCAAAGTAGCAGCAAAGATAACATATAAACGCCTTTTCCTCTCTTTAGACGCTTGCCAAGAATCAAACCAAACCTTCCAATGATCAAACGAAGCACAAGAAGGAAACGAAACGTCACACCAATTATAAACGGAATTCCAAATGACTTTAGCATTATCACAACCGAAGAATATATGATTGGAAGACTCCACATTAGCATTACATAAAGGGCAACCAATTGAAGGAATATCAATCCTACGGGAGGAAAGATTAAGCCGATGAGGAAGACGATCCAACATGAAGCGCCACATAAAATATTAACCTTACGAGTGATGCACTTTTCCCATTGAGTCGGACTATCCAAAGCAGGAAATGAATGAGTATCAAGAAGGTGTCGAGTAGAATTAACAGAAAACATACCATCGGTAGCTAAAGTCCAGACACAAACATCAAGATCAGAAGAAAGATCGAAGGGGGTAATTTCCTTGATCATATTCGAAAGATAAGTAATGTTATGAGCTCCCATAAAGGAGCGAGATCAATTCCATGTCCATTGATTGTCTATGAAACAATCCAATATGAGGCAGTCCTTATCTCGATCAAGTCGAAAGATCCTGTTATAACGAAGATAAAAAGGAGAATTACCGGTCGAAAGATCTTTCCAAAAGGCGAATCGGCGAACCAAAACCAACCCGAAATCTAATAGAATCATTAGGAAGAATCGCATTTGAATGAAGAAAATTAGAGGATCCCACAATCTTGGACCATATACCATTTGAAGAAGAAACATCAATACCAAAACCACCCTCTTGACCATGAAAAGCTTTAATAACTTTAACCTATAAAGCGTTTGCATTAGAGATCATCCTCCAACGCCATTTTTGGAGAAGAGCTAAATTAAAAGATTTTAAGCTTCCATTGTCGAGCCCTCCTTTTTCATGAAAAGCAAGAACATTAGGCCATTTAACCCAAGCTAATTTGCGAGAGTTGTGTGTGCCTCCCCAAAAGAAAGTGGCGCACTTTTTTTCAAGCAGCTTTAAGACGACATCCGACACTTTGAAAATAGAAAGATAGTAAATCCCAAGGCTTCCAAGAACCGATTTAATTAAAGTGTGACGCCCTCCAATAGAGAGAAGATTGTCTTTCCATCTCGAAAATCTAGCATCAAATCTGTCAAGGAGGGTCTTCCAGTTAACCGAGAGATTCATGTTAGTGCCAATAAGAAGATCAAGATAAATGAAAGGCAAAGCACCCGAAGAGCACCCAGTATTGTTGGTCATAGAATGAGCCTCATTTTCCGAAACACCAACACCATAGACATTGGATTTATGGATGTTGATTTTAAGACCCGAAGCAAGATAGAACACATGAAGAATACGAATAATGTTCTCCATATCAAGAGTGTTCCATTTCGCAGTGATAACAATGTCATCGACAAAAAACATATGCGATAAAGTAATATTCGAGGAGCCTATTCTGATACCGTGAATCAGACCAGAATGGCATGCTTCCATTAAAGACATATGAAGCCCCTCCATAACAATGATGAATAACAAAGGAGATAATAGATCTCCTTGCCTTAATCCACACTTAACAGAGAATTCAGAGGTAGGGCTTCCATTAACCAAGATAGAAGTCCTGGAAGATTCCAAGCAAGCTTTAATCCAAGCCCTCCAAGTGAGACCAAAACCAAGTTTGTGAAGAACGAAATCAAGATATTTCCAACTTACAGAATCGAAGGCCTTTTCGAAATCAACTTTCTTATTATCATAATTGCAACCAGTGTTAGGCTTAAAAGAACTCTTACTTCATAAAGTTAGATTTCCAATAAGCTGTTTAGACAATGAAGTTTACCGAACATATATTTTTTTTCTTTTGAACAAAAAATATTCTTTTAATAGAAAAAACTAGCAAGGGGCTTAAGATAAAAAGATTAAAGAGTTGAAATCAGACACCGATCATAAACAAATGACATCTAAACATAGTACACTTAGGGACGACCTACATTGGGGCCGGGTGTTGCATGGGCTACACCTGATTTTTGGTCATGAAATGCAATTTTTTTTCAAAAATTGTCGTTTTTTTGTATCTGCAATTCCCAATAATTTTTTTTGTTACTTTCAATTTATTTATATAACTTTAGTTAGCCCAACAATTATTTTGTGCAATGTCCTCTTGAGTATCTTAAGTCCATCCGTGAGTACGCTCCACAACACCGTACAACACTCCAAGTGAAAAAAAAATAAAAAATAAAATAAATATATATATATATATATATATATATATATATATATATATATATATATATATATATATATATATATATATATATATATATATAGGGGGACTTTCTTACGAGAACCATTTTATCTGCGAGAACTGAGAGAACCACAAAAAACATAAATGCACGCCTTTTAAAATAAAATAAAAATACATGCAAATCATCAATAATCGTAAGTATCCACCTATGTTCTTCAATATCATCATGAACTCATCCTCTTTTTTCACAAAAACCTTACATAAGGCCGCAATATTGTCGTTGCACGCCTTATAAGAACATACATGCACACCTTCAAAGAAAAATGTTGTATTTCCAATTTCTTATCAAATTCTTTAGAACAACTATGTTTTTTTTAAAACATATATGTTGTTTTTAGAACATATGTGCAAAAATACAATTATTGAAGGCGTGCATGTATGTTTTTTGTGGTTCTCTTAGTTCTCGCAGATAAAATGGTTCTCGCAAGAAAGTCTCACTATATGTATATATATATATATATATATATATATATGTATATATATATATATATGTAATATATATATATATTATATATATATTATACATATAAAAGGTAAAGTTAAAATAAAAAGACAAATATCCGTACACTACGTAAAAAGAATTTTTTTTTTTAAAGTTCGCGAAAAAATCCAAAAAAATTCCACAAGATCGGGTATGTTGGTGCATAAAACTTTTGTGAAAGAAGTTTTTCTGATTTTGAGTTTTTATACGTTTTTTAAATGCACAAAAAACGAATTTTGATGCGCAAAAAATTTTGATGCACAAAATTTTTAACTTATTTTAGTTAGATGCGCAATGTTATTTTGATTAAAAAAGTCAAAAGAACTTGGGTGCAAAAACGAATTTTTGATGCACAAAAAAACGATTTAATGCACAAACATATTTTTTCATAATTTTTTTTTGGGAAAAAGTATCCACTTTTAGAAAAACTTCTTTCACAACTTTTTCATGCACCAACATACCTGATCTTGTGGAATTTTTTTAGAATTTTTCGAGAAAATTTTTGAAAAAAAAATCTTTTTACGTGATGTACAAATATTTGTCTTTTTATTTGATTTTTATCCAATATATATATATATATATATATACCAAAGATCGACTCTTAAAGAGATATCACATACAGTGGCGGATCTTGAAGTTTTTAGTATGGGGGGCCGGAAATTTTTTTGTCCTATCATTATATTAGGGTCTTCTAATTCGGGGGGGCCGACTTTGTAAATATAATTTTTTTTCGGATGAAATACGGATAAATTAACACTACGGAGCGAAAAAACAGGGGGGCCTGGCCCCCCGGCCCTCAAATAGATCCGAGAGATAAAGAGATATCACATATATAATAGACACCAAACGAAACACATGTGGTTATCGTCCTTTTAAGATTTAAGATGCACACGTGTGTGAGTTAATTTCCACGTACCTATGTCTATATATAGTTTGGTCCTCTATAGTACGTGAAAGCAAAACGCATGCAGGGATGACATCCACACAAAAACGATAGAGTTTCATCTTGTCGAGTTGTCGGTGTCTTTTTTTTTTTTTTTTTTGTGTTAAAACAAGAACAAAACTTGTGATAAACTTTATAGATTTTGGTTTTTACTACTCCGTATTACTAGTAGCTTACTTTTAGTTCGTTATGCTGTTAATATATTTCTCCGCATGACGCAAAGTCCTAACTCCTAAGTATTAGACAATTTAATTGAATTTGAGGCCATTTATCTTTTTAATCACGCATGTCATATTGAGTAGAAATTAGAATGGAGTATTCTATTTTTAGCATTTAGATCTAATTGAACGTTAAATATGTTGATTTGGTAACCACTTACAAGCACAAAGAATAAGCTAAGATCTATTTATTTTTCTAAGATCTTTTAATATGGTATTCAACAATAATATCATCATATATAACGAAATTATTTAAATTTCAAGTTCAATAGTAGCTACTAGGGGTGCTATTCGGGTCGGGTTGGTCGGGTTCGGGTCAAACTGGTCGGGTCCAAGCCGGGTCGAGGGTAAAAATAATATACCTGAACCCGAACTTATTTGAACTCGGGTTAGTCGGGTTCGGGTCAAATCGGGTCGGGTCAACTCGGGTTCGGGTCTGTCCCATTTATATATTAGTATGTTTATGTATATTTAGATATAGCCAAATATGCCATGTTATGTTATAACGTGAGCCAAATAAAAATGGGCCAAGTACACCGGACTAATTTGATAACTTGGGCCTTTAATAAATAAAAATGGACTACATGATACAGTTATAAAACCACTGGAAAAAAAAAAAAAAAAAAATTGGGTTAGTCGGGTTGACCCGAACCCGAATAGCAAAGTATTTTGAACCCGAGACCCGACCCTAGTTCATACTCGGGTTAGTCGGGTTGACCCGATTGACCCGAATAAGATTTTGGACCCGAGTAACCCGACCCGAGTATCCTTATTCGGGTTCGGGTCCGGGTCGGGTCCGAGTCGGGTCGAGATTTATGACACCCCTAGTAGCTACTACGCCCCTAGTCTTAAATTGATGATCTAAATAGTACAATCCTTCTTAAACTTATTCAAAATTTGAAACAAATCGCCAATATCCAGTGTCACAACAAAATAAAATGATTTGTACGGGCCTTTAAAGTAAAAGAGCGTGACTCTTTAAAATCAAACCATTTGATTCAATTCATGAATTAACATTTGACTAGGGGTGTTATTCGGGTTGACCCGGTTGGATTCGGGTCAAGTCGGGTCAATGCTAAAAAAAATACCAGAACCCGACCTTGTTTAGAACTCGGGTCACTCGGGTCGGGTCAATTCGGGTTTGGGTCCATTCGGGTCGGGTCAGCTCGGGTTCGGGTCTAGGTCGTTTAAAAATTATACAATTTTGGTGTTTATATACAAATTAAAAAGAAAAAAATAAAACTCGGGTCACTCGGGTTAACCCGAAAGCCGAACCCGACCTTGTTTAGAACTCGGATCAATTCGGGTTGACCTGATTGACACGAATATAATTTTGGACCCGACTAACCTGACCCGAAAAACCATATTCGAGTTCGGGTCGGGTTCAAGTCGAGTTAGGTTTTATAACACCCCTATTTGTACTCACCAAATTTGAAAATCGGTGACATGTAGTGGAACGAAACAAGTACATGTATAACAATTATGAAAGAAGGTGTGTTGCTATTTTATAGCATAAACCTTTTTGTCTTATGAGTTTTGCTACATCTACAAAACGTATATAAAAAAATATTTACAAAATTAAGTTGGCTGTTTGTTAATTGGTGGCTTTTGATACAAATTTTTTTATTCTTTTTTATTAGCCCAATCACAAATATCCAACTCAATTTTATAGATGTTTTTTATATACATTTTTATAACTCTTGTTTTATTTTGATAATATAGATTGTATAATATGTAATCCAAAAAACAGAACTATGAAGTAATGATGTGTTAACAATGTTCTATATATCAAACAGCATAGTAATATGTTACAAGTACATGAATACATCAATTATTAATGATTAATGCCATAACAATGTTCCACCAAACATGCCAAAATATAACATGGCAACTTAAAACATGTACTAGTATAATAAATCAGCACGTGACAAAGCACATGTCTGCGCCACTATAAAAGAACCAAACATAAAACACACAACAAACAAAAACACACTCAGATAAACTGACAGAAACATCCCAGAAGTTCATATCTATGTTTTCATATGATGATCATTTCCATCTGTAACTGAACCCATGCTACCATTTTTTTATTCATTAAATTTTGTTACCGCGTTTTTATTAATGATCTACCTTATTTAATACATAGCTTTGAATGTTTTTTATTTTTGTTTGAAAAAGTTGACATGTTTTGGAGGTACAATATGTTTAAGGTGCATCTAGCTGTGGTGATTTGTGCTATATTGGTATTTGGTCACAGTTTTAGTCCATGCTGGTCTTTGAATACCGAAGGTGAGGCGTTTTTGGTTTTTTTTTAAGTCTTTGCTTGTGGATTTAAATTTTGTAGATAAAAAAAGTTTGGATATCAGTGAGTCTAAAGGCCTTGAAAATGGTATTTAAGCGCGAAAAGGTGATAATAAGGTTTTTATTGTTTTTGCAGGGCTAGCTTTGTTGAAGTTTAAAGATGGGATTGAGAAGGACCCTTTTGGGGTTTTGTCTGGTTGGAATAAGGAAGGTGATTTGGTTAGTCATTGTTCGTGGTTCGGGGTTGAGTGTTCTGATGGAAAAGTGGTGATCTTGTAAGTTTTTGATCATTTAAGTGATGTTTGAGAATTGGAATTGCTTAGTGAAACTGCCTCTTGTGTTGGATACAAACAAATTGCTTATAGCGCTCCTTATCACATATTCTGATTATTGCATCTCTTAAATCCTTAAATAAGAAGGCTTGTCAAACACTCCAAAAGACAACAACTTATATGATTTTCGCATTTCTTCACATCATAAAACTAATTATGTTTTTAAATAAGCAACTTCCAATGTAATTATATAAAACTGTTTATTTAACCCTCAAATAATCAAATAAGCAGTTTCGATAATCAAATTTCAAAACCCTCAAATTTACGTATAAGCAGTTTTAACAAGCAATCCAAAACGGGCGTTAGTCTTAAAGTTATGCTTACAGTTATATATCTATAGGAATTTGAGAGATCTATGCCTTAAAGGAACGCTTGCACCAGAGCTTGGGAAGCTTACAAACGTGAAATCCATGTAAGAATCCAAGATTGTAATTTACAGTTGTGTTAGTCACTGATCATGTTCTTATGATAATCTCGCATGCTATATGGGCAGTATTATACGCAATAATTCTTTTTATGGAACAATTCCCCATGAGATTGGAGATTTGGAGGAGCTAGAAGTGCTGGATTTGGGACACAATAATTTCACCGGGCCATTCCCACCTGATCTTAGCAAGAAAAAAGCTTTATCAATTCTGTAAGTTACTATTTCACATGTTACTTGTGCAATATATTCAAAATCATATTGCTAACTGGGAGTATAATAACATTTATCATCTATTTCTGCAGTTTGTTAGACAATAATAATTTTCTTGATACTCTTTCCCATGAAGTATACAATCTTAAGACATTGTCCGAATTTCAAGTAGACGAGGAACAACTCACAAATTCTCATAATGATGTTAATTGTAATACTAGGTGAGCGTCTTACGGTTTGATTATTTCCGAATTCAAATTAATAATTTAAGAAAGCCCATATCGAATCTTGAACCAAAACTTTAAAATCTTGTTCTATTTATATCTTATAGGAATGTTGCTCCAGAAAGGAAGTTGTTACAGTTTACAGCGTCAGAATCACCATCGCCTTCACCATCACCATTACCACCACCATCATCTATATCGTTTCCTCCATCACCCATGTTATCTCCATCTGAGTCACCTTCACTGTCCCCTGTACCTCTGCCATTGCCTATAGACCTGCCTCCAACAAGTCCACCAACGGTTTCTATAGTACCAGAGATGGATCCTGTTGTAGCTCCTTCACCTGCTTCAAACCCGGGAATTAGGAGCACTAAGAAACATCACAGGGTTCTGATGTGGTCTGGGGTAGTAGGGGGGTCTATATTTTTATTTCTTTCGGCTTTTGGATTTATTTTCTTAAAAAGAAGTAAGGTCGTTACAGTTAACCCATGGGCTACTGGTTTAAGTGGGCAGCTGCAGAAAGCATTCACAACAGGTCCTTATCCTTTTTTCATTTCGTTTGTAATTTTTTTTTCAGTCATTTTTCTTCAATGTGAGCTTATAGGATTAGTTTCATCATTTCAGGTGTTCCTAGTCTCCAACGCCCGGAACTTGTAACAGCTTGTGAGGATTTTAGTAACATAATTGGTTCTATGGTAGATGGTACTGTGTACAAAGGGACTCTTTCGAGTGGGGTTGAAATAGCTGTGACGTCCACTGCAATAACATCGGTCAAAGATTGGACTAAGAAACTCGAAACCCAATTCAGAAACAAGGTTAGAAGACTAGTAACACATAAAGCGGGGTTTGGATTTGCGTTTTGAAATAGATTTTCTGATTATTGCTTCTTTTTATTTTTTAATAACTTTTGGGCTTTATATTACAGATAGAAATGTTGTCAAAAGTGAATCACAAGAACTTTGTGAATCTTATTGGCTATTGTGAAGAACAAAATCCTTTCACAAGAATGATGGTTTTCGAGTATGCTCCAAATGGAACTCTCTTTGAGCACCTACACAGTAAGTTCTCTGTTACATTTTTAAGGTCAACTTTGTTGACATTTTCATCACCTTGATGAAATTAGTTAATGATATCATGCATTTGTTTTAAAATTCAGGTAATTGTTATTATTATATATATATATACCCTATATATATATATATATATATATATATATATATATAGGGGGACTTTCTTACGAGAACCATTTTATCTGCGAGAACTGAGAGAACCACAAAAAACATACATGCACGCCTTTTAAAATAAAATAAAAATACATGCAAATCATCAATAATCGTAAGTATCCACCTATGTTCTTCAATATCATCATGAACTCATCCTCTTTTTTCACAAAAACCTTACACAAGGCCGCAATATTGTCGTTGCACGCCTTATAAGAACATACATGCACACCTTCAAAGAAAAATGTTGTATTTCCAATTTCTTATCAAATTCTTTAGAACAACTATGTTTTTTTAAAAATATATATGTTGTTTTTAGAACATATGTGCAAAAATACAATTATTGAAGGCGTGCATGTATGTTTTTGGTGGTTCTCTCAGTTCTCGCAGATAAAATGGTTCTCGCAAGAAAGTCTCACTATATATATATATATATATATATAATTGTTATATATATATATATATATAAACCCTTTAAATAATCTAGTACATTGCGAAATCAAAACTCTATTTGACCCCTAAAAAATCTAGTTGTGAGTTCATGGTCAACTATTTGACTTTTTCATCATCCTCATTAGATTTGTAAACTAATCATGCATACTATTCAATAATTCATATTAAACAGCAACTAATAGAATTATTTTTTTTGAACAGGACCCTTTATTCTAGTTTAGCATCAACAATAATTTTGAGGGATATTCATCCAGAAGTACACTTTTTTTTCCTATGATGACAACTGGTGTGCATCTAAAGCACATGCACTTGAAAGGATTAGGTAGTGATTCACTGATTCATAATTAAAGGTGTTAACTTGGGTTGGTTGTGAACTTGTGATACAAGTTTGGGTCGAAACGGTTCAAAATGTTCAGATGGGTTGATCTGCATACCTTTCTCTCAAAAAAAAAATTCATTAATAAGTAATGTGAATTTTGATGCATAAACAATACTAATAACCTATATAGAAGTTGTATGCATTAAAAAATAGGCAATATTTGGATTTCCAAACCGTTCGACCCATTTTGACTTGTTCTATTTTAGCTAATATTTTCTATGTGACCCCGTTTGAAATATAACAAAACTCAAATCAACCCATTTTGAAGTCTTGGATCGTAATTGCTACCTCATAGTCATTATCATTGACCATATACTGATTTAATGTGTATTATTGTTAATTATCCAGTAAGAGAAGCAGAACATCTGGACTGGTCTATGCGATTACGCATAGCTATGGGCATGGCATACTGCCTCGAGTACCTACACCAACTCAACCCACCGATCTCCCACAAAAACCTACAATCATCATCTATATATCTAACTGAAGATTACGCAGCCAAAATCTCAGATTTCAGCTTCTGGGATGCAGCAAAAACAGGACCCAGAAAAAATGAACCTCTGGAGGCCCCGAATTCGTCTCCAGAGAGCAATGTCTACAGCTTTGGTGTAATCCTATTAGAACTGATCACTGGTAAAGTGCCTTATAACAATGGCTCTCTTGAAGACTGGGCATCAGATATCTTGAGAACAGAACAACCCTTAGCTAACATAGCAGATCCAACTTTAAGTTCCTTCGAACCGGATACACTTTACAAGCTTTTTGAAGTTGTAAAAAGCTGTGTTCTTCCTGACCCGAATCAAAGACCTACTATGAGAGAGGTGACAGCCAAGTTGACAGAGATCACAGCAGTGGCACCCGAAGGCGCAATACCAAGATCTTCTCCACTTTGGTGGGCGGAACTAGAGATCTTATCATCAACAGAGAATTAGCTTAACTGTTAAATTTGTATCTACTTCTGGATTGAGTGTTCTGTACATATTATTGGGTGATGATCTACACTTAATAAGTATTGACTTTTTTTTATTTTATTTTTTTTAATCTTTAAACCAGTGTAATTCCTCAAGTACCTCAAATATATAAGATTATAAGGGAATCTTGAAACTCAAAAGGCATAGGCAACACAAATGTTTGTATCATTCAAAAATTGATATAGAAGCAATTATTTTACAGCTTACAACATGGCTCTGAGGGTCGTATGTATGAAATTCCATTTTCCTCCCTCATTTCGAGCCTACTCAAATACGTGTTATGTGTAATATGTCCTTTGGATTCTTGAATCGCAGCCCGCGAGCTCCTTGATTCTGAACATCAACAAATTCTTGCTCTTTCCTCTTTTGTAATAAATTTTGGTACGAATCTGCGATGATATGTTCTTCAAGACAGTTACTTTCCGACGGAATTGAACTGTACAACTCATGAACGGGAAAGGCAAACAATAAATCCATGAGAACTGTACAACTCATGTATACTCAGTAGGTTGTTTGTGTGATCTAGTATATAGCTCGTGAGTCTCTTTGTGATTGGGATCCAAACAGAGTGCTGCCTCACAATCTCGGAGAGCTAAGCCATATTCACCCATTGACTCATAAAATGCTGCTCTAAGATGTAGCATTTGCAGTTCAGGTTTGAATGCTATGGCTTTTGTAAGCTCCTCAACCGCTTCAGTTTCTTTTTGTTCATCCATCAACACTGTTAAGAATAAGTTCAATACATTAACAATTTGAACTACACATCACATAAAGAATTAGCAAAAGCTCCCGAACGCAAGTATACAACATTTGAAAATATCATATCAATTTGGAAGTGCGTTGTGAAGTGATCAAGCACAAGAAGGCAAGGTATGACCGAAATGACATGTTTTGTGCAAAAGTAGAGTGTGGATACGTTTATAAAACAAAATTATAAGACTTCTAAGAAGTCTTATAACTTTGTTGTAGAAACGGCCCATGCCAGTTATAATTTAGAAGTCTTATAGTTTTGCAAACGTGCCCGTACCCAGAATTATAAGACTTCTAAATTACTCCGTACTATTTTAGAAGTCTTATAATTATGTTTCACCTTCGTAAAACAAAATTATAAGTCTTATAATTTGGTTTTACAAACGTGCACTGGTAACATGTAGGGATGGCACCCGCGGGTAATGGGCACGGCCGCATGCGAACCTCAAGAATAGCTCAAAATATGGGGCAGATAAGTATTTTGAATTTACCCTCGGACAGAACGTTTTGTTGCACCCAGCACAAAGCTAACTAATGTAAATGATTATATGATCCCTAAATGATAATAATCATGAGAGAATCTATTTCTTCGAACATTAAAAACTAATGCTCAGTTCCAAAACACAAATACAAACACAAACTTAGGAGGATGTACATTTTAAAAAAAAATAGTTGGGTGAGAAGGCAACTAGTACTGCAGGCACAAGAAGGCAAGGATTTGAGTGATGTATGCTGATACAAACTTTCCAGATTGCATATACTATGACACAATTTTACATAGAAACATAGAAGAAGAGCATAATATGAACAGAGATTACCTTCTATCCTAATAGAGAGATGGTTCATAATGATAAATGACCAGCAAAAAGAAGTCTCCAAAATGAACTAAAAAAAATATCCAAAAAATGCTTGTACTTTCGCATCTACTAAACTAGAAATTTGTAATCTCTAAACATCATCTTCTAAGTTTTACTCTTCCCCTATAAAGTAAGTACCTCAAGACAAAACAAAACACTTGTGAATTGTCTTCTTGTGACAGAGAAGGTTGTTCACACTATAAAGTAAGTATATAAAGAAAAGAAGCGAACACTTGTCGATTTAAAACCCTGATCTTACATCAGTGACTATCTAAAGATGTCCAACTTGAGGGGCAATTCTGTCTTACAAAATAGAAGTAAAAAACTTGACCAAGTTTAACCAGACGACCTAATGCCTTAGTAGCTGAACCTTGCCTTAGCATGATCAGCCGCCATGGCTGTCAAAGCCTGGCCTGAGAAATTAGTCGGTTGAGGGGCTTGCGTTTAACTACACTGGCTCAGAAAATTTAAACATAACGTCTGAGATACCTTAAATTCTCATTCAAATGGGAAAAATCCCTATTCAATGCAAGATATTTCCGAGGTTACCACAATACATAAATTACCATAATATCATTAATGTTCATCTTGATAGCCATAACTAAATAATCTAAACATCTAATTACTTCCTAAGTTGCATTATTTGAGTTACGAAGAAGTACCTGCAGCTCTATATCTGTACGGGTAAGTCCTGAGAGGATCCAACTGAGTAGCCATACATAGATCACTGGTGGCATTGTCACGGTCACAGTATTCAGACCGTTTTTCATACGCAGATGCACAATTTTCCGCCTTCTCTATGAGCTTCGTCATCTCATCATATGCAGCTTTCCTATCATCTTTAAGACAATACACACGTGCCAACCCTTGATGAGCTCTCGTATGCTTTATGTCAAGTGCATTTATATAACAATCTGCAGCAAGGTCATGCTTCCCACAATCCACATATATACTCCCTAGATTATTCAATGCCTGCAACAATCAAGGAACAAAATTAAAATCCACCCTTTTTCGTCTTTTACATTTCCTGTTATAAAAGTATACATCTATACTAAAATGTTCACTTACTTGTCCTTTCCGAAGTCCATCCGAAGGGCATTTAAGAGCATCAATAAGAAGTTGTATAACAAATGAAGAAGATTCCGGATCCAGAGATGAATCGGCCAGTGTATATGCTTTAAGGAAAAAAGCTTCAAATGATCTCTGGATAGAAATGGACTCTTCGGCTTTAGATAGAGCTTCTTCACGATAACCAGTGTCATATAAGATCCACCCTTCGTATACAAGCCTTTCATGCTTTGTAGTTGCAAGATTTCTAGCCAATCGTAAACTACGCATGGCTGCCTTTTGGCAGTTTAATCTGTGATGGACATAAAGGGTTCTTTGTAAGATCCTAATAGAAAATTAGGGGGTATCATGAAACTGATTGTCTAAATCAGTTTTGATGCATGGATTAAAAGAATCTGCTTTAATTAATTGTTAATATAGTGGTCAAACAAACAGCTACATACTAGCTGCGACTAAACTGATTATTGAAGTTTAAAATCTTTTACCAAGTTATCCCTCTCGTTAACCAAACTTGAGAGAGTTTCTCCCATCTCCCAAAAGCGTATTTCAAGTTTCACAAGAATGTACTAATTTTCTTATTAATCAAGATATTACCATATGCTAAAACAACAGATTATCGGATCAGAATATACAACATAATATCAGATTATTAGAATCTTAAACAATGTTGTAAAACAGGGATTACAAGGCCGAGTAATAGTCGATTACTCACTATAAGGTCAAAACTTGATCAAACTCGATAAAAATTAGTCAACACTTGGGGTTAACTTGGACAGACTCTTTTCGACATACTTGAACAATTGTGTAATATTTCTAAACATATTTCTATGGTACAATGAGCCATTATATGGTCTTATCAACATGTCATACATAAAATTTCTAAATTTATATATAAAAGTTCCAATCGCCTAGGTCGATTACTAGCTACAAGGTAGTCGACCGCCCAACTAGTGCCTAGCTAATTTTGCAACCTTAATTTTACCCGGCTAAATCATCAGGGCCGGCCTAGAGCATGGGACGAAGTGGGAGACCGGCCGAGGCCCGATTTTTTAGGGGGCCCAAATTTTAATTTTTTTTAATGTATATATATAAAAATTGTATATGTAATTAACTAAACCCATTACAAATCTTAACAATCATCCAAAAATTAAAACCATATAACTTAACCCACATAAAAAAGCCCACTTACATATCTTTTGATATAACATTTATCATCGTTTTTATATTTTAGTTTATATTATATAATTTGTTGCACCTAGCCTCCGGGCCCTTTTTTTTTTTTTTTGCTCGGCCTAGGTCCATAAATCCTCATAGACGGCCCTGTAAATCATTAAAGCAAACCCAAACCCTGTCTCTTGCATCTGTTTTATACAGCAAACTATCATATTTTCCATAATCGCTTTCACAAAGCTCATCCAAACACCCTCTAAAACAAAATAACATCTGATAAAAGAATATTAGGCATGGAGTTTACCTTAAAAGAAGTAACGACTGCCTGAACCTCAAAAGACTATTTCCACGGTCGCGAGCAATCATCTGATGAATTATAGCAAGTGACCCAATATCATCTATACAAGACCACCGATCATAAAGCTGCAGCCAGCAATCAGCAATTCTCCATTGTTGCACCCGTTGGCTCAGAACATCTATCAAGTAATCACCTCTCATCTTACCATGAAACATCATGTAATAAGGCTCCAAACTCAATAAAGCTCTTATATCCCTCACCGCAGCTTGATAATCCTCGAGGGCAAGATAGAACCATGCCCGTAATTCAAGGCAATCTGAAGTTACCTTAAATCGGACAATTTTATTAATTTCTTGGATAGCTTCATTGATAAAATTTTCAGACACCAATGATATAGCTCTGTATTTATAAGGGTACGCAAGCGTAGGATCCAACTTGGTGGCTTCTTCTAAATCTGCTATTTTTTTCGTGCCAAGAGTGTATAAAGATCTCTCCTGATACATCCATCCACTCGGTTTATACTCTAATAGGAGCGTGTCCATTATACCACGTGCTAAATAGGTCTTTCCTTGTTTATGCATTGTTCGAGCCATTCCCGCTGCCGAATAAACATGACCCAATCCAAATGCAGTCTCGAAACAGCTTTGAGCGTCTTTATATTCTTCCCTTTCGTATAGCAAAACACCTAATTGATGAAACGCAAGCATTTTCTGCCAATCTTCTGTTGCACAATCGAGTAATCTTTCCAGTAACATGACTGCATTTGCCGATGTCATCTTTTCCTCCATAGCCACTTGGCTAAGGAAATAATACAACAAAAACGACGCATGACCAACCATTTTCAACTTCTCCATAGCATCAGGACCACAAAACAAGCTCAAAACTTTAGGATTATTTAACGAACTCGGTAACTCTCTCAACACAACCTGCAAACAAGCAGCTACCAAAAGACTCGCACTTTCTTCAAACCCATACTCAATAAAAATCAATGCATCATCAACACCACAAACCAACGACGCTAAATAAACCTCACACGCCGCCTTCATTTCTTCACAACAAAACTTCTCAGAAAACGACAAAATCTCCAAAACCATACTAGGAGAAACAAAATCTAACAACTTTTTCGTCCTACTAAAAACCTCCACACCCCTCATCCCCTCCACCGATATCCCAACTCGCGAAAAATCAATAACTCCCTTCTTAGACTCAACAAAACTACCATATAACAATGTATTTAACGGACTCGATAACATACCTATTTTACCCCTAACACAATTTACCACCTCATCCCCAATACAAAAACCAACAATCTCATCATTAGAAAGTCTTTCTGGAAGCAGTCTCTCTACCCTCGGGTTTTGTGCATCATTAAATTCAAAATCAACTTTTTTAGACTCATTTTCACACACACATTTTCCACAACAATCCATACCATAAAGCAAGCTAGATTTCGGACACTCGAGCACTTTCCCAATACACCCCAAACCCGAAACACCAACAAGCTCACATTCCCTCCTCTCATACCTCAACCAACTACTCAAAACCACTTTCTTATGCACATCAAAAGCATACTCTCTCGCACTTAACAAACATCTCCTAACCAACTTATAATCACCCACAACACACAAAACACCAAATTGCTCAACATAAACATCACATTTCTCATTTTCCTGACAACCCTTTATTTTTTTATAAATTTCAGAGCTTTTTTCCACAAAATTTAAAGGGTTTAAAAAAGGGGTCATTTGGGGCTCTATTTGGTGGGTGTTTGGCAAACCATATAACAAAAACCCATTCTTTGAAAATGAGGAAATATCATCATGTGGGTGTGATAGGATTGAGTTGAGAGTGATAGCATGGACTTGTGTTGGGTTTTTGCAACGGGGGTGTTTGGTTTTGGAAGTGAACTGGTGGATTAAGTTTAGTATTTTGGTTGATCTTGGTGTTTGAGGGGTGGACATGGTGGTGGGTTAAGGGGGTGTTTGGTTATGGGTTTAGATGGTGGTGGTGGTGATCAGCATTGACATTGACATTGACAGTGACATTGACAGAGAGTGTGTTGAAAAGAGAGAGCGTGCATCCGTGATTGTATGAGAGAGAAAAGGGAACGAAAAGTGTGATTTACTCATTTACTAGTATTATGTCAAAATCAAAATTGAATGTTCCTTTGCATTTATTTTGACCAATTACCAAATTTTGGGAGTTAAGTTCAAAAATCGTCCATGTGGTTTACCGGGTCATTTGAAAATGGTCCCTGTGGTTTAAAAAGACCGGATTTGGTCCTTTGACCGGGTCAACCGTCAGTTGACCGTTACTTTGACCGTTAGTTAGCTATGTGAGATGGGTATTATGGTCTTTTCATGTATTATTATTATTTTACTCTAAAAAGACCACTTCTGTTTCATACTTTCATGTATTATATGATCTAAACCAAAACCTTAGACAAATGTACACATACACATAATTTTTAGATCTAATAGTAATAATAATTTTTAGATCTAAACCTTCAGAAACGTTTCATCATCACCACCACGCTCCACTCTCTTAGATCTAAAAAAGTTACACCAAAAAATCAAAAGCCACCTTATATATATCCCTTTTAGTTTTTTAAAAACTGTTAAACTTGAATGTGTGGTGTTGATCGGAGATTTGGAGACTGCAACCTTAGCCAATTCGTCCTTCTCCCGTTCGAACATATTTGCGTTCATTTGACTTGCAATAATTCGATCTTCTTCAGATATCGAATCGTGTTCGTTTTTAAGTGAAACAATTACATCAAATCGGAACCGTGTCCGTGATTTTTAGTAAGTCGAACGGTAGACATGCCGGAATCGTGTTTTCAGATCGGAATCGTAGCCCGAAATGTTATTTTTATCCCGACATATCAAACAATTTTGGGTCTAAAATAGTTTTTTCTAGTTTTGTTGAGTGTTGGTGGTGATGAGTGTTGGCTGGTTGGTGATGGTGATGAGTGTTTAGTGTTGGTGATGATTGAGTGTTGGTGGTGATGAGTGTTGGCTGGCTGGTGATGGGTATTGAGTGTTGGTGGTGATGAGTGTTTAGTGTTGGTCGCTAATGGTATAAGTTTTGAAATTTTGATGTACTGTTTTTTCGAGCTTATTGATGTATTCCTTCATCTTCGTGGCTTCGGTTTCTTGTGTTTCGATTTCAGCAAGATCTTTCTTGGCTAACTCATTTTTCGTATCAATAACATCATTGAAGTTAAGGGTTGAAGGTATAGGAATGGAATCAAAGAAGTTGATCTTGTTGTGCAACTTTGTGCTAAGTTAAGGATGATTAATGAGGCTGTAGATGTTTGTTTTTGTTTAAGTGAGCATGGTTTTAGGTTGAGTGTGATTAGTTATAATACGTTGTTACATGTGGTTCAGAAATCGGATAAGAATGTGTTGGTTTGGGGGGTTTATGAGCATATGATTGTAAATAGAACAGATCTGAATGATAAAAGTGTTGGCATTATGGTTAGTGCGTTGTGTAAAGAAGGAAAGTTGCAAGCTTTTGTTGATATGATAGATAGGATTGATGGGAAGAGGTGTTTGCCGAGAGTGATTGTTAATACATGTTTGGTTTTCAGGATGGTAGAGGAAGGGAGATGTAACACCCTCATTTTCGAGATACGCAGCGGAATATAAGCTTGGGGTGTTGCTTCATGGTTCACAGTCATGGGAATAGAAAACGACTCGAAAAGAGACGTTTTTCAATAAAAATTGTTATCATTCATTTATTCAATATCAGAGTACATAAGATAGGTCCCAGAGGGAGGTTCGGAAAATACATTATGAAAGTTACATTATTCTGTTGAATGATAACAAAGTGGACACCCTTTTATTTTAAGAAGAAAGTCCACCGCCACTCCGTGCCAATAATCATACTTCTAGATACCTGAGATAAACATGCTTAAAAAGTCAACACAAAGGTTGAGTGAATCTATAGTGTTTTAAAGTTATAATTAGTTTGAACACAAGCCAAAGTAAGAGAATTCAGTTATATCGTAGTTCGGTAATATTGCACTAAACCTCATGACACGCAATGCGTTGACAGTTTCCAGGTTCCACAATCACAATTGAAATGAGAGTGGTCTTGCCCCCGAGTTAAAGATATCAAATATAATGCATCTGTCTAACCGGCTACCACGTAGATATCCATCCGGTTAGTACAAATGGGTCGTCAGGCCAATAGATCTATTCACATATTCGCGCTCACCCAGCAGGTGACTAATGGTGCATGATATGAGGGTCTTTTAAATAAATAATTCAATCTCAATAATAAGGTAAGTTAGCCTAGTGCAATAACAATCAGGAAAATACTTGTGTTCGGTTTAATAGCATGTATCTCCCCACATATTTGGAAAACACGTAAGTAAGAAAAGTGGGACTATAAACTCACCTGAATAGTCTGGATGGAAAACAAAGTTATACAAAGTTGATAAACGTCTCCGGCTTGCAACCTGGGTTGTTATGTCAAGTTTCAGTAATCGTTCATGAATATATATAAGTTTCCAGTGTTCGTTTTGTAACCTTCTGGTTGGTGATTAAAAGCTTAATTGAGCCAATATGTAGTTTCAAAAGTAAGATTTTATTATATTTTCTTATCTGTAAGATTCGGTTCCGTCTGTTTGTTAAATGGACACTTCGTTTGTTAGTTACGGTACAAAACATATATTATGTTTAAATAAAACTTAATAATAATAATACTAATAATAATAATTATTATTATTATAATAATAAAATTATAATAATATTAAATAAAAATTAGGGTTTAGGTTATATTTTCATTTTAAACCTTCATGTTTCTATAGTTGACAACCTTTACCCTTAGACTTTATGAATATGACAACTTTTACCCTCGGACTTTAGTTAGTTGACACTTTATACCCTCAAGTTTCAAAATAGTCAGTTTTACCCCCTTAGGGATTCCCCGATCGCATGCTTAGTCCAAAACAGAAAGATTATAGAATTTTGACAGAAATGGTCCTTGTGTTTGTTAGTCGATCACACCCGACATCCTTATACACAAAAACATTTTATTTCCAACGATTCAAGCCGAGACTTTTTACGAATCCTTTTACTAAAATGTTTATAAGTGTTTTAAGAATGTTTTTGCAAAAATCTAGACCTTGGTTCGAACACACGACCTCACAATAATTTTTGGAAACTCGCTACTTCAGTTTTTCGACACAGAAATATACCCAACTTTATACGCTTCGTTCTCACTCGTGTCTTAACGAAAATCGATGATTCTTTTTCCTAAACGTATCCCTTTTAGTCTACTTTTATCATGTCGAAAAATAGAATTTTAGGAACACGTTAAAGGGTCGAAATTAAGGTTCAAAGCACAGGGTCTGCTGCTGTTCCTATTAAAAATCTGTTCTGAATTTAAATAAAAAGACCATTTGTTTTGCGTTTTCACGACTCGAGGTCAAGAGACTTTTTGAAGGAAACGACGTTCCGGACAACTTTCGTGTTTTAAGTTTTCGACGAAACGGACCAGAAAGGCCTCGAATCGCGTGAATACGTCTGCTGTAACAGAAAGCTTATTAAGTTTATTTATAACTTTAAATCGACATAACTTTTGACTCGTTTATCGGTTTTCGATGATTCAAATTGCCACGTTCTTCTAAAATTATTTTCTTTAATAATATGTAAATGTCTTATAGGCTAGTGTTCTTAAAATATAGAAAAGAAAAACAAATAGAGGGTGTTTGTTTGCTACTCGATAAGAACAAAAGTAAAGAAATAATTTGATTTTGCTATTTTTAGGTTATAACGAGTTTTTGTGAGTGTTTATATATATTATTAAGAGTATATTAAGTATAGAAAAAGAATTGAAAAGAGCTAGAACATACCTTAAGTTATATAGGTCGATTAGGGTAGATTATGAACTAGGGTTTCGAAATGATTTCACCAAGGGTCTAGCTCCCTCCTAGGCTTCTTTAAGGATACTAAGATCTTGTTTGTGAGTTGTAGGATCAGAATTGAAGTGATTTGGGGCTGTGGTGGTGTGTGTCGAATGGTTGTGATAAAATTTAGGGTTTTCAAGGCTTATATTTATAGGAAGGGAAAGCTAGGGTTTCCTAGAGATGTTGATGTGGTTGTATAGCATCCATAGGTTAAGTTGGTGATTTGTTTGGTAGAGAAGAGGCCACAAGGGTTAGAGGAGGGGGAAGGTGATGTGGAGCTTTATGTATCATACACCTATGCATATTCTAGAGGAGGGGGAATGTGGAGGCTTAATATTCTTTCATTTTCAAGTCTTAAGAGTTAAGTATGTAATGGTCTTGGTTGGTTTGTAGTTGGATTCGATTAGGGTAGTGTAAAAGGAAAGGGTTTGGTTCGAATTTGGCTTCAAGGAATTGTACACTAGGCTTAAAGGTATGGTACTCTAGGGTTTAATGTGACATTAGGGTTTCTAGGGTTGTAGGATGTTTAGAAATAATTTTTAGAATTCTATGAAACAAACAAATGTAAATCGAATTATATATATATATAAGTGAGAAAATGTTTTTGTGCTTGGGAGGGTTGTACTCTAAGCTTAAGATACTTGTACTAATGTTAGAAAAATAAGGAAAATGTATTTTTATTTATTTCTTAATTTTCTATAATTTTTATGTAATTTTTATTACACTTTAAATACATATAATTGAGTTTTTATGATTTTGTGCATTAGAGGGTTGTACATTGAGTTTATGGAGTTGTACATATATTAAATAAATAAATAAATTATTTTTATAATTTATTGTGTAAAAATATTACATAAAATGTCATTTAAGTAACTATTATCAAGATTTTATTTAGAATCTTATAAATATATAGTTTCATGCATAAAAGACTTGTACTTTAGCTTTAGTAAGGTTGTACTTATAATTTAAAATATGAGGAGAATGTAGTTTTTTATAATTTATTAAGTTGTGAAAATTATATGTTAAGTTTTGTTAAGTTAAAAGTAAATAAATGAAATTTTTAGTTTATATGCATTAAGTACTTGTACTTTAGGTTTAAAGACTTGTAAAAATATTTAGTGAGTTTGGAAAATATAATTTTTAAGAGTTATGTATGTAGGGTTTGTAATTTATACGTTATAATAAATATAAAGATGATTTTTATAAAGATATTGTGAATAAATGTTTTTGTGCATAAATGACTTGTTCACTAGTTTAAATAACTTGTAAATATATTATCTTGTAAAAATATTGTATAAATAAATTAGGGTTTGTAAAATGTATATATAAATTCATAGTTATGTGAGATTAGGGTTTTATCGGGAGTTAAAGTAGAATTAAGGTTTTTATGCTTTAGGGACTTGTACATTATTTATATGTTGCTATTTTTATGGTTTCGTTATCTTCACATATTGTTATGGTAGTTTAGGGTTTCATAAATTCTTATTAAATAAGAAACATTTTAGTTTTAAACGTACGTTAGCAAAATAACGTAAAGTGATAAGTGGGATCTCATAACTTTTTAGGTCAAAGATGTTTATACAGTTGAATACTAAATTAGTAAAGGTTGGGTTGCAAACACGGTTATTCGGGATGTGATCTTCGTCACACAAGATAATAGTTATGATCAAGAGAGAAAAAAAAAAATTTCTACGTGGAAAAAGGATAAGTATTCTGAGAGATAGTTTATTTTTTTTTTTAAATGAGGGATTTTTCACAGTGGTTACAGTCACCCACCGTCAAGGGAATCTCGTCCCGAGATTCAGTCTATGTTGGTTGAGGAAATTGGGAAAATGAAGTATAGGAATAGTCAGGCCTAGATTTCTAACCTAGATAGGGAATTTGAGAATAGGTTGCGATAGGAGTTTGATATGCTTAAAATGCCTCAAGTTAAAAATAAAATAATATGATATTATTTTATTCTTATGTCCTATGTTTCCAAAAATATCATTTTGCTACTAATCCTCAATTATAGTTTTGACCTAAAAGAGTTGTCTAGGAATTTCTATTCGATACCTAAGGGAATGTAGTTTGGTTAGTCTTTTTCCTACTGGATGAAATAAATTTGAATGTTTTGCCACCTAATAAGTTACTGTGCAACGGTCGAATTTCCTAAGTTCGATGAACAGTGTTTTAACGGTAAAAATAACGGCTAGTTTTCCCACTTATAAATACCTCATTTCTAATCCTCATTCTTTCACCATCAATTTCTCTCCTAAAAACCTCAAAATGCCGCATCTCGTTACATTCCTCGCAATCGTCTATGTGGTCCTTGCGATTTCCTATTTGGCTTATATACCGAATGAAGATCATGCGTTCCTAGTTTGTGTCCTTGCGGTCCTTATGCCTATTGTGGTCTTTACTATCGGGGTTGACAAGATATGGGGGTAAGGGTTGTTTTTCTATGTAATCCTCAAATAAAGCTTATTTATTCTTATGCCTAATATTTAGTCTCGTGGTACTTACTACGCAGGATAGTCAAGATTCTTCATCCCGTCGTGGCTCTAGCTATAGTGTTGTTGGTGGCGATCCTTATTTTCATGGTGGGTCAACCTATTAGTGAATCTATTCCTTATCTTGTAATTATTGTAACCTTAGTACTTCCGTTCCTAATTATTTCCCTATGTATGAATTTTCATGATTCCTAGTTTAAATTGTAATATCTAGGTATTCTATAAGGTCTTTGTATGTTTCCTAGGTAATCCTTAATGAAATTATGCAATCCTTGTAATTTTAGCATTTCCGTTGTTAACTATGTACTATCTTCCAAGATTCCTAATGAAATTTGTATCTTTTTGGGTTTATCATAATTCCTAAGGGTTTTTCTATCCTCAATTCTTGTTAATTTCCTATCCTAGAGGTAATGGGTAGTAGTAGTGGTAGAATTTTATTGTATCAAATCAAAAGTGATATGTTATGAAAGATTTTTCAATATTTTGCTTTGGAATGCAAATTAGAAAATTTGAAAAGATAACTGTGCCAATTATGACATGATTCTTCCTAGTTTAGACATAGTTGGCCAGGCTATGCATAACTGAGGACTGAATGATGTGATATTTGGTCCAGTTGTGGTGGTGGTAAATTGTTTTAGATGGTGTTCAACGTTTTGTTTTTATAAAATGACTTCATAAATATTTTTCAAAAGATTAAGAAAATTTTTGTTCATATTATGGTGGTAGGTCAGGAATTTTTAGGGTGATATTAAAGTAATCCTCGAAATAAATCTTAAAGTTGTATAGGGGTCCTACAAGGTAGATCCGTCTATTGTTTGGTCAGGAGTAAACCTAATTTCTAATGGTTTAATAGTGGATGGCTACGAAATACCTATGGGCAGAATAGATGAAATAGAAGCTGAATTTATTATGGAGTTTTATTACAAAATGAGGGTTTATTTAGCAGGAAGGTAGTTGTTTTACTTAGGTTACATCCATTGTAAGTAAGATTTGAAAGGGATTACAACTTAGAGTGTTTCTAAACCTCAATTTATTTATCTCCTACAGGGATTTATCTTCTGCTAAAGTTATCCTAGGACATGGTTGAGATTCCTTAATGAGTTCTAGTTTTCTTTTATGCCAGCCTCAGTTTTCCTATTGGTATTAGGGTTTTCCTATCATCAAGTTTTCTCTTAAAGTCCTTTTCTTAGGAGTAATACCTTGCTTATTTTCTAGGTCAGGAAATCCTTAAGTTAAGATGATGGTCTTTCTATCATTGAGTTTTCGCTTTTGGTTATTTTGCTTAATTCCTAGGGTACGGGTAATGGTAGGTTTGGTTATTCTTCCTAGGTTTTATTATTACCACAATAAGACATACGTTTATATTTTGTCCATGTTAGATTATCAAGGTAAAACTCATGATAATCATAAGATCACAACATGTCCAATGATCATCACTGGTCCACATCAACCGATACCATATACAGCAAAATACAACAAAATCAAGACCACATATAGTCATAAATAACTTGCTAATTTTGTTATATATAACAAATTAGTACAAGCGTCATATTTATGCTACATATCCGTGGCCAAGATAGAATACAAAAGCTGGCAGGTATAAATCTGATTTAGTGGGTACCAGGAACTCTTCTGAGTTAATGATGAAGCGAAAAGTGTACCGCTTTTAAGGGGTCATTTAAGCCCTAAATCGTATTTATTTTGTAACCACTGTGAAAAATCCCTTATTTAAATAAACTATCTCTCGGAATATTTATCCTTTTCTACGTGTAAATTTTTTTTTTTTTTTTTTTTATTTTTTTATTTTGATTGTGACTATTATCTTATGTGACGGAGATCACATCTCGAATGACCGTGCTTGCAAATTGAATTAGTATTTATCTATGAAAACATCATTGACCTAAAACGTTATGAGATTCCACTTACCACTTTACGTTATTTCGTTAATGTATATTTAAAATTGAACATTCCTTAACTAATGATAATTTTATAAAACCCTAAACTACCATAACAACATTTATGAACAATAAAACCCTAAGAAATACTAAAGTACAAATCATATGGTTAATGTACAAGTGTCTAAAGCATAAAAACCCTAAATCCATAATAACTCCCGATAAAACCCTAATTTCACATAAGTATTATTTTATGCATACATTTTATAAACCCTAAATTATTTATACAATATTTTTACAAGATAATATATTTACAAGTTATTTAAACTAGTGTACAATTCATTTATGCACAAAACCATTTATTTACAAAAACCTTATAAAAATCCCTTTTATATTTATTTTCAAGCATAAAGTACAAACCATTCATGCATAACTCTTAAAAATTATATTTTCTAAACTCACTAAATATTTTTACAAGTCTTTAAACCTAAGGTACAAGTACCTAATGCATATAAACTAAAAATTCCATTTATTTACTTTTAACTTAACAAAACTTAATATATAATTTTCATAACTTAATAAATTATAAAAATTACATTATTCTCATATGTTAAAATATAAGTACAACCTTACTAAAGCTAAGGTACAAGTCTTTAAAGCATGAAAATCAATTACTTATAAAACCTTATATAAAACTTGATAATAAATGTTTTAAAGATGTAAGATGTAATAATTTTACATATTAATTTTTGAAATGAGTATATTTATTTACAAAATAAATGTACAAGTCCTTAGACTTAATGTACAACCCACTAATGCACAAAAACATAAAAACTCATTTATTTGTATTTAAACCTTAATAAAAATTACATAAAAAATTATAGAAAATTAAGAAATAATTAAAAATATATTTTTCTTATTTTTCCTATATTAGTACAAGTCTTCTTAGCCTAGAGTACAACTACCTAAAGCACAAAATCTATTTTTCCTATATAAATAGAAATCGGTAGAAATTTAATTGTGTCATATAAGTTCAAAAATTATTTCTAACTTACCCTAAACCTATGAAACCTTAAGTCTACCCTAAACCTTAGTTTACAAGTCAACAAAGCCCTAGGTACCACCCTCTTAAGCCTAGTTCGATCCTTAAACTAACTAGTTACACATTCTAATTAAATCCTAACTACAAACTAAGTAGAAACCAGAAATCCTAACCCTTAAGAAGCCATTTGTGTGAACCCTAAGTGAGACACATCCCTCTCCTTCTAGAAAATGAACTAGGTGTATGAATATTAAACATACACATCACCTAAACCTCCCCCTCCTCTTGTGGCGCCATATCAGCCTTACAACACATCAAATACAACCTATGGTACTCATGAGAACACCTCAAAACTCAGCCAATCCTCCCTTATAAATAAGAAGCTCCCTAAAACCCTAAATAGCCATAAACCATTCGAACCACCATGAACAGCCATAGCCCTTCACACCAATGATCCCTTAGTCCCTTAAATACTTAATATAGCCTAAAGAAGTCAGTAGGAAGAAGCTAGGATCAGTAGGAGAGCTAGTTCGAACCCCATTTCACAAAAATCCTCTCTAGTCGACCAAATTAAGCAAGGTGAGCTCTAGTTCTTTTTCTTTAATTTCATATAGTTATTTTATGTCTAAAGGAAGTATAAGATAGGTCTTAATAGGTGTCGTAACCCAGAAATCACTAAAACACCTTTTGCTTAAGTTTTATTTCTATCGAGTACATATATATCAAAGAATTTCGAATGAGAGTTCTAATGGATCTAGGATATTAAAAATAGTCTAGGAATACTCTAAATATGTTAAAATAACTAATCATAACACAAAAACACATGGTCTAAAAATCGGATTTCACAAAAACAAGTTTTTCTTTTTCTTTTTGCTTCTGTCGAACAGCAGCAGATCTGCTGCTTTGAACGCTATTTTACCCTATCAAACGAACTTCTAAAATTCTAGTTTTCGACATGGTTAAATTACTTTAAAAGAGCTACACATAGGAAAAAGAATCAACGTTTTTCGTTAAGAAACGAGGGAGAACGGGACGTTTGAAGTTGGGGTAATTTTCTGTGTCGAGTTGTATGTCTATACGACTTTCTGTTTTAAATATTGAATTCGTGGGTTCGATTCTGGCCCCGAAACTTTACAAAAAATGCTTTTAAAACAATTATAAACATTTTAGAAAAGGTTTAGCAAAAGGTCTCGGCTTGAATCATTAAAAATAAATTGTTTTTGATATAAGGGATGTCGAATGAAAACCCTTAGAGACATAGGGATCATTTTTGCCAAAACTCCATAATACTTTCTGTTTTGGACTTGTCATACGATCGGGGAATCCCTAAGGGGTAAAAACAGTACATTTTGAAACTTAAGGGTATGAAGTGTCAATTAACTAAAGTCCAGGGGTAAAAGTTGTTATTTCCACAAAGTCTAGGGGTAAATTTTGCAAACTTTAGAAACTTGAAGGTTTGAAATAAAAATATTATAAAACCCTAATTTTATTTAATATTATTATATTTATTATAATATAATAATAATTATTATTATAATTATTAAGTTTTAATTAAACTTAATATACGTTTTACTGTAACAAATAAACGAAGTATCCATTTAACGAACGGACGGAACCGAAACTTACAGATAAGAAAATATAACAAAATCTTACTTTTGAAACTACATATTGGCTCGATTAAGCATTTAATAAACAAACCATATAACGAAACGAATAATAAAAACTTATATATTAAGAAACGATTACTAAGAATTTGACATAACAACCCAGGTTGCAAGCCGGAGACGTTTATCAACTGTATTTCATTTTGTTTTCCATCCAGATTGTCCAGGTGAGTTTATAGTCCCACTTTTCTTATTTACGTGCTTTCCAAATATGTGGGGAGATACATGCTATTAAACCGAACACAAGTATTTTCTTGATTGTTATTGCACTAGGCTAACTGTTCGTTATTATTGAGATTGAATTATTTATTTAAAAGACCCTCATATCATGCACCATTAGTCACCTGCTGGGTGAGCGCGAATATGTGAATAGATCTATTGGCCTGACGACCCATTTGTTCTAACCGGATGGATATCTTCGTGGTAGCCGGTTAGGCAGATGCATTATATTTGATATCTTTAACTCGGGGGCGAGACCACTCTCATTTCAATCATGATTGTGGAATCTGGAAACTGTTAACGCATTGCGTGTCATGAGGTTTAGTGCAATATTTTTGAATTACGATATAACTGATTTCTCATATTTTGGCTTGTGTTCAATCTGATTATAATTTTAAACGCTATAGATTCACTCAACCTTTGTGTTGACTTTTTAAGCATGTTTATTTCAGGTATTTAGAAGTATGGATATTGGCACGGAGCGGCAGTGGACTTTCTTCTTAAAATAAAAGAGTGTCCACTTTGTTATCATTCAATGAATAATGTAATTTTTATCATGTATTTCTGAACCTCCCTCTGGGACTTATCTTATGTACTCTGATATTAAATAAATGAATGATAACAATTTTTACTTAAAAACGTCTCTTTTCGAGTCGTTTTCTATTTCCATGACTGTGAACCATGAAGTAGCACCCCAAGCTTATATTCCGCTGCGTAATCCGAAAATGGGGGTGTTACAGAGTGGTATCAGAGCTTGTGGTTATAGAGAACCAAATGTTTTCAAACATTGGACTATAACCGGTTTACACAAAAACTTAACCAAAGTCCTCCGTGCTACGCCGTTACTGAAGCATTATTTGTATGTAAGTTACTGTTAATCGTTTAAACTACATAATGAGATGTTTATAACTATAAAGTGGTTACAGAATCCTGATTCCCCTATCCAATTTATCCCACTCATGTCTAGATTAGGACATCAAGATGAAACCCTACTTAGAGCCTTATTCCTTTAGGATCCTTTATACTAAACTTCGTACTCTTGATATTTCTACATTTCGCCTTTAGTTTCCGTCCCAAATATTATTAGTAATAATTTCTTATAAATTATTATTTGCAAATTATTACAGTATCATGTCTCCCGAAACACCCAAAGTCAACGAAATTACCCCAAACCTATTCCCATTATCACCTAAGGAAGAAACTGAATCCCATGAAAAATTGATTGGTTTTCCAACAGCATCTGAGGCTGGATATAAATTACCCCCAGAAACAATTCAGAAAAATGAAAAACCAAACTCTCCACTACCTAATATTCCAAAATCCCCAATACTAGATAACCCAGATGATATATTCTCTTCTAATTCCCCCGACCTTAGTTTAGACACTATCGAATCGATATGGAATCTCCTTTACCAATAAGCCAACACTCTCGACGCACATACTAAACAGTTGGAAGAACTACGACCATTTCGCTTTGAATGGTACGACCGTAATATCGACACTCTGTTTAGAAAGACCGATGCTGAGAGACGTACGGTGTTTGGATTGGGAGCAAAAGTTGAAAGAATGAAGAATACCTACAATCATAAATTTAGAAACATAGAATCCAGAATCCGCTGTTCAGGAAGAGAACATGATCAATTGTACGGGAGAGTGGAAGACATTGAAAGGACTCTTTGGATAGCCAGCGAAATAGCAAGAAACCAGGATCAGAAGATTTTCGCTTTGGAAACTGTTCTGGATAATCAATTGAAGATATCCCAAGAACTTCAGGAACGCTTCTTGGAAATGGAAATTGCGCAACTGAAACTTGAGACTGAAGTTAAGCATTTACGTCAAGAACGTAATTGATCTTGAAAGTCACTTGTATCGTTGTTACAAACCAAATAGTATTTGGCTAGTATTTCCTGTATTACCTAAATAAGCCTGAAACTTTCAGAGTTTGTAATCAATCAATAAATCTATGACAATCCTCTTTTGTTATATATTTACTGTTGTAACCAAATTCATCCTAATGTGTCTTACTATGATGCTGTGCATATATGTAAAGAACACTATTCCCTCTATCAAATAAATAACTCCACCAAACCATACTCAAAATCCATGAACGATATTTCCCTATTTCTCCCAAACCCAGATCACCAATAGCATAATAAGAAACAAAAACTAGGAACCAAACCCTTATACTCAAGACAGAAAATCCATGACCTACTACATGCAGTATTTATAAAAGATCTTGTATTAATTGTTTTGTAAAACAATCAATCAAGTTATTAATATCAAGTGGTAACCCGACATACTAAGACTAATATAGAAAACCTTAGGAAAACTTCGGAAGAAAAACCTGATGAATGAAGAGAGAGTTGCTGAATTTCGGATGAGTTAGTTTATTCCTTAGCAGGAGTTAACCATTTATCTACGATATTAACTAAGACATATCGTAAATAATTGATTCTCACAAGGAATATAACTTCATGATCACTTGTTAGTAATAATATGTAATTATCCTAACATGGTCATTACTGAAATTCTGAACTATAAATTTCTTGTGATGTTGTTAGAAGAAAGTCAACATGAAAAATACCAACATATCGCCAATGACTCCCGAAGATATCCAGAAGATGGTGATCAACCTCATTGCAGCAGTACTAGAAGTGACTACCGCATCTTATTTGAGTAACAACCAGATAACCACGGGAGAAGAAACGAAGACTGTGTTTTGTAATCATGCCCCTAAAGGTTTTACGGGTTGCAAATCAGTTCTTCATAAAGGCCCAGAAAGAATAATCAAACCCACCATTTCCCAAGCCTTAGGAGTAAAGAAAACCGTTTCATTCAAACAAAATAACCAAAATCAAAAACTCAAAACCATTATCCCTACCTGCTACCATCATCAACAGAATCTTAGGAATGGCTATATTGGAACAAAGCCATTGTGCACACAATGCTTGTTGCACCATTACGGTCCATGCACTGTTAGGTGTACAACGTGTCAGAAGATTGGACATCAAACCAAAGACTGTAAGACGACAAGACTACATTCAGTAATCGTGACTTGCCTTGGATGTGGTGGAAAGGGACATTACAAGAATCAGTGCCCGAACTTCAACCCGAATTGGAAGGACAAGAATGATGCTCAGGAGTAAGAACCCAAGTATGAAATCTATGGAGAAGATAAATGATTGTAATAGATAAATAAGTTGAGGATTAGAACTCGCTAAGCTATATTTCCTTTTACCTCTTTATCCTAATGTAATAAATTATCTTTCTACTTTCATCCTGTAACTTTTTCGCAATAATCTTAATCTGCGTTTAGCTTCATTATCTATTCTATTCCTCCTTACTCTATTCATAGACTTTACCTACTTAGAACCTAGTATACCTTTAAGAAATTGGTAAAATATTATCTTGAGGAAACAATAGATTATCCCTAGCTCATAGGAACTTTAGAAGAACCCTAAGATTCAAATTTTGAAGATACTCCATTATTACCCTAGGAAAAACTTTAAACTCATTATTGTAGTATGGACTAAAATTTTCCCATTCTTTTGAAAAATAAATTATGATACTATTTCCCGAAAATATCGCGTTGAACACCATCTAAAGCTTTTTGAAAAGAAATAAATATCACATGACTGAGTCAAAACATTACATCATTTGATCCTCGATTATACATAGCCTGATCAACTATGTATAATTAGGAAGAATCATGTAAAGAATTGAATAGTTACTTTCTCAAGACTTTCTATTAATTCAAACAGCAAAAATATCAAAAACAAAAATCTTTTCATAACCTATCACTTTTGATATAATAAAAGTCCACTACTACTACTTATTATCTCTACAATAAGAATTCAACAAAAATTGAGGATAGAAAAACCATAGGAATTCACAAGCCCAAATTTTATTAGGAATCTTGGAAGATAGTACATAGAAACATAGTTAGCAACCGAAGTGCTAATATTACAAGGATTACATAAGTTTTATTTCATTTGAGGATTACATAGGAAAGACAACAAGAACCATAACCCTAGCGCAAGACTTATTTTTCCCATGAATTATGCACGATAAAGGATGCAATAGTAAGCGGTATGACGAACCATAGGATCAAGCACAAGCCTTCATGATTTTCTTCCGGATTACACACCATGTAGGTAATAATTGCAACAACAAAAACAATCGCTATAAGTGTAACAAAATGCGGCATCTTGAGGTTTTTAGAAGAGAAATGGATAGTGAAAGAATGAGGATTAGAAATGAGATATTTATAGGAGGAATTTTACCCTTTATTCGAACGTTACATTCAAACTTTAAATCATTATTCACCCACTTAGAATCTAACCGTTGCATAGTGATTAATTAGGTGGCAAAACATTCAAATTTAATGCATCCAGTAGGAAAAAGACTGACCAAACTACGTTCCCTTAGATATTGAATAGAAATTCCTAGACAACTCTATTAGGCCAAAACTATAATTAAGGATTTAGCAGTGAAATAATATTTTTGGAAACATAGGACGTAAGAATAAAATAATATAATATTATTTTATTTTTTAACTTGAGGCATTTTAAGCATATCAAACTCCTATCGCACCCTATTCTCATATTCCTTATCTAGGTTAGAAATCTAGGCCTGATTATTCCTATATTTCATTTTCCCAATTTCTTCAACCAACGTAAACTGAATCTCGGGACGAGATTCCCTTGACGGTGGGTGACTGTAACCACTGTGAAAAATCCCTTATTTAAATAAACTATCTCTCGGAATATTTATCCTTTTCTACGTGTAAATTTTTTTTTTTTTTTTATTTTGATTGTGACTATTATCTTATGTGACGGAGATCACATCTCGAATGACCGTGCTTGCAAATTGAATTAGTATTTATCTATGAAAACATCATTGACCTAAAACGTTATGAGATTCCACTTACCACTTTACGTTATTTCGTTAATGTATATTTAAAATTGAACATTCCTTAACTAATGATAATTTTATAAAACCCTAAACTACCATAACAACATTTATGAACAATAAAACCCTAAGAAATACTAAAGTACAAATCATATGGTTAATGTACAAGTGTCTAAAGCATAAAAACCCTAAATCCATAATAACTCCCGATAAAACCCTAATTTCACATAAGTATTATTTTATGCATACATTTTATAAACCCTAAATTATTTATACAATATTTTTACAAGATAATATATTTACAAGTTATTTAAACTAGTGTACAATTCATTTATGCACAAAACCATTTATTTACAAAAACCTTATAAAAATCCCTTTTATATTTATTTTCAAGCATAAAGTACAAACCATTCATGCATAACTCTTAAAAATTATATTTTCTAAACTCACTAAATATTTTTACAAGTCTTTAAACCTAAGGTACAAGTACCTAATGCATATAAACTAAAAATTCCATTTATTTACTTTTAACTTAACAAAACTTAATATATAATTTTCATAACTTAATAAATTATAAAAATTACATTATTCTCATATGTTAAAATATAAGTACAACCTTACTAAAGCTAAGGTACAAGTCTTTAAAGCATGAAAATCAATTACTTATAAAACCTTATATAAAACTTGATAATAAATGTTTTAAAGATGTAAGATGTAATAATTTTACATATTAATTTTTGAAATGAGTATATTTATTTACAAAATAAATGTACAAGTCCTTAGACTTAATGTACAACCCACTAATGCACAAAAACATAAAAACTCATTTATTTGTATTTAAACCTTAATAAAAATTACATAAAAAATTATAGAAAATTAAGAAATAATTAAAAATATATTTTTCTTATTTTTCCTATATTAGTACAAGTCTTCTTAGCCTAGAGTACAACTACCTAAAGCACAAAATCTATTTTTCCTATATAAATAGAAATCGGTAGAAATTTAATTGTGTCATATAAGTTTAAAAATTATTTCTAACTTACCCTAAACCTATGAAACCTTAAGTCTACCCTAAACCTTAGTTTACAAGTCAACAAAGCCCTAGGTACCACCCTCTTAAGCCTAGTTCGATCCTTAAACTAACTAGTTACACATTCTAATTAAATCCTAACTACAAACTAAGTAGAAACCAGAAATCCTAACCCTTAAGAAGCCATTTGTGTGAACCCTAAGTGAGACACATCCCTCTCCTTCTAGAAAATGAACTAGGTGTATGAATATTAAACATACACATCACCTAAACCTCCCCCTCCTCTTGTGGCGCCATATCAGCCTTACAACACATCAAATACAACCTATGGTACTCATGAGAACACCTCAAAACTCAGCCAATCCTCCCATATAAATAAGAAGCTCCCTAAAACCCTAAATAGCCATAAACCATTCGAACCACCATGAACAGCCATAGCCCTTCACACCAATGATCCCTTAGTCCCTTAAATACTTAATATAGCCTAAAGAAGTCAGTAGGAAGAAGCTAGGATCAGTAGGAGAGCTAGTTCGAACCCCATTTCACAAAAATCCTCTCTAGTCGACCAAATTAAGCAAGGTGAGCTCTAGTTCTTTTTCTTTAATTTCATATAGTTATTTTATGTCTAAAGGAAGTATAAGATAGGTCTTAATAGGTGTCGTAACCCAGAAATCACTAAAACACCTTTTGCTTAAGTTTTATTTCTATCGAGTACATATATATCAAAGAATTTCGAATGAGAGTTCTAATGGATCTAGGATATTAAAAATAGTCTAGGAATACTCTAAATATGTTAAAATAACTAATCATAACACAAAAACACATGGTCTAAAAATCGGATTTCACAAAAACAAGTTTTTCTTTTTCTTTTCGCTTCTGTCGAACAGCAGCAGATCTGCTGCTTTGAACGCTATTTTACCCTATCAAACGAACTTCTAAAATTCTAGTTTTCGACATGGTTAAATTACTTTAAAAGAGCTACACATAGGAAAAAGAATCAACGTTTTTCGTTAAGAAACGAGGGAGAACGGGACGTTTGAAGTTGGGGTAATTTTCTGTGTCGAGTTGTATGTCTATACGACTTTCTGTTTTAAATATTGAATTCGTGGGTTCGATTCTGGCCCCGAAACTTTACAAAAAATGCTTTTAAAACAATTATAAACATTTTAGAAAAGGTTTAGCAAAAGGTCTCGGCTTGAATCATTAAAAATAAATTGTTTTTGATATAAGGGATGTCGAATGAAAACCCTTAGAGACATAGGGATCATTTTTGCCAAAACTCCATAATACTTTCTGTTTTGGACTTGTCATACGATCGGGGAATCCCTAAGGGGTAAAAACAGTACATTTTGAAACTTAAGGGTATGAAGTGTCAATTAACTAAAGTCCAGGGGTAAAAGTTGTCATTTCCACAAAGTCTAGGGGTAAAATTTGCAAACTTTAGAAACTTGAAGGTTTGAAATAAAAATATTATAAAACCCTAATTTTATTTAATATTATTATATTTATTATAATATAATTATTATTATTATTATAATTATTAAGTTTTAATTAAACTTAATATACGTTTTACTGTAACAAATAAACGAAGTATCCATTTAACGAACGGACGGAACCGAAACTTACAGATAAGAAAATATAACAAAATCTTACTTTTGAAACTACATATTGGCTCGATTAAGCATTTAATAAACAAACCATATAACGAAACGAATAATAAAAAAACTTATATATTAAGAAACGATTACTAAGAATTTGACATAACAACCCAGGTTGCAAGCCGGAGACGTTTATCAACTGTATTTCATTTTGTTTTCCATCCAGATTGTCCAGGTGAGTTTATAGTCCCACTTTTCTTATTTACGTGCTTTCCAAATATGTGGGGAGATACATGCTATTAAACCGAACACAAGTATTTTCCTGATTGTTATTGCACTAGGCTAACTGTTCGTTATTATTGAGATTGAATTATTTATTTAAAAGACCCTCATATCATGCACCATTAGTCACCTGCTGGGTGAGCGCGAATATGTGAATAGATCTATTGGCCTGACGACCCATTTGTTCTAACCGGATGGATATCTTCGTGGTAGCCGGTTAGGCAGATGCATTATATTTGATATCTTTAACTCGGGGGCGAGACCACTCTCATTTCAATCATGATTGTGGAATCTGGAAACTGTTAACGCATTGCGTGTCATGAGGTTTAGTGCAATATTTTTGAATTACGATATAACTGATTTCTCATATTTTGGCTTGTGTTCAATCTGATTATAATTTTAAACGCTATAGATTCACTCAACCTTTGTGTTGACTTTTTAAGCATGTTTATCTCATGTATTTAGAAGTATGGATATTGGCACGGAGCGGCAGTGGACTTTCTTCTTAAAATAAAAGAGTGTCCACTTTGTTATCATTCAATGAATAATGTAATTTTTATCATGTATTTCTGAACCTCCCTCTGGGACTTATCTTATGTACTCTGATATTAAATAAATGAATGATAACAATTTTTATTTAAAAACGTCTCTTTTCGAGTCGTTTTCTATTTCCATGACTGTGAACCATGAAGTAGCACCCCAAGCTTATATTCCGCTGCGTAATCCGAAAATGGGGGTGTTACATCGTATTTATTTGATCAAATATTGCCCTAAATCGTTCCTTTTGTCATTTTAGGTACTTTTGAGGAGAAATCTGGAAAAGGAGGCATTTTGGACGTTTTTGGAGCATAAAAGTGAAGAAAACGACAAAGTCTCAAAATTGTGCTGGAAGTTACCTTTGACGGCGTCAGGATTTACTCCAGACGGCGTCATGTCTTGGCAAGAAAAGGTGGATGTGAAATTTACTCATGATAAGCCAGTGAAAATTGCATGTGAATTCTGACGGCGTCACGCTTTAACCTGATCAAGGGCGTCACGGCTTAATTCAAAGAGGGACGGCGTCACGTTCAAGGTCTGACGGCGTCAAGCCTTGATAAGCCAGAACGGATTTTGGAGAGCTAAAGAGGGACGGCGTCAAGAAGGTCATCCGGGAACCCTAGAAGCGGCGAGGTGACGGCGTCACACTCCATAACGTGACGCCGTCAGATCCAAAAGTCTATATATAGTTTTCTAATTTTTTGTCATTAGTGTGGAACTTAGTGTGGAATTTTTGGGAGAAAACCCTAAGACGATTTTAGCATCTTTTTCAAGGCTTTTTGCCTTGAGATCTTCCATGTTACATTGAAGATAAGTTATCAATTAATCATTCAATATGTCTATGTGTTGTTTGATTTTATCTTGTTCTTGTCTTTTGATTAACATGTTAGGCTAGATTTATCTTGTGTTTGCTTAGATCTAATGAAACCTAGCTATTGATTATTGGTTATTAGTGTGTTGTTAGTTGTATTGGATGATTGTTCATCTATGTTAGGCTTAAGAAAACTGGCTAACTTCCTATTCGGTAACTTGCTTGAATGTCTTAAGAAACATGAACCAAATGCGTACTAAAGGTTTTTATGGTTGTATTTAATGCACAAGCGAATTCTAGTGATCCCATGTTAGGAGCTTCCTAGCCGGCTCGACATAGGAGTGAAGTAGGAGCTTGTAGAGTTGAGGAAGTACGTACGCCACCCCACGATTGGTATTAAGGAATACACCCGTCATCCACGCGACTAATACACACTAATCAACCGGTAAAAGATAGTTAGGGAGTAAGGAAATCTAAGTAAACACATTTCTCTACACATAAGTTTTCACCACATTTTATTTTCAGTTATTTTATTTTATTTGCATTCGTAGTAATTTGGGTTAGTTGGCTAGCAACTAATTCCGCCCACTCCTTCAAACCCGAGATTTTACTTGCTTTCATAAAAAAATTATAAAAACATAAAAAAGAATCTTCTCTCACCCTTAGACCTATTAGAGTAGTCTTTCATACCTAACGAACACTATTCCCTGTGGAGAACGATCAATCCCCCGTACTTACCACTACACTATACTACATCGGTCAGGTACACTGCCTGGTGGGGTTGTAAGCCTCTTGAGATCCCTCGAGAGGTAAAACCTGTTGTAAGGTTGCAAAACCACGCACCAAGTTTTTGGCGCCGTTGCCGGGGAATAGTTATTGTTTAGGTTGAATTTTTATTTTATAGGTCTACTCACTAGATTCCTTTCTAGTGAGATTTTTATTTTATTTTTCTAGGTTTTCTTTAGTCTATCTACTTTCTTTGTGTGTTTGTTCGTAATTGGTTCGTCACTATGGATAGGGAGATTAAGGCATTCAATGAGCTTAATGAGTTAATTGATAGAGAGAAGAGACTCGCCCGCCTTAGCACGAGCAGTGAGATTGAGCTTAGAGACGACTTAAGGTTAGTTCACAATTCCTCACCAATTCTAGAAGGATTAAGTCACCATAAGTTTATCTTTAAATGTCCTTGCCCCGCTAAAAATCGTAAGTACCCATGGATTAGAAAGGGGGGTTATTTTAATGTGAAGGTTCCATGCATGATTGGTCACATGTTTAGGGAGCATACCTATATTGATCTCAAGGCACCAATGAATTTCATGTCTAGGCTTTACTATAACTGGATCATGAGCAATGAGCTGAACCCTAGACAAGACCCGTATGACCCCAATCAGATGTGCAATTTTGTAGGTCTAGCAAGTGGTTTACACGTCTTTATCGGAGATTTCGTTTACCAATGTGATTTTGTGATCCTAGAAGATATAAGGGGGATTATAGATCCGTATTTAGGCGAGATAGTTTTAGGAGAACCCTTCATAAGAACGTCCCAAGCAATTTATGATAAGGATGAAGGTAGTGTGACATTCTCCAGCGAAATAGGATGCATCAAGTACCTGATGCCCCATAATGTGTCTCGTTTCTCTAAGTTCGAACCAAAATTTAAGGGCATTAAGGGCTTGGATGTCGATAATATCCCAGCACTCGAGGTTGATAACAATAACCAAGGAAGGGCTAGAGTTAAGTATTCGATGTGTTTGGCCTTAGGTCCGGAATACAAGTGGGATGAAAGAGTGATACAAAGCTTTAAAACCATATTTTTTATGCAAAACGGAAAAAACGTAGAACCCGTGACTTTGAGTCTAGCTACAAGACTCGTTAATAAAGAAAAGCGCTTCTTGGGAGGCAACCCAAGCTTTATTTATTTATTTGCTTTGTGTGTTTATTTAATTGTTTGTTTGATTTTATTTGTTTCCATATGTGTGTTTAATTTTTATTCTTATTGATTCATGTTCAAAACTAATTTGTGAAAATGCTTTATCTTGTTTTTAACTTCGTCTTAATTACATATAAAGGTATTTTGCAAAAGTTAAGTGTAAGGGAAATCTAAATCGGTTTATTAGAACAAATTAACATGAATCGTAATAATAATAAATTAACATACATATTAGTATTCGTTTGAGTCAAATGCTTGTATCGAGTCATAGTGATGTTTTGCAGGATTTCCAGGAAGTAAGGTAAAGGTTTTTCCAGAAATTTTCCGGAAACTTAACATGAGAATTTTTGTCAGGTCATTTCTGACGGCGTCAGGGTTTATAACCTGACGGCGTCAGATTTAATTTTCAGAAATTTTTGAAAGTTTTGTTTTCATAAAAAGTTTATATTAAAATCTCCAACTTATAATCTCCAGGAATCTGCAAAATTATCATTCCACAAGCATTATATCCTTATATATAGATTTATCCCGCCGATGTTATGCAGGTTTTCGTGTTTGTTTTCTCAGGTTTAACAGGTTATTTTGGACAAGGAAATGTTTTTGGATCAAGCTTATGGCGATGCATTAGTCATGGAGCTTCAACATTCTCTTTGGAAGAAGATTTAACCATGTTACTTCATTATCCACCGAACGAATCAGGGGAGTATTTGATTTCATTCTTTTACTTTATACTTTTACATCTTGTTATTTGAACATTGGGGACAATGTTCATCTTAAGTGTAAGGGGAGGGTAAAAGTACGATTAGAGAATGCTTTTACGCTTGATTTTTGTTTGTTTAATAGTAGATGTGTAATAAAACTGAGATAAATACCTGTTAGGGTAATTTTAGTGCCAAATTTAAATTTTTTTACAACATATAGGAGTGAAACTTTGATCTTAATGAGCGTCTCACGGATAGGAGTTATATGACTAGCACAAAAACCGTACCACTAAAAAATTTTCCACCCCCAAATATGTGAGGTTCGCCCCTAGAATTGGTAGGAAAAGCATTTATGCTATGATGTGTGTACCGGTAGCACTTAGATTCTAGAACTTGCGTTAGGACCATTCCGAGGCCACAAGTGAGACTACATTCGTGTAGTTAGATTTACTACATGATAAGAGGCATTAGGATTAACCCATTGTTTTACACCTGTGTTTTTGTTATAATTACTTTGGCTACATTAGTCAAGTAATTCTCCCACACCCTTTGCGTTGTACTCATTTTTAGTACACGATACCCCTAGTACACCCCTCAGAGCCTATCTTTTCGTTTCGACCTTTAAGCATTTTACTTAAAGGAAGAATTTGTTACACCCCACTTAAATGTACACCCAAATCGCCTTAGCCTACCTTGTATGCACTCATTTTTAGTGCATTATTGTGACAACATTTGTTTAAACCCAAGTTAATTATCTAGTTGATTACATGGTTGCTAAGTCGAGTCATATCCTTGTACATATTGTTTTGGGACGATTGGGACTCATGGGTAAAGTACTAGTGTAATGGAGTAATGGGGAAGAACATCATTCATTACCCCCATATGTGCTAAATGTTTTAAAAGTACTCCAAGTGTTTTGATTATCTTAATTCGAGTCATTAGAATAGTTTTTTTTATAAAGTTATGTAAAAGTTCAAGTGTAAGGGGGATGCAACGCCCCTATGATGTATTATTTTGGATGGTAGGGCAAAAGTGTATGTCAAAAAAAAAAAAAAAAAAAAAAAATCGAAAAAATCAAGAAAAATACAAAAAAATGAGAAAAAGAAAAGTAGAAAAAACATACGGACTACCATCCCGTTTCATTTTATGTTTATTTTCTGTTTTTGTTATTTTGTTTTTAGCTTAAGATTGAGTCGAGTCTTGGCTTAGCAACATTGTATAGTACATGTAATTGATCAAGATCTTTAACTCGCCACCAGTAAAATATCCCTTATCCAACAAAACCGTGTTTTCCTTTTCCCTACACCTAACGTTATAACCCATTTAAAAGCCCTCTTTGATAGTTTATCTTAGGTGCTTACGCCTAGTGGAGGAGGTTTTCGATCCTTTCCCAAGCCTATGGTAATCTATTTGCTATGACAGGTAGTGAGAGATATTATCCGTTTTCATTTATGAGATTTATTTTGATGACACTTGAGAGATGTGAGTATCTAAACACTACTTGTGAGGTGCTAGTTTATAATCTCCGTGCTTATTATGATTAAAGTGGAACGAATATTTGTTGTAATTACTTTTATGTTTGCATTAAATGACCCCTAACTTGTATTTTGATTAGAATAAAAGCGCATTTGCTTGAGGACAAGCAAATCTCAAGTGTAAGGGTATTTGATGAAGCGAAAAGTGTACCGCTTTTAAGGGGTCATTTAAGCCCTAAATCGTATTTATTTGATCAAATATTGCCCTAAATCGTTCCTTTTGTCATTTTAGGTACTTTTGAGGAGAAATCTGGAAAAGGAGGCATTTTGGACGTTTTTGGAGCATAAAAGTGAAGAAAACGACAAAGTCTCAAAATTGTGCTGGAAGTTACCTTTGACGGCGTCAGGATTTACTCCATACGGCGTCATGGCTTGGCAAAGAAAAGGTGGATGTGAAATTTACTCATGATAAGCCAGTGAAAATTGCATGTGAATTCTGACGGCGTCACGCTTTAACCTGATCAAGGGCGTCACGGCTTAATTCAAAGAGGGACGGCGTCACGTTCAAGGTCTGACGGCGTCAAGCCTTGATAAGCCAGAACGGATTTTGGAGAGCTAAAGAGGGACGGCGTCAAGAAGGTCATCCGGGAACCCTAGAAGCGGCGAGGTGACGGCGTCACACTCCATAACGTGACGCCGTCAGATCCAAAAGTCTATATATAGTTTTCTAATTTTTTGTCATTAGTGTGGAACTTAGTGTGGAATTTTTGGGAGAAAACCCTAAGACGATTTTAGCATCTTTTTCAAGGCTTTTTGCCTTGAGATCTTCCATGTTACATTGAAGATAAGTTATCAATTAATCATTCAATATGTCTATGTGTTGTTTGATTTTATCTTGTTCTTGTCTTTTGATTAACATGTTAGGCTAGATTTATCTTGTGTTTGCTTAGATCTAATGAAACCTAGCTATTGATTATTGGTTATTAGTGTGTTGTTAGTTGTATTGGATGATTGTTCATCTATGTTAGGCTTAAGAAAACTGGCTAACTTCCTATTCGGTAACTTGCTTGAACGTCTTAAGAAACATGAACCAAATGCGTACTAAAGGTTTTTATGGTTGTATTTAATGCACAAGCGAATTCTAGTGATCCCATGTTAGGAGCTTCCTAGCCGGCTCGACATAGGAGTGAAGTAGGAGCTTGTAGAGTTGGGGAAGTACGTACGCCACCCCACGATTGGTATTAAGGAATACACCCGTCATCCACGCGACTAATACACACTAATCAACCGGTAAAAGATAGTTAGGGAGTAAGGAAATCTAAGTAAACACATTTCTCTACACATAAGTTTTCACCACATTTTATTTTCAGTTATTTTATTTTATTTGCATTCGTAGTAATTTGGGTTAGTTGGCTAGCAACTAATTCCGCCCACTCCTTCAAACCCGAGATTTTACTTGCTTTCATAAAAAAATTATAAAAACATAAAAAAGAATCTTCTCTCACCCTTAGACCTATTAGAGTAGTCTTTCATACCTAACGAACACTATTCCCTGTGGAGAACGATCAATCCCCCGTACTTACCACTACACTATACTACATCGGTCAGGTACACTGCCTGGTGGGGTTGTAAGCCTCTTGAGATCCCTCGAGAGGTAAAACCTGTTGTAAGGTTGCAAAACCACGCATCAGTTAACTCTTCAGTCTGATGATAAGGCTGATAGGGATGTATATTTATTCTTGCTAAGGAACAAACTAATAAAAGCTAAGGTTCTGCGACTTTCTCTTCATTCATCAAGTTCTCTTCCGAAATTTATCCTAGAGGGAATTTCTATTGGTTATAGCCTAGTCTAGGTGGGTCTTGGTATGTTGGGTTATAGCATGATATTAATAACTTGATTAATTGTTTTACCAAAACAATTAATGCAACGTCTCTTTATTAACACAACACGTGGTAGGTTAAGAATTTTGTGTCTCTAATATGGATACTTGGGTTCCTCGTTTTCAATAGTGATCCTAGTTTCCGTCACTTTAATATGTTATCAGTTGGTCGGTTGTCTATGTTTGGAGGTTGAGGGAAGGAACTGTTATCTAGAGTAAGGTTTGGGGTGGTTTCGTTAACTTTAGGGGTTTCGGGAGACATGGTACTGTGATAATTTGCAAATAATAATTATAAGAAATTATTATAAGAAATTAATATCATTAGGGAAAGAAACTAAAGGTGAAATATCAAGAGTACAAAGTTTAGTATAAATGATCCTAAATGGATAAGGCTCTAAGTAGGGTTTCATCTTGATGTCCTAGCCTGGACATGAGAGGGATAGATTGGATAGGGGAATCAGGATTCTGTAACCACCTTATAGTTATAAATATTTCATTATGCAGTTTAAACGATTAACAATAGATGATTTACAAATAATGTTTCAGTAACGGCGTGGCACGGAGGACTCTGGTTAAGTTTTTGTGAAAGTCGGTTATAGTCCAATGTTTGAAAACATTTGGTTCTCTATAACCACAAGCTCTGATACTGATATGACCAAGAATCACGTTGGGAGGTGGAGGAAACACCATAAACTCGAACTAAAGATTAAACTTTGAATTTTCGGTTTATTGATTGCCGAGGTGTGTATGTTGTCTAAAGAGAGAAGTAAAGACAACACACACACCTCATGTGTTACAAATGAATCCTCAACCCTCCTAGTATTGACATAGGAGGGTATTTATTACAAGCTACAAGTTCTAACTTAGCAATATGACTAAACTAGTCCTTGTACTTTAAATGCTATTACAATTCCCACATATGACAAAACTTTAAAGCTAACAATCTCTCCCCAAAGTGAAGTCATATGGGAATTGCTTACAATGTTCCCTACAAGTAAAATATAAACAGTAAGTACAGAGAATAATCTTCAAACTTCATTACTTCGTTCAGCTTGCAGAATCTTCTCAGCTTTCATTTCTTTACTTGCAGACGAACCATGTGAGCAAATCTAATTAGGGTTTAATATAGAGTGCCCTGAGTGCTCTCCCCGTGCTCTCCCCTAATTAGTGCTCTCCCCCAAACTGACAACCTCTCTTATGATTGCCCTGTATCTGAAGTCCGTTCGGGGGAATGCATTATCAACATCTTCATCTCACCAAATGCATCCCAGTTATTTTTCCCATGAGAGATCAGCCCGCACATTTCTCTCCCCTGCTGGTTACGATTCATCGGAATCAGCATACTGATGTGTACGTGAAATACAAACTGGAAGCACTTCCTGTAATCCGTGAGAAGATGTAGATAAATCCAATCTAACCTCCTGAATCAACAACAACGGCTTTATGTAGTGACTACTGATGGAGAAAACCCACTATAACGAACTTGAGTCTGAAGTAGAATAACCCAAACTTGTGACTTAAACTTGCACGATAGTGTGACTAAGAACCTATACTGAGCACTACAATGTAACTCCTTAAAGCATAGGTCGTTTCATATACCCATCCATCATTCCTTAACAGTATATGAACATCTCTTGAATTATCCACATCTTTGTGTGACACTAAGTACTACAACGTATCTCCTTTAAGTGATAGTTAACTAGGTCTTCGTCCATCCTCCCCTTGACCTATGAAAACTAGATAACCCAAGACTTAATCACTATTCCCATGAGTGCCCAAACAAGGATCTCGAAGAATCATGCATCCAACCAACCCCGATATCTTCAAGATACTAAGTACACGTACCCGAGATATTCCACTTCAACTTCAAATAAGTAATAATGAATCATCATCCTTGTAGCCACAGCTGATAATTTGACCATTGTCATCTGATTGTGAATCTTGATCAGGATCTTTTAGGCTATACGTGGTGATGTTGAAGGTGCAGTCCGATAATATTATTTGTGATGTTGGTGTGAAATATGCCATAAAATGACATTATAATGATGCTGGAAAAATTTGAGTTTAAGAAATTTTTACGCCAAAAATTCCCCGAAAAATTCGAATTTTGGCCAAAAAATTTGAATTTTGGGCCAAAATTTTCACTCTTGTACCAGAATTTGAATCTCGCGTAAAAATGGACCGTAAAGTCTCCTGTGAAAAATAAATTTTACTCAAATTTTCCCGCCAAAAAACTCTTTTTTTTTTTTTTGCAAATGCGATAAGGTTGTCCAATCGCGATAACAGTGAAGATGGTCAACTGCGATAAATCTCAAATGCGATAAACCTCAACTGCGATAAACCTCAAATGCGATAAACCTCAACTGCGATAACCATCTGAGTTGCAACTGCGATAAGATCAAATGCGATAGGAGTTGAAATGCGATGTCAACTGCGATAAGGCCAATTGCGATAGAGCTTATCAGCGATAATCTCCAAATGCGATAACGATCGCAATTCTCATACAAGAAATGCGATAAACAAGACGAATTGCGATAACTCGCTGGCTGCTATGCAATTGCGATAAAACGCATATTTCTACCCATTTTCACTAACTTTTTGACTTTTAGCTACAATCCCACGCAACTCCCATACTTGTCTGCCAAGATTTCTGCCAACTTTCACTAACTCTTCACACTTCAATAATTCACAATCTTCACTAAAATAATCAATAACAAATCTTTTACAAAATTTGTTAGTGATTTTCGATCAATGAACCAAGAACAAACCAAAGTCTATTCTTCCTTTAAGCAAGATTTGAGTGAAGAACTAGTGAACTTACACAGCCCAAGTCGACATATCACAAAACAAACACAACCTTTGATCTTCAACATGTGAACGATTTGAACCAAAAACACAAACAGCCACGTTTTTGAAGATAAAAAAAACGCAACTTTTTGGTACTTATGAACATGAATCGAACACAAAGCATCAAAACTGCTACTGATGAACAGTAACAATCAAGAACACACCAAAAAATCACATTGATTACCTCAAACACACCACGAGTCGCCCCCGGTTAGCTCTTGATACCAATTGATATGACCAAGAATCACGTTGGGAGGTGGAGGAAACACCATAAACTCGAACTAAAGATTAAACTTTGAATTTTCGGTTTATTGATTGCCGAGGTGTGTATGTTGTCTAAAGAGAGAAGTAAAGACAACACACACACCTCATGTGTTACAAATGAATCCTCAACCCTCCTAGTATTGACATAGGAGGGTATTTATTACAAGCTACAAGTTCTAACTTAGCAATATGACTAAACTAGTCCTTGTACTTTAAATGCTATTACAATTCCCACATATGACAAAACTTTAAAGCTAACAGATACCAATCTGTAACACCCCCATTTTCGAGATACGCAGCGGAATATAAGCTTGGGGTGTTACTTCATGGTTCACAGTCATGGGAATAGAAAACGACTCGAAAAGAGACGTTTTTCAATAAAAATTGTTATCATTCATTTATTCAATATCAGAGTACATAAGATAGGTCCCAGAGGGAGGTTCGGAAAATACATTATGAAAGTTACATTATTCTGTTGAATGATAACAAAGTGGACACCCTTTTATTTTAAGAAGAAAGTCCACCGCCACTCCGTGCCAATAATCATACTTCTAGATACCTGAGATAAACATGCTTAAAAAGTCAACACAAAGGTTGAGTGAATCTATAGTGTTTTAAAGTTATAATTAGTTTGAACACAAGCCAAAGTAAGAGAATTCAGTTATATCGTAGTTCGGTAATATTGCACTAAACCTCATGACACGCAATGCGTTGACAGTTTTCAGGTTCCACAATCACGATTGAAATGAGAGTGGTCTTGCCCCCGAGTTAAAGATATCAAATATAATGCATCTGTCTAACCGGCTACCACGTAGATATCCATCCGGTTAGTACAAATGGGTCGTCAGGCCAATAGATCTATTCACATATTCGCGCTCACCCAGCAGGTGACTAATGGTGCATGATATGAGGGTCTTTTAAATAAATAATTCAATCTCAATAATAAAGTAAGTTAGCCTAGTGCAATAATAATCAGGAAAATACTTGTGTTCGGTTTAATAGCATGTATCTCCCCACATATTTGGAAAACACGTAAGTAAGAAAAGTGGGACTATAAACTCACCTGAATAGTCTGGATGGAAAACAAAGTTATACAAAGTTGATAAACGTCTCCGGCTTGCAACCTGGGTTGTTATGTCAAGTTTCAGTAATCGTTCATGAATATATATAAGTTTCCAGTGTTCGTTTTGTAACCTTCTGGTTGGTGATTAAAAGCTTAATTGAGCCAATATGTAGTTTCAAAAGTAAGATTTTATTATATTTTCTTATCTGTAAGATTCGGTTCCGTCCGTTCGTTAAATGGATACTTCGTTTGTTAGTTACGGTACAAAACATATATTAAGTTTAAATAAAACTTAATAATAATAATACTAATAATAATAATAATTATTATAATAATAAAATTATAATAATATTAAATAAAAATTAGGGTTTAGGTTATATTTTCATTTTAAACCTTCATGTTTCTATAGTTGACAACCTTTACCCTTAGACTTTATGAATATGACAACTTTTACCCTCGGACTTTAGTTAGTTGACACTTTATACCCTCAAGTTTCAAAATAGTCAGTTTTACCCCCTTAGGGATTCCCCGATCGCATGCTTAGTCCAAAACAGAAAGATTATAGAATTTTGACAGAAATGGTCCTTGTGTTTGTTAGTCGATCACACCCGACATCCTTATACAAAAACATTTTATTTCCAACGATTCAAGCCGAGACTTTTTACGAATCCTTTTACTAAAATGTTTATAAGTGTTTTAAGAATGTTTTTGCAAAAATCTAGACCTTGGTTCGAACACACGACCTCACAATAATTTTTGGAAACTCGCTACTTCAGTTTTTCGACACAGAAATATACCCAACTTTATACGCTTCGTTCTCACTCGTGTCTTAACGAAAATAGATGATTCTTTTTCCTAAACGTATCCCTTTTAGTCTACTTTTATCATGTCGAAAAATAGAATTTTAGGAACACGTTAAAGGGTCGAAATTAAGGTTCAAAGCACAGGGTCTGCTGCTGTTCCTATTAAAAATCTGTTCTGAATTTAAATAAAAAGACCATTTGTTTTGCGTTTTCACGACTCGAGGTCAAGAGACTTTTTGAAGGAAACGACGTTCCGGACAACTTTCGTGTTTTAAGTTTTCGACGAAACGGACCAGAAAGGCCTCGAATCGCGTGAATACGTCTGCTGTAACAGAAAGCTTATTAAGTTTATTTATAACTTTAAATCGACATAACTTTTGACTCGTTTATTGGTTTTCGATGATTCAAATTGCCACGTTCTTCTAAAATTATTTTATTTAATAATATGTAAACGTCTTATAGGCTAGTGTTCTTAAAATATAGAAAAGAAAAACAAATAGAGGGTGTTTGTTTGCTACTCGATAAGAACAAAAGTAAAGAAATAATTTGATTTTGCTATTTTTAGGTTATAACGAGTTTTTGTGAGTGTTTATATATATTATTAAGAGTATATTAAGTATAGAAAAAGAATTGAAAAGAGCTAGAACATACCTTAAGTTATATAGGTCGATTAGGGTAGATTATGAACTAGGGTTTCGAAATGACTTCACCAAGGGTCTAGCTCCCTCCTAGGCTTCTTTAAGGATACTAAGATCTTGTTTGTGAGTTGTAGGATCAGAATTGAAGTGATTTGGGGCTGTGGTGGTGTGTGTCGAATGGTTGTGATAAAATTTAGGGTTTTCAAGGCTTATATTTATAGGAAGGGAAAGCTAGGGTTTCCTAGAGATGTTGATGTGTTTGTATAGCATCCATAGGTTAAGTTGGTGATTTGTTTGGTAGAGAAGAGGCCACAAGGGTTAGAGGAGGGGGAAGGTGATGTGGAGCTTTATGTATCATACACCTATGCATATTCTAGAGGAGGGGGAATGTGGAGGCTTAATATTCTTTCATTTTCGAGTTGTAATGACCAAGAATCGTCTTTTAAGACCTTCTGGAGGTCGAGGTTCATGAAAGAAGATGATATTCATTTTCGGTTTAGTGAGAGAGTAGAGAGAAGGTGGAGTGTGATAAACTTTGGATATTATTTCTTTGTCAAATGATTCACAGCCACACCCCACAAGTGAAGACTTGTGGGGTATTTAAATGCCTAAAAAGACAACTTTGCTAATATTACATTTTCAGTCCTTGCACTATATGCAATCTAGTTGTCTACTTCCAATTCACGTAAATATCGCCCAGCTTCATTTCTAACAATCTCCCTCCAGCTGGAGATATACGTGAATTGGTTACAATGATTCCTAACAGTTACATAAAAATGATAAAAGCAATGCTGAAGTAGAGCAGTTTCCTTTTGAGGATGTCTTCACAGCTCTTGATCTTCTCGTATCTTTCTCAGCTTGCTTGACTTACTTGCAGAATCACTGTAATGACCTAATTGGGTTATTACTCCCTCCCAATTAGTGAGGCATTTTCATTTACATGCTCCCTCCCAAATTGACAACCCGTTTGATATAGCCCTGATGCTTGTAGAAGAAGTTTCTCTGAAATCTTGCCAAATTGTCTTCAGTCTCTTGCACAGCGGAAAACGGATTATAGACTGATGACTTGTAACTTCTTCACAGGTTTCTTTGGGGAGCATCATATCGACATCTTCAGCTCACTTAGAATGCTTCCAGTTCTTCAATAAACAGCCCCGATGTACACATTTCATACATTTCTCCCTCCAGGATGATGACGATCTTTCGGACTCATCCTACATATGTGTACATAGACATATCAACTAGAAGCAACAAACAAATCAATACCCCATGAGTTGATGTCGATAACTATTCTCTCTACAATTCTCTTTAGAACAATCTCTTCTCAAACCTCTTGTATCAAAACAACAGCTCTGATACCAATTGTAATGACCAAGAATCGTCTTTTAAGACCTTCTGGAGGTCGAGGTTCATGAAAGAAGATGATATTCATTTTCGGTTTAGTGAGAGAGTAGAGAGAAGGTGGAGTGTGATAAACTTTGGATATTATTTCTTTGTCAAATGATTCATAGCCACACCCCACAAGTGAAGACTTGTGGGGTATTTAAATGCCTAAAAAGACAACTTTGCTAATATTACATTTTCAGTCCTTGCACTATATGCAATCTAGTTGTCTACTTCCAATTCACGTAAATATCGCCCAGCTTCATTTCTAACACAAGTCTTAAGAGTTAAGTATGTAATGGTCTTGGTTGGTTTGTAGTTGGATTCGATTAGGGTAGTGTAAAAGGAAAGGGTTTGGTTCGAATTTGGCTTCAAGGAATTGTACACTAGGCTTAAAGGTATGGTACTCTAGGGTTTAATGTGACATTAGGGCACGTTTGGTAGAGAGAATTTCAGAGATTAGAAATGAAGTAGAGAATATAATTCAGATAATAGAAATGGGTGGAGAAATTTAAAGTCAATTCTAGTGTTTGGTAACATGAGAAATAAACTCGAGAATTGGCAAAAAATAAAAAATAAAAAATAAAAAAAAAAACTTTTTATTGAAAGAATTAGAACTTTTATTTGTTGATTTTTAAAAAATAATAATTTTTCTAAATAACAATTCTAAAAAATATATATTTAAAAAAAAATTAATTTTTTTTATTTAAAAAAAAACTTATTTAAAAAAAATTATTTTTTTAATTTATTTTAAAATTATTTTATAAAATTAATTAAAAAAATTATTTTAAAAAAAATTATTTTTTCTAAATAACAATTCTATAAAAAATATATATTTTTTTAAATTATTTTTTATAAAAAAATTATTTTAATTTTTTTTAAAAACTTATTTTATAAAAAATTTATTTTAAAAAAATTATTAAATTTTTTTATAAAAATTAATTTTTAAAAAATTTTGTAAAAATATTTATTTTAAAAAAGTTATTAAATTTTTCTTATAAACAAATTATTTTTTCATCAATTTCGTAAAAAAATATTACAAAAACTAACCAATTCTCTATCAATTCTCCAATTTCCCAACAAAAAGTGAGGAAATGAAACTTTAAAAATTACACTACCAATTCTCTATCAATTCTCTCCAATTCTCCGCTTTTTTATTTCTCTGCTTAACCAAACACGAGATATGATGCCATTTCCATTTCTTCACCCTTATTTCTCGGTACCAAACATGCCCTTAGGGTTTCTAGGGTTGTAGGATGTTTAGAAATAATTTTTAGAATTCTATGAAACAAACAAATGTAAATCGAATTATATATATAAGTGAGAAAATGTTTTGTGCTTGGGAGGGTTGTACTCTAAGCTTAAGATACTTGTACTAATGTTAGAAAAATAAGGAAAATGTATTTTTATTTATTTCTTAATTTTCTATAATTTTTATGTAATTTTTATTACACTTTAAATACATATAATTGAGTTTTTATGATTTTGTGCATTAGAGGGTTGTACATTGAGTTTATGGAGTTGTACATATATTAAATAAATAAATAAATTATTTTTATAATTTATTGTGTAAAAATATTACATAAAATGTCATTTAAGTAACTATTATCAAGATTTTATTTAGAATCTTATAAATATATATGTTTCATGCATAAAAGACTTGTACTTTAGCTTTAGTAAGGTTGTACTTATAATTTAAAATATGAGGAGAATGTAGTTTTTATAATTTATTAAGTTGTGAAAATTATATGTTAAGTTTTGTTAAGTTAAAAGTAAATAAATGAAATTTTTAGTTTATATGCATTAAGTACTTGTACTTTAGGTTTAAAGACTTGTAAAAATATTTAGTGAGTTTGGAAAATATAATTTTTAAGAGTTATGTATGTAGGGTTTGTAATTTATACGTTATAATAAATATAAAGATGATTTTTATAAAGATATTGTGAATAAATGTTTTTGTGCATAAATGACTTGTTCACTAGTTTAAATAACTTGTAAATATATTATCTTGTAAAAATATTGTATAAATAAATTAGGGTTTGTAAAATGTATATATAAATTCATAGTTATGTGAGATTAGGGTTTTATCGGGAGTTAAAGTAGAATTAAGGTTTTTATGCTTTAGGGACTTGTACATTATTTATATGTTGCTATTTTTATGGTTTCGTTATCTTCACATATTGTTATTGTAGTTTAGGGTTTCATAAATTCTTATTAAATAAGAAACGTTTTAGTTTTAAACGTACGTTAGCGAAATAACGTAAAATGATAAGTGGGACCTCATAACGTTTTAGGTCAAAGATGTTTATACAGTTGAATACTAAATCAGTTAAGGTTGGGTTGCAAGCACGGTTATTCGGGATGTGATCTTCGTCACACAAGATAATAGTTATGATCAAGAGAGAAAAAAAAATTACGTGGTAAAAGGATAAGTATTCTGAGAGATAGTTTTTTTTTTTTTTTTTTTTTAAATGAGGAATTTTTCACAGTTGTTACAGGAGAGTTGAAGATGGGTTGGTTTTGTTGAAGAGGATGTTGGTGAAGAATATGATTAGTGATAGTGTTTCGTATTCTTTGATTGTTTATGGTAAGATAAAGATGGGAGAAGTGGAGTCTGCTAGGGAGGTTTATGATGAAATGGTTAAGAGAGGTTTTGAGGCTAATTCGTTTGTGCATACAAAGTTTATAAAGGCGTATTGTGAGGGTGGGAAGATTGAAGATGGTGATGAGCTGTTTAGAGATATAGAACGTGTTGGTTTCAAGCCGTATGATGAGACCTATACTTGTATGATTGTTGGTTTTTCGAAGGTTGAAAGATTGGATGAAAGTTTGAAACTTTGTGAGGAAATGGTGCAAAGTGGATTTCTTCTGAGTTGCTTGGCTTTCAATGAAGTGGTTGAGAGGCTAAATGGACGTGAGAGTGATGTTGAAGGTGTTCTTAAGCTATATTATGTGTGTTTGCGAGGACTCACCACATCGTAAGAGTCCCTCTTAACATATCCATAAGACTTGTCTTGTTCCAAAAGGTACATCAAGTGGCAACTGGAAGTCGTCATAGATGGCACAGAGCTCATCAAGATGGCTCAGCTGTTTGCAGATTTTGCCTTTCCAATTGCGTTTTCTGATTTTAAGGTGGTTAATCATCAAATTGGGTGGCTTGTATGTTTATTTTGCCTCAGAATCTAAGTTAATTTTAAGCAATGTATCCCAGTATCTTGAATTACATTTATATGGGTTTTTGAGTGTCGATGTTATTAACGGATCAAGGATGCACACCAGGCTGAACTCTGTTCAAGCGTTTAGTGACATTAACCGAGATGTGAGTTTTTAGCATTGATGCTATCTGATGATGCTGTTTTGTTTTTGGTTTCTTTTTGGTCTAAGGTCAGTAATGTTTATGAAATTATCTGATGATGTTGTTTTTGGTTTCTTTTTGATCAATGGGACTTTAATCGATCTTCCATCATGAACTGATGATGTTGTTTTGTTTTTTGATCAATGGGACTTTGAAAGTCAACACACAGTACAGACTTGTAAAAATGGAGAGGATGAAGATGAGGGTATATTCGTCATTTCAGTCCTCCACTAACGGTCAACTGACGGTTGACCCGGTCAAGGGACCAAACCCGTATGGGTCGTAAACCACAGGGACCAAATCCGGGTTTTTTAAACCACAGGGACCATTTTCAAATGACCCGGTAAACCACAGGGACGATTTTTGAACTTAAATCTTCCTTTGCATTTATTTTGACCAATTACCAAATTTTGGGAGTGGGACGTACGTTGGTGCCGTTGGTGACGCCAAACATAGCAACCCAAGGAGGAGAACGGCGCATCATTATGAAACTCGCGCCGTTCATCCTCGCGCCGTTAGAACCAGCCCTCGTATTTTTTTTTCTTTTCTCTGAGTTTGTAAACGTTTGGCAACAGTTATGTTTGAATTTTTGAACGTTTGTAAACGGCTCTTTAAGCAAAAAACACATATTTTCCAAAGTTTTTACCCCTAAAATTTCTATAAATACTTTCTTATTCTATCATTTTTTACAAACTCTTCCAAATTAATTTCTACTTCAGTAATACTTAATTTTCTTTCAACTATGGATCAAAACAATCCCAACAACTTCTCCACCTAAGACCATTATGATGTTTATTTTAAAAACGACCCGGAGCGATATATCCAGGGTTATACGGCGTATAAGAGGACGAGGTCATACATACCACGTGATCGAGAAGAGGTGGAACAACGTTTAATCAACGACTATTTTGGCGACAGTGACACTCCACCTAAGTATACAGAAGAGCAGTTTAGGCGAAGGTATCGTATAAGTTCTACACTTTTTAATAAAATAGTCAACGATATCTTAAGCTATGATGTTCAACCTATTCCCGAGTACTTTTATTTTTTTAGACAACGTTACGATGCTACCGGTCGTTTAAGTATTAGTCCTCTTTTGAAGTGCACATCTGCAATCCGCCAACTGGTGTACGGCACTGCGCCTGATGTGTTTGATGAGTACTTGCAAATTGGTGAACGTTGTTCACGACATTGTTTAGAGAATTTTACTAAATGCATACATATTTTATACGTTGAAAGGTATTTAAGCTATGATGTTCAACCTATTCCCGAGTACTTTTATTTTTTTAGACAACGTTACGATGCTACTGGTCGTTTAAGTATTGGTCCTCTTTTGAAGTGCACATCTGCCATCCGCCAACTGGCGTACGGCACTGCGCCTGATGCGTTTGATGAGTACTTGCAAATTGGTGAACGTTGTTCATGACATTGTTTAGAGAATTTTACTAAATGCATGCATATTTTATACGTTGAAATGTATTTAAGAAAGCCCACTTCAGCGGATGTTGAAAAAATATATGCATTACACGAAAAAGAACATGGACTCCCGAGAATGCTAGGGAGTATTGATTTTATGCATTGGGATTGGAAAAATTGTCCAAAGACCTTGCATGCTCAATTCAAAAGACGTGATCATAAATACCCAACTCTTATGTTAGAAGCGATTGCGGATCAAAAATTATGAATTTGGCATGCATATTTTGGGGTCCGGGGGCAAATAATGATCTTAATGTGTTATATGGTTCCCCGTTATTTGATGATGAACTTGCCGGTAAAGCTTCGGAATGTCCATTTGTAGTAAACGGACATACATGCAAGAAATGTTACTATTTAGCCGACGCCATTTATCCAACATGATCCGTGTTTGTCAAAACGTTTTCTGTTGCAAGGACTAAAAAAAAATTGAAATTTAAAAGAGTTCAAGAAAGTTCTAGAAAAGATATTGAACGAGCTTTCGGAGTCCTACAAGGTCGTTGGGGAATTATACGACAACCCGCACGTGCTTACGAAATCAATGCCTTCAAAAGAATCATGTATGGTTGTATAATGTTACACAACATGATATTGGAAGACGAAGAGTTCGAAGTGAATTTTAGAGATTTGTTCGTTGATACAAGGCCAAACATAGCAGACATTTGGGTCGAAAGATGTGATTTACATGTTAGAAAAAGCAAAGAAATTCGAGATAGACGAGTGCACGATGATCTTCGAGAAGACCTTGTGGAGCATTTATGGAACCTTAGTCACTAGTTTGTAATTTTTATTTCTAGTTTACTTACTATGTTTTTTATTTTTATGTACCTTATTTTTTTTAATTTTTTTTTTAATTAATGTAATGTGTGTTTTTCTATTATTTAATGAAGTTTATTTTAGTTAATATTATGTATATTTTATTTTATGTAAATGAAAAAAAAAATAGGAGAACGGCACCACATTTTCTGGTGCCAACGGGTTTCTGGTGCCGTTAACGGCACCACATGTTCTGGTGCCAAAGGGTTTCTGGTGCCGTTTAGTGTTTTGCTGACGTGACAGTACTTTTGGAGAACGGCACCAGAAGTTTGGCACGACGATACCCTCTGCTCTAAAGGGAGTGTGGGAGTGTGAGAGACGTAAGGCCGAGCATAATAGACCGCGGAGGACTAATCAAACTAGAAGGAACATATCTCGCCTTGGTTTTCAGTCTACCATTTTTCTCATATTTCAGTCCGGTGTTCTTGCCCGAATCAGTTTTTGATCCGATCTAATTTTGGTTGGTCCGGTCCGGTTTTAAACCGTGATCAACCCACGCTGAAATTTGTTAACAGATTTGCAATCTTTAATAAATTTTGAAAAGAGTATGTGTTTAGTATTAAAATATGTAAAGAAAAATTTTGTTTTTATACTAGCGATGGTGTCCACCATTTGTCTCAAGTCGATAACGAGTATAATGCAATCGCGGATTGCCACGAATTTTTTTGAGTTCTATTTAATCCATGGGTCAATAGCAATTACTTTAAACATTATTCGTTCCATGTTATCATTAAACATAGCTATATTGTTTTTGTAGTTTTACTATTTAGGTTAAAAGCTACAGTAAATATTTTCTATGTATTTACGATTTTGATTCATTTTGAACAACAAACATTTTTTGATCTTATTATGCTTGTTGGATTGTGGTTTTTCTAACTCACTATGAATCATTTAGGGACTTCCTACATTCTAAACCGATCAACGTTTTTTATGATGGCTTAAGTCATGAAAGTAATATTACGCCCTAAATTATTTCTTAATTAACCACAAAGTCGCCATCCTCGTCGAGTCGCCGTTGTAGTTTTCATTGTTTTTACTCCAGTCACTGCTCAATGACCCTCATGTGCCCCTTACCACCACACCTGCCCCTCCAAAAACCGCCACTCCGCCACGCATTGCCATCTTCCAACCACCACGTCACCACCAACTGCCTCATCTCACCACCTTTCACCACCCCTCCCCTCGTCGCCACCCCTCTCTCTATTATTGATATTGTTATAATGGTCGGTTTTCCTGTTTTCGTGAACAATTGAGAATACTTTTGTATTTATATATATATATATATATATATATATATATATATATATATATATATATATATATATATATATATATATATATATATATATATATATAGTGAAGGGTTATTTTCAGAACCAAAAAAATGTCGAGAACTGCGAGAACCAACGTTAGCCTTTGATCAAAAAAATCAATGGATGAAAATGAAATGGCATTATGGTAAATAAGAAGAATTTCGTCTGATAATTTTTATTAAGTTGAAGGGCAATTATGAAATTCCACCAAACATCAATCAACAAAAAAATAGGAGCAGTTACAGATCTATTTTCTCAGATCCCTCTCTCCCTTTCCCACTCAAACCTCTCTTTCAACCCTAATCCTAAACTCAGCCGCCACTACCATAAATCCAGAAAGAAAGAAAAAAAATCAATCGTTTTTATGATGGTTTATTCTGGTGAAAAGGCTGAACAAAAAACTTAGCAAAAAAGAACACAATCCATATCCAACCTTCATCAACAAATTTGACGTCTTCTGTTGCTCTTCTTGTTTATATTTTTGATCCAGGTATCCCCATATATTATTATTTTGTCTTAAATTGATTAGAGTTTAGATTTAAATCCCTTAATTCTATTTATTTGAATGTTTAAGTTTTCTTCTTTCGAATCACAAATAATTGTAATTTGGATACATGTGGTTATCATGTTTGTAGGTTCTAGATATATTTTAATTCCATAAAATAATCATGTATGTTGTACCGTGTGGATGTTATCATGGATCTTATATTGCAAAATGGTTATTATATTTTAGTTTATTGCAATTTCCCTTAAAAAAGAAATACGTACGATCTTATGGTGATTATATTTTGTTAGAGATTGCTTTCTTGGAACAAGAATTAAAAAAGCCAATAAGATTTGTTGAACATCGATGCATATTGTGATTTTTTTTTGGCTATGTCAAGTTTTTTGGCTATGCATTCACCATCTTCTAATAAGTTTGCGGTTTGTTAGTTTATATAAATATGTTTTTTATTCACCTTTTTTTTATTATTTGTTTTTTTTTAAGTTTTACGGAGTAAGAATGATTTACTCCATGCGGAGAGTTTTTGCTATTAAAAGAATGATTTACTCCATGAGGTTTTAAGAATGCACCTGACTGGGATGTTTTTGCTATTAAGTCTTTTTTAAACATGTATGCACCTGTGACATGACTGGGATGTTTTTGCTATTAAGTTTTAAGAATGATTTACTCCATGATGTTTGCTTTTTTGCTTTTCTTTGATGGTTATGAACTATTTTTTTTAACGACGTTATGAACTATTGAGTGTGTCATGATATATTTGAAAAGCTTGAGGAGAGTTTAGAAAGGTTTTAGTTTTAAATCTTCTGTATATGTATTTCATTTTGTTGGTTCTAACCAATTTGTTTTTTTTTTTGTTTGAATATACTTGTAGATTTGTTGAAGACGATGATGAAATCTAAGACGTTAAAAATAAATTTACATGGCTCAAGACTATGGGTACCTGGTGAATAAAGACGATGAAAATACACGTGCATGGTTCAAGACTAAGTGTACCTAGTGAACTAAGATGATGAAAATACATGTGCATAGTTGAAGACTACGTATACCTAGTGAACTAAGACGATGAAAATACATGTGCATGGTTTTAGATTACGCGTACCTAGTGAACAAAGATGATGAAAATACATGTGCATGGTTCAAGACTACACGTACCTAGTGAACAAAGACGATGAAAATACATGTGCATGGTTCAAGACTACACGTACCTAGTGAACAAAGACAATGAAAATACATGTGCATGCTTCAAGAGTACACGTACCTAGTGAACAAAGACAACGCAAATAGATGTGCATAACTTATTTGAGGCCAATGTTGTATAAAATGATGGTTGCACATGTATTTAATTAGCAATATATATATAACATTTTCTTTTTCTGAGAAGAATATTGTACATTCATTTTTTTTTCTCATTGCATGTATATAGAACATTCAATCTTTGTTAATTTACTTGACACATGCGTCTTGAATATATAAAACCTAACATGAAGACTATTCAGAACACCTGTGCTTACGTTACAAGCAGTGCACATATGCACACGTATTTTTTGAAATCATGCATGTTAGAAAAAGAAATTATTTCACAAAAAAAAAAAAAAAAAAAAAAAAAATCCTAAAATTTAGGAACTTGAAAAACGTTTTTATTAAAAAAAAAATTTAAAAAGTAATTTTACTATTATACCCTTTTGAATTAAATAATAAAATAAATATCCGAAAAAAATCTGATTGGTTGATGCTGGTTCTCGCAGTTCTCGACCTTTTATTGGTTCTGAAAATAACCCTACCCTATATATATATATATATATATATATATATATATATATATATATATATATATATATATATATATATATATATATATATATATATATATATATATATATATATATATATCTTCAATTGTTAAATAGTAGTAACAATTTATCATAGTCTTTCAATCTTCGATTACAAGATTCATAACAGTGATAGGTAATATTAATCTTCAACATTGAGATATCGATAAATTAGTATTTAAAGTATCTATATCATATCGGCTGTGATTATTAACTTATTATGTTAGTGAGTTAAATTATTGTGATTTATTGCATATTAATGGGATTTTATATTAAGTTTGGGTACTAGTCAAGGAGTGTGGCACGCACACTTATTTGAGTTAATATGTTTATGACCAGATAAAAAAGCAGAAGTTGGGGGTCGCACCACTAGGCAACTAGTTAAAGGTAATTATGCTAAGAAGTTAATGTTAGATGGGAATGATGAGTCTAATGTGGGAGTTGTTGATCCTGTTCAGGCTAGTCAGGGTACAAAGGAGATATGTGAAAGCAGTCAACCAGTGTCACAAAACAGGACTCAACCTAGTGTGTTTGCTGATTCATTTTACTCTGCATCTGATCCATTTCTGGGTGAGAATGACTTTGACCCTTTTTTAGACTTGGATAGTCTTGATGTTGCAAATAGTGAAATACCACCTGTTGTTGAGGAAGATGAAACTACTAGAGGAGAAGGTCATGAAACTGATACAAATGAGGTGACTGATGTAGAAGAGGGTAGTGACAGTGAATCAAGTGATGGGAATGATAGTGAATCAAGTAATGGAAATGACAGTGATGAGTTAGTTGATGATGAGAATCCATTAGAACATGTACATGTTGACATGGATACATTTGACAAGAGCAATGCTGATACAATGGGTCAAGATGATAGACAACCAGAGTTTATTGCTAATGAACAAATATATGTGGATATTACTGTGATGGATAATGAGGAGTTTGATAGTGCTGATGAAAAAGATGGTTTAGACAGAGTTAGGCAAATGAAGTTAAAACAGATAAAGAAACAAAACAAGTCTAAAAATGGTGATGTGCATAAGTATTACTTTTATGTTGGACAACAGTTTGGGAGTGGATAAGAGGTCAAGGACACGGTTCACAGACATTCAGTTGAAACAAGAAGAGAATTGTTTTTAAAGAAGAATGATAAACAAAGAGTTAGAGCTGAATGCAGGGGAACAATACCTGTATTTGAACCAACTGGTGTTATTGGGCTGAGTCAAGGATCTTGGCCAAGCCAAGTTACTGGGCCAACTAATGCAACTGAGTCCAGTCCAAAAGATAAGTGGACCGACGGTAAAATTAGTGCTACTTAGGGACTTGAATATAGTCCAAATAGTGGGTCACATTCTAGATTTGTTAGTGGAAAACCTAGGTTAAGGAAGATAGCAGACAATCAATGTCCTTGGGCTCTCCATGTATCAAAGGTAGGTGACACAGAAACATGGCAGGTTGAAACTTATGATTCTGAACATAAGTGTTTGCAATCAAGGAAGATACAATACTGCACTGCAAATTTCTTGTCTGAAGGACTCATGGATCAAATAGAGTCAAATCCAGAAATACCCTTCAAAGCCATTCAGGATCAACTACAAAAGAATTATAAAGTGGAGATATCAAGGATGAAAGCCTATAGGGCAAAATCAAAGGTTGTTGATCATGTAAGAGGGGATATCACTAGTCAGTATCATTTGCTTAGGAACTATGTTATGGAACTTAAAGCCTGTAATCCTAATATAACTGTTAGGATTGGGGTTGAATCAGAGGCAGATCACACTTGTCCAACTAGAATATTCAAAAGAATCTATGTATGTTTGGGTGCAGCAAAGGTAGGTTTCAAAGCATGTTTGAGGGATTTCCTTGGGTTTGATGGGGGCCTTTTTGAAAGGTCCATTCCCAGGTTAATTATTGACTGATGTGGGTGTGGTTCCTAATAATGGTATATATCCATTGGCATATGGTATTGTGGAATCAGAATCAAAATACTCTTGGTCTTGGTTTCTTGAACACCTTAAAGAAGACCTAGAACTGTAGGACAATTCTAATTTCACTTTCATAAGTGACAGACAAAAGGTACATATTTCACTTTCAACTATTGATTTCAGTTATCTCATTTTAACTTATTTATATGTTATTGTTATCTTTTTGCAAAACAGGGTATTATACCTGCCATTCAGGCTTTGTTTCCAGCAGCTGAGCACATGTTTTGCCTAAGACACATCCACGAGAATATGAAGTTAAGATGGGTTGGGACTGCTTACAAAGGCCTGTTGTAGAAGGCTGCTACAGCTTTGACAATCCTAGAATTTCAAAGAGCAATGGATTCATTGAAAGACTTAAACAAAGAATGCTATGATTGGTTGACCAAAATTCCTCCACAACATTGGGCAAGATCCCACTTTTCAGGTAAACAATTTGTGATATTGTTTGTTAAACTGTGAGACCAATAGCATAATTAATCAAGTTAGTTATTGTTTGTTCAAAATAGGGAGACCAAAACTGACATGTTATTAAACAATATGTGTGAGGTGTTGAATGGTCAATTGGTAGATGGTAGGGATAGGCCTATCATTAGTACACTAGAATATGTTAGGGAATACATAATGAAGAGAATAGTGATATGTAAGGGAATCATTGCAAAAAGTGTAGGACCTTTAACACCTACTGCAACTAGATTGTTTCAAGTTGTCAAAGATGAGGCTAGCGAGTATATTTGTAATTGGAATGGAGGAAGTTGTAACACCCCGACCCGACAAGGGCAAAGATGTCACAATAATATGGTTTCTCATCAGAACAAGCAATAATAAAACAGCGGAAGTCTTAACATTAAACCAAAAGATAATAAGCCAACAAGACTTATATCAAGTTCAACAAGACAATGAAAAGAAATAAATGAATTACTTAACAATTCAAGAGCCAATCAAGGCATAACAAGTCTAATATTTAAATGGTAGAACTAAGGTACTAAGGTCCATGCTTCACTCAAAGTTGCTCTCATCCCAAAGCAAAACCCAGCTTCCTAGCTTAAATACCTGCCGCAGGAAAAGAAAATGCGGCTGAGCTACGAGAGCTCAGTGAACAGATATATCGATAACAAGCAGTAATAAAGGTTTACGAAACGTAAATGTAGTAAAGGTTATCAAGAGTAAAGGCACAGGAATAAGGTAATGGATAAATGTAAACTAAAATGAAAAAGGTAAAGGTAAACATAAAGGTAAAGGTAAAACAGCAATCCTCTACGAGCCCAGAACATATCATATCAATTAAGTAAACAAGTATACATTTATACGGAGGGGTGACCTCGGTATGCCAAGTATAATATGAGGGGATACCTCCAAGGGGTGGAGTTGCAAGCTCCCAAGAGTGAAATGATGTGTATCGCACACACCCATCATATCACTAAATAATACAAGTAGTCAAGTCAAGTCAAGTACAAATCTAGGATGCATCCATACGCCCCTGTAGGCTGCCACAATGTCTCCATCCACGTGCAAGTCACATATCAAGTCAAGGCAGGGACGGGATAGGTCATCACTTTCCTACCCAAAAGTCAAGTCATTGGTGCATCAATGACAAGGACATGAAACCCTCATGCCTAGTATGGCTCGTAGTCTCAAACTGTGGGTCAAGGTCAAGGTCAAGTGTACAAGTCAAGTTCAAGTTTCAAGTTCGTGTTTACATATCAATGGGTTCAATTCAAGCTTTAGTTCAAGTAGGTCATATCCATATTTAAGTCAAGGTTCAATGGCAAGGTTCATAATAGGGTTCATGACAAAGGTTCAAGGCAAGGATTCAAAGCAAAAGGTTCAGGTCAACGAAGTCATATCTAAGGTTACAATACAAAGGGAACATAGCAAAGGCTTGGGAAACCCTAAACGAATCAAAAATACAAAATCAAGAGAAATGAAGGCTCCTTACAAGAAGGGCAGAATATCTGTACCTTATTAGCAAGCACGAACAAAGACAAAAACTGATAGAGATCAAATTACTCCTTCCTCGAACCTAAGGAGTAGAGGACAAAATTACAAGGGTTTCAGTTATCTTTCCATTTTAAGTACATTTCCATCTTTTTATAGAAAGTTTCCTTAATTAATAGGTTTTAAGTATCATAACTTTAGGTTAAGTCATTACTTTAATATTATAATAGAATTAGGGTTTCTTTTATCATCTTATAATATTTTAGGGTTTATTATGACAAACTTCCATACTTTAGGGTTTTAAATGTAAATATATAAAAGAATAAGGTTTAAAGTGAAAATACTATAATTTACTCTTTTAGCCCATAAGTTATCCATAATTACAACTCTAGTACTTTAATGTTAACCATTTACAAATTAGTCCCTTAATATAATTTCATTTACAATTTAAACCCTATAGTTTATTAAAATACAATTTAACCCTTATAATGATTATATATGCACATTAAGCCTCTAATTATTAAAAGTTACACATTATACCCTCATTTAAGTATTTATACGAACCACCCTATATTTTCCAGAAATTACAAAACTAGTCCCTCTAATTATTTATTTCACAATTCGAATTTCAAATTTAATAATTTGCCATTTAAACCTTCTAATTCCTAACTTTTACAAATGAGACCCCTATTTTATATTTTATTCAGTTTACCCCAGCCCCAGAACATGTTACAAAAATATCCCTCAAGTTTAAAAAGTTACAAAACAACCCCTTATGTTTTAAAAAAACCCAATCGTTAACACCCAAAACATGTATAAACCCTAACCTAAATTTACCCAATCATTAGCAATCATTATCTAGCCTTAAATAAACATTAATTAATCAATAACATTCCCAAAATGTCAAACCCTAGCTCGTACGCTTTTATTTTAGTTTTTAAAACTCTTCTTTGAAAATCCGATTACAAGATAATTCAAACTAGGATGTTCTAAGCTTTTATAAATTCAAATAGCATTTTTCTAGTGTTACTAGGCTCATATGTGATCTACTAAAAATATGTACACACTCCATAAAATTATACACAATCGGTTTAAGGTTTTAGTTCGATTAGGGTTTATATGGTTCGAATAATTTCAAACGATCAACCTAGCTTGCATGGGATGTTTTGGCTATTTTATACTGATTATATAGGACATGAACAAGCTTAGAAAAATATCAGAAGGAATTAAAAACAATCGAACAGGCTGTAGAAAACTTTACCTCTCGGTAGGGTTTATCGAGTAAGAAAAATCAAAAACGCACGAACCAAGCCTCCTAAATTCGAACCACTATTTTTATAATCTTCTATAGACTCAGTAGAACCCAAGAAAATTATATTTTCTGCTCTAGAAAGTCTTACACGATCGAAGGGATTTTTGTGATGTTTAATCGGTTTTAGGGTTTTATTTTGGATCGTATATTATAAAAAAATAAAGGGACCGGATATATTATATAGGGGAGGGCATGGGAAGTCGGTTTGTGTGTTGTGATAAGGTAAAAATTTTGTTTCCTATTTATCTCTTATTATATGTATTTATTTTTATAATTAGTTTAGATTTTAATTAAGAAAATAATATGTATTTAGTATAAAATATATAAACCGGTCAAATAAATATTACAATAATTTTTATAACACTTAAAATGTCAAAATGTTCAAGTATAATTTATTTTACTTCATTTGGTACTTGATTACAAGCGTTTGGGATTTATTCGGTATTTTAATTAATTAATAAGTAAAATTTAAATTTCAAGGGTAATTTGGTCTTTTTGCATGTTTTAAAATTTCGGGTATTACATTTGTAATTGGAATGGAGGAAGTTTGTATGGGGTTTCTGGGCCATGGCAAGATCAACAAGTTGTGGATGTGTTAAATAGGACATGCAGTTGTAGGAAGTGGGAATTGAAATGCATGCCATGTAAGCATGTTATGGCTGTTAATTGGAACATGGCCGCAAACCAAAATGGAGGTGGGTTTACCAGAGATTTGGGTCCATCTTTGCTATAGATTGGATACATAGAGGGCAGCCTACAGTCACCACATAAATCACATTAAGGGTAAGATATTGTGGCCAAAGTCAACAATTCCAACCACTATCATATCTCCAAACTTCCACCCACAAATTGGAAGGCCTTAGAAAAAGAGAAGGAAATCTGCTGGAGAGGACATTCCAATGGTTGACAATGGTAAGTTGTCTAGAAGGTCAAAGACTGTCACATGTGTGTTGTGCAAGATCAAGGGACACAATAAAAGAAGCTGCAAAGGTGGTAATTCAGGAGCAAATAAGAAGACCAAGACTGCACATGCTGGAAATAACAAGAAGAGGGCATCAGATGGTTCAAGTGGAGTAAATGTTGGTCCTAAGAAGAAGAAGACAGTCTGCTTTGAAGAACCTTCACAAACTACTCATGCTACTCAGCTTACTCAAGCATCTACTTCAGCTAAAATGAGAAAAAAGAATGCCAATGTTTGTTGCAGATTCATCCCAGCAATTAGGAAATCAACAAAAAAGGAAGTCACACAGGAATGTCATAAAGCTGGGATAGTTCTACTTTTCATGCTTTTTATTTTGCTTTAATGGTGTTGTGTATGCACCCAGGACTTTGGATACTTTCTAGCACTTCTAAAAATTGCAGATGTATTTTGTTCTGTTGGTGTTGTGTATGCACCTAACAATTTGGTTTGTCTGCATCTTAAACTAGTAATGTTGTTATTTTGGTACCAAACATTTCAGGATATGAAATGCTTTAATCTTTATGAATTACTTGTTATATTTTAGTCATTTGGTTGTTTATTAGCAGTTTCATGTGTTTATGCAGTTAATGGTTTATGTCCAACTCAGTGTAACCTTTGTGCAGTCAATGGTTTATGCCCAAATTCCAGTCAAACATAAACCATAAAGTGCACTTCAATGCAGTCAATGGTTTATGGTTTATGTCCAATTGCATTGTAACCCATTTGCAGTCAATGAATATACTAATTTGACCCAAATCAGACATAAACCATTTACTCTAATACATTGACCCATTTACAGTCACTGCATATTCACCATTTGCACTTCAATGCATATTCACCATTGACTGCTAATTTGACAAAAACCTTTGACTAACCCATTCATTATCATTCACAGTCACTGCATATCATATTCACACTTTTGCATTCACAACAATTTGCAGTGAGTCCATTTCCAGTTTACCACATACACATCCAATAAAGTAAAACCAAAGATACATAACTTAGATTAATACCATATTCATTACATCATTCAATACTTCAGACCACAAATTTTGGCTTTTGCCATTGCTAACTTATATTAATCTTAATACAAAACACAACCTAAAGCTACTTAAACAAACTTAGTGAACCAAATAAACAAAGCAAATCCCAACCAAGACAAATACAAACATTTCCTAATCCTTGTACGATGTTGTTCCACTTGTCTTAGCTGCTGTTCAAGAGCATTTCTTCCCCTAAATAATCCTGGTATTATAGCAGTAGCACGACGGCAAATTGGGGGATCCACCCAATCAATGAATGGACAATTAGACCCCTGCAACATCAAAAGATGGAGTTATTTCGTATGAACCCTAACTAAAAAACTTGTGTAATTAAAATTAAATAAAAAATATTTACCACTTTTGGACAAGACCAAAACCTACGACTAGGGTTCTTGTTGGTCCAGGATGTACAAACAACTGCTACTCGACCACAAGAACAATTCACCATTTTCAATTTTGATTAAGTTTAGTGTTTAGGGTTTGGTGGAGTTATGTTTGGTGGGTGGAAACTGAATAGGCAAATGAACGTTTTATATCGTTTGAAAAAAAAAATAGAGGCAAAAAAGAAAAGACAAAAATACCCCCACGTGCAAGACACGTGGGTAAAGTTAACTGGGATATTTAACGCCTGTTAGTGATAAGGACTAACACTGATACGAAACTACGATATAAGGATTCACAATGCAACTTTTAAAGTCGAGGGACGAAACTAGTTATTTTGACCAAACCACAGGGACGAATGGTGTAATTAACACTTAAAATAAAAATGATGAGAAGAAATCACAACTACACATTTCATATGCATTTACAAAAGTAGATGTATTTCCCCTTAAAAATCTTTTTTTCTTATTTGAAATGTGTGGCTAAATTTTTTTTCTTATTCTTCTCACTTTAGTTTTTCTTCTCACCAGATCACTTCTCTCACACACATATTGCATATAACTACTCTTTAAAACAATCTAGAGTAAAATACATTGTTCTTCCCTAAACTTGTCCCAAAACATCATGCTGAGTCTAAATAACATTTTTTTTATCACTAGATATCCCTATTCCATGTTTTTTGATCACCAGATGGCCATTTGACTGTTATTTTCTGTCAACTCCCATTATCCGTTTTGGTGTGAGGTGTTGGGTTTTATATTGAGTTGATAAGTACAAAACAATATTAAGAGGAGTGAAGCAATTACGAAACTACAAGGGCTTAAATGATAATGAATAAAGTTAGTAGTTTTTGTAAACCCTAGATGTCTCTATTATATAAAGAGACACAGGGTATATGTTTTATGTGTGTCAAGATGTGAACACCAGGAAAAGTGTGTGTGTGTCCTAGGCATGTAGGTTGTGAAAAACTCCTAGAGTTTGTGTTTGTTAAGCATCAAGGATCTTATGATTCCTGTTAGATTAGTAACCGTTCTACACTTGATCAAGTAGAATTGGGGCTTATCGTGTTTGTAATTGTATTATTATGAAGATGATGACGAATAAACCTTGTTACAATAACATTGATGTTTTGTTTAATCCGCTGCTATTTTGTTAATCTTTGTTACTGTTATTCCTAGTACTCAAAACGATCTAAGGAGTTCTAACAAACTCCACATGAGGGCATAATCGTACTATGTCTTAATGTACTATGTCTCATTACTAAGCCCTGTACTCATTACTCATCCCTAAACTTGTCTTGAAAGGTTACCAAAAAAACCCTAATGCAATGTCATCCCTGAAATCAAATTTTCTAAGTGACAAATTAACAATCCCCAACCTTAGTTTTACACTATGACAAGTTAGAGTACAACCTTTTATTGATGACCCTATGAAAGAACAAAACTCTGCAATGAGGAGATATTGAGAGGATTTGTAATACACTATGAGGATGTTAGTCCTTTGTAATGTGTGTATATGAAACTTTGAGTGAATATGATTAAGTATGCGGAATCTACTTAACCACACTTAGAAGAGTGCTGTGTTTGGTTAATGGAACAGTGATGCTTGATATTGAACAAAGAACACAGAAAGTATAACCCCAAACGATTCAATATTATTGAGAATAATACGAGTGATCTTCACTATCACTAGGGTTACAAAACCTTGAATCTCTATTACAAAGATAACTATTTCTGTTATGTTCAACTCTCTATTTTGGCACTCTACTAGACACACTTAATATCTAATCTAAGATTTCTCTTCTATCGAACAAAGGAGATCTTTACAATATTGTTAAGTCATGTCAACTACTTGCTTGTTAAGTGTGTCAGTAGCTAAGATACAACTTGTTCTGTGTATTCAACTTGTTGACTAATCACTTATCAAAGATATTATCTACTGTATATATTTGACTTTTATACACAAAATATCTTTTTCATACTTATCCATTCAGCATGTAACACCCCAACCCGACAAGGGTAAAGATATCACAAAAATGGTTTCATATCAAATCAAAACAAAGCATACATTTACAGTAATACAAGAATCTCAAAGGTTACAAATGAAATACTGAAATTACAAGGTTACAAATGCGAATACAAATTCTAAAAATATAATATCTTCTAATCAACTCTAATCCAGAATAACTATCAAGTCTTCTAAGTCCAAGGTACTCTCCACTCATTCCCAGCTCCCTACTAAACCTGCCGCAGGAAAAGAAATGCGGCTGAGCTTAAAAAGCCCAGTGAACAGATATATATAAACGGAAACTAAAGCAAAAGGAAACGAACATATATGGTATAGTGCAATGGAATAACATAAGGTATAGACAAAGGTACAAAGTAAGAAAGGGAAAAGGGAAGGTCAGTAATCCACCACGAGCCCAAACAAATCAAATATAGTAACCACATCTTCATAATCATATAGAGGGGAGACCTCTCAGATAATCAGATAATATGACGGGTGTCCTCATTCTTCAAATGGAGTAGCTAACTCCCGAACTTGTGAAAGACGTGGATCGCACCCATCATCAGTCACCAAATCAAATCAAAGCATATCATGATATATCCCTCGAAACAAAACAAATCTAGGATGCATCCATACGCCCCCCGAACAATAATAGTGGCCATAATAAATAATCAAGCGCGCATGTAGTAGCAAATGGGGACGGTGTGTAACATCACTCGAACACACTAGAGTCATGCCATTGGTGCATCAATGACATGGCCATGTTACCTTCATGGCTAGGAAACAAATTTGGCTCGGGTATCAAACTGAAGGGTCAAAGGTCAAAGGTCCAAATCATAGCAAAGGTTCAAATAGTCAAAGTCATCGAATCATAGTCAAAGTCCAAATATCAAAGGTTCATGGCAAAGGTCATATCCAACATCAAAGTCAAATGAATCCAAATGAACTGATCAAAGGTTCATACTTAACTGGTTCATTTTAAGAAATCTTTATCAAATGGTTTTCATTAAAATGATCTTTAATAACTGTTTTTACAAAAGTAATCTTTAAAAGTAGTTTTCATAAAGTTTAGTAAAATTCCAAATAAAAGTGGTATCGCATATTTCATAAACATCATTTTAAAATAAGTTTTCCTCAAAACATTTCCATGTTATAATTGAAAAGGTTTTCATATCTAGTTACCAAAATCAAATGAACCTTCTAAGTATCAAGTGATTCGAATACTAATATCCCAAAGTGATGAACGAATATCAAATGGATCATTATAGAGGATCAAAGCAAAAGGGTCATATTGAACATCAAAGTCATAATGAATCAAACAAACGAACTAAAGTGTAGGGGAACATAGCAATGGCTTAGGGAACCTTAAAACGAATCAAGATCAATGAGTCATGAGAACAAAAGCACCCTTACTGAAAAAGGGTAGAATATCTGTACCTTATACCGCAAGTGCAAACATATCTAGAAATATAAAGATCGGAAACAACTCCATCTTCAGCGAATCTACACGAATACATGGTCGTCTTATTATTAATATCTTCTTCAAATTAAATTTCTCATTTTAGTCGGCTTTCCATTTTTAGTAACTTTCCATTTATAGCAGGTTTCCAAAATTAGTAAGTTTCCATTTTTAGAAAGTTTCCTTATTTAGCAATTTCCATAATTAGAAAAATTCCGCAAAGTAATTAGGTTAAGTCATTAATTAAGCCTCATTATGGAAATAGGGTACATTTTAGCAAGTTATAAAAGTTTTGGGTTAATTATAACAAGTTTCCATAGCTTAGGGTTTTAAATGCAAATATTCCAAAGTTAAAGGTCTAAAATGAAAATATCACAAGTTACTCATTTTAAATCATATGACATCCAGAATTACACTTTTAACCCTTTAGGTTATAAATTTACGATTTAAACCCCATAATTCATTACATCACATTTTAACCCTTACAATATTCATATTTACACATCTAACCCTCAATTTAACGAAATTACAACATATACTTCTTAATTTAAATATGGTATGAATTATATCCCCATCTTTTCATAAATTACAAATTTAGTCCTTTAACTTTAAAAAAGTACCATTCGATTAACTAATTAACAATATTCACACATTAAACCCTTAAGTATCCAATTTTACACATTAAACCCTTATATCATATATTATACGAAGCACCCTCTCATTTCCAGAACTTACAAACAAGCCCCTCTATTTTTATTAAATTACAATTCGATTTACATATATAACTATTTACAATATAAACCCATAAGTTCCATATTTTACGTAAAAGACCCCCATGTTATATTTTATTCGAAACCTCCCTGGTCTAAAGTGTATTACAAAAATAACCCACAAGTTTCATTAATTACAAAACACCCCCTTATTGATTTAAAAACCACACGGTAACACTTTTTCTTTACCAAACCCTAACCCTAATTACCAAATCATGATCAAATCATTAAATCATCATTATAACATCATTAATATACCAGATCTAATCCCAAAACATCAAACCCTAAATCGCACGTTAGGGTTTCTTTTCTTTTCTCGTTTTATTTTAAAACCCGACAAACAAAATAATTCGACATGGCTATTGTAGGCTATAACAAATCGAACAAGTATTTTTCCAGAGATGTATAGGTCGTATATAGCTCAAATAAAATAAGTTCCAAACCCAGAAAATTCGTATAGCATATTTTAGATTTTATGTACGTTTTACCCATTTAAAATTATAGCGACCAAATAACCTTGCATGATTCGATTCTAACATTTTATATGAGTCATATGTAATGTAAGAATCATAGGAAAAATACCAAATGATGATTCGAACGTGTAGATAAGCCGTGAGAACTTTGTACCTCTCGGTTGGAATTATTCGACAAGGAAAACCCTAGCGACCAAACGAACGACTCCACCAACCCAATACTATTTTTCCTAGCTCCCTTGGATGAAGATCAACACCAAAAAAATACTCCAAGACTTCCAGAAAATCGTATGATGAAGATATGAATTTTTGTGTGTGTGTTTTGTGCTTCGGTATTGTTTTAAAAGAGATAAAAGGTTTGTTAGCTAAATACGGTAGATTGGCCGGGTTTAGGAGGGGAAAAAAGGCTGGAGATTCGGTCCAAACATGACTAAATCAAATATTTGATTATTTCCTTAATAAACTTGTAATTATCTCAATTTTATCAATTTTTAAACATAATTACTTAAATAAAAATGTAATTCGGTTTATGTATAAAGTCTTGTGGTGAAATAATAGTTTTTGGACAAATAAAAATGTTAAGAATGTTGCCTCATAATTATTTTATTTCATTTGTAGCTCATTACCAAAAGTTTGGAATTTATATGGTACTTTATATGCTTATTTATCAAATTTTAAGATTATAGGGGCAATTTGGTCTTTTTACATGTTTTAGATTTTTGGGTATTACAACTTCTTCCCCTCTAAAAAAAAATTTTCGTCCTCGAAAATTGAAGTCGCAAAAGATCGTCAGAAATATTCTCACGTCCGGGGCGGTCCTTCCAAAAAGGTCTTCAGACCAAATAGATTCTCATGACTCAAATCAAAACGAGGTGGGTTCAAATTTCTCAGAAGGAGAAAAATAAGTTGATTTTGATCAAAAGGTTCATGGATCATAAAATGGACGATAGGTGAATCTTCAGGAATCTCATATAGAATACGAACAAGATTTCAATTCAAATTGACTGAGTCAACAGTAGAGAGCTCTACAAAGAGTTTTCAAGCTATATAACTGAGGTCAACAGAATGCAAAACGAGAGTCCAAACTCATCCAGATATCTAATGATCGAAAGTAGAGTATACGCATAGGTAGAATGAACCTAAAGTCTCACTAATCACGGATAGTCCAACGGAGATCAAATTCTAAACTTCTTAGGTACTCCCAAAGATATCCTATGGCCACAATGAGTGCACGTTATATGGTGTAAGTATTATCACGTTGATCAGGCGTCATAATACTAGCACCACATAATTATGCCTTCATGATGATCATACTTTATCTCGAGTCGTGAGCAAAACCACCTATCTTAATCCACCTAGTACTTCTATAGTCTCAAAGGTCAACAAGATCAAATGTCATAGTCAAGCGGGAAAACAAAACTATTCGCAAGAGTATCCAAACTCTCAGATTGCCTAGCAGAAGTGAGGTACGCCGTCACAAGCATCATATCTTCCACAATTCGCCAAAATCTCTCAAAACAAAGCCATCACCGAAGATACGAAAAATAAACACGAACTGAAATGCTTCTAGGGAACTTAAAAGGATCTTATTACAATATAACGAAACTTAAGAGGGTCAACGGGAATGAAAGTTAGTCGCCAATAACTTCGGCCTTCATAGAATCAATTCTTCCGAACATAAAGGGTCTGTTTCAAAATCCGCTCATTCAACACATCCAATCTCTTCAAGTCCGGTTAATCTGTCTTCGTCTGTCCAGCAATCGGGAAGTGAAACCAAAATCGGGAACTTGTGTCTGGTTCGTCGAGCCCCTGCAGTTCTTCTTGGAATGTGATGGAGTAATGTGGATTCCTGGCATGCTCTTTAAATCTCTTCATCATCCAGTCTGCTTCCGCTCTCAATTCATCTTAGTACAACCAAGGTGAATAGGGAAGTGAGACTGCATGTCTTCATCAGCTCCAAGTTCGCCATCTTGACCAGAATCTCTTCTTCTGCATCGCCAACACTCCTGCCTTGTAAGTAATGTCTCCACTCTTTAGGATAGCCACCGTCGTTGTCAACTCCAGGTCAGGTATTGAACTAATTTCTCTGATATGATTTCTAGTTGTCTTGATGCATACGAAAACTTTCTGTGTAGAAATGGAGTATCACCGAGTCTCTTCCTGATTTATCCCAAAATTGTTCCGCCCGAGGGTAGGGGAGCTAATTTCTATTTCATCTTTTCCAAAACTCCATTCTCAATCAAACTAAGCTGTTTCTCTCGGTTCACGAAATTTCTCAATGGTATCATAAGTTGTAAACATCTTCCAGAGTGCACAAATGATCGACAATTTCTAGCAAAGTGCAAAAATGATTTTCATGCTTTTCCGCGTCTCCAAATGTACCATTAAGTCATACAATGACCATTTGTCCAAGTACTCCCGAGAAAATATCATTTATCAAGTTCACAAAACAGTCAGAGCTTTAGCTAATACTATTAGCGTCACTAACCGTCATAGCAGTCGTTTACGAATATGGAAGGCGATTCCAAGAATAAAATCAATTGATCAGAAGGAAACTTCGCGCTCTGAAATTAAACAAACACATAGTCGTTTCAGGGTGGATGATGGCTCCTAACGGTAATACGGTTCAGCTTCCTGTAATCAATACATATCTCCAGTCACCATCCTTCTTTATCGCGAACGAAACTAAAACACGCCCAGAAAATACACTTAAGTAACTCGCTTCCTGGTCTTCGGTTGCTGCTCTTCCCGGTCGCTCAATTCAACAGGTATGATTCCGGACACATCTGAAAGACACCTTCGCTTGGTGACTAGACAATCTCTCGGTTTCATGTCAAATCCTACTTCACGCTCTGATGGAAACATATGTGGTTCAGCCACGAATCATATTCAGAAAACTCAGGGTGCCAAATAACTCTCAAGGTAAGATTCATTCATTAGCGTACGAAATGGTTTCTAGGAAAACTTCATAACCGCGAAAGCAACACACGAGTCTCCAGAGTCATAGTGATAGCAAAGGGTTTGACAATTGGTAATCGTAGTAGGGAGTTCGAAATTGTTTCAAACGCTAAAGGTGAGGCATAGAAGGGTAGTTGTCAATAATTGAGTGACCAATCAACACATCCTTGATTAGAATAAAATCAAAGTTAACTATTCGAAGAAAGGCAGATCAGCATAGCAAAACTTATTGTTCAAAAGTGAGAGGGAAAACATTCTTATACTCGTGGTTAAACACCACAAGACTTCTCGTAAGGACAGAGATGGGTGAAACAAAATCAAATAGTGTCGGGAGATTCATAGATACTTATCAAAAGCAAAAGACAAATAACAAAACATATCCAGTACGTCATTGCCATGGAGATTCTCAGAATGCCCGAAGAGGCGTCAAAATGATTAATGAAAGGATCAGAGATCAGAGTCAAAATCTGAAGATGAGGATCAAATAGTGTCAGGCAATTAGTATGAAATTCTCAATGCCTTCAAGAGTTAATCAGGTTCGAATCTTAGGTGGTGCAAAGTATAAGCTTTCACTTTCCAAAAGTGATATCAACAGGATTTAACCAAAAGAAAGGCACGAATCAGAGTGATGCGGAAGCAAAGATACTTAAACAAATGCCTTATAGTCTACCCATTCCTCACTGGTCAAAACTTACGTTCCTATAGGGAAACCTTAAAGAAAATTTTCAAAGGTTGTCTTACGAACGCCTACAGGGAAAGCTTAGTGGTCCTAACTTACACAGGTCAAGGGTAAATGTATTACGAATCGCAACCTGTCTCTCTGATACCATAAATTGTAACACCCCAACCCGACAAGGGTAAAGATATCACAAAAATGGTTTCATATCAGATCAAAACAAAGCATACATTTACAGTAATACAAGAATCTCAAAGGTTACAAATGAAATACTGAAATTACAAGGTTACAAATGCGAATACAAATTCTAAAAATATAATATCTTCTAATCAACTCTAATCCAGAATAACTATCAAGTCTTCTAAGTCCAAGGTACTCTCCACTCATTCCCAGCTCCCTACTAAACCTGCCGCAGGAAAAGAAATACGGCTGAGCTTAAAAAGCCCAGTGAACAGATATATATAAACGGAAACGAAAGCAAAAGGAAACGAACATATATGGTATTGTGCAATGGAATAACATAAGGTATAGACAAAGGTACAAAGTAAGAAAGGGAAAAGGGAAGGTCAGTAATCCACCACGAGCCCAAACAAATCAAATATAGTAACCACATCTTCATAATCATATAGAGGGGAGACCTCTCAGATAATCAGATAATATGAGGGGTGTCCTCATTCTTCAAATGGAGTAGTTAACTCCCGAACTTGTGAAAAACGTGGATCGCACCCATCATCAGTCACCAAATCAAATCAAAGCATATCATGATATATCCCTCGAAACAAAACAAATCTAGGATGCATCCATACGCCCCCCGAACAATAATAGTGGCCATAATAAATAATCAAGCGCGCATGTAGTAGCAAATGGGGACGGTGTGTAACATCACTCGAACACACTAGAGTCATGCCATTGGTGCATCAATGACATGGCCATGTTACCTTTATGGCTAGGAAACAAATTTGGCTCGGGTATCAAACTGAAGGGTCAAAGGTCAAAGGTCCAAATCATAGCAAAGGTTCAAATAGTCAAAGTCATCGAATCATAGTCAAAGTCCAAATATCAAAGGTTCATGGCAAAGGTCATATCCAATATCAAAGTCAAATGAATCCAAATGAACTGATCAAAGGTTCATACTCAACTGGTTCATTTTAAGAAATCTTTATCAAATGGTTTTCATTAAAATGATCTTTAATAACTGTTTTTACAAAAGTAATCTTTAAAAGTAGTTTTCATAAAGTTTAGTAAAATTCCAAACAAAAGTGGTATCGCATATTTCATAAACATCATTTTAAAATAAGTTTTCCTCAAAACATTTCCATGTTATAATTGAAAAGTTTTTCATATCTAGTAACCAAAATCAAATGAACCTGTGGAAAACTAGAAGGGGGGTTGAATAGTTTTTACCGTTTTTCAAGTTTTATTTGCTTTGTTACTATATGTTAATTTCAAAGGAAACAATCACAAATAAATAATCACACAATGTAAACAAAAGATAAAGAGAGGAAAGATCAAACCACACGACACTGTTGTTTATAGTGGTTCGGCTACAAGGACTCTCTTCCTTGCCCTACTCCACTCCCCGAGTTTCCTACTCGAGAGTTTATCTTTCACTAAGAAACAAACTCCTTTTCTAGGCGGAGAAAACCTTTACACGTCGCTTACTTCCTTTTCCGGTACTAAGCTAAACACCGGGTTCTTTCACAAGGTAGAACCAACCTGACGTCGCCTATTTACTTTACCGACACTAAGCTAGATGTCGAGTTCTTTACACGGGTACAACTACTCCCTACACTCTTTGTGCTTTAAGGACTAAAGCACTAACCACACTCACTGATTACAAATGATAGATATGATGTGTGAAACAAACTACAATATCACACAGTAATGCAACTAAAGGATTACGGTTCTGTAGATCCTTGAATGCTTGATCTCTTTTCTACAAAATGAAAGATCAAAGTGAAATGCAACTATGAATGATGTTAGTAAGATATGTACTGAATGAATATGTGTGTTAAAGCTATATGAGTGATGAGAGAGCCAAATGATCAGCTTCCTATTTATAGGCAAGCTGATCTTCAGCTCACGGATCCCACGGATCCCTCACAAGGGATCCGTCCTTCATTGGATTTGGATCCGTGGGATGTGACAGCTAAGGTTTAGTTGTCTCTTACCATATCTTAGTTGTATCTTACCAAATCATCCAAGATCCTCAAATGTCAACTATGTATCTTGCAAATCTAACCAAGATATATCAAAGATATTGTATGTGATGCATGCAATGATGTCATGGAATGGTTTTAGAATTAAAGTTTCCTTTTAAGGAAACAAGTTACTAAATAAGCAAACTTGTAATTCTTGGTTAATATGTGAAGTGTAAAATGTGTACTTAAGAGACTTAAGCTAGTATTTATTATTTGCTAAAAGATATTCCTTTTATTTGTCATTAACAAAACTAATGAAAGATCAAAGAATATAAATAACGTTTTTGAGACGCTATTTGTATTAACAATCTCCCCTTTTTTGTTGATGACAAAACATAAGATATATTTTTGAGCAAGAGAATAAATATAGCATGAGTTCTTAAAAATATATATTAAGTTTGTTTATTTATTAAAGAAAAGTTTTGTAAATATGTATGTACTGTGATGAATCACAGTTAATGCAAACTTAGTCCTTTCTCCCCCTTTTTGTCGAAACAAAAAGAGTAGCGTAGCGGAATGCGATTTTGAGAACTTTTAAAGCTCCCCCTTGTTTTATACTCCCCCTAGATGGAGTAATCAAGGAAATGATGCATGAATCTACAAAACAAACGGTTAGTATATGAAATGCTTATGAGATGCTCCCCCTTGATGTATACTCCTCACTTCTCGAGTACCAACGTATACTATGAAGGGTATGATATGCTGCAAATGAAGTGTTAGTAATGAATGACTTCAATGAAGAAGTAGAATGCTTGTGAAGTATTCTTCCAAACAAGCCTTTTAATATGTTTTGACTTTTAAAAGTCAAAACTAAGTGTCTGATCATTATTATTTCCTAAAGCAATCATAATCAAGATATAATATAGGTTAGATAATGATGTTAGTTCACAATGATAATGATAATATGCAATATGTTGATCACTCATAAGCATAAAACATCACATTCATAGATAATGAAAATTTTGTGACAAAAGTCACAATGATGAAATGATGTTACAAGTACAATAAAAAGACATCCTAGAAAGAAAATAAAAAGTCCTAAAGCAATAATTTAAAAGGTCCTAACAACTAATCTAGAAAGCTCCTATTGAGAAGGATGAGAGATTGCGTTTAAACGTTCAAAAACATGGTTCAAGATGAACCTCATCTCATTTTGAAGCTCATGGACCAAGATGTTGGTCCTTTGGGCCAAGTGAGCCGTTCTCTCACAATGTGCGCAATCATGACTTGAGAAACCGGGAGGAAGACTAGGCTCCAAGTTTTGTGGTGGTGGTGGTGGTGATGGTGGTTGGTTGTTGTTGTTGTTAATTAATGGGTAAACCCTTGGATAAACGTATTCACCCCCCCCCCTCTACGTTTTCACAATTGGTATCAGAGCGGGTTGGCTCTCATTTTCAAAACAAATGGTTTTTAAAATAGAGTAAGATCCATGTATCAAATTACCTCTAAAGCAGAACATAATATGAAAAATGTTTAGCTAAGTATACTTTGAAATTTTGTTGTTAAATATCACTTTGTATACAAGCTTGAAGGTGTTCTTGAAAAATAAAAGAAAAATGTTTCTCAAAAGAATTTGTAAGTGTCAAATTATGTGCTCAGAACTAATTTATGAAAAATACCATTTTGAAGGGAGTGTTTGGAATAACCATTAAGTTAGTTGAAAAATCACCTCCGTAATGTTTAGATAAGTCACATAGGTAGAAATGTTGTTAATATTTGTAATATATGCCTAAGATTAAGTATAGCAAGTCCCACACACTTTCGCTATGTCAAAATATGAGTTTAGGAGAATCTGTTACAGGTCTCGGCGGATCCAAATGTTACAAAGGGCGGATCCCTCAAAAGGATCCGTCGGATCCGTCTATGCAGTATGCAGTTTTTTTGTCAAACTTCAAAAATTCATAACTAATTAACCGTAAGTCCGTAGGAGTCGCGCCACCTATCATTTTGAAGGGAATTAAGTCTACTTTCATTTAAAAATAGTCTCATGGCCTAGATCTAAATTGAAGTAGGTAAAACAAATCAAATACTATAACCTGTTCAAAATGTTAAGTTTTATTTTGACACAGTAAGTTAAAACTTTTGAGTCGAGCAATGTAAATTGGTATCCTTTGCTCATAAATATGATTTCTTTTGAAACTAAAGAATTTGGTAATATAAAGGAAACAAATTAAGCTTGGCATACATCGTCATATTTAAACGCAAAGTGACGAAAAGTATATTTTCATCTATGCTATGCTATGTGGCTAACTGTTCTATATTATTTGCATATATGTGATATGCTTGTTGATAAGTGTGATTGTACTTGTTTATTTGTAATACATAAGTGTCTTGCCATGATACTTACTTGCTTGTTTATCAATTGCTTGTTTTATGCATAATAGAACATTTGCTAGATATTGTGTAATACATTGATAAACTGTGTCTGTTTTACTTTTAGACTTAGATACTATTGTTTGATTATATTATGTGAAAACCTTGCATAACTTACTTAGAAATGTGTACTAAGTGAAATGTCTTGAAAAGTATTGACTTGCACAAACTCTCACTTAATTGCTCAAGTGTTATAATGAGTAAACATGTAGTATCTTTGAAAAAGAGTGTTTGGTACAAACAATTTGAAACAATGATGTGTTGAGTTGTTATGCCTTTAGGATATTATCTTGTTGTTAAACCTTCATGTGTACTAACCATATCATGCAGGACGATAACACTTTGATGTTATCAAGTTTCCGGGTTTAAGCCACTGTTTGGCTTAACTCTCATTTAAGGTAAGTTAATATGATTGGATTAAACTATGTGTGTATGTGTGTTAGAATAAACATTTTTAGTAGTTTTGCATTACATATTAGCTAATAGATATGTTCCAGGAGAATTTTCAGGTCTTGGTCGAAAAACGCGAATTTTGCATATCTCTCTGTTTGTTTTTAGTACTTTTGTTCAACGGATCTGACGGATCCCTCATTTTGGATCCGCCAAGAGTTAGCTTTGGATCCGCCAGTCCAGAACCCATGGATTCCACGGCTCCCAAACTTTGGCTCCGCCTTTGTTGTCGATTGGATCCGTGGGTGTCAACAGTAACTTTTTCAAAATTCCCGACTAGTTCCGATCCTTAGATTATTGATTCTAATTCTTGGGATTCTTATCTCTAATGTTCACTCAAATTAGAATTAGGACATCTCACCAAACACCAAATAGGATAATCATATCTAATCACAGTTGCAAATTTCATGTAAATGCTCCAAGGTACCTTTTCGGTAAACCACTGAGTATTTGTGATCATTACACACATTCACTGCATCCTCCCGTCCTTTACTCGTTCACTAGCTTGATTTGTAAATTGACAACTTCCAAACTAATCCAGACTCACTGTTTGCAAATATATCACAGATTACAAACCCAATTCATGTCTGTAGATGTTATCTTGTATTCACATATGTTGCCTCACTTGGTTAACATGTCATCCTTCAAGACGATGAGGATTTACATCGAGTCATAACTCACACTTAAGTTATAGATGTAATTATCAAGCCTTGCTATCCTTTTCTCAAAGATGAGGCTAGCGAGTATATTTGTTGTAACACCCCGACCCGACAAGGGCAAAGATGTCACAATAATATGGTTTCTCATCAGAACAAGCAATAATAAAACAGCGGAAGTCTTAACATTAAACCAAAAGATAATAAGCCAACAAGACTTATATCAAGTTCAACAAGACAATGAAAAGAAATAAATGAATTACTTAACAATTCAAGAGCCAATCAAGGCATAACAAGTCTAAAATTTAAATGGTAGAACTAAGGTACTAAGGTCCATGCTTCACTCAAAGTTGCTTTCATCCCAAAGCAAAACCCAGCTTCCTAGCTTAAATACCTGCCGCAGGAAAAGAAAATGCGGCTGAGCTACGAGAGCTCAGTGAACAGATATATCGATAACAAGCAGTAATAAAGGTTTACGAAACGTAAATGTAGTAAAGGTTATCAAGAGTAAAGGCACAGGAATAAGGTAATGGATAAATGTAAACTAAAATGAAAAAGGTAAAGGTAAACATAAAGGTAAAGGTAAAACAGCAATCCTCTACGAGCCCAGAACATATCATATCAATTAAGTAAACAAGTATACATTTATACGGAGGGGTGACCTCGGTATGCCAAGTATAATATGAGGGGATACCTCCAAGGGGTGGAGTTGCAAGCTCCCAAGAGTGAAATGATGTGTATCGCACACACCCATCATATCACTAAATAATACAAGTAGTCAAGTCAAGTCAAGTACAAATCTAGGATGCATCCATACGCCCCTGTAGGCTGCCACAATGTCTCCATCCACGTGCAAGTCACATATCAAGTCAAGGCAGGGACGGGATAGGTCATCACTTTCCTACCCAAAAGTCAAGTCATTGGTGCATCAATGACAAGGACATGAAACCCTCATGCCTAGTATGGCTCGTAGTCTCAAACTGTGGGTCAAGGTCAAGGTCAAGTGTACAAGTCAAGTTCAAGTTTCAAGTTCGTGTTTACATATCAATGGGTTCAATTCAAGCTTTAGTTCAAGTAGGTCATATCCATATTTAAGTCAAGGTTCAATGGCAAGGTTCATAATAGGGTTCATGACAAAGGTTCAAGGCAAGGATTCAAAGCAAAAGGTTCAGGTCAACGGAGTCATATCTAAGGTTCACAATACAAAGGGAACATAGCAAAGGTTTGGGAAACCCTAAACGAATCAAAAATACAAAATCAAGAGAAACGAAGGCTCCTTACAAGAAGGGCAGAATATCTGTACCTTATTAGCAAGCACGAACAAAGACAAAAACTGATAGAGATCAAATTACTCCTTCCTCGAACCTAAGGAGTAGAGGACAAAATTACAAGGGTTTAAGTTATCTTTCCATTTTAAGTACATTTCCATCTTTTTATAGAAAGTTTCCTTAATTAATAGGTTTTAAGTATCATAACTTTAGGTTAAGTCATTACTTTAATATTATAATAGAATTAGGGTTTCTTTTATCATCTTATAATATTTTAGGGTTTATTATGACAAACTTCCATACTTTAGGGTTTTAAATGTAAATATATAAAAGAATAAGGTTTAAAGTGAAAATACTATAATTTACTCTTTTAGCCCATAAGTTATCCATAATTACAACTCTAGTACTTTAATGTTAACCATTTACAAATTAGTCCCTTAATATAATTTCATTTACAATTTAAACCCTATAGTTTATTAAAATACAATTTAACCCTTATAATGATTATATATGCACATTAAGCCTCTAATTATTAAAAGTTACACATTATACCCTCATTTAAGTATTTATACGAACCACCCTATATTTTCCAGAAATTACAAAACTAGTCCCTCTAATTATTTATTTCACAATTCGAATTTCAAATTTAATAATTTGCCATTTAAACCTTCTAATTCCTAACTTTTACAAATGAGACCCCTATTTTATATTTTATTCAGTTTACCCCAGCCCCAGAACATGTTACAAAAATATCCCTCAAGTTTAAAAAGTTACAAAACAACCCCTTATGTTTTAAAAAAACCCAATCGTTAACACCCAAAACATGTATAAACCCTAACCTAAATTTACCCAATCATTAGCAATCATTATCTAGCCTTAAATAAACATTAATTAATCAATAACATTCCCAAAATGTCAAACCCTAGCTCGTACGCTTTTATTTTAGTTTTTAAAACTCTTCTTTGAAAATCCGATTACAAGATAATTCAAACTAGGATGTTCTAAGCTTTTATAAATTCAAATAGTATTTTTCTAGTGTTACTAGGCTCATATGTGATCTACTAAAAATATGTACACACTCCATAAAATTATACACAATCGGTTTAAGGTTTTAGTTCGATTAGGGTTTATATGGTTCGAATAATTTCAAACGATCAACCTAGCTTGCATGGGATGTTTTGGCTATTTTATACTGATTATATAGGACATGAACAAGCTTAGAAAAATATCAGAAGGAATTAAAAACAATCGAACAGGCTGTAGAAAACTTTACCTCTCGGTAGGGTTTATCGAGTAAGAAAAATCAAAAACGCACGAACCAAGCCTCCTAAATTCGAACCATTATTTTTATAATCTTCTATAGACTCAGTAGAACCCAAGAAAATTATATTTTCTGCTCTAGAAAGTCTTACACGATCGAAGGGATTTTTGTGATGTTTAATCGGTTTTAGGGTTTTATTTTGGATCGTATATTATAAAAAAATAAAGGGACCGGATATATTATATAGGGGAGGGCATGGGAAGTCGGTTTGTGTGTTGTGATAAGGTAAAAATTTTGTTTCCTATTTATCTCTTATTATATGTATTTATTTTTATAATTAGTTTAGATTTTAATTAAGAAAATAATATGTATTTAGTATAAAATATATAAACCGGTCAAATAAATATTACAATAATTTTTATAACACTTAAAATGTCAAAATGTTCAAGTATAATTTATTTTACTTCATTTGGTACTTGATTACAAGCGTTTGGGATTTATTCGGTATTTTAATTAATTAATAAGTAAAATTTAAATTTCAAGGGTAATTTGGTCTTTTTGCATGTTTTAAAATTTCGGGTATTACATTTGTAATTGGAATGGAGGAAGTTTGTATGGGGTTTCTGGGCCATGGCAAGATCAACAAGTTGTGGATGTGTTAAATAGGACATGCAGTTGTAGGAAGTGGGAATTGAAATGCATGCCATGTAAGCATGTTATGGCTGTTAATTGGAACATGGCCGCAAACCAAAATGGAGGTGGGTTTACCAGAGATTTGGGTCCATCTTTGCTATAGATTGGATACATAGAGGGCAGCCTACAGTCACCACATAAATCACATTAAGGGTAAGATATTGTGGCCAAAGTCAACAATTCCAACCACTATCATATCTCCAAACTTCCACCCACAAATTGGAAGGCCTTAGAAAAAGAGAAGGAAATCTGCTGGAGAGGACATTCCAATGGTTGACAATGGTAAGTTGTCTAGAAGGTCAAAGACTATCACATGTGTGTTGTGCAAGATCAAGGGACACAATAAAAAAAGCTGCAAAGGTGGTAATTCAGGAGCAAATAAGAAGACCAAGACTGCACATGCTGGAAATAACAAGAAGAGGGCATCAGATGGTTCAAGTGGAGTAAATGTTGGTCCTAAGAAGAAGAAGACAGTCTGCTTTGAAGAACCTTCACAAACTACTCATGCTACTCAGCCTACTCAAGCATCTACTTCAGCTAAAATGAGAAAAAAGAATGCCAATGTTGTTGCAGATTCATCCCAGCAATTAGGAAATCAACAAAAAAGGAAGTCACACAGGAATGTCATAAAGCTGGGATAGTTCTACTTTTCATGCTTTTTATTTTGCTTTAATGGTGTTGTGTATGCACCCAGGACTTTGGATACTTTCTAGCACTTCTAAAAATTGCAGATGTATTTTGTTCTGTTGGTGTTGTGTATGCACCTAACAATTTGGTTTGTCTGCATTTTAAACTAGTAATGTTGTTATTTTGGTACCAAACATTTCAGGATATGAAATGCTTTAATCTTTATGAATTGCTTGTTATATTTTAGTCATTTGGTTGTTTATTAGCAGTTTCATGTGTTTATGCAGTTAATGGTTTATGTCCAACTCAGTGTAACCTTTGTGCAGTCAATGGTTTATGCCCAAATTCCAGTCAAACATAAACCATAAAGTGCACTTCAATGCAGTCAATGGTTTATGGTTTATGTCCAATTGCATTGTAACCCATTTGCAGTCAATGAATATACTAATTTGACCCAAATCAGACATAAACCATTTACTCTAATACATTGACCCATTTACAGTCACTGCATATTCACCATTTGCACTTCAATGCATATTCACCATTGACTGCTAATTTGACAAAAACCTTTGACTAACCCATTCATTATCATTCACAGTCACTGCATATCATATTCACACTTTTGCATTCACAACAATTTGCAGTGAGTCCATTTCCAGTTTACCACATACACATCCAATAAAGTAAAACCAAAGATACATAACTTAGATTAATACCATATTCATTACATCATTCAATACTTCAGACCACAAATTTTGGCTTTTGCCATTGCTAACTTATATTAATCTTAATACAAAACACAACCTAAAGCTACTTAAACAAACTTAGTGAACCAAATAAACAAAGCAAATCCCAACCAAGACAAATACAAACATTTCCTAATCCTTGTACGATGTTGTTCCACTTGTCTTAGCTGCTGTTCAAGAGCATTTCTTCCCCTAAATAATCCTGGTATTATAGCAGTAGCACGACGGCAAATTGGGGGATCCACCCAATCAATGAATGGACAATTAGACCCCTGCAACATCAAAAGATGGAGTTATTTCGTATGAACCCTAACTAAAAAACTTGTGTAATTAAAATTAAATAAAAAATATTTACCACTTTTGGACAAGACCAAAACCTACGACTAGGGTTCTTGTTGGTCCAGGATGTACAAACAACTGCTACTCGACCACAAGAACAATTCACCATTTTCAATTTTGATTAAGTTTAGTGTTTAGGGTTTGGTGGAGTTATGTTTGGTGGGTGGAAACTGAATAGGCAAATGAACGTTTTATATCGTTTGAAAAAAAAAATAGAGGCAAAAAAGAAAAGACAAAAATACCCCCACGTGCAAGACACGTGGGTAAAGTTAACTGGGATATTTAACGCCTGTTAGTGATAAGGACTAACACTGATACGAAACTACGATATAAGGATTCACAATGCAACTTTTAAAGTCGAGGGACGAAACTAGTTATTTTGACCAAACCACAGGGACGAATGGTGTAATTAACACTTAAAATAAAAATGATGAGAAGAAATCACAACTACACATTTCATATGCATTTACAAAAGTAGATGTATTTCCCCTTAAAAATCTTTTTTTCTTATTTGAAATGTGTGGCTAAATTTTTTTTCTTATTCTTCTCACTTTAGTTTTTCTTCTCACCAGATCACTTCTCTCACACACATATTGCATATAACTACTCTTTAAAACAATCTAGAGTAAAATACATTGTTCTTCCCTAAACTTGTCCCAAAACATCATGCTGAGTCTAAATAACATTTTTTTTATCACTAGATATCCCTATTCCATGTTTTTTGATCACCAGATGGCCATTTGACTGTTATTTTCTGTCAACTCCCATTATCCGTTTTGGTGTGAGGTGTTGGGTTTTATATTGAGTTGATAAGTACAAAACAATATTAAGAGGAGTGAAGCAATTACGAAACTACAAGGGCTTAAATGATAATGAATAAAGTTAGTAGTTTTTGTAAACCCTAGATGTCTCTATTATATAAAGAGACACAGGGTATATGTTTTATGTGTGTCAAGATGTGAACACCAGGAAAAGTGTGTGTGTGTCCTAGGCATGTAGGTTGTGAAAAACTCCTAGAGTTTGTGTTTGTTAAGCATCAAGGATCTTATGATTCCTGTTAGATTAGTAACCGTTCTACACTTGATCAAGTAGAATTGGGGCTTATCGTGTTTGTAATTGTATTATTATGAAGATGATGACGAATAAACCTTGTTACAATAACATTGATGTTTTGTTTAATCCGCTGCTATTTTGTTAATCTTTGTTACTGTTATTCCTAGTACTCAAAACGATCTAAGGAGTTCTAACAAACTCCACATGAGGGCATAATCGTACTATGTCTTAATGTACTATGTCTCATTACTAAGCCCTGTACTCATTACTCATCCCTAAACTTGTCTTGAAAGGTTACCAAAAAAACCCTAATGCAATGTCATCCCTGAAATCAAATTTTCTAAGTGACAAATTAACAATCCCCAACCTTAGTTTTACACTATGACAAGTTAGAGTACAACCTTTTATTGATGACCCTATGAAAGAACAAAACTCTGCAATGAGGAGATATTGAGAGGATTTGTAATACACTATGAGGATGTTAGTCCTTTGTAATGTGTGTATATGAAACTTTGAGTGAATATGATTAAGTATGCGGAATCTACTTAACCACACTTAGAAGAGTGCTGTGTTTGGTTAATGGAACAGTGATGCTTGATATTGAACAAAGAACACAGAAAGTATAACCCCAAACGATTCAATATTATTGAGAATAATACGAGTGATCTTCACTATCACTAGGGTTACAAAACCTTGAATCTCTATTACAAAGATAACTATTTCTGTTATGTTCAACTCTCTATTTTGGCACTCTACTAGACACACTTAATATCTAATCTAAGATTTCTCTTCTATCGAACAAAGGAGATCTTTACAATATTGTTAAGTCATGTCAACTACTTGCTTGTTAAGTGTGTCAGTAGCTAAGATACAACTTGTTCTGTGTATTCAACTTGTTGACTAATCACTTATCAAAGATATTATCTACTGTATATATTTGACTTTTATACACAAAATATCTTTTTCATACTTATCCATTCAGCATGTAACACCCCAACCCGACAAGGGTAAAGATATCACAAAAATGGTTTCATATCAAATCAAAACAAAGCATACATTTACAGTAATACAAGAATCTCAAAGGTTACAAATGAAATACTGAAATTACAAGGTTACAAATGCGAATACAAATTCTAAAAATATAATATCTTCTAATCAACTCTAATCCAGAATAACTATCAAGTCTTCTAAGTCCAAGGTACTCTCCACTCATTCCCAGCTCCCTACTAAACCTGCCGCAGGAAAAGAAATGCGGCTGAGCTTAAAAAGCCCAGTGAACAGATATATATAAACGGAAACGAAAGCAAAAGGAAACGAACATATATGGTATAGTGCAATGGAATAACATAAGGTATAGACAAAGGTACAAAGTAAGAAAGGGAAAAGGGAAGGTCAGTAATCCACCACGAGCCCAAACAAATCAAATATAGTAACCACATCTTCATAATCATATAGAGGGGAGACCTCTCAGATAATCAGATAATATGAGGGGTGTCCTCATTCTTCAAATGGAGTAGCTAACTCCCGAACTTGTGAAAGACGTGGATTGCACCCATCATCAGTCACCAAATCAAATCAAATCAAATCATGATATATCCCTCGAAACAAAACAAATCTAGGATGCATCCATACGCCCCCCGAACAATAATAGTGGCCATAATAAATAATCAAGCGCGCATGTAGTAGCAAATGGGGACGGTGTGTAACATCACTCGAACACACTAGAGTCATGCCATTGGTGCATCAATGACATGGCCATGTTACCTTCATGGCTAGGAAACAAATTTGGCTCGGGTATCAAACTGAAGGGTCAAAGGTCAAAGGTCCAAATCATAGCAAAGGTTCAAATAGTCAAAGTCATCGAATCATAGTCAAAGTCCAAATATCAAAGGTTCATGGCAAAGGTCATATCCAACATCAAAGTCAAATGAATCCAAATGAACTGATCAAAGGTTCATACTTAACTGGTTCATTTTAAGAAATCTTTATCAAATGGTTTTCATTAAAATGATCTTTAATAACTGTTTTTACAAAAGTAATCTTTAAAAGTAGTTTTCATAAAGTTTAGTAAAATTCCAAATAAAAGTGGTATCGCATATTTCATAAACATCATTTTAAAATAAGTTTTCCTCAAAACATTTCCATGTTATAATTGAAAAGGTTTTCATATCTAGTTACCAAAATCAAATGAACCTTCTAAGTATCAAGTGATTCGAATACTAATATCCCAAAGTGATGAACGAATATCAAATGGATCATTATAGAGGATCAAAGCAAAAGGGTCATATTGAACATCAAAGTCATAATGAATCAAACAAACGAACTAAAGTGTAGGGGAACATAGCAATGGCTTAGGGAACCTTAAAACGAATCAAGATCAATGAGTCATGAGAACAAAAGCACCCTTACTGAAAAAGGGTAGAATATCTGTACCTTATACCGCAAGTGCAAACATATCTAGAAATATAAAGATCGGAAACAACTCCATCTTCAGCGAATCTACACGAATACATGGTCGTCTTATTATTAATATCTTCTTCAAATTAAATTTCTCATTTTAGTCGGCTTTCCATTTTTAGTAACTTTCCATTTATAGCAGGTTTCCAAAATTAGTAAGTTTCCATTTTTAGAAAGTTTCCTTATTTAGCAATTTCCATAATTAGAAAAATTCCGCAAAGTAATTAGGTTAAGTCATTAATTAAGCCTCATTATGGAAATAGGGTACATTTTAGCAAGTTATAAAAGTTTTGGGTTAATTATAACAAGTTTCCATAGCTTAGGGTTTTAAATGCAAATATTCCAAAGTTAAAGGTCTAAAATGAAAATATCACAAGTTACTCATTTTAAATCATATGACATCCAGAATTACACTTTTAACCCTTTAGGTTATAAATTTACGATTTAAACCCCATAATTCATTACATCACATTTTAACCCTTACAATATTCATATTTACACATCTAACCCTCAATTTAACGAAATTACAACATATACTTCTTAATTTAAATATGGTATGAATTATATCCCCATCTTTCATAAATTACAAATTTAGTCCTTTAACTTTAAAAAAGTACCATTCGATTAACTAATTAACAATATTCACACATTAAACCCTTAAGTATCCAATTTTACACATTAAACCCTTATATCATATATTATACGAAGCACCCTCTCATTTCCAGAACTTACAAACAAGCCCCTCTATTTTTATTAAATTACAATTCGATTTACATATATAACTATTTACAATATAAACCCATAAGTTCCATATTTTACGTAAAAGACCCCCATGTTATATTTTATTCGAAACCTCCCTGGTCTAAAGTGTATTACAAAAATAACCCACAAGTTTCATTAATTACAAAACACCCCCTTATTGATTTAAAAACCACACGGTAACACTTTTTCTTTACCAAACCCTAACCCTAATTACCAAATCATGATCAAATCATTAAATCATCATTATAACATCATTAATATACCAGATCTAATCCCAAAACATCAAACCCTAAATCGCACGTTAGGGTTTCTTTTCTTTTCTCGTTTTATTTTAAAACCCGACAAACAAAATAATTCGACATGGCTATTGTAGGCTATAACAAATCGAACAAGTATTTTTCCAGAGATGTATAGGTCGTATATAGCTCAAATAAAATAAGTTCCAAACCCAGAAAATTCGTATAGCATATTTTAGATTTTATGTACGTTTTACCCATTTAAAATTATAGCGACCAAATAACCTTGCATGATTCGATTCTAACATTTTATATGAGTCATATGTAATGTAAGAATCATAGGAAAAATACCAAATGATGATTCGAACGTGTAGATAAGCCGTGAGAACTTTGTACCTCTCGGTTGGAATTATTCGACAAGGAAAACCCTAGCGACCAAACGAACGACTCCACCAACCCAATACTATTTTTCCTAGCTCCCTTGGATGAAGATCAACACCAAAAAAATACTCCAAGACTTCCAGAAAATCGTATGATGAAGATATGAATTTTTGTGTGTGTGTTTTGTGCTTCGGTATTGTTTTAAAAGAGATAAAAGGTTTGTTAGCTAAATACGGTAGATTGGCCGGGTTTAGGAGGGGAAAAAAGGCTGGAGATTCGGTCCAAACATGACTAAATCAAATATTTGATTATTTCCTTAATAAACTTGTAATTATCTCAATTTTATCAATTTTTAAACATAATTACTTAAATAAAAATGTAATTCGGTTTATGTATAAAGTCTTGTGGTGAAATAATAGTTTTTGGACAAATAAAAATGTTAAGAATGTTGCCTCATAATTATTTTATTTCATTTGTAGCTCATTACCAAAAGTTTGGAATTTATATGGTACTTTATATGCTTATTTATCAAATTTTAAGATTATAGGGGCAATTTGGTCTTTTTACATGTTTTAGATTTTTGGGTATTACAACTTCTTCCCCTCTAAAAAAAAATTTTCGTCCTCGAAAATTGAAGTCGCAAAAGATCGTCAGAAATATTCTCACGTCCGGGGCGGTCCTTCCAAAAAGGTCTTCAGACCAAATAGATTCTCATGACTCAAATCAAAACGAGGTGGGTTCAAATTTCTCAGAAGGAGAAAAATAAGTTGATTTTGATCAAAAGGTTCATGGATCATAAAATGGACGATAGGTGAATCTTCAGGAATCTCATATAGAATACGAACAAGATTTCAATTCAAATTGACTGAGTCAACAGTAGAGAGCTCTACAAAGAGTTTTCAAGCTATATAACTGAGGTCAACAGAATGCAAAACGAGAGTCCAAAGTCATCCAGATATCTAATGATCGAAAGTAGAGTATACGCATAGGTAGAATGAACCTAAAGTCTCACTAATCACGGATAGTCCAACGGAGATCAAATTCTAAACTTCTTAGGTACTCCCAAAGATATCCTATGGCCACAATGAGTGCACGTTATATGGTGTAAGTATTATCACGTTGATCAGGCGTCATAATACTAGCACCACATAATTATGCCTTCATGATGATCATACTTTATCTCGAGTCGTGAGCAAAACCACCTATCTTAATCCACCTAGTACTTCTATAGTCTCAAAGGTCAACAAGATCAAATGTCATAGTCAAGCGGGAAAACAAAACTATTCGCAAGAGTATCCAAACTCTCAGATTGCCTAGCAGAAGTGAGGTACGCCGTCACAAGCATCATATCTTCCACAATTCGCCAAAATCTCTCAAAACAAAGCCATCACCGAAGATACGAAAAATAAACACGAACTGAAATGCTTCTAGGGAACTTAAAAGGATCTTATTACAATATAACGAAACTTAAGAGGGTCAACGGGAATGAAAGTTAGTCGCCAATAACTTCGGCCTTCATAGAATCAATTCTTCCGAACATAAAGGGTCTGTTTCAAAATCCGCTCATTCAACACATCCAATCTCTTCAAGTCCGGTTAATCTGTCTTCGTCTGTCCAGCAATCGGGAAGTGAAACCAAAATCGGGAACTTGTGTCTGGTTCGTCGAGCCCCTGCAGTTCTTCTTGGAATGTGATGGAGTAATGTGGATTCCTGGCATGCTCTTTAAATCTCTTCATCATCCAGTCTGCTTCCGCTCTCAATTCATCTTAGTACAACCAAGGTGAATAGGGAAGTGAGACTGCATGTCTTCATCAGCTCCAAGTTCGCCATCTTGACCAGAATCTCTTCTTCTGCATCGCCAACACTCCTGCCTTGTAAGTAATGTCTCCACTCTTTAGGATAGCCACCGTCGTTGTCAACTCCAGGTCAGGTATTGAACTAATTTCTCTGATATGATTTCTAGTTGTCTTGATGCATACGAAAACTTTCTGTGCAGAAATGGAGTATCACCGAGTCTCTTCCTGATTTATCCCAAAATTGTTCCGCCCGAGGGTAGGGGAGCTAATTTCTATTTCATCTTTTCCAAAACTCCATTCTCAATCAAACTAAGCTGTTTCTCTCGGTTCACGAAATTTCTCAATGGTATCATAAGTTGTAAACATCTTCCAGAGTGCACAAATGATCGACAATTTCTAGCAAAGTGCAAAAATGATTTTCATGCTTTTCCGCGTCTCCAAATGTACCATTAAGTCATACAATGACCATTTGTCCAAGTACTCCCGAGAAAATATCATTTATCAAGTTCACAAAACAGTCAAAGCTTTAGCTAATACTATTAGCGTCACTAACCGTTATAGCAGTCGTTTACGAATATGGAAGGCGATTCCAAGAATAAAATCAATTGATCAGAAGGAAACTTCGCGCTCTGAAATTAAACAAACACATAGTCGTTTCAGGGTGGAAGATGGCTCCTAATGGTAATACGGTTCAGCTTCCTGTAATGAATACATATCTCCAGTCACCATCCTTCTTTATCGCGAACAAAACTAAAACACGCCCAGAAAATACATTTAAGTAACTCGCTTCCTGGTCTTCGGTTGCTGCTCTTCCTGGTCGCTCAATTCAACAGGTATGATTCCGGACACATCTGAAAGACACCTTCGCTTGGTGACTAGACAATCTCTCGGTTTCATGTCAAATCCTACTTCACGCTCTGATGTGGTTCAGCCACGAATCATATTCAGAAAACTCAGGGTGCCAAATAACTCTCAAGGTAAGATTCATTCATTAGCGTACGAAATGGTTTCTAGGAAAACTTCATAACCGCGAAAACAACACACGAGTCTCCAGAGTCATAGTGATAGCAAAGGGTTTGACAATTGGTAATCGTAGTAGGGAGTTCGAAATTGTTTCAAATGCTAAAGGTGAGGCATAGAAGGGTAGTTGTCAATAATTGAGTGACCAATCAACACATCCTTGATCAGAATAAGATAAAAGTTAGCTATTCGAAGAAAGGCAGATCAGCATAGCAAAACTTATTGTTCAAAAGTGAGAGGGAAAACATTCTTATACTCGTGGTTAAACACCACAAGACTTCTCGTAAGGACAGAGATGGGTGAAACAAAATCAAATAGTGTCGGGAGATTCATAGATACTTATCAAAAGCAAAAGACAAATAACAAAACATATCCAGTACGTCATTGCCATGGAGATTCTCAGAATGCCCGAAGAGGCGTCAAAATGATTAATGAAAGGATCAGAGATCAGAGTCAAAATCTGAAGATGAGGATCAAATAGTGTCAGGCAATTAGTATGAAATTCTCAATGCCTTCAAGAGTTAATCAGGTTCGAATCTTAGGTGGTGCAAAGTATAAGCTTTCACTTTCCAAAAGTGATATCAACAGGATTTAACCAAAAGAAAGGCACGAATCAGAGTGATGCGGAAGCAAAGATACTTAAACAAATGCCTTATAGTCTACCCATTCCTCACTGGTCAAAACTTACGTTCCTATAGGGAAACCTTAAAGAAAATTTTCAAAGGTTGTCTTACGAACGCCTACAGGGAAAGCTTAGTGGTCCTAACTTACACAGGTCAAGGGTAAATGTATTACGAATCGCAACCTGTCTCTCTGATACCATAAATTGTAACACCCCAACCCGACAAGGGTAAAGATATCACAAAAATGGTTTCATATCAGATCAAAACAAAGCATACATTTACAGTAATACAAGAATCTCAAAGGTTACAAATGAAATACTGAAATTACAAGGTTACAAATGCGAATACAAATTCTAAAAATATAATATCTTCTAATCAACTCTAATCCAGAATAACTATCAAGTCTTCTAAGTCCAAGGTACTCTCCACTCATTCCCAGCTCCCTACTAAACCTGCCGCAGGAAAAGAAATACGGCTGAGCTTAAAAAGCCCAGTGAACAGATATATATAAACGGAAACGAAAGCAAAAGGAAACGAACATATATGGTATTGTGCAATGGAATAACATAAGGTATAGACAAAGGTACAAAGTAAGAAAGGGAAAAGGGAAGGTCAGTAATCCACCACGAGCCCAAACAAATCAAATATAGTAACCACATCTTCATAATCATATAGAGGGGAGACCTCTCAGATAATCAGATAATATGAGGGGTGTCCTCATTCTTCAAATGGAGTAGTTAACTCCCGAACTTGTGAAAAAACGTGGATCGCACCCATCATCAGTCACCAAATCAAATCAAAGCATATCATGATATATCCCTCGAAACAAAACAAATCTAGGATGCATCCATACGCCCCCCGAACAATAATAGTGGCCATAATAAATAATCAAGCGCGCATGTAGTAGCAAATGGGGACGGTGTGTAACATCACTCGAACACACTAGAGTCATGCCATTGGTGCATCAATGACATGGCCATGTTACCTTCATGGCTAGGAAACAAATTTGGCTCGGGTATCAAACTGAAGGGTCAAAGGTCAAAGGTCCAAATCATAGCAAAGGTTCAAATAGTCAAAGTCATCGAATCATAGTCAAAGTCCAAATATCAAAGGTTCATGGCAAAGGTCATATCCAATATCAAAGTCAAATGAATCCAAATGAACTGATCAAAGGTTCATACTCAACTGGTTCATTTTAAGAAATCTTTATCAAATGGTTTTCATTAAAATGATCTTTAATAACTGTTTTTACAAAAGTAATCTTTAAAAGTAGTTTTCATAAAGTTTAGTAAAATTCCAAACAAAAGTGGTATCGCATATTTCATAAACATCATTTTAAAATAAGTTTTCCTCAAAACATTTCCATGTTATAATTGAAAAGTTTTTCATATCTAGTAACCAAAATCAAATGAACCTGTGGAAAACTAGAAGGGGGGTTGAATAGTTTTTACCGTTTTTCAAGTTTTATTTGCTTTGTTACTATATGTTAATTTCAAAGGAAACAATCACAAATAAATAATCACACAATGTAAACAAAAGATAAAGAGAGGAAAGATCAAACCACACGACACTGTTGTTTATAGTGGTTCGGCTACAAGGACTCTCTTCCTTGCCCTACTCCACTCCCCGAGTTTCCTACTCGAGAGTTTATCTTTCACTAAGAAACAAACTCCTTTTCTAGGCGGAGAAAACCTTTACACGTCGCTTACTTCCTTTTCCGGTACTAAGCTAAACACCGGGTTCTTTCACAAGGTAGAACCAACCTGACGTCGCATATTTACTTTACCGACACTAAGCTAGATGTCGAGTTCTTTACACGGGTACAACTACTCCCTACACTCTTTGTGCTTTAAGGACTAAAGCACTAACCACACTCACTGATTACAAATGATAGATATGATGTGTGAAACAAACTACAATATCACACAGTAATGCAACTAAAGGATTACGGTTCTGTAGATCCTTGAATGCTTGATCTCTTTTCTACAAAATGAAAGATCAAAGTGAAATGCAACTATGAATGATGTTAGTAAGATATGTACTGAATGAATATGTGTGTTAAAGCTATATGAGTGATGAGAGAGCCAAATGATCAGCTTCCTATTTATAGGCAAGCTGATCTTCAGCTCACGGATCCCACGGATCCCTCACAAGGGATCCGTCCTTCATTGGATTTGGATCCGTGGGATGTGACAGCTAAGGTTTAGTTGTCTCTTACCATATCTTAGTTGTATCTTACCAAATCATCCAAGATCCTCAAATGTCAACTATGTATCTTGCAAATCTAACCAAGATATATCAAAGATATTGTATGTGATGCATGCAATGATGTCATGGAATGGTTTTAGAATTAAAGTTTCCTTTTAAGGAAACAAGTTACTAAATAAGCAAACTTGTAATTCTTGGTTAATATGTGAAGTGTAAAATGTGTACTTAAGAGACTTAAGCTAGTATTTATTATTTGCTAAAAGATATTCCTTTTATTTGTCATTAACAAAACTAATGAAAGATCAAAGAATATAAATAACGTTTTTGAGACGCTATTTGTATTAACAATCTCCCCTTTTTTGTTGATGACAAAACATAAGATATATTTTTGAGCAAGAGAATAAATATAGCATGAGTTCTTAAAAATATATATTAAGTTTGTTTATTTATTAAAGAAAAGTTTTGTAAATATGTATGTACTGTGATGAATCACAGTTAATGCAAACTTAGTCCTTTCTCCCCCTTTTTGTCGAAACAAAAAGAGTAGCGTAGCGGAATGCGATTTTGAGAACTTTTAAAGCTCCCCCTTGTTTTATACTCCCCTAGATGGAGTAATCAAGGAAATGATGCATGAATCTACAAAACAAACGGTTAGTATATGAAATGCTTATGAGATGCTCCCCCTTGATGTATACTCCTCACTTCTCGAGTACCAACGTATACTATGAAGGGTATGATATGCTGCAAATGAAGTGTTAGTAATGAATGACTTCAATGAAGAAGTAGAATGCTTGTGAAGTATTCTTCCAAACAAGCCTTTTAATATGTTTTGACTTTTAAAAGTCAAAACTAAGTGTCTGATCATTATTATTTCCTAAAGCAATCATAATCAAGATATAATATAGGTTAGATAATGATGTTAGTTCACAATGATAATGATAATATGCAATATGTTGATCACTCATAAGCATAAAACATCACATTCATAGATAATGAAAATTTTGTGACAAAAGTCACAATGATGAAATGATGTTACAAGTACAATAAAAAGACATCCTAGAAAGAAAATAAAAAGTCCTAAAGCAATAATTTAAAAGGTCCTAACAACTAATCTAGAAAGCTCCTATTGAGAAGGATGAGAGATTGCGTTTAAACGTTCAAAAACATGGTTCAAGATGAACCTCATCTCATTTTGAAGCTCATGGACCAAGATGTTGGTCCTTTGGGCCAAGTGAGCCGTTCTCTCACAATGTGCGCAATCATGACTTGAGAAACCGGGAGGAAGACTAGGCTCCAAGTTTTGTGGTGGTGGTGGTGGTGATGGTGGTTGGTTGTTGTTGTTTTTAATTAATGGGTAAACCCTTGGATAAACGTATTCACCCCCCCCCCCTCTACGTTTTCACAATTGGTATCAGAGCGGGTTGGCTCTCATTTTCAAAACAAATGGTTTTTAAAATAGAGTAAGATCCATGTATCAAATTACCTCTAAAGCAGAACATAATATGAAAAATGTTTAGCTAAGTATACTTTGAAATTTTGTTGTTAAATATCACTTTGTATACAAGCTTGAAGGTGTTCTTGAAAAATAAAAGAAAAATGTTTCTCAAAAGAATTTGTAAGTGTCAAATTATGTGCTCAGAACTAATTTATGAAAAATACCATTTTGAAGGGAGTGTTTGGAATAACCATTAAGTTAGTTGAAAAATCACCTCCGTAATGTTTAGATAAGTCACATAGGTAGAAATGTTGTTAATATTTGTAATATATGCCTAAGATTAAGTATAGCAAGTCCCACACACTTTCGCTATGTCAAAATATGAGTTTAGGAGAATCTGTTACAGGTCTCGGCGGATCCAAATGTTACAAAGGGCGGATCCCTCAAAAAGGATCCGTCGGATCCGTCTATGCAGTATGCAGTTTTTTTGTCAAACTTCAAAAATTCATAACTAATTAACCGTAAGTCCGTAGGAGTCGCGCCACCTATCATTTTGAAGGGAATTAAGTCTACTTTCATTTAAAAATAGTCTCATGGCCTAGATCTAAATTGAAGTAGGTAAAACAAATCAAATACTATAACCTGTTCAGAATGTTAAGTTTTATTTAGACACAGTAAGTTAAAACTTTTGAGTCGAGCAATGTAAATTGGTATCCTTTGCTCATAAATATGATTTCTTTTGAAACTAAAGAATTTGGTAATATAAAGGAAACAAATTAAGCTTGGCATACATCGTCATATTTAAACGCAAAGTGACGAAAAGTATATTTTCATCTATGCTATGCTATGTGGCTAACTGTTCTATATTATTTGCATATATGTGATATGCTTGTTGATAAGTGTGATTGTACTTGTTTATTTGTAATACATAAGTGTCTTGCCATGATACTTACTTGCTTGTTTTATGCATAATAGAACATTTGCTAGATATTGTGTAATACATTGATAAACTGTGTCTGTTCTACTTTTAGACTTAGATACTATTGTTTGATTATATTATGTGAAAACCTTGCATAACTTACTTAGAAATGTGTACTAAGTGAAATGTCTTGAAAAGTATTGACTTGCACAAACTCTCACTTAATTGCTCAAGTGTTATAATGAGTAAACATGTAGTATCTTTGAAAAAGAGTGTTTGGTACAAACAATTTGAAACAATGATGTGTTGAGTTGTTATGCCTTTAGGATATTATCTTGTTGTTAAACCTTCATGTGAACTAACCATATCATGCAGGACGATAACACTTTGATGTTATCAAGTTTCCGGGTTTAAGCCACTGTTTGGCTTAACTCTCATTTAAGGTAAGTTAATATGATTGGATTAAACTATGTGTGTATGTGTGTTAGAATAAACATTTTTAGTAGTTTTGCATTACATATTAGCTAATAGATATGTTCCAGGAGAATTTTCAGGTCTTGGTCGAAAAACGCGAATTTTGCATATCTCTCTGTTTGTTTTTAGTACTTTTGTTCAACGGATCTGACGGATCCCTCATTTTGGATCCGCCAAGAGTTAGCTTTGGATCCGCCAGTCCAGAACCCATGGATTCCACGGCTCCCAAACTTTGGCTCCGCCTTTGTTGTCGATTGGATCCGTGGGTGTCAACAGTAACTTTTTCAAAATTCCCGACTAGTTCCGATCCTTAGATTATTGATTCTAATTCTTGGGATTCTTATCTCTAATGTTCACTCAAATTAGAATTAGGACATCTCACCAAACACCAAATAGGATAATCATATCTAATCACAGTTGCAAATTTCATGTAAATGCTCCAAGGTACCTTTTCGGTAAACCACTGAGTATTTGTGATCATTACACACATTCACTGCATCCTCCCGTCCTTTACTCGTTCACTAGCTTGATTTGTAAATTGATAACTTCCAAACTAATCCAGACTCACTGTTTGCAAATATATCACAGATTACAAACCCAATTCATGTCTGTAGATGTTATCTTGTATTCACATATGTTGCCTCACTTGGTTAACATGTCATCCTTCAAGACGATGAGGATTTACATCGAGTCATAACTCACACTTAAGTTATAGATGTAATTATCAAGCCTTGCTATCCTTTTCTCAAAGTAAGATTGACAACTTAAGTATTTCATCCGAAGTATTCAAGTATATTTTGACTTACAAATGTAGTCATTAAAAGTCATATCCGAAAGAATCAACTCCCAAGTATTTTAACAACGTATGTTAAAACACTTATCCTATCACCTAAGTACACTTGTACTTTCACCATTATCCCAACACATTCACTTCTGTGATACGTCTCAGACCCTAAGCTTTAGATCACATCACACACTAGTTATACCAACCAATGGAACATAAGAATTAGTCTTCATCACCTTCAGCCCCTAGGTTTCACAAACATAACCAAACACTTCATCCGCTAGTGAACCACAAGAATTAGTATCCATTCTTGTAATCTTCAACATTCATGAAACCCAAAAGTTCAACAAACTCCTTCATCACCATAATTCACGCCATTGAGTGCATTGCTCAAAACGCCCTTAGTCCAACACTCATACCAAATCAAATGCAAGTTGAATCAACTCATCAATACCTTGCCACCTATAGAATTAGAACTTCACCATCAAATGAGCATGATGCTCACATTCATTAAGTAGTACCACAAGTCATCAAAGTATTGGTAATACTTTGTTTCATTTAATCTTGAATCAACATTGTAATAACTTATGTTATAATGAAATCTCAAAGCCAATCTCATACATCCCAAATAACAATCTTGAGGAGTATACAAAAGAAACTCAAGTAAGTTTATCTTGTCTAGTTATCATATTATTGAAACCTAGTTTATTTAGGATAAGTCTATCCAATTCAAATACTTTGTGTTCATATCTTCATTTAGGAAAACATGATGTTTCGGAAAAACATTATGTGTTTATTTTTCATCTTGTTAAAAAGGATAATGTATATCCTATGCATCATTATTTTCTTGCAACATGAACGGTTATGTTACAAGAGATTTCATTACACCTCATCGGGCAAATAATCTTAAAACAAACATCCACTAGTTCTATGAACTATCTTCCTTATTGAGCACTAGTTAAATCTTACTTGTTGAAAGATACCATACGTATCTATTTCCTTTTAAGCGTACATTAAACCTTTGTCAAACCTTGTGCATATTCACATCTCTGAAGCATACACAAAACCTATTAAAGTTGGTAACTTTATTTAGATTCTTGTTCCAAAGAACTTTCTTCAGAATGTTCATGACATATCCCGTTACCACACACAAACACATGTCTTGATCTTAGATCACTTGCATAACTCATACTTAAACTCAACTTAAAGGATGTCACCCTTTAGATCATTCAACCTTAGATTCCAAACACAATGATTAAAATCTATCGACACATATTTGTCAAAATTACGTGTATAACATGACATCTTCATCACACTAGTTTTTATAGAAATAGTTGAGTCTCATTAAGTCATGTATTGGTGAATTATCTTGTCTTAGGAATAATTAATCAAACAAGAAGTAGATGTGATTTTTCTTTAGTTTATTAATAAAATCACTTGCATTACATATACGTGTATTGATTACATAATATTTGTTTGATATCTTGATGTTATCATTGTCAAATGTGTAAACCTTAGAAAGGTTTTGTCTGCATGCTTATATGCTGTATGATTTGTATGATATGTTCATTCTTTTGTTATATTCTATTTCGCAAGATTAACGTATTACTTGTTAACTCACACTTACTATATGGTGTTAGATAGTCTTTGTCTTTAGTTGACAATCATTGAGCTTTTTCGTAGGATAGTCTAAATGGTACATGCTCCTAAATGTTATAATGGTTTGCATGAATCTTAGTCTCACTTCTTTGTCACACTATTTGTTTGCCATATGTGCACTTTGTCTAAGTGGTCTTGGTATGATGAACATTTAGAAGTCATTTTATTTTATACATAGATCATTGTGTTAATTAATGGGTAAGTATGCTTAAGTGACTAAGCCTAACTTAAAAACAATTTCACAATGTAGTATCTAAAACAATGCTATCTTGCAATATGATTATTTGTCTTTATGCTATGTGGTATCTTTATGTCTATTAGTAGATTATTTATTTTTATAAGATGTTGTCATATGATATTCACATCTTTTGTCATTAAGACTTTTGTCTTGTAGGCTGATAACAAACTATTTGTTATTTCTCTTTGTTATGCTTATTTTGCATAATTGTTATCTCATTATTGCTACTTAGATTAGTAATATGTTTATGGGATCCATTTTCTTGCATATAGCTTTAAAAGCTAATAGGATTAAGTTTTAGAGGTTTGAAATTTGTGTTTGGATATCTTTCAATATACCTCTCTCCAAATCGTATTGTTGCTTCCGCTCACCTAACAATATCTCCATCATCTTTTAGTTAAAACAATATATCTCCCATAAGGAAAACCACATGCCTCATCGTGCGATCATCTCGCATTGATAGAGAAGAGCTACGTAACTTCACGGATGAAGTTCTTTGTATGCTAACCAATATCCACTAAAACATTGCTAAGCTCATCGCTTTCATTAATCTGCAACATCCTAAACACTTTACCTTCATTCTTCATTTAATGCATCATAGATTATGTTGAATGTCCACCAATTAAGGAGGAGAGAAATTCATTCACATAATTGTCTTTTCGCATTAAAGAACATGTACTCATGTTTCTTACATTCCCAAATACCGACAAGTAGGTTCAAATCACTTAGTTAAAACTAGTTTACAAAATCACAAGTGTTTCAAGCCTTATTAACCCAACATCACAGTTATGCACCAATACCTCATCAAAAACACATCATGTGTTTGAAAAACCTCTTAAATGAGAAGCATTAAGTCTCCTTAGAATTTAACTAGGATTAGTAAAACCAAATCAGTAGTTGTAAGTAATTAGACCTTAGCTTGAGCCTTCGTTTGATCAAAAACGACAAAACATGACCAAATCTATTCTGGTCTCACGGAACCCTTGGATAAGACTGACGGAACCAAAAATTTGGTTCCGCCAAATCCGCGGGTGCCAGGTTCAGTTTTTAGATCATTTAAACAAAACAATCCTTCATTCATTCACTTCATTTGTAGAGAGCTTTCTTTGTAGCAAAGAAATCAAACATCAAGGTTCAACGTACTGTTGCAAACCTATCAATATAGTCACTGTGTGATTTAGTTGTAGTTCACACATCATTGTTAAATCAAACAATCCTCTCAAAACCAACGAGTCTAGGATTTACTTTCACATCTTCATTATCTAGAACAACTTCATTATCTAGAACACCTTCATTGTCTAGAACCAGATCATAGGATCTCATCCTTTTCATTCTGACACATATCAAGCACGTCATTGTCAGTGCAAACAGAACCATCTTTCTAAACACGTTGGTCCAATCAACACTCTCATCATATGATGTCATTTTTATCCACATATAGGTATCTAGTATTTCCAATTGTTACATATGGAATCTCTATTCCTAAGTGATCATTGTCTTCACTTCCTCTCATTTTCATTCAAACATTTACTATGGCACGATTCATCTTTGGTAGATGATAATATCATAACCGTAACAGTCTTCAAATACTCTTATAGCATTTGCTATACATTAGAGTTTCTGAATTCATTGCATTCATTATAATCACCACCATCCATCACTTTTTTCACTAATCATCACTCCCATAAGATTAGCAAATAACCTACTTACATCAACCTTTAGTCATCCATTGAGTTATCATTCACTAACCAACACCAATATTAACACCACTCACTTTAAGCATTTCAACTTCACTTCATATCCTCCTCATAGGCATTGTTTTGTAGGATTTTATCATATTATATTCTTGTAGATGTAATTCTTATTAAAAGATTACACTCTTTATAACATGGTTTACTAGATAATCACGATTGATATCACAATTCGTATGCTGCATCATATTTTTCTTTGATTAGACAATCCCAATTGGTATGTTGGTTGTAATTAGATTATTGATATGTTACATAATATTTTTCTTTGAGATAAAATATATTGCACTAACCATTTCATTGTAGGTTCATCATCATATACGCTCGATCGTATATAGCTTACTCATCATAGGATGAAGTTTGCTTCGATTATTTTTCTTCTTTTATAGGTGCTTCTTGACGATCTCAAACCAGGAGGATTATCAGTCTAGCACTCATATTGCATCGTCTATACACATTGGTCGTATATGACTTAAGAAATTGCTTCTAGTGCACTAATCTTTTGTTTTGTAGGTTCCGTAAAGGGGGAGTTTTCGTAAAGCATTATTTAGGATGCATCATATATACGCATTGGTGTATATTACATACTTGTCCAAGGACAAATATTGTTTTATACTAACCTTTATTTTGTAGGATTCTTCATCCTTGGATCATATACGTCGGTACCCTAGCAACGGGGAGTATAGATCGAGGAGGAGTATATCATATACTAACTCATCATTTTTAGCATTTCTTATCCTTGAACCGTATACGATGGTACTCTAGCAATGAGGAGTATACATCAAGGGGGAGCATATATTAGTCTAACTATTTGTTTTGTAGGATCATGCTTAATCATACATCATATCCTTGTCACTCCATTTAGGGGGAGTATAAATCAAGGGAGAGCTTTAAAGTTCTCAAAATCGCATTCCGCTACGCATATCTTCTTGTTGTTTCGACAAAAAAAAAAAAAAAAAAAAAAAAAAAAAAAAAAAAAAAAAAAAAAAAAGAAAGAGGAGATAGGTCAACATAGTCCAACATTGATTACTCACGTGTATCGTTGGCTATATGCATTTCATTTATCATGCATTTTTCATATATATTCTTTTTATGTTGCACACCACTAACCTTGATGTAGGTTAAGAGTCTAGCTTGATCCATGGATTCGCTAACAACCTAGGAAACGCAACAACCATAGGAGATTGGAGTAGTCTATTTAACTTCACTAGGGATGATGCAAGCTCGCCATTTCGGGGAGAAATGAAGTTAACTCCAAGGACACAACCTTTTTACTTCGACAAAAGGGGGAGAAAGGTGTAAACGGAGAAAGTAAGTAATTATGGACACAAGGAGAAAAGGGAGAAAGGTGTAAACGGAGAAACGGACACAAGGATAAAGTAAGTAATTACGGACACAAGTAACTTTTTGCATTTTACTTTCTATCACGTTTACATATTTTGTCATCATCAAAAAGGGGGAGATTGTTAGTGCAAGCAGTCTCGTTGGGGAGATTGCTAGTGCAAGCAATCTCGTTTGTTTTGATTGATGACAAACATGTAACTTGATACATAACGTAAAATGTACAAGTTACTTGTAATCTTATATTGTCTCAACATACATTCAACACCTCTCGACTTCTCAAGTCCTCGTATGATACAACACAGGTTCGTACATGTTTGTTATGTGGCATTATGATCAAACCCTTAACAAACCATTTAGAATGTTTAAAATACGGTTAGGTAATTAAGTATTTTAAAAAGGCTAATCATTCTACTTAGAACCTCATTTTATATGATCACTAGGATACACATAAACATTACAAAGTTCACTAGGAATAACATATACAAGTTTACATGTTTATTTCTTAAAATGGAAACTTTATTAGTTAAATAATACTATGACATCATGGCATACATCACAAGTGAAATCTTTGTAAGATTGTATAATATCTTGTTTAGATTCTCAAGTTACATAGTTGACATTTGAAGATTTCATAAGATTTAGTAAGATTTGCTAGCTGTCACCCGCGGATCCAAATGACATAAAGCGCGGATCCAAATAAAGGGATCCTTCAAATCCGCGGGGCAAAAATCTTGTTGGCTATAAATAGAAGCCCATTGTTTACCCATTGTTCATCCAACTTAAACACACATTCCCTCTACCCTTTGCATACATTTAGATCATTAGTAAATCATGTAGAAACACACATTAATCATCCATTTCATAATGATCATAATGTTACTAACTTTCATTATGTTGTAAGCATACACTTGTTATGATCCTGTGAAGCAAAGCTCAAGATCACAAGTCATCATCCATAGCATACTTACTAATCCACCATGAAGATGCATATATGAAGATCCATCACAACAAGTTTAGGGAGCTTGTGATCTTCATACATTGAAGGCTTCCGATCAATGGAAGTTCATATAGTGTAGGCATTCATATCCATGATATACTTATGTCATGGATCATTGTTGTAACCATCATTGTATCATTTAGATCAGTAGAGTGAGGTTAGTATTTTAGTCCTTAAAATACAAAGAGTGTTGGGAGTGGTTGTACCCTTGTAAAGAACTCGACATCTAGCTTAGTGTCGGAAATTGTATAAGCGACGATGGGAGTGGTTGTACCCTTGTAAAGAACCCGGTGTTTAGCTTAGTACCGAAAAAGGAAGTAAGCGACGTGTAAAGGTTTTCTCCGCCTAAGAAAGGGAGCTTGTTGATCTAGTGAAGTAACTCTCGAGTTGGGTACTCGGGGAGTGGAGTAGGGCGGAGAGGAGCTCCGTGACCGAACCACTATAAATCATCGTATTCGGTTTGCGCTTTCTTTTACTTATCTCTTTACTTTTATATTTGCATTATGTGATTGCTTGTGTTGTGATTATTCACCCCCCACCCCCCCTAGCATAGAACTCAAGTATGAACCTAGGAACAATTGGTTCATCTATATCTAAAAGAGAGTCAAATCGAATTGCGGCTAATTGTTCCCTAAGTTGTGTTCCTTCATAGAACGATGAATCTACGACTCTACCCTCATGAACATACTTTTTCTCTAAGGCTTTGAAAATTTCGATTTGGGCATTGGTTAGACCTTTGGTTTTGTGGACATTGGGTAAGTAGTTAACGGTTCTTTTGTGATCGTAGTTGGTTGCGGGAGGCATGATTTTCCTAAATACAAAAGTTACATAGTTTTAGTTAAGATGATCAAAGGAAGTGTAAAATTCCTAGTGTGTGCCTACATGGGGACAATGTGGAGGTGCGGTTATCTCGACTCCTTTTGATGCAAGAAAAATTAGTTTATGCAAGTTTTGTTTATAAACGAGAGATAACCCAAACGCTCCTATTTCAATGTAGCTACGGTTGAATGTACCCGAAAATACATATTAATTATGTATTCCCTTTAGCATTCAAGAGACATTATGCAAGTGAATTCTAAAAGATAACGTTTTTGTATTTGTATGAACAATGAAAAAAAATCATTTTACCTAGTCGTTAGAAGATTTTAGTGAAAATTTTTCATGGGGTTTTTGTTAAATTAAAACAATGTGCTATGAGATGCAATTCCTAACTAAGAAAAACATGTTTTTAAGTATAATGCAATAAATATGCTTCATGATTTTTCAAGAATTATGCATATACCCCAAGTTTATGTTTTGTGCATGAAATGGAAATCCTAGACGCAGATCAGAAGTATAAATATGATAAGAATACTTACAGTGATGTTAGAAGCACAAATTTATGGAAGAAAATGGTCTAAATTGTGATGGAGATTAAGTGTGTGTCGAGTATAGTAAGGTGATATGTTTTGGAGTGAGGAATGAATAGTAGTTGTTCTTGTTTATTTAATAATAAACTGAACTCAGCATGCGACGGATCCGGCGGATCCAAAACAAAGGATCCGTCCTTGTTATCGATTGGATCCGCGGATTCAGAACACATGTTTTGGTTTAGTGTCGTGTGTGGCTAAACTAATGTTTATACTAATGTTTCTCCTAATCACTAGGTTCCATTAATCCTAATCCAAGTCTAAGATAATTAAAAGGTTCTCGTTTAAGTGGTTTAGTGAGAATATCGGCAATGTTGTCCTCTGAGGAAACTTTCTCAATTGAGATGATTCCCTTCTGTACATTGTCGCGAAGGAAGTGATGGCGTATTTCAATATGTTTGGTTCTAGCGTGTTGGACTGGATTTTTGCTTAGATCGATAGCACATTTGTTGTCGCAAAGAATGGGAATGTTGTTGAGTTCAATTCCATAGTCGACGAGAGCTTGTTTCATCCACAGTGCTTGTTGATATGCCTTTCCTGCAGACACATACTCCGCCTCTGTTGTTGAGATTGCGAGGGCAGTTTGTTTCTTAGCGAACCATGATGTTAGACAATATCCTACAAAAGTACAAATACCGCTAGTACTTTTCCTATCAACATAATCACCTGCGTGATCTGAGTCAGTATACACTATGGTTTCTACACCCGTTCCTTTGGGATACCATAATCCTAAGTGTGTAGTACCTTTGATGTACCTAAATATTCTTTTAACAGCTTCAAGATGGGACGTTTTTGGATCTTCTTGAAAACGTGCACATAGACAAACACTAAACATAATGTCAGGCCTACTAGTCGTAAGATAGAGTAAACTACCAATCATTCCTCTATATTTAGTGCTATCTACGGATTCATTTTCTTCATCCTTAGTAAGTTTGGTTTCGGAGGACATGGGTGTTCTCATGGGTTTTGAGTCTTCAAGACCAAACTTCTTAAGCATATCTTTGATATACTTTGATTGGTTGAAGAATATCCCATCTTCTAATTGTTTAATTTGGAGACCTAAGAAAAAGTTTAGTTCCCCCATCATACTCATTTCAAACTCGTCATTCATGATTTTTGAGAAATCGTCGCATAACTCTTGACAAGTTGAACCGAATATAATGTCATCCACATATATTTGGACTATGATAATATGTGATCCCTTTTTCTTGGTGAAGAGAGTATTATCTACTAGTCCCATGGTATACTTATGGTCAACTAGGAAAGTCTTAAGTCGATCATACCAAGCCTTTGGTGCTTGCTTAAGTCCGTATAAAGCTTTCTTAAGTTTGAAAACATAATTTGGTTTTTCAAAGTCGGCAAAGCCGGGAGGTTGTGCAACATATACTTCTTCATTTATAAGACCATTTAAGAAAGCACTTTTGACATCCATTTGAAATAACTTAAAATCATGTGCACATGCATATGCAAGTAATATTCTAATAGACTCAAGTCTAGCTACGGGTGCAAAGGTTTCATCGTAATCTATACCTTCTTGTTGATTGTAACCTTGAGCTACTAGCCTAGCTTTATTTCTAGATATAATACCTTTTTCATCCATTTTATTTCTAAAGACCCATTTGGTGCCTATTATGGTTTGGTTTTTAGGTGGAGGGACTAATGTCCAAACATCATTTCTAATAAATTGATTAAGTTCTTCTTGCATAGCAATTACCCAAGATTCATCTTTTATTGCCTCGTCTATATTTTTAGGTTCAATAGTTGAAATAAAACAAAAATAATTACTTTCATTTTGAGCTTTGGATCTTAATGTTCTTTCATTAAGTTTTCCTATGACGTTTTCTAATGGATGACTTTTAGTTTCTTTAATATTGACTATTTCTCCTTTTACGGGTTCATTGTCATTTTCAATGTTTTCTATATCATTAACCATTTAACTTTCAACTAAGTCATCATCTACCAAAGGTGATGTCTTAGAGGGAGGTGGACTTTCGTTGAATGTTACGTTCAACGATTCCTCGACTCTTGATGTTTCTTTGTTTAATACAATGTATGCTTTAATGTTTTGTGAGTACCCAAGAAATACACCTTCATACGACTTTGGGTCGAACTTAGTGAGATAATCCTTTGTGTTTAAAATGAAGCACTTGCTTCCAAAAACTCTAAAATATCCTAATGTAGGCTTTTTGCCTCGATAAATTTCATAAGGAGTTTTATTTAAAAATTGTCTAATTAAAACTCTATTTAGGATATATGTAGAAGTATCTACAGCGTGACACCAAAACTTTTGTGGTATGTTTTGTTCATTTAACATAGTTCTACTCATTTCTTGAATTGTTCTATTTTTACGTTCTACTACACCATTAGATTGAGGTGTACGAGGAGCCGAGAAATTATGAGTTATTCCATTATTATCACAAAAATTTCCAAATTGAATTTCATTTTCAAATTCTCGACCATGGTCAGTTCTAATAGATACTATATTACTTCCTATTTGATTTTGAATTTTCTTGCTTAGAATTTCAAATTTGTCGAAGGCCTCATTTTTAGTTTTCAAAAACTTTGTCCATGTATATCTAGAGTAATCATCTACTATGACTAAAGTGTAAAAATTTCCTCCATAACTTTGTATAGCCGACGGGCCAAACAAATCCATATGTAATAATTCTAGGCATCTAGATGTAGATACCATGTTTTTAGCCTTATGGCTACTATGTACTTGTTTCCCAATTTTGCAAGCATCACAAAAGTGTTGGTCATATTTCAACTTGGGTAGGTTCCTAACGAGTTCTTTGGATGACAAAGATTGAATAAGCCTCATATTAGCATGACCTAAGCGTCGATGCCATAGAGTTGAGTTTTCGTCCAAGGAGGTAAGACATAACTTATCTTTAGGTGTTTTATCTAATTTCATAACTTAGACATTATTCTTTAAAACACCTTTTCCTACGGTTATGCCATCTTTAAGTATTTTACTTCCATTTTCACTGAAAAGGACGTTATACTTTTTGCGGCATAATTGACTTATACTAAGTAAATTAAATCCTAAATTATCTACATGAGCAACATCATCAATAGATAGAGAGTCATGAGAGATTGTACCTTTTCCGATGATTTTACTTTTAAGCTTGCTACCGAATGTGACATTACCTCCGTCATACACTTGGTAGGTTGAGAAAAGATTTTTGTTTCCCGTCATGTGTCTTGAGCACCCACTATCTTTGATCCACTCATCAGGTTCAAGATCAACTTTCAAGCATACCTAAGTTCATAAAAGACTCAAGCATTTGGTCCCCAATATCTCATGGGTCCGTTTGGGTTAAACATGACATTATCATGGTTTATGTATGTAAATGGTGGACCATTGTTCCATGACATATAGCTCAGACCATGAAAGTTCCTAGGCATGTTTTGGTTCCAATTATTTTGATAAGTATGTTGTGGATTAACTATACTCTTTGGAAAGGGGTGTTTGGGAAAACTCATTTGAGGTCTCTGTTGATCCGTTTTAACTCTATATTCATTTCTAGCTTGTCCTCTTCCTAAAGATATTGCTGGTTTATGTTTATTATTGGTTATACTACTGTTAGGTTTCTTAGTAACTTTAACAAACTCGGAACGGTCGACTTTGTGAACCTTCTGTTCAACTTTTGTACTCGCGGATCCTTTGGATACACTTGGCGGATCCAAATTTTTGGATCCGTCGGATCCGTGAGTGTCCAACTTGGTTGAATCAGTTTTATTCACAGTCTGTTCCTTATAATCACTTAAGGTTCCTAGTTTCATAAAGCCTAGTCCTGTTTTATCATGAGGTAGCTTTTGCATTTTCATTATTTCATCTGCACAACTTATGTTTTTATCAAACCTTTTAAACTTTGAATTTTGTTTGATCAAATCTTCCTGTGTGGTTCTTAAGGTTTCTAATTCAAGTTTTAGTTCTTGACAAGACACACACGTTTCTTTACTATCTTTACCTTTTTCAATTCGTATTGCTTTTTCTTTAAGCCAAAATACTTCATTTTCTAAAAGTGTTGTCTTTGTTTCAAAAACTTGTTTTTGTTTATGATTTTTAAAGTAACGTCACACAGTTTGTTATATTCTACTTCTAAGGTTTCGTCATCTATAGAGGAGTATGAATCAAAATGTACCTCTTCTGTGTCATTAGCCATAAGTGCCATTTCGTTGTTCTTAGGCTCATCATCATCATCTCCTTCACTATCGCTCCAAGCTCCACTAACGAAGGCTCTTTGAGACTTGGTCTTTGGAGGCTTTGGACATTCTCCTATTAAGTGACTGGAGTCACCACACCTATAGCATTTCCTATCAACCTTACCTTTCTTATCGTCACGATCTTTCCGAGAGGATTTCTTTTCATCACGAGGTGGTTTTACAAACTTTCCTCGTCTCCTGAAGAATTTCTTGAAATCCCTCACGGCCATGGCATACTCTTCATCATCACTGTTTGAACAAGACTCATCATCATCACTTGACTCGACTTTGGCTTTCAAGGCAATAGACTTAATCTTCTCCTTTTTGCCTTTGACAATTTCCGAGTCTTTTTCCATAATCATTTCGTGAACTTTTAGGTTTCCTATGAGCTCATCCAGTTTCATGCTTGAGAGATCTTTAGATTCTTCAATAGCTGTCACCTTTGCTCTCCATTTCGGATGGAGTGCTCTTAGAAATTTCCTGACAAAATTCTTACTAGAAAAAGATTCATCAAGTGCTTTAAGTGATGTAATAATAGTATTGAACTTAGAAAATGCACTATCAATGGTCTCATCTTCAGAGATAACAAATTGTTCGTATTGTTGGACAAGAAGATCAATTTTGTTATCTTTGACTTGTGAGTTCCCTTGATGTGTGATAATAAGAGATTGCCAAATATCCTTAGCCGTTTTACACATAAAAACTCTTTCATATTCTTTCTTAGGTAAGGCATTATAAAGCATCATTTTTGCTTCATTATTTTTGGCAATTAGTTTCTTTTGCTCATCACTGTGACGAGTAAGAGAAGCTCCTTCATCCCGACCACCCGAAATATTATTACTAATAGGTTTGTAATCACCATCAACTATAATATACCATAGATCTATGTCCTTTGATTTTACATAAGTCTCAAAGCGATTTTTCCAATAAATAAAACAATTTTGTTCAAATAGAGGTGGTCTCTGCATAGATTGCCCTTCTTTAAAGTTTTCAAAATCCATGGATCGTTTTAAGTTTTAAAATACAATATATTTTAAAGATCTTAAGTAACGTAGCTCTTGATGCCAATTGTGGAAAACTAGAAGGGGGGTTGAATAGTTTTTACCGTTTTTCAAGTTTTATTTGCTTTGTTACTATATGTTAATTTCAAAGGAAACAATCACAAATAAATAATCACACAATGTAAACAAAAGATAAAGAGAGGAAAGATCAAACCACACGACACTGTTGTTTATAGTGGTTCGGCTACAAGGACTCTCTTCCTTGCCCTACTCCACTCCCCGAGTTTCCTACTCGAGAGTTTATCTTTCACTAAGAAACAAACTCCTTTTCTAGGCGGAGAAAACCTTTACACGTCGCTTACTTCCTTTTCCGGTACTAAGCTAAACACCGGGTTCTTTCACAAGGTAGAACCAACCTGACGTCGCATATTTACTTTACCGACACTAAGCTAGATGTCGAGTTCTTTACACGGGTACAACTACTCCCTACACTCTTTGTGCTTTAAGGACTAAAGCACTAACCACACTCACTGATTACAAATGATAGATATGATGTGTGAAACAAACTACAATATCACACAGTAATGCAACTAAAGGATTACGGTTCTGTAGATCCTTGAATGCTTGATCTCTTTTCTACAAAATGAAAGATCAAAGTGAAATGCAACTATGAATGATGTTAGTAAGATATGTACTGAATGAATATGTGTGTTAAAGCTATATGAGTGATGAGAGAGCCAAATGATCAGCTTCCTATTTATAGGCAAGCTGATCTTCAGCTCACGGATCCCACGGATCCCTCACAAGGGATCCGTCCTTCATTGGATTTGGATCCGTGGGATGTGACAGCTAAGGTTTAGTTGTCTCTTACCATATCTTAGTTGTATCTTACCAAATCATCCAAGATCCTCAAATGTCAACTATGTATCTTGCAAATCTAACCAAGATATATCAAAGATATTGTATGTGATGCATGCAATGATGTCATGGAATGGTTTTAGAATTAAAGTTTCCTTTTAAGGAAACAAGTTACTAAATAAGCAAACTTGTAATTCTTGGTTAATATGTGAAGTGTAAAATGTGTACTTAAGAGACTTAAGCTAGTATTTATTATTTGCTAAAAGATATTCCTTTTATTTGTCATTAACAAAACTAATGAAAGATCAAAGAATATAAATAACGTTTTTGAGACGCTATTTGTATTAACAGAACCTTCTAAGTATCAAGTGATTCGAATACTAATATCCCAAAGTGATGAACGAATATCAAATGGATCATTATAGAGGATCAAAGCAAAAGGGTCATATTAAACATCAAAGTCAAAATGAATCAAACAAACGAACCAAAGTGTAGGGGAACATAGCAATGGCTTAGGGAACCTTAAAACGAATCAAGATCAATGAGTCATGAGAACGAAAGCACCCTTACTAAAAAAGGGTAGAATATCTGTACCTTATACCGTAAGTGCAAACATATCTAGAAATATAAAGATCGGAAACAACTCCATCTTCAGCGAATCTACACGATTACATGGTCGTCTTATTATTAATATCTTCTTCAAATCAAATTTCTCATTTTAGTCGGCTTTCCATTTTTAGTAACTTTCCATTTATAGCAGGTTTCCAAAATTAGTATGTTTCCATTTTTAGAAAGTTTCCTTATTTAGCAATTTCCATAATTAGAAAAATTCCGCAAAGTAATTAGGTTAAGTCATTAATTAAGCCTCATTATGGAAATAGGGTACATTTTAGCAAGTTATAAAAGTTTTGGGTTAATTATAACAAGTTTCCATAGCTTAGGGTTTTAAATGTAAATATTCCAAAGTTAAAGGTCTAAAATGAAAATATCACAAGTTACTCATTTTAAATCATATGACATCCAGAATTACACTTTTAACCCTTTAGGTTATAAATTTACAATTTAAACCCCATAATTCATTAAATCACATTTTAACCCTTACAATATTCATATTTACACATCTAACCCTCAATTTAACGAAATTACAACATATACTTCTTAATTTAAATATGGTACGAATTATATCCCCATCTTTTCATAAATTACAAATTTAGTCCTTTAACTTTAAAAAAGTACCATTTGATTAACTAATTAACAATATTCACACATTGAACCCTTAAGTATCCAATTTTACACATTAAACCCTTATATCATATATTATACGAAGCACCCTCACATTTTCAGAACTTACAAACAAGCCCCTCTATTTTTATTAAATTACAATTCGATTTACATATATAACGATTTACAATATAAACCCATAAGTTCCATATTTTACGTAAAAGACCCCCATGTTATATTTTATTCGAAACCTCCCTGGTCTAAAGTGTATTACAAAAATAACGCACAAGTTTCATTAATTACAAAACACCCCCTTATTGATTTAAAAGCCACACGGTAACACTTTTTCTTTACCAAACCCTAACCCTAATTACCAAATCATGATCAAATCATTAAATCATCATTATAACATCATTAATATACCAGATCTAATCCCAAAACATCAAACCCTAAATTGCACGTTAGGGTTTCTTTTCTTTTCTCGTTTTATTTTAAAACCCGACAAAATAATTCGACATGGATCTTGTAGGCTATAACAAATCGAACAAGTATTTTTCCAGGGATGTATAGGTCGTATATAGCTCAAATAAAATAAGTTCCAAACCCAGAAAATTTGTATATCATATTTTAGATTTTATGTACGTTTTACCCATTTAAAATTATAGCGACCAAATAACCTTGCATGATTCGATTCTAACATTTTATATGAGTCATATGTAATGTAAGGATCATAGGAAAAATACCAAATGATGATTCGAACGTGTAGATAAGCCGTGAGAATTTTGTACCTCTCGGTTGGAATTATTCGACAAGGAAAACCCTAGCGACCAAACGAACGACTCCACCAACCCAATACTATTTTTCCTAGCTCCCTTGGATGATGATCAACACAAGAAAAATACTCCAAGACTTCCAGAAAATCGTATGATAAAGATATGAATTTTTGTGTGTGTGTTTTGTGCTTCGGTATTGTTTTAAAAGAGATAAAAGGTTTGTTAGCTAAATACGGTAGATTGGCCGGGTTTAGGGGGAAAAAAGGCTGGAGATTCGGTCCAAACATGACTAAATCAAAGATTTGATTATTTCCTTAATAAACTTGTAATTATCTCAATTTTATCAATTTTTAAACATAATTACTTAAATAAAAATGTAATTCGGTTTATGTATAAAGTCTTGTGGTGAAATAATAGTTTTTGGACAAATAAAAATGTTAAGAATGTTGCCTCATAATTATTTTATTTCATTTGTAGCTCATTACCAAAAGTTTGGAATTTATATGGTACTTTATATGCTTATTTATCAAATTTTAAGATTATAGGGGCAATTTGGTCTTTTTACATGTTTTAGATTTTTGGGTATTACGCAGCAGTAGTATACGCGACACTTATCCATTTAGCAGTAGTATGAGTCACTCCAACAGCAGTATCTGATACACTAGCAGTAGAATCTTGCGGCAGTAGAATCTCCAATACTAGCAGTAGTATGACACTTAGAGTATTTTCCTTCTTGGCATCAGCAGTACCTTTGGTTGTACTTAGCAGTACTAACCTTGTGAACATTTAATTTCCAACACTAATCTTCAGAACATTTAATTCCCAACAATCCTCCCCTAAACTTGTGATTTATCCCAAATCATCAAGTTTCTTCTGAATTAAATGAGGATTATGAGGATCTTTCAAACACTACATAGTCAGACTCTTGATCTGAGCTTTCCTTTTTTCTGTAAGATTAAATATCTTTCTGACTAACTCATCTGCCATCTGTGTATCACTTTCAACAATAACATCATTTAGTTCTTCTGGAGAGTACTTTGCTCTTTCTTTAGCTTGAAACTTCTTCAGGCATTTTCTTTGTCTTAAACACTAGCAGTACCTTCTTTGGCTCCAAGCATCCAAGATACACAGTCATCTCTCAGCAAGCCATGCAAGTGATGAACAAACGTAGTGAACTGAAATTGAAACTGAAAGAACTTAGAAAGAACTTTCTCCATTTGAATATCATCAGTCAAAGAAGAGAGATGAAAGAGCTTATTCCCAGCATCCATCAACTGAAACTAGAGCTTGTTCTTATTATTGGTTGAATAATAAGACATGTTGGCTTCTCAAAAAGACATAGGGGTGATGATTCTGAAGGCGAAGCTTCCATTGTAGGTGGAGATACAACAACTGCTGTTGAGCCAAGTGTGGGAAAAGACAAGAGCATACAAGATGATGATGCTTTTACTAGACTCATGCACTTCTTGAACTTGATCAATTTGGGCAATCTTCCTCCCCAATCTTTCTCCCATGTTTGATCAATTTAAACTTCCTCCCCTGATTCTGAGCATACACATCCACAATCTTTCATCCTCCCCTGTTTGGTTAATCTTCCTCCCCTGTTTGGAAGATCTCTCACCATCATCTGAACTTGACTCCTTTGATGAACTAGAAGAACCTGTTGAAATCACCATCTTGGCTGATCTTTTTCACCAATCTAGCTTTTGAGGTCATCTTTCAATTTGGACATCTTATCAGACAATGTTGTACATAAAGCCATCAATTCCTTAAATTTCACTTTGCCCTCATCACTTCCAGGTGTGTTAACTCCTGTGAGAGGTGAATCATGGGGCATTGACTCATAATCCATCATATGATGGGTTTCTGAGCCACCCTGAATCCAAAAGGTTTTAAGAAACTTTTGACTTAGCAGTATGAACTTGATTTTTAATGAAAAATCATATTGCTAACAACCATTTTGAAGGGATTAAGTGTAATAACAGACACTTAATCAAGATTTTGGTTTAATTTAACCTCTGGTTGTGTGAGAACCAATGTATTCAATTATAAATAACTGCCTGTGTACAGATAAACCCATTCAAAGGGCTTTCTTGACAGGGTTTCCAGCTCGTGGCAGTTGTTGCCTCTAACACAAGTGTTAGATTCACATTTGCTCGCTGTTCTTTTTATCAGATGTCCTTAGACTAACTGATTATACTAATGAAAGTATAAAATGATAGAAAGTGAGTTGAGTCAGTTACTATCTGATCAACTAATCCATTAATTCAAAATGAAATATCATAATAAGTTTCAAGAGAGAAGTTTTAAAGAATTTATTAACTTGGGTATAAACCCTTGTGAATGAATTCCCAAATTCTGACTATCATTAACCTATTATGTCAGCAATTTGAATCACCAACTGTTGTTTGTTCACACTTTGCACTTGTAACTTCCTTTGTGCTCAATTTTCATACCTGTAATTGTTAGTCCAAAACCAAGAAAACAAAATGCAAAGCATTTGTCTTATAGCAGTATAATCATTTGACTAACAGTATGAACAAAACAATCCAAATTTGTACTAGCAGTACAATATTTTTTTTAATACCAGTACTAATTGATAATGCTAGCAGTACAAATCCAATTTATATACAAAATCACACAGTTTTAAATCATTAAGGATTAAGCATCCAATCTTCCTACATCAAAAGCTTTTGTGAGAAGATCTGCAAAGTTTTGATCAGAATCAATTTTAACAACTTGAATCAACTTTTTCTCATTGCAGTCTCTAATAAAATGATGTCTAATTTCTATGTGTTTTGTTTTAGAGTGTTGCACTGGATTTTTAATTATACAAATTGTACTGCTATTATCAATATATATGACAGTGTTCATGAAATTGTACCCATAGTCAAGAAGTTGATTTTGAAGCCAAAGCACTTGACCACAGCAACTTGCAGCAGCTACATACTCAGCTTCAGTTGTTGAAGTTGCTACAATTGTTTGCTTCTTACACTGCCATGAAATGAGTCTACATCCAAGGAATTGACATCCTCTAGTTGTTGACTTTCTGTCCAAGCTTGCACCAGCATAATCACTGTCTGAATATGCTACCAGGTCAAAAGGTGATTCCTTAGAATACCATAGACCCAACCTAGGTTGACCCTTGAGATATCTAAAGATCCTCTTGACTGCAGTTAAATGAGAAACCTTAAGAGTTACTTGAAATCTTGCACAAGCACAAACAGAAAACATGATATCAGGTCTTGATGATGTGAGATACATCAAGGATCCTATCATAGATCTGTATATGTGAACATCTACATTTTCTCCATCTACATCTTTAAGAAGAGGCTTCTCAGGATCTATTGGTGTGCTTGCCACTTTTGAATCAGCAAACTGAAATTTCCTTAGAATCTCTGCAACATATTTATATTGGCTGATAAATATGCCTTCATTTGATTGCTTAACTTGCAGACCTAAAAAGAAAGTAAGTTCCCCCATGGAACTCATCTAAAACTTATCATGCATAAGTTTCTCAAACTCTACACACATCTCCTTCCTTGTAGATCCAAAGATGATATCATCCACATACACCTGAACTAGCAAAAGATCCTTCTTGTGGTTCTTGATGAATAATGTCTGATCAATCTTTCCTCTTTGGAATCCATTCTCTATCAAATAGGAAGCCAGTGTTTCATACCATGCCCTTGGAGCCTGATGAAGGCCATAAAGAGTCTTGACAACCTTGGACACCTTATCTGGATGTTCTGGATCAATAAAACCTGGAGGTTGTGAGACATAAACCTCCTCTTCGATAGTACCATATAAGAAGGCACTCTTGACATCCATTTGATAAACTGTGAAGCCCATAAATGAAGCATAAGCCAAAATAGTCTAATGGCTTCAATTCTTGCTACTGGAGCAAAAACTTCTTCATAGTCTATACCTTCCTCTTGTGTGTACCCTTGGGCTACAAGTCTAGCCTTATTTCTTTTCACTTTGCCCCTTTCATCCCTTTTGTTCCTGAAAACCCATTTAGTGCCAATTACCCTTACACCCTTGGGTAAATCCACTAGCACCCAAACCTTCTGAATTTTAAATTAGAGAAGCTCCTCTTGCATAGCTTCTACCCAGCTTGAGTCATCTAAGGCTTTGAGAATATTTTTGGGTTTTGCTTGTGAGAGGAAACATACAAATAAGCAAGAGTTTGCATACTCATGCTGCTTTGATGCATAAAGAGCATCAAGAAGCCCTTGTTGGTCTGAAGGCATAAGTTGCTTCCTTGTCTTCACACCAGATTGTACATCACCAATCACATTATCCAGGGAGTGGACTTTGTGAATCCTTGTGTGTGGTGTAGGAGGAACATGATAGTTGGGTGGAAGATTGTTGAAATCCACCTCATCTTCTGAGAAATCTGCTTCATTTGAGTCTGATGGGCCAGCAGTAGAAACATTTGGCCTAGCAGTAGAAACATTTGGCCTAGCAGTATCAAGTTGGGTCTCAGCAGTACTATCATCATTAGTACTGTTAACTTGATTTTCTTGTTCCTCAGTTCCATCTTCCTTGCTTTCATCTTCAATCCCTTCTTTAGCTTCAACAGAAGAAGGTTCATCATTTATTGAAGTTGAATCCACACTTGTCCATATTGGCATCATCACATAATCTTGATCTTTCTCCTTTCCTAAACCTGCTTCATTTGTTGCATCAGCAGATTCTGAACCTGCAAAATCATTAGTTTCCGCAACAACAGGCACATAGTTCATTGATTGGGTTAGTGACTCAAGATCAAATAGCCATTTTGGACCTTCACCTGCAACACTAGATTTGTTCTATAAAAATTCCACATGCAGGTTTTCCTCAACCTTCCTAGTTCTTGAGTTGTATACTCTAAATGCTTTGCTATTGAGAGAATATCCAACCAAGAATCCTTCATCTGCTTTGCCATCAAATTTTCCTAGATGGTCTAAGGTATTCAGAATTGTCACATGACATCCAAAAGGTCTAAGAAATCCTATTGCAGGAGTTCTTCCTCTAAAAAGCTCATAGGATGTCTTATTGTGAGACTTAACAACTAAAACCCTGTTCTGGACATAGCAAGCAATATTAACTGCTTCAGCCCAAGAAGTGATAGGCAACTTAGAGTCAGCTAACATGGTTCTAGTAGCTTCTATGAGTGTCCTATTTCTCCTCTCAGCAACTCCATTCTGCTGAGGACTTCTAGCAACACTAAATTCCCTTCTAATACCTTTTTCTTTGCAGAAATCATCCATAACTCTATTCTTAAACTCTGTCCCATTATCACATCTAATGACTTTTACTTTCTTGTCTACTAAGTTTTTTATTTCTGTAATGAATGTCTTAAGAATGCTAGATGTCTCATCCTTAGAACCTAAAAAGAAAACCCATGTAAACCTGTTATAGTCATCAGTAACAACAAGACAAAATCTCTTATGCTTAATACTACTCACAGAAGTAGGACCAAATAAGTCCATATGAAGCATAAACAATGATTGATCAATAGAGCTAAAAATCTTGGGCTTACAAGTAGCTTTATGTTGTTTGCCTTTGAGACAAGCAACGCAAGTTTGGTCATTTTTAAATCGTTTATGAGGCAAGCCTCTTACCAAACCATCTTTTACAATTTTATTTATAGTTTTGAAATTAATGTGACCAAGCCTCCTATGCCATTTCATAGATTCATCCAATGTGGCCTTTGCAACAAGACAAGTAAGGGCCTCTTTAGGAACAATCTTCTTCATATCAACACTGTACATGTTGCCCTTTCTTGGAATTTTAAGCAATACTTGACTTTCATCAGGAAGCTTAAAATCAGAAGAAAGCATAAGACATTCAGTGTCAGTAAAAAGAACCTTGTTCTTTTTGTCACACATTTGTGAGACACTAAACAGGTTATACTTAAGCTCTTGCACATAGTACACGTCTTCAAAATCCAATTTACCGGTTTTAAGAGTACCTTTACCAGTAATTCTGCCTCCAATTCCTCCCCCAAAGGTAACATATCCTCCATCCAATGATTGAAAGTCTGAAAGATAAGACATGTTGCCTGTCATGTGTCTGGAACACCCACTATCTGAATATCTTTGATCTTCATCATCTGCTTGTGAATGTCCCTGCACATGAAATAAGGAAATTAGTTTCCTTGGGGAACCCAAGCCATTACTGACTTGAGTTTGCCTTGTGCATCAATGTAGTTAAATCTTTTGAGAACAGTTGATGCACCATTGGATTTAAGAGGCCTCCAAATCCAACATGCTGAGGCCTTAAGAGCATTAGCCCTCTTTTCCCTAGCAGTATATTTAATGTTGCCAGTACCCTTTGGCATCCAAATTTGTTTTTGTACCACTGCTTTTGGTTGAAAAGGCCTTTTAGCAGTTGTTGGTGCATGTTTGAAAGTTGTCTTTGCACCTTTAACTGCTTGTTTTGGGTAAACAGGCTTAAATGGTCTAGCAGTACTAACTGCTGGTCTAGCAGTAGGAACTTGTTTTGGGCCAGACTTGAATAAACTTGCTCTAGGTGACATTCTAGCAAAATTAAAGTGATTTTGATGTCTTTCTAAGTTCACCCTATGGTTTGAATACCCAGTTACCCTTTTGATGCAGAAGGCTGCAAGATGGTCAAAACTTCCACAAGTGAAACAAGCTTTGTTATAGAAGACAAAGTCATCACCTAGTTGGTGAGACTTAAGGTTGTTCCAAATCTTTTGGTTACCTCTAGGCTTGTTTGTGGTTCTATATTGTTCACAATATCTTACTGGTTGCCTAACTTGTTTAACATTTGTTTTAGGCCTAACAGTATTATTTTTGACCATTTTAGGAACACTAGTTCCTGTTACCTTAACAACATCAAGTTTAACAATAACCTGATCTACTTCATCATCATCAGATGTCCAGTCCTCAATGATTGGACCATCTGATTTCCTACCAGAGGACACCTTGTCCTCAGGGGGTGAAGTATCACTTCTAATCTCAAGCTTATCAACAACTACTTTTTCTTTTGGCTTAACACCATATTCTAACTTTGGTAGTTGAAATTCAGATTAGCCTGTATGCTCTAGGTCTATCCCTGGGGGTGCAGGAATTCCTCTGTAAGGAGGTGGAACATTATTATATCATAACCCAGACTTGGCCTTATTGATCACTTGACATTCAATTATTTTGTTTACACCTTTAGAGGCATAGTCTAATGTTTCTACACTTAATTGAATGTTTTCATTTTTCTTTTTAAGCCTATCATACTCAGTTCTTAAAAAGCTAATTTCAACATATTTAAAAAATAAGTCTCTTTTAAGAAGACCTTTATCATCAGAAAAAGTAGATTCATTGGTCTTATAGTGTATGATCTGCTCCTCTAGGATAGCTAAACATATCTTATGATTTGTTAAGTTTTGATGAGTTTTGTTTAGTTCTATCCTTTTATCATCATAATGTTTTCTTAAAGTTTCTAGTTCTTTAAGAGTAGTGCAAGTATTCGAACAAACTTTATTAGATTGTACCTCAGTAGCAGAGAAGGCCATGAGAGCCATCTGAGTAGAAGCTTCTTCTTCATCTGCCATAAAACTTCAATCAAATCCTAAGCTACCAATAGCTACCATAGCTTTTGAGTGTGGCTCAGAAACCTCCACAGCCTCGGTCTTGCTTCCAAAACCTTTGCTCTTGCCATCTTGCTGCCTAGGTCTTCTACATTCCCTTGAGAAGTGCCCCATCATGTGGCAGTTGTAGCATTCTATCTTTGACTTGTCAAAACCAGCAGTATCATTGCTGCTGGTAGTGATCTTCTTCCCTGTTCTTTGATAGAATTTCTTAGCCCTCATGCTAAGAAGAGAAATTTGTCATTTGAGGTCCATCTCCTCCAAATCATCATCATTGATTTCCTGGAGGTCTTCATGAGTAAGCATAGACCCATCATTCTGACTTGTTAGAAAGGCACAACTTGTTTTCTCATCCAGAATATCAATAGTACTGCTTGATGAACTAGCAGTACTAACTCCCACATTTACCTTTACATCTTCAACTGGATTTGAGTTACTAGGAGATGACACAAAGGCCAAGTTCCTAGTGCTTGAACTAGATCCTCCAGTCTTCTTCACATCTTGTTCCACAATTTTGAAGTTGCTATACAAGTCCATTAGGTTCAGGTGTCAATGTCTGGCTTGTTCTTCCAGACAACTACATGCATAGCCCATTCTTCAGGTAAGCTTCTCAGAAATTTGGAGTTTAGATCTTCTTGAGGTATATCCACCCCAAGAATAGCAAGTTGACTCACAATCTTCTAAAGCCTGTTAAACATATGATCCAATGATTCATTGCTTGTTGAAGGGAAATTTTCAAAGTTTTGCTTGAGAAGAGTCTTCTGGGTCTTCTTGGTGGCTTCATTCCCACCATACCTAGAAATAATGGCCTCAAATAATGACTTAGCATCTTTGAACTTGCTGAAATTTAAAAGTTGATCATTAGGAATGGTCATCATTAGCATACTTCTGGCCTTGAGGTCATTCTTCTTCTTTACTCTATCTTCTGCAGTTGTTGGGTTGGTCTGCACAGTTGTCACTACCTTATCATTAACTGTTGTTGTAGAAGTTATAGGCTTGAAGGAGTTTCCTTCTTCAATAATTTCCCAAAGTGTATAGTCTTGCACTTGGAAATACTGTTCTATCCTTAACCTCCACATATCAAACTCATTCTGCTTGAGCATTGCAACTTAGCAGCCACATTAGTTTGAGATGTCTCCATGTCCATTTCTTCTTCTAAATCAAAGATATCAACCTGGCTCTGATACCACTTGAGAGGATTTGTAGTACACTATTAGGATGTTAGTCCTTTGTAACGTGTGTATATGATACTTTGAGTGAATATGATTAAGTATGCGGAATCTACTTAACCACACTTAGAAGAGTGTTGGGTTTGGTTAATGGAACAGTGATGCTTGATATTGAACAATGAACACAGAAAGTATAACACCAAACGATTCAATATTATTGAGAATAATATGAGTGATCTTCACTATCACTAGGGTTACAAAACCTTGAATCTCTATTATAAAGATAACTATTTCTGTTGTGTTCAACTCTCTATTTTGGCACTCTACTAGACACACTTAATATCTAATCTAAGATTTCTCTTCTATCGAACAAAGGAGATCTTTACAATATTGTTAAGTCATGTCAACTACTTGCTTGTTAAGTGTGTCAGTAGCTAAGATACAACTTGTTCTGTGTATTCAACTTGTTGACTGATCACTTATCAAAGATATTATCTACCGTATATATTTGACTTTTATACACAAAATATCTTTTTCATACTTATCCATTCAGCAGTAGTATACGCGACACTTATCCATTTAGCAGTAGTATGAGTCACTCCAACAGCAGTATCTAATACACTAGCAGTAGAATCTCCAATACTAGCAGTAGTATGGAATACACTAGCAGTAGTATGACACTTAAAGTATTTTCCTTCTTGGCATCAGCTGTACCTTTGGTTGTACTTAGCAGTACTAACCTTGTGAACATTTAATTTCCAACACTAATCTTCAGAACATTTAATTTCCAACAGATATGGTAAGTTTTTTGCTTATAATCGTTTTCAATGATATGTTCGTACGATTGTTTAAGGTATTTGTCGTTTAGGTTACATAATATTAATAGTGTTTTGTTCTTTGTTTCAACAGTTGGTCGATTAGTTCGATTTAGCATGAGGGTTCATCATAATAGTGTTTTCAGTAATTGTCTAGGTAGAATATACGAAGGAGGTAAAGAATGTATTGTTGATTATATTGATATTAATGAGGTATCTGTTGATGAGATTGATGCTCTTATGAACCAACTTGGTTATGATGAAAGACAAACCAATTACTACTACTTTGTTAAGCCTGGTAGTATACTGGATGATGGTTTGTATTGGTTCCGTGAGCCTGTGAATCTTAAGTTATTGAAAAACATTGTCAAAGACCGTAAGTTGATAGATGTTTATGTTGAAATAGGTAAGACAAGATTAGAGTTGAATGAAATGACTCCACAATCAATTAAGACAATTTTTAGAGAGATGGATGAAGAAAGTAAAAAGGTAAATAGTGCTGCTATCTAATCATGTTGTAGACGATTGGTTTTAGATGACATTGATAATGAGCCTGTAGCAGAGCCTTTTCTGCAACTAACACAACTATCTTTGGACATCAATAGTATTAGGGAATCTAGTAAGTTGCCAGAGACTGAACCTGTGTTTTCAACTGTAATATCCCTTGACATGTCCTTTACTAGCTAACCTGTTGACCATATACAAAAAGATAAGCTTGTCGAGGTATTTCATAATGCTTAACTGTAACAACCAGTAAATTTTCACAAAGCAAAATGACTATTTTACCCTTTGACTTTTTTTTAAAGTTGACTTTGACTTCTTGACTATTTGACTTTTACCTTAACGTAAAAGCAAATACGGTAATTGGTAGTTAACCGGCAACTTCCCAAGTTAAATAATTCACTCTGATTCGAATTATTACTCTGTGAACGTTTACGTTCACCTTTCCCTATTTAACAAAAGGATATATTGCGTCTCCTGCGTACCGACACCGTATTAATAATGGTTTACATTCGATAGTCATTATTAGACATCAATAGTTTCATTTTTATATGATATCTATAAAAACGTCTCCAAACATATATTTCTCACATTTACCCAACTGTGGTACCGCGTTTACATCTTGACTCAACGGGACACGAGGTGCACCAAATACACTCTTTATCATTAAATCTTATCTTCTTCTTTTTTATATATATATACAACCACTACCTCACATGTAAGATTTTTATCCTATCCTATCTCTTATCTTATCACTATATCACGTGCCTCATTTTAGTATAAAAGCAAATATACAAACACATGTAAGGTATACCACTTTCTCTCTATCTTTCCCTCCCTGGTTTTACCAGTGATTGACACCACCACCACAGCCACTCCTCCATCGCCATCACTTCTATCTCCTCTCCTCATCTCTCTCGAATCATGGGTATGTCGAAACCCATATCTATCTTTTGTTAATCTTTTTATTCAAACCAATTGTATAATCACTTTATATGTTTTCGTGGATTAAAAAGAGATTAAAAACGTTTGTTAATTAATTCATGTGGTATAAATTGTTCAAGAGGCGTTTGTTTGAATTATTTTGTTAACGGAGCGGGTTTAAACCCGAGTGGAATCCAAGCCGAGACCCGTATGGATCTTGTGATGAATTTGTTATGCTTATTTCTTTCTAGTTGATTGATTTTATAAGATGTAGTTTATTATGTTTGATATGTGTCGAGAACCAAAAACAGCCCCAAGAGGGTGTTTGTTTGATCCTCGACCTCGACTGGAAATCACCTAAGAGGGTGTTGGTCATGTTGCTGTTGTCTCGGTCCATATCACAGCCGAGGTTCTGTTTGTTTATTGCTCAGTTCGCGGCACCAACAGCCCAAGGCTGTTGGTTGTCGTCATGTTGTGTTGTCGTTGTTGTTTATTTGTGCTCAGTATAAAACCACCCAAAGGGGGTGTTTGTTCGTCTGTCTTGGACCACCAACGCGAGCCCCATCAGGGTGCGTTTGGTTTGTTTGTTTTGCTGCTATCCCATCCCACTCAACAGGGGTGTTTGCTGCTGCAAAACAGCCCCAACAGAGGGCGTTTGGTGGCTGCAAAACAGCCCCAACTTGGGGTGTATTTATCTACTTATTTTCTGCACTAAAGATGACTTTTATACCTGGTCATTTCAGCCCCTAAAGGGGCGCGTTTGCTACTAATTTTCTGCATAAATAGGGTGCGTTTTGTTTGCCTATTTACTGCATACATGGGCTGTTTGGAACAGCTCACTGCAGTCCCACCTTTTTGGCGATATCTAGAGTTCTACAACTCCGATTGATGCACAGTTTACGGCTACATTTAATTTTATGTCTTATCTACATTTCATAAAACTGGGCCAAGCTCTAGAAATGACCAGAACCAAGAGCTTTTTCTGAATGAAATCTGGTGTGCAGATTTTGACACCTTTCGCCATTTTGGCTCTCATTTACTCATCGGGGTGAGTTATGAGGTGCGCCACCCGGTGAAACGACCAAAAAACATAGCTCTATCACCCTATCTAATTACCTCAGGTCCATAACTCACTGAGTTGTGCAGACTTTCCAATCGTTGAGGCTGTTTCAGAATTACAGGTTTCTAACTCATACATAGGGCTTGTTTTTGCAAATTTCAAGTTACAAATCTCATGTACCATGTCAAATATATATATAATCTTACAAGGGTTTAGGATTAATGTATTGGACTCTTAATGGACACGTGATGAACTTGGACATATATATTGGACTATCGAACTATTAGACTATTGGACTCAATAAATATTTAACGGACTTAACATATCGGACAATCACTCATTTGATTTTCATTGAACTGTCACTGGATTATTATTGGATTTCTAACCCAATAACCAATAAATACAAGTTGGAACTTCTAATGACTATTTATTAGTTAAACGTAACTAATCCACAGATCTCATTTACTTATCTGCTTATCTGATTCTTACCAGTTTATTCTTCTTATATATGTGTTTATTTCCTTTTATACTGGTGCTATATGATTTATCCTTTGGCGTGCGTTTTGTCTGAGTCTATGACTTTATACCACCACACGAAATGAGATACTAATTTTTTTTACAAACATTGATAAAAATATTCCACGAAAACTAAAACGCTCTATCTTTTGAAACACGTACGTATCGATTACTTTCCGCTTGTCATATTTTGAGACAAGACGACTCCGTATTCTTTGAGCTATACATCTTTACACTGTTCTGCCATACTCCTTGGCACCGTTGTGTTACTTATGTCACTACATTCCAAGGTGAGTCATAGCCCCTTCTTTCACTTATTTTGAACTCTTTGGGGGAGATACATGCTCGTTCTACTTACAAATTTACTCGTTTACCTTAAACATTGTACTCAATTGATGACACACTCTATTTGTTTATTGAAACATAATTCTTGTTTTCACTTACACAAGTACTCTACACTTTTACGAATGACCATGAGTTCATACACCCACTTTTATACGTTTTTCTATCTCATAGGGAGATACGTGCTACAAAATAGAACACAAATATTTTCTTTTTGCAACACCCGTTTGATATTGCCTAAGTTACACTATTTCCAAAAGCCTCTCACATCATGAACCATTAATCACTTGCGAGTGAACGCGAATATAGTGAATAGATCTATTGGAGGCTGACTGCCTATTCCACTAATGCCTGACGGATAGCCTTAGTTGCTAGTTGGATTAGTCGCAATGCACTATATTTGAAGGAATATGAAGATGGCAATCTCCTATACACGAGGGCCACATTATCACCGGTTATTAACACTGTTAACGTTTGCGTGTCATGAGACTTAAGGCAATATATCCAACTGCAATATCACCATTTAAAACAAAGATTGTAATTCACAGGCAATCACAACTTGTGTTCAACTTATTAGCATACAAATCCTATGGATTCACTCAATCTTTGACCCGGTTAGGGCAAACAAACGAACTACTTTTGTGTTGACCCGGTTAGGGCAAACAAACAAACTATGGGCGTATAACAACGTAACCCACTACTTATTTCATCAATATTTGTATTTATTACAATTATCATTTCACACTTGAAACTATTGGAATCAACTGTTTATTTACAAACTCTATGAACTCACCAACCTTTGTGTTGACACTTTTAGCATGTTTATCTCAGGTCCATAATGAACGAGGATGGCACGGAGGAGCACGAATACATCAAAAGGGCTATAAATTTTATTATCATTCGAAAACTTATTTTGTAAATCTTACAACTACTGGGACCTCATTTTGTAAACTCTGATATTCGAATGGTAAATCTTTTAAAACGACTCCATTAGAAATCGTTTTCTATCATTATAACTGTTATGCCATGAAGTACCACCCAGTTTGAATTTCGCTGCGTATCACGAAATTGGGGGTGTTACATTAAGAGTTGAATGTTGGATTTGATAGTGATGTTAGTGACAACAATGATCCTGCATCAGTACTTCTTGATGAGGATAATACTTTTGAGGAGCCTAATGTTGAGGTTAATCTGTTCCATGTGAGTCTGGGTAAGCAGTTAAAGAAAGTAGGAAGATCACTTATTATAACAGGTTTGAGGAGCCTGATGTTGATGTTACTCTATTCCAAGTGAGTCCGAGTAGTAAGTTAGGCAATGTAGGAACATCATGCCAGATAGTTGACGACTAAATTCTAGAAAATGAAATGAATACTTGTGAGGAGAATGATTTACAACTTGCTTTATTCTAAGGGAGTAAGAGTACACACTTAGGCAATGCAGGAACATCTAGCCATATACCTGATGACATGAATTTGGAAAATGAGTTAGCTGTCATAGATACTATTGTCTTTGAAACTACTTGTGGTTCTGAGTCAGATGTAGGTTATTCTGGGATGCCAAGGGTTAGAACAAATGAGGATGATGGTATTTATGAAACATTCTTCTACTTTGGTCAAACCTTTAATTCTGCACAAGAAATCAAAGAGAATACAAGAGAGCATTCAAAAGAAAATATAAGGGTATTGACTCTTATAAAGCATGACTAAGAAAGAATAAGGGCCAGATGTATGGGTATTGCTCTAGTTTCAGGCCCATCTGAAAGTGTTGGACTGAGTATAGGCCCAAACAATGAAACTAAGGGTCCAACAACAAGGAAGGAATTAATGGCAGCCAACACTGATTCTTCACAAACACTTTGCCCATGGCTATTGTATGTCAGCAGAGAACGTGGCACAGAATCTTGGACGTCAAAAGTTATAAAGATGAACACACTTTTGCGCAGTCAAGGGAGATAAAAGCTTTCGACTATAACTTTCTCTCAAAGCAAATAATAGAACAAGTTCAATTCAATCCACATATTCCAGTCAAGGCTTTTCAAAATCAACTTACCAACCAATTTCAACTTGAAGTGTCAATGCAAAAGGTTTTAAGGGCAAACAAAATCTGAAACATGTATTAGAGGTGAATTTAAGCTACAATTTACCATGTTGAGAGATTATGTTGTAGAGATGCATAAGAAAAACCTTAATACAACAGTTAGGATGAATGTAGAACCTCCTGCAGATTATACTCTTCCAACAAGAGTATTCAAAAGAACTTTTATTTTTGTTTATGTGCATTGAAGGCAGGATTTAAAGCTTGTCAGAGAGAGTTGATTGTATTAGATTCTTTTTGTATTGATGGTCTTTTGAATGGTCAACTTCTTACAGTTATGGGAATTGATAGCAACAATGGTATATACCCATTAGCTTATGGTTTTGCGGAGTTAGAAAACATAGAATCATTGACTTGGTTTCTTCAATGTTTATCTGATGATCTTGAACTACAGGCGAACTTAAACTTCACTTTTATTAGTGACATACAAAAGGTACTCCTTTAAATTGGTACTGAATTCATGTTCCTCTTTTAAACATACACTGAATATATGTGATTTTGTACAGGGTATCATTCCAGCTTTAGCATAAGTTTTTTCGAATGCAGAGCACATTTTCTATCTTAGAAGATTTAATGACAATTTGAAACTTCAATGGAAAGGTAGGGCCTTCAAAGACTATTTGTGGAGATGTGCAACAGCCTCAACTATTATACAGTTTAGAAAGCTATGCTTGATTTCAAGAGATTTAGTGAACCTGCCCATGCTTGGTTAAGTAAGATACCACAAATCCATTGGTCAAGGTCACATTTTTCAGGTAAATTATCTATCTGTATAACTTAAGTGGTATATGTTAATGCATTATGAAATTTATAATTAATACATATTTTTTTTATTTTTTTAGGGAGAGCTCATTCTGATGTGTTACTTAATAACACGTGTCAAGTGTTTCATGGAAAAATAGTATATTTTGAATGTGATTGGGAAGAGTAATGGGCCACTAACACCAACTGCACAACACATGTTAGATGCGATTAAGAAAGAGGCTGTTAAGTACAATGTTTTATGGAATTGGGGAGATAAGTTTTAGGTTAGTGGACCATGGGGAGACCAATGTGTAGTGAATGTTGTAAGTAAGACTTGTACATACAGAAGATGGGAGATAACAGGTTTACCATCTAAACATGTGAGTGCTAGCAATTGGTATATCCGTATATGGCTTTAAATGGACAAGTACGAGCTTTTGAAACATGGGCTCATCCTTGTTACTATTTTAAAACTTGGCAAGAAACCTACAAACATACTATCCAACCCATAAATGGCAATGAGCATTGGGGAAAATAATTGTGGCCACAACCATTGTTCCACCAAAACATCAAACAACTTAGAGTAGCTCAAAAGAAAAAAAAAAGAAAAAAAAAGGACAACTTCTGAAACTGAAGACATTGTTAAGAATAGTACGTTGTCTAAGGCTTGGAAGAGTGAAAAATGTGGTGTTTGTGGCATTGCTGGACATAACAGAAAAACATGTCTTGGGTAGGGTGATGTATGTGGAACTCAAAGTAGTCAAAGTGGGCCTAAACAAAAAAGTTCAAGTGCTAAGAAAAAATGTAATAAAGTGCCTAAAAAAGTTTCAGCAAAGAATGTTGCAGCAAAGAAGACACAGCCTAAAGGTAATAAAGTTCCAGCAAAGAAACAAGCTGAAGGTCCAGGTGTTGTTCGAAGTTAAGATGTTGCAATTCAAGGAAGTTGTGTTCAATCTGAAAGTCAAGTTCAAGCTACTGATGATCAATCCCTATCTGAAATCTTAGGTCCATTCAAGTGGTGTGCAAGCAGTTTCTGATTCATCCCAGCATACTCCACCAAGGACTAGGCAGTAGATTACTCCATCCGTCCCAAAATATAAGTCTATTTTGAATTTTTCAAAGTCTTTTTATTCTAACTTTGACCTAAATTTTTTTTTTCGTGTTATATAATACTTGATGTAAAATATATAAATGAATTTATGTTTTAAGTGCATTTTCATTGGTATATTTTTCATTAAGTATTATATAACACGAAAAAAAAATAATCAAGGTCAAAGTCGGAATAAAAAGACTTTGAAAAGTCAAAGGACTTATATTTTGGGACAGAGGGAGTACATTGGAAAGAATGATGGCCTCAGCATAGGTCAATTATGTTATGCTTTTGAACTAGACAATGTTTCAACTATTATGTTTTCTATGGACAAGTTATGCACTCTAAAAACAAATGTGTGTGGCTAACTCTTATTATTATGTTGAAAAGTATGAAATTTTATGCATTTATATCCATTTGCATTATCTATGAAACCATATTATGTTTGTGTATTTTTATAGATATTTCTTGTTAATTGGTTTTGTACATTTGTTGTATTGTTGTACTGGTATAAAGGTAGCAAATTCCTAAACATGTTCAACTTAGAAATGCATTTAGTCATATATTGTGATGTTATCTTAATGTCAACATTTGATGCAGACATCTGTAAATGACCAAACTGGTTAACTGGTACTCAATTGAAGACTCAAATCAACAGTAACAAATGACCAAATTTTTACACTAGCCTCTAATGGTAACAATGTTTATAACCATGTGCATAAAGGCAACACTAAGCAAAGTCAATACTAATCAAATTCATAACAATGTTGACAATTAAAAGTCAATACTAACTAAATTTATAACCAGCTGCATAAACATAAGGTAAACTCAACTGTTATAAGAGCAAAATTCATAACCAAATAGGAGACCCAATTACTACCATTTTCAATATAGGAAAACATGAAACATTCCATTAAAGATAATGTAAAGTTAGAAAATACTACATCATTATTTGATCAAGGTTGTTACACTAAGATGGTACCCTAACAAGTACTTACACTTCCACGAAACACAAATACCACCACCATCATATATAAAAGCTAAAGAGTTAACCAAGTACATAAACAATCAAGAACAAGATCCAACTGAGCACCAGACAAACCTTTCACTTCCACACATTGGCTTGAGTAGCTTAAAATATTACTGTGTACTTTGCTAATAACGCAAAAACATAAATAATCTTAACATGCACTTACTTGATCAAGACAAGCATAAAATCGACGCCCTGGGTTGATCGTTGTCCACGATGTGTGAACTATTGCCTGCCTACCACACCAGCAACATACCATTTTGACAGGGTTAAGACTTTGGAGAAGAAATGTTTTGGGGAAAGTTTAGAAATGATGAGTGAGGATGAAAATTGTGGTAGAAGAGTAATATAGGAAAATGGAAACATTGTAAGATGTCTTTAACTAGCACGTCGTAGTAAAAAGACAATTATGCCCTCACCTATTGGGAGTTAACCGAAATATAACACTCAAATGGACATCTAGTTATCAAAAAACATAAAATAAAAACCTCTAGTGATAAGAAAATATTATTTATACTCAGCATGATATTTTGATACAAGTTTATGGACGAACGGTTATTTTACTCAACAATCTAATATACCAGTACTAACCATAAACCTTAAACAAAACTCAAAAATAAAGTAAGAAAGTTACATCTTCTTTTCCTAGTAGAATACAAAAGAAAGAACAAAAGTGGCGGCTTTTGTGAAGACAACAATAACTCAACTATATGAAATTTTGTTTCACTCACTTATCCTTCTCTTTCTATTCGATACCAAAATCCCCCATTATTTCTTTCTTTATTTCTTTCTCTCTTTTTTTAAATAAGCATATCAATGATATCATGTTACTTTATTTTGTTAAATAAAGGGTAAATTGCAAATTTAGTCCCTAAAGTAGCCCAAATACGAAAGAAATACACCGAGACAAAAAGTATTGCAAAAACTACATTAATATTTTTTTTTTTTGCAAAACAGCCACCGAGAGCTACTTTTTGCTAATGCCCGTTATTTATCTCGTTAGTGGCATGCGAAATGACTAATATACCCTCGTCTATATGTCATAATTACTTGCAAATAATGTCTCTGCACTATCCTCCATCACCACCACCCTCTACCACCACACGACCATCGCCACCACCCTCCACCACCACCACCCTCTACCACCACACAACCAACACCACCACCCTCTACCACCACACAACCACCACCATCAAATCCCTTTGGAAATTATTAGTATATCTGAATTTTAATATTGTGCAGCAACCGATTGTCCTGTTGATATTTTGCTTAATAAAATTATTTGTCATAATAGAGCTATAAAGTATTTGCTTAATAAAATCACAAAGGTTATACAATAAATGTCCAGATGGTTGTTTCAATGTGTAGTCCACAACGTTTTCATTTAATTGAATGTTACTGTAATAATGATGCATGACATAGGAGACGGCATCAACAACTCGCTTGATCAGCCACAGCATATAAGATGGCAATAATACATGGTAGATAGCAGCAATAACAATACCAAGAATACATGCCATGGCAAGAGAAATAACGACAGAAAAGACATCAAACACCAACAATATAAAACGGGTCATTTTTGTAAATGTCGTGTCGGCCAATTTTTTGTCAAAAAAATCTATATACTCCTCAAACATCTATGGAGTCAACTATGACTACAAGAATTAAAGTTTATTAATAATAATCTGAGAAGAGGTGTTATGTGAAAATACACTCTGGGTGACTTCTAACCCACTTGATATGTTTTATTTGACATGTTAAATCTGAAACATAACCTGGCTCATCTCTCATTCTTAAATAAACGGGTTAAAAAGGAAGACAAACCACTATCAATGAGGTGACTCAAAATGTAAAATATCCACCAGATAAAAGTTGTATTAGCAGACTCCAAATGCTTACTACACTGCCACAAGATAATTTGCGCCAATTCATTGTAAGTGAACAAAACAAATAGCATACTTTACTTTGATAGCTTTACTTGAAGCTATAATAATAATCAAACCATTTTAAGAACCAAAACGCATGAGAGATTAACTTTAGATAAAAACGTAAATGAGATGCCAGTGTGTCGTAAAATGTCAGAAAACAGAGTAAATACTGAGCAAAACCCATCTACCAAAATCACTGAAAATCCACCAAGTAAACTTATGATAATCCAGCTACACTAATCACAAAGTAAACGAATCGTATCTAAGATTTAAAACGGGCTCGTGTTATGTTTGGGATATGAACTGCTTTTTGGTTTTTTAACAAAAAAATTTGAATAAGCAACTCGAACATGTTTCAAAAACTGTTTTTTTGTCGTATCAAAACACAATATACTCAAATCCTTTAACAAGAAGTGGTATCATTAAAGTAGTAACCTGTAAACCAGGAAAGAGGGTCAACATTTTGTTCTTCCTCGTCAGCTCAAACCCTTTAACCTGAAGTTCTTAGCCTACGATCTATACTTAAACTCTTATTCATGAGCAATTACATCATTAAATCCCAAACTCAAATACTCGGAAAGATTTATATAAACGAGTTAGGAATTAATTATACCTAGCGTTATCATCATTCTTCCCACCTACATTTCCAAAACTTGACGTCTCATTTCCAAAGTGATGAGAATCAGAATGTCGATTACAGCTTCTTTTTTTTTTTTTTTTTTTTTTTTTTTTTTATTTTTAAATAGTTAAAATAGGTTTTACATTGATCTCTATAATAAGATTTTTACAATTTCTCATTATGTCCTACTTAAGATCACTTGTTCTAGATGACTCCCAACGATAAGTTCCCTATGCCGTTTATGAAACGTGAGTCAATAATATCTCTTTTCATCTGCTGTTGGACGTACAGAAATAGATTGAGTTGTTTGTTGTTGTTGTTTTTTTTTTTTTTAGTTCCTAGAGGCCTGGGAGAGATTGTAAATTATTTCAAGAATAGGTACAATAACATACCCATGTACATTACGAAAATACATGATATGATCCTAGCAACAAGCCAACACCTATCGATGTGACCATATAATCAACTTTTGAAGCTGCTATTGCTCTGCTCTGCTCTGTTCCGTTTAGTTAGTTTTGCAATTGAATTTGTGTGGAAGCATATAGATAAGATGAAACTTCTTTCGAAGAAAAGTAAAATACATATAGAAAATGATGAATCATCTAAGATTTAAGTGCCAACAAACTGTATATAAGTGATGCGTGGTTTTGCGACCTTACAACAGGTTTTACCTCTCAAGGGATCTCGAGAGGCTTACAACCCCACCAGGCAGTGTACCTGACCGATGTAGTATAGTGTAGTGGTAAGTACGGGGGATTGATCGTTCTCCACAGGGAATAGTGTCGTTAGGATTGAAAAACTACTCTAATAGGTCTAAGGGTGAGAGAAGATTCTTTTTTGTATTTTTATATATTTTTTATGAAAGCAAGTAAAATCTCGGGTTTGAAAGAGTGGGCGGAATTAGTTGCTAGTCAACTAACCCAAATAACTACGAATGCAAATAAAATAAAATAACAGAAAATGAAAAGGTCGTGAAACTTATGTGGAGAGAAATGTGTTTACTTAGATTTCCTTACTCCCTAACTATCTTTTACCGGTTGATTAGTGTGTATTAATTGCGTGGATGACGGGTGTATTCCTTAATACCAATCGTGGGGTGGCGTACGTACTTCCCCAACTCTATAAGCTCCTACTTCACTCCTATGTCGAGCCGGCTAAGAAGCTCCTAACATGGGATCACTAGAATTCGCTCATGCATTAAATACAACCATAAAAACCTTAGTACGCATTGGTTCATGTTTCTTAAGACGTTCAAGCAAGTTACCGAATAGGAAGTTAGCCAGTTTTCTTAAGCCTAACATCGATGAACAATCATCCAATACAATTAATAACACACTAATAACCAATAATCAATAGCTAGGTTTCATTAGATCTAAGCAAACACAAGATAAATCTAGCCTAGCATGTTAATTAAAAGACAAGAACAAGATGTAATCAAACAACACATAGACATATTGAATGATTAAATAATCACTTATCTTCAATTAAACATGGGAGATCCAAGGGTATGAAAACCCTTAAAAATGGCAGAAATTCGTGTTAGGGTTTCTCTTCCAAAATTACACACAATAAGTTCCCCACTAATGACAAAAAATTGCAAAACTATATATAGAGTTTAAGGGCTGACGGCGTCACGTTGTAGATCCTGACGCCGTCACCTCGCCGCTTTTAGGGTTCCCGGATGGCCTTCCTGACGCCGTCCCTCTTTAGACCTCCAAAATCCGCTCTGGCTTATCAAAGCTTGACGCCGTCAGAAATGAGCTTGACGCCGTCCCTCTTTAATTTAAACCGTGACGACCTTGATCACTTCAAAGGGTGACGCCGTCAGATTTTTCATGCAAAATTCTCTGGCTTATCATGAGTAATTTTCATATCCACCTTTTTTGCCAAGCCATGACGCCGTCTGGACCAATCCCTGACGCCGTCAAAGGTACTTTCCAGCATAATTTTGAGACTTTGTCGTTTTCTTCACTTTTATGCTCCAAAAACGTCCAAAATGCTTCCTTTTCCAGATTTCTTCTCAAAAGTACCTAAAATGACAAAAGGAACGATTTAGGGCAATATTTGATCAAATAAATACGATTTAGGGCTTAAATGACCCCCTAAAAGCGGTACACTTTTTGCTTCATCAAATACCCTTACACTTGAGATTTGCTTGTCCTCAAGCAAATGCGCTTTTATTCTAATCAAAATACAAGTTAGGGGTCATTTAATGCTAATATAAAAGTAATTACAACAAATAATCGTTCCACTTTAATCATAATAAGCACGGAGATTAATAACTAGCACCTCACAAGTAGTGTTTAGATACTCACATCTCTCAAGTGTCATCAAAATAAATCTCATAAATGAAAACGGATAATATCTCTCACTACCTGTCATAGCAAATAGATTACCATAGGCTTGGGAAAGGATCGAAAACCTACTCCACTAGGCGTAAGCACCTAAGATAAACTATCAAAGAGGGCTTTTACATGGGTTATAAACGTGAGGTGTAGGGATATGATAAACACGGATTTGTTGGATACGGGATATTTTACTGGTGGCGAGTTAAAGATCTTGGTTGATTACATGTACTATACAATGTTGCTAAGCCAAGACTCGACTCAATCTTAAGCTAAAAGCAAAATAACAAAAACATAAAATAAACATAAAATGAAACGGGATGGTAGTCCGTATGTTTTTTCTACTTTTCTTTTTCTCATTTTTTTTTTTTTTTTTTTCTTGATTTTTTTTTTTTTTTTTTTTTTTTTTTTTTTTTTTTTTTTTTTTTTTTTTTGTGCATACACTTGTGCCCTACCATCCAAAATAATACATCATAGGGGCGTTGCATTCCCCTTACACTTGAACTTTTACATAACTTTACAAATAACTATTCTAATGACTCGAATTAAGATAATTGAAAAACTTGGAGTACTTTTAAAATATTTAGCACATATGGGGGTAATAAATGATATTCTTCCCCATTACTCCATTACACTAGTACTTTACCCATGAGTCCCAATCGTCCCAAAACAATATGTACAAGGATATGACTCGACTTAGCAACCATGTAATCAATTAGATAATTAACTTGGGGTTTAAACAAATGTTGTCACAATAATGCACTAAAAATGAGCGCATACAAGGTAGGCTAAGGCGATTTGGGTGTACATTTAAGTGGGGTGTAACAAATTCTTCCTTTAAGTAAAATGGTTAAAGGTCGAAACGAAAAGATAGGCTCTAAGGGGTGTACTAGGGGTATCGTGTACTAAAAATGAGTACAACGCAAAGGGTGTGGGAGAATTACTTGACCAATGTAGCCAAAGTAATTATAACAAAAACACAGGTGTAAAACAATGGGTTAATCATAATGCCTCTTATCATGTAGTAAATCTAACTACACGAATGTAGTCTCACTTGTGGCCTCGGAATGGTCCTAACGCAAGTTCTAGAATCTAAGTGCTACCGGTACACACATCATAGCATAAATGCTTTTCCTACCAATTCTAGGGGCGAACCTCACATATTTGGGGGTGGAAAATTTTTTAGTGGTACGGTTTTTGTGCTAGTCATATAACTCCTATCCGTGAGATGCTCATTAAGATCAAAGTTTCACTCCTAAATGTTGTAAAAAATTTTAAATTTGGCACTAAAATTACCCTAACAGGTGTTTCTCTCAGTTTTATTACACATCTACTATTAAATAAACAAAAATCAAGTGCAATTGTATTCTCTAAAGTATCGTACTTTTACCCCCCTTACACTTAAGATGAACATTGTCCCCAATGTTCAAATAACAAGATGTAAAAGCATAAAGTAAAAGAATGAAATCAAATACTCCCCTGATTCGCTCGGTGGATAATGTGGTAACATGGTTAGATCTTCTTCCAAGAGAATGTAGAAGCTTTACGACTAATGCATCGCCATAAACTTGATTCCACATACATCTCCTTGTCCAAAATAACCTGTTAAACCTGAGAAAACAAACACGAAAACCTGCATAACATCGGCGGGATAAATTCTATATATAAGGATATAATGCTTGTGGAATGATAATTTTGCAGATTCCTGGAGATTATAAGTTAGAGATTTAATAAAAACTTTTTTATGAAAACAAAACTTTCAAAATTTTCAGAAAATTAAAACCTGACGCCGTCAGGTTGTAAATCCTGACGCCGTCAGAAATGATCTGACAGAATTCTCATGTTAAGTTTCCGGAAAAATTTTGGAAAAACCTATACCTTACTTCCTGGAATTCCTGTAAAACATCATTATGACTCGATACAAGCATTTGACTCAAACAAATACTAATATGTATGTTAATTTATTATTATTACGATTCATGTCCATTTGTGTTCTAATAAACCGATTTAGATTTCCCTTACACTTATCTTTTGCAAAATACCTTTATATGTAGTTAAGACGAAGTTAAAAACAAAATAAAGCATTTTCACAATTTACTTTGAAACATGAGCACAAACAATAACAATTAAACTTGCATACGGAAACAAATAAAATCAAACAAACAAACAAACAAACAAACAAACAAATAAAGCTTGGGTTGCCTCCCAAGAAGCGCTTGTTTTTGTTCGAGTCACGAGCCTGACTCTACCCTTATTTAACGGAAATAGGGGAGGTTTTCCCTACACTTAGGGTTAAGTGCGGGTGATAGTAGCGATACACACTAGCTCGGTAGGAGTATGCCACGTGAGGAAAGATTGGTGGATGAATTATATGCTCAAAGGGGTGTGCTCCTTTCATCATAACCTTACTTAGTTCACTTTGGTCAATGGGTGAGTTAAAGTGTTCTCCTAAAAAGGGATCATTTTCTAACAACTTCGAGAGACTCCTAATCGGGAATCCATCTTGACTCAATAGACCCGGTTTAAACCCATAATGTTTCTTGTGATCAATCATGAATGGGTGATGTAGACATGTAAGGTCATTTTTCACTCCTATATTGTCTTCCTCACTACAAGGCTTAATGTCTACTACCTTAAACTTAAGACTACCCGGACTATATGTTTTGATGGGTGGATCGGGACCTAATTCAATTCCTAAATTTTCATCCAAGGATGGAAGATTAGGTAACGGTTTTAGTTGAGGCTCCGGCACATCAAAACTAGGAACTTCCATAGGACTAAAAGAAAGGTTGTGATCACTAAAAGCATTCAAACCAATTTCTTCTAGTTGTGTTTGGTCCAAGGGCTCTACCTCTATTGGGGTTCCTATAGTCTCCTCAACTTCTTCCGGGTAAGTCACGGGCGGTGTGTGTGCCTCAAATGATGGTAGGACTTGTGGGGTACTTGGTGGGCTTATGTTACTTACCTCATCATTCCTTGTGTCAAGATCACCTATATCCTCATCATGTGTTTTAGTAGAATCTAACCCTAACATTTTCCCTAGTATCTCAAGTGCTTCTCTAGGCATCTCAACTTCTATATCCGAATCATAAGGATCATCCTCAATATTCTGACTGCTATATTCAAATTGCCCAAAAGATTCATCATGTGTTTCTTGAGATTCATCGTCATCGATCATAAAACTTAGGTCTTTTTTATCAATGTGATCATGCTCGGCTAGATCCTCCATCACATCAAGATCACCTAAGTGTTCACCCTGTATTATGGTAGTGCCTAACCATGACATGCAGCTAGGTGGCTCAACTCTAACCGTCTCAGAATCTTGGTTTGATTCTAAGTTCATGTTCTTAGAAACTAGGTCATCTTGCTCATACAAATCCACCAATTCGTTCCACTTATGGGTCATGGTTAGGAAGCTTTCCTCAAAATTCATCCAAAGGGCCTGACTAAAAGGAATTGATCCAGATAATGCTCGTCTAATAGAAATCTCACATGCATAGAATTCATTAAACCCATCTAACCTTACCCCTAACTCCTTTTGGAAATCACAAAGATCACACAAAAATTCATAGGAATGATAGGAAACAAATCTATTGGTGAAATATAATTGTTCCTCAATTGTCAATGATCTAAATGGAATTTCATCCATCATAGTGACAAATGAAAATGGTTTTACAAACAAAGGCACAAAGAAAAAGATAGACTACAAGAAATCCTAGAAAAATAAAATAAAAATCTCACTAGAAAGGAATCTAGTGAGTAGACCTAATAAAATAAAAATTCAACCTAAACAATAACTATTCCCCGGCAGCGGCGCCAAAAACTTGATGCGTGGTTTTGCGACCTTACAACAGGTTTTACCTCTCAAGGGATCTCGAGAGGCTTACAACCCCACCAGGCAGTGTACCTGACCGATGTAGTATAGTGTAGTGGTAAGTACGGGAGATTGATCGTTCTCCACAGGGAATAGTGTCGTTAGGATTGAAAAACTACTCTAATAGGTCTAAGGGTGAGAGAAGATTCTTTTTTGTATTTTTATATTTTTTTATGAAAGCAAGTAAAATCTCGGGTTTGAAAGAGTGGGCGGAATTAGTTGCTAGTCAACTAACCCAAATAACTACGAATGCAAATAAAATAAAATAACAGAAAATGAAAAGGTCGTGAAACTTATGTGGAGAGAAATGTGTTTACTTAGATTTCCTTACTCCCTAACTATCTTTTACCGGTTGATTAGTGTGTATTAATTGCGTGGATGACGGGTGTATTCCTTAATACCAATCGTGGGGTGGCGTACGTACTTCCCCAACTCTATAAGCTCCTACTTCACTCCTATGTCGAGCCGGCTAAGAAGCTCCTAACATGGGATCACTAGAATTCGCTCATGCATTAAATACAACCATAAAAACCTTAGTACGCATTGGTTCATGTTTCTTAAGACGTTCAAGCAAGTTACCGAATAGGAAGTTAGCCAGTTTTCTTAAGCCTAACATCGATGAACAATCATCCAATACAATTAATAACACACTAATAACCAATAATCAATAGCTAGGTTTCATTAGATCTAAGCAAACACAAGATAAATCTAGCCTAGCATGTTAATTAAAAGACAAGAACAAGATGTAATCAAACAACACATAGACATATTGAATGATTACATAATCACTTATCTTCAATTAAACATGGGAGATCCAAGGGTATGAAAACCCTTAAAAATGGCAGAAATTCGTCTTAGGGTTTCTCCTCCAAAATTACACACAATAAGTTCCCCACTAATGACAAAAAATTGCAAAACTATATATAGAGTTTAAGGGCTGACGGCGTCACGTTGTAGATCCTGACGCCGTCACCTCGCCGCTTTTAGGGTTCCCGGATGGCCTTCCTGACGCCGTCCCTCTTTAGACCTCCAAAATCCGCTCTGGCTTATCAAAGCTTGACGCCGTCAGAAATGCGCTTGACGCCGTCCCTCTTTAATTTAAACCGTGACGACCTTGATCACTTCAAAGGGTGACGCCGTCAGATTTTTCATGCAAAATTCTCTGGCTTATCATGAGTAATTTTCATATCCACCTTTTTTGCCAAGCCATGACGCCTTCTGGACCAATCCCTGACGCCGTCAAAGGTACTTTCCAGTATAATTTTGAGACTTTGTCGTTTTCTTCACTTTTATGCTCCAAAAACGTCCAAAATGCTTCCTTTTCTAGATTTCTTCTCAAAAGTACCTAAAATGACAAAAGGAACGATTTAGGGCAATATTTGATAAATAAATACGATTTAGGGCTTAAATGACCCCCTAAAAGCGGTACACTTTTCGCTTCATCAATAAGCTTTTTACACACCCTCTAAAAAAATTGTATTATTCTTCGAGAAGTTCGATTACACTTTTTGTTTCCTGAGAAAATCATCTAATTGTTCACCACCTAAGAAAAAAGGATTTGATGGTGGTGGTTGTGTGGTGGTAGAGGGTGGTGGTGGTGGTAGTTGTGTTTGTGATGTGGTGGCTTCCAATCCAAAAAAAAAAGAGAGGGTAAATTACAAATTACGTCCCTAAAAGTGGGGAAGAAGAAGAGGGTATATTAGTCATTTCGCGTGCCACTAATGAGATAAATAACGGGTGTTAGCAAAAAGTAGCTCTCGGTAGCTGTTTTGCAAAAAAAAAAAAAAACATTAATGTCGTTTTTGCAATACTTTTTGTCTCGGTGTATTTCTTGCGTATTTGAGCTACTTTAGGGACTAAATTTGCAATTTACCCTTATATAAATTATAGTAACTTATATTACTTTTTTTATTTAATGAATAAAGTAATATAAATGTTACTACCACGTTACTCTTTTGGTTATATTCGAGTAGTTTTAACTTTTAATGTTTCGGATATTTTATGTTTAATTTGATTAAGTAGGAAACAACCTAACATGCATGTGGCGCATGTCATATATTCCTAAAATGTCGGATTTAGTCATTTAAAACTACTAGTAATAATTTAAGGGGATTAGGTTTAACATAACGTTTGTTTATATTGGTCTGAAATCTCCAGTTGTTAAATGAGGAAAATAAAAGTGGAGTCGTCTCGCATACAAGATTATATGCGAAACTGTAAAAATTATGTTGTCTAAACAAAACAAACATCAAAACAACTGTCATTTTAATTGTTGGATATTTTAGTGTAATTGGATTAACTTGTTTGACCAATTTAGTCATAATAACACATCATTTAGGCTTGGAGGTGCGGAGTGCATGCCTATTTGAATTTATTATGATCTTAGGCGCGAAGCCCCTAAGGGACGGGGGTCCGAGGGCAGCGCCCCTGGGAGCGGGGTCCAGGGCCTGGCAGGGTCCAAGGGGCAGAGCCCCTGGCTAATTTTTTTATTTCCACTAAGGGGCCGCTTGGTTCAAAGGGTGAGGAATGCAAAGGGAATGCAAAGGGAATGCAATGCAATGCATTCCCTTACCCCCCAAATTGTTGGGTAATGCCCCATTACCCACTAGTGGGTAATGGGCCATTGCATTCCCTTAAACCAACCATCATTAATGATTATATACCCATTACCCACCCCCACTATCCCCCCAACCAAGCGGCTAATTTTTTTATTTCCCTAAGTTGTTATGTTAAAAGTTTCTCAGAAAATTAAATTTTCAAAAATTAAGGGACTAATTTTGACAATTTTAAAACCTTTGGAAAACTGCCTAAAAGGCGGTTATTAGCCCTAATCCCTGACATATGTTCGTACGTTTTTTTTCTTTTGTCATTAATTTTCTCTCGTTCATCAATCTCAAACACAAGCATTCAAAACGTTCTCAATCTCTGAATTGTATCCGATTGAATAATTCGGGAGAACTACCGAATTGATTCGATCTGAAAGTGTTCACACGCCTTTCAGAGATTCAAATAATATCCGGTTGTGTTCGTTTATTCTGTTTATCCCCTACATTAATTAGGTCCTTTCTTAATATTAATGTTTTCCATGAATTTACAACTAAAAAACAGTTTCATTGCTCATATATGATAAGAAACAATTCGAATAATCAAGTATACATGCATATCACTATATTACATGGAATTTCAATTAGTATTTTATCGATTAAATTAGTTTGTAACTTTGTATACTAGTGAATTTTTATGAACCAGAGTTGAATATGACTGTGAAATAAAAAAAGAAAAGTAATGAATTTAAAGATATTTAAAAAGAAATAATAATCAAACTGACATTGTTTTGGATGGTTTTTGGTAATTCCGCGTATAAGTTTAAACATTAGAAAATCATGCAAACCATTATATATATCACACAATACAAAATGTCACAAAGTGTGGCCTTTACTCATCTTCTGGCCCAAATATTACAGAAGTGTCCCATTTGATTACATCATATATACCTGTAGAAAGTGACCAGACACCAAAAAAAATATTCTTATCACAATGTCGAAATCATCCAAAATCGTCAAGTAGACAAGTAGTAACAGTGGCGTGTATCGACATTCAAAAGTATGAGTGTACTTATGTTAGTCGAGGCCACAAATTAAATGGGTCATGTTTCGTTACTAATACCATCTAACACAAGTGTTCTGTTGAATGGCACATCGAACATAAACGATGAAACAATAGAATGACATATTCCCAAGAAAAAAAACTGCATCAACATGTTGAAACATTAATTAAGTGATCAATGTGTAACTTCAATCAAACAACAAAGAACATAATATACATGAAATTTAGATGTTACTGTTAGATGATGATAAAACCCGTAGGTGATATGTTTCATTCATACGATATTTATAAAGGTGAACACATAAAAACCCTAATCGACCCAACCCTACATACCGGGCTTGGGCCTACTCTAATACCCCCCCCCCCCCCCCCCCCCCCCCCCCCCCCCCCGCAGTTCGAGTGGCGAAATCGCGAAAGCTCGAACTGTAGTAGAAAAGCTAATAAACAATAAATTATGCAAATAAATAATTGTTAATAAAGACATCTGTAACACCCCGACCCGACAAGGGTAAAGATATCACAATAATGGATTCACATCAGATCAAAACAAATCATACATCTTCAGTAATACAAAAATCTCAAAGGATTACAAATGAAATACTGAATCTACAAGGTTACAAATGAGAACTTCCAAAAACACTAATTCTAAAATACAATATCTTCTAGACAACTCTAATCCAGAATAGCTATCAAATCTTCTAAGTCCAAAGGTACACTCTTCACTCATTCCCAGCTTCCTACTAAAACTTGCCGCAGGAAAAGAAATGCGGCTGAGCTACGAGAGCTCAGTGAACAGATATAACGATAACAAAAGCAGTAATAGAGAGTAGTACAAATAAAATCAAGAATACAGATCATACCGATACAAATCAAAGCGAAAGGAATAAGGAACGGAATAAGGACAAAAGAAAAGAAATAAGGAAAAGGAAACAATAAAGTTATAGAATAAGGGAAAAACAGAAATCTATCACGAGCCCATATAACAGATAATACCATAGCATACCAATATAATAAAACAAACCTGTGTAGAGTGATCAGCTCTCAGACAAAGTGAAAGACGTGTATCGCACACACAATCAGTCACCAGATATAATAACCATAAACATATAACATATACAGATAACAGGTCAAATCTAGGATGCACCCATACGCCCCCACAGACAAATCAATAATCATAATCATAATGGTCATAGCAGATAATAAATAAAGGACGGAACAGGTCATCACTCTCCTGCCCTAGAGTCATGTCAGAGGTGCGTCAATGACATGGACATGAAACCCTCATGCCTAGTGATTGGCTCGGACATCAGACTGCAGGTCAAAGGTCAGATGCACTATCAAAATAATCAAAAGACATATCTTAAAGGTACATGGCAAAAGTTCATGTCAAACAGTTTAGAAACAAATGTCAAAGGCTCAAATCAAGGTTTATCAGATTAAGTTTTATATCAAAGTTTAAGTTCATATTATATGGACTATATCAAATGGTTCAGAAAGAGAATTTCACGGGTTCATAATTAAAGTTTGTAGCAAAAGTTCATTTTAGAAATTCCTGTCAAAAGTTCATTGAAAGCATTCCTTTAATAACGGTTTTCAATAAAATGATCTTTCAGAATAGTTTTCATAAAATAATCTTTCAAAACGGTTTTTCATAAAAACATTCTTTAAAACTAGTTTTCACAAAAGTTAACAACTGTCATATAAAATAGTATCATATCACCATTCATAATCATTCTTTTAAAATAACTTATTTTCTCAAAACATTTCCAAGTCATAATTAAAAGATTTTCGCATAACAGATTTTTATATCAGGGGTCGTAACAACAGGGAATCATGAAAAGGTTCAAAGCAAAGAGGATTATAATAAGGACATCAATTCAGAAGTAAAACAAGTCAGAACATGAAAGAGATCATAAAAGGCTCACAAAACAAAGGAATCACACGGAAGGTTCACAAACAGAAGGGAACATAGCAATGGTACAGGGAATCCTAATAAGGAAAATGAAAAACTGAAAGAAAAGGGAATGAAAAACCCTTACTGAAAAATGGCAGAATATCTGTACCTTAATAGCAGTGCAGACAAACAACAAGCAAACAAACACTGAACAGATCAAGGCTTCTCCTTCTTCACACCTAAAGGAGTAGAAGAAGGAATTACACAGGATTCTAACTCAGATTACCATTTTTAGTTTACCTTTCCATTTTAAGTAACTTTCTATTTAGTAGCTTTCCAGATTTAGTAACTTCTATAATTAACAGATTTCCATACTTAGCAAGATATTAACATTACATATTAGGTTAAGTCCTTATTTCAAGATTATTATGGAATTAAGGTACATTTTATAAAGTTACAAGAGTTTAAGGGTAATTATGACAAGTTTTCATAGTTTAGGGTTTTAATTGTAAATTCATTAAATTCAAAGGTACAAAATGAAAATACTTCAAGTTACTGATTTAAATACACATGTTATTCAGAATGACACTTTAATCCCTTTAGTTTCACAATTTACACTTTATACCCCTCTAGTTTAATCATTTCCAAATCGTACACAATATTTACAATTAAATCATATCTTGCAAATTTTACACATAAGACCCTCATTTTATATTTTTCGTACATTATCCCAGATTTATATAACCTTACAAAAATATTCATAAGTTTCATAATTTTCAAAACAACCCCTACATATTTTATTTTCAATTCGATACACATTTAATTTACACAAACCAAGCCCTAAAATTTTCCATCATTAAGTAATCATTCCAACAACCTTAAACAAGCATTAAATGTCCAGATCTTGTCCCAAAAACCCTAACCCTAGTTAGGTCGATTTGTTTTTATTTATTTCTTTATTTTTCCTTAAAATCCGATTATACAAATAATTAACCACGACTCATATTAGCTTCAACAATTCGAATGGGCATTTTTCCAGAGTTATATAGATCATATAGAGTTCACATAAAATAGGTTTCATGTCCAGAAAATTCGTATGAATTATTTAGAGTTTTATTACGTTTTTAGGGTTTTAATTCACAAACGATTTATAGATCATGCATGATTCGAATTGAGCATTTTATATAGACCTTATATGATGTAAAGGACCTGAGAAAAATACCAAATCGATTTATGGACGTGTGGATTAGGCGCACGAAATTTTCTTCACTCGTATGGATAATTCGACAAGGAAAAATCACCACGACTACACCAGCCACTCCACGACCTTAGAGCCATTTTTCAAAGATCATATACAATATAAGGAACGTGAGAAAAATGATAAACGAATTTTAGGATGATCAGAATAATTATTTGGGATTTATACCTCTCGGATGAGACTAGCGACAAAGGAAATACACCAAGGTCGAACCAGGCCAAACACGAACCAAACCTTATTTTTCTTAGCTTCTTTTAATGCCAAAGAACAACAGAAAATTACTCTAAGAGTTCCAGAATTTCGGATGAAGAGATGGTGAATTTGTGTGTGTTTTTGGTTTTCGAATGGAAGGAAAATATGGGATAATGATGGATTAAATAATTGTGGCCGATCAATGAGGGGGGGGGTGGAAGGCTATAGACTCGGCCAAAATCAAACCAAATCAGAATTTTATAAAATCTTGATCATTTCCTAATTAATTTTGTGCTTATCTCATTCTTTATACACTTTAAATCAAATTAATTTATTTAAATACATATACATATGTATATTTCGGTATATATAAGTGTATAGGTTGTGTCATAATTATTTTTGGTACTTCTACAATATTAAATAAGTGTCTTGAATTTATTTTATATCATATATGTTTCATTTACAAAGGATTTGAATTTAAAGTAGTAGGGGCATTTTGGTCTTTTACATGTTATCTGAATTTCAGGTATTACAACTTCTTCCCCACTAACAAAAAATTTCGTCCTCGAAATTTGCAAGAAGCAGAAAGAAAATAGAACGGAACTAAACAAAGACATACCAGACCTAATAGATAATAATCGGATTCTCTCGGAAGAGACGTAAGAATTACACAGGATTTTGACGGATAAGCCATCCATAAAATTTGATTTGACAAATCAGATTAGAACGTACAGGAATAGATTATCGATAACATCAATTGGTAGAAGTTCTATAACAGAACCTAAGATTTTTATCGGGAGTCCAGAGGTCAGTAAAATGCGTGACGAGAATCCAGACGTATCAATTCGCATAACGGTGAAAGCAGATTACGCGTAAAGGTAGAATGAACTTAAAGTCTCACTAACGCAGATGATCTCAAACAGTTATCAGAATTTCTAAAGCTCTAAGGCACTTCTCGAAATATCTGATGCCCACAACAAGTGCACGTTATATGATGTAAGTATTATCACGTTGGCCAGACGTCATAATACTGGCATCATATAAATATGCCCCCACGATGGTCATACTTTATTTCAAGTCGTGAACAGAACAACTTATCTTAATCCACCTAGTCTTTCTATGGTCTCAGAGGTCATCAAAATCAAATACCCTAACTAAGAGGAGAACAAATCACTCGAAAGAGTTAACAGAATTCCCAGAATCTCTATCAGAATCTGGTACATCGTTAAAAGCATCAGATCATCCTTCATTCGTCCAAATTCACATAACAAACTATCGCCCAACATACGCAGAATGAACACAGAGCGGAATTACTAATAGGGAACCTAAATCATTCAAAGGATTTTATCATCAGGTAACCGAAATTTAAATAGGTCAAAAGGAAATGAATTACGTCATCCATAGCTTCATCCATCACATAATTAATTCTTCCAAATACAAACGTTCACTTCAGAATTTTCTTCCATTCAAAATCATGATCTCGATTTCCATTCTCAAGTCTGCTTCTGCTCTCAATTCATCTTAGTACAACTAAAATGGATAAAGAAGCAAGGCTGCGAGTCTTGGACAGGTCTACTAGTACAGTTCGGAATTCGCCAACTCAGACTGCTGTCGTCACTGGATGCCTGGTAGTAGTGTCTGTTACAATCTCTGAACGCCAATCAAATCTACTCTTCCAGAACAAAGGTCATTCCATTTAATACGAAGATGGTCTACATGTTCCTCGTTCATCTCAGAGCAAAAACATGCTGTCATACTATGACAATTGTCCAAATACTCGTGAAAACATGATTCGTGTTAGCCAATACAATTGGCATTATTTAAAACTCATGATGGTCACAAAGAGTACGAAAACAGTTTTCATGAATCGTTTCAGGGAAAACTTCATATCTAATTCACATCACCAATCTTGACGAATAAAACTGAAATACTTTACGGAAGTTGCTCTCAGTTAGTCATCTCCTATCTTAGGAGTTCTTGTGGTTGCTTCATCAGTCCTTCAAACATTAAATGAGGTCGTCTGATACAGAATTTACAAAGATAGCATAATTTAATCATTGATACGCGGCAATGAAAAGTTATTACGGTTAGAATTACGGTTAGGTTTACGATAGTTGATAGGCTGACGCAAAATTTTCTCTTTCATCCTCATAAATTAATAGGGGTATTCAAGGGAAACACTGAGGGGGACAAAAACATATTACATCAGCTTCTTCAATCTCTCAACCTCAACAGTATCATGGTTCGTCAACTGGATAAGTTCAATGCCAACTCCATCTCCCGAGCAGTAGGGAATCAAAAAGGTTCATCAGAAACATCAGAAAATCGTACAGCAAGACTTCCAATGCCAAAGCTTTCTAAGGATGGATATTATTGGGTGTCAGGGAAAGGTTGCGAATAATCGGTAATACGAACATCGTATAATTGTCAAAAGTGAGGCGTAAGGAATATCAGTTATCAGCATCATCATGCTCAGTTGACAATTTAATATCGAGACAAAATCATCGTCATATCTTTCCAAGGGAAACTAGTTGACGGCAAGATTCATTATTTAAAAAGGGAGGGAATAAACTTCCTATATCCATGGTTAATAATCACTAGAGTCCTCATAGGAGTAGTAATGGATTTTGCAAGACAGAGTAGTATCAGATGATACATTTATATCCAGTACGGTTAATGAATTTATAGAATATGTCAAACACATTGGGGTCAAATGACCTTTGGGATGGTCGGAGAGGTATCAACTATTTATCAAACAGATCGGAAGTGAAGATCAAAATCAGGTAGTGAAACACGCCCAAAAGATATACTTAAATAAACTCACTTCCTGGTCTTTGGTTGCTGCTCTTCCTGGTTGCTCAAATCAACTGGTATGATCTGAAAGACATCTTCGCTTGGCGGCTAGACAATCTCTCGGAATCATGTCAAATCCTACTCCACATTCCGGTGGAAACTTGGTGGTTCAACCAGGAATCATATTCGGAAAACTCAGGGTGCCAATTAATTCTCAAGATAAGGTTCATTCAATTGTGTACGAAATGGTTTCTAGGAAAACTTCGTAACTGCGAAAGTAACACACGAGTCTCCAGAGTAATAGCGATAGCAAGGAGTTTAGCAATCGGTAATCATGGTAGGAAGTTCAAAATTGTTTAAAGTTGAGACTTAGGAGGATAGTCGTCAATATTAAATGATCAATCAATCAATCCTTATAAGAATAAAATCAAGGTTACTATCAAAGAAAGACGGCTCAACAAAGAAGAATCTTATCGTTCAGAATGAGAAGGAAAATATTTTTACACTCGTGGTTAAACACCACAAAACTTCTCATGGGAACAGAGATGGTTAAGACGAAATCAAATAGTGTCAAAAGATTCATAGATGATTATTAGAAACAAGGAACAACTAACAGAATGTATCAAGTATGTCAGCGTCAAGGGAATTCTCAGAATACCCGAAGAGGCATCAGGATGATTAACAAAAGGTTCGGAGGTCAGACAATTACTATGCAGTTTTCAAAGCTTCAGGTTTTATTTAGGTTTCAAATCTTAGGTGGTGCAAGGCATAAGCTCTAAATTTTCCAAATGTGACTTCAATAGTCTCTAACCAAAAGCAAGACACGAATCAGAGTGATGCGGGAGCAATGCTACTTAAACATATGACTTATAGTCTACCCATTCCTCACTGGTCAGAAATTAAGTTCCTATAGGGAAATCCTAAAGCAAATTCTCAAAGGTTGTCCTACGAGCGCCTACAGTGGAAACTTAGTGGTCTAGACTTCACAGGTCAAGGGTAAATGTATTACGAGTCGCAGCCTGTCTCTCTGATACCATAAATTGTAAAACCCCGACCCGACAAGGGTAAAGATATCACAATAATGGATTCACATCAGATCAAAACAAAGCATACATCTTCAGTAATTGATGAAGCGAAAAGTGTACCGTTTTTAGGGGGTCATTTAAGCCCTAAATAGTACTTATTTGATCAAATATTGCCCTAAATCGTTCCTTTTGTCATTTTAGGTACTTTGGAGAAGAAATCTGGAAAAGGAAGCATTTTGGACGTTTTTGGAGCATAAAAGTGAAGAAAATGACAAAGTCTCAAAATCGGCTGGAAAAGTACCTTTGACAGTGTCAAGGATTGCTCTTGACGGCGTCATGGCTTGGCAAAAGAGGTGGATATGAAAAATACACATGATAAGCCAGGGAGTTTTACAAAGGAAGTCTGACGGTGTCACACTTTAAGGTGATCAAGGCCATCACGGTTTAAGTTAAAGAGAGACGACGTCAAGCCCATTTCTGACGGCGTCAACCTTTGATAAGCCAGAGCGGATTTTGGAGCACTAAAGAGGGACGGCGTCAAGAAGGCCATCCGGGAACCCTAGACACGGCGAGGTGACGGCGTCAAGATCTACAACGTGACGCCGTCAGCCCTTAAACTCTATATATAGTTTTGCAATTTTTTGTCATTAGTGTGCAACTTTGTGAGGAGAAACCCTAAGACGAATTTCTGCCATTTTTAAGGGTTTTCATACCCTTGGATCTCCCATGTTTAATTGAAGATAAGTAATCACTTAATCAATCAATATGTCTATGTGTTGTTTGATTATATCTTGTTCTTGTCTTTTGATTAACATGCTAGGCTAGATTTATCTTGTGTTTGCTTAGATCAAATGAAACCTAACTATTGATTATTAGTTGTTAGTGTGTTATTAATTGTTTTGGATGATTGTTTATCGATGTTAGGCTTAAGAAAACTGGCTAACCTCCTATACGGTAATTTGCTTGAACGTCTTAAGAAACATGAACCAATGCGTACTAGGTTTTTATGGTTGTATTTAATGCATGAGCGAATTCTAGTGATCCCATATTAGGAGCTTCTTAGCCGGCTCGACATAGGAGTGAAGTAGGAGCTTGTAGAGTTGGGGAAGTACGTACGCCACCCCACGATTGGTATTAAGGAATACACCCGTCATCCACGCAATTAATACACACTAATCAACCGGTAAAAGATAGTTAGGGAGTAAGGAAATCTAAGTAAACACATTTCTCCCCATATAAGTTTCACAACCTTTTCATTTTCAGTTATTTTATTTTATTTGCATTCGTAGTTATTTGGGTTAGTTGACTAGCAACTAATTCCGCCCACTCCTTCAAACCCGAGATTTTACTTGCTTTCATAAAAAATAAAAATACAAAAAGAATCTTCCCTCACCCTTAGACCTATTAGAGTAGTTTTTCAATCCTAACGACACTATTCCCCTAGAGAACGATCAATCCCCCGGTACTTGCCACTTCACTATACTACATCGGTCAGGTACACTGCCTGGTGGGGATTGCAAACTTTTCAAGATCCCTTGAGAGGTAAAACCTGTTGTAAGGTCGCAAAACCACGCATCAAGTTTTTGGCGCCGCTGCCGGGGAATAGTTATTGTTTAGGTTGAATTTTTATTTTATTAGGTCTACTCACTAGATTCCTTTCTAGTGAGATTTTTATTTTATTTTTCTAGGATTTCTTTAGTCTATCTTTTTTCTTCGTTTCTTTGTTCGTAACCATTACCATCCGACATCATGGAAGGTGGTAATATCCTTGATCCCAACAACCCACCACCACAACAACACCCACCTCCTAGAGCCCGTACCTAGGGAGACTACTCCCGTCCTAGCCACCATGGCTATCGAAACACCATTGAGCTCACTCAAGGAGTCAATGTCACTCCCTTGCGATCCGACACCATCCGGTTGGTGCAAAGCGGATGCGCATTCCATGGACTTCGTTCCGAAGATCCTAACCAACATCTCAAGGACTTTCTCAAAATTGTTGATTCCATAGACCTTGATGTTGCCACTCGAGAGACGACCCGACTGCGTCTCTTTTAATTCTCTCTGCAGGACCAAGCTAGTCAATGGCTAGAGCGTCTACCCGCAGGATCCATCACCTCTTGGGATGATCTCACCACTCGTTTCCTTGCTCAGTTTTTCCCACCAGGAAGAACTACCAAGCTAAGAAATGATATCTTGATGTTCCAACAACGTCAAGGCGAAACCCTCTACGAGGCATGGACTCGATTCAAGGACTTACTCCAAAAAGTCCCTCACCATGGCATAGAACTTTGGCTCTAAGTCCAAATCTTCTATGACCATATCAATCTCTCCACGAGGCAAACCATTGACCAATCGGCTGGTGGTAAGCTACGTGATCTAAGTGAGGAACAATCATGGGCTCTCCTAGAAGATCTTGCTCTTTATGACAACGAAAGTTGGAGTGATCCCCGTGATTTCAATAAAACGGTCAAGGCAATATCTTTGCCTTCGAACAATTCAAGCACTTCCGACCGTAGGATCATAGAACTTGAAGACCAAGTCAAGTTTCTTATGAAATCCTACGAGGCTCCTAAACCTTCAAGCCAAGTGAACAAAATCACTTCTTCATGTGAATTATGCAGTGGTCCCCACGACACTCGTGATTGCATGGAACTCCCCGAACAAGCTTTTGCGGATTACGCATCCTCGCGTACCGACGGAGCGGGAGACAAGTGGTACACTTTCAAACCCGAGCCAAACCCCTACGGTGATTCTTACAACCCCTCATGGAAAAATCACCCAAACCTTAGGTGGAAACAAAACCAAAACGCACAACAAACCAATTCTTCCAACCCACCTAATCGTTTCCAATCAAGCGGTTCCAACTCGAACCGTACTTTCAATAACAATCCTTCCAACAATTATGGTAGTACCAATAACTTTGAAGGATTGATGTCCCAATTTATGGCATCTCAAGAAGCTCGTTTGGCCAAGTTTGAATCCGAATTCAATCAACAACAAACGGAGATGACCAATAAAATTGACAACTTATTGAAAGCCCTCAATAACCAAGTGCTATCACCTCCACATAAGGACGCTAGGAACACAAATAGCGGACCCCAAGTAAAAGACCCCTCTTCATCCAAACACGTCCACTTCGTCAACATTGTCACTATCAAACCAATTGATAGGAATGAGGACAATAGTGAACCTGAGGATGAGGTTAAGAAAGTCGAGGTTGATAAAGAAGTTAGGAAAAGTGAGATTGAAGAAGTAGATGATGATGAGGACTACTTCAATAGGCTACCCACTAAGGAAGAGCGCGCATATCATACAGACTTATTCGATGACCCCGAGACACCATACTTCCTAGGTAGACCAATTATAAAAATAGGCGATCCTTCTAATCTCAACATACCATGCAACATCGGACATTTGCATGTGTGGAAAGCTTACATCGACCTTAGATCGCCCATAAACATCATGACTAGAGCCCACTACAATTTGATAATGAAAGATCAACTTGGGTATAGGATGTTCCCTGATAAGGGTTGGATGAGTAACTTCACGGGAAGAGTTAAGGGATTACCGGTTTATGTAGGAAACTTCACCTATGTCACCGAATTTGTAATTGTAGAAGATATTCGGCCAATAGTCGAATCATTCTTAACTCAAGTAGTTTTTGGAAAACCATTTGTTGAGGTCTCTAGAATGACTTATGAACCTTCCTTAGGGATAGTTAGATTTAAGGATGAGACCGATGAGGTAAACTACCAAATGCCATATAAGATAGAGCAATTCCAACACTTGTCAAATGTTGAGAAGGAGCTTAAGCAAGCGGTCTACTATAGGAATGATGAGGATAGAAATAAAGGAGTAGACTATGTTATGGAAAGGATATCCGGTTTCTACAAGGATTGTTTGAAATTAGGACCGGAATATAAAACCGGAAATGAGAATGGCCTAGGAACCGTGACCAATGATGGAGTCACGTAATGTACGGTGACTTTGAGTCTAGCTACAAGACTCGTTAATAAAGAAAAGCGCTTCTTGGGAGGCAACCCAAGCTTTATTTGCTTTGTGTGTTTATTTATTTGTTTGTTTGATTTTATTTGTTTCCGTATGTGTGTTTAATTTTTATTATTATTGATTCATGTTCGAAACTAAATTGTGAAAATGCTTTATCTTGTTTTTAACTTCGTCTTAACTACATATAAAGGTATTTTTCAAAAGTTAAGTGTAAGGGAAATCCAAATCGGTTTATTAGAACAAATGAACATGAATCATAACAATAATAAATTAACATACATATTAGTAATTGTTTGAGTCAAATGCTTGTATCGAGTCATAGTGATATTTTGCAGGATTTCCAGGAAGTAAGGTATAGGCCAGAAATTTTCCGGAAACTTAACATGAGAATTCTGTCAGATCATTTCTGACGGCGTCAGGCATTACAACCTGACGGCGTCAGGTTTTAATTTTCTGAAATTTTTGAAAGTTTTGTTTTCATAAAAAGTTTTTATTAAATCTCTAACTTATAAACTCCAGGAATCTGCAAAATAATCATTCCACAAGCATTATATCCTTATATAGAATTTATCCCGCCGATGTTATGCAGGTTTTCGTGTTTGTTTTCTCAGGATTAACAGGTTATTTTGGACAAGGAGATGTATGTGGAATCAAGCTTATGGCGATGCATTAGTCTTGGAGCTTCTACATTCTCTTGGAAGAAGATCTAACCATGTTACCTCTTTATCCACCGAGCGAATCAGGGGAGTATTTGATTTCATTCTTTTACCTTATTTACTTTTACATCTTGTTATTTGAACATTGGGGACAATGTTCATCTTAAGTGTAAGGGGGGGGGGGGGTAAAGTACGATACTTTAGAGAATGCTATTACGCTTGATTTTTCGTTTGTTCAATAGTATGTGTGTAATAAAACTGAGATAAATACCGGTTAGGGCAATTTTAGTGCCAAATTTAAATTTTTTTACAACATATAGGAGTGAAACTTTGATCTTAATGAGCGTCTCATGGATAGGAGTTATATGACTAGCACAAAACCGTACCACTAAAAAAAAATTTCCACCCCCAAATATGTGAGGTTCGCCCCTAGAATTGGTAGGAAAAGCATTTATGCTATGATGTGTGTACCGGTAGCACTTAGATTCTAGAACTTGCGTTAGGACCATTCCGAGGCCACAAGTGAGACTACATTCGTGTAGTTAGATTTACTACATGATAAGAGGCATTAGGATTAACCCATTGTTTTACACCTGTGTTTTTGTTATAATTACATTGGCTACATTGGTCAAGTAATTCACCCACACCCTTTGCGTTGTACTCATTTTTAGTACACGATACCCCTAGTACACCCCTCAGAGCCTATCTTTTCGTTTCGACCTTTAAGCATTTTACTTAAAGGAAGAATTTGTTACACCCCACTTAAATGTACACCCAAATCGCCTTAGCCTACCTTGTATGCACTCAATTTTAGTGCATTATTGTGACAACATTTGTTTAAACCCAAGTTAATTATCTAATTGATTACATGGTTGCTAAGTCGAGTCATATCCTTGTACATATTGTTTTGGGACGATTGGGACTCATGGGTAAAGTATTAGTGTAATGGAGTAATGGGGAAGAACAACATTATTACCCCCATATGTGCTAAATATTTTAAAAGTACTCCAAGTGTTTCGATTATCTTAATTCGAGTCATTAAAATAGTTATTTGTAAAGTTATGTAAAAGTTCAAGTGTAAGGGGAATGCAACGCCCCTATGATGTATTATTTTGGATGGTAGGGCAAGAGTGTATGAAAAAAAAAAAGAAAAAAAATCAAAAAAATCAAGAAAAATACAAAAAAAGGAGAAAAAGAAAAGTATAAAAAACATACGGACTACCATCCCGTTTCATTTTATGTTTATTTTATGTTTTTGTTATTTTGTTTTTAGCTTAAGTCGAGTCTAGTCTTGGCTTAGCAACGCCATATTTTACATGTAATTAATCAAGATCTTTAACTCGCCACCAGTAAAATATCCCTTATCCAACAAATCCGTGTTTATCATATCCCTACACCTCACGTTATAACCCGTTTAAAAGCCCTCTTTGATAGTTTATCTTAGGTGCTTACGCCTAGTGGAGGAGGTTTTCGATCCTTTCCCAAGCCTATGGTAATCTATTTGCTATGACAGGTAGTGAGAGATATTATCCGTTTTCATTTATGAGAAATACTTTTATGACACCTGAGAGATGTGAGTATCTAAACACTACTTGTGAGGTGCTAGTTTGTAATCTCCGTGCTTATTATGATAAAAGTGGAATGACTATTTGTTGCAATTACTTTTATATTAGCGTTAAATGACCCCTAACTTGTATTTTGATTAGAATAAAAGCGCATTTGCTTGAGGACAAGCAAATCTCAAGTGTAAGGGTATTTGATGAAGCGAAAAGTGTACCGCTTTTAGGGGGTCATTTAAGCCCTAAATCGTATTTATTTGATCAAATATTGCCCTAAATCGTTCCTTTTGTCATTTTAGGTACTTTGGAGAAGAAATCTGGAAAAGGAAGCATTTTGGACGTTTTTGGAGCATAAAAGTGAAGAAAACGAAAAAGTCTCAAAATCGGCTGGAAAAGTACCTTTGACGGCGTCAAGGATTGCTCTTGACGGCGTCATGGCTTGGCAAAAGAGGTGGATATGAAAAATACACATGATAAGCCAGGGAGTTTTACAAAGGAAGTCTGACGGCGTCACACTTTAAGGTGATCAAGGCCATCACGGTTTAAGTTAAAGAGAGACGGCGTTAAGCCCATTTCTGACGGCGTCAACCTTTGATAAGCCAGAGCGGATTTTGGAACACTAAAGAGGGACGGCGTCAAGAAGGCCATCCGGGAACCCTAGACACGGCGAGGTGACGGCGTCAAGATCTACAACGTGACGCTGTCAGCCCTTAAACTCTATATATAGTTTTGCAATTTTTTGTCATTAGTGTGCAACTTTGTGAGGAGAAACCCTAAGACGAATTTCTGCCATTTTTAAGGGTTTTCATACCCTTGGATCTCCCATGTTTAATTGAAGATAAGTAATCACTTAATCAATCAATATGTCTATGTGTTGTTTGATTATATCTTGTTCTTGTCTTTTGATTAACATGCTAGGCTAGATTTATCTTGTGTTTGCTTAGATCTAATGAAACCTAACTATTGATTATTAGTTGTTAGTGTGTTATTAATTATTTTGGATGATTGTTTATCGATGTTAGGCTTAAGAAAACTGGCTAACCTCCTATACGGTAATTTGCTTGAACGTCTTAAGAAACATGAACCAATGCGTACTAGGTTTTTATGGTTGTATTTAATGCATGAGCGAATTCTAGTGATCCCATGTTAGGAGCTTCTTAGCCGGCTCGACATAGGAGTGAAGTAGGAGCTTGTAGAGTTGGGGAAGTACGTACGCCACCCTACGATTGGTATTAAGGAATACACCCGTCATCCACGCAATTAATACACACTAATCAACCGGTAAAAGATAGTTAGGGAGTAAGGAAATCTAAGTAAACACATTTCTCCCCATATAAGTTTCACAACCTTTTCATTTTCAGTTATTTTATTTTATTTGCATTCGTAGTTATTTGGGTTAGTTGACTAGCAACTAATTCCGCCCACTCCTTCAAACCCGAGATTTTACTTGCTTTCATAAAAAATATAAAAATACAAAAAGAATCTTCCCTCACCCTTAGACCTATTAGAGTAGTTTTTCAATCCTAACGACACTATTCCCCTAGAGAACGATCAATCCCCCGGTACTTGCCACTTCACTATACTACATCGGTCAGGTACACTGCCTGGTGGGGATTGCAAACTTCTCAAGATCCCTTGAGAGGTAAAACCTGTTGTAAGGTCGCAAAACCACGCATCAGTAATACAAAAATCTCAAAGGATTACAAATGAAATACTGAATCTACAAGGTTACAAATGAGAACTTCCAAAAACACTAATTCTAAAATACAATATCTTCTAGACAACTCTAATCCAAAATAGCTATCAAATCTTCTAAGTCCAAAGGTACACTCTTCACTCATTCCCAGCTTCCTACTAAAACCTGCCGCAGGAAAAGAAATCCGGCTGAGCTACGAGAGGTCAGTGAACTGATATAACGATAACAAAAGCAGTATTAGAGAGTAGCACAAATAAAATCAAGAATACAGATCATACCGATACAAATCAAAGCGAAAGGAATAAGGAACGGAATAAGGACAAAAGAAAAGAAATAAGGAAAAGGAAACAATAAAGTTATAGAATAAGGGAAAAAACAGAAATCTGTCACGAGCCCAGATAACAGATAATACCATAGCATACCAATATAATAAAATAAACCTGTGCAGAGTGATCAGCTCTCAGACAAAGTGAAAGACGTGTATCGCACATACAATCAGTCACCAGATATAATAACCATAAACATATAACATATACAGATAACAGGTCAAATCTAGGATGCACCCATACGCACCCGCAGACAAATCAATAATCATAATCATAATGGACATAGCAGATAATAAATAAGGGACGGAACAGGTCATCACTCTCCTGCCCTAGAGTCATGTCAGAGGTGCGTCAATGACATGGACATGAAACCCTCTTGCTTAGTGATTGGCTCGGACATCAGACTGCAGGTCAAAGGTCAGATGTACTATAAAAATAATCAAAAGACATATCTTAAAGGTACATGGCAAAATTTCATGTCAAACAGTTTAGAAACAAATGTCAAAGGTTCAAATCAAGGTTTATCAGATTAAGTTTTATATCAAAGTTTAAGTTCAGATTAAAAGGACTATATCAAATGGTTCAGAAAGAGAATTTCACGGGTTCATAATTAAAGTTTGTAGCAAAAGTTCATTTTAGAAATTCCTGTCAAAAGTTCATTGAAAGCATTCCTTTAATAACGGTTTTCAATAAAATGATCTTTCAGAATAGTTTTCATAAAATAATCTTTCAAAACGGTTTTTCATAAAAACATTCTTTAAAACTAGTTTTCACAAAAGTTAACAACTGTCATATAAAATAGTATCATATCACCATTCATAATCATTCTTTTAAAATAACTTATTTTTCTCAAAACATTTCCAAGTCATAATTAAAAGATTTTCGCATAACAGATTTTTATATCAGGGGTCGTAACAACAGGGAATCATGAAAAGGTTCAAAGCAAAGAGGATTATAATACGGACATCAATTCAGAAGTAAAACAAGTCAGAACATGAAAGAGATCATAAAAGGCTCACAAAACAAAGGAATCACACGGAAGGTTCACAAACAGAAGGGAACATAGCAATGGTACAGGGAATCCTAATAAGGAAAATGAAAAATAGAAAGAAAAGGGAATGAAAAACCCTTACTGAAAAAGGGCAGAATATCTGTACCTTAATAGCAGTGCAGACAAACAACAAGCAAACAAACACTGAACAGATCAAGGCTTCTCCTTCTTCACACCTAAAGGAGTAGAAGACGGAATTACACAGGATTCTAACTCAGATTACCATTTTTAGTTTACCTTTCCATTTTAAGTAACTTTCTATTTAGTAGCTTTCCAGATTTAGTAACTTCTATAATTAACAGATTTCCATACTTAGCAAGATATTAACATTACAGATTAGGTTAAGTCCTTATTTCAAGATTATTATGGAATTAAGGTACATTTTATCAAGTTACAAGAGTTTAAGGGTAATTATGACAAGTTTTCATAGTTTAGGGTTTTAATTGTAAATTCATTAAATTCAAAGGTACAAAATGAAAATACTTCAAGTTACTAATTTAAATACACATGTTATTCAGAATGACACTTTAATCCCTTTAGTTTCACAATTTACACTTTATACCCCTCTAGTTTAATCATTTCCAAATCGTACACAATATTTACAATTAAATCATATCTTGCAAATTTTACACATAAGACCCTCATTTTATATTTTTCGTACATTATCCCAGATTTATATAACCTTACAAAAATATTCCATAAGTTTCATAATTTACAAAACAACCCCTACATATTTTATTTTCAATTCGATACACATTTAATTTACACAAACCAAGCCCTAAAATTTTCCATCATTAAGTAATCATTCCAACAACCTTAAACAAGCATTAAATGTCCAGATCTTGTCCCAAAAACCCTAACCCTAGTTAGGTCAATTTGTTTTTATTTATTTCTTTATTTTTCCTTAAAATCCGATTATACAAATAATTAACCACGACTCATATTAGCTTCAACAATTCGAATGGGCATTTTTCCAGAGTTATATAGATCATATAGAGTTCACATAAAATAGGTTTCATGTCCAGAAAATTCGTATGAATTATTTAGAGTTTTATTACGTTTTTAGGGTTTTAATTCACAAACGATTTATAGATCATGCATGATTCGAATTGAGCATTTTATATAGACCTTATATGATGTAAAGGACCTGAGAAAAATACCAAATCGGTTTATGGACGTGTGGATTGGGCGCACGAAATTTTCTTCACTCGTATGGATAATTCGACAAGGAAAAATCACCACGACTACACCAGCCACTCCACGACCTTAGAGCCATTTTTCACAGATCATATACAATATAAGGAACGTGAGAAAAATGATAAACGAATTTTAGGATGATCAGAATAATTATTTGGGATTTATACCTCTCGGATGAGACTAGCGACAAAGGAAATACACCAAGGTCGAACCAGGCCAAACACGAACCAAACCTTATTTTTCTTAGCTTCTTTTAATGCCAAAGAACAACAGAAAATTACTCTAAGAGTTCCAGAATTTCGGATGAAGAGATGGTGAATTTGTGTGTGTTTTTGGTTTTCGAATGGAAGGAAAATATGGGATAATGATGGATTAAATAATTGTGGCCGATCAATGAGGGGGGGGAGGCTATAGACTCGGCCAAAATCAAACCAAATCAGAATTTTATAAAATCTTGATCCTTTCCTAATTAATTTTGTGCTTATCTCATTCTTTATACACTTTAAATCAAATTAATTTATTTAAATACATATACATATATATATTTCGGTATATATAAGTGTATAGGTTGTGTCATAATTATTTTTGGTACTTGTACAATGTTAAATAAGTGTCTTGAATTTATTTTATATCATATATGTTTCATTTACAAAGGATTTGAATTTAAAGTAGTAGGGGCATTTTGGTCTTTTACATGTTATCTGAATTTCAGGTATTAAGACATCTGACAGCAAGTAGAAGCAAATCTGTAAAACAGAAAGTCACGAACCGATAAACCAAGAGAAACCAAAGTAATTTTTTTTTTTAATTAATAAACCCCGTAGGTATAACTTTATTAATGACCATTATTTATAATTGTGAAACCCTAGATACCCTAAACCTACAAACCGGGCTTGAGCCTATTTATCTACTAATACTCCCCCGCAGTCCGAGTGACGAAATCGCGAAAGCTCGGACTGGAGTAGCAAACTAGAAAAGAAAAGAAAAACAAAACATTAACGTAGTAAAATCATAACTTTAGTCGACTCGTAACAAAACCGTACCAACGGTCGACTTTAGTCGACTGGTACCAACGGTCGGTTAAGTCGACTGGTAACAAATCCGTACCAGCGATCGACTTTAGAGACTGTTACCAACGGTCAACTTTAGTCAACTAGTAATAAAGCCGTACGAACAATCGACTAACAAACAAACAATAAACAACTATTAACTTTTTTTTAAGCATATAAATCCAAAACGCCAAAGCATAAAAACCATACCATCATTCAAGGGTAAGACTTCTGGAACCTTGCATGTTACACGTACAATAGTATCAAAAGCTAAATAATCAAACCCTTTATTTGCACGCTCGTCGAGAACAAGAATAATATCTATTCTGAATATGGATGTCTAGTCTTCGAATGAAAAAGGTGTCGGCTGGGAATTTTTTGTTATGATTAGGGTTTGACGGGGCGTCATAGGGAAGGCGGCTCAACATAGCCACCTAGGTCTGAGGATCAGACCTGCTCTGATACCATGTTAAATGATGATAAGACCCGTAGGTGATATGTTTCATTCATACGATATTTATAAAGGTGAACATATAAAAACCCTAATCGACCCAACCCCACATACCGGGCTTAGGCCTACTCTAATAGTTACGTGTAAATGGACTTTTTTTATATATTTTTTTTTGGGTTGTATTATGTGTACATATTCATGTGTAATATATTTGGCCAAAAATATCTTAGCTTTAAAAAAAAGTTTTATAGGAAAATGAAAAAACTGAGACGGAAAAACTCGTTTAGTCATAATTTTTTCCTAACAATTTTCAAAAAAGTGAAATTCTCACTTTCCGAATTTTTACTAGAAAAATGAAAACCCCAATCTATTTTTCTTTACTTTTTTCCCTCTAACAAAAAAGACGGAATTTCTCACTCTACCATTCAAGTATCTCATTCTAACCCTAATCACTATTGGTAACATCTCCACCTTCCATCCTCGCTGTCGCCGCCCAGCGTCACACTCCGAGGTAATCTTTTTTAAAAGGAACAATGTAACTCCATCTAAACGGGTTTTCAAAATTCTCAACTCTTCTCTAGGAGAAGAAAAACCATTCCCTTCTAAAAACGAAAAAACAAGAAACTTTTTTTACAACTAAACGATACCTAAATGTGTCCTAATCTAATAAAAAACTGATTGCGGAGTTGTGTCATGTTGAAAACAGCTTCACTTGAACTTCCATGGGTGATAGTAAAATAGTTTACGATACACTATCTGAAAAACGTACTGATAATATAAATACTACTTAGGGTGCTTTTGGTTTATGGAATTTAGATGTGGGGTTAGACTCCAAAGTTAAAAAATTAGTTTGGTTGATGGGGATGACTTTTGAAATTGGTAGTCATCCCCTTGCAGGACACTGTTGGAATTAAAATAGCATGACTATCATCTAAATAAATAAACACATCAAAGTACGTATAGCGGAAGCAAGATCTTTGATTTAACACGTATAAAGAATTACCGAATATTAAATAGTTACATACCTCAAGATCCTAGCAAGAATAAGGATCGATCTTCTCTTCACATCACTTGATCAATAAATAGGATTACCGTGAAACCTCTTACCTTTTTGTTTCACAATCCAAGATGAATTACTAAAGTAAGTAATTACTGAACTCTTGGAAACCGTAAAGGGGGGGGGTGAATACGTTTCCATTTAAAAACTTAAAAACTTTTTGTATCAAACACCCGATCGAGTGTGACGTAATATGAAAAGTTTCAACTATGAGTTTATAGCATCTAGAGATGACTATAGTAAACTACAACATATGCACAATCAAACCATGGAGCATACATAATCAATCATGACATAAGCAACTAGCCACACAAACATATACGCTATGCAAATATAAATATAAAGCGATAACGAATGAAATGAAAGTAAAGAGATAAGTTAGAAGGCGCAAACCGGACACGGTGATTTATAGTGATTCGGTCACGAAGCTCCTCTTCGCCCTACTCCACTCCCCGAGTACCCAACTCGAGAGTTACTTCACTAATCAACAAACTCCCTTTAGGCGGAGAAAACCGTACACGTCGCTTAACTTGTTTTCTGACACTAAGCTAGATGTCGAGTGCTAATCTTAGCTAGCACCAATCTACCACGATCTACCCGATCTACACCATACACGTCGCTTATCCTATTTTCGACACTAAGCTAGATGTCGAGTGCTAATCTTAGATAGCACCAATCTACCACGATCTACCCGATCTACCCTTGATCCACATGATCAATCACACAAGCCCAATGGCTTCAAGAGATCTTCACTATCTCTTAAGATCACAATGATCTTGACTCTCTCTCTCTCACAAAAGAAAAGCAATCTTGATGTATGCTATGATACAATCAAGAGTGTAACAAATGTTACAAGACCTAACAACTCCAACTCTTGTATCTTCTTGGATACCTTGAGTTCTTCTCTTGCTAATCAAGAGGGATGACAACACTTTGTATCAACTTGAATACTTTGTGTTCTTCTCTTGCTAATCAAGAGGGATGACAACACTTTGTATCTACTTGGATACTTTGTGTTCTTCTCTTGCTAATCAAGAGGGATGACAACACTTTGTATCTACTTGGATACTTTGTGTTCTTCTCTTGATAATCAAGAGGAATGAAGAGGATCACTTGAATGGATGATTGGATCACTCTTAAACAACCTAAGACTCTCCAAATGATCAAGGAAAGTGTTTTAAGTGAGGTGGACTATACCAGAGAAAAACTCACTGGAAAATCGAGTTGGAAGTGTGGAATGGTCCACTATTTATAGGCAAGGGAAAATCTGACCGTTACAGACCCACGGCTCCACTAAATATCTGACGGCTCCGTTAAATTTAATGGAGCCGTACATATTTAATGGTGCCGTAGACGCTCCTTCGTTTGTCTTTAGTGGGGAAGGTTTATTTGGGAAAGTTAGGAGCTGTTTTGGGGGGAAATTTGACTGTTGGGATTTTCAAACATATTTTTCAAAATAAAACATTTCTTTTTAATTCAAAAATAATTTGTGAAATATATTTTTGAAAAAATATTTTGTCACATTAAAAATGCGAAGTTTAGAAAAATAAAATCCTTTGATCATTTGTCAAGTAGTAGATTTGTTTGTCCATACCTTGAGTGATTTATGTCGGGATGGAAATCTACGACTTCGTTGAAGCATACTTGAGACGTCGGGAGGTGTTGATGTAAGTATGCGTTGATGATTTGTGTTTACAAGTAACTTGCACATTTTACGTTATGTATTACAAGTTACATGTTTGTCATTATTAAAACCGAAGAAACCGTTTAGTTTTAATATCGTAATATTTGCACTAACAATCTCCCCCTTTTTGATGATGACAAATATGTAAACCGTAACACATAGTAAAATGTAAAAGTTACCTGTTTACACTCCCCTTCTCCCCCTTTTGTCGAATCAAAAAGGTAGTTGTCTCGAGCGCTCCCTACTCCCCCTTATTGCACTACTATCCTTTCTCCCCCGAAAGGCGAGCTTGCATCATCCTAGTGAAGCCTTCTATCAACACTTGTGAAGACGACTCCATGCTATGTATTCAAATACTCTCGAGCTCCCCCTAGCTCAATGCTCCCCTATGGTGACTTAATCCCCTTGTTTATTTACCTTAGTATCTAGCGGATCCATGGATCAAATTCATACAAAGGCTTTTCCTACATCAAGGGTTAGCTTCGTGCAGCATAATATATAACAGTATAGGAGCAACATTATAGGGATAGAATACACATAGCAAGACATGCATGGGTTAAACTATGTTAACACGTATGTGTCACAACCCGACCTAAAACCTAAGGTGTAACTATTCACTCAATCACACTAATCAAGAACGAGATTCGTTCATTGACTGACGCACTAAATGACTTATTCCAAGTTGTCATTGGGAAGGAAAGTTCTAACAAACCTTTTGAACGACATAATCATCTACCTAAGATGATTGATGTTAAGGATAGTTTGTTATTAAGACATACTCTAAATGATTACCATTATGACAAGTCGTGCCATAAAGTAGACTCGATAGAGGTTATACCTAAATGATTCCATAAGGTGGGAGAGTGTTGGTTGTGGTGACAACAAGGACAACTTGGGTTATGTGGTTGTAGGGGATAGATAATGGGATGACCCATTAGTGGTTGTGGTGTTGGTGATAGTGATAAGGATGATGTGTTAGTGCCAAGTTCAAAAGGTGATGTAGGTGACATGGTTAGTGTGAGAGCTAAAGGTTGTGGTGATGGTGATGGTGATAAGGATGATGTGTTGGTGTCAAGTCCAAAGAGGTTTGATGGTGATAGGGTTAGTGTGATAGCTAAAGGTTGTGGTGGACTTGGTGGAGGTAAGGGTGTAGGAATCCTAAAGGTGGAGGATGATGATGATGTGGTTGGAGATGTTGGTTTTGCCCTTTGAGGAAAGGTGGGAAAGGAAGGTTTAGGTTAATATATCGTTTGCACTGACAATGAGATGCATGATATATTTCAAAAGGGAAAAAGAAAAGGTGTATGTGATCCTAACAGGATTGTTGGTGGATATCTCTAACGGGGTTGAGGTAACGAGGTTCTAGGTTTCTAGTTTGGATGATCCTAGTTGTGTGTTAGAGATAGTTTGGTGCATGAAAGGTTTTGGGTGATTGTGAGGGTTGAAGGTTGTTTAACTAACTATCACTTATCCAAAGTGAGGAGTAGTTGTAAGGTTTGAGTGTGATGATTGATGAGTTGACGGTTGTAAGGTTTGAGTGTGATGATCTATGGGTTGAAGGTTCTTAGACTATCACTGTCAAGAGTGAAGTGTAGCTAAAAGGTTTGAATGTGAGATGCAAGATAAGCTTGCAATGGTGAGGCCTTATATAGGCAAGAGTTGTGGGATTCGAACTAAAGTTGGTGTTAGAGTTCTATGATGTAGTGAGGGAATCCTAGGGTGTATGTGAGTTTGCAAAAATTTGCAGGTTTGAGGTTAGGGATGCAGGGATCTAAAGGAAACAGTGAAAATTCGTCAAACATAGGCACGGTACCATTAAATTTAACGGTACCGTGGCATATTTAACGGTACCGTGACCTGGAAGTCACGAATTTTCCTATACAGCCTAGTTCTGGGCAGCTAAAGGGAAGTTTCCTAGGGAATAAGAACCACATTTGTGTGTTCTTGAGAGTGTTTGGTGAAAGACTATATGAGTGTGTTTTCGCTCCCCCTTAATCTATGACCATCCGGGCAAGATGTAAAAGATAAAGAGGAAAACAAACGTTGACCGAAGCGATGAGCTTAGTAACGTCATGACAAGTAGTGGATAGCATACAATAAACTTCACCTTTGAAGTCACGTAGCTTTTCTCAATCATTGTGAATATTCATAGAATATTTATATGATGAGGAATGTGATTACTTGGAGATATCCTAAGGGTTAAGAAGATAAAATCTTCAGGGTTGTGAGGTAGGTGATAAGGTTATAGGGTTATCTAAGTTGATGAAGGAGAGTTATCTCAACGTATCCTAATGGTTTTTCGTTTGAAGTGTGTGTGAGATGAGTGGGATGCGGAAGCATTGGTAGTGTTTAGTACCATGCGGAAGTGAAAGGGAAGAAGGCTTAGGAATCAGAAGATAGATACAATCTGTTCTGATAGGATACGGTTCTGGTTCAAGACTACATCGAGTGTGTTTCGATAGTGGTTTTGAAACAGTGAGAATAAACTGTCTCAGTAGACAACGGTCCAACGGTACCGTTAAAATTAACGATATTGTCCCCTATTAAAGAGTACCGTGACCTGCTGAGGTCAGTTTTGACCCAGAATTAGATTTCTGACAAAGAAATTTCACATATGTTGTGATTTTTCTGGACCTTAGATTAAAAGAATTTATACCGAATAAATTCCTTTATGAATGAATCCACCGGGATTCGATGAACGTTTGTCGAGAACGAGAAATGACATTTAATTGCATTTCGCAAATTAAATAAACTTTAAATACTTCGGATGAAATATTTAAGTTGTCATTGGAGTTTAAGAGGATTTTACGAATAAATCTTCGCTTTCGACATGAGGAGAGAATTTATACCTAATAAATTCTTTGACCGGTACTGGACGAGAAGAAATGACTTTTATATTTCCGAGGAAATACATAGGTAGTCATTAGAGCGATGTGAAAGATGACTTAATATTTCCAGTGAAATATTTAAAAAGTCATCAGACGAGACACAGGATATGACTTGACATTTCCAGTGAAATATCTAACAGTCATGGGACGAGATCGAGGGAATGACTTGATATTTCCAGTGAAATATCTAAAAGTCATGACACGAAATAGAATAGATGATCTCAATATTTCCAGTGAAATATTCAAGAGATCATGCAAGGAACGTGAGGGATGACTTAATATTTCCAGTGAAATATTTAGATAGTCATGAGAGGGATTTAAAGAATGACTCAATATTTCCAGTGAAATATTTAAAGAGTCATGAGACGAGACGCACGAGATGACTACAATATTTCCAGTGAAATATTCAAGTAATCATAAGAGGGGTACGAGAGATGACTTTAATATTTCCAGTGAAATATTTAAATAGTCATAAGTTTTATGGAAAATGTTCCATCATTCCTAGACCTAAACGGAGATGGTAAGGGGATTCTCGGTTGAGAGGTTTGGTTGATTTAAGGGTTTCTATGTGCTTCGCACGTGAGTGTTTCATGGGGTTTTGAAAGATGTAAAGCTAGGCCTATGGTGCTGATTTGCAGCAGGGTTTGGGATCTTAAGACGTGTATATTCACACGAGGATGAAAGGAACTACTAATTACTTATATAGTAACTCGTGAGTCCTTTGGATGAGCGTTTTAACATATGTTGTTAAAAGGCTTGAGTATGATGTTTCGGATATGACATTTAACAATTGCGATCGCAAGTTAAACTTACTTGAATATTTCGGATGAAATATTTAAGTTGTCAACCCTACTCCGAGTTCTACTAGGTTTGTTCCTAACCTTCCCATGACAAAAAAGTGTATTACTTGGAAGAAGGCGAAGTGATGACTGGGGAATTAGGGTAACTTCGCGACTACTTTGACTTATGGGTTTTGACACTAGTGTATGGCTCTATGACTTCTAAGGGTTCATAGTGATGGGCATACCTAATTCCTAATGTGTCAAAAGAACATAGTGTGGGTGCAAACTTTACAAGTAAATCAATTAAAATGCACATAAGGAATAAATACAAACATCATGCAAAACATGATAATCATTTAGCATTTAAGATCATGAAGACATTTAATCATGTCTTATGAGAACATGTTATCATTTTGAAACATGTATGTGGGATGCAAGCAATCTAGGTTTGCTAAGGCAGATCCTAATTACTACTTGTTCAAGATGACATCCTAATGGGAGATATAGTTCAACGATGCAAACTATCTCTAGTCAAATGTAGGAATGAAAATTTTTCAAGTTAGAGAATGAGTATGAGACAATCACTAGTGGTGCTCAATTAAGGCTGAACACGACTATTTTTACGGGTTATACCACAAACCCAACTTCTCTCCTGGAAGCAATTCAACCGTTAGGTCAAATTGAATTTCTAGTGCGATAGGTTCAACAGTAGTCATTCTCATATTAGAAAATTTCAAATTCCTATATTTGCCTATTGAAGTGTAGCAAAGATGATATTAGCTTATTTCGCTAATACGTGACCTAATATGACTCAACTAACCATACTTTGAAGGTCGATTAAGAGAATGACATGTCTTACACAACTCCTAACAAAGGCAAGCGAAATATTTTAATTTCGTATTTGAGATTTAGAGGTTATTTGATGGAGATGGCGTATTTTATGATCTCTTGGACAACATCTTTGTTTGTTGAGTTGTTACATGTTATTTTAACATGATTTGGTTTCCTAGAACCAAGAGAAACTCTAATGTGATACAATGTAGAATCTACTACATTGTGTGTGTTTCAAGAATGCTCCTTTGCATATCTTGAGTGAGAATCTAGTAAAGGTTACTTACCTCAATAGATCTTGTGAGCATTTTATTTAAAATGAGACATACTGTTTATTTCAACAAGTATGCTTTTCTAAGAGGAAACTTATCACTCTTATGAATGCTTTGTGAAACAAGTATTTTAGTGTATGACTAATTTTACTTGTTTATGCAATGACACATGACGTATTAGGTTATTATTCAACTCTAATATCCTATATTTGTTAACAGGATGCAATGTATTCTCTTGTAACATAACCATTCATGTCACAAAGAAAATAAGATGCATGGGATATAAGTTATCCTTTGTCAATCTTTTGATAAGAGAAATACATGTGATATTTTCAAAGATTGATGACTTACATAATAGTTAATAACATATTATGTGTGACACTTTTACTAGACATGTGACATTGAGTGTTGAGTCGTTCATGAGCAAAGTTTACATATGTTGTTTGTTTGCTCTTATTTGGTTTTTCGGAAATGACACATTTACTAATTGCATTGCAATGTAAATTACTTGTATATTTCGGATGAAACATCCAAGTTGTCACTCCTACTTAGTTGTGTATTTTATGCATCTTTTAAACATATTAGTTTAATGTTTGGAACACAACTATTGGACAACAAGACTCAATATGGCATCTTCAACACAAGTGTGAGTTATGATCCGATGCATATTATTTTCGTCTTGAGAGGACGTCATTATTTTCATAACAATCGAGTGTGATTGAGTATGTAGATTCAAGATAATATGTTTCATCATGTTTTGATGTTATCTTGAAGCTAAACAAATAATGACTCCAATTTCATGTCCACACTCGAAAACTTGTCAATTAAATTCGATGATGATATCAATCATAATTTGAATAATGAATTGATATGTACTTGAAATCTTTCTTGACCCTCACAATCACTCCCTTTTTAAAAGGAAAATAAAAATTTAAGGAGTGTGTTCCATTTATTTTAACACTAGTTGTATCTGTGAGGTTAATGACAAACTAAGTTACTACTTTGATATTGTCATTTATTTTTATTTGAGAAAAACTATTTATATTATTATGTATAATACTCTTAGTTTTTCGACACCTCATTAGTATAAAAATAATTATCTTAACCATCTTTATACCACATACGTAAAATACTAAATGTTTAAAACATTTTTTATGTGTGTTAAATCAATGCAAGTTTAATACATTTTCTTTTACTTAAATACTAATGTATTAAAATGACCTTTTATCTTGTTTAGACAACCCATGGTCAAACAAGACAAAATGATGTGATGTTTTAAGGATCATGTTACGGATTTTATGAAAGTGTTAAGTGTTTTGGGGTGATATACTTTTTACACTTAAACCTTTGGAAAAATAATTGTGTAAGACAATATCTTTCGACACACATGATCTACCAACTTAGTTTCTATTCCTAAGAAAGTTACTAAACCATTTTAAGAACTTGCAACAAATGCAAGACAAATGGTTGATGCCTATATGCAATGCAAACTAATTACTTAATATAGTGCAAGTGATTTAGCATGAGCCTTATAAATGCATAAACCGAAAAACTATAATAAGCAAATAGCAATTTAACACACAAAAATACTTATCGTCATTTTGTGTATTAGGTATAACAATGTATACTAAGCTTGATTTTATTTGACAATGAATTGGTTTCCTCCCCATTTCAAATATTTTTGCTGAGCACTTTGAAAACATGTCAAGGTTTAAAAGTTGAATCGCCCTTTTTCAGTTTGACCAAAAATTTACGCAAACTGCATGACCAGAAGACCTTTAGTTGAAAATCAAGGACTTTAACATACTTTCATTTAGAACTAATTCATAAAAATGTTTCTCAAATGAAAGTAGACTCAACATCGTTCAAAATGATGGGCGACACGACTCGTACAGACTCATGGTTGATTTTATATGGATTTTTGAAAATGAACCAAAAATGAAAAACAGACAATCAGATGCACGGCACCGTTAAATGACCCACGGTACCATTAAATATAACGGTACCGTACAATGTTTAGTGGTACCGTGGTCTGTTTTCTGATTCAGAACTGCATGACTTAATGACTCGTTCTGAAAACATGACCGGACACTTAAAGACACTGTTCTTTTAGTGGTTTAAGAAAACCTTCAAGCTAGTATGACAAAGTATACTTAACAACAAAACTTGTAAGTATTAAGCAACTAAATACTTTTCATATTTTTATCACCTTCATGGGTAATTTGATACATGGATCGTACTCAATTTTGAAAACCATTTGTTTTAAAAATTTGAGCGACGTGGCTCTGGTACCAATTGTGGAAACCGTAGAGGGGGGTGAATACGTTTCCATTTAAAAACTTAAAAACTTTTTGTATCAAACACCCGATCGAGTGTGATGTAATATGAAAAGTGTCAACTATGAGTTTATAGCATCTAGAGATGACTATAGTAAACTACAACATATGCACAATCAAACCATGGAGCATACATAATCAATCATGACATAAGCAACTAGCCACACAAACATATATGCTATGCAAATATAAATATAAAGCGATAACAAATGAAATGAATGTAAAGAGATAAGTTAGAAGGCGCAAACCAGACACGGTGATTTATAGTGGTTCGGTCACGAAGCTCCTCTTCGCCCTACTCCACTCCCCGAGTACCCAACTCGAGAGTTTCTTCACTAATCAACAAACTCCCTTTAGGCGGAGAAAACCGTACACGTCGCTTAACTTGTTTTCCGACACTAAGCTAGATGTCGAGTGCTAATCTTAGCTAGCACCAATCTACCACGATCTACCCGATCTACACCATACACGTCGCTTATCCTATTTCCGACACTAAGCTAGATGTCAAGTGCTAATCTTAGCTAGCACCAATCTACCACGATCTACCCGATCTACCCTTGATCCACATGATCAATCACACAAGCCCAATGGCTTCAAGAGATATTCACTATCTCTTAAGATCACAATGATCTTGACTCTCTCTCTCTCACAAAATAAAAACAATCTTGATGTATGCTATGATACAATCAAGAGTGTAACAAATGTTACAAGACCTAACAACTCCAACTCTTGTATCTTCTTGGATACCTTGAGTTCTTCTCTTGCTAATCAAGAGGGATGACAACACTTTGTATCAACTTGAATACTTTGTGTTCTTCTCTTTCTAATCAAGAGGGATGACAACACTTTGTATCTACTTGGATACTTTGTGTTCTTCTCTTGCTAATCAAGAGGGATGACAACACTTTGTATCTACTTGGATACTTTGTGTTCTTCTCTTGATAATCAAGAGGAATGAAGAGGATCACTTGAATGGATGATTGGATCACTCTTAAACAACCTAAGACTCTCCAAATGATCAAGGAAAGTGTTTTAAGTGAGTTGGACTATACCAGAGAAAAACTCACTGGAAAATCGAGTTGGAAGTGTGGAATGGTCCACTATTTATAGGAAAGGGAAAATCTGACCGTTACAGACCCACGGCTCCACTAAATACCCGACGGCTCCGTTAAATTTAATGGAGCCGTACATATTTAATGGTGTGGTAGACGCTCCTTCGTTTGTCTTTGTTATTTTTTTTAAAACTCTTTGAACTCTAAAATTTAAATTTCTTATTTCGACTTTGTAGTCTATATCTTTAAAAACGGATTCAAAAAAGGAAGGTGTTTTTCGAGGAGGACCAAAAGGATATTCTGTTTCCATTCCCAAAACTGTTAAAAAACAAGAATCAAAATTTTCCTGTTGCTTTGTCCCGAACCGCTCTTTGACTTTGAATTCTTCGATTTTTTTATTGACTTCATCTTCAACTCACAGTCACATATGAGACAGAAGGACTTCTATAGAATCCCCTTTAGTGGGGAAGGTTTATTTGGGAAAGTTAGGAGCTGTTTTGGGGGGAAATTTGACTGTTGGGATTTTCAAACATATTTTTCAAAATAAAACATTTCTTTTTAATTCAAAAATAATTTGTGAAATATATTTTTGAAAAAATGTTTTGTCACATTAAAAATGTGAAGTTTAGAAAAATAAAATCCTTTGATCATTTGTCAAGTAGTAGATTTGTTTGTCCATACCTTGAGTGATTTATGTCGGGATGAAAATCTACGACTTCGTTGAAGCATACTTGAGACGTCGGGAAGTGTTGATGTAAGTATGCGTTGATGATTTGTGTTTACAAGTAACTTGCACATTTTACGTTATGTATTACAAGTTACATGTTTGTCATTATTAAAACCGAAGAAACCGTTTAGTTTAAATATCGTAATATTTGCACTAACAATTACCGAACTCTTGTACACACGTACTATAACCAATCAAGTATTGATGTTAGTGAATGAACACGGTTAACCAAAACAATTTTGTTAACAAGGAAAAACTATGGATCGACACTAATAAAGGTGTACGATCGGTTTTAGTGAACAAGGGAAGAGAGAAAACAATTTTAGGGTTATAGTAATTGCACAAGGTGAAATAACTAATAACCCTTCAATTGTATTTATAGGCAAACCCTAAACTTGGAGCAAAAGAAATCGAATGGGTTGGGTTACCCATTAGAACCGATCGGCCAACCCAAGTGAATGGGTTTCTAGATCTTTCCAAGCCTCTATTTTCACTAATAGTCCTTCCACTATTTACTTAACGGTCGTTAGTCAATTCCGTTAATTACTTAACGTCCGTTATGTATCATTTCGTGTCCAAATAATTAATATATACAATAATTATACATATTAATTATTTACTTGATCATTCATACGTAAAGTGTGCAATCCCTCGGTCCCGTGTTCGAATCTAGACATACACGATTAATATTTTTCCATTAACTCTAACAGCTCCCACTTGGAAATCTATTAAAAGTGTAATGACATTGGTTAGCGTCTAGCAACACGCCAATGCCCCTAGTACAACTCGGGTGGTGGTCTCCTAGAAAAACCATTCGATGATAAATCATCATACTTATCCTTTTGTTTCTAATACCACATTAATAAAGATATGGATCTAAGTCATTCTTTATTAATAATTTTGTTTCTCGTTGTTTATGATTAAATAAGATTACCAAATATTCTGAATCATTCAGGGGAGATCTTGGGTGTGGCCACACAAACATCTTATTAATCCCACGAGGGGCCCAGCAGTATTAAACTCCAAATAAATTTTAAGGAACAAATTCTATCTTGACTACGAGCATAACTCATGCATTTCGCAACACTTCCGAAAACAATCCTTATAGATACCAGTTACGTATAGCGTTAAATTGAATCACATAAATGCACTACATGCATGACAGTTATCTGGCATCTCAAGTCTTAGGATAAATATTCATGATTTACTTAATGACAAATATTCATAAAGTACAATCATGTGGTTGGGATCTGTCCTATATTCAATTTTTCCATTATTGAATATCATCTGAATTTGGCATGTACAACGCATCAATATACTTAAGTATATTCTACCACAACTCAGATTTGCCTTAATTCAATAATTCTCCCATATTATTGATCGACAATGGACTATTTAGAATAACATAAGTTATTCACGGATTTAAACATGCAAATATATGATACAATTTATTATTAATGAAAACAAACGTACCACGTACTTTAATTCATTGCAAATAATAATTGCTTAACATCCCTTATCCAAATACTAAATAGATCAATGCATGATAATTCTCATTAATGAATCATGCATCAAGTCATGTCAAACATACTTGTTGACAAAGCATAAATCAACTAATTTTGATCTATCAGAATTTTGAGAATACTTATTTCAAGAATTCAATTAATGAAGTTCTTGTATGTGTGCATTCATCTACCTAGATATTGCCACATAATATTTCATAAAATGCGTGACATCCTCAACTACGAATTTATGACAATTAAACTACCAAACCTTTTATAGTTTAAAGTATTCTAATTCTTTATGTATAATGAAACTATGCTCATATTGAGCATAACTAGTACACATGGCCTTTAATAAGGATAAACTCTCACCATGACTAGTATTGAGTGCCATCTCAATCTTACTAGCATCATTGTATCCAAACAACAATATGCTCTTTAAAATTCCGTAAACTTTTAATATCCATCATGTAATGTTTGATACCTTCAAATCTTTCAAGATTTGTCAACTATATCAATTACGCAACAATTTGCCATATGGTTCATATTTAGAATTTTGGAGCAACTCCAGGCTGAGGATGTTAATTCTAAATTCAACCATATCCATTACACTTAGCTATCTAATAACTTTCAATTAGATATTAATGTTGTCAAATCATCTTGCATCCAAGCATGATACAACAAATAACATGATGTACATTATAAATCCTTGTGTCAAACTTAGATTTATTCATGTCATATATTTTCAAAGATATGTATCTATCTAGACTTTCTAATAGTATATCATGTTTATTAGAATCAATTATTTTACCGCTTATGTTTATAACAACAAACATATATTCCAAGGTTTTATTTCCTAAATTTTCATGTGAAGTTTCATTCCAAATTAAGACTTAACATTTAATGTTAATGGAATGTTACTTCCTATATATTATACAACATATATGAAATAAGAAAATAAATATAACACTCCCACTAGCTTTCAGGAATATTAAGAAATATCTTATTTTAATTATAAATCCACGCAAGGATTTAATAACTAAATATAAGTATATCTCCTAGATGCATGCATTAATCCATTCATAAATGATTTCACTTTGTATACTTCCAAAGATCATTTAAATTCAAATACTCCTTTCAATTACTTTTCCTCCTCGCACAAGTAATTACCCAAGAAAGAGTTTTGATATTCCATTGTCAATTTCATATTAATGAAACTAAGAATGACAATCATAATCTTTATACATTTAATGTGCCTAGAAAGAATTTTAATCACAGTTAATTGCTTAAGTGTGATTGATAATCTTTTCACACATTAAATATGTATACAAAATTTGTCCATTATGATTTCTACTCAAAAAATTTAAATCTCTAGGACTTTCATTTCCTTTGTAGACACTCATCTTCATTGTATAGTGTAACTATAGAGTTTAAGATCAACTACGTTTCCAAAACTAGTTATCTTTCTGGACTGCATCTAAGCATTCATAGTATGAGTAATTTGCCAAATTCAATATTTGCAATTAATCAACAGGTTTATCACATCCTGCAAGTCATAATCCTCAACATATTATCCAAATATTTGAGATATCTTTGCGGATCTATGAATAAGAATTCCATCATCTTGAGATTTAACATTAACATGTTTAATCCTCATTATGACTTTGCTAGTGTATTTTTAGAAGATTCTGTATCTTGTAATTTTATCTTTTCAAGATAAAATCTCCCACTTGCCTTTTGCAATTTATAGATTACCTATAAATACTTATCAAGTAGAGCAACACAATATTGTTCTCTTATGGGACAATACAAATACATATTGATAGTTCCTTTCATTTAATTTGTTAATAACCTACTCAAGAAAGTTTAACAAATTCAGAACTTCAATTTTAAGACTTAATGTAATTCATCACATTTCATAATAAATAGTGTCTTATTAATCTTCTAGGTTGGAGTCTAATTGAGTATATACTCAATTTTCTAACCTTGATATCTTTTGGAAGAATAGAAGATATAGTTATCTTTAATCAAACAATATTACAAGAGTTTGATTTTCCTAACTGAACATACCATACACATTATGTATTTCATTAGGATTAATATTGTAAGTCAATCTTACAATATGTGAGATAAATATATTTCGTTTTGGCTTACCTATTTACCAACTAAGTCAAGTTAATGGTATAATAGACTTTCCAAGCCAATTGCATGCTATATAACATAAGTACCTTTAAACCAAGTCACTTCATGTCCATGTCTTACCAAGAAGACATAAACTATTATAATCCCAATATACGTTATAAATCATTGATCAACTCAATAATTTCTTGTACATGTTTTAATTAAAAAATATAACAAGTTAACGTCTTACTTTATTATAACTCTTGTAACAATAAAAGACTTCATATTTATATCTTTACGATAAAATATAAACATGTATAACTAAAGTAATCATGAACACCACAATTTGGTTTCAATTGTAATTTTAAGTTAATTTATTACTTCATATATTTATGACATTCCAAGAATACATAAATATTCAAATTTGAAGTAGTATTAGATTACTTCATTTATTTATGTCATTGCAATAATACATAAATATTCAATTTGAAGTAGTCTTAATATCGTATTGACACTTGTTCTAATAATTATCTAATTTAGAAACTTGCAAATTAACATAGTTTCATTACACCAGCTGAGGCTGCTAGTAATGAAAGTATGTAATTTACCTTGTCATTAATATCTATGTCAAGTTTTCACTTACGCTAGATATTAACTCCAAGTGTCTTATTAATTAAATGTGAATAAAACACATTAGAACATTAATCTCTCACCTTTCAATTAAGAGAATCCGTTAAATCATATTCCTTTGTGTTGTTGCTTGCACACAATAAAGATTTCTCCCACTTGTGCATGGAACAACATCATGTATCATATATACAACACGTCAATCGTTTGTTTATGTGACCAATATGATTTGTGTCATAGATATTAGTAGATATAGAATCACCTTGTCTAGTAAGGAAACGTACACGACTATCCTTAAAACCACAAGTGTCTATAATTGGGAAGTAATTATCTCAAGAGGTTCTAGAGATAATCCGGGTTACTACCAAAATATCAAAGCTTGTAGCTCCCACTGAATTACAGATCATTACATTAACTCATTATTCAGTAATTACAACACAATGCTTCCACTGGATTTGACAACATTATAAGTGTTTCATAACCAGTAAAAGCAAATAGTGTGCTGTTACTTTCCGACACCTTTGAGGAATCCCATACGTAATCAATTACTTAGGTACTCAAAGAATGCATTCTACTTTGTAAATGATGGAATATCCATCATTTCAATTAACTTGGAAATAATTGGGCATGCAATTTCTTCCTTTAAACGGTTAAAGCACAACAACTAGACAAAGTATGCTAGTTTGCCTTTTACCAATTTTGCGGTAATTAGTCTAGCTTCTAATTTAATAACTCATAAAATGTGCAAATTTCTTAGCTATTAAAAATTTGCTATGAGTTATTTCTTAGAATTTAGACAATTCTAATTTTCCTATTATACCTTTCTCATTCATGAAAAGGAATAGGATTAAGTCTCACTCTTATCAAAGAAAGTAGACTAGGTTTATTCTTTTAGTAAAGTTGACTCTATCCAAAAACCCCTACGGGTGTAGATCAATTTACCACTAAAAGAGTGCCTCACGTTTACAGTTTTAACGTTGCATTTATAAATTAAAAGAATTTTCAAAATTCAATTTTAGTATTTTCGATAATACAATTTTTCAAGAAAATTAAACACCCATGGTAAATAACATTTAACCATTTAATTTTCACTGAAAACTAAGATCCAAATTGACATAGTTTCATCACATCAGCTGAGTCTGCTAGCAATGAAAGTACTCAATAAGGTACGAGTCGAACTCAATTGCCAATCTCAAATTGCAATTCCTAGGATTATGGGATTTACATATTTTGCCAACCTCAGTTGCAAATGTAAGCATGTTTTATCCCCATCTTTATGCCTTGACATAGTTTCATCACATCAGCTGAGGCTGCTAGTAATGAAAGTACTCAATTAAGTTAACCAACTTAAGAAACTGCAAATTACCATAGTTTCATCACATCAGCTGAGGCTGCTAGCAATGAAAGTATGTAATTTACCCTTTGATTACCATCCTTTGAATCATCACATCAGCTGAGGCTGCTAGCAATGATAGAATGTAATCTCAGGTGTTTCCGTTTCATTGGATGACATATAACTTAAATTTAAGGGTATTAAATTTTGATGTGTGTAATCAAAAAATATGTACAAAGATGTCATGCATTCATCTTGTATCATATGTATCATGTAAAAAACTTTTACTTTTTACTGATCTTAAATCAACAAAGTTTTAATTGATGGCGTTGAGAAACTTACAACTTTGCCTTAAGATGCTTCGTACATTTATAATGGTTGTACTTGGTAAGTCTAATTTGACGCACAGGCGAGCGGAGAGACAGAATGGAGTCTCTTTAAGGCCACAATTTAATGCGAAACCAACCTTATACCCACTTTATAGTTTGTCAACATTAGGTCCGCCTTTCGACCATTATGTATAGTTGCATCAATCAATTAAAAGTTTAAGATTTTTAAAGCTTAAAATTTTATGTCGTAAATTATTAAATTGCTAGTCTCGCCTGGGAGCAAATTACCGTGCGAAGCGAACCACTGTCGGCACATAAGACTTGGCAATAAATAATTTACCACAAAAGGTTTCATAATTATTAGGTTCATTTATTTTTTATACCAAAAATTACCCTCTTTTTTATTACAATTTAAGATAATTTAAACAAAAAAGATCAAGTAATTTAACAAAAAATAAACAAACACATAATAACACATATATGATCTTAACAATTAAATCATATAGCCACATGCAAACCTTTTGATAAATCCTATTAATAATCTCTATGTGAATTTTTATGTATATAATTACTAAAACTCTCATTGGTTTTCGAGCGCATTGTACCCAATGGACCACAGACACCAATAATTGGCCGCGTAAGTTTTAATAATTATATACCACGTTGCACATAACTGATTCATTAATATAATCAATTAGGTCTTCCCTAATTTTAGATTTATCTAAAACATGTAGCACATAAACAAACCCTAATCCATGATATCCTTGCATGAAGAATCATGGATTATCCAGGAACGTAATCCTTATTATTCAAATAAACACATAAACACAACATGTCCTAATTTAGGGCTACAAAACTAATTATTAGTTAAAAGAGGGTCGAAACCCTAACCCTAAATTATTATTCGATTTTTATTGTATGTTAAAAACAAACCTTAAAAAATCGACTTAACATGTATATTCAAATCAAGAATTGATTTTTATTATGCGTTTAGGTAATTACAATTACATGTTATATTGGCTCGTCATGCCACTGTTGGAATTTAAATAGCATGACTATCATCTAAATTAATAAACACATCAAAGTACGTATAGCGGAAGCAAGATCTTTGATTTAACACGTATAAAGAATTACCGAATATTAAATAGTTACATACCTCAAGATCCTAGCAAGAATAAGGATCGATCTTCTCTTCACATCACTTGATTAATAAATAGGATTACCGCGAAACCTCTTACCTTTTTGTTTCACAATCCAAGATGAATTACTAAAGTAAGTAATTACCGAACTCTTGTACACACGTACTATAACCAATCAAGTATTGATGCTAGTGAATGAACACGGTTAACCAAAACAATTTTGTTAACAAGGAAAAACTATGGATCGACACTAATAAAGGTGTACGATTGGTTTTAGTGAACAAGGGAAGAGAGAAAACAATTTTAGGGTTATAGTAATTGCACAAGGTGAAATAACTAATAACCCTTCAATTGTATTTATAGGCAAACCCTAAACTTGGAGCAAAAGAAATCGAATGGGTTGGGTTACCCATTAGAACCGATCGGCCAACCCAAGTGAATGGGTTTCTAGATCTTTCCAAGCCTCTATTTTCACTAATAGTCCTTTCACTATTTACTTAACGATCGTTAGTCAATTCCGTTAATTACTTAACGTCCGTTATGTATCATTTCGTATCCAAATAATTAATATATACAATAATTATACATATTAATTATTTACTTGATCATTCATACGTAACGTGTGTAATCCCTCGATCCTGTGTTCGAATCTAAACATACACGATTAATATTTTTCCATTAACTCTAACAAAAACTTTTCGCAAAACCCATCTCAAATATTTCTTTTCTGACAAATCTATTTTTTTCTTTCATTTGTGGGCTCAAAATTTACAACAACCACTACTTATTCATTTATTAGTTGTAAAACTAAAAATAAATCAAATTAAAATGTTATGTTTATTTAAAATTTACTACAAAATATATTTAAATAAAAAAAATTTGTCTCTCATAAACCTACACTAAATCCAAATCTTATACCAAATTCAAATACTGATCCAAATACTAATCCAACCCCACCTATAAACTAAATGGGCACTTAAAATTTAATAACAAAAACCATGAAGTATACAGTGTAGATGAATTATTGAACAATAACTTTACAGAAATATACAAAAGATAATTGATTAGGTGTACTTATACTTAATTATTCAATGTTATTAAAATACACACATGGCATGTGATTCCTATTTCCATGCAAAAACAGACACCGGACATGGACCAAATATATTTTATAACATTAAGATATACATATACTTTTGCTATTTTTATTCCAATTTGTAAATGTTGATCATTCTCAGCATGCTTAGTGTAAAGTTGATCATTCATTCCACAATAGCAAGATAAAACCACAATCAGTATTGTTAAAAGTCTAAGGTGATGAAAACAAATTGATGAATTAGCTTGAATAAGAATGGGGGTAATTATGTAAAATTATCGTAGTCATATTTGTCAAGTTAGCATACTAGTCAATACTATTGATAATTATAGCATTTAAACAAAGGGAAACAATGTTTTATGTTAAGTTGTTAACATCACACAAGCTTGTCTGCTTGTGTCACGTTAACTCGTTAAGCTTAGAAAAAAATGTTATCCTGTCCAATGCTTCCAAAAATGGTATATTTTGACAATAACTTGTGTAACATTTTTTGTTATTTGTCAATTTTGGCCGACAAAATTTCGCTCTCAAAAGTATTAGAGGATATATTAATAAAGCTCGGTTTGTGGGCTTATAGTTCATTAGTATTTTAGGTCATTTACATTATAAATAGTCGAAGAATAAAAAATAATAATCACGGGGTTTTCATCATCTAACATCGTAAACCGTGATTATTATTTGACCTAAACGGCGTAGCTCAAGGTAGGCTCTAACATCGTATGACCTAAAGCCTACCTTGAGCCACGCCGTTTATCCGATACCATGTTAGATGATGAAAACCCCGTGATTATTATTTTTTATTCTTCGACTATTTATAACGTAAATGACCTAAAACCTTAATAAACCATAAGCCTAGAAACCGGGCTTGGGCTTATTAATCGGAGTATATCCTCTAATAAAAGAAGTTCATTGATTAGTCGACTAGCTCCACGATTTTATACCACCTTGAACTTTTTCATGTTTAGTTTCTCGAGCCGGTTTCAACCTCTTTTAATTGTTAGCAACAAATATTTATATCTGTATATCATAATGGGTACTTTAGGGGATAAGATATGCTTACTCACACTCATATCATACACCTTTGTCAACTAGCAAAACTTGCATTATTTCAACAGAAGACAACCAACCAACACCAACATCAATACAAATCCAATTACAAGTCAATGATCACACACCCCTTTGCAAGAAAAAACAACCAACAAGCCACAAGGCAAGAATGAGCCACCACATGTATGGATTGTCTGCAAATTTGCATGATGATAAAAAGATGCCAAAATGCAATCAAGCATTAATATATCCAGCTCAAATGTCCCATATGAAATGACCCTTTACCCTTCACAATAATATGCATTTGATTTGAAAAGATACCACTGACCATTGGAGTTTGAACAAAAACTAGAACTCTATAATCTAAAACTTTGATGGGTGATGGTAATTTACCCAGACTATATCAAATTGATGCATTACAAAGTCCATGGTCCAAAATGGAGGAACTTGAATCAAGAATCATTTGAAATGATGCTTTTTAAAGTGTTAGAGTTTGTGGAAAAATATTAAGTCGTGTATGACTAGAATCGAACTCGGGACCATGGGATTGCATACTTTACGTATGAATGATTAATGAAATAATTAATATATATAAACGTTATGTATTTAATTATTTGAACACGAAATAATGAGTAACGGACGTTAAGTAATTAACGGGAATTGACTAACGACCGTTAGTCAATAAAGGAAGGACTATAGGTGTAATTTGAGGGAAAGAAGGTTCTAGAATTCCCATGTAAGGGATATGGCCGATCGGCCCTATGGGTTTCCAAACCCAATTCGACTCAACTTGTCCCACAAGATTACTAGCCTATAAATACAAGGCCTAGGGGTTAGGGTTTTACATCTTGTGCACTATTGCTATAACCCTAACTTTGTTTTCTTCTTCCTTGCTCTAAAATCCGATCGTACAACCCTAGGGGTGTGTCGATCCTTTGCTTTTCAATTAAACAAATCGTTTGGTTTAATTCTTGTGTTATTTACTAGCATCAAACATTAATCGGTTATAGTACGTGTGTACAAAACCTTGGTAATTAACTCACTATAGTTAATACCATCTTGGATTGATAAACAAAACGGTAAGGGGTTTCTCATTAATCCTATTGTTTGTTAAGAAGAAGAATTAAAGTTTAGATCCTTGTTCTTGCTAGGATCAAAGGTACGTATCTTTAATATTCGGTTAAACTCTTTACATGTTAAATATTGATTCTTTGCTTCCGCTACGTGTTTTGGTGATGTATTATTTATTTATATGATTGTCATGGTATTTAAATTCTAACAGTGGCATCACGAGCCGTTTAACATGTAATTGTATTACCAAAACGCATAAAAATCGAATTTTTGATTTGGATTAACATGTCAGTCGATTTTTTTAGGGTTTTAGAACATAAAAAATTTTGAACCTTTTTTTTTTTTTTTTTTTTTTTTTGTTGTGGGTGGGGGGGGGGGGGGGTCGATCCCTCTTTAATTAAAAAACTAGTTTTGTAACCCTAAAATTAGGAACATGTGTGTTTATGTGTGTAAAGGGTTACGTTCCTTGATTTGTAATTAATCCATGATACTTCATGCAAGGTTATCATGGATTAGAGTTTGTAATTAATTGTTAAGTTACTTGCTACATGTAATAAAAAGATAGATCTAAAGTTAGGGAAGACCTAATTAACTAAATTAATGAATCTTTTATGTGTAACGTGGTATATGTTTGCTAAGGCTTACGCAACCAACTTGTTGGTGTATGTGGTCCATTGGTACCATTAGCTCGAAAACCAATGGGAGTCTTAGTAATTATATGCATATTAAAACACATATAGATTATTAATAGGATTTATCAAAAGGTTTGCATGTGGCTATATGATTTAATGGTTAAGATTATATGAGTTATTATGTGGTTATTTATTTTTATTAAATTACTTGCTTTTTTTGTTTAAATTATTTGTTGAATTGTAAGCAAAAAGAGTGTAATTTTTGAATAGAAAATAAATTGACCTAATAACTATGAAACCTTGATGTGATAAATTATATATTGCCAAGTCTTATGTGCCGACAGTGGTTTGCTTCGCACGGTAATTTGCTCCCAGGCGAGACTAGCAATATTATAGTTTATAACATATTTTTAAGACTTAGAATCATAAACTTTTGATTGACTGATGAGTTTTGTACCAATAGTGTGAACTGCTCACCCAGTTTAGACAAACTATAAGAGGGGTATAAGGAGGCTTGACATTAAATTGTCATCCGAAAGGGATGCGTTTTTAATTAGTCTTCGGGCGGACGTTTGTCTCTCCGCTCCTTTGTGCGTATAATTGGAGCTACCAACTAATGCTATTCTTTTGTACAAAATCATCTTAAGGGTGAATTGACCTCAATTCCACGCGCCACTTTTGTGGTAATTATACGAATAACTTGGGTCTTTATGAATCATGCAGTAGTAGGATATAGTGGGCGATAATTGGAGGTAATGCTTTGATTGGTGAACCCAATACCTCAATTAAAACTTTGTTGATTTAACTCTTAGCCAAATTGGTAAATAAAATTGGTTTGAAAACTTATGATACGAAGATGTGTGCATGCTTCTTCGTACATATTTTGATTGTCACATCAAAATAAATACCCTAAAATTTAAGTCCATGCTATCTAATTATAAGAGACACTTGGAGTTAATATTTAGCGGAAGTGAGACCTTGCCTAGATATTAATGACAAGGTAAATTTCCATGGCGTGAGACCGTGACATGAAAGATTTGCAGTTTCTAAATTAGACGACTTAATTAAGTTGTAAGTGAGACGTTGAAACTTAAGGCATGAGATGGGAAGAAACATGCTTACATTGCAAAATTGTTTTTGGCAAATGTATCTCCCATAATGATCTAGAAGTCGGAAATTGTTTGCCGGTTATTGTACGACAGATTACCATCTTTTGTACTTTCACTACTAGCAGATCAACTGATGTAGTGAAACTATGAAAATTTGGATCCTAGTTTTCAAGAAGATTAAATGGTTATATTTATATTTCCTGGGTAATTTTCTTTTCTTGAAAAATTGTATTATCAGAATACTAATATTTGAACTTTTTCTGTAGAAATGGCTTAACCCGAAAACGCTGTACTAAGTTCCACTTTCAAAAGTCATTTTGAAAGGGAAAAACTGACTGGCCCAAATTTTAATGACTGGCATAGGTCACTTAGGATTGTCCTGAGAGTGTCCAAGAAGCTGGAATATTTGACTAAGCCTTGCCCTGAACAGCCAGCTGAGACTGAATCTGATGAAGTTAAAGCAGCATGGCAGTCTGAGTTCGATAAGCACAATGAAGTTGCATGCTTAATGCTCGAAAGTATGGTTCCCAAGTTGCAAAAGCAGTTTGAGAACTATTTTCCTAAAGATATGATGGAAGAACTAAAAAAGACCTATGAAAAGCCACTAGCTGTTGAATTGTATGATTTGATAGATCAATTGCACGGCTGTAGGCAAGGGGAAGGTAAACCCGTTCGTGATCATGTGTTGGAAATGAAAATGTACATGGACCAACTACATCTGATGAACTATCCCTACCCTGAGAATGTGTGTGTGAACTTAATCAATAGGTCCTTGAACAAGGACTTTAAGGGTTTTGTTCAGAATTACAACATGCATTGCTCGGGGAAGACAGTCACGGAATTGCTCGCAATGCTCGTGGACTATGAAAAGGGTTTACCAAGCAAGGCACCTACTCCTCAGGTATTAGCTATACAAGGAGGTAGGGTTCAAAAGCCAAAACCGCAAGGGAATAAGAAGGGGAAAGGAAAGGTTGACAAGGGTAAACAAGTTATAGCCTATCAACCTATGCCTAAAAAGTACCCTCAGAAGAACAAGGCCAATCCGAATAAGAAGGATCAGGGTTGTCACCACTGCCACGAGATGGGACATTGGAAGAGGAACTGTCCTCTCTATCTCGAGGAGTTGCGAGTGAAAAAGATGAAGGGTAAGACTGGGAAAGCCAGTACTTCAGGTAACTTTTTCATGATTGAATTATTTTCATTAACTCATAAAATAAATTCCTGGGTATACGATACTGGATGTGGTATTCATATTTGCAATACACTACAGGGGTTTAGAGTTGAGAAGAGACTGGCCTATGGGAAGCAATACCTGCACGTGGGCAATGGAGCACATGCAGCTGTTGAAGCCATAGGAATATTTAAATTAGTTTTGCCTTCGGGCTTAGTACTGTATTTGAATAATTGTCATTATGCACCTACAATTGTTAGGGGTGTGGTCTCTTTTTCGTGTTTATTGAATATTGGATTTCAGCATACTATTACAAGCAATAAAATTTCTGTTTCGTTAAATAATGTTTTTTATTTTAATGCTATTGCTGTGAATGGTGTATTTGAAATTGATATGGGTGAATGCAATGATTATAATTCGATGTATAGCATCAATAATAAGAGAGTCAAGAATGTCTTGGATTCATCTTATCTTTGGCATTGTCGGCTTGCTCACATAGGCAAGACTCGCATGCAAAAGCTGCAACGTGATGGGCTTTTGCAAGATATCAATGATGAATCATTTGATAAGTGCGAATCTTGTATATCTGGAAAGATGACAAAGAAACCTTTTAATAAGCGTATTGAAAAGGCTGATGATCTACTTGGTTTGATACATACTGATCTGTGTGGACCACTTAGACATGTGTCAAAGAGAGGTGCTAGCTACTTCTTAACCTTTACTGATGATTTCAGCCGTTATGGAGATGTTTATTTACTTAAACATAAACATGAGGTGTTTGAAACATTTAAGGTTTTTAAAGCTGAAGTAGAATTGCAACTTGGAAAGAAGATTAAAGCTCTTCGATCCGACAGAGGTGGTGAATACCTAAGTCAAGAGTTTAAAGATTATCTAAGTGAGAGTGGAATTGTCCAGTATCTCACATCTCCATATACTCCACAACAAAATGGTGTATCTGAGAGAAGGAATCGTACATTATTGGATATGGTGCGATCTATGTTTAATCTTACTACTCTTCCTTTATCCTTTTGGGATTATGCCTTGGAATCTGCGATTCACATATTAAATATGGTTCCGACCAAGAAGGTTGATAAGACACCTTATGAGTTATGGTTTGGGAAAACGCCTAACTTGTCTTATTTAAAGGTCTGGGGTTGCGAGGCGTTTGTTAAACGTGACTCAGCAGATAAACTCCAATATAGATCTGTAAAGTGTATCTTTGTAGGATACCCAAAGGAAACGATGGATTACTACTTTTACTACCCACCTGAAAACAAAGTAATTGTTGCTAGGTATGGATATTTTATTGAAAAAGATCTCATATCTCAAGAATTCAGTGGGAGGATCTATGATCTGGAAGATGATCAAGAGGATACATTACCTTCTGAAAACACTAGCGAACTTCCTGTGGAACCGGAAAGTCTGGGTCCTCCACCTGAAGTAATTCCCATTCGCAGATTTGTAAGGACTGTGAAAGCACCTGAACGTCTATGTCTTAACGTAGTGGTTGAGGAAAATATATTAGGGGACCTTGGAGAGCCTGCTAAGTATAGAGCTGCCATGAATAATCCTGAAAAGGATAAATGGCAGATTGCTATGAATGGGGAAATGCAATCCATGAAAGATAATTAAGTCTGTATTGAAGTAGACCTTCCTCCCAATGCCAAGGTAGTTGGGAGTAAGTGGCTCTTCAAGAAGAAAACTGACATGGATGGCAATGTACACACCTATAAGGCCCGTTTGGTAGCTAAAGGCTTTACCCAAACATATGGCATTGACTACGAGGAGACCTTTTCTCCTGTAGCTGACATTAGGGCTATTAGGATTCTCATAGCCATAGCAGCACACTATGATTATGAGATTTGGCAAATGGATGTCAAAACCGCCTTCTTAAATGGTCGCCTAGATGAAAACATCTATATGGCGCAGCCTGAGGGGTTTGTGAATCCAGAATTTCCAAATCGTGTATGCAAACTTCAAAGATCCATTTATGGATTGAAGCAAGCATCACGTCAATGGAATAAGAGATTTGATGAAGAAATCAAAAGGTTTGGATTTACTCAGAATCTTGATGAGCCATGTGTATATCACAAAGCTAGTGGGAGTGATGTTATTTTCCTAGTCCTATATGTTGATGACATATTGATCATGGGTAAAAACATTCTAAGATTGAAAGAGGTGAAAGCCTATATTGGGAAATGTTTTTCCATGAAGGATCTAGGAGAAGCAACATACATTCTGGGAATCAAGATCTATAGAGATAGATCAAGGCGGTTGATTGGATTAAGTCAAAGTGCTTACATTGACAAGATATTGAAGAGATTCAATATGCAAAATTCCAAGAAGGGATATTTGCCGATGCAAGAACAACATAGCTTAAGTAGCAAAGCTTGTGCTTCAACACCTGAAGAGGTGGCACGCATGAAGAGAGTCCCTTATGCTTCGGTTGTGGGATCTATTATGTATGCGGTGAGATGTACAAGGCCTGATGTGGCGTTTGCTCAGAACATTACCAGTCGATATCAGCAGAATCCAGGTGAACTCCACTGGACTGCTGTTAAACATATTCTCAAGTATTTGAGAGCTACGAGAGATATGCTTCTAGTAAATTGGGGAAATCCAGATGCAGAACTGTGTGTTACAGGTTACTGCGATGCTTCCTGGAAGTGTGATAAAGATGATACGAAGTCTCAGACGGGTTATGTCTTTGTCATTAATGGAGGAGCTGTGGATTGGAAGAGCAAGAAGCAGAGTACTATAGCGATGTCTGCAACAGAAAGTGATTATATTGCTGCTTCAGAAGCTGCAATGGAAGCCGTCTGGATTAGGAAATTCGTTTCAGGGCTTGGAGTTATGCCCTCAATCGAAAGACCTATAAAAATGTATTGTGACAATTCAGCCGCAATTACATTTGCCAATGAACCTGGAATCATGAAGGGCACCAGACATTTCCCGGTTCGATATCACTATGTTAGAGAACAAGTGGAGATAGGCGAAATCGAGTTACTCAAAGTTCACACAGATAACAATCTAGTTGATCCGTTAACGAAGGCTTTACCTGGTGGAAAGCTTAATCAACATGCTGAAGGCATAGGACTTCGATTAGCTAGTAGTTTCATACCCATCTGTGATTAGTGTTTGGATAATGGGATGTTTTGAACAGTTATTATTTTAATGAAATAAAATACTTGTTATGTTTGATTGTCATTTTCTTAATAATATATCCTGTATTTGCATGTTTATATCCTTGAATAATTTAATTATTCTAAATTGTCCGTTGTCGATTAATGATATGGGAATATCATTCAATTAAGACAAATCTGAGTATTGGTAGAATATAATTGAAAGTGTATTGATGCGTTGTCATACCAATTTCACATGATATTCAATGAATTGAATATAGGACTTATCCCAACTTCATAAGTTTACTTTATATCTTGTCATTAAGTAAATCATGTTTATATAGTTATCCTCAGACTTGAGATGCCAGATAACTGTCATGGATGTAGTGCATTTCTGTGAAGCAATTTACCGCTATACGTAACTGGTAGCTATAAGGATTGTTTTCAGGAATGTTGCAAAGTTCATGGGTTATGCTCGTAGTCAAGATAGAATTTGTTCCTTCAAATTGTTTGGAGTTTAATACTGCTGGGCCCCTCGTAGGATTGGTAAGATGTATGTGTGGCCACACCCAAGATCTCCCCTGAATAGGTTCAGAAGATTTGGTAATATTGCTCAATCAGAAACAACGAGAAACAGAATGATTAATAAATAATGACTTAGATCCATATCTTTATTAATGTAGTATTAGAAACAAAAGGATGAGTATGATGATGAATCATCGAATGGTTTTTTCAGGAAACCACCACCCGAGTTGTACTAGGGGCATTGGAGTGTTGCTAGACGCTAACCAATGTCATTACACTTTTAATAGATTTCCAAGTGGGAGCTGTTAGAGTTTGTGGAAAAATATTAAGTCGTGTATGACTAGAATCGAACTTGGGACCATGGGATTGCACACTTTATGTATGAATGATTAATGAAATAATTAATATATATATAAACAATATGTATTTAATTATTTGAACACAAAATAATGACTAACGGACGTTAAGTAATTAACGGGAATTGACTAACGACCGTTAGTGAATAAAGGAAGGATTATAGGTGTAATTTGAGGGAAAGAAGGTTCTAGAATTCCCATGTAAGGGATATGGCCGATCGGCCCTATGGGTTTCCAAACCCAATTCGACTCAACTTGTCCCACAAGATTACTAGCCTATAAATACAAGACCTAGGGGTTAGGGTTTTACATCTTGTCACTATTGCTATAACCCTAACTTTGTTTTCTTCTTCCTTGCTCTAAAATCCGATCGTACAACCCTAGGGGTGTGTCGATCCTTTGCTTTTCAATTAAACAAATCGTTTGGTTTAATTCTTGTGTTCTTTACTAGCATCAAACATTAATCGGTTATAGTACGTGTGTACAAAACCTTGGTAATTAACTCACTATAGTTAATACCATCTTGGATTGAGAAACAAAACGGTAAGGGGTTTCTCGTTAATCCTATTGTTTGTTAAAGAAGAAGAATTGAAGTTTTAGATCCTTGTTCTTGCTAGGATCAAAGGTATGTATCTTTAATATTCGGTTAAACTCTTTACATGTTAAATATTGATTATTTGCTTCCGCTACGTGCTTTGGTGATGTACTATTTATTTATATGATTGTCATGGTATTTAAATTCTAACATCAAGTTCTTGTTCAGAAATGTGACAACTTGAATAGGGATTCATCTAAGATATGGACTTTATGATTCTTGATCCAAAATGTAAAAACTAGAATAAAGATTCATTCAAGATGATGCATTTCTAGATTCTGGAGTTTGAAATAAAAATCCATTAATTTGATGCATTCACTACAAGAATCAGGAGAACGGTCGACGAAGGTCGTCCGAACGATAGCCTGTCGTTGGCACGAACCGCTAAAAGACAAAAAAAAGGCTTGACCGAGACCAGCGTGCGTTGAATTTTTTGATTACTAAAATCTCGTCGACATGTCGTCGGGACCATATTGGTCAAACGTTACTTTCTCAATAATTGCCAATAATTGGGCGGGAATTTGTCCCGCCAATATGGTCCCGTCGACATGTCGTCAGGACCATATTGGTCAAACGTTACTTTCTCAATAATTGCCAATAATTGGGCGGGAATTTGTCCCGCCAATATGGTCTTGTTGACATGTCGTCGGGACCATATTAATCAAAAATATTATTGTAATTAGCTTTTGATTAGCGTTAACAGCTATGTTTAGTCGTATCGTCCCGACGACATGTCGACGGGACGGATTTAGACCAAATTTGGTCTTCCCCCTATTGTAAATATTAGCGAATAATTGGATGGGATTTTTTCCGCCATTATGGTACCGATGACATGTCGTAGGGATTTTTTTCCCGCCTCATTGCACCTTTGTCCCGCCAACTTTTTACTTATATATAACCAATCATTCTATAACCGGCGCACATAACCTAATCATCAATTCTCACAAAACACACATAACAATGGCTGGTTACACGCCGGAAGAGGAGTGGTTAAAGGTTTTATCATCGATGTGTCTCTTTAATGAAGTACTTAATACATATGGCTACAAAATTTATGATAAATATGGTTCTTATAAGAACATTAGCCCGTGGATGAGAGACTAGATTCTGGAATGGTTGAGATAAAAAGCGTACTACAGAGAGATGTTGGATGCTCAAGCTAATGATGTTGGTGGAGAAAGAACGTTGGAAACCAAAATTGATGATCTGGGAAATAGGATAACAAGTCTTGAAGCTATGTTTGAACATTTCATCAAACAAAGGAAAGCAAGGAAGGGAAAAGATGATGCAAGTTCTAGCAAAGCGGGAAGTAGTAGCAAAAAAAATAAAATGAATGGGTGATGTTTGTTATGGTCTATGTCGTGTGTTTCATTTTCTTGTCGAGTTGTTTCATTTGAGTTGTTTCGTTTGCTTGTCGAGTTGCTTCGTTTGAGTTGTTTCGTTTGCTTGTTGAGTTGTTTCGTTTGATCTGTTTCGTTTGCTTGTCAAGTTGTTTCGTTTGAGTCTGTATGAAATGTATGTGGTTGAGAACTCTTGCATGTTTTAAATAAAAGGTTTGCCTTCGTGTTTGTTAATTGTGATATTGTTCCTTCAGTTTCATTCTTTATGCATATGTAATTTAGTGTTGGAAAATTGTATATTTGAAATACCCTGTTGTTTAAAGGGGTGTTTGGACACCATAATCTGGTTAACTTAGAACCTGGTCAACTTTACAAATCCAGAAGGTGCTTTGATGTATAAAAATATTGGGTGTGGTTCAACGGGTGTATGTCATGTTCGATAACAATAGATAGGTAGATCACTGCCGCTAACGAAGGTGCACGACGACTGTTAAAGAAGCCTCGTGAAATACTTAAGTTTTCAAAACAACAACAACATTTTATTAAACAACAACAATAACACAAAATACAACAACAACAACAACAACAACACTACTACATATGAAGATTGTCCATGTCACCTAACAGTTCATGGAGTATTGCAGCCGACTGACATGCATGGTCGTGGTCATCGGGATTCGTTGCCATTTCAAGTCTTGCCTCCAGCATCCTTACTCTTGTCTCTAGCACCTGTTTTTGTGATTCCAACATGTTTATCCTAAGATCTTTGGCATTACAATTTGAGCACTCTGTTGGTTCAGATCCATCACCTTGAGATGTTGAAGCAGAAGAGATTACTCATAATCGGTCATCAAATTCACTCTTCCATATAAAATATCCACATCCATGATCTTTTTCTCTTGGCTGTTACATAATAAGGAAATTATATGATTGTTTGTATATTTACATAAATAAGAAATGTATGATTGTTCACCTTCGAAAGAGGACATGCATAATATTCCCATCCAAATGTATCTTTTTTATGTGATTTTCTTAGTTTTATATTTCCTGTTCCACAAGAACACATAAAAGGATTATATCGCTGCATCTCATGTTTTGAAATTGGTGTGAAGATAAGAGGTTGTGAGTTTGAGTGGTTTTGAGGTAAGATGGCTTTAGTAGACAACTGCAAGGATTTGGACTTTACTTGTGGATCTGAGGAAGACATACCATTAGGGTTGAATTGGTCATTTTATAACAACTCGACTCATCCGTTTAACATGTTATGCATATCAATAACAACTCGACTCATCCGTTTAACATGTTATGTATATCTATAACATATCGACTCATTCGTTTAACATGTTATGTATATCCATAACATCTTGACTCATCCGTTTAACATGGGATGTATATCCATAACACCTCGACTCATCCGTTTAACATGTTATGTATATCAATAGCATATCGACTTATTGTTTAACATGTTATGAACTCTTAGCGTACACTAAACCCTTTCGTACGACCTTTCTACTAGACTAAGAACGAATTGTTATCGCCTCAAGTTAAAAATATTGGTAGATGTGACAATAAGTTACTCCGTGAGACCTTTTTTTAATCCGTTTAACATGTTAGGTTGAGAATTTTGGCGGGATTTTTTTTTAAGCACGAATTGTTACCGGCTCAAGTTAAAGATGCTAGGTTTGGGTTTTTTATGTTAGAAAATTTACCGGGACACTTAAAAATTTGACTAGTTTTTTTTATTTAATTTTAATTATATATTAAATAAAATTATTTAAATTAAATATTTTTTTTTTAATTTTATAAAAGTATTTAATTTTAATTATATATTAAATAAAATTATTAATAATAAATAAAAAAATTTAATTATATAAAAGTAATTAATTTTAAATTTAACTACTTATTTTTTAAAAGTATTGATAATAAATGTTATAACAGCTCAAAATCCAGTCGACATGTCGTCGGGACTAAAACCCTCCAAAATTTCGTGAAAATTTCATTTATCCCGCCAAATCACGAGACGACAACTTACTTTAATGATCCCGTCGACATGTCGTCGGGACCATTAAAAAGTAAACACAAAACAGATCTGGTCAACACTTAACATATCTCAATTATTGCAACTCGATCTCTCAACTCGCCGGCGATTAAAAAGAAAACACCACCACCACGAGTACTCCAGCACCACCAGTACTCCAGCACCACCACCACCAGTAGTACTCCACCACCACACCATCACTACAACACCACATTCTCTAGACCGTATACCACCACCACCACCACCACCACAGTCTCCACCTAGTTTAATTCTTTCCTCAACCCTTCTCTTGTTTAATTCTTCCTCTTCTTCCCCACTTTTTCTTCCATACGAATTGAAGCAGGTATTTTTAATTTTTGTTATTTTTTTTATTTTTATTAATTTATGTAATGTAAATGTTAATTTATGTGGCATTTGTTAATTTTTTAAAGTTGTTTTCTGTCTTTATATATATATATATATATATATATATATATATATTGATGAAGCGAAAAGTGTACCGCTTTTAGGGGGTCATTTAAGCCCTAAATCGTATTTATTTGATCAAATATTGCCCTAAATCGTTCCTTTTGTCATTTTAGGTACTTTGGAGAAGAAATCTGGAAAAGGAAGCATTTTGGACGTGTTTGGAGCATAAAAGTGAAGAAAACGACAAAGTCTCCAAAGCTGCTGGAAAAGTACACGTGACGGCGTCAAGGATTGCTCCTGACGGCGTCACGGCTTGGCAAAAGAGGTGGATATGACAAATACACGTGACGCGCCAGAAAGTTTTACAAAGGAAGTCTGACGGCGTCACCCTTTAAGGTGATCAAGGCTGTCACGGTTTAAGTTAAAGAGAGACGGCGTCAAGCACAATTTTGACGGCGTCAACCCTTGACGCGCCAGAGTGGATTTTGGAGGATTAAAGAGGGGCGGCGTCAGGAAGACCATCCGGGAACCCTAGCTGCGGCGAGGTGACGGCGTCACCTCCTACAACGTGACACCGTCAGCCCCTAAATTCTATATATAGTTTTGCAATTTTTAGTCATTAGTGTGCAACTTTGTGAGGAGAAACCCTAAGACGAATTTTCTGCCATTTTTAAGGGTTTTATACCCTTGGATCTCCCATGTTTAATTGAAGATAAGTAATCAATTAATCATTCAATATGTCTATGTGTTGTTTGATTATATCTTGTTCTTGTCTTTTAATTAACATGCTAGGCTAGATTTATCTTGTGTTTGCTTAGATCTAATGAAACCTAACTATTGATTATTGGTTGTTGGTGTGTTATTAATTGTATTGGATGATTGTTTATCGATGTTAGGCTTAAGAAAACTGGCTAACCTCCTATACGGTAACTTGCTTGAACGTCTTAAGAAACATGAACCAATGCGTACTAAGGTTTTTATGGTTGTATTTAATGCATGAGCGAATTCTAGTGATCCCATGTTAGGAGCTTCTTAGCCGGCTCGACATAGGAGTGAAGTAGGAGCTTGTAGAGTTGGGGAAGTACGTACGCCACCCCACGATTGGTATTAAGGAATACACCCGTCATCCACGCAATTAATACACACTAATCAACCGGTAAAAGATAGTTAGGGAGTAAGGAAATCTAAGTAAACACATTTCTCCCCATATAAGTTACACAACCTTTTTATTTTCAGTTATTTTATTTTATTTGCATTTGTAGTTATTTGGGTTAGTTGACTAGCAACTAATTCCGCCCACTCCTTCAAAACCGAGATTTTACTTGCTTTCCATAAAATATAAAAAAATACAAAAAGAATCTTCCCTCACCCTTAGACCTATTAGAGTAGTTTTTCAATCCTAACGACACTATTCCCCTAGAGAACGATCAATCCCCCGGTACTTGCCACTACACTATACTACATCGGTCAGGTACACTGCCTGGTGGGGATTGCAAGCCTCTTGAGATCCCTCGAGAGGTAAAACCTGTTGTAAGGTCGCAAAACCATGCATCATATATATATACAGCCGAGATATAGGTAATGTGGTCTTTTTTTTTTCTTTTTTTTTCTTTTTTTTTTTTTTTTTTCTTTTTTGTAACTTTTGGTATCCCGACGACATGTCGCCGTCAACAGTTTTAGCTCTTTAATTTTAAGCAACCGATATATTAATGTGCTCTCTTTTTATATAGCCCGAGCCCTAGACCACAGCCCGAGACAGCAGCCCGATATCACGTACAGCCCGAGAGACCACAACCCAAGAGCGAGAGCCGAGAGCTGAGACGTACAGCTGAGACAGTATGTTGTTTACATATCCGTATTGTTTTTTCATTTTTATGCTTTGCGGATTAAGTATAATTTGATAGTTTGCGGATTAAGTATTAAGTACTAGTGAAAAGGTATAATTCAAGCAGCCCTAGCTACGTAGGTTTAGGTTATCGCATGCTAGGTCAGTGATAGCCAAGTTAATTCAATAACTGACTTTAAATGGTAGCCAAGTTAATTCGGTAGATTGTGACATTTGAGAGTACCGTGTTGGGAATTATCATACGATTCAAGAGAAGACAAACTTAGGTCTGGTAATATGTCAGAGTTAGGTATGTCTTTGTAATTAGGTCTGGTAATACATGTTAAGTCTGGTAGTCTGTATTAAGTCTGGTTGACTTATTATGTTAAGTCTGGTCCTGATATAAGGAAAGTTTGTTAGAGATATGTTAGGAAAAGATACAAAACGTGTAAGTATCTTTATAGAAGATTCGTGAATATCTTCTTAGTCGGTTAGTATTAGGGTTTCCTTGGTGTTATAAAAGGATCCCTAAGATTGTTAGTTCAATGAGAGAGTTGTACGAGTTTCACAATTGTGATTAATAGAATTATACGAAGTTAGTGTTAATTCTGTTCTTCATTGTTCTTGTTAAGTTTCCGCATTAACATTAACAATCGTTAAGGGTTTCTCACTTAGACTGGTTTGGATTTATCCCAACCATCTACTAAGTATTGAAGGCTACTTAGAGATCCACATACAATTCGTGGACCAACAAGTGGTATCAGAGCAAGGCGAGAGACTCTGAGTTCGAAGAACACTTAACCTCAAAAACCTATTCTCACTCAATTCACCCTACAATGTCTGAGACCGAGAAGCCTATCAACACTGAAACTTTCTCAATCCATAATAGTGAGGATGAGAATTCAAACCATGAAGATGAAGGAAAACCTGAGTCCAGTAACTCCCAAACACAACAACAACCCATCCCTTCCACAACCACAATCTCAAACATAAAACTTCCATTACTGAAAAGAGAAGAATATGATATATGGGCCATAGAGATGGAACATTATCTGGAGTATATTGATAGTGATGTATGGAAGGTTATTCAAAGGGGAAACTCTAAGAAAAGAATTTCACAAGGGACTGATGGGCAGCTGAGAATAATGCCACCAGTATCTGCTGAGGAGATTAGGGCTGTGGAGAAGGAAAAGAAGGCCAGAACCTGGCTTCTTATGGCTATTCCTAAGGAGCATCTGCAAAGGTTCCATGGCATGGTTGATGCTAAAGAGATGTGGGAGGCTATCAAGAAACGATTTGGAGGCAATGCAAACTCCAAGAAGATGCAAAAGGCTGTTCTTAAACAGCAATTTGAGACATTCAGTGTTTCAAAAACTGAAGGATTGGAGAAGGGCTATGACAGATTTCAACATCTGTTAACACAGCTGGAAGTTCACGGTGCAGCAGTTTCGAATGAGGATGCAAACCACAAGTTCCTTAGATCTTTACCATCAGAATGGGGTAATGTATCTATGGCGATGAGGATAAAGGAGGAAGTAGATTCAATGACACCTGATGACCTTTACAATAATCTTAGGATGTTTGAAAGGGACATCAGTAACAACACTCAGGCATCAACCAGTTCATCAAATGTTGCTTTTGTATCACAGAACAAAAGCAGTACTTACAAGGTTAAACCTGGTAGTGTTAGGTCTGGTAGCAATGAAACTCCTTCAAGTGAAAGATCTGCTTCAAATTTTACTGATGAGGTGATTCATTCTTTCTTTGCCAACCAAACAGAAGATGAAAGCTTTATTAGTGAAGATTTAGAACAGATTAATGATGTTGAAGTTGAGGAGATGGATATAAAGTGGCACATTGCCATGGTTGCTTTAAGGGTCAAACGATTTCATAAGAAATATGGAAGGACCATCAACTTCAACAACAAATCACCAGTGGGATACACAAAGAGGACAGTTGAATGCTACAACTGTCACAAGCATGGATATTTTTCAAGAGACTGTCCAGAGAAGAAGCCTGCTAATGGGAAAGAGATGAAGATAGGAAGATGGAAAAGAATCAGATGAGCTTGCTGACAATGGAAGCTGGAGGAATCAACTGGGGTGAGCATCCAAGAGTGAATGAGGAGTCTGATCATGCTCTCATGGCCATTGGTAATGAGGTATCATTATGCTCTAAATTATGCACTGATTCATATAATCATATTAAGGCTTTGTGTGATGAGCAGTTAGGACAAATAGGTGACCTAGAAGTAAATCTTTTAGCACATAAAAATTCTGTAAAAACACTAGAGGCACAAAAGGTCACCCTTCAAAACCAACATGCTGCTTTAAATGAAAAACTATACTTTCAAGCTAATAAAATATATGAACAAGATGAGAAGCTTAAAAGGTATAGACAAATGGGCCTTAGAATTCAAAAGGAGAGGGATGAGTTGAGAAAACGGGTAGATCAGTGGAACAATTCAAATACTAACCTGTTCAAATGTTGGGATTCTCAAATAAAGTCCAATAAAAAATGTGGCTTAGGATATGAGGAAGATGAGAAAAAGGCAATCCTTAAGTCTAGAGAAGATGATTATGCGGGCAAACCATTGTATAATAGGTTTGTTAAGACTGGTGACTTTAAGGGAGTACCACCACCATTGAGTGATGACTATACTCCTCTTGAAAAAGAAGAGTTGGATGATTCACTTTTTGTGTATGGTAAGAAAGGTCCTCAAACACCTGAGTCAATCACCTCAGAGGACAAAACCAGTAAGTATTCTTCTTGTCAATCCAATGACTCTGAAGGATCTATTGATGGTTCCTCTGATCACTCTAAGTCTGAGTCAAATAGTGAGGTAAAAGAGAATCCTGAACCTAAGGTTGTTAAGAAGTGTGAACCTGTTGTAACTGAACCTATTGTGACTAAACCAAAGCCTGAGACAGTCAAACCTAGTTGTGCCCAGCACATAAAAACTCCTAGGGAATCTGTTAATATTAATGAGTCACCTAGAAGCAATAGTGTTCACAGAAAAAGTAGGAGTAGTTACACTTATGCTCCTAAAAGATGTTTTGTGTATGGAAGTTTGAGTCATTTAATAAGAGATTGTGACTTCCATGAAAAGAGAATGAAGAGAGAGGCTGAGCAAAAGAGAATGAATGCTAATATTGGTCATGGTTCAAATAAACCAGTTTGGAATAATGCTAACAGAATTAATCATGCCAACCAGTTTAATCCCAGACCAGCCCAACAGTTTTACTCTACCCGACCTAACTCTTATGTTAATACTGGTAGACAAAATTTTAGGTCTGGCTTTAGGAACTTTAATAGGAAAAATGGTAATTTTATGAGGCCTAATGTGAATACTGGTTATGTTAATTCTGTGAGACCCTGACAATCTTTTCAAAAACCACAAGTGAATCAAAGAAATCATTTTTATAAATCAAATTCACATGTGAGAAGACCAGTTGTAAAGCAAACAGCAAAACCTTTAAAAACCAATGCTGTAAAGGGGAATGGGGGGGTCTGCTGTTAAGACCTCAACATGTTTGTTTTGGGATTCAAACAAATATAAATCCCAATACAACAGTGGATCAGGTTCAAATAAGAAATTTAAGTATGTTGATCCACAAGGCGGACCCAAGCCTACTCAGGCCTGGGTTCCTAAGAGAAACTAATTTCTCTTCTTTTTGTGCAGGATCATCCACTTTGCTATATGGAAGATAGAGGAAGGAGATTGATATCTTGGCAATGCAAGAAGCAGACAATTGTGGCCAATTAAACCACTGAAGCTGAGTATGTTGCAGCTGCTAACTGCTGTGGACAAGTCTTGTGGATTCAGAATCAGATGCTGGACTATGGTTTGAATTTTATGAATACTGTTATCCACATAGATAATGAGAGTACTATCTGTATTGTTAAGAACCCAGTATATCACTCTAAAACTAAGCATATAGAAATCAGGCATCACTTTATTAGAGATTGCTTTGAAAAGAAGTTGATTAGAGTGGAGAAAATACATACAGATTTTAATGTTGCTGACCTCTTAACTAAAGCATTTGATGGTCCTAGGTTCAATTATCTGGTAGTTAACATTGGTATGATGAACCCCTAGTTTGAGTTAAGGGGAGGTCAAACTGTAAAGTATGTAAAGTATGAGTACTTACCAGCATTTAGGTTATTTTTAAGTCTTGTAGTTTTATTTTTAGTGTTAAAAAAAAAAAAAAAAAAAAAAAAAAAAAGTCTTCTATTGCTTTTATAGACAATGCTGGATTAAGTATGTTTTCACAAGTTGTTAAGTGAGACTATTCACTAACACAATAAAAGGTTATCAGTCCACCTTGTCTCATCAACACAAGGACTGGCTAATCCTGAGCAAACGGCTAACAGGTAAAGATTGCTCAAATCCGTTTATGGCTGACAATTTGCCAAAAATTGTATGGTATTCAACTCACCATATCTAAGATAAGTGAAGAGTTGGCTAGCCCACAAGGTTATGGATTGTGGTAAAGGCTGTGGAAAACCATAAATGGTAAACAATTCACCATGATGAGGTGCTTTTCCATCAAAGAATTGGCTAGTCCAGAAGCAAACGGCTTTTGGTAAAGACTTAACAAATCCGTTGATAAGCTGATGATTTGCTAAAAATCATATGGTTATTAATGTACCATGGTCTGACACACCAAAACATTGGCTACTCCAGTGGTAATGGCTATTGGTAAAGAGATTTCAAATCCATTACATTTTCAATGATTCACCTCTCACAGATGGTAACACATCTGGAAGTGATGAGAATAGTCTGAAACTTAAATGAATTTGATGTACATAGAGTCAATGTTGCTGCAAAGACCATATCAGAAGAGCTTATCAAGATTCAAGCTACTAGAAAGGTTCAAGACCTAAAGACAATTCAAAGTGTTTAAGATTCAATCCTCAGAAAGCTAAATCAGAAGAACTTGAAGTTCATGGAGCATGAAGATCAAGTTAGGGGAGGATTGTTGGGAATTATCATACGATTCAAGAGAAGACAAACTTAGGTCTGGTAATATGTCAGAGTTAGGTCTGTCTTTGTAATTAGGTCTGGTAATACATGTTAAGTCTGGTAGTCTGTATTAAGTCTGGTTGACTTATTATGTTAAGTCTGGTCGTGATATAAGGAAAGTTTGTTAGAGATATGTTAGGAAAAGATACAAAACGTGTAAGTATCTTTATAGAAGATTCGTGAATATCTTCTTAGTCGGTTAGTATTAGGGTTTCCTTGGTGTTATAAAAGGATCCCTAAGATTGTTAGTTCGATGAGAGAGTTGTACGAGTTTCACAATTGTGATTAATAGAATTATACGAAGTTAGTGTTAATTTTGTTCTTCATTGTTCTTGTTAAGTTTCCGCATTAACATTAACAATCGTTAAGGGTTTCTCACTTAGACTGGTTTGGATTTATCACAACCATCTACTAAGTATTCAAGGCTACTTAGAGATCCACATACAATTCGTGGACCAACATACCGCAGGATAAATCTGCGTTTGCAACAATGAGATAGGAATCTGATTTTTCAGAAAGTTCTTGTTAGGGATGAATCATTTGGTTATGCCTAACGGTAAGGTGGTCTCGGTTGGTTGGTGTTGCTAAGTATTAAACATTTTGCATCTGTTAGTAGTTACATGGCAGTTTAAACAAATTCGACTTGATCTATTGCAAGTACTACAACCTATACGATTATTGTTATGTTGGCAACACTTATAATGTTAAAACTAATTGTGAGTGATGCAAACACGCACGGAGTTTTTGATTAAACAAACACAAGTTGAAAATTATAATGTTAAAATTAATTGCGTTTGGTTTGTGTGCGTTTGGTTAATATTTGAATGACATTTGATTGTTAGACTTTTGTGAATGTTTTTGGATTTTAGTGATTAATTTCGTAAAGTCCCCGTCCGAAGTTAACCATCCTATAGAAAACCCGTCTGGAATTAATTTATTAGAAATTAATTTCGGAAAGTCCCCTGTTTGGGACTGCTTTTTGAATGTTTTGTCTCATTTAGGATATGGATGCGTATAACTGATTTACTATTTGAGATGATTTCGACAGTGTTTCTCCTTTACTCCTACGAATATGTCTTTAATGCACATATATGGGGAGTTGAGGGGAAATGCTGCCGAAATTTTTTCAAATAGTAAATCAGTTATACGCATTCATATATGAGATGAATCATTCAAAGAGTGGGTTAGGATTGCCTTCCATAGCTGCACTAGGTGAACAAAATAGCTCGTAATAATTCCACGGTTATATGTGTTTATGTGTCGAATCTTTTGAATGTGTTCAATTAAGTGCATATAATAACTGATTGCATCATAAAAATGCAGTTATGATAATTGATAAGAGTTGGACCCGTTTAGAGAGCCGTTGTTCAAAACAATTTTTTGATGGTCTTGCCGCATTCCTCGATCATTGTAAGCCGTTATTAAATAGTTACGGAAACATAAAATGTCCATGTCGTCTTTGTCGTAATGTTGGATGGGTATCTCTTGATGATCTTAAAAACCACATAGGCCAACATGGGTGGGACCCAACTTATACACAATGGCGCGATCATGGTGAACCGGATCCTCGGCCGTTAGTACATAACACAACACAAAGTGAGATGAGTGACATGAGTGCGTGCCTTAATGATATTCTTGATATTCCTCCGAATAATGAACAAAATGATATTCTTTATGTTCCTTCTAATAATGAGCCGACTCATGGAAATATTGGCGAGACAAGTAACGAGCCGACTCAAGCAACGACACCTCCTCTACTTAACGAGTTTGAAGAGTTACTTGCCAGTTCCAACCAGGCTCTGTGCCCGGGTTGTGACTTTATGAATACATTGGATTTTATGGCAAAGTTTACGCATCTCAAGGTCAGCGGTAAATGGAGTGATACTTCATTTAACAAAACGCTAAAATTTCTCCAGGAGGTATTTCCGCCCAGGTTAGGTTACAATCTCCCACCGTCATACTATGCTATAAAGAAGACATTTAAAAAGATCGGGTTAGGGTACGAGTCGATACATGCTTGTGAAAATGATTGCTTTTTATATCAGGGGGATGATGCCAAATGAGTAGATGGAAAGACAAGAACACAACGGGGAAGAAAGTTCCTAATAAGGTGTTGCGTTACTTTCCTATCATTCATAGACTACAACGTTTTTACAAGTCTATTCACACTGCAAAACATATGACTTGGCATGCTACTGGAAAGTCTACGGAAAACGGTATGATGCAACACCCGGTTGATGGTAAAGCATGGAAGAAGTTTGACAATAAATATTCGGATTTTGTTATAGAACCAAGAAACGTTCGATTAGGGTTGGCTGTTGATGGTTTCAATCCGTTCGGCAACCTTAGTCATACTTACAACATGTGGCCGGTCATATTAACAACATACAACTTGCCTCCGTGGTTATGCATGAAAGAGACTTCTTTGATGCTGACGTTGTTGATTCCTGGCCCTAAATCACCGGCGAAGGACATTGATGTTTACTTGAAGCCCTTGATTGATGACCTGCAGGAATTATGGAAAAAACCAGGTGTCTTGACTATGGACGCTGTTACAGGCACTGAATTCCACATGAGAGTGATGCTTTTATGGACCATCAATGATTTTCCTGCTCGAAGTAGTTTGTCTGGTTGGAGTGGGCAAGGTTACTACGCTTGCCCTACATGCAAAGTAGACACTCCGGCTACGCGTGTGATAAGCAAAACAGCTTATGTTGGTCATAGAAGATTCTTAAAAAAAACCATAAATAGAGGAGGGACTATACGACATTCAATAGTGAAACCGATGATAGAGATCCTCCTAGAAAAGATACCAGGGCTCATATCTTGACTCAACTTGCGACACTGGCCACACGTGTGCCGGGGAAACATCCGGATTATGGGGGTGGGAAGATAAGACATAATCATACAGTCGAACTGAACTGGACTAAATGGTCTATTTTCTACGAGCTTGAATATTGGTCTTTTCTTTCTCTACCACACAATTTAGATGTCATGCATATCGAAAAAAATGTGTTGGAGAGTATCTTGAACACTTTGTTAATGAATGACAAATCTAAAGTCACCGCTAAAGCAAGACACGATTTGCAAGCTTTGAGCATTCGACAGGAGTTGTGGCTCGGAAACAAACAAAACGGGAATTGCTTGAAGCCTCATGCTAAGTACTCCCTCACACCCGATAAAAGAAAACTGTTATGTCAATACATCAAAACAATTAAACTACCAGATGAGTTCGGATCCAAGTTCAAGTCAAAAGTGACCAAAGATGATAACAATATAACGGGCATGAAGTCTCACGACTATCATATAATGATGCAACGGTTACTTCCTTATGGACTTCAACAATACTTGGACGCACAGACTTATACACCATTGATCGAGCTTTGGTTATTCTTTAAGCAAATTTGCGCCCGAACTTTGATGGTGAAAGACATGGTGAAAGCTAAAGACCAGTTGATCAATATTTTGTGCAGTCTCGAGCAAATATATCCTCCTGCTTTTTTTGACATTATGATTCACTTGGTTATGCATTTACCTGAAGAGGCTCTTGAAGGCGGGCCTGTTTCATTCCGGTGGATGTATCCATTTAAAAGTGTTTAAGTTTAATTAAAATATATATGGTGTTTGATTTGTCATTCTTAATTTGTTTCATCTTATATGCATGTGTATATACAGTTTGAGAACAGCGAGAACCGCCAGTACCCGTCCCTCATACAGAGCTTTTTCGACACGCACTGCAAGGATGATGTATGGTTGCAGGATGAGGCTCGACTTCAATATGTAAGTATCATTTTTTTTCAAACACGCACTCTAATGATTTATTGAAACATAATATAGTAATTAACCCGACTAATTTATTAATTTTCTCATTTTTTTCAACTACATAGGAAGAGATGGTCCAGCTACGCGATCTGGGAGCGGATACGCCTAAAGGGGTAGCGTACACAGAGGAGGAGATACTTGCCCTGGTTATAAAGGGCAAGCAGCGAGGTCATATAGCCGGTAGGGGTAGGGTGGTACCCGGCATGAGCAGGCCACCGTTACCATACACCCAGCCTCCACCTCCATGTATGTACAGTGGGATAATACTAATAGATTACTCATGACACATCTTATGTATTGAAATGGTCGTCTTTAAATTTTGATTATTTCGTTTATAGGTATGGCCGAGATCGACGAGAAGCTTGCTGAAGCTGAAAAGAAGATTGCTGATGCTGAGAAGAAGAGTGACGCAGCTGTAGCAGAAGCTAAGGAAATTAAGGCGCAGCTCGCTCAGTTGATGGGTTTTGTCCGGAGCAACCCGCAATGGCACGGGTTTATTAGTCAGCGGGTGTGGCGCGGGAGGCAGTGGCGCAGCTGGCGGGAGCGGGAGTGGCGGAGGCGAGAGTGGTGATGATTAGGATGGTCGTAGTGAGGATATGGATGATGACGAGGGGCGGTAGAGGTATATATGGGTTATTTTGTGTTGTACTTATCTTTGAAACTATATGTATCTTAGTATTGTGTAGTTTAACCTTTTGGTGACTTGAACATTGCGGATATTGCAACATTTATGTCGACGGCAGCTAGGTTTAGAGGTTATAACACCCGTTTTGTAGACATTATGCATTTTGAGGGTGTTTAGCGATTATTTATAAGTGTTTAAACCGTTATAAGTTGTACGTGTTAGGACATGTTAGTATTGATTGGTTAAAGGCTTTAGCTGCTTACAGGTTTTGATAGATTTTTTTCGGAAAATTTTTCGGAAAAAATCTGTAAATTTGTTGTTGTGCAGCCTGCTTATTAGCAGCATCACAGTATGGTACCGTAAACAAAAAATTATTTGTAATTTTTATGGTACCGACGACATGACATCGACACCGTAAACAAATTTTAATTGTGAGTTTTATGGTACCGACGACATGACGTCGGTAACATTAAATTTTTGTTGACTTTTTAGTTGACTGCTTCAATTTAATACCGACGTCATGTCGTCGGTAGTGTTTAAAAAGTAATTAACCTTGACTAATCAAATAGTTAATTAGTGGGTCGTCGAGACCAAATTGTCGAACCACCAAAATCTTTGACTGAAAAAACGAGTGGTCCCACGCTGTCGTCGGGTTTGGTCGTCGGGACGGTGAATGGCGACGGGGCATTGTCGACAAGTTGATGTCGACGTCATGTCGTCGGGAAGTGACGGTCCCGACGTCATGTGGTAAAAATGTCGTCGCCGAATGCGGCGATTGTACTAGTGATTCTGGATTTGAAAGAGAGTCATTCAAGATGATGCATTTCTAGATTGTTGATCCTAGATGTAAAAACTTCAGCAGGATTCATTCAAGGTTATGCATTTCGGATTTCTTGATCCAAAAATGGAGGAACTTGAATCAAGAATCATTCTAAATGATGCTTTTTAAAGTTCTTGTTCAGAAATGTGACAACTTGAATAGGGATTCATCTAAGATATGCACTTTATAATTCTTGATCCAAAATGTAAAAACTTGAAAAAAGATTCATTCAAGATGATGCATTTCTAGATTCTGGAGCTTGAAATAAAAATCCATTAATTTGATGCATTCTGGATTTGAAAGAGAGTCATTCAAGATGATGCATTTCTAGATTGTTGATCCTAGATGTAAAAACTTCAGCAGGATTCATTCAAGGTTATGCATTTCGGATTTCTTGATCCAAAAATGGAGGAACTTGAATCAAGAATCATTCTAAATGATGCTTTTTAAAGTTCTTGTTCAGAAATGTGACAACTTGAATAGGGATTCATCTAAGATATGCACTTTATAATTCTTGATCCAAAATGTAAAAACTTGAAAAAAGATTCATTCAAGATGATGCATTTCTAGATTCTGGAGCTTGAAATAAAAATCCATTAATTTGATGCATTCTGGATTTGAAAGAGAGTCATTCAAGATGATGCATTTCTAGATTGTTGATCCAAGATGTAACAACTTCAGCAGGATTCATTCAAGGTTATGCATTTCGGATTTCTTGATCCAAAAATGTAGCAACTTGAACAAAGATTTCCCAAATGCAGTTCGAATCTTGAAAATCAGAATTACGAGATTCCCATGGATATGTAACACAAAATATACATCATCTTTACTACACCTCATTTGATTTATTAGCTCTATACACATATTACACAGACGTATTACACATATACAAGATGATCTTTTGCTTACACTAAAATGTAATAGCTTCTACTGCAGCTGAATCAAAGCATTTTGATCACCCAAAGCTTGTATTTCTTTATATACATATATATAAGACAAGGACCAGTTAAACCTGCATCCGATAGGCTCTTGCAAAGTTTAAAATAAGTTTCCACATTTCCCGATTTGTTGATTCTTTTCCTCAGTCCCTGTAAGACAGCAGCCCTATCCAGAAACTCAGGGTACACGCCCAAATCGAGCATCTTGAAAACTGCTTCGGCTGCATCCTCATAATGAGAACCTTTAATGTAACCCCTTAATAACCATGTTAAGGTTTTCTTCTTGTTTAATAAGCTCGTGACCTCCATCCTAGTGAGCAGTCGCGAAATAGCATTTACTTCTTTCTGGGAAGCGCATATGGCTAACACAATGTCATAAAGGTTTGTATCAGGTTCTTTCCCCACTAGTTTCATTTTCCATAATTGGCTTTCTGCTTCGAGTCCACGGCCCGCACAGATGTACATGGCCAGAAGGCGTTCAGAAACCACTCCATGAAACGATGGGCCCCCCTCTTCGATTACCCAATTGGAGAGGCGTACACCATCTTCCAGAAGGTCAGATTGGTAATTTTGAATAAGTTGTGTGTCTTCTTCATCCAAATCAGAAGTCAAACCAGTTTTAGTGAAGCCTTTTAACTTGCGTAAAGCTTTTCCGAATTCATTTAGTTCTTTAACCACAGCAGTCATGGCAATTAGATAGCTATAGACTTCTGGTTTCAAACCAGATTCTTTAATTTCGATCACTAGCTTAATTGCATCCCTGTAATTCCCGTCCTCCTGTGTAAATAGATAGCCAAAGTCAAGAAAATACGGCATTCAAAACAATAAAATAAGCAAAAGGTTTTGGTATCTCTCCACTCTGTAAAAATGAGAAGGCTCTTATAGGTAAGATATTACACTATACAGCAGCCCTTCATACAGCCGCCAGGGGCCGTTAATGCACCCGTGGATAGAGATTATCATTAGATCAAACCATGTATTTTTTCATTTTCTTATTTAATCGTGTGTTATATTTTTCTTTAGCCATCCGTTTGCAATTCCGTACCAATACAGGTTTACGTGAATTGCTTTACGTGAATTGCAATGCCACCATTGGTACTTATTATACCCTTTAAATGTCTTCGTATGCCCCTTTTTGCAAACCTTTTGGTTATCTTGCATAGATAAATTGAACTTCTCAATTTAATGAGAGAATAAACTGATCTTTGAGCTATAACTGCGTAATAATGTCAACTGAATTAATATTTATCTACTTTTGTCAATTACTGAAACAAAAAGTCAAAGGTAGTTCTAATTATTTTATAATTTATCATTTTGGAATTAACTAAAGTAATAATGAACACAAAGTTCCTCATTTTTCCCTCCTATATTGGTATACAGTTGTATACCCTCCTTTTCAGACAAAAAGCTGTACACTTTGACTTTAAACATCAAAGTTCTTACAAATTCAGCATTTTTTTAAGATTGTGGTGTCGTTATATGCTAAAACCAGATATTAACGAAAAGTATTTATTTCATCAAAATTTATACAATTCATATCAATATTAAAGTTGGAAATCTGCTCGGCAGTAAAAAAGTGCTGCCAAACGAGGTAGTACATACAAAGAAGGGTAACTTAGAGTTCTGGTTATTCTTCTGAAAAAGATGCTATAGATGCTGCACAAGAAAGTCCTAAAGCAGAAACATAATGAACATATGTCAAAGCACAGTATGATGCACAAATTTACTATATCATGCAAATTTAGTACTCGGGTAGTGTCGTACTATATAGAATAGAAAACACATAATAGGCCATATTCAATGACCTCATAATTCCCGCTTTTTTATTAAAATACATCCTTTTTTTTTGGGTAACATGGGTTTCCGACTCGACATTGCGAGTCGACTAATCCCACGGCGCTACCCTTTTGGATAGCCCGGAGTCGGGCAAGGTGAACCTCCGTGGCCACAATGGTAATGTTGTCGTACACACTCCACGGCGACTACCCTTTTATAGTCTCTTTTTATCATATGTATTTTACCAAAATGGTAATGGTCCGCTACTGTGTACCGAAAATATTCTTCAATATCATGCATAAAGATGTATAGAACGGTTAACATTGAAGTGAACATATTCAACATAAAAAACACATACTACGGAAACTTAACCAAATTTATATTCTCTAATGTTAATGTTTCTTCAAGATTGATGATAATATATTTACATGCTTAAAAGAAACTATATTTTCACTATTGAACATATTCAGCATAAAAAACACATACTACGGAAACTTAACCAAATTTATATTCTCTAATGTTAATGTTTCTTCAAGATTGATGATAATATATTTACATGCTTAAAAGAAACTATATTTGCACTATTGACTTAGAAAATTGTTGCAAGCTATCATGTTAAGCAAAACTTATAAAGTTTCATATCAAAATACGTCTGCTTGACTGTTAAAAAACTGCTGCCGTGGCACAAAGTTTGGTAAAGTTCTGATTATTCCATTTAAGAAGTGACATAATGCTAAACCAAAAAGTCCTATGAGTAGAAACATGATGAACATAAGTCAAATCAAAGTATGATGCACATGTTACTATAGCGTGACAATTAAATACTTATATTGAACTATTGAAGTCACATACTAAACAGAGCATGATTTCTGGTGGGACATAATTTCTTTTGGTAACAAAGAAGACAATATAAGCAATGGGGAGAACTAACTGCATTCATAACTAATAAGTCTAATATACAGATTAAAGAACATATTGGTATTTCTAATTTTGGATGGCTCTTGCGCAATATTAATACCCCTCAAGATTTGAAACAGGGAGTCAAGTGGACCGACGTAAGAACAATAAACATTTGAAAATGTTAGCTAACGAAGAAAAAGGTAAAAAAAAAAAAAAAAAAAAAAAAAAAAAAAGGTCGCCACAATGGGATTTATTCATGTCTTTTGGGCAATCGGAAAAGGAACCGTGGCAATTTGTTTTGAGACGGAGGCAGCATTGCTATTCAATCAATTAAATGATCACTAAATTCAACTGGTATACATGATGCAACATTGGGGCATATCCAATGCCCACACAAGTCCCATTAAAGCATATGCTTTTATAGTCCCTTTTTATCATACAGATTTGGCCGATATGGTAAAGTTCCTCTACAGTATATATACACCACCACTACACCACACCCATCACAATACCCTAACCCTTACTACCACGGCGCGTACTATCCACCGCCGCCATTGCATGATCACCAGCAGTGGGTCGGTGGTGGTGTGGGTACCCGTGTGTGCCGGTGATGCATGTGCCTACACCTTATGTTGACCATCAAAAAGCTGTGACTATTAAAAATGATGATAATATAAAAAAGAGAAGTTTGAAAACTGAGGCTGATGAGGAAAATAGTGGGAAGTTTTTTGTTTACTTATCTTTCTTTTTATTTTTATTTTTTATAATTATGATCATACCCTACAAAAAAAATTCTACTTTTTTTTAAAACTTTTTTTAGGATATGTTTGGCAGGGAGCTTTTAAGAGCGTTTAGAATTAGCAACTTGTTTGGGAAAGAGTGAGCGTTTGTTTTTTTCTCCAAAATGCTACTGAAGAAGCGTTCAGCTTTTACACCATTTTACACTTTATAATCACAGCACCACGTGCACTCAATCGTATGTGCTTTACAGAATCTATGCTTTCATGTGTTGAATGCTTATATGTCAATGGTTTAAGTATTTATGATGGTATCTGTCTATAGCCTTTTATGATGGTAGGGGTATGATATGCCTGCATTCTACCTCCCCCATACCTCACCTATTTTGAACCAAGTGTGGCCTTAGTCGTTAACTTGTAGTGATAATTATAAATATAAACTGTCCAAAGTTCATCATGTTTCCCTCCTTCCATAAGATATACAACCCTCTCTTCAGACAAAAAAAAACTGCTCGCTTTGACTTTGAAGATCGAACTTATTATTTTTCAAAGTTAACATTGATATTTCAGTTTCAGCATTTTATACCGTTCTGGTGCCACTATTTGTTAAAGATTAAAGTGACCTATTAAAATCAATCAAGATTTATACAATTCATATGAAGATTATACTTGAAAATTCAGCTGTTTGACAGTAAAAACTGCTGCAAACTAAGGTAGTACAAAGCAAGGTAACTTATAGTTCTAATTATTCCATAAAAAAGATGATATAATTGCAACACAAGAAAGTCTTATAAGTAGATACACAATAAACACATGTCAAAGCACACAACATGCACATGTCACTATATCATGCCAATTTAATACTCGAGTTAAAGTCATACTACATTAAATAAAAATGTCACACAGTTGGCACATCCATTGACAAATCTCTCGTGTAAACATGATTTTTTTCCTTCTTCTTCTTCTTCTTTTTTGGTAACCATGGTTTCCGACCTTTTGGCCGACTAATCCACGGGCTTTGAGCCCACGGCCACACAGACTAAAACCAAGTAAAATAAGCATGGTTTATTTAGGGCAAAACTTTTGGTACCGAATAAGACAAAAATAAGCATGGAGAGACCTAACTGCATGCACATTTAATATATAGAACATTAAGGTATTTCTAATTTTGGATAATGCAATATAAATAAACTCTTGTGACTGGCAAGGGAAGAAACCTCACTGAAATCACTTGCAGATACATTACTGCATCAAGTCAAATGCGATGTTCTGATGGAGCACGCAACTACAAAAAGTGTTATATTCGATTATTCAACGATTATCTAGGGTACCCCTACAAAATTTACGAAATAAGGAACCAAGTGGGCCAAAACAAACACTGTTTATCTTGAAAAGCTTACTCATGGTAAATAAGGTAGACTTTGAACTGAAACTTTTGACACAACCGGATATATATTACTAGGGCCATCACAAAAGTAAATGTGGCAATTGATTTTGAGACGAGAGCGATATAAATTTTCAAATCAACTAAAGGATTGAACTCATCTGGCATACGTGATGTAATAAATAGGCGTATTCAATGACCTCACAAATCCCACTTTCAATTGCAATATATCCTTTTATAGTCTATCTTATCTAACCAAAATGGTAATGTTCCTCTATTGTGTATCGACATTAATTCTGCATATCATCCATAAACACGTAGAGGACACCCAAGATTGAAGTGAACATATTCAACATAGAACGCATATTCAAGGCATCTGGCAAAGTATATTTCAAGGAAACGAATTTTAGAGCCAAGACCAAGTTAGGCCTCAAATAGGACACGCAATTTCCTTAGTTAATATGCCAATTATGTTGTTTACTTAATTATTATAAGTATGCTTCGAGGAAAATAAGTCGATTATGCTAGATTTAGCTACCAATCTAGGGCTAAGTTATGCATCATTCACGATAGAATACATATAGTAAGTAGGTCATATTAAAGACATGACTACCTCTAAAACCAGGCGAATTTTGTATAACGTTCACATTTTTCATAACTTATCACTCGCATCCTATTCAGCATGCACACATCGTACTTTTAAACTATAAGAGCATAAGGCTGGTCACAATGGGTGTGATCGGTCACCCTTCGCCTCCATTTCTCACGCGCCACACCACTGAAACACACATATGTCACGCGTGACCCAGTGAAAAAAGAAGAGTGTCGGGTAAACGCAAGGTTACAAAAAACGCTAGGCGCTAGTCGGGCGGTCGACCACCGCCTAGCGCCTAGACCGCCTAGGCGGATTGAACTTTTCTATATAAAAAATTTAAAATTATATGTATTTGGTATAAAATATTCATAATTTATATATTTTTTTAATAATTTTATTAATGTTTTTATTATTTTTATTTATATATTTTTTGTATATGTTGTAAAATTTACATTATATGTGATTTTGATAAAGATTTGGTCTATTTTTATTAAAGCCCACTCACTTAGTTGTTGCCTATTGTATGTGTTTTTTAATGGGCCAATAAATCATATATTAGTAGGGTTAGGGTTCACAACATTAAACACATAGCCTCCACTTCACACTTTACTCTCCCTTTCATCTTCTTCAACCCTAGATCTGAAGTTACACCGGCGTTGACCGACGCGCCGATTTGACCGGCGTTGGCCGACCCGCCGATTTGGCCGATTTGTCCCGCCTAGGCGGTTTGTTGACCGCCTTTTGACCAAAATGCCTAATTTGGCCGATTTGCTGCAAATCGGGGCGGAGGAGGGCCGACTAGCGCCTAGGCGCCGCCTAGGCCGCTTTTTACAACACTGGGTAAACGTGCATCTTTATTATTATTTATTTTATTTGTGAGTGGGGTATTTAGTGGAGTACGTTTGTATAAAGTGGGTATTTTTAATGGTGGTGAGGGGAATGGTGACTAGGGGTGTCAAAAAAGCCGACCCGACCCAAACCCGATTAAGCCTATTCGGGTTGGTTTACTTGGGTCAAAAAAGCTTATTCGGGTCAGCCACGAGTAACCCTGATACTAAATAGGGTCGGGTTGAAACTATTTGGCTAATTCGGGTTCGGGTCGACCCGATTGGCCCGAATAAGGGTTTTTATTTTTCTATTTTTTTATATATTTTTTATAAATTATCTATGTAAACATATTGAACTAGGCCATTTTTAAACCATTTTACGCATATCCGGGTTGACCATAACCCGAATAGACCCGACCGGATTAGACCGACCCGAATAGACCCGAACCTAACTAACCCGAGTTCTAAATAGGGTCGGGCTCGGGTATGTTTTTCTTAGCCTCAACCCGAATTGACCCGACCTGAATTGACCTAACCCGACCAACACCCATAGTGGTGACCATTGTGGCCGAAAAGGTGAAGAAAGTGGTGATGTGTTGAATAGTGATGTGGCGCTGAGGTGGAAGTTTAGGGGAAGGTGACCATTGTGTCTAGTTTAAGGCATGGTAACGTGGTTGTCAACATGCGTGTTTTAGTGTTTGGCGGGTCTAGTTTTCAGTGTGATGACAGTGGGTGTGCTGATGCACCGATTTGTGACACCTATGCTCTAACACACTTTTATTCACAAATAGTTATACAAACGATCAAAATCCAAAAACCAAAACATACCATCATCTTCCACGCAAGATACCCAGTCGGCCCACCTTTCCGCCCACTCTCACCACCCCCAACCCCCCGTCTCAACACCTCTTTCACAAACACCACCCCTTTCTCCCTCTCACCCATCTCCCAATACAACGAAATCACCTTCTCAATCATACTAAAACCCGGTTTCAACCCAACACATTCCATATCAACAATCACCCCAATCACATCCTCAATCTCATTCCCTCCTTCAATCATCTTCCTAACCCACCCACACATTAAACTCACCATTAACTCCATTGTCTCATCATCAACTTTATTCTCTTTTTTCAACCATTCGAAAACTTCTAACGCGCACCATGAGTCGCGCCCCTCTTGCGAAAAATAAACCAAAACTAGCTGCAATTCCCTAGCACTTAACCTACTATTCATTTCCTCTAAAATATCAGATGGGTCTCTGGTCATTCTTTCAAGTTCCTCAATTGCTTCAAAGAAACCATCACTCATTTCATCCTCATCCTCTTCTGTTAAAATCCCACTTGTTAATTTCACTCCTTTACAAAACCCATGTTTTTTATTTCTGTAAAAAGTCCTAATTTTGAAATTAGGGTTAGGGTTTGGTGTAACCCTAGAAGCAAAATTGACAAAATGGGTGTTGTTAAAATTGGGGAAAATGGGTTTTTGATTCTTTTTAACGAAAACCCAGTTGGGATTAGATGTTATTACGTTGATTGAATGCATGTTGAAGGTTAATTTTGGAGTTTGACTTTTTTGTGAAAGTCAAAATTGAGGATGAGAAGAGAAATGGAGGTGACCATCGGTGGTGAGTTTTGTTAATGGATAAGGAATTTTTAGGGAATAGTGACGACTGTTTTATAAGTTTTGGATTTTTTTTTTTTTTTGAATTTTATTTTATAAAAAAGACTTTGGAATGTTTTTGTGTGGTTTTAATTAGTGTCAAAGGTTGCAAGTGGAATGAAAATGGATGTTTGAGGGAATGAAGAGGTGCTAAGAAGATATGTTTGTGGTTTCAAGCAATGTTTTAAAAACCGGATTTTTCATCGAACCGGTCAGTTAGCCGGAGGTCGGTTCGACCGGTTGGACCGGTCAAACCGGACAAAAAAAATTCAAAAAAAAAAAAAAAAAAAAAAAAAAAAAAACGGTTGAACCGGACCGATCGTACCGGAAAAACCGGCCGGTTATGAACAGTGAACGGGACTATAAAAAACCGGGGTTTTTTAAACCGGCCGACCAGCCGGACACCGGTCGAACCGGCCGGTCCGGTCCGGTTTTTAAAACATTGGTTTCAAGTGTGGTTAAGGGTGTTTGAATTTTTTTGATGATTTATGGAAGTTAAAGAGGGTGTTTGGAATTTGTTTAGGGTGATTATTTGATTGTTGCATTCGTATAAGGTGAATGATAGTAATAGGGTTTGGTAAATTTTGGCAAAAAGCTGTTTTTAGATTTTTAAAAAAGAAAAAAAAGTCGTAGAAAAGTAGGTTAAGATTTGCTTATAAATTGCAAAAATCGTCCCTAAAGTTTGGTCAAATTGCAAGTTTCATCCTTGAAGTTAGAAAAGTGCAAGAATCGTCCCTGTGGCAAACTTTTGGGGCAAATATAGTCCCTGGCCAAGTTCAAATGACACAAATACCCCTGTCTTTTTCTTTTTTTATATTCCTTTTCAGTTTCTTGCAGAAATGGTCTTTGTGTTACGCAAGGCTTTACAAATTTAGTCATTTTTTTTACACAAATGGTCTTTCTTACACAAAATCGTCCTTGTGTTGCGCAAGGCTTACACAAATGGTCCTTGAGTCTGTTTTTTATGTTTTCGTCAGTTTTTCTTACATTTTTTACGTTTTCTTCCGTTTTTTATGTTCTCGTCCTTTTTTCTTACGTTTTTTCCGTTTTTCTTACGTTTTCGTTCTTTTTTCTTCCGTTTTTTACGTTTTCGTCTGTTTTTCTTACGTTTTTTCCGTTTTTGTCTGTTTTTCTTACGTTCTTTTACGTTTTTTACGTTTTCTTCTGTTATTCTTACGTTTTTTTCGTTTTTCTTACAATTTTATCCGTTTTTATACGTTTTCGCCCGTTTACTTGTGCTTTCATCCATTTTTTTTGGCCAAATTTTAAAAAATAAATATATAAAAATCAAAATTTTTGTCCGAATTTTTTGTCCGATTTTTTTTTTCTTTTTTGTCCGAATTTTTAAAAAAAAAATAAAAAAATTCAAAATTTTTGTCCGATTTTTTTTCTTTTTTGTCCGAATATTTTAAAAAAAATATAAAAAATTCAAAATTTAAAAAAAAATAAAAAAAATTCGGACAAAAATTTTGAATTTTTTTATTTTTTTTTAAAAAAAAATCGGTCAAAAAAGAAAAAAAAAATCAGACAAAAAATTAGGACAAAAATTTTGATTATTTTTTTTTAATTTATTTTTTTTTTAAAAATTGGTAAAAAAAAATCGGAAAAAAAATTCGGACTAAATAAAAAATTCGGACAAAATAAAAAAACTCAGACAAAAAAAAGGGAAAAAAACGTAAGAAAACGTACAAAAACGTAAGGAAAATGAACAAAAGCGGATAAAACAGACAAAAACGTAAGAAAGACGTCCGAAAACGATAAAAACAGATGAAAGCGCAAGAAAACGGGCGAAAACGTATAAAAACGGATAAAATTGTAAGAAAAACGGAAAAATCGTAAGAAAAACGTATGAAAACGAAAAAAACGTAAGAATAACGGACGAAAACGTAAAAAACCGTAAGAAAAACTGACAAAAACGTAAGAAAAAAGGAAAAACGTAAGAAAAATGGACGAAAACGTAAAAAACGGACGAAAAACGAACGAAAAAGTAAAAAAAAAGGACAAAAACGGGGAAAAAAATGGACAAAAACGGGAAAAAAGTAAGAAAACGTAAAAAACGGAAGAAAAACGGACGAAAACGTAAGAAAAACGGACAAAAACGTAAGAAAAACTGACGAAAACATAAAAAACTTAAGAAAAACGGACAAAAACGTAAGAACCGAGCCGAGCCGAGCTGCTCGGTTTTAAACCAAGCGAGCTCGAGCAATGGTTTTCTGCTCGTTTCATTAAATACGAACCGAGCCGAGCTGCTCGGTTTCAATTCGAGCCGAGTTCGAGCAGACCCTTGCTCGGTTCGGCTCGGCTCGTGAACAACCCTACTCCCACACCTCAGCCCGTTACATAGGCGAAACCTAACATAACAAAAGCAAACTACTTCTATAACGAAGATATTACTATGACTAGATAACATAACATAAAAAAAAATAATCTAATTCTTGTTTCGTCCGCGAACTTTGATATCCTAAGCGTCACAGAAAGCCTGCTGATCTTCAGAGATACCCTGATCCTCGTACAAATCATCATCCGCACCCACTGTTTCCTTCCATTGTTCATACAAGCTCTTAGTCCCATAAACACTTCCACTTCCCGATGCCATAAAATTCCCAGTTTCATTGTCAACTTTGTCCACCTCACCCTTGCTATCATCACCAGCATCCACTTTTTCTTGCACCTTGCTCGTTCCAGTTTCGTTACCAGTTGCATTAACCTCCTTCATGACAGTGTCAAATTTATTTGATAATAAATCATACTTATTTGACGTAACCACATTCTTGGAACTCGAAACTTTTTTCTTACCACCTTGTGTTATCATTACCAGTATCCTTAGCCACATTAGACATGCTAGGAGTCTTAGAAGTAGTTGTTTTTGCCTTTGGTTGGTATTGGAACTTATAGCCCACTTTTAGACCAGCCTTCGAACCACCTTTCGCCCTACCATTCTTACCACTATTACGCTTATTAACCACGACTTGAAAGCCATCATTAGGATTCTCAACAACTGGAACCAAAACCACAACCTTTTTGGACATTGTTCAGTAGTATGGCCAAACGTCTTACATGAACTACACAACGGTGGTTTCCATTCATATTCCACTCGAATCATTTCTTTCGAAAAACCTGACCCATCAAGTAAAGGTATAGCAATGATCAAACTGTCTTTTAACTCATCTCCAACACAAATTTCTATCAAGGCACGAGCAAAGCTACTCCTACCCCACGAATCAACACACATTGTGCTTGTAAACGAGTCAAGCATTTTTCGAATGCCAAGCTTAGTCGCAATAAGGCTCAAACCATCCTCCGAAAATGTAGCCAATGGCACATCGTGCAGTTTAACCCACACCGGGGCATGAGTTAGGTCTTCCTATAACAAATTAGTGTTCATAGTCCAAGGTTTAAGGATGATTGGTATATTGCGAATCATCCACGAACCACCCTTAAGAACATCCTCTAAAACTTTTTTCGAATAAAATTTAAAGAAAAAGAAACCCTTAACGTTCATCATTACCTTCGTAATACCAAACTTAGCCCAAGCATTTCTTACAAAATTGATGAACTCAAATAAGTACATTTTATTACCATCATTTATCCTATTTATTTGACTTGTTTTATTATATTATCTGTGAGAATTGATACGTTAATGTTTACTTTTGTAATAATCAGGTAAAAACAAGTATTATGTGAAACTTGGCGATTTTGGACTAATTATGGAGCAAAACAAGCAAGAAGTTAAGAGTCTACTGAAATGTACAAGATCAAGACATTCTGCTCCAGATACGCCGCATCTTACTTATTACATACGGCGCATCACTATCAAGATTTCACAAGATATTATCCAAGACAGCAAGGACATGCGCCGCATCTATAAATGGAGTTACGCCGCATCTTCTGGCGGTGTACGAATATTCCTGAATATATTAATCTTGGACCCCACGCGAAGTTAAGTCAATGCGCCACATTTACTTATTAGATGCGCCGCATCTATCCCTCAGACAGAAACTATAAATACCCCAAAGTCAGACGAATTTCAAGAGCCCTAGTTCGACATTTAGCGAGAAGACAGAAACCCTAGGACGAATTCAGACGAAGTAGCAGCACAAGACACACCTTGAACGAAGATACAAGAGCTGTAAGAAGGTCCTGCATGTATTCAATTCATTAAGTAGTTTTGTTTTATTGTATTAGTAAACTTTAATTCATCAGGATTGGTGGCTTGTGTAATGTGACAACGGAAAGGTTGCACTCCCTTAAAACTGCTTTCCCATTAATTAAAGTTTATATGTTGATGTCTTTGGTGACTTTTATTAGTGCATTGATAACCTCTGTGTCTAGCTGAGCGTTGATCGGGTCGCCATGCCTCTGCCCTCGCCTATTTATTTTATCACCTATGCATTCTATCGTCTGTAAAAAAGTAGGAAGAAAGATAAATAGGATAGTCATAAGTAATCATTAAGGGTTTACTCGCCGATAAGATTAGAACCAACGAGAAAGGACTTAATCTCGGTGCGTTGCATCGAACTATACACTTCATATAAAACTAGCAATAAAACAAGTGACAAGCTACTTAACTATCAGGACAGGTCTTCTTATTGTCTCGAGTATTTATCTGTGTACGTGTGTGCTACGCGCTGATTCGTGCCTATTAGTTTAGTTTATTATTTAATTGCAACCAAACCGTGCCAGTCTCTCAGGCTGAAACCCCCTTGCGTTAGATTAGGTTGTATAGCTAACTTAAGATATTAAAATACTGATTAGGATAACTAGATAATACGTTCCACTCTTAGTGATCGACACTCTACTTACCATTATATTCATACTGACCGGGTACACTGCTCGTTAAAGTGTGTGTGTTATTGATAAGTCGGCTAAATATAAATTTAAAACTTGAATACTGCTAAAACCACAACGACATACCGTGGGTATAAATTAGAGCATACGCACGCACGCATCAAAAATATTCAGCAACCTTGAATGTAATCTGTTTACCAATAAAGTAGCCATATAGGGAGTTTTCGAACCGATTGCTAATCTCTTCACCAACCTTTATTGGGATTGAAAGATCAACACCATCACATATATTTTTAGTTTCCAAAGATCAAATATTAGCTTTACCTTTCTTTGAATTAACGTCGATCGACTTCGTATTAACGTCGACCATTAGCTTCATATTAATGTCGACCATTGGCTCAAGAGTAGTCTTAACACTCGAGGCGTCACGACTAGGTGTAACAGTTTCATTAACATGAATAGTGGTATCTTGAGTTAGGGGAATAGTATTACCCAATGGAACAGTAGCCTCGCCAATAGTCGACGTGGCATTATCCTTAGTTGGATGCTAATCACATCAGTAGCAACCCGTGTCTCATTAAGGTGAAGCATTAATCGACTCAATAGTCACGTTTGTCTCATAATTAGCTCCAGCCATAGCCTCCAAATTACCTCCTTTGCACGTATTATCTGTATTACCACCAGTAATATCCTTACCCGCAAGATGTACAACATCATCATTCAACTCATAAGGCACATTCACCTAATCATCACCACCAAACGAGTTGGCACCATCAATAGTCACATTATTCACCGAAGCTGTTAGTGGTAACCCATCCTCTCCCACAAACTGTAACAACCCGTAATTTTCCATGTCAATATTTATTTCCAAACTCTAATTTATTACTTTGAAATTTTACAATAACACTTTTATGAAAAACTTTTTAGTTAAATAAACGTAAAATTAGGAACAACCTCTTTATGCTGACCCTTTTAGCATGTATTCTCAGGTGTAGATCTTTATCACATCACAATATATTGTTGGAAGCGCTTGGCAAGGGCACGTTCATAGGCTACTCTGATATATTTGGGACCAATTGTTTATTTTTATGGGCCTTATTTCCGCATCAAATTAAATGTTGTAAACCGATTTACTATGATAATGTAACAAATTTTTATAAATGTATGAGGTAAAACCGTTCCCTTTACTTTGAGTTGTGATCCAATTTAGTAGCACCCCAAAGACATGTATGCTTCCGCTGGACCCGTTTTGGGGGTGTTACAGATTGGTACCAGAGCCTTGGTTATAGAGAACTGGGTATATTTTTAAAACCTAGACTATAACCACTTTTTACAAAAATGAAACCCTATGACCGCCACGTGCTCGCCTGCCAAGCCTTCTGCCTCACTACTGTTTGCTTGTCATAACTATGCATTATACGTTACTATTTGATCACTTATACTGATTTGACTTCCACTATATACTATAAGTATTTTCTGTATAATTATACATACATACCGTACCTATTACAACGTTACGTCTTTTTCCCTACGTAATATCACTATTTGACTTCGAGTTAGGACACCCATCTAGGTCTTTCAAAACAACTTTTAAAAGCTAAAGACGTATTACTAGTATAACTGAACTAACACACACACTAGTACTTTTTGAATGTCCTCTAAACCTTCCGAGATATCATAATTAATACAAATGATCTCTAAAAATTTTCACAATCATATGTGACATCGTTTTACGTAACATTAAAACCCGTTATAGTCTGCCAATTTCCCTAAATCTCCCGTGATAGTCTGCCAATTTCCCTAAATCTTCCGTTTTAGTCTGCCAATTTCCTTGATCGCCTTATTAACCGCTTCTGAAGACTAGTTTGAACGCTCGTCCCATACTTTAGAACATCTACATCACCTCGTAAACCACCGCCCATAAGTACACCAGTTAATCATAACACGACCTCAAGCTTTCATCTTATGACATGCCATCTTAGAGCACCTACTTTTAGGAAACGTCTTTATCACATCTCACTCTTCTTTTCTTATTTTGAAGAAAAATGCCACCAAAGAAACAAAGCATGAGTGCAGCTGCTATCGATCGACTTGTTGCTCAACAAGTCGCTGCACAAGTTGCTGTTGCTATGGCTGAATATGAGACCCAACACAACAGTGGTAACGGCGGAGAAGCTAGTGGAACGGAAACCAGGGTTGAAACCCCGGTTCGTGGGTGTACTTACAAGGAATTTTCGGGTTGCAAGCCGCAGACTTTCAGTGGCGCGGAAGGAGCTGTCGGTTTGGTACGATGGTTCGAAAAGTTGGAATCGACTTTCCGTATGTGCAACTGCACGGAGAACTGTAAGGTGAAATATGCTACAGGTACCTTGTTGGATGGTGCCTTATCATGGTGGAATGCTTATGCCCAATCAGTGGGAATCGATGCTGCTTTTGAATTACCATGGGCTGAATTCAAGGAAATGGTAACAGCTGAGTATTGTCCGAGGAATGAGGTTCAAAAGTTGGAAGTTGAATTTTAGAACTTAACAGTGAAAGGGTATGATATTGCAGCTTATACTAAACGATACCATGAATTGGCTACTCTCTGTCCTGAGATGGTTTCTACTACACAGAAAAAGATTGAAAGGTACATTTGGGGACTTCCATCTAATATTCAAGAAAATGTCACATCTTCTAAGCCAAGTACTCTGGATGAGACGATTCGAATGTCTCACAATCTGATGGACCAAGTTGTTCGAGCAAGGGCTGCCCGAGATGTCAACGACAACAATAGCATCAAAAGGGAGAGGTATGATAACCAGGGAGACAAGCATACTCTGCAACAAGATAAGAGACAAGAAGTGGTGAAAGCCTACGCTAATGGGCTAGGTGATAAGAAAAGGTATGTTGGAACCTTACCTGAGTGCAACAAATGCAAGTATCACCACACTGGACCTTGCCCCGCTACATGTTGGAATTGCAAAAGGGCCGGTCATCAAGCTAAAAAGTGTAAGGTCCCTACCCCGGTAACTTGCTTTGAATGTGGTGAAAAAGGACACCTCAGGAGTGATTGCCCAAAGCTGAGGAATCAAAATGGAGGAAGAACTCGTGGGGGAGCATACGCGGTAATAGGAAGAGAAGCTTGCCAGGATCCTATCGATGTTACGAGCGAAGATGATGTTTAAGGAAAAAGTTTCTGCTTGTATAATAAAACCGAAGTCTAAACCCTCTAGGGTTGTATTTCTTTTGCGTTTTACATTAAGTACTTTCGTCTAAGTTTCATGTATTATTATGAATTTCTGTCTAATGAATGTTCTATCTTTTATTATCGCCGTGATACGACAACTCTCGTCCATTACACTCTTAATTTCACTACATTTCCTCAATTGTTTTACGATAATACGATACTACTCTGCTATAAACTAATTTATTTACATCCTGTAAAATGCCTGAACTTTATTCTATAGACTCTTGCCACCTTATAAAATGTTTTGCTAACTACCGTATAAATCTGTTTTGTTACCATTTTACAATCTACTTCACAACTATCCTATAAACTACTTTTGCTATCGCCCACAAACTGCATTACTCCCTTGAAAACTATCTTGACCGTCGTTTTATAAACAAAATGATTAATACTATTAAACTTTAAGAAACATAATGTTATTTTGACTAAACCAAATATAACATCATTAGTCCTCAATTATACATAGCCTGGCCACCTATGTCTAATTTCGGAAGAATCATGTTATGATTGGAATAGTCACCCTTAAACCTTACCTAAAAATAAACTTTTGATGCGCAAAACTTATAAGCCATTCATTGGCACTCGCCTCAAAAAGCACCGTAACCGAGGAAACTTTTAACTCAACCCTTTCTTGAAAAGCTAGCCCCATTTCATACCATGTTCCGAGCCAACAAAGTTGAATTCCTATCGTCAAGGTTCGCTGGAATTCTCAACGAGGTCCCGAGTTCACTTGGGAACGAGAAGACCAGATCCGTCAAAAGTATCCGCACCTCTTCACTGACACCACTCCAACGACCAACACTGACTGAATCTCGCGGACGAGATTCCTTTAAGGGTGGCAGACTGTAACAACCCGTAATTTTCCATGTCAACATTTATTTCCAAACTCTAATTTATTACTTTGAAATTTTACAATAACACTTTTATGAAAAACTTTTTAGTTAAATAAACGTAAAACTAGGAACAACCTCTTGTGCACAAGGACTTTGGCTATATTTAGTCCACAATATTCCAACACCTTGCTCCTACTCCGGTTCACAATTTTAAACACTAAAACAATTTTCTTTTCTTTATTTATTTACGATTGTCAATTGAACAAACGCTATTCGCAAATTAAAAATTTAACACCCGATATACCCAATTCTCCCAACGTTTATTTCTAACGCATTTTTATACCTCCTAAATTATTACCAAAGTTCCAAAAATATTTCCTTACACCTAAAGTAATTTCCTTATTTCTTACGTTAAATTACGTATAACTTACGTTAATCACCAAACCGATAACCAATACCTATTTTTAATACCCAATACATACAATATAAACACTCTTGTACCAAAATTAAATCATCTACTCCTAGTATTACCTATGTGCCCCCCCCTAGATCCATAATAATTACTAGACAAGCCTTATGCATACAATTAATTACCCAACATCTTACCCTAAAACATGGAAACATAAGACCAAGTTTAGGGTGGCTTAGCCACCAAATTTGTCCCCCCTGGCTCCCATTCGGCCCAACATCATCAAACATAGCCAATGATAATAATTGACTAACTATTAAACCTTTGAAACTCTTTTAGTATAAATAGACCACAAATATCCATTCTTGCACCGACTAGTTCAAGTGAAGAAAAAAAATAAACACAATCACCTCCCATCTATACATACAAATCGACACACTCTAAGGAGTAAGGAGAAGGTAGCTTGATTGTGGTTAAGTTCAAGCATACTTAGTGTACTCTAGCAAGGGTTTGAAACACCAATCTTGGGGTTAATCAAGTGTCTTACATACTCATCTCACTAATCTCCTATTGTAAGTAATCTTACATTTGCAAAACTTCATGTTTTTCATGTCATAATGCTAGTTCAAGTATGTATACTTAGTTATCACTTGGTACATGTTGATAAAGTTTTTATATTCACAATGATCTTTTAACAAAAGGTTATGTTTTAAACAAGTTTTTATTACAAGTAAACTAGTTAGTAAAAATCTTCACAAGAAAGTGATGATAAACATAATATATATATATAGGTTAGTGAACTTGTAATTTTTACCAACCATGATGATCATTTACATGATCTTGAATATTGTTAAGTTTATTGTTAAATCACTTTTGTTATGATGAGAAGTTGGTGGATGAACTAGGACTAGATTTGGAGTTGTTGTTAAGTGGTTGTAATAACTAGAGGATTAGGAAAAATAGTTGACACATTTGATAATGAATCTGTCCCGTTTTGATTAACACAGGAAACTCAGTAGCTTGGTGATAAGTTTAGGCTAGAAATATAGAAAATAGACTCAATAACGAAAACGTAGCCGCTTGAATGAGTTAAAACGGGCTTATAACGAAAAAGATACGCAAGTTTCAATTTATACGACAAAAACTAAATTTTCAGAAAAATTGTTGAAGCTGTTAGAAATTTTGGGTGATGAAAACTGATAATAAATGGTAACTAGACTAGCCGAGACCTTAGAAATCCGATAGTATACTTAAATACCTTCGCGGGGATAGGTAAAACTTAAGAAACGGAGCTACGACGCAAAAGTTATGGCCTAACAAAAGTTTACGACGACATATACGTTGACAGCTTATATTTTTGCTATTAGAAAAGCTGTTAGAATTATTTGAAGTAGATTTTAGACCTTTTAGTGTGTATTTTGGCTAAAATAACGTAAACGAAAATGGTAGAACAATATATACACTTATTAGGCGCGTTAGAGATTTTCAAAATAACTATTAACATGACGACTAAAATTTGATCACTAGATTTACAAGTTACGTTTTCTAAAAAGAGTGATTTTCTATCACATTGACGTAAATGCATTTTTGACAAAAACATGTACAAGTGATAAATTAAAGTATGAACTTGCGTGCATGACCTTGTTTTCGAACCTAAGACTTATGAATTATTTAGGTCGCGATTAGAATTATCGGACTTTATTCATCGTTTACCAATTTGCCAATCGGGATTTGCTTTACTAAGGTGAGTTTCATAGCCCCACTTTTATTTGTTTTACTATTTGATTTGAAATACTTGGGGTGGGAATACATTGCTTGTTTTTACATATGGACACAAGTGCATTAAACATTTATTGATTGCCTAAGTTGTTGTCGTTTGCCATAAATTCCCCACAATCATGAACCGTTAATTACTTTGTAAGCGAGAATGTTGTGAATAGATCTATTGGGGGTAAACTCCCCCGTCCGGGTTGGTCGCTCCAACTTGTCAAACGGACGCATTTCATTTGATATCGTACAGGTGTTTGGCAAAGCACCTGTTTGGGGTGATAATATGAACTAATTGTTAAGGCTTCGGTGTCATGAGCTTAGTGCAACAGTAATCTTTTTCATGAACATGTTTTAATATGTTGTCTTTGAAATCTTGTGGTCCGTGCATAACTTGTTTACTTAAACCTATGAACTCACCAGCTTAATGCTGACCCTTTTAGCATGTATTCTCAGGTGTAGATCTTTATCACAGCACAATCTATTGTTGGAGGCGCTTGGCAAGAGCACAGTCATAGGCTACTCTGATATATTTGGGACCAATTGTTTATTTTTATGGGCCTTATTTCCGCATCAAATTAAATGTTGTAAACCGATTTACTATGATAATGTAACAAATTTTTATAAATGTATGAGGTAAAACCGTTCCCTTTACTTTGAGTTGTGATCCAATTTAGTAGCACCCCAGCGACATGTATGCTTCCGCTGGACCCGTTTTGGGGGTGTTACACAAACACAAGTTTTCCGTCTAGTTATTGGTTTTCGAATTTATGAATTTTATCAGCAACCTTATCGAAATTTCCAGTTTGAGTATCCATAGTTTGACCGGACAAACTATTGTCCTTTTTCTTTTTCTTCTCCCCACTCCCTCCCGAACCCAAAAACCTACTTTTCATCCACAAACCAAGCGCATACAAACAAAGCAAGAAGATACAATTACCGTCTAATTCTTCAAGATGAACGGTGAAACCTTGGGTTTTTCTTGTCGTGAACAACACAAAAGACTTACGTAATGTAAACCTTAAACTGATGTGGAAAAGTTATCAATGGAGCAGTGATTATCTTCGAATAAAAAGTGTAATTAATGAAGCTAACAGTAAACCCTAAGACGAAACTTCAAAAAAATAAACCCTAACAAAACCTAAAATCGTTAACAGTTTTGATCGCACGACAAACCTGTACGAACACAGAATTATAGAACGATAAAGGTGAGAAGCGATTTAGGGATTTAGGGTATAGATGCGATCGCCAATTTTCGCCAGAGGGTTTATTTCCCATCTATATGAATAAGAGTTTCTTTGGCATCTTTTTTTAGTATTTTATTTTAATTTTTTACTATTAGTTATGGCCTCCCCTTTTCAAAAAAATTGAAATAACTATTTAAAGTTGTTTACATCTAACAGGAATTGAAGTTGAAACCTATAAATAAATCCTTTATTTTGGCTTCTTGACTTTAATAATTTGATTACACCTAAATAAATTTCGGTCATCACATGGATAGGTATATCCGTATATGCACTTATATTGTGATAGAAGCATTAATTTAAAATTTCTCTAACAACTACGAGTACTTAAATAGAAATTTTATCTCAAGCTACACTATTTTGATTAAAACAATTAGAGTTTCGAGTTAATTAATATTACACATGCCTCTGGTAATAACTAAAGACATTATCGGTTGTAGACTTAATTCATTCCAATATAACATAATAAGGCAATGCTAATGTTTGTTAAAATCACCAGTGCAACGCGAGGGTAACCTTCCTCGTTAGAAACGTGGTTTTGGAAACGTAATATCAAATATACGAAGAGTTTTTAAATTGTGTGTAGGCCTGCTAAATAAAGCTCATCTATAGCGTTAAAAGTCGAGGAGTAATCCATGCCGTGAACTTTCCTTGGCATGATACACATGAGAAAAGTTCAAATGCTTACTCTCATTTTGTTGCTTACCAAGGGACAAATCCCCACCATCCATCTAGTTTAATCTAATTGTGGGGATTAACCAAAGATTATATATCCAAGGGGCTTTTGCATATATATCCTTCCGAAAATGCAAAATTGCACCAAAGATTATATATCCAAAGCATGCATAAAAACCATTGTACTATGTGCATAAAAAACTTGTACAAAGGATATATATGCAATTATTCACTTTGGGAGGGATATATATGCAATTTGGCCAAGATTGATTTAAATATAAAAACCTAAGTCCATGTATTTTTTCCCTTTTCTTTGTCTTTTTGTCTTTCTTATTATTATTATTATTATTATTATTATTATTATTATTATTATAATTATTATTATTATTATTATTCTTTTTTTTCTAATTCAACTTTTTTTTTTTTTTTTTTTTTTTTTTTAATTCACGTTTTTTTTAATTCATGTTTTTTTTCCGCTTTCATACGTTTTCGTCTGCTTTCATACGTTTTCGTCTGTTTTTCGATGTTCTCGTCTCTTTTCAAACCTTTTCGTCTGTTTTCGTCATTTTTTATACGTTTTCATCCGTTTTCAAACGTTTTCGTCCGTTTTTATACGTTTTCGTCCTTTTTCATACGTTTTTGTCCGTTTTCATACGTTTATATACGTTTTCGTCCGTTTTCATACCTTTTTGTCCGTTTTCATACGTTTTCGTCCGTTTTTTACTTTTTCGTCCATTTTTAGACGTTTTCGTCTGTTTTCAGACATTTTCGTCCGATTTTGTATGTTTTCGTCCGTTTTCATACGTTTTGTTACGTTTTCGCCCGTTTACGTCTGTTTTCATACGTTTGCATCTGTTTTCTTATGTTTTCGTTTGTTTTCATACGTTTTCGTTCGTTTTAATAAGTTTTCATCCGTTTTTCTTTCGTTTTCGTCCATTTTTCATACGTTTTCGTCCATTTTCAGACGTGTTTTTACGCTTTCATACATTTTTGTCTGTTTTCTTACGTTTTCGTCCGTTTTCTTATATTATCATCCGTTTTCTTACGTTTTTGCCCATTTTCGTCCACTTTCATACGTTTTCATCCGATTTCTTACATTTTCATTCATTTTCATACGTTTTCGTCCGTTTTCATCCGTTTTCTAACGTTTTCGTCCATTTTTAATATTTTTTTGTCCGTTTTCATACGTGTTTTTACTCTTTCATACGTTTTTGTCCGTTTTCATACGTATTCGTCCGTTTTCTTACGTTTTCGTCTGTTTTCTTACGTTTTTGAATGTTACAAGTGATATTTAGAATATCACTTGTGATTTTCTGAATATCACTTGTGATTTTCTTGTGTTTTTGTCCGTTTTCATACGTATTCGTTCATTTTCATACGTATTCGTCCGTTTTCTTATGTTTTCGTACATTTTTCGTCCATTTTTGTCCGTTTTTATTCGTTTTTGAATATCACAATTGATATTCAGAATATCACTAGTGATATTCTGATATTCAGAATATCACTAGTGATATTCTGAATATCACTTGTGATTTACTGAATATTCATATTCCTAACATCTATCACTTGTGATATTCTGAATATCACTTGTGATATTCTGAATATCACTTGTGATTTTCATGTTACAAAACATTAGTTAAAAATCACTTGTGATATTCAGAAAATCACTTGTGATATTCAAAATATCACTTGTGATATTCTGAATATCACAGAATATCACTTATGATATTCAGAATATCATTTGTGGTACTCAGAATATCACAGAATATCACTTGTGATATTTAGAAAATCACAGAATATCACATGTGATATTCAGAAACATATGAAAACGGCCAAAAACAGTTAAAAATGGACAAAAATGAATGAAAACGGACGAATATGTATGAAAACGAACGAAAACGTATGAAAGCGTAAAAACACGTATGAAAAAGGACGAAAACGTATGAAAAATGGACGAAAACGAAAAAAAGGATGAAAATGGACGAAAACCTATGAAAACGAACGAAAACGTAAGAAAACGGACGAAAACTTATGAAAATGGATGAAAGCGTAAGAAAACGGATGAAAACGGACGAAAACGTATGAAAGCGTAAAAACACGTATGAAAACGAACGAAAACGTATGAAAAATGGAAGAAAACGAAAGAAAATGGGTGAAAACGTATTCAAACGAACGAAAACGTATGAAAACATATGAAAACGAACGAAAACGTAAGAAAACAGACAGAAACGTATGAAAACGGACGTAAACGGGCGAAAACGTAAGAAAATGGACGAAAACGGACAAAAACGTATGAAAACGGATGAAAACGGGCGAAGACGTATGAAAACGGACGAAAGAGTAAGAAAACGGATGAAAATGTAAAAAAACGGATGAATATGTATGAAAACGGACGAAAACGTATGAAAGCGTAAAAACACGTCTAAAAACGGATGAAAACGTATGAAAAATGGACGAAAACGAAAGAAAACGGATGAAAACGTATTAAAACGAACGAAAACGAAAGAAAAACGTATGAAAACGGGCGAAATGTATGAAAACGAAAGAAAACGAAAGAAAACAGACGAAAACATATGAAAACGGACGTAAACAGGCGAAAACGTAAGAAAACGTATGAAAACGGACAAAAACGTATGAAAACGGGCGAAAACGTAAGATAACGGGCGAAAACGAACAAAAACTTATGAAAACGGACGAAAACGTATGAAAACGGACGAAAACGTATGAAAATTTTCGTATGAAAACAGTCGGAAATGTATGAAAGCGAAAAAAAAAACATGAATTTAAAAAAAAAAAAAAGCAAAAAGGTGAATAATAAGAAAGACAAAAAGAAAAAGAAAAAGAAAAAGGAAAAAAAAAACATGTACTTAAGTTTTCATATTTAATCTTAGATTAATCGCCATCATTAGATCAAATTAGATGAATGATAATAATTTATCCTTCGATAAACACAGAGTATGCAAAATAAAGTGACACGCATACTCCTTTTTTTCATCCCCACCTCATTCTTATAGAACGATGGGAAAGAAAATGACCTGACATGAACATACCAAAGATACACCTTGCTTTCTCCTCCTCGTTGGTGGAAGCTACTTTGTCTCAGGTGGCCTCACCCTCCTTTCCAACTTTTTAGTTAACTATTTTTCTTTTTACGTCAGTGTGTCTCTCTTTCACTCCTGATACTATTGTAACTTATATCTGTTTGTTCCTTGTTTTGGAGTTTTAACCTAATTTTTTCGATTTCTTGATTTGGAGTGAAACAAATTGTGTTTATCAAATAACTGAAAGCTGATTATTAGAGAAAGGTAAGCTAGTTGTTTCGACCAAATGTCTTTTTTAGAGTTGATTGTAAAAAACTAAAAAGACGAAGAGTCAAATGGTAATCAAACACCCTAAACTTCATAACATAAATCAAAGCTTGTAGGTTGGTTAGGTGGCAATTTTCGAATATGACACCATACGACATATTTGATCATTTTTAGCAACTTAATGAATAACACATGGAATTTTGAACTAACATTGGTCATGATCATAATGTTTTTTCATAAAGGTCAACAAAAGGCCAGGGTATACAATTCGCAAGGATTTAACGATATTAATATTGTTACAAATACCATACTTGTGGTCAAACTTTGTTAGGTATTAGTTGCATCAAAGAATACTGATTATTGATTAACAAATAACTTTTTTATATTTTGTCTTGACTTAATGACCGGATCTAAACACGCGAATTGTGTTGGAGATACTTTGAGTGTATACTTGATAGCACATGAAATTTACCACCAAGTACTTAGAAGATTTAGTGTTTGGTGATTGTATGTGATCGTATGAATGTAACAGTAAGAACCGAACCGAACCGATTTTACTATATAATAATATATAACTAATATAATATGAATAAATAACTAAATAAATCAAATTTATAAATTCATATTTATTTTGTGGGTGGATTTATAATATATCTATCTTAACGTTTATGTTTATATGCGTGTTTATCGTGTCGTGTACTTACTTGAGAATATATCAATAAATACTAGAAGGGTATCCGCACAATGCAACGGCGGGTACCCGATGACTATTTTTTGACGAGCAAATATTTTTCATTTTAAACTTCCTTATTTAGCATGTCCAAATACTATAAAGTAGTAGAGATATGTTTTTCAAAAGTAGAACGTCTAAATTATTAACAGTGTAAATGGTTAACACTTTTATTTTTCAAATTTTAGCATTAAATTGATAGTTATAAGTTTAGTGAGCTTTTCTTATAAACAATTCTATTAAAATGTATCATTATTGAGGGCGGGTACATATGGTTTAAATGAGACTTAAATTATCAGATTTTACATTAATTTTCTACTTTTCATTTTTTAGTAATGTTTTTTGTCTTAAAATTTTAAGACTTCCTTTTATAGGAAGTCCCAAATATTTTATAATGTAGTATAGATATGACAATGATCATACTATGTGTATTTTCACTTGCATGTGTGTGTCTCATCTATGTATGTGTAATTGTAGAATTATGCAATAAACATTATTATGCTTAGATTGATAAAAAAAAAAAAAAAAAAAAAAAGTAAAGAAGAATAACTAATTTTCTATGTAATACAAGTTTGTTGATATAAATTTGTCATGCCCAAATATAAACGGTTAAAAACCAAAAAAACGGAACCGAAACCGATAATAAACCGAAAAAACCGAACCGCCGAAAACCGAACAGTTTTGGTTTTGGGTTCTATAAAAACCGAACATTTCGGTTCGATTTCGGTTTTAGCCAAAAACCGACCCAAACCGAACCGTGCACACCCTTAATAAAAATAACAAGAAGAAAAATTGCAATTCGATTTAAAGTATACAAAGGACATAATATGATTTTTTTAAAAGTTTATGTGTACTATTTAACAAACGATTGTTTCTCAGGGTACAATGGTCAAAGAAGTGTACTTCCGAAATTGATAACTTGCCTGAAAATTTTCTCAAATTGTTGTAAGTATGTCGGGAGAGAAAGAGAAGTTGTGAAGCTTTTTGGTGTTTGTTTTGGAACAACATAAAAGCTAGTAGTTATACAACTAATGGAATGAATACACAATTTAAACTTGTTGTTAATACAAATATCGTCCCAAAAACGTTATTTATATTTTATGATCTTTACTTAGTTTTGTTAATGACAAATACAAGGTATATCTTTTAGCAAATCATAAATACAAGCTAAAGTCTTTTTAGAACACATTTACATTTCACAAGATCACTAGAATTTACATTTTATACATTTGCATGTTTATTTCCTAAAATGGAAACTTTATTTTTCAAAAGTTAGGATGACATCATGGCATGCATCATGTACACAATCTTGGTAAGATTTTGTGATATTTTGTTTAGATCTTCAAGCCAAAGAGTTGACATTTGAAGATATGGAAAGATATGACAAGATTTGAAAAGATTTGAAGATCTCTTAGCTGGCCTGACACGGCGGATCCAAATGGATAAAAAGACGGATCCAAATTTAGGGATCCGCCGGATCCGCCGCCTGTTGCTCAGCTTTGCCTATAAATAGCAAGCTGATCATTTGGCCATTCTCATCACTTACATAGCATAAAATATATATTCTTTCATTTGCATATCACTAACCCATATTATTTCATTCCTAGTGATCTTCCTTTTGTAGCAAAAGAGATCAAACATTGACAAGCTTCAACATTCTGTTGCAAGACTTGATAGTTACCCACTGTGTAACTTGTTAGAGTTTAGGCATCATAGTTACATCTTTTATTCAGTAGAATCCGGTTAGTGTTGTAGTCCTCAAAACACATAGAGTGAACGGGAGTGGTTGTACCCTTGTAAAGAACTCGACATCTAGCTTAGTGTCGGTAACCATTTAGGCAACGTCAGGTTGATTCTTCCTTAAACAAGAACCCGGTATTTAGCTTTGTACCGAAAAAAGGTGTAAGCGACGTGTATTAAGGTTTTCTCCGCCGAGAAGGGAGTTTGTTTCTTAGTGAAGAAAAACTCTCTAGTTAGAGGCTCGAGGAGTGGAGTAGGGCAAGGAAAAGAGTCCTTGTAGCCGAACCACTATAAATATCCGTGTTGTGTGGTTTGATCTTTCCTTTCTCTACTTACATAAATTATATTGTTTGTTTGTGCATACTTACTTTGAAATCACGTTAAGTCACAAAGCGAATTAATTTTAAAACAGTAAAACTATTTAACCCCCCTTCTAGTTTTCCACAATTGGTACCAGAGCAGTGTTACTCAAGATTTTCAAAATATATTGTATTTTAAAAACTTGAAACGATCAATGGATTTTGAAAACTTTAAAGAAGGGCAATCTATGCAAAGACCACCACAATTTGAACCAAATTGTTTCATATATTGGAAAAATCGCTTTGAGACATATGTGAAGTCAAAGGACATGGATCTGTGGTATATTATTGTAGAGGGTGACTATAAGCCCATTAGTAATGATATTTCAGGTGGTCGGGATGTAGGAACTTATTTTATTCGTCATAGTGATGAACAAAAGAAGTTGATTGCCAAAAATAATGAAGCCAAAATGATGCTTTACAATGCCTCACCTAAGAAAGAATATGAAAGAGTTTTTATGTGTAAAACGGCTAAAGATATTTGGCAATCACTAATTATCACTCATCAAGGGAACTCACAAGTCAAAGATAACAAAATTGATCTTCTTGTTCAACAATATGAACAATTTGTTATCTCTGAAGATGAGACCATTGATAGTGCATTTGCTAGATTTAATACTATTATTACATCTCTTAAAGCACTTGACGAATCTTTTTCTAGTAAGAATTTTGTCAGGAAATTTCTAAGAGCACTCCACCCGAAGTGGAGAGCAAAGGTGACAGCCATTGAAGAATCTAAGGATCTTTCAAGAATAACACTGGACGAGCTCATAGGAAATCTCAAAGTTCACGAGATGGTAATGGAAAAAGATTCAGAAATAGTCAAAGGCAAAAAGGAGAAAGTGAAGTCCATTGCCTTAAAAGCTAGGGTAGAATCAAGTAGTGATACAAAACCTAGTTCTAGTAGTGAAGATGAAGAATATGCCATGGCCGTAAGAGATTTCAAGAAATTCTTTAGAAGACGAGGAAAGCCCGGTAGACCTCCTCATAAAGAAAAGAAATCCTTCCAACAAAACCATGATGATAGAAAAGGAAAGGTAGATAGAAAGTGTTTTAGATGTGGAGATTCTAGTCACTTTATAGGAGAATGCCCAAAGCCTCCAAAGAATAAGTCTCAAAGAGCCTTTGTCAGTGGAGCTTGGAGTGATAGTGAAGGAGATGATGACGAGCCTAAGAACGAAGAAGTTGCTCTCGTAGCTCACGACACAGAAGAGGTACATTCTGACTCGTCATACTCTTTCATTAATGATGACACGCTAGATATAGAATATAACAAACTACGTGAAATCACTCTAAAAATCATAAGCAAAAATAAGTTCTTAAAAACTAAAAAGAAATTTTTAGAAAACCAAATTCATCAGTTAAAAGAAAAAGTCATAGGGTTAGAAAAAGATAAAAGTATTGAAACATGTGTCTTATGTCAGAAACTAAAACATGAAATAGAAACACTAAAGTTTACACAGGAAAATCTTGTCAAACAAAACTCCAAATTCAAAAGATTTGATAAGCACGTAAACTATGCAGATGACATAATGAGGTTACTAAAAATGCCTCATGGTAGTTTTAAACCAGATTTTATGAGAAATGGATATTTAAGTGACTTTCAGAATCAAATGATAAAAGTAAATAAAATTGTTGTTCCAACTGAGTCAAAGACTCACGGATCCAACGGATCCAAAATATTGGATCCGCCAGGTATCCCGAAGGGATCCGTAGGTACAGTAATTGAACAGAAAGGTCATAATTCGGATTGTACTAAATTTATTAAGGCATCTAGAAAACCTAGCACTAGTACAACCATAGGAAAAGATCGGATTAAAAATAAAAATAAAGTTAAAACAACTGTAGACTCCTTATTCTATGAAGGAACCATGCTTAGAGAACAATTGGCCTCAATCCCCTTCGATTATCTCCTAGATATTAGTGAGCCGTGGTAATGTTATGTTTAACCCAAACGGACCCATGAGATATTGGGGACCAAATGCTTAAGTTTTCCTTAGGTATGCTTGAAAGTTTAAATAGATCCAGATGAGTGGATTAAAGATAATGGGAGTTCAAGACACATAACGAGAAACAAATCCTACCAAGTGTATGACGGAGGTTATGTCATATTCGGTAGCATTCTTAAAAGTAAAATCATCGGAAAAGGTACGATCTCTCATGACTCTCTATATTAATGACGTAGATAGTTTAGCTTTTAACTTACTTAGTATAAGTCAAATGTGTCGCAAAAAGTATAACGTCCTTTTCAGTAAAAATGGAAGTAAAATACTTAAAAATGGCATAATAGTAGGAAAAGGTGTTTTAAAGAATAACGTATATGTTAGATAAAACACCTAAAGACTAGCTTTCTCTTACATTCTTGGACTAAAACTCAACCCTATGGCATCGACACTTAGGTCACGCCGATATAAGGTTAATTCAATCCACATCATCTAAGGAACTCGTTAGGAACCTATGTTGAAATATGACCAATACTTTTGTAATGCTTGCAAAATTGGGAAACAAGTTCATAATAGCCATAAGGCTTAAAATATAGTGTCTACATCTAGGTGTCTAGAATTGTTACAAGTATATATAGCACATCTTCTCGGATTTGCCAATTTTGAAAAACCAAACCATGTTCACAAACTCAAGAAAGAATTATACGAACTTAAGCAAGCACCAAAATATTGGTATAATTGACTTAAGACTTTCTTAGTAGACAATACTGTCTTCACCAAGAAAAAGGAATCACATGTTATCATAATCCAGATATATGTGAATGACATTATGCTCGGTTCAACTTGTCAAGAGCTATGCAACGATTTCTCAAAAATCATGCATGACAAGTTTGAAATGAGTATAATGGGGGAACTAAACTTTTTCTTAGGTCTCCAAATTAAATGATGAGATACTCTTCAACCAATCCAAGCATATCAAGGATATGCTTAAGAAATTTGGTCTTGAAGACTCAAAACCTATGAAAACATCCATGTTCTCCTAAACCAAACTCACTAAGGATGAAGAAAGTAAATCCATAGATAGCACTAAATATAGAGGAATGATTGGTAGTTTACTCTGTCTTACGGCTAGTAGACCACACATTATGTTTAGTGTTTGTCTATGTGCACGCTTTCAAGAAGATCCCAAAATATCTCATCTTGAAGCCGTTAAAAGGATATTTAGATACATTAAAGGCACTACACATTTAGGATTATGGTATCCCAAAAGCACGAGTGTAGAAACCATAGTGTATGACAATTTAGACCATTCCGGTAATTATGTTAATAGGGAAAGTACAAGCAGTGTGAGACACTGTTTTCACTTCATGATTCACTAAGAAATAAACAGCCCTCGCAACTTCAACTATTAAGGCAGAGTGTGTCAACAAGGAGAATGGATGAAGCAGGCTCTCAACGATTATGATATGACATTTCTCACTCTTTGCTATCAATCTCAGCAAAAATCCAGTCCAACACACTATAACAAAACATGTCACCATTTCCTACGTAACAATGTTCAAAAGGGAAAACATCTCAATCGAGACAGTTTCCTCAGAGGACATCATTGACCTCTCCTAGAGAACTTTTCAACTCTCTTAGACTTAGTTTAGGATTAATGGAACCTAGTGAGTAATAGCTCGAATCTTAGATTAACCAAACGCAGGCAATACCAAAATTGGTGTTCTGATCCTGCGGATCCAAACGACAACAAGGGCGGAACCCTTGTTTGGGATCCGCCGGATCCGTCATCTGCTGAGGCAGTTTTTATATATTAAACAAATACCCTATACTATTCATCACTTTCCCCAATAACATACATCCCACTGGAATTGGATTTCTATCACTCCAAACCCAAAACTTAGGTCATTCACCACCATCAATTTGTGCTTGAATAATCTCTGTAAGTATCCTAATCATAATCTAATTCATAATCTGAGTCTAGGATTTCTGTTTGTTGCACAAAATCAAAACTTGGGGTTTATGCATCTTTCTCATAAATTCATGAAACATGTTCAATTAAATTACATAACAAATCATGTTTTCAGTAGCTAGGAATTGGATATCATAATCACCAAACACCCCATGAGAAATTTGTATAAAAATCTTCTCACAATTAGGAAAAACGGTTTTCAACCATTGTTCATACAAATACAAAAACGTTAATTTTTACATCATGTGCATAATATCTCTTGAATGCTAAAGAGAATACATAACTAATATGTATTTTCGGGTATATTCAAACGTAGCTACATCAAACAGGAGCGTTTGGGTTATCTCTCGTTTTATCATAAAACTTGCACAAACACAATTTTCATGCATCAAAAGGAGTTGAGATAACCGCACCTCCACATTGTCCCCATATAGGCACACACTAGACCTCTATACGCATTTTTGATAAATTTAACTAAACTATATATATTTTGCGTGTCTAGGATAACTATGCCTCCCGCAACCAACTACGATCACAAAAAGACCATCCATTACCTACCCAAACACCATCAAACCAAAGGACTCACAGAAGCTCAAATAAAAATCTTTAAGTCATTAGAAAACCGTTATGTTCACGAAGGTAGAACAGTAGACTCATCATTTTTAGAAGAAACCAATATCCGTGAACAATTAACCGCTATCAAATTTGATCATCTCCTCGACATAAATGAGCCTATCATTCCTAGGTTTATACTTGAATTTTATGCTTCCATAAAACTTAGCACTGACGACTTGGGATTTTTGAGCATCCATTTCAAAGTAAACCAAAATCAATTTAGTTTCCCTTTGGATCAATTCGGAGAAGTTTTAGGTATTCCTAGTCAAGGAACTTGTTTTTACTCAGACAAATGGCCATTGTCCATCCTAGAATCCAACCTTGGTCGTGACCACCCATACAACACACCTCTCACTTCCAAAGAAATTATCCGTGATCATCTCTTCAATCCTACGACCAACCCAACTAAGAAAATCCGAGGTAAACAAGTAAATCGAGATCCATTTGCTATGGAACTTAATGAACTCAAACCTCAATTTAAGAAACTAGAGGAGATTCTTAGAGCAAATGTCATTAGCACTGTTGGAAATAGAGATCATGTAAATGCTAGTCTATGCTAAATGCTCTACTGTGTGTTGACCTATCAATAATTCAATTTAGCCTACTATATAGCCAAAAGAATGGCCGACATACCTGTCTTAGGTACCACCGCAATGCCATATGGAATGATTCTTACTCGTATGTTTAGAGCTTCTATGCCTATTCCTCCAAACTAATATGAGTTTCTTCCAGACTACACCGAAATTCCACACATCTTCGTTCCTCTTAGTGATCATAGAGTAGCAGTAGTAAAAGGAAAACACGCACATTCTCCAACCTCATCTTCATCATCGGCTAGTGACGAAGATGGTTTGCCTAACTCTAGGATTCCTCCACCCGAATACTTGCGTCAACTTCCTTCAGTTGATAATGAATCTATGGAGCATCGACAAAGAAAGGGAATGATGAAGAATCTAGGTCGATGGATCATGAAACTTCATAAGGGCCAGAAGAAAATAATCAAGATGTTGAACAAATAATGACATCTAAGGAGTGTGTGGTACAAGACTTTATCTGATTATGCATTGTTGAATTTATGTGTTTCTTAAGATTTTATAGTGCTTAACTTTGATGAAAATTAACTTAACTTTGCTAGAAGATAACACGTATTGTCATCAAATTTTCCGATTTTAAGCCACTATTTGGCTTAACTCCATTTAAAATAAGTTATGATGATCGGATTTATTTATGTGCAAACGTGTGTTAGAATATATATATTTAGTATATTTGTAGTACATATTAGCTATTACATATGTTATAGGAGAATTTTCGGGTTTTGGTCGAAAAACGCGAAATTTGCATATCTCTCTGTTTGTTTTAGCACATTCGGACGACGAATATGGCGGATCCCAGTTTTTGGATCCGCCTAGTGTATCTCTTGGTTCTGCCAGTCCAGAACCCATGGATTCGACGGCTCCCAAACTTTGGCTACGCCTTTGTTGTCGATTGGATCCGCGGGTACCAACAGTAAATTTTTTCAAAAATTCCCGACTCATCCCGACACTTAGATTTTGATTTGTAGCTTCTTTAGATTATATTCACTGATCATTGAACTCTCTAGAATGATTTAGGAACTCTTAGAATCCTAAGAACTCAATTTCCCACCAAAATTTGAATTTTCAAAT